>JAFCMP010000090.1:0-1361928 GCA_017506865.1 Tribonema minus | reverse complement strand
CCGCTTCTGCACTGCGGCGAGCCTCAGTAGGGGAGTGGCAGGCCCGTTGAAGCAATGGCAAACGCCGCGCATGGTGCACCCCCCAGGCCCGCAGCGCTGCAGCGCCGCTGCAGCCGCTGCAGCGCTGCACATTGGTCTCACCTGCCCCTGGAGGACGCGACACCGACGACGCCTGCGCACGTTGCTGCCAAAGAAAGGCGTGCTGCACAGCGCGCTTGCGCTGCTGACAGCGATGCGCACGTGCCGTCCGCATGCATCACCTGAGCACTGTTGTGCTGCACACGCCAAGCGCTGCCGCCATCAACAGTTCTTCATTCAGCGCTCTCACATCTTCCCCCGTTCTCCCCCGCCGCGCCGCGGCAGCTTTGTAACCGACGACGAGGCGTCCATGGACTCCGGCTACGACATCCTGGGCGGCGCCGCCGCCGCTGCGGACCCCCTGCGCATGCACCTTCCGGGAGCAATGCGGAGCGCTGCTGCCGCACAGGGCCCCCCCAGAACCCCCCAGGGGGCCCCCTCCATCCCCGCCCCCATCCCCCTCATGCGGCTCTCGTCCAAGGACCACATGTTCCCCATCTCGGTCGCGCAGGCGAGCCTCGTGGAGCAGTTTCCGGGGCTGGACCCCGAGCTGGTGCCGTATCTGACCGAGGGGGCGTGATGCTATTGCTTGGGGGGGGGGGAGGGGGGGGGAGGGGGGGGCTGATAGGGAATGAAGGAGGGGGGGTGCAGCGGATTCGACGCGTGCAGCAGCAGGACTGTCCGCGCGCGCAGAAGCGGAGCGCGCTGCATCAATGATTGCGCACCGGAAAGGAGGGGGAAAGGGGGGGGGGCGCGATGCATGCTGCCGCACGCAGCTCGCGCAGAGATACTCGCCACACTCCAGTGGTCGCCGTGACTGTGCTCGGTAGTGCTCGCTGCTCGCTCAAATGCGTCCTCGTATTGCTCACCCATGGCACCGCTCAGACAATGTGCGTGCGTGTGAGTGACGCTGCGCACGGCGCGGGACGGTGCGACTTTCAGAGCAAATGGTAATTTGAGTGTGGTGGGTGTGTCTGCAGTTACTCGCGCAGGGGGGGCGGGGGGGGGGGTGTCAAGGACGGATCTTAGCAGGGCAGCAGCGCCTCGCACGCCGGTAGCCCTGTCTATACACTTAGCCTTAGGGGTAGTAACAAGAAAGCAGGGCGGCACGCTTAAACGCTTGGTGGGGCGAGGCGGGGGTGGGGTCAGCGCCAGCTTGGCCGGGCATTGACCCACGTCGCTCATTGGTAAATCCTCGCAAACGTCTGTTTTTTTCCATTTTTAATGTACAGTCTAGCAGCTGCCAGGGGCCAAGCAGCGGCATGACGTGAGGCGCGGTGCGTGCGCTGCTACGTCTATAGCCTGAGGGTTCGGGGGCTGGCGCGGCAGCTGAATGAACTGCAGGCGCTCCATACGACAGGAAAAGCGGTTGCCTGACTTTGCCAGCGTCGTACAGGACCAGACCGACGCAACGTGCTGTCCTTGCCGTTAATACAATGCTTCGAGTACTACAAGCCTGTCGGTGCACGCGTGTGTAGTCGTGCTCTCACTCATCTGCCTATGAAGGCCACTGGCACCAGGGATGACCGTGTGTGCCTGTCACATGCATGCAATGCAATGATGCAAGCACTGCCAACTTGAAGGCTATGGCTGCCAGAGAGAAATCCAGTACATGTATATAATTGATGCAGTGCCCTAGGGCACTTCATTGGGCAGTAGACTCTAGCGTGACATGTGCGTGCAGGGCTCGGGGGGGGCATTAATGGGCGCGCGGGCACTGGCAGCAAAGCGCCTTCAATGTAACCAAAACGACTCGCGCAGTGCATATTGATACGTGCACAACAGCGATTACGCTGCAAGGCGATTGGTACTACTAGAAGCCCACCATGACTTCAATGATTACTGAGCGAAGCTACGGCGTCATGGCACCAGTGCTTGCCGAGCACTGGGGCAGCACAGGAACCACATACAGCTGCCCAGTACTCTGAGCGCTGTCATCCTCTGTTGCACGATGATCATTATGGCCCATGGTTGAGCGTGCTGGTGTGCAGGCAAGCTGAACTCACCGCAGCCAGCAGGCTTCGATGTGCGCTGCCTCCGTACGGCATGGTGTGTGCTCAACACTGCGTGTGCACGCACAGGCGACTGGACCAGCGAAGTGACGCGTTCGACAAAGTTCGCTGCCCACTCCCCGAAGCGCTGCTGCTGCCCCTGCGCTGAGCACTGCCACTGTCTCTGCACCGAGCACTTCAAAAATTGTTGGTGTTGCGTCCAAGGGTCTGAGCATCCGATGTGTCGTCACACTTACGTTTGATGCACCCGTGCCTGGGTACCTGTAGGACATGCTGCTCTGCACAAGCTTCAGTGGATCAGTTGTAGGACACCACTGACTCAGAGGCTGCAGGTCTACCCCTAGGGTCGCCTCCCGTGCAGCACCTCCGCACCCACTACTGGCATTCGCATAGTACTTGACCGCTGCGCCCCATGCCCTGCGCTGGCCGCTCGCTGAGCGCTGCTGCCGCCCCTGTACTGAGCGCTGTCACTGCCTGCGCACCCTCCAGCACTGACGCCGCGCGCATCGAGCACTGTCACTGCCTACTTGACCGCCACGCCCATGATCTGCGTGCTCGCGGGCCACCTGGAGCCGACCGTGAAGCGCTCCAGACCCTCGACGCGCGAGAAGAGCTGCGGCGCGCGCTGCTGCTGCTGCTGCTGCTGCTGCTGCGTGCGGCTGAGTATGAGCTCCTCGGTGTGACGCGTCAGGTGGCAGCCGGAGGCGATGGCTATCTGCAGACGCACGCACGCACGCGCGCACGCAACGCGTTCGGGGAACCAGATCAAGGAACCAGAGGGAGAGGCAAATGAGCGCTGCTGCTGAAGTTGCATTTCACGACAATCTTGAAGTGCACCAATGTCAGGTGACGACTGAACTGATGAGAGTTGTGAAGTAGAGTGCTGCAGCGGCTGAACGACTGACGTAAACGGCGCGTTGCAGTGTAAATACGGGCCCAGCACGCGCAACGACTGCTCAACCATAGTCGCAGCCCTTGTCTGCCAGAGAACGCGCACGTTGCATCTGTCAAACATGCAAGTGCGCCTGCGTTGCGGCCGTTGGTGGAGCGCTGCTGGCTGTACTGCCATGCACTGTCTGGCAGCATGCGCTGTCTGGCGGCAGCGGTGTGCCTGCACATGGGTGCGCTGCACCCCATGAGCTCAGTCACAATCATCGCATTTGGCAGCGGCGGTACGCCCGCCACTCGTGTCCAGCAAGCTGCATCGGTCAAGCACGATGGCGGTACGCCCCCCACTCGTGTGCAAAGAGTCCAGTCAGCTGCATCTGTCAAGCATGATGTCAAGGCCGCCGAAAGAGCGCCACTGACGTCGCTGCTGCAGCACACAGCGCATGCGCATCGCGCTTGTGGACATCAAGTCGCGACGCTCGCGTCTGGCGGCAGCGGCGCCCTTTACTTTATACGGATGTCAAAGCCTATTCAAATACGTGTACTTCCTGGTACGGATAACCGCCTGCGCTGAAAGCGTCCAAGTGGAAATAATCTAACGTTGCTGATAGTTCTTTGACACGTTTCCGTTATCGATAGAAGGTTTTTTGAAGTGCTGATGAAACATACACTTTCAGTTTTAGTTGTAGTTATATCGGCAGTCGACCGCGCGTCTCACCTGCAGGGGGTCCAGCAGGCGCTGCGACGCGAGCAGCGGGCCGTCGCGCGGCGCCGCGACGTGCTCCATGAAGAGCCACTTGCCGCCGGGCCGCAGCACGCGCGCCACCTCGGACATGGCCTGCGCGGGGTCCTGGGCGCGCAGCGGGCAACAGCAGCGCTCAGGAGTTCAAGTTGACACACTTCAACAAACACGCGGAGATGGCTTGCGCGGGGTCCTGCGCGCCGCGCGAGCGACAGACACGCGCGGGGGAGCGTAAGCTGCCGCACTCCGAGGATGCATTACCATTACTTGAAATGACAAGTAGTATGCTTTGAGAGCGGGTGGAGGTGCTCAAGTGCGTCAGCTGGTGCACTACGACCACAAGCTATAAGCTTGAAGTCGTAGGCTCGAGAGCAGTTGGACAACTGACGACGGCGTCGCGTGTGACCGCCGCTTCGACAGGAACTGAGAGGGGCGGGCTGTGCGCAGACAGACTGCAGGCTTGGTCGATGAAGCAGGCAGTCCACATCGCCAGCCCAGCATGAGTGGGGATGTAGACCAAAGACTCTTCTCACATGCAGCATGCAGGATCGTGCGCGCCGCAGAATAGTGTTGTTCAAGGGTCATTGGTGAGACTTGCACATGTAGCGCCACACGGAATACAAGCCGTTTGCAGCGCTGCTGGACCGCGCGCGCGCCGCGACGCACCTGCACCGAGCAGAAGACCAGCGTGCTCACGACGGCGTCGCAGCTGGCGGTGGCGATGGGCAGCTGCTCCGCGCGCCCGCCGACGGCCGTCAGGTCGATGCCGAGCCGCGCTGCCTTCACCTGCAACAAGTTGACAAGGTGAAACACAAGTGCGATGAGGCCAACTGAACGGTTGCTGACGGCAGCGTCTGTCACAGCCAGCGCCGCGCTCGCGCACTGCGCGGCGGCATGCGCAACGTGTGCAGCGACCGCGCCGCGCCGCCTTCACCTGCGTCAGCGCGTGCCGCACAGCCAACAGCGAGTAGCGACATGCCGCACGTACACGGGGATGCACCTCACGTACAACGGTGTAGGTACTGTGGCCCGCCAGAGCGCCGGAGCGCCTCATGGCTCGCCTCAACAGCGCACACAGCCTGCAGGCCCGCGCTGCGTGAACGGTGCCGTCGCATCTGCGCGGCTCTTGCCGCGCCAGCCTCTTGAGTCATCGCTCGCGACAATGACGGTGGTGCCTCACGGCTGGGCTCACAAGCGCTCAGACACTTGCCGAGCGCAGCATGAGCGTCAGCAACGGCGACGCATCTGAGCAGCTACGAGGGGACGTTTGGCCAGTGACACGTGCACACACGGCTCAGGCTGCCACCTCAATCTCCCTCAACATGCATGCTGCGATACCGTCCAAAGTGCCTCGTGGACTTCTGCTTGTCGTGCCAGTGCTCAGGCGGCCACGATGCACGCGTCATCACGACAATGACGCCCCCGTGCGCCACAGCCTAAACGTGCAGAAGCGAGGGCCTCCTCAAGGCAGAGGGCACCAGCGCACAAACGGCCGCCATGCACGGCGTGAAAAGCATCCTCTCATTGGCACACACCTGGGCGGCTCTCACAATGCCGCCGGCTGCGCCGTCCTCAAGCGCTGGGTCCACACCGCTGAGCACTGTGCCGCGGGGGTAGTACTCCAGGTTGGTGAAACCGCCGAGCGTGGGGTTGCCGCCGATGCCAATCTACAGTTGTGCGTGGTCGTGTGTGCAGGAGAGAGGGGGGACGACTCCGTTACACGGGCATTGTGAGTGATGGACAGCTGCATGCGGTTGTCCTTGACGGCGACTGCACAGCGCCAGTGCGTGTGTTCTGCAGAGTACTACATGTAATGTTTCATGCTGAGCAGCGCAGCTGGAGTTGTCACGGGAGCGCGCTGCAGCAGGGCCTCGAGGGGAGGGGGGGGGAGGGAACCCGTACCTAGGAGCTCGTAACGTAAGTGAGCATAGGCCCCAGGACGCAGTGGCGTGTGGGTTTGTTGGACAAGCGTGGGTGCACCAATGCCGCAGCAGCACTCAGCCGTGGTAAGGGGTTTCAAAGTGCAGAGATTCTTCTTGCAGGCAATACAACCTGCGCAAGGAGGGGATAGAGTAACTGAATTCCATGCTAACGTCCGTCTATATGGTGACTATAATATAGCCAGACTCTGGCATTCATGTTGTCACAGGCAAGTCGCGGTGTCAAAACCAGGCGCCACTGATAAACAAATCAAAACATACGCCTATGCATTGAATTCCAAAACTGCTTTCAGGGAAGGCATTGACCGAACACAATCAACCGCCAGTGCATATCTCAACCGGATGTGAAATTGCAGGGATAACCAGTCCGCAAGGCAGGGTTTGTGGACGCGAATGCAGTGGTGACGACCTGTGGCAGATATAGTTGAGCGCTGTGCATCAGTATCACACCAACAGAAATTTGGCACCTTCACACACACTTCTACCATGAGATTCGCTGCAAGCCCTGCACTTCAGTTTATTGCATACTGCCTCAACGAGGACAGCACCAGTAGAGTATTCAAATGCAGAGGGTTGGCACACCTTCTGTTGAACTTCAAGTTGATTGCATAGAGTATGCTGCTGGCTGTACATGCGACATGTGCAGAGGGCACACCTGATGTTGAATTTGATGGTGCAGTGCAGAGTATAGAGTACAGGACTAGTGTGCATGCAACATGAAATGCATGGTGTCACACTTGCCTCCAGCACATGCAGGCCGCCCTCAATTTGATCTGCTGACAGGGCTTGGAATAGCCTCCTCTTCCGGGCATCGTACTCCACATCATCCCTGCTGGTGGCAGCGAACACCAGGCCCCACGCTGCCAACGTGGATCCGCCTGCGATCACCACCGAGCGCCTGCTCGACATCGACATGCGCCAAGTGTCTCTGGTTTGCTGCTGATGCGACCAGAGCTGCGGTCTTGAGCTTGGAACAAATGCTGTGCTTACTTGAAAGCTACATGCCAACAGTAGAAGGAGCAGCACCATTTGTCGCAAGAGCCTGTCTGCCGAAGAGTGTCTCAGGCCGAGGTGTCGCGAGAACTTCAAGAAGTTGAACTTCTTCAACGCCTGCCTGGCTAGGGGCCCCCTCACCCTCTGATGTGACCCGACTTGTTCCCAGATAGACGCGGCGCCAAGGCGGGCGTGGCCATGAAGCTCGACGAGCTGCAGCCGAGTAACGGCATGAGGTGTCTACGGGTAAGCCTTGGAGAGGTTAATCGTGTCAAGCGCGATGTTCCCCTTCGAAGGTCAACGTGCATGCTTGATGGTATACGCATTCGCGGCTTTGACGCAGCTCATGTAGATTCAGCTGCCGCCTCTTTGAGCCAATGAGATGCAGGCCTCGAAGCAGTGGCATGTCCTGCTTGCCGGCAGCGAAAGAAGCGAAGAACTGCTCGGGGTTAGCTGCACTGCTTCGCTGGTTGCCATGAACCTACTGATCTGACTGAGAGCTGCGCCGCCACTGCCGCTAACAGATGATTGGACGGATATCCCTTGAGCTGGTGGAGAAGCTTATGGTGCATCTGTGCACTGAGGTGACAAGCAAGGGGCCGGACGAAGACTCAGACTTGAAGCTCATGGCTGATTCGGTGTGTAACTATCTCTGAACTTGCATCGCCGTCGCTGCATTCATCAGTGAACCAAGCAGTGATGTCATCAATTGCCTCAAGGCTCGTCAACGTCGAACACGCAATTTGAAAGAAGTGCTGGTGGTCAAGCAACGACGAGGGAAGCTGCACAAGAGAATAGCAGTGGACAAGTACGCGCGAGATCGCTGCCTTGAAAGCGAGCATCCACACTGTCTTGGGGCAGACAGCTTCAAGAAGTGCCTCGCTGCAGTATCTGGCCTGCTGCCAGTGCCACAGTGTGCATCCGAGTAGCGGCATCACCATGGCTGCAGCTGTGCAATGGAGCAGGCGCTGTGACCTTTGGACTCGCCGCGCACGTCCACTGGTAGCTCGCTGTGCCATGCAGTTATTTGCGCATGGCGCAGAGCATTTCTTTTGTTGCATCTGCTTGGCTGCATATGTGATAATAGCCGTGCCAACGCCTCATAGCTCTGATCGAGCCATACACAAAAGAGGGTGTAAAAGTGTAAGACTTGAAGGCGAAGACTCTCGGAGCTGTAAGTCTGCTTCCGGTTTGTGACAAGAAGTGTTTAGAGGAGCAGTGACAGTCGCAGCAGCAGCGACGTTGCTGCTCACCTTCAGGATCCATCTGGTCAATTATGATTTAGCACAGGCTTCCAATTGTTACGGTATACAAACAGATGTGCTATTTGCAGCCTGAGCCTGCATATGCATGCGCAACAGCGGTGCCCGCAGCCACTGCTCGAGTGGTGTGGCGACTGTCTCAGCCGGCATGCCGCGTGCGGCGCAGGTGCAGCTGGTGGCACCGCTTACAGCTGTTGCAGCAATGACAGCGGCATTTGCAGCATGGAGCGGGTTGCAGCAACAAGCGCCAGCGGCGCAATTCAGCGCCGTGTTTGTTACACTGGTAGTGGGTGCTTTGGTCACCGTGGCTGCTGCAACGACAGCAGCAGCGCGGTCGCACTCGAAAGCAAAGACAACGGCCAACGCGGGGGGCGGCGCAGGCAAGTGGCCTCCCTATAGGGAATTATTATACCTGTCCGCAATTGTGGCTTGCATGTGTAGTACCACTTCACAAAGTATGCATACAGGCATGATGTACCGCTGCGCGTGCTTGTAACCATTGTACCACGTGCTCACAAAATATGTGGCAGGCAAAGCACGAGTTGCTTTGATGCCATGGCTGTGCCGATAGAAAGACGTACTACTAGTAGCGCTTGGTCACAGGCCTGCTATGTGCGGCCGAAGCGGCGGCGGCGCCCGCGCCATCGGAGCATTGACAGCGCCATGCTTTGGATCATATGGCATTGACAATGAATGAGAACTCCGAGAGTCAGAATACTTCAGTATGCAATCTTGTCGGGCCCCGCTGCAGCACGACTGCCCCTTCAGTGTTATCCCTGCAGCTGAAGCCTGCAGCCAAATCAAGAACCACAAGCAACGAGGCATGTGCTTTTCAAGAGGGTGGTCAAAAGCATGACGCGCAGTCCTTTCCTGAAAGCTTCAAGCACATGGCAGCCGTTGCCGTTCACCTGCACCGAACACTTGTATGGTGTAGGGCGTTTGTGTCATTCTGACCTTGGGCACTGGCAGTGCCGGATTGCGCCCTCCCCCCCCCCCCCTTCCCCCTCCCCGGGGGCCCCTCTCCCCATTTGCCTGACAGCCTCTTGCTTCCGCCTGACTAAAGGACGGCGCAGAAACGCCATCGCGTATGCGCCATCCGGTGCAGCAAGTCATATTATTGCCCGCTGCATGGCAGCAGCGCGGCCCTATATTCAGCAGTGCTCAGCCAGTACTGCCTCTGATGGCTCACATACGAAATTCAGCTCGTGCAGCAGCAGAAGCTGGCGCAGCGGCAGCAGCGCCGCATAAGGAAGCGCGTCGCAGGGCCAACTCGAGATGTCGTCCACAGCGCATGCTGCGACGGTGCAAACGCGGCACCTGGAGAACACCGATGTGATTGACTTGCAGGCCAACAGACATGCGACGCTGCGAGCAGCCCACACGCTCAATTAGCTCGTGGCGCCTTGTCCGGCAGGCGGCAGTACAGCAGCGGGGGCAGCGCCAGCTGCGGCGTCAGCGACGGCAGCGCCTGCGCCAGTGACGTCGGCAGCAGCAGCAGCACCGGCAGCACCGACGGCGGCGGCAGCAGGAGCCGCGTCGGCGGCAGGCTTGGCGGCGCTGGACACCCCGGCGTATGGGAGTGGGATACGGGCAGTGGCGCGTTTGAGGCGTACGATGCCAAGACGAGCGCGTTCCTCGATGCGGCGCTGGCGCTGGGCGAGACGCGCGTCGTCTTCAGCCACCGCGGCGCGCGGCGCATTGCCGACCTCGCGCTGCGCGTGCAGCGCGCGGACGACGGCAGCGGCAGCGGCGGTGGCGGGGGCGCCGCGCGCGCACTGCGGCGCGTGCGCTGCGCCAGCGCCGGCGCCGGCTATGTGGACAGCAAAGTACGCGCCCCTCACTGCCATGAGGTGTTGTGGGGAAGGTTGTACCGTCATGCCAATGCCATCGTAGGTGCGTACTTCAAGGCAAAGCGGCGCAGTCGCGAGCGGCGGGGACGCACACGCGGGTACTACGCAGCGCTCCTCAGCGCTCAGCACCCGCTTGCTCTGCATTGTGCCCCCACACTTACCCGAAGAGATATTGATTAAGGCGACTTTGAATTGACGTCAGCCGGCTCAATCAATACGACGAATTGAAAAGGTCAACGTTCATTGGCTGCTCGCTGAGACCGGCTTGTTTTGATTGGGCAGTTGCACCGAGGGACCGGTTAGGGTCCGGTTGAATTGATTCCAATCGCAAAAGTTCAATTCAATGTGCCGGTGTAGCTCTGGATCTGCAGCAGTCAATTGATTGGAGCTATTGATTGTATCAATTGAAGCGTGGTGGCGGGGGCGGGTTGCTGCTGGCGCTGAGGAGGCGAGGTGGCTGATCAGGTGAGCCACAAAGTTGCCTCCACCACTTCAATTGCTTTTGCTGATACGGGAATCAACGACCCCGCGAGGGTCTTGCTGCATGCCAATTGCCAATAGCCGCCGGCGCGGAGGAGACGAGGTGGCTGATCAGGTGAGCCATAAAGTTGCCTCCGCCACGTTAATTGCTTTTGTTGATACCGGAGTCAACGACCCTGTGACCTCTTGCTGCATGTCAATTGCCAATAGCCATCGGCGCTGAGGAGGCGAGTGACTGATCAGGTGAGCTGCAAAGCCGCCTCCACCACTTTAATTGCTTTTGTTGATACGGGAGTCAACGACCCTGTGAACTCTTGCTGCATGCCAATTGCCAATAGCCATCGGCGCTGAGGAGGCGAGTGACTGATCAGGTGAGCTATAAAGTGGCCTCCACCACTTCGATTGCTTTTGTCGATACGGCAGTCATCGACCCTGTTAAGTCTTGCTGCATAGCCAATTGCCAATAGCCATCGGCGCTGAGGAGGCGAGTGACTGATCAGGTGAGCTACAAAGTCGCCTCCACCACTTCGATTGCTTTTGTCGATACGGGAGTCAACGACCCTGTGAAGTCTTGCTGCATGCCAATTGCCAATAGCCACCGGCGCTGAGGAGGCGAGTGACTGATCAGGTGAGCTATAAAGTGGCCTCCACCATTCGATTGCTTTTGTCGGTACGGCAGTCAACGACCCTGTGAAGTCCTGCTGCATAGCCAATTGCCAATAGCCATCGGCGCTGAGGAGGCGAGTGACTGATCAGGTGAGCTATAAAGTGGCCTCCACTTCGATTGCTGTTGTCGATACGGCAGTCAACGACCCTGTGAAGTCTTGCTGCATGCCAATTGCCAATAGCCACCGGCGCTGAGGAGGCGGGTGACTGATCAGGTGAGCTATAAAGTGGCCTCCACTTCTTTATTGCTTTTGTTGATACCTGAATCAACGACCCTGTGAAGTCTTGCTGCATGCCAATCGCCAATAGCCACCGGCGAGTGACATGTGCATTAGTGATGTGTTGTCACACTTTGAGCTGCCACTCTTCATTCATGACAGTATCGCCTCAGTCACCGCCGTGTGCACAGCTGCCTCATAGGTCACCCCGTGGCGTGGGCACAGCAGACTGTTGATGTTCCCAACACTTTGCATCACCCTGTGCTGACACCTGCATATTGGTGATGATGTGTTTTGTGAGGCTGCAGAGCATGATCAAATATATGCTTATGATGAGGTTGTTTGACAGCCATCATTGCCGTTCCGGGGTCCACAGTCAGAACGTTACTCTTTGGCATCCTCTGCTGCACACGCATGAGACCTCTGTCCGCAGCCCGTTGACTTGTTTTCTTAGGCGCCTTCATGCTGATGCTAGCCACGCGAGGTTGTGACGTTTAGGCGCCAGGTACGTAAAGCCCAATATCTTGTTGAGAGTCCGCCATCAGCGCTTACTTGTCACACTTATTCGATTGCATGCAATGGTGTAACTCAGTACTACAAGCAATTGACCGCAGCCAACTGTGTCAGCAGACACACGCGCCAACATGTATACCAATTGCATCATCATCTTCAATGTCTGTGCCCACACGCAGGCTGCTGCACGGAGCAAGCCCCTGCTGAAGCGTGGATGCCCAAGATGGTGAGAGCTCAGCACATGACAACCATACTCCTGACAACTTTATTCAATCTGGCCTTCATCTGTGAAGAACTTGTGTCGTCATGTGCTGTGGTGGTAGGTTGTGAATTTTGGGGGCTGAAGCAGACAAGTACTTGGAGCAATCAATTCACCCACTGAAGTGTGGTCGTGGCAGCGGTGCGGCATCCCGCTCTGTCTGATCCGGAAGTCAATGGATTTGAGTCATTCAATGTCACGGGGATATTCCATTGCAGCATTCAGTCATCTGTGTTGAACTGCAACAACTGTTGACATGCATGCGTGATCTCAACAAGCACAACCATATGTTGAGGCGGTGCTCACTTTGTGCTAGCTCTTGCACCATCACGACATTGATGCGCATTGTTATAACTATACCTGTACAGTTCTGCTTACATTCCACAGCACATGTGGCACACAGTGACCAATGTCGGTGGTGCACGGAAGCACTACACATTGCATAAGCTCATGTCCATTGTTTTACACATGGCCCCTTTGTGTCAGCAGCTGTCCATTCCCCGGGTGGTGGGGCAAGTTGGCAGGATTGAATTTGGCCCGGAAGAACCGGTACTTTGACCTAGACCACGCTCCGCAGCCGGTGCCGCTACGTTTGCTGTGTGCTGTGTGATCACTTCCTTGGAACTCCATTGCAATCAAACAACAATTGTCAACCGTGTACCCGATATGCACATTCTTTCTCTCGAGTGACACTTTCCAGTCACCTGCTGTGCTTAAGGGAATGCCGCTGTACAAGCAAACACCACCCTGCTTACTGTACATGTTGACGATATCCTCGAATGTGATCTCACACACTAACCCGCGAGCCGCCCGGGTTGGCATTTTACAATTTTGGGTCGCTGCGCTCACCAATCTCTTGAACGCTCCTCGCCATGTAGACCCATATCGCTTTGCTTTGTCGCTCCAGCATTTCTTGCAAAGCGTGCCCACACTCTTGTAGAAATCATCTCGCATTCTCCATACGCAGCAGACACTACAGAGAGTCAGAGCGATCCCCCCCTCCTTCTTGTGCTGCATGTGCGCATAGGCTTTGCGATGTGATGTGGGCTTGGAGAGGGCTTCTCGCACAATGGCCTCCAAGGTGGGTGTGTCTACGCTGTCGGTGTGTGTGGCTGCGTACTTTGCCTTTGCTGCAGTCCAACCAGCGGCCACATTAAATTCGAGTGCACAAAGAGCACTGTTGCCAACTAGGTAGTCATCGTTGCTGTTGAGTCGCTCTATGCTGGCCTGCCAGTCACTCAGACGCTCAAATTTCACAGGAAACCCGCTGTAAATGCATCTGTCATTCTGCGTGCAGCAGATACCATCAAAGATGGCGGCACTTAGCTCGTTCTGGTTCATGCCGCGCTTCTCCGACCGCTGTTTGGAAGATCTCACAAGACCATGTATGAATCTCATACGCACCCTTTTCAACCTCTCAAGTGCCATGGCAGAGTCACACACAAATGCCTCTCTGGGTGCTGCCCAATGAGGCTGTGGATTGGGGCCAGCACTGTCAGGTTGGGCAGCAGTGAGGACTTGTTGTGTCGGCGCAGTGCTAATGTCCATGTTGTCGCTCACAATAGCCCCTGTGGGTGCTGTCGGAAGAGGCTGTGGCTCATCGCTCACCTGCTCTTTGGTAGCTTCTGCAGCACACCTTGCAGCGCGCCTCTCTTCTGCAAGTTGTTGTGTGTGAGCGAAATACGCCAAGATATGCTCTTCTCGTTCGCGCTCATCCCACAGGTTAACAGTCTTGACCTCTTCCAGCAACTTGGCAGGCTTCCTGGCCGCACACGATGATGGAAGCTCGGGCTCAGCACTCTCAGGTTGGGCAGCAACTGGGTCGTGGTGTGTCGGTGCAGTGATGTGTGCACTACAAATGTCCATGTTACCGCACACAGTTGCCTCTTTGGGTGCTGCCAAAAGAGGCTGTGAGTCATCACCTACCTGCTGCTTGGCAGCTTCTGCAGCACGCTTATCAGCGCGTCTCTCTTCTGCAAGTCGTTGTGTGTATGCGAAATATGCCAAGGTGTGCTCCTCTCGTTCGCGCGCATCCCACAAATTGACAGTCTTGATATCTACCGGCAGCTTGGCGGGCGCGCCCGCACACGGCATTGCAGGCTTGGACTCAACACTGTCAGGTTGAGCAGCTGCCTGAAACTGTTGTGTCAGCGCAGTGGCGCGTGCACTGCACCTGTCCATGGTGTCACACACAATTGTCGCTCTGGGTGCTACCAAAGGAGGGTGTGGCTCACAGCTCACCTGCTGCTTGGCAGCTCCTGCAGCAAGCTTTGCAGCGCGCCTCTCTTCTGCAAGTCGTTGTGTGTATGCGAAATATGCCAAGGTATGCTCCTCTCGTTCGCGCGCATCCCACAAATTGACAGTCTTGACCTCTATCGGCAGCTTGTTGACAGGCACTGCTGCTGTGTCTGCTATTACCACAGGCTCCTTCCGCATACATATGTCTGCTATTACCACACGCTCCTTCCGTGCCTTCTTGCAGCCATGATCATCCTCAGCATCTCCAATGCGCTTTGCGGCTTGATGCTCCTCACTACGTTGCTTCCTATCCGCCTCCCTGTGCGCCATACATGCCAATGCATGCTCCTGTCGTGCACGCACGTCCCTCACTGCTTCCATATCCGACAAGTGTACCGAGGCAGTAATGATTCTATGATGCGTGTTGAAAGTGGATTGATTTTGGGGCTCACAGTGACGTTGTGTGGTATCGAGTAATGCGTCACTGCCTGATGTACAAATAGTGCGCGCCTCAATTCTTGATATACATTTATTTGGCGCTTCAGTGACCGCGACTTGGGCCTGTCAAAACTGCAGTTCGTCACTTGCAAG
Source organism: Tribonema minus (assembly GCA_017506865.1). Classification (NCBI taxonomy): domain Eukaryota; class Xanthophyceae; order Tribonematales; family Tribonemataceae; genus Tribonema; species Tribonema minus. The sequence goes on along the minus strand of JAFCMP010000090.1, from coordinate 1,347,198 downwards.
TTAGTAAGGTACAAAATCGAGAAGAGTAGACACCACGCTGAGAGAGGTAGAAAAGTATGTCTCTGGAAATTGAGCAGGGAATGACTATGTCAGCTTCTATAGCAAACCTGAAAGGCGTTGAAAGGCGTTGGTGAGGTCACGGCTCGTGTCTTCAACTTAGCGAGGTACACCACAGTTGGTGACTTGCACGGTTTTAATGCCAATGTTAGAAATCTTAGAGAAGCAGTGGAGCAAGCCAGGCTTGGAGGCGGGTTCCCTGTTGCATACACCAAGGCCATGATGGTGCGGTGTGTCAACATCATCTACAGGGCTAGAAATGCCGAAGCTGCACCTTACATTCCGGCACATTTTCTACGCCCCATTTCCCTCGCTTGGCTGGTGAACCCTGTAGTTACCCCAAGTGGAATCACGTACTCCCGGGAGGAACTTGAGCTGTGGGTGCGCGAGAATGGCACGGATCCTATTGCTCGCGGCCGTCTTGCTATGAGTGAGGTGTTTCCTAATCTTGCCATTGCAACTGCAGTCCACTACCATCGTGCACACCACACGATCTTCAACTTTATGTGCTGACCTTTGCACACAACCTTCTATGCTCAAGCTACACACATACTTGAATGATGAAACATGAGGGCACATACACCATTTCTTATTACTAATGTGATTGCTGGTGTTCGTATCTTGCTTGGTGTCGATGCATTGTGTGCCCTCTGTTTCACCTTCCTGCAACATGCTGTGTTCTCATGACGTGTACCATGTGCAGGGCACGGGCTGGCAGCAGACTTGTACAGCTCGTGCTCAACCGTCAACAGAACATCAGACTGCCAAGGATGGTGAGAGCTTAACACATGTCAGACCATATTCTTGAAGTTCGGCTCACGATCGAAAGTGTTGGTGGCGCCAGGCTAAGAGAGGCTCAAGTGTTCCCAACAACCGTCAACAGAACATCAGCCTGCCGAGGATGGCGAGAGCTCAACACATGTCAACTATATACTTGAAGTGTCTGAGCTGGACCTGCCGAGAAAAGGGTTTATAAAGTGTATATAATTGTGGTTCATGATCGAAAGTGAGGGGGAGGTCAGGCTAAGAGAGGCTCAATCTATCCCTAATGAGCAGAGGCCATACTAAGCCTTACAGCACACAGTTGAACTTTGGCACACACTTGAAGTTCCTGAGGCTGGGCCTGTCGAAAAAAAGTATTTCTCAGAGGCTGACCCTAAATGGGGTCAGTACGACGCTCGCTAGATTTTCGTAACCTGCAAATAAATAGGGCTGCTGATCAGAAGTGTAGGTGAGATCAGCGCAAGAGAGGTTCCAGCATCCCCAGCATTAGCAGAGGCCATACTAAGGCCTAGAGCACAAACTTGAACTTATGCTGGAAGTTGAAGTTCTTGAGGTTGGGCCTGTCGAGAAAAGGGTTCATAATGTGTATATAATTGTGGCTCCTGATCGAAAGTGAGGGGGAGGTCAGGCTAAGAGAGGTTCAATCTATCCCTACATGAGCAGAGGCCATACTAAGCCTTAGAGCACACAGTTGAACTTTGGCACACACTTGAACATCCTGAGGCTGGGCCTGTCGAAAAAAGTATTTCTCAGAGGCTGACCCTAAATGGGGTCAGTACGACGCTCGCTAGATTTTCGTAACCTGCAAATAAATAGGGCTGCAGATCAGAAGTGTAGGTGAGATCAGTGCAAGAGAGGTTCCAGCATCCCCAGTATTAGCAGAGGCCATGCTAAGGCTTAGAGCACAAAGTTGAACTTATGCTGGAACTTGAAGTGCTTGAGGCTGGGCCTGTCGAGAAAAGGGTTCATAAAGAGTAAATAATTGTGACTCATGATCGAAAGTGAGGGGGAGGTCAGGCTAAGAGAAGGTTCCAGCATCCCCAGTGGAGCGAGCACGTGTTGCGTTGATGCAATTGCTGCAGATGTCGGCGTGTGTGCTTGATGACACGCTGCTGCTGCCCCCACCACACCTGCTTCATAATAATGGCTCCATGTGCAGGGCATGCAATGACGCCATTGTGTACATTGGGGCAACTATAGAAACGGCGCCGCCCAAGCGCGCAGCATCGCTGTTGAAGCTCCTGCCTTAGAAACAGAGAGATTGAGCGGTCCAACACAGGTGTAGAGGTCACTAGTTGCATTACTCAACAGCACTCAAGTGAGTGGAGATGCAGGTGTGTGGCACAAGGGAGTTACTCCAATGACATGCCACCATGATTACAGGCATCACAGTTGAGCTGCTGATATACTGCTGCTGTAGTGCTGTAGGGCGGGTTTGCATGCGGCAGCCACAGGGGTCAACGCCATGCAATTGTTAACGTGTATGCAGCATGCCAGCCTTACAGTCAACAACAAACAAGAATAGAAATGAGAGATCAGGAAACATACATGAAGCTGACATTTATGTAGGACACATTCACTTTGTGCACATCTTCTTGAACGCAGGGAGGTCTATGTCTCTGAAGAAGGTGACGTCCTCCCGGAACCACTGCTCCTGCGCGCTCAGCTCGCCATGCTTGCGCTTTGAGACCAAGGCATCGAATGCCTGCTTTGCGTCGCCCCCGTACGCCCCAACAGCAAGCGTGATGTTGTCAATGTATGCATTGCGTTTCGTGCGCAGAGCCTTGCCGTATGGCTTTGCCGCCCCCCCACCCCCTCCGTCCATCTCGTCTGTTGTGTCCGATGCAGCAGCTGTAGACGCCGTGTCTGCGGTGGAGGTGTCACACTCAATGTCCTGCTCCGAGCACTCATCCTCACCCTTTGCAGGTGCTGTAGGCGGGGGCACGTGAGCATTAAGCCCACCATCCCTCATCAGCTGCCCGACGCGCTGTGCAGGGCCGTTGTGACTAGGAGTCACATAACTCTCCAACATTGTGCAGCGCGACACTTGGACGTAGGAGGCGAGGCTTTCGAAGTCTGCCTCTGTTATGAGACCGCCGTTGATCATCCACGAGAGCCACATGGTCCGAAGTGAGTGAGGTCCGAGCCTTGGCACTCCCAGCCATTCCTTTCCCACCTCTCCCACCTTGGTTTCGATCCAACGTTGTGTGACGGGAGCGCCAGCAGCGTCCAGGAACATGCGGGCTGTGGTCTTGGCCCCTGTGGCGAGCATTGGCCTGCACAATAGCAAAACACAGTGAACCAGTACGCTCTCCACCTCGGATAGCTCCCACTTTGCGAGCTGTGGCAGCCCTTTGTCCTTGCATGAAGCCGTCTTGAAAGCTCGCGTCATATGGAGCGTGTAGAACACCTTGCCGTCGCGCTTGCTGAGTTCATATTCCTCGATGACAGAGTCGCGCCACACCTGCGATCTGAGGCATGACAAGTGAAGCATCAGCAGGAGCTGCACTCTCTCTGCGTCATACCTGGTGAACCCCTTGCTGTCTGCAAATTTGACGATATCCCCCTCCTCTGCTGCCGATGCATTGGTGTTCAGGAAGGACTGTAGCTCCTGCGGTACATCGTGAGCGCGCAGCCAGGGGGCGATGATTGACCACCACACGCGGCTCCATATCTGCTTGCGGAGGGCCCGCATCATGTCGCGAAGGCTGTCGTCTTCGGCATCAGGGAGGCGACCTGCAGCCTTCTTCGATTTCAGGCCTCCCCTGTCCAGTGCGCGGCTGACTGTGACGTCCGCCCTCATCCGCCTCCGCGTGGTGAGAAACGCTTCCCTGAACGTGTCAATGAACTTGTTCACCGAGTAAGTCAGCGCTTGTCCTGATGTGTCGAGCCAGTCCAGGTCTGCCGACGGCATGTAGGCACGGATAGCTGCGATGTCCATCGCATCTGGCCTGTACCGCTCCGCTCCGCTCCTCTTGATGGCGCCAAATACCGATGCGACATTATTAGAAAATCCTGCTGTTGTGTTCTCGCTCGTCGAGTCAAACACTTTCCTGAGAAGCTCATCTCTGTTTACCCCATCCATAGTGCACTCCTCTGCAACCCGCAGTGCCCGCATCAGGAAGAATGCTCTCGGGATGAATATGTCTGAGAAGAAGGCATCTTCTGTTATCGAACAAAGGAATGTGTACTCCTTGCATGGCTTGAATGCGTCAGCGTCAGTGACCAGGTCTGCATAGTTGAGGGGGGGGATGATGCGTGTCCCCGACAGCAGGTCCTCGGGCACGCCGTGGCCCTTGACAAGCACCATCCACTCCTTTGCAGTGAGCGGACGGATCGCACTGAGAGGGTGGGGCTCGCGCCCGAGCACTACACATGCCGTCCACAAGGACCTAACAAAGGTGCTGGCCACACCTCTGATAGACTGGGTAGATGTGCCACCTGCTTCGGCAGAGTCGCCCTCAACTGAGAAATCTCTGTCGAGGAAATACCTGAGCCGCTCGTCATCTGGTGTGAGGTTCCAGTCATAGTGATCGAGGAGGAGGACGTCTGCGGGTGCTCGCTTTACAAAGTCTGACGCCATGGCTGCCTTGAGCACCGTGTATGCCTGCATGCGTTCCTTGCGCAATGTCGCATCAGGTTCAAGAGGGCGCCAGTGGTGGGATCTGTTGCCCATTTTCGACCTCTCTGCAACATAGTATGGCACGAGTATCGTCCACAGTGCATATGCCATAGCTGCATGCATTGTGCCAAGGTGTGTGCACCATTTGTCCTTCACGTCCTCACCTAGGTTGTTGAATGTCTCGCTGCCCTGTGCAGATGTTGGGGGTGGTGTTTCTGCAGCAATTACCTCTCGTATCACGTTGCACCAGTATGCCTCCCGGACCATGGCCTTGTGACGCTCGTCTTGATTGCTGTATGCGTAGGTGCCACTCCCCACCCAAGAAGTCAGCTCCGTGACGGAGCAGGGGCTGAAGCGGTTGCTTTTGTTGACGGAGGCTTCGGCAGCGGCGGCAGCTGACCTGAGCACTTGGCCGGAAGCGGAGTCATTGGCCAAACAGGTGATGCCAGAGTTCTTGGACATGGGTGTGCTTGACTGCTGTTGTCAGTGTGCTTGCGGGGCGGGTTGTGATTGTGATCACAGGGAATGAGCATGCTGAAATTCGGGGGCATTTAACAGTCTGTTTTAATTGCGCGATTCAGAATTTATTGCTGAATCTCGGTGCCGAATCTCCATAATTACACCTCATGAACTTCAAGAGCATAAAAAAAAATACAACTTCAACCTGCACGTGGTGGGTACGCTAATGCATGAGAAGCTGGAACCTCTCTCAGCCTGATCTCACATGCTAATTCGATTTGATATGATAATTGTTGGAAGTCACACATGATGAGCATCGAACCAGCCTCATATAGGGTCAGCCTCCTTCGACGGAACCAGGCTCGGGTACTTCAAGCGTTCCTAAAGTATTACCTGCACACAGTGAGGCTTAGTGTGGGAGCACTCATGTGGGGGTCAGATAGTTACCACACTTTCGATCTTGAGCTACAATTATTTGCCCTTCATGAACATTTCTCGATGCCCAGCCTTGAGAAGGTCAACTTAAGCATAGTTCAAGTGTGTTAGTTAGTATGGCAAGCACTCATGCGGGACAGCTAGAACCGCCTCTTACACTGATTTCAGTACGATGACCGCTCATGCAGGGATAGATTGAACCTTACTTAGCCTGACCTCCCCCTCACTTTCGATCACGAGCCACAATTATTTACACTTTATGATCGCTTTTCTCGACAGGCCCAGCCTTAGGAACATCAAGTGTGCTCAGAAGTTCAAGTGTGTGCTTTAAGGGTGAGTATGGAGACTGCTAATGCAGGGATAGATTGAACCTTATTTAGCCTGACCTCCCCCTCACTTTCGATCACGAGCCACAATTTTTTACAGTTGATGAATCCTTTTCTCGACAGGCCCAGCCTTAGGAACTTCAAGTGTGTGCTGCAAGGCTCAGTATGGCGACTGCTCTTGTAGAGATAGATTGAACCTTACTTAGCCTGACCTCCCCCTCACTTTCGATCATGAGCCACAATTATTTACACTTTATGAACCCTTTTCTCGACAGGTCCAGCCTTAGGAACTTCAATTCCAACACAAGTTCAACTTTGTGCTCTAAGCCTCAGTATGGCCTCTGCTAATGCTGGGGACGCTTGAAGCTCTCTTGCACTGATCTCACCTACACTTCTGATCAGCAGCCTGATTTATTTGCAGGTTACGAAAAACTAGCGAGCGTCGTACCAACCCCATTTAGGGTCAGCCTCTGAGAAATACTTTTTTCGACAGGCCCAGCCTCTGGAACTTCAAGTGCGCTCAGAAGTTCAAGTGTTTGCTTTAAGGCTGAGTATGGCGACTGCTCATGCAGGGATAGATTGAACCTTACTTAGCCTGACCTCCCCCTCACTTTCGATCACGAGCTACAATTATTTACACTTTATGAACCCTTTTCTCGACAGGCCCAGCCTTAGGAACTTCAATTCCAACACAAGTTCAACTTTGTGCTCTAAGCCTCAGTATGGCCTCTGCTAATGCTGGGGACGCTTGAAGCTCTCTTACACTGATCTCACCTACACTTCTGATCAGCAGCCTGATTTATTTGCAGGTTACGAAAATCTAGCGAGCGTCGTACTGACCCCATTTAGGGTCAGCCTCTGAGAAATACTTTTTTCGACAGGCCCAGCCTCAGGAACTTCAAGTGTGTGATCAGAAGTTCAAGTGTGTGCTGCACGGCTCAGTACGGCGACTGCTCATGTAGAGATAGATTGAACCTCTCTTAGCCTGACCTCCCCCTCACTTTCGATCACGAGCTACAATTATTTACACTTTATGAACCCTTTTCTCGACAGGTCCAGCCTTAGGAACTTCAATTCCAACACAAGTTCAACTTTGTGCTCTAAGCCTCAGTATGGCCTCTGCTAATGCTGGGGACGCTTGAAGCTCTCTTACACTGATCTCACCTACACTTCTGATCAGCAGCCTGATTTATTTGCAGGTTACGAAAATCTAGCGAGCGTCGTACCAACCCCATTTAGGGTCAGCCTCTGAGAAATACTTTTTTCGACAGGCCCAGCCTCTGGAACTTCAAGTGTGTGATCAGAAGTTCAAGTGTGTGCTGCACGGCTCAGTACGGCGACTGCTCATGTAGAGATAGATTGAACCTCTCTTAGCCTGACCTCCCCCTCACTTTCGATCACGAGCTACAATTATTTACACTTTATGAACCCTTTTCTCGACAGGTCCAGCCTTAGGAACTTCAATTCCAACACAAGTTCAACTTTGTGCTCTAAGCCTCAGTATGGCCTCTGCTAATGCTGGGGACGCTTGAAGCTCTCTTGCACTGATCTCACCTACACTTCTGATCAGCAGCCTGATTTATTTGCAGGTTACGAAAAACTAGCGAGCGTCGTACCAACCCCATTTAGGGTCAGCCTCTGAGAAATACTTTTTTCGACAGGCCCAGCCTCTGGAACTTCAAGTGTGTGATCAGAAGTTCAAGTGTGTGCTGCACGGCTCAGTACGGCGACTGCTCATGTAGAGATAGATTGAACCTCTCTTAGCCTGACCTCCCCCTCACTTTCGATCACGAGCTACAATTATTTACACTTTATGAACCCTTTTCTCGACAGGTCCAGCCTTAGGAACTTCAATTCCAACACAAGTTCAACTTTGTGCTCTAAGCCTCAGTATGGCCTCTGCTAATGCTGGGGACGCTTGAAGCTCTCTTGCACTGATCTCACCTACACTTCTGATCAGCAGCCTGATTTATTTGCAGGTTACGAAAAACTAGCGAGCGTCGTACCAACCCCATTTAGGGTCAGCCTCTGAGAAATACTTTTTTCGACAGGCCCAGCCTCTGGAACTTCAAGTGCGCTCAGAAGTTCAAGTGTTTGCTTTAAGGCTGAGTATGGCGACTGCTCATGCAGGGATAGATTGAACCTTACTTAGCCTGACCTCCCCCTCACTTTCGATCACGAGCTACAATTATTTACACTTTATGAACCCTTTTCTCGACAGGCCCAGCCTTAGGAACTTCAATTCCAACACAAGTTCAACTTTGTGCTCTAAGCCTCAGTATGGCCTCTGCTAATGCTGGGGACGCTTGAAGCTCTCTTACACTGATCTCACCTACACTTCTGATCAGCAGCCTGATTTATTTGCAGGTTACGAAAATCTAGCGAGCGTCGTACCAACCCCATTTAGGGTCAGCCTCTGTGAAATACTTTTTTCGACAGGCCCAGCCTCTGGAACTTCAAGTGTGTGCTCAGAAGTTCAAGTGTGTGCAAGGCTCAGTACGGCAACTGCTCATGTAGAGATAGATTGAACCTCTCTTAGCCTGACCTCCCCCTCACTTTCGATCATGAGCCACAATTATTTACACTTTATGAACCTTTTTCTCGACAGGTCCAGCCTTAGGAACTTCAATTCCAACACAAGTTCAACTTTGTGCTCTAAGCCTAAGTATGGCCTCTGCTAATGCTGGGGACGCTTGAAGCTTTCTTACACTGATCTCACCTACACTTCTGATCAGCAGCCTGATTTATTTGCAGGTTACGAAAATCTAGCGAGCGTCGTACCAACCCCATTTAGGGTCAGCCTCTGTGAAATACTTTTTTCGACAGGCCCAGCCTCTGGAACTTCAAGTGTGTGCTCAGAAGTTCAAGTGTGTGCAAGGCTCAGTACGGCAACTGCTCATGTAGAGATAGATTGAACCTCTCTTAGCCTGACCTCCCCCTCACTTTCGATCATGAGCCACAATTATTTACACTTTATGAACCCTTTTCTCGACAGGTCCAGCCTTAGGAACTTCAATTCCAACACACAAGTTCAACTTTGTGCTCTAAACCTAAGTATGGCCTCTGCTAATGCAGGGGACGCTTGAAGCTCTCTTACACTGATCTCACCTACACTTCTGATCAGCAGCCTGATTTATTTGCAGGTTACGAAAATCTAGCGAGCGTCGTACCAACCCCGTTTAGGGTCAGCCTCTGTGAAATACTTTTTTCGACAGGCCCAGCCTCTGGAACTTCAAGTGTGCTCAGAAGTTCAAGTGTGTGCTGGGAGGCTGAGTATGGTGACTGCTCATGTAGGGATAGATTAAACGGGATAGATTGAACCTCTCTTAGCCTGACCTCCTACTCACTTTCGATCATGAGCCACAATTATTTACACTCTATGAACCCTTTTCTCAACAGACCCAGGATCAGGAACTTCAATTTCAACGCAAGTTCAACTTTGTGCTCTAAGCCTTAGTATGACCTCTGCTAATGCTGGGGACGCTTGAAGCTATCTTACACTGATCTCACCTACACTTCTGATCACCTACTTGCGCCTTCAGAGCCTGGGGTGCACAAGACTCAGCATGGTGACTACTGATGCTGTCAAAGCTTGACCCTCTCTCAGCCAGAATGTCATGCTGACTTTATAAGAAACAATACAACATCATCCTTTGACTCCACCAGTCTGGAGCCAGCGCATAATCCAGGCAAAGCTTGCAGCGACAGCGGCACACCAAGTGCCCACGCTGCTATGAACAGTTTCTTGCAGAACACTGCTGTTTTAGTCATGTTGCCCCCAGTCGGCCAGTGCTCACACGCGGCATCTGCTACTGGTGCTCGCCGGTCAGACGCACCGAGCGCTGCGTTGACAATTTGAATGCATGCAGGAGGTGGGGGGGCACATGCTTCAGGTGGTGGACACACATTTTGAGGCGGGCACACACTTGGGGGCGGGCATACACTTGCAGGTGGACATACAAGCTGAGGTGGGCATCTGCATTTGGTGCCTCTCGGACAGGCGCGAGCACAATGACACAATGCAAGCAGGCTGCAAAGTCTCATGTTGTTAGAATGAGTGTCAACCAACATTTTATTGACATATTGACGCTGCTCCGTGCGCAGGTGCAACAAAAGACACAAGTCAAGTGGCGGCAGCAGACACAAGGGGCGTGGACACACCACATGCAGCAGAATGCAGACATGTTTCAAGGTAGTGTGCAACACCTTTTCAATAAGAACTCCAGTTTTTGGCCCTTCGCCTGAGCTTATCAGGTGGTTGCTGTTTTCCTGCTCCGCCTGCTGTTCATGTCACGCTTCTGCTGCTGTGGACGCACTTGGGTCATTGGACTCAACTGGTTACTGGTGGCGGCAGGCTCAGCATGTCACAACTCCCCGCTTTTGACGCGCGCATTGTAAACTAGCAACTCAATGAGCGTCAGTGTCCCGCTGCTGTCACTGTCCTGTGTTGGAAACACAACAGTCCAAGGGGCGCTGCACTCAGCTTTCTCTGAGTCGTCAACAATGCCGTCCATGTTCTTGTCTACACCCTCAATTTGACCAAGGTCTGCAAGTGCTATCAAGCCATCCTTGGCGATTGAATTGAAAAAAGATGTGATGGTTGCAACTTCATCATCTGTGAGATTGCTGTAGGCTGACATTGAAAGGCCCTCGGTGTTGTATGCATACATGTAAGCAACAAAATAAAGGCACAGCATTGCACGCTGTTTAAATTTGTAGTAGGAGATTGTATTATGAGGAAAGCCGACACACCAAAGAGTCTACAAGGCTGCAACACAGCTTGCCGAAGAGCTAGCGCTTGACAACAGAAATGCTACACTTGTGCCTGGGGACGTGTGTCTCGATTGTGTACTCTCCGTTCCGGCGAGCTGATAGTATACTTCTCCCCATTGTGTGCCAACATCGCATCCACGCAATGAGCTCCTCGTCGTGCACAATCACTTTAAACACGAGAGACTCTGAGCCGTCAATGTCAATGTATGATCTTATGAGTCTACCCTCCACGTCGAAAGGCGACGCGTGCTTGGGTGAAACACAAAACACGGACATGACAGCTCAAGTTCAATGATAGGCAAAGATTTTTTCGGCTTCCAATGACTCATGCGGACAGTGCAGTCACCCCCTCAAGCCACAACCTTCAAGGCCCGTACTAGCAGTTGTAGTTACCCGCACTCAGCCAATCAGGCCTCTTAGCAGTGCAACAGGCAGCGGTCCGCTCCGGTCCGGCAGCAAGCCACGCGGGTCACGCTCATACATCTCTATTAGAGTGCGAATATCGTGGCAAACACCATTCGGCGCCTTCCAGCACAGGTCCTGTGGAATAGGTTCTAGCGAAACCATGTCCACAGGGTGTTGCTGGTCATCATCATCATTCAGGCACTTGTCACACCTACACGCCATCGGGCCATCGCGCAAAATCAGAAGGCGCACCAAATCTCTGATCCGCCTGCGCGGATCATATGTGGCGCCTACAGCAGCAGCCATAAACACATCCACAGACGCTGTATCATACAGGTGGTACAACTCCTGCGCAACACCGAGCCCAATGATTGTTGGTCCACTACCAACGCTTGCAGCTACGTCGGGACGATGGAATGGATGTACAGCCGGTGGGCACCATCGAAAGAATAGAAATGTGTCTGGAACCAGCACGATTGACATGCTCACGGTTTCATCGACAACAGCAACTTCAGTAGTTACCGCTATGCCCTCACGCTGTAACTCTAACAGCCCTGCTCGCTCTGCGCGTATCCTCCCTTGCAGCACCATCTCGTGCTTTGTACCCTACATAAAAATGCCAACATGGCAAAGCATCAGCTTGCGTGTCCAGGCACTGGCCCTCGCAGCTGACTTTTTTATAAGCTAGTACATGTGCAACACATATATGATAGTTGCTTTAGGACTTGTGCTCTGCGCAGTCTTCATCTACATGCTGTACAGGAGGGCATGTAAAGAAGCGCCCCTCCAAAAACCAAAACCACACGTGCAACCAGAGAGGTTAATTGAAGTTGTTGCACCTGTCCAGGAAGCGCTTCCTGATGAGGTGCTGCTGTTGCAAAACTGTGCTACAAAGCTAGCAAGTGGAGACTGGGAAGCAATGCTTGATGCAGCCGACACATATGCCAGAGGTGCTTTCCCCCGCTATTCTTCCAATGTGGTACTTGCAATGCACATGTATGCATTAATAGCAGCGTCTTCTGATGCTGTGACAGCAGGCAGGGCGCAGGCACAATACGTTGCTACGCGATTGCACCCTGTAAGCGGCGTAGATACCAGAGGTGCGCCGCTGCCGACCTGTTATGGCGAGCTGATGTGCGCACTGGCTCGCACTATGAACAGGTGTAATGAAACTTGCCAAAAGCGGCCTGTAGCACCTCAGCCTGCAGCGACCGGGCCAGTCAATGTAGCGCAACAACCTGCCCAACCACCCCCCGCAGCGGCAGCGCCAATTCCTGTGAGGCGCAATGCGCGCGGTCACAGACGCGTTGCACAGCAGCGTGTCCAACACAGGAGGCTGGATACTCAAAATGTGCACGATCATTCCATTGTAGCAGCGACCAAGACTAATCTAGCCGCACTGGTCACAAAGCATGGTGACCTGCAGCTAATGCCAGACGTTCTGGTGCAAGCCTACAAACTCGCTGAGGGAAATGCTGATGCGCTAGCCGTTCTGAAGGCGCTATCACAGGCTCAACATACCACACTCGGTGTGAGTGAGCGACAGGCATTAGCACATGTTTGGCACCATGTCATCAACTTGCACGATGCAACTCTACGTGACAACTTGAAGTGCACACTGATCCAACGCCTTGCAGACTGCATTGAGCACTCACTTCCTGTGTGCAGCACCGGTAGGATTGTGCGCATCATGTCCACACTTGACGGCGTAACTGATGACACACAGCAAATGCGGCCGATGTGGGCTATCACAGAAGAAATTAGCAATCTAGCAACGCAGGTCAGGCAGACTGTGCTGGACAATGCAAGTGCAGCAGATGTAGAGGCCTATGAAGCTGGTCTCTCTATGCATTTGTCGGATGCTATGAAGGCTGAATTTAAATCAAAGGCTGTTGCAACATATGTGGATGCGCTGGGGATGAACGCAGGCGTATTGCAGGGCATCATGTCACCATACTTGGAAGCTTTTTGAAAATCATCAGGAGGAGGGGGCAGCATGGACGGGTCAGGGCTGCACTGCCATGCGCTGTTGGCAAACTTGTGAGCAGCAGCATTGGTTGTCATAGCCAGCAGAACAGGAGAGTTGAATACACCAATGCAGCACACAATTTTTCTGCGTATTACACACCTCGATTGCACACACTGCCTTGCAATTTGTACACTACTCGCACGCTCGAAGGGTCACGCGAGAGCCGCCTACGCATCGCAGCGCGTGTACAGAGCCACAGACACAAGTCCCCCTAGGTATGCGGTCTTTGGGGCCGCAGTTGCTTTCTTTGCAGTTACCTTCCTGGCAACCCTCCCAGAGCTTGTGTACTGCACACCGCTAGCGATCTGCATGTCGGTCTCCCTGTTTGTCGACGTGGTGACCCGGTCATCATTGAAGATCAGCCACTCATTATCCACCTTCATCTCCGCAAAGTAATGGCCTGACGCGGCAGAGTCACCCGCTCCGCGGTGGTGTACTATGCCACCAAGCTCATATGTGGCTTCGCCCTGTGCCCACGTGAGTCGCAGGTGAGGGTCCGCCTGCACAGGCGGGCGATAAAATGCAGCCAATGGCGTCAACGTCAACTGGCTGCCATCAACTTCACAGTAGATTACAGTTGATAATAAGAATGCAGGGGCTACAGACAAGTTGTGAAGCGTGTGGAATCAACTACATTGTCATCAATCCTACTGAAGCAAGGTTGATATCATGCGTGCACCCTCATCTGTAGAGAGATCATATCATTGCAGGGAGCGAGGCACCATATGATCATTGCATGGCCATACTCAACTGCGCATATGCAGAAACCTGCTTCACTCACTCTCGCACCAACACATGCTCTTACACCTACACTCACATGGTAGCTCTCATGCATCTGACTGACTCTGACACTGCACTTACTCTTATGCGATCTCACCAGCTCAATACCAACTTTGTGGCTATGATGTGTCGCTGTCAGGTACCATGTTGGCCAGCTGCTACTGCCCCCGCACTCCCTCAGCGCCAGGCGCCTGCTGCTCCTCTCTAGGCGTTTTCCATGTTCACATTATCGCCGAGCACGCGAAATGGATGGAGATATGTCAAGCTTGCCTACATACATTGACATATTATGTTCGGCCTTTGCATGTGGTTCTGTCAGGGCAACAGATAGACTCTGGCTGGTGGTGATGACGAGGCGCAGCGGGCGGCGATTACACACCCATGTTGGGGTGCAACTCTAAGCTGAGAATCATAAGTGCTACATTGCTTGAGATCGCTCACCTCAACGTGATGCTTCACCCTTTTCGCTTCGTTCTTGCTTTCGTTCCACTCCGTCCGTTTGAGCAGAACGAGCAGCACTTGCGGCAGATGATCAAGCTGCATTGTATAGCGCGCCTCCTTGCTGTGACAGAGCCCGCAATTTGCTGTCCGCAACTCCTCCGCCAGGAACATGTCCACGCACTCCTGAAGTGTCGTGCACACTCTCTCCTCCTTCTTGACCTTGACATCCAGGCCAACATGAGACACCCCCCGCAACTCGCCACTGGGACAGCGGGTACACGCCTTGCTCTCATGGCCGCTGATCCTCAGCATCGCATTGAAGGCGCCCCGACGATTGATGCCTCCAGTCTCATCGACTGCATCAAGGATCTTACGGAGCGTTTCGCCGGCGTCATGCTGGACCTGCGACGAGCACTTCATGCTGCACAGCATGCCGGTGATGCCAATGTCGATCGCCAATGGGTCGTTGGTAACCAAGCCCGTCAAAGCGTGCCATGTGTGGAAGTGCAGGGCTGCGGGCGTGAAGGGTTGAGTGTGTGACGGCTGTATCCTGTGTCACAGCAGCACACATGCAGCATGCTACATTGTCACTTGTTTTGGAGCCGAAATTGTTTCAATTCATGAAGCAGTTTGTTCTTGGATACAGGTTTCAACAAAAGTTGCGATGGCTTCAGCTGGTGGACTACATTCACCAATGAGTCGCCAATTTCACCCGTCAGGAAAATGATTGGCACAGAAGCATCAGCTTTCCGTATGATTGATGCTGCTTTCAAGCCGTCCATAATTGGCATGTGCACATCGAGTATGACAAAGCTAGGATTGTTGCTTTCAAAGGTAGCAACCGCTAAGGCTCCATCTTCCACTACTATCACTTGCCGAAATGACGTCTGCAGCATCCTTGAAAGCACCTTGCGGTTGACAATGTTATCATCAGCCACGACAATGTCAAGCTCTGAGAAACACGGGTCATCTGATGTCCAGCTATCCTTGGATGCCATGTCAGGTGAACCAGGAAGCGATGGCTCGCATGGCACCACCAAAGTGAACACGGTCCCTTTGGGCTTGTTGTCCTTGAATGAAATGGTGCCACCTAGGGAATTGGTGAGTTGATTGACGATACAGAGACCAAGTCCTGATCCTGTAATATACTCACTCTGACTGGTGCAACCGGTCACATGAAATATATTCTTCTTGAAATCATCAGGAATGCCACATCCGTTGTCGCTCACTTCCATAGTTAGCGTGTCACTCTTATGCTGCGCGCTGATATGTATTGTACCATTGTCTGTGAACTTGACTGCGTTGGAGACTAGATTGATCATAATGCGTTTCGTCAATCGAACATCTGTAGAGACCCATAGTTGCTTCGGTATGTGAAGCACCAGCGACGTGTTATGTGCGTGTGCTGCATGCTGGAACATCAAGTAGACGTCTCGCAGCATGTGACTGATGTTGGTTGCACAGCAAACTGGTTGTGGTGCGTCACTGATCTCGCGCTCGAAATCCAGTAAATCAGTAATCACACACGCTTGGTGATTTGCGCAAGCGTGAATATCAGATGCCAGTGACTTGAGCTCCGCCATGATGTTTGCCATGTCATCATTAGTCTTGCTCGAGCCCATAACCTTCTCAAGCAATAGCAGTTGCGTTTCAGCGCATCCGATCATGCCCTGCAGGGGGTTGCGTATTTCATGGCAGGTAGTGCGGATGAGCTGGAACAGGCGGCTCTCACTATGTCGCTCTGCTTCAACAACATCTCTTGACAGCCTCACAGTTTCACTAATGTCCAAGCATATGCCTACAAGATGCTTTTCTCCTGAAGACTCCGCGGTACAGACTTCGGCACGACATTTCAAGTGAATGGTGCTGCCATCCGGCTGCAATACTCTCCAATCACTATAGAACGACCCCTCGCCTGCTGACATGATTGCTTGTGTAGCAGAGGCAAGAGCCTGTTTGTCATCTGGATGTACGTTGTTCATGTAGTGCTCATCCATGACAACATCTTCGCAGCTCCCTTGAGGTGGCGGCTCTTTTGCGTGAAAGTCGTACATGGCCTGATTCCAGTACAATCGATTCGTTTCAAGGTTCCAGTCCCAGAGCGCTATGCGAGAAGTGTCGAGAATTGTCGAAAGGTATACGTTGTCGCGCGCACACGCCCATGCTACTGGTTCGCATGAGCGCCTAAAAGTTGGCAGCATGTCAAACATTCCCATGCCTTCCGTTGTTACAAGATGACATTATATCAGTGACTTACAAGTGGCTAGCAGCACAGCAAGCCCCACATGCAGTGCCAAACGTGCACTCACCCGAGGATAAGGTTCCGGAGGGCTGGGGTATGATGCAACAGCTGGAGCACCGCAGCCAGATGGCATGTAGCCCCCAAGTTGGCGATGCCAGGCCGTGGTGTGTCGTCACTCCTGAGCGTGCGGGTCCTTTTCTGAGAGGGCTCCTCAGTACCGTCCACCTGTGATGAGTCGCTGTCAGGTACCGTGTTCGCCGGCTGCTCCTGCTCCTCCTCTTGCGTCATCTCAATGACACTCTGCTCCTGCCCCGCACTCGTCTGCCCACCCCCAGGCGCCTGCTCCTCCCCCTCATGCAAGTGCCATGGCACCACCGTCTGAGGCGGCTCCTCAAGCCCACCCAGCGGCTGCTGCTGACTTGCAGTTGCGTCCGGCTGGCGGCCTCTTTGTGCCTTTTGAGCTGCCTGCATCTGACATACCCAGGCTGGACACTCCAGCTCGAAGTCATCAAGCAGCTGCGTAGCAACAGAATGACAGGTGCATCAGAAATAATGCAGTGCAACGACACCGCAACGCACTGCTGTTGACCGATGAAAATTCCCGCTGCTTACCTTGGCAATTGTGTCGCCATCACCGTTTGCTACGAGCGTGTGCAGAACAGCAGGCGGCTTGGTCATGGCTGGCACTTCGTTCTGCGGTCGATACACTGTAGCGTCCACCACCACGGAGAACGCGTTCTTGCCCTTCCAAGTCCATTTCAGCCATTTGCAGCCCTCTAACGCATAGTACAGTGCCGGTGGGACACCACCTGTTTTCCTGGTTGCTTTTTTCACTAAAGTCAGTAGCTCATCTACTCTGTCCTGAGTGGTAGTCATATGCCGCGCTGTGTGAGCGTCAATGATTGCAACAGTCGGAGTTGAAGTTTTGTGACAAGCGCGATAAAAAAGCGCTGCTCTTGCTGCTGCGCTGCTGCTGCTGACGAAGTGTTCCACCGGCTATGGGTGACGAGGAAGGACACGCTGCCATGTCTCGGAACGCCAACGTGCCATTCATGCAATTATGCCTGCACGAAGATGGCTCTGCGGTGGAGATACTAAGCGCTCCTGAGACCTGGACGCCGGGGAACAACAATGCCACTATACCCACCATTCTCGTGCCCTCCAAGGGAGAGGTTCGTGACATGCTGATCCGCTTGCTGTGGCGTGCCAACTCTCACGGGATGGGCGGTGTTGTCGTCGGCAACATCGGAGTGCTCGGGGTACCAAATGTGATCACGACAGGAGTGGCGGCCAGAGTTGTTGCTGAGAAGTGGGTGGGCCTGCTCCTGCCGGATCCCATCATCAACAGCTGGAACAACATCAACCCAGGGTCTGGTGACGCACGCAAGGCGGCCACGGACCACGTCCACGATGCGGTAACAGTGTACGGATTCTCCGGGATGGAGCAGCTAACGCTAGAGACACTGCAGCTTGTGAGACAGAGAGCGGATGCGGAGGGTTGGAGGGCGCCTCTTTCAATGCGTGAAGGAACGCTGAGCATGCTCACGCAGGTGATTTGCATGTTCATGCCAAAGTATATTGAGGCTGCCAACACACTTCGCTTGCACATACAGCACTGGCTGGATCGCCGTTGCACAAATTGCAATGCGCCATGCGCTAGAAGGAGGTGTAAGTGCCTGTGTGAGGAGCATTTGTACTGCGGCATTGTGTGCCAGCGCGATCACTTCAGGACGCACAAGAGTCGCATTGCACACAGGGAGTGGAAGCAGGGGGTGCTGATGACGGTGAGGCATTCAACAGCTGAGCAGCACCACATGTTCATAATAATAGCTTGAAGCACGTACCTTTTTCGATTTGGTGCCTTGCACTTGTCTGAATTTGCTGATTCGTCATGAATCTCCATGTCGTGTAAAAATCCGAATCTGATATGTGGCGCACCCCCTCATAGCACACACACTGCCACAACCTTAAGCAAATGAGCAACTATGACGCAGTGCACACAGCAGTGAAGGGGGCTGTTCAGTTTCTGGGGTACCACATCGGTCAAAGCAACATACATGGCGCATGTCCAGCAATCAAGTTCATATTTTCAAAGGATGGCATCCGAGCATATTACGAGGTCGTGTTCAGCTCTGTAGATGACTCAGATGATGAGTGCGACGACGACTACCACCCTAGCAACAGGTACGTCGCTCATGGCCGGTGGCAACGCGCAAATGATGGCAATCAGCCTCACAACCGAGGCCTCCGCACAATCGGGTGGCGTTGCGGAGGCTTCACGGAAGCGATTCCGTGGCTTGTCACAGGCGCCTGTGCCTTCGAAGGCTCCGGCTACCCAGTGCACGTCGCATGGCGCTCTACAGAGGCGTTCATGAAAGTCGGCCTTCCTAGTCTGTGTGACTGTGCCAAGCACGGGTGGAAACTCGAAGCGATCGGATTTGTGGACACCAACAATTGGCAGACTCCCTGGTGCACACATGTTATATACCAGTGTGAAGGCTTCATCCCACCTGCTGTGCGCGTCAACACGCTGCGCGCGCCTATGATGTGAATGAAAGACGTGCTTTTCACATTGCCTACAGTGTGCCTCTACTCAAGGCTTTGCTGGTTTGTACAGTAAATGCCTATTGCTCCACATGGCAAATGCGAGTGTGCCAATTGCCACGCCTGCACCTATACTCAAAAGCGGCAAGCCTATGGATTTGAGCTTGGAGCCGAGTGCTGACACACTTTGAACCTTAATGCTGCGCACCGAGTTGGTCACAGGGTGCCAGCTCTCATTGTACAGCACGAATAGCAGATTCGGTCGCTCACGTACATGACTGCTCTCGTTTGTGATGATCACAGAGTGCCCAGCAAAGCTTGGTTTTGAGTACAGCATTACCCGTGTGTGTGGTCCAATTTTCAGGCTACTGACCTTGCCCGACAAACTTGATGGCAGGGTATCATATGCACCTACAGCAAATGTGCGCTGTGAACCGCCAAAATTCGCATTTGCATACATCTTGACCTCACCTGCATCAGGTGGTGACAGTGCAGCGCTCACTTGCTGTAACAGATTGGTGACCATGTCCCCTTGATTTAAGCGCACATAATTTGCTAACAAACACTCTGATAGCTTACTTGTGTACTTGTCATAGTAGAAGGTCAAATCGAATCGAACTTTTGAGTCTCAGATAATCAACGTGAAAGTAGCAAGTTCTGTAGGCACTTCAAATCGAAAAAACAGATGCTGAAGCACGACAGCTCAGGACGGAACTGGGTGCCGTAGTGAACGTTAAAATCGAATCGGAAAGGCATGTATTTTAGTCAATTGTGAAAAGTATAGATTTAGCAAACAGAATTCAAATCGAAGAATGAATTGTATTTTATTCAACAGAGTGAGTTCGATTTGTGAGCTCAGTGACTAAATCAGCCACTGCTGCTGATGTACCGTGTACAAACACAACCAACATGGTACGCTTTACGCACATAATCACAGCCTGCGTGCTTCTCTGTGCGCACAATGCGGAGACGCACACATCGTCTATCACGACAGAGTGCCTATACGACGGGGAATGTGACGGCACTGCTCACTGTGTACGCTTATCTGAGCATGAAGGAGAGTGTGAATGTGACACGGGGTATGTGTCTATCGACAGTGAGGCGTGCAGCTACCGACAGAAATCAGAGCTGGTAGCATTCCTGCTGTCCTTTTTTGTAGTTTTTGTTGGTGCAGACTGGTTCTATCTGGCAAGTGGAGATGCTGGCTACATTGTCACTGGAGTATTCAAACTGGTAACCGTAGGAGGATTTGGAGTGTGGTGGCTGGTGGATTGGATCCGGATATTAGCGGGTGCGTTTCCAGATGGTAATGGCGTTGCACTGGAGGCAATGTGAGTGGGTTCAGACCTGATGCAATAACAACAGCCAACTTCTGATCATCTGTGTCACTCCCAGTGCTGCATTGGCTGCATTCAAATGTCAGGTATAGATCAGCATTGCAATGTCGTCTGTTTTTCAGAACTTCACACCACTTACAAGGTCACTGCTCTTCTACGGCATCTGTGTGCCCTTCAGGTTGACAGTGGCCATGCAGGCGCGCCACATACCTTACACTATGCTTATGATCTTGTCATGCGTTGGCATCTACCTCAACATCAAGCGCCTGGCCAACCCAAACGCACACAAGTGGTGGAACAGTGGCTTTCACTTATTGACCGCTGTAACAGTTGCCATCATGGCATTCACTAAAGCAAACCAAGACTTGATCACGCTAGTGCTATGGTTGGACGTAATGGAGGGGCTGACCGACAGCTTTCGAACTGAGCTCCCTCATGCATTGTTAGGCTACATGAACGCCTTAATAAGCAGCCACTCCAGCGCTTGAGGGATGGTAAGCAGCTTGGCGTTCAGCCGTCCTTCATACTTGCCTGTGCCCGGCATTGTCTTCAGCACCGGAGATGAAATCGCAACCGTGTTGGCATCAACGTTGCGGTACTGTAGCGGGGTGGCCAGCCACAGCAAACTGCAGAGTGGAATGTGAGGTATGTGTATATCAGCACCAAAGACCAGACGTTTGCCGTCCCTCAAATACGCATCTTGTTGCTCAGAAGGAAGAAGATCAAACGCCTCTGCGAACGTCCTTTGGTTCAGCAGCTGTGCAGATGGACACTTTTGGCCGTCATAGCGGAGTTTGACGGATGCTTCTGTCTCATCTAGGCTTCTGAACATCAGCGAGCCCCACATGCCAAACTTGCGCCAAGCCTTGTGCACATGGATGCTTTCTTCCGTCGGATGTGAGAAAACAAACTTTGGGAAGAAATAGCAGGCATCGAGGGGCACTCCAATCCATGGATAGGCTATGCTGAAGATTGTAGTCAGGAAGTGTGACTCAGGCGAGTGGACAACAGCGTAGCGTGGCGGGCTGGGTGAGACATCATCTTGGCGGCGTGTGCACCACGCACCAATCGAAGCTGTGCGCTGTTCCTGGATGAACGGGGTGAACCTAGCATCAGTCTCCTCAACATGTTGGCTGAGCTGCTGCATTGCGAGGTCATCTTTGTAGAATGTGTAGGCAGCAAATGCGCTTATACGGTGAGCAATGTCCTCCACACCACTGGTCGAAACGTCCTTTTTAAGGACTCCATGGAAATGGTCAGCATCAGGTACCGTTGTCATGAGCTTAGAGGGGTCTGAGAGCCTCTGTGTGTGTGCATCAATGCCAGACGTGAGTGCTCTCAGGCAAGGGTGTGACTTATCCTGCTCACATAGAATGGTCAGCACTGACGCATTAAGGTCAGCAACTTTGCCTCCGTACGACCCACCAGCCCACTGCACCAGCGGTAATTGCAACTTTTGTGCAATAAATTCAGCAAGGTAGGCGCCCTGCGAGTGCCCGACCAGCAACACATTATCATTGTGCTGCACAATCTCTTTGACTCTTGACTCAGCCTGCAGGTGTGACAATATGTCACATGTGTACTTTGCTATGAATACGTTAGCGGAAATGTTACGCGACCCAAGGTCTGCACACAGCGCCTCTGCTACCGGAGTGTACCGCTCAGGCGCCACACCAAAACCCGGTAGCACAACTGCGTTTACACTCCTTTCAAAGCCATGGGATGAAAAGTGGAGGTGGTGAGCAGGCAGAGCCGAGAACGCAGTCGCAGCAGCCGGTGCAGCAATGCACAGAGTCCAACGCATCGCTTGCAGTTAGTCAAGACATATATATTTACTGCACGGCAAACACCGCGCTGTCAGCAGCTGCGGCACTTGTGCAAGTACAGGTCTGTACGTATTATGTGACTATAAACAATCAGCTCTGGCCTGATGAAGCAGGTGCCCTTTTGTCAATGACCTGCGAGTTATTGTGCGCACAGAAGAATATGATGTGGCGTTAGAAGCTGTGAAAGCGCTGTACAAAATCAAGAAAGCAGCATGTCATGGTCAAATGCATTGTACAGTGTACATTGCGCATAAAGATAATGTGGCACTGCTGACAGAGATTGGATATGCAGTGACTGATGGGAATGCACATACAGCACCAGCAAGTGCGTAATCTGTAGCGACAGCACGCCAGTTTTGCCCCCAACTGCACATCCTTTCCTGCGGTGTGCGACGTCAGAAATAGCACAGAAAGATGACCGGGCGAGAGCCCTGATGCGATTTGTACTAGGCTGATACACCTCACACCATCTTGTGTAAACGTGAATTTTCACGGCTTGTACTTGATACCTTTGGTCTTATTTGCTAGATGGAGTTTCCGTGCTGCTGCCTTCACTTTTCCTTATTCGAATTGCATCACATTCAATGATGCAGCAGATTCTATATAAGTCTTGAGCCCTGAAAGTATAATGATGCAAAACTGAATTCGAACGGTCGAATCAGATTAAACAACATCTGAGTGCGCGCTATATTAAATGCTTGCAACATCACTCAGTGCGCATCAATCACAACCTTGCCGCTCGCTGCCACACACACAAATCATGTCTTCAGTCTCCGTCAACGTTAGCATGCTCGGCAAGCGGTCCGCCGACGCCGATATTATACTGCAAAGTGATAGGGGCACCAGCATCCGCGTAAAGCAAGACTGGCTCGAGGTAGAGGAGGCAGTGTTCAAAACGCTTGCTCACTTCCCCGCCGGCGCCACGCGTGCGGTACACTGGTCGTACGTAGGCTTTGATGCTTTTCTCGATTGCGGCCTGATCTCGGCGTACACGGAGGCCAGACAGCTACGCATCAAGCTGCGTAATGCAACGCCCAAGGATCAGTTCGGCTTTGATGGACTGGTCCTCATGTACGACGTGTCGTGGGAGCCAGCCCAAGTGAAGCATGAGCGTCACCCCGTCGGGCCCCCCTCACTCGGCGCCTTTTATTCGGCCATCACACGCATACGCCGCACGCGCCCGGACATGCGCTCCCACGTCGTTTCCACCTCCGGCTTCACGGAAAATATGGAGCTGGATGCCGAGGTGTTTAACCTGAATCTCATATCCACCAGCGCGGAAGAGCTGCTTGCAGCTGCCGCCACTGCGGCTCCTGCTGCGCCTGCCGCTGGAGACGACGTTGCCAACAGCCAGAACCTCAGGGCGTGCCAGAAGGAGGCACTGCAGGCAATGGTCACAGCGTTTGAGAGGGAGAGTGGCTCGTTTCTGCTGGGTCTGCCTCCAGCCGCCGGGAAGACGCTGACATGCATCCTCTTCTGCCTGCACGAGGTGGCGAATAAGTTTACAACAGTTGTTGTTGCCTCGCCGCGTCGTGCACAAGTGTCACAGACCAAGAGGCGCTTTGACGCTCTGCTCGACCACCATGCTCGAGACTTCACCTCCGTGCTGTTCGATTCGGACGGCACGACAGATGTTGCCAAAGTGACTCGCCCGGTGAGCGGAGTGCTTATCCTGCATGTCACCTACAAATCATCTCCCAAGCTCGCTGCGCAGCTGGAGGGGATGGGGGACAATGTGCTGGTCATATACGATGAATGCCACCACTACAACTCTAATCAGCTGGGCGCTCTCACAGCGCTCACACAGAATATCATTCTGGTGTCCGGCACGCCCCGCGGCATACCAGCGAATCTGATCAGCGATGATGAGGAGCGGCGATATCTCATGTCGCGCAAAGAGGCAGAGGAAGCCGGGATTATCGTACCACAGCGGTTCATAATCCCTTGCAGTGTGAATATCTCCACCGCTGGCATACCTATCAAGGCAGAATTCATAGCCACGACCATAATGCGCATCACGGACCCCCCCCGGCGCCTCATAACATACCAGCCTACCATAGCCGCCGCAACAGAGCTTGCAAAGCTCGCCGTAAATGAGTTGGCCAGGTCCGGAATGCATGCCGAGGCGCGTGTCGTCACCGGCAACACATCGCAGGCCGAGAGGGAGGCCATCATCCGGTGGATGGGGGAGGGGTCGAGACAGCATGTGTGACTGGTCTCAACTGTGCACGTATTCGACGACGGCATTGACATACCAGCCGTCGACTGCGTCTTCATTGATACCATTGGAGACGACTGCCTCTACATGCAGCGGGCCGGGCGCTGCACGCGCATATATCCTGGAAAGGAGGTGGCCACTGTCCTTGTCTGGTCAGCACCGGAGAATATGATCGATATGTTCCAGGACATGCCGGACTGGGAGAAGCGCATCTCAGTCATGGCGCCATCGTTGGAGAAGGCAGATAGGAGCAAGGAGAGAAAAGCGGTAGACAAAGCCGTTGACATCATCAAGCGAGGCATTGTTGGCTACTCACAGTGGCATTGGGATAGAATGCTCGCGGTGTGGCAACTGGCTGCGGCTGAGGGTGATGTTGTTCGAAAGACACAGATCACGGTAGAGGGGGAGGAGTGCAATATCGGTATCTGGCAGCACCACCAGCGAGCATACTGGAGGAACGGCACCCTCAGCACAGATCGAGTAGCTAAACTTGTGGCAGCCGGGATGCTCAAGTCAGTGCAACCCAAACAGCCGTGGGACGTCAACTATGAGGCGTGGCGCCTTGCGAGCGCTGAAGGTCCAATTGCACAAGCTTCTACATATACAATGGGGGGGAAAACATTCAATGTTGGAAAATGGATCCAAAAACAGCGTACATATCATGCAGCTGGGAGATTGTCTGCCGAGCGCATCACCAAGTTGACCGCGATAGAGCATATCGGCAAAAAGCGTGATGAGACATGGAGCGCCGTTTTCAACGCCTGGCGCACAGCATGTGCTGCAGGCACAGTGACACAGCACACATCGATCACCATTGATGGCGAGAAGTACAACGTGGGTTCATGGCAAAATAAACAGCGCACAAAGAGAGCCAAGTTGTCCACTGAGCGCATCAATGCTCTTAATGCAGCGTTATTCAGCTGGGAGGGCAAGTATGGCATGCGCGATGAGTGAATGATGACAACTTACACCACTTGTCTTTTGTTCTGCCTTTGTTGATTTTTTGCATCGATGCAAGACCTGCTTTACCATCATCATCTGTATGCAGTGCTTCGCATGAAGCAGCAGCATTGTGTGATGCTCGTCTGCACAGTGTCAATGTCAACACGCATGCAGCACCTGCATGCACCGCCTGCCTGCCCCAGCAGCATTTTGTGAAGCATGACTCCTCAGCTGCCCGAGCCAGTACGCATGATGCAGTAGCCAATGCCACAACAAGAGCAAGTGAGAATGCAGAAAACAAAAACGGAGGGACTGCTTATGTGCATTCTGGTACATTAACGGCACTCAGCCACTGCGGCACCTCTGCAGGTACAGCGTGTGCTTAGCCCTTGTGACAGCTACATAGAGCAGGCGGATCTCGTCATCATTGCGTGCGTTGCGTACAGCACGTGTCACCAGCACGCGATCGGCCTCTAGGCCCTTGAAGCCGTGAACTGTGCTGAGCACTATGGAGTCAGCAGCGTCTTCTTGATTGACTCTGGCCAGGATTGCAATCACCTTCAGCTTGTCAATCTTTTTGAACAGGCTCTTGTCCCATGTGCTCGGCAGGGTTGACGATGCGCAGTTTATGATCTCAGTGACCTTGTCCTTATCAATCGAGACGGAGCGGCCCGCCTGGGTGTACCTGTCTGCCGTCTGCAGGATCTCGGTCCACTTGCGAACTAGAACAGTGTGCGCGCCGTCCATGATCACCTGGTCGTTGTCCACAATCTCGATGCGCGTGTTGGTGTTGTCTGGGTGAGCTACAGCAGGCGAGCTGCAAAGGTGCCTGACGTTGACAAAATCACAAACCGCCTGGCCGAACCGAAAAGTAGTGTAGAGCGTCCAGTCTACATACTCTTGCTGAAGCGTGTGCTTGACGTCCGTACACTCCATGAAACCGTAGATGGCCTGTGCGGAGTCACCGACGTAGACTGTCGTCGTCGCGTGGTATATCTGGGTCATCAATGCGATCATCACCAGGTTAAGGTCTTGAGCCTCGTCCACAATGACAAGCTTGTACTTGGCCATGAAGTTTGCAAAGCGGCGCTGCGGGTCATCGCGTGCTCGCACCCTGAGCATCGAGTGAGACCACCATGTACCTGCTATGCCCGCATTCCACAAGGCAAGAGATGCACTGCCCAAGTCCTTCAAACAGCCTCGGTTGCATGCGGTCTCCAGCTGGTCGCCATATGAGCGGGCCTGCTCGGCAGTCACAGTCCTCCTCAGCACACGCTGTGCGAGTTTCATCACTTCCTCTGTCACATTGAAGTCTACCTTCAGAGAGTTCTTGACTTCATCAGCGTACAGAGCGTAAAGCATGCTGTCAATAGTTTTGAACGTCAGCCTTTGCGCTCCGTTTACCTTGGCTTCTCCGTCAGCAGCAGCTGCAACATTGAAGGTGAGCGCGATGCACTCTGCCTCCGGGTATCTCTCGGCAACGGATTTCATGAGGCGGATAGAAAGTGTGGTCTTGCCGGCTCCTGCGCCTGCGTGAAGCACATGTATGCTGCCGTCACGTAGCTCCATGGCCACAAACTTCTCCCGTGTCTCAGCATCCTCCTGGAGCATCTGTTGATTTGTCTTTGGCGGGGCACACTCAGCTTGCACATCAACCTTCTTCTCGTATGGGCTTGGTCGCTTGTGGGGCATTGCCTCAGCACCACAAGGTGCGCGCTTTGTCATGCTTCGTACGAGATTCGTAGCGTGAATTACACACGGCACACACACTCTGTTGTACATACCGCAACATTTTATATGTGCGGCTTGAAGCGCACCTTCTTCATAGTTTGACTCTAGCAGATGCTACGGCAAAGTGGACATGGCGATGGTGCTGACATAGGTGGCTGACCTGACACAGGCGTGCTCCATGATATATGCAGGACCTGGCTATAGCCGATCGTGCAGTCATAGCCAAGATCTGCAAGACGCTTTCTGATGATGATGCACTCTCGATCCTGGTCACAGCTTTCAGCTCCTGCATGCCGCCAAATACAATGGGTAATTGACTACTTTTTGCAGCCAGACTCTCTGAGTCACGCGTTTCGCTCTTCAGCGCTCTCACCTGGCCACCTTTCAGTGCACATCCTGACATCACATGCTGTTGGGAAGGACTGACTATGCCGGCTGACCTGTGCAGTATCGCTCCATGATATGCATTTCTTGCCGCATGCATTTGCATCCGTGACAGAGTACCCGCGCTCTTCAAGCAGCTCGACAGTTATGTGTTTTTGTATATACACGGTGCATGAGGAACATCCTTCACACGCAGCCTTCTTGATTGTGCAGTAGACTTTCTCGATTTCTGACAGGGAATCATACTCATCCGAGTCAACCGCAAATTCCAAGGTGCTGACAAACTCCACAACATCATCAGCAGCAGGCAACATTGTTCTTATAACTTAAAACGCAGGAAGTAAACAGACCTCGCACATGCTCTGCATGCGCATTTTTTTGTTTGCCTACAGCAACATACACAGATGACTTTTAACCTTGAAGCATTCAGTGCAGTCATGTCCACATTGCTTGCAATCTCCGAGTTGCTACCGATAATGACAAAGGGTCAGGTGCAAGGCATCATTCACGGTGTGTATAGCTGCAAGTGCAACTTAGGCATATGTCAGAGTGAATCGAAAACTGAAACGAGCATCAACAGTGATGTGAACCTTGCACAGAACAAAGCGCAGGAGAAAGCATGACAAACATTGAGGGAAACAGCCAGCCACTTGAAGATTAACACACAGCGTTGTATTGATTGTTGTTGGGCATTGAAACGACATATGCATTCATACAGAGTGCCTCTACTCAAAACTGCACTCAACCACACACATGGTCCATCAACACATCACACCTAGTATGACCACCGCGCAAAAGTGTGACCGACCCTTGCGTGATCTATGAAAATGCTCAGCAATCGAAAATCTGGACGTACACCTCCCCTACTGCTGGGACAAACAGCGAGCAGAGAGCCCGGTCATCGTTATGCCAGGGACTCTTGGTAAAGCTCTCCGTGACGATCCACTGCCCTGATTGCGGCCTCAGAGGCGCTGCTTCTTGTGAGGGTGATTGGCTTCAGCCTTTGCAGCTCTGGCACGTGTGTTCTGGCTCACTGACGTCTCGACTTTGATGGGGACATCGGACGAAGCGGGGGTCGGGTTTTCGGCATCGCTCTCAGCATCCGTTCCCTCACTTTGGCGCTTGATGATAGCTTCCAAGCTGGCTGAGTCAATGAGGTGGACACCTTTCTTTCTAGCGGCGTCCCACAACAGGGAGCGCTCCTGCTGCAGTTTCACAATGTGGTGCTGCAGCGCGGAGATGTACTGAGTCTGGGCGAGAGAATTGCGGTATAGGTCCGTGTAGAGCTGGTGGATGGTCATGGCAGACTTGCCCATGTCGTTGAGAGTATGGGCGACGTCGGCAGGACTTGTAAAGCTTGCCTGCACAAGTAAGCGGGGCGGGTACGGGAAAAGGCGGTGGTGAGAATAAGCAGATTCCAAAGTGCTCTCGCTGTGTGGAGTGTGCTGCTGCTGAGAGAGGCGACGGGCGTGTTGACGACAAGTGAGGTTAGGCATATAAGTGTTCTCTGTGCATAGGCATGCAGTCGCCATTGCGGTAACTGACACACTGGAGACCCTTAGAGATGGATCTCACCCTCACTTCGTCAAGATGTTGCACAGTACACTTGAGGTGGTGGAGCGCTCACCGTATGCATGGGCCTGCCGTAGACGCCGGTCATGAGTAGGGCCATCTTCAGCGTGTCTTGTCTTCAGTGTCGTTTGCTCGATGTGTGATTGAGACAGTGAGAATGAGCACGAGACGGGTAGCAGCTGCCGTGGCTTTTGAAGATGCTGACGTTAGTGAAAAGGTTTCTCCGACTCCGACAGAACGCAGCGTCATTCCGGGATTGGCGTTCGTGCGGACGTTGCATTTCCCGGATGTCCGGGTCCGTTGAAACTACGAGATAGCATGCTATAACGTCGTACTTCGAGTCAGAACAGTGTATGTCTACGAAGGTGTGCACCAGTCCTTGTTTGTCAGCTGCAGACTGCGTAACTGCTAGTTCTGTGTTGCAACCCTGGATTTGTAACATGAGCGTACATTAATATCTCTGACAATCAGTGAGACACACAGACCAATGTCTAAAGTGTTGTTGGATAGTCTACCATCAAGGGAGCGTGCAGACTCCACTGTGGTGCTGGCACCTGAGCAAGACAAAGCTGTGCTGCATGACCTCATTGTAATTCACCAGGAGAAGGTGTCTCCAGATAAAAGGATGGCCGATGCAGTCACAGATGCAGTTTGTGCAGCTACAGAGCGCGTTGGACTGCCACTGAAGATCGAAAGTGTGTGGCAGGGGGGGATTTGCATATACAAGGCGCAAGCGTAATAAGACGAAGTATCAAATCCAACAAATGCACTTGCTCTTCGTGCATAAACTCAATGTGTGGATTAACAGGGTTGACGCGGTGGCTCATGCAGGGACAGGTAGATTTACCTTTGAGCACAAAGGGCTGGTATGGTGACTGCTCATGTAGGGATATATATATTACCTTCACCCCCGCTTTTGCACATAACGCTCCTTTCTCTGCAACCTGCTGTTCTCAGTGAATCGCACAGGTGAGTCCAAGCAGGCAGTTCTCATGTAGGGGAGGCTTGAACATGCATCTGACTGATCTCACCTACACTTTCGATCAGGAGCCTGAATTATTTGCACTTTACGAAAATCTAGCGAGCGTCGTACCGACCCCATTTAGGGTCAGCCTCTGAGAAATACTTTTTTCGACAGGACCAGACTCAGGAACTTCAACTTTAGTATAAGTTCAAGTTTGTGGCTAGAGGCTCAGAATGGTGAGTACTCATGTTAGGGAGACTTGAACCTGTGTGGCATTGATCTCACCTACACTGTTGATCTTGAGCCATGAATGCTGGGTACCTAAAGTAACCTCAAGTACAGACAAAAGTTCAAGTTTGATCACAGAGGCTCGGTATGGCGAGTTCTCATGTAGGGGAGGCTAGAATCTGCACTAGACTGATCTCACCTACACTTTCGATCAGGAGCCTGATTTATTTGCACTTTACGAAAATCTAGCGAGCGTCGTACCGACCCCATTTAGGGTCAGCCTCTGAGAAATACTTTTTTCGACAGGGCCGGCCTCAGGAACTTCAAGTTTGTGCACAAGTTCAAGTTTGGCCCTCAATGCTCAGTATGGTGACTGCTCATGTAGGGACAGCTTGAACCTCTCTTAGCCTGCCCTCATGAGGCACAATTATTTACACCTTGTGAACTCTTCTTTCGACAGGCCCAGCCTCAAAAGTGTTGCACACAGAGGCCAAGTATGGTGAGCACTCATGTAGGGACAGCTTGACACCTCAGGCTGCAGATCACCATTCCGCATGTATAGTCAGCAATGTTGCAGATGCATACACGCATTGCAGTTGTCTCAAATTATCTTTGCAATCATATATAGAAAATGAACGGGATTGATCGAAGCTCCGGAAGTGTCAGTGTTTCGTCAGGCCGTTCAAATGCAGCAGCGGGCAGCTCTGGCCTATCCAAGGTCATTGCACTCGGGGAGAGCGTTGTCTATAGTGGCGCTGGGTCCAGCAAGAGAGAGTGGAGGTTGTTTGTCAACCCCCCTACAGAGGGACTTAACCAGCTGCACGTGCAGTATAAAGATACAGTGAAGGGTTGGACCACCACCTCTACATATAATGCATCTGCTTCATCAGCAGAATCCTAGTTCAAAAAATGTATGTAAGTGGTATACATTGAACAATGGTAGTGGTTTGGCCGGGTGCAACCGCAGCTACAGCAGGTGCAGGGCCTCCGCCTGCAGGCGGCGCACCATCCGCTCCTGCGCTCGACAACATTGGCAAGCTGCTACCAGGAGTAGGCAATCAACTGTACCTATCACAAACCAACCCAATGAGTGGAAGAGCTGAGTGGGTGTTGTTCAAAAATGGTTCTGAGGTCTCAGAGTACAAACTGCCTCCTCCAGCACAGCGTGAGGTGACCTACACCGGATCGCTCATGCGTCCCTTCGTAGGCTCGCTGGCTTTTTTTCGACCTGAGAAGGCATTGCAGGTGTACTGGAACGGCGGAGGGTTTTACAATGTGAAAGACGGCTCGGCGTTGGAAGCACCGCTGTCCTTCATAAAGTGCTTGCCAACTGTACTTGGTCTAGTGGGTCATCTACACATCCCTCACGACACTGTGCAGGACTTGTTGCTGCCACGCGAACAACGCGACATAAACAAACCAGACGAGCTCTACCCTGTCGCCTCCACCCGTTACCTGGTGTCAAGCCCCACTGATCCCACCACAAAATACTATCCGGGTAGCCTGCGCCCCGTAGGCGACATGCCGCCCCAACAAGTATGGGAAAAGGCTTGGGAATTTGCAATATTTTGTGTCGAGGACGTCTACACAATGCCAGGGAAGTCATATGCTGAGCGCCTGCTGTATTTGACAACTCACGTCAGCGGCATGGACGTGCCATGCAAGCAGATGCAGGTGGTCAAGCCTGTCACCATTCCGACAGAAGAGTATGCTGACGAGTTGCGTGACAGCACGCCGGCGGACACGTCACTGGTGCTGGTGGATCCTCTAGAGCCATTCGAAGGAGCCACGACTGAACGAATAACACGACCGATGCGCACTTACTCGGGCCAGCGCAAGGCTGATACATCAGGACGCGTTGTAGCGCACCAACTAGATGCATCCGGCAGACTGGCTGGGTTTCTTGTGGACGACGGCAGGGGAAGCACCAAACTAGTTGAGGAAGGCGCACTTTGGGTCTCTGACTTTAGCATTCCGACTGTTACTGCGTACAATCGAAACATGCAGCTAAAGTTGAGGAGCATCAAGCAGACAGACGCGCCTCCACAGGACAAGATTGATGCGGTGAATGCATATCAAATGGATGCTGATGACAATGCATCAGATCGAAATAAGTGTAAGAAGAACATGAACAGCAATCGAACTGCATTCCTAGCAAAGTACATTGCCAGCTTTGCTGATGTGAATGACCCGAAGCACGGCAGAGATCCCACGACAGATGCTCTCGCGATCCTCATGAACCCTGCAGCGCCTGTCATTGGATGTGATGCTGCAGGAATGCCGCAGAACTTGCTCAAGTTTGTGCACAACATGAGCAGAGACACGATCCCGGCGAATGCGATTGTGAACTTCAACACGGGATATATTTAATCAAATCGAATCGAATCGAATAAACTCACGAATCTTTCATGTGCTTTTCGACAGCCCTGTAGGCAACTGTACAGCCTTGCAGGTGCACTATTTTTGCTCGAAGCTGATTGATGTTGTCCTCCTTGTGCTTGATAATGTCCTGCAGCCTTCTGATCTCGCTAATCTCTGCTTGCACAGCTGCATCAGTCTTGGTGATCATGGTTGCCACTCTCATGCACTCCAGGTCTATGAAGCACTGCATGTCTTCCTGAGCACTCGGGGCTGTGGCTGGCACAGCATCAGCAGCAAGGTCCCCCGTGGTCAGCTCAGCAGCAGCAGCAGCTTCCGTAATTACTGTGGACGGCGCATCAGTGAGCGCCATGTCAGCCACAGCACAAGTGTGCAGTGTATCAGTGAGAGTGAATCATTTGATACCGCTGTTACAGCCCCCTGCATTTATTGCGCCCGTATCAGATTCGGATTATTTTACGCACCCCCTGAATCATGCACGCAATTAAATAATGCCTCTGAATCTCAAACACAGGTTGCCGCCTCTCAGTCACTCCTCTCACTTCCGGCGCGTTCAAGCAGCCTGAAATAAAATCTGAACCTGTACACAACAGACCGGACCAAGCACCACAATGGCTACCATCAACACATCTGAGACTGCCGCACCCGAGACTGCTGTCCCTGAGGCCGTGGCTGCGCCTTCCAAGCCTGCTCCACTGCCTGTCCCCGATATCCCAGCTGCTGATGTCACCGCTGCCTTCAACAGCGTCACTGGACCCTACGACGTCCTGCTGCTGAACACCCCGTGGCACAGGTACACCCCTGCGGAGCTGGCAGAGCTGCCTCTAGGTGAGATTGCTGCTGATGACTCAACCCTGTTCATGTGGTGCGACTCAGTCACGGCAGGCGTCACCACCAAGATAATGAGGAAGTGGGGCTTCACATTCCATAGCGTGGCCAGCATCCTGAACATTGCAGAGACGCCCACAGAGGCCCCTGCGGCGCCGGCTGCCCCTGCCGTTGCCCCTGTCCCTGCACCCGATGCGAACGCGAGCGGCACCGACATGGACGTCGACAGCGCACCTACGCCAAAGGCTCCCAGAGCCCCTCGTGCGCCTCGCATCAAGAACATCCACCCGCCCACATGGTGGTCTCCCAACGAGGGCGCGCTGACTCGCTCATGCACTGAGCAGCTCTGGGTCGGTGTTAGGGGCGATGGGGCGCCTGTCGCCCCCAAGGTCAAGGCCAACCCTTTCCAGGTGAAGACACTTCCCGATTTTCCCAAGAAGGCTACCAAGGCACGCAAGGGTTCGAGCTCATGCCCCCCCGAGTGGTACTGCACTCGCCCTTCCGAGTTCTTTGAGGAGGTGCTGGCACAGTTCCCCGCTTCTGTCAAGACTATTGAGCTGTTCGGTGACTCCTTGCGCCAGAACATTGACGCCTTCGGTCCTGGCATCCCCAGCATGTTTGTCCCCGCTCTGTCAGGCACTGACGGCGATGTCGGCACAATCAAGGCTGCTCTGGGTGGCCTCGGCAAGGTCGCTGTCAGGAGCGTGTGTGCGAAGCTGCACAAGGCGCTGCACAGCACTGACCAGGACGCGCTCCAGGATAAGGGGGTGCAGGAGTTCATCACGGCGATTGACGACGACAAGTGGGCCGCTACAGACAAGCAGACCATCACCGTAATCTCCAGTGTTGCCGACAGCTTCCTGGCTGCCTACCCGCAGCGCAAGAAGAAGACCAAGCGGGTCCGCGATCCTGCTTCTGGTGAGAAGGCACGTCACGGAATTGCTTGCCCGGGCCCAGTGTCCAAGGAGCTCCTTGAGTTCTTTGGAGAGCCTGATGGCACTCTCGTGGCGCGCACGGACGTTGTGAAGCGCATCAATCAGTACATCAAGACTAACGTGCTCAAGGACGGCAAGTACTTCAAGCTTGACGATAAGCTCAAACAGTTGCTGGGTGATGTCGAGAAGTCCAGCTACTTTGACCTTCACGCGCTGCTCTCCCCTCACTTCATCAAGGTGCAGGGGTCTGCGCCAAAGAAGGCTCGTCTTGCTTGAGTAACCGCGAGAGCAACAAGGGGGTGTGTGGGGGGTGTTTTCGATACGCTGTAATAGATTTGTTCTACACTACGTACGATCGAAAGTCTCTCATGTGTTGCTGCAAGGGTATGATTGTTCTTTGCTGCAATGGCACGCTTGTTCGTGGCGAATGTGCCCGCATCATTTCACTCATGTGCATATGCAACACTTGACCTCGTACATGGCTGTAAACAAGGCTTGTACATCACACAGTGCACACTTTTGAGCCAATTTGACAATAAAAATGTGGGAATACATGTAGAGCATATGTGCGACACATGACATCATATGAACCATGTTGTAATGAACAACGATCAATCAAAGCCGCTGCATGTCTTGATTGTGGAAGACTACAACTTGAGCGCTCAGTACATGTCACAGGCGCTGAAGCTATGCGATTGCAGGTCTATTCAGATTGCTGAAAGCGGTGAGCAAGCAGTGGAGATGGCCAGATCACAAGGACCTTTCGATGTTGTGTTTGTGGATCTGCTGATGAAAGGAATGGGGGGCATAGCATGCATAAGTGTTCTGAAATCAATGCGGTGGTCAGGCTACATTGTTGCGATGAGTGCAAATGAAGACCTACGAACGTCCGCCATAGCGGCCGGCGCAGACAAGTTCTTGCACAAACTCGATCATCCAGTACGCGATATTGTGGCAATTGTGAATGCTGTCAAGACAAATAAGCCTTGACTAAAGCAGGTGTCAGGCATGCGCTATGAATGTGTTTGAACACGTCTGTTAAAAATGTATGCTACATGTAATTGTGCAGCGCTTGGCGGAAGGAGCAGCGCACGCATATATAGGAATCACAACAGTTGAGCACCAGCCTTTCAACAATTCATGGCTGGCAACGGCACCATTACAGCCGGCAACTTAGTGTTGTCACATCCGAATGGTTCTTTCAACTTCCTGCAAAGTCTGAACTCGGTCTCATCCATATCAGTGCTTTGCCCCCTCTTTGACAAGAGCTTTGAGCTATGTGATGGGTCCTCCGACTTTGAGACTCACCTCACGGGCAGTGCCGAGTCCTCAAAGGCAATAGATCACATGTCCCTGCAAGTACACAGCACAGGAGACAGGGCAGTGCTTCAGAGCAGACAGTACGTGCCCAGTCAGTCTGGCGCTACCAGAACGGTGATGATGACCGCAACCATGGCAGCAATAGAAGGCTCTATTGTAAGGCTGGGTTGTTTCGATGACGCGGCAGACAAAATCGAAGGCCTAGGTGATGGTTACTTTTTTGAGCTGAACAATGGCGTCTTGTACGCCTGCATGCGTGTGTCAACCACACCCTCCGGTGAGGTGAAGATACCTCAGTCAGATTTCAACATTGACCGTCTCAATGGGGATGGGTTGTCTCGCTATGCACTCGACAAGGAGACGCCGACAACCTTTATTATTTCTTATGAGTCGAGAATTGGCTCTGTCAGGCTTGGCATTGTCGCGCAAGGGACTGTGTTGTACGCCCACAGATTTGACCCTTCTGCATCATACGGACCAGTACGTGCTACATCGCTTCCTGTGAGATTTGAGGTCACTTCAACAGGAGCTGACACAAGCCTCAAAGCGATCAGTACATCAGTGGCCACTGCAGGCGGAGTCCCAAGGGGGATCAAACGCTCCTGCGGAACAGGCGCAAAAGCGACTGATATTGATGCTGCAGATGCGTGCCGTCCAATAGTGAGTCTGCGTTTAGCTCCTGAATTCAGAAGGGCAAGCGCCAGAGTAACGGGTGTGAGGATCAGCTGCACTGCAAACATCCTGTGGGAACTGATCCTGAATGCTGATCCCGTAGACCCAGACTGGCAGGCCCCTGCATCTTCTGCGATTACAGAGATAGACATTTCATCGCAGTCTCTAGCAACGTCTGGCATTGTAGTGGCTTCAGGCTATGCAAAGGGAGAAGATGCAGTAGTCATCCCCGTGGAGGAAACCATGCCGCTCGCATCTACGATCGCAGGGGTACCAGATACTTACACCCTCAGTTGCACCGCTCTGATGTCATCTTGCCTAGTTTGGGGCACCATCGAATTTCTAGAGATAGCTTGAGGTCTTCTTGCAAACTGCTACTGAGAAACACACGCTTCTTAATAAAGCATTGCATGCTTTGCATGCGACACTCACACTGACACTCAGACAGTACTCACATTTGCACCTGTACACTGACTCTCACACCCTAACAATTGTGCTGACACTTGCATGTTCACTTACACTTACACTCGCACTTACACTCGCACGCACACTCTGACACTTACACTCGCACCTACATCAGACACTTACACTTGCACTCTGACACTTACACTCTGACACTTACACTCGCACTTACGCTCATACCGACACTTACACTCGCACCGACACTTTACACTTCACACCGACACTTTACACTTCACACCGACACTTACACTCGCACCGACACTTCACACTTACACTCGCACTTACATCAGACACTTGCATTTATGCTCACACCGACACTTCACTCGCACCCACACTTCACACTTACACTCGCACTTCAAACACGTGCACTTGCACCGACACTTACACTCGCATTTACACTTACACTCTGACACTTACACTCGCACTTACGCTCATACCGACACTTACACTCGCACCGACACTTCACACTTTACACCGACACTTACACTCGCACCCACACTTTACACTTACACTCGCACCTACATCAGACACTTACACTCGCACTTCAAACACGTGCACTTGCACCGACACTCACACTCGCACTTACACTTGCACTCTGACACTTGCACTCTGACACTTACACTCGCACTTACACTTGCACTCTGACACTTACACTCGCACTTACGCTCACACCGACACTTACACTTGCACCGACACTTACACTCGCACCTACATCAGACACTTGCACTTTACGCTCACACCGACACACTCGCACTTATGCTTAAATCACACTCACACTGTACACTTAGGAAACTCACTTGTACTTCAACTTTGCTCACATCTTTTACTGTGTTGCTGCTGATCATCTGCACATGGCCGCTGGTCGCCAGACCCCTTGCATGCTCTGACCTGTACATGGCCACTGGCCTGTACATCGCCACTGGTCGCCAGCCCCTGTGCATGCGCGTATTAACGTGTGTGTGTCGTCGCGCACGTGGTCAGCCTACACTCACAATGTTATTCAGCATTCTATGCATACGTATGCGGTACAACGAAATACTACGCTCAGAGCAGAGCAGAACCTCATAACAAACACAATGAGCCGGAAATTTTGCATATTAATATAGTAACATGTAGCAAAAGCATGTCTGCAAGTTACTCGAACGCTAAGACTGTTCTCGATTTGGGGACTTTTTTGTCGTACATTAAAAAAACATTCAGCACTGCCACCTCTGCAACAAATGCCGATGGTGTTAATGTGATTGTTACATTCAGTTCCGCGCTCACATCGCCACAGCAAACAACGCTTGCAGCGCTGGTCGCAGCTTATGTTGACCCCATCACAGGTGTTGTCGACACGGCGCAAATCTCCCTGTTCAACTCCTCGTCGACTGCGCTCGCAGCAAATGGGGTATACACAGGCTCATGGGAAGATGTATCTCGCTACAGCTCGGCGACCGTAAGCGTCCTGTCAAATCAGGCATCAGCTGCATCAGGTCTGAGCGTGCAATTTGGCAACACAGCGGCCCAAGGAGATCTGATCAAGACGTTCAGCACTGTTGCTGCAACCCAATTCAGCACTGCGCTCACCATTCCTGGACGGTACATGCGTGTGGTGTACACCAATGGCGCAACCCTGCAGACCTCATTCTATCTGCAGACAAAGCTCTCTGTTGTGCAAGTCAACTCAGTAGCCGATGCATCTTCGACAGTTGATGACACAACGCCTGCGCTCCTCACACGGAACCTGAACATGGCCAGACTAGACAAGGGAACATATGTCTCTGTGCGCGGTGATGAGAACAACGTGTTGAGGGTACGTGACTCCTCTGACACTGCTCTGTCAATCAATGCAGGATCAACGCCGCTGGTTCAAGCAGACTTTCTGTATAATGTGAACACAAACGTAGTAAATACCACCTTACTCACAAGTGGTACTGTGACATATACTACAGGCACAGCAGCTGTTGCGACTGCCGCGCTTGCCGCCTCCTCCGCAATTGTAAGTACCAGGCGCTATGTGACTGGTGCCGTGGGGCGCGCTATTCGAGTCGTGGCTTCTTGCGCGTTCACCACCGGCGCAGCAAACTCAACCCAGTTGATTGGTATTGGAGGCACTGAAAATGGCCTTTTCTTCGGCTACAATGGCACTGCTTTCGGAGTGTGCGTTCGAAACAACTCCGTCGACACTTGGACAGCTGCATCCGCTTTCAATGTGGACAAGCTCAATGGCACCGGCGCGTCCGCCTTCACGCTGGACCCTACCAAGGGAAATGTGTATGTGATTACGTTTGATGGAATGGGATATGGGACCATCACTTTCGGTATTGCATCAACTCCAGCATCTGCTACTACTGACTTCATCATCGCTCACCGTGTCGCCTTTGGCAACTCTTCCACTGCGACAGGGCTGAGAATTGCGTCAGGACCTCTAATGGCGCAGGCGATCAACTCCACAAATGCATCTGCATTGACAATTCGTGTGGCTGCTCTTTCTGCCTTTGCAGACGGCGCCTCCACTCATGTGCTGGGGCGGCAGCGCGCTGTAGACAACTTCCAGACTGTGTCAAACACACCAGCTCCCGTGATTACAGTGCTAAACAAGACTACATATCAGGCACTGAACAACCAGTCATCCGCTGTGCTGCAGTCAATGTCGGTCAGTGCGGATGGCACCAAGGGAAGCATCGTAGTTCAGATCATTGACTCTCCTACATTGACAGGTGCGTCATATGCTGACATATCGACCAATACCTCGACCATGCAGTTGGACACAGCTGCTACCTCCTTCACTGGCGGGACAAAGCTCTTTTCCACAACTGTGCAATGCACTGGAAGCACAATAGTTGATTTGACCATGCTGGACATCAGAGTTGCACCTGGGCAATTTGTGACATTGGCAGCAATGTGCACGGCATCAGGGGTGAGTGCACCGATTGCAGTTTGCTTGTCTTTCAAAGAGGATGCTTAGGGGACATAGAATGGACTCTTCAATGAAAAGAGTTATCGCCATAGCTGCAACGTCAGTGAGCTCAGTAAATACAGAAAGGCCAAACGTACTTTCTGTGTTGGTGCGGCACACGGGAGAGATACACCGAGGAACAAGCCTTGTAAATTTATGGTAACAGCGAGTATGAGCGCTGGTGCGATCTACTTCGCACCCACGTAATGAGCTCAGCTGCCATTGCAGTGCGCCTACCTGGATGAGAGTCGCCAGCTAGCCATGATGGCTCCCAAACCTTCGAGACACCACAACTCCTGGTTCACACGCAGGTAGCAACGCTCATCGGCTGTAGACCACCACAAGTGTGTGTACACGACAACAATGGGAGCAGCAGCTGCTGCTGCTGCTGCGCAACATGCTGATTTCCCCCTGAACCCCTATTAAGGAGTGTATTCAAACAGGGGCGGCCGGCGGCGACGATGCAACGCAACTGCGAATGTACCATCGAGTTCTTGAAAGCAATTCTCCACCAAAAGTGTCCTTATCAGGCGTAGGTGGCGTCGGTCAGCGCTGTTGGGGGTGTCTTACATCATCAGTCTACCAGATTCATCGGCCACGACATACACAGGCAGGCTCTTGCACTTAAGCCGCACGGGCGGTTGTTGATGATGACCCGGTTATCGTCGTCCGTGACGATTGCTGCGGAGGTTCGGAGGGCGTCACTTGCGGCTGGTGTGCGCACAGCGTGCACAGGGCCACATTGGTGAGGTAGCGTACTCAGCCACCGCTCATACGCCTTCTGCTATACTTTTACGTCTGCTTTGCTTTCAGTGGCAGCAGGTTGAGCGGGGCATGGCTCGCAAAGCTTCGACAACGCCTGTGATGATGACTTGCTCACCTGGCCCTTTGAGCATGCCAAGGAACATGATTTTGGAACGCGATGCATCATAATCCATATCAGGTCTTTGCTTGTCCTAGTCACGCCATTCACATGGGCACAAGCATGGCTTTCACCTACTGCTGATGTTGTCCCACCCATGCGGAAATTTCATATCGCAAGCACGGCGGAACTTTGAATCAAGGCTGAGGCCTGCCTGCCTGCACTTGCGTGAAAAGCTCAAGTGCCCCTTCAACGTGCTTCTGGGTAGGCCCGCATCAGTCTGTGTGTGCTCCCCTGAATGACCTACAAGCTGTGACTGGGCGCTAATTGGAAGGAGTCAGAGGTGAGTAGCGAGATAGACCGTGTGCAATTACCCAGCGCGCCCTCAACATGCTCTCCAGCGCGCAGTCGGCCTCACAATCTGTGCAGAATGCACCTCACCCGCTCCTGCGTGTATTGTTTGGTATGTGCAGCTGGCGACGAGCGCGAACTCAGCATTTGATCTTCCACAGCGTTCCAGCAGCGCAATGCCCACAGGCCTTGAGCGATGCGCATCACTTCTGGAGCGTGCAAAGTACATGAGATACTTTCACAAATTTGGCGCGACCCCGCTCTTGTGGCTGAAGAGCTGGTGCGTGCAAGAGCGCTGTGAGCGCTCTAAGACGGCAACTCGGTCTCTTCTCCAGCATTCCAATCTGCTACCCCCTGCTCTCTTGTCGCCCACGCAGATCGTGCATAACCAGACGATGTCGCTCAAACACTCAAATGATGAAGTCAAGCAACTGGCTCTCGCCACCATGATCTCGGAGCTCGCCTCGGCACAGATGATCGTGGAGCGCGACGTGCCTACTTCCAAGGTCAGAGCAACAGCCAGCCCCTCTTGGCTGCCTCAAGGGTTGCAGTGGTACGGCATTGGTCCTCATAGCGTCCGCTGAATCACGATCACCCAGTGCTGCTGCTGGCAATGTCTCCGCTCTGGTGGAAGATTGTGTCAGGATGGTTCAGAATTGCTAGTCTACCACAGCAGCAGAATCTATAAGCAGGTGCATGGGCCGCGTGATGTAAACTTCATCTATCGCAAGATCCGGCAATGCGGGTGGTATGATACCATTGTGTCAAAACCTCGGTGTAGGTGACGTTAATGACAGCAATCACATGGGAATGGGTCTTGTATAATGTGCCTGTGATTCTGATCAAGCTATGCAATTTCCTTGACTGCTTTGATTTTTAAGGAATTTTGAAATTTTGTAGCATTTTTTGAAGTTTGCCAAGACCTATCATGACCCATGTTATTTTTTTTCTCGTTGTGTGTGTGGTTTCTGGCAGCTGTCCGACCCCCACCTCGTGGAACGTGCGGAAGT
The DNA here is from genome assembly GCA_017506865.1 of Tribonema minus. Taxonomy (NCBI): domain Eukaryota; class Xanthophyceae; order Tribonematales; family Tribonemataceae; genus Tribonema; species Tribonema minus. The sequence continues at coordinate 1,305,340 of JAFCMP010000090.1, read as the reverse complement.
TTGCCGGACCGAAATCATGGCAACGGCCATAAGCGGTGCCGTACTCAAGGTCGTTACGGACCCCAATTTCAGCAGCAACAATCTGTCTCACCTGGGGGTGTGGGACGTCACGGAGCAGATGGTAGCGCTTGGAGCGTCCGACCACTTTGCTTTTGCCGTCAACCCCGCCACCTTCATGGGGCAGTTCACTGGAGTCTTCAACTGCTGGAAGGATGTGGTGAAGGCGCTGGAGTGGGCGGCGGGGGCGCATGCCGACCCCCGCCCCGATAACCGCCCCCCCGTGACGGTGTTCCACACACCGCAGTCAAAGGAGGCCTGGGCTCTGCGACTGCACGGCGCCGTGGGCCATCCAGTGCCTGCTGCTGCACAGGCTGCTGCTGCTATGCAGCCTGATGTCGCCATGCAGCCATGGGCTCCCATGGACTTGCAGACAGGGATGGGTGCTGCGGAGCTTCCGCACACAGCTTCGATAGCTGCCTTAGACGCCATGTTGGCGGCCTACGGCGGTGAAGCCACCCTCGCAGCCGCCCTCGATACGGGCTTTGGCGACATCGACATCAACAATATCTTCGATTAGCAAGAAGGGCAGACAGGTCAGTACACTTTGAATGTACTGTATGGATTTGCTCACACGCACAAAATGAAGCAGGGAATCACGTACACAGTATGCACACAAATTACATGCTCACACTTGAGCTCACACTTGCTTGGTGTATTTGCTGCTGCTTTCGTTTTCCTGCCCACAGGATGAAGCTCACGGGGTCATGTACCCATCGGCTGCCCTGGGGACGGATTATCGTCTCGCACTGCGCGCGCTACATGTCGCCGTCATAGCCTTCCGCGTCGCGCCGTGAGACGCAGCCACTCTGCGTCTCCTTCCCATCTGAGACACATCCACTTTGCGTCTCACCCCCCCACATGCCCCAAGTAGATGTGTACCCACGACAGGCTTAGCCTGTGTCCCTGTGAACCCCACGATGTTCCGGCACCGCGTGGTTTTAGAACGTCTCCGGCGATGAGCGCATTCTGCGCCCCTTTCCGTTGGCTGTACAAATGCTTTGTGGAGAGTTTCTTGCAAGAATAGAGCAGAGGCACTGTCGGGTAGAAGTGTCTCTTAGAGATTGTGTCTATTTGTTTCGCTGCAGTCCGTTAGTTATAATGGAATCACCTGATTTGGTCTTCCACCGGGTTTGCCTTCACCAGCGCTGCCACACAGGCAAGCTGGAGGGGGGGAGAACACCCCCCAATGGACAGGGGGTTATGACTCCGCCAGCGTAAAAGCTGCAGTTCAAATTTTTGTATCTTAAGCACTGAACTTGTACCCCTGCACAGGGATAATACCGACTTTCTCCAGCCTATATTCCCCTGCCTTCAGCATGTCCTCCACCTTGCCGTGCATGTTCCTCGCCAGCGATGTCTGCATGCCCTTGTTTGCGCATGGCACATAGCCTTGCGCACTCTGATCACGTCGCATAGTAATGTTCACAGTGAAACGAGGCGCAGCAGCATATGCACCCTTGACGCATGTCCCCTCCCACACCACGCCGATCCTGTAGGCCCATGACACGCCAGGTGCTGCGGAGCTGTTTCTCACATATTCCTTGAACCTGGTGATGGTCACACTGCTGTATCGTGTGCCGGGATGAGGAGGTGGTACGCAAACACGCTTCCTGGTAGACACCATCACGTTGATTGCCCGCTCGCCGCAAAACCACAGCACCGGCTCCACAACAAAGTGCTTGCAGCACTGCACTGTGCTAGGGTCGTCCACATAGCTCAGCGAGAGCATGTCATGATTTTCCTCATCTTTGATCTTGTAGCTTACGCGAACCCGCCAGTCCGCATCATACTTTGTCCATGTAGCTGATTCCAACAGGCTCTTGATTGCTTGAAATTGAGGCTCAGGCACGCACTTTGTGAACTTGCCCTTTCCGTCAGCATACCCCATCTCAGCCTCCACAGCAGTCTGAACGTGCACAGGCTCAGCAAACAAGTTCACTATTGTTTCTATAGACTGCTGCGGGTGCGGCACACTCATGCTTGTGCGAGCACTTCGATCGGGGTCCATCGTGTTCCAGAGCCGGGCGGTGCGTTATCGGCTATCGGTGCTGGTGATGTCCTCCGCGAGTTGCTGCGCCTGATGTGACGCCGCCGCCTTTCCACAGTAGGTGACTCTATCCCCTCGTCGTCAGTGTCTTGGTCCGTGTCCCACCCTCTGCGCCGCGTAGCACGTGCCTTGCCAGGCAGGTTTATGTTGATCACACCCTGCTGCACTGCTGCCAGCAGTGCTGCGCCGATCAAGCCGGACACAATTACTATGACACCAATTTTGATCCACGCCTTTGTGCCTCCGCTGCTGCTCGGCCGCTGCACTGTTGTGACGACTGGTGGTTGTGATGGGTTGCCTTGTATTATGATGGGCACACCGTCAGCCATTTATTTATTGCACACGTAATTTAGACAGCAGAAAATATTTGATGACTTTGGGGCACAGTTTCCATTTTATTGAAGTCCAGGTACTCTGAGCAAACGGTGTGTACACGTTGGTCTGCAATTTCTAAAGCGTCAACAAAGATCCACTCATCAAAGTCGTGGTCAAAGCACAGCTCAAGAGGGTCGCCACACACTGCGCATGGCTGGACGTCAACATCAGCAACTATGAAATTGAACGTGTCGGCTGCTGCAGGACTCATGTCCATGTTGCAAGTGACAGGCGTTTCTACAACAGAGTTGGGCAGTGCAACAACAGGTGCATGTGCAACAACAGGTGCATGTGCAGGCAAAGTACGTGATTTGAAATGCATGTCAAGGTGTTCGATTACTTTAAGCTCGCGGGCCGGATCTCCGCCGGCGATCAATGGTACGCGCTCACCACACCTCTGACATGTGTAAAAGCTGTTGAGATGTTCGATAAGGCTCCTGGGCGATGCTACTGTGAGGGGCAGGGCAGGGCACACAAATGGTGCTTTCGCGCCCCGTTTCCTACGATGTGTATCACACATGTTGTAGCGGTTACTATATTATCTGTATAAAGCTATATAAAATAACATGGGGGCGAGAACCATCGCTGTCGCAGCAGTAGTAGGTGTATGCTTAGGGGTGCTGCTTACGCTGTTGTACATCAACAGACGCCGCATCTACACAGCAGTGGCGGCAGCAGCCCCAGACGACCTGCCTACCTATTTCAAGTGGAAGGAACGGTTTCTGGTGCCAGTGAGAAACCAGAAGGGCTGTGCTGCATGCTGGGCGCTCAGTGTATGTGACATGATGAGCGACACTATTAACCTGCGCAGCGGCGGGCAGTGGGGCAGAAATCATCTCAGTCCGCAGTACCTCATATCATGCTGGAGCGGTCATGAAGGATGTAACACCGGCGGCTCACCAGAGGGGACCTACGACTTGCCCCAACTCACTGATGCAGGCATACCTTTAGAGGAAGAGTTTCCCTACGTTGCAACAGACACTGCACCCTGCAAAGCCATCACAGAGGGTGTTTTGAGAGTGCGCACCGTCAAAAACACTGGACGCGACTTGTGTATCGATCCTGCCACAGTACCTGAGAACGTGAGACAGCAGGTGATAGATGCCAACATTGTCAGGATGAAAAAAGCCCTGCTGAACGGGCCTATAGTGGGCACGCTGCGCGTTCATGAAGACCTGTACAAGTATGACGGCCTGGCCATATACCAAGTGACACCTGGCTCTAGGCAAATTGGTTATCACGCTGTGGAGGTGGTGGGATGGGCAAATGAGGAGGTAAACTTTGCTGAACCTGGCTTTGACGACGCGTATTGGGTTGTCAGGTCCAGCTGGGGCGACAACTGGGGAGCTCGCGGCATACGTTACGGGTTCGCATATGTCAAAATGGGCTGCAATGAGGCTGACATCGAAAGTCGCGCTTCAGTGTGCGAAGTGGAAATGCCAGAGAGCGTTAAGGATGCAATAGCTGCAACTGACATTGACACCATGAGATACACCAGCTATACTCAATATGTGGAGGACCCAGAAAGAAGTCACTTTGTGGGGGCAATGGTCAAGAACCATGCACATGCAACGTAGGCAGCAAGCAGCTATACCACAAGCTACAGCATAAGCTGAAGCACTCACCTGGCGTGGTAATAGCACCTTGCAGCAACACAGCAAGTGCATAAGAGATCATGTAAAAGCATGGAATGTTGAATTTACAATCAAGGGTTTTGCATCACTCTAAAGCGCCCGCTTCACGCGCTTCTTGTTGCGGAGTGTCAGACTGTCGGCGGCTTCCTTAAGACGCTTGCTGCAGAGGGCAGAGTCACCACTGGTCTCGTCCATATCCACCTCGCCTTGAGAAGCGCACTCAAAAGCGCTGTTGTAACCATCCTCTGACGGGGGAGTGTGTGGAGAGAAAACACGAGGCATTGGTGTCGCAATGTCACTGACAACTGCATCAACCACCAGTACCTCTTCGTCGTCAGTATCGAGAATGACGCGCCTGCTGCGCCTCTCTTTTGTTTCGACACACGGCGTCCCGCGCTCACGTGTCTCGCGCGCAGGCTCTGGCTGTTGTTCCGTGTCTGGCTCGCCACTTGACTGTGCTGATGCCTCCTCATCTGAAGCGCTGTCAGAGTACTCCTCTTCACTTGATTCAGCTATGAAGGCTTGATCTGATGTATCAGCATCGCTGCTGGAGACTTCACTCTCATCACTGGAGACCTCTACATCAGAAGCAACCTCAGCTTCGCTCTCCCAGATAGAGGGGTTGCAGTCAGCAGCAGACATGGCTGGCTGTGAGGTAGGAGAGTGAATGCAGAGGCTGTGAGCAGCTGCAAGTATATATGTGCTCTGGGGATTCGGGGGATTATATCCCCACGAATCTGCTAGTATACACACCTGGCACATAATGCCACCAAGATTCGGGGCGTACTTCAACTACAAAAAATTCAACACGAATCTGAGTTCGAATTTAACCTCAAGGTGACCATGTAGGGTGTGTGTGGCACCATGCTATGACCTGCTTATGCTTATCTGCAGGTTAGGACTGCTAGCATTTGTGCTTAACCTACATTCAGTGACAGCACAGCATTATGCAACTTAGCGTGTGTTTAACCCTGTGAGATGATTATATGAGGTTGAGTGTTAAAAAGAATGTGCTGTATTCGATTTGTGACAAATGCAAAAGTTCTGGAAGCTATCGAAACTGATAATGTAAAATTGATGAGGGGATGGACCTGCTGGGATCAAGCGTTTGTTTTAGAGTTGAGAGTGCATCGGCATCCGCAATACCACGAAGCTGTTGTATCACACAGCTTGCTTGAAATGGCAGCAATTCGATCGCCTGAATGCTTCGATGCAATTTGGCGTGGCCTAGATGTTACAGCGCTGCACACAGCTGAGCTGGTCAGCGTACTTTGCCACTTCATCGAGGCCTGTGACCTGGTGAGATTCGAGAAGGTGTGGGGTGCGATTAAGGTTCACGGTTTGTCTGATAAGACCAGAATACATATCCTTGACACAGCAAAGGACCAGATTGCAAGAGACGAGCGTAAGCTAGCAGGAGATTTAGATGGCAACCTTGACAATGCAGACCAGATAATGCGCTTGTGCTGGTTTCGATTGAACAAGGGTGTACAAATCGAAGAATGGCTGCACTACGAAAGAGAACGCGAATACGTTATGAGTTTGCTCGAGGTAGAGTTCTAATATTCGTATCGAACAACTAGTTCGCAATGTAGAGTGTCTGTGCTCAAGTCGCTCCATGACATTGAGTAGCCACCTGCATGCGCATACGCTTTGCACAGCATCAGGGTCTCTTGCATCTGTTAGATGGCATCAGCTGTGATAGATGCTGGTGTGACATCTACGCGCATGCTCAAGTTCTTTGCATCACATTCACAAACTGAACAGTTGCTGTCGACAGCTAAAACGGGCTTACTGCCAAGGCACAAGGAAGCATGCAGATAGCCATCGAACAGTCTGCGACGTGAGCATGAGATCGCCTGCACATGTACTTGCCTCTTTCCTGAATTCCAGCAGCGCCATCCAGTCTCGCTCATACGCATCGCCATGGCCACCTGCGCCCACCCGGCCAACATACAAGTTGGCACTGCATTGCCTGAAAACGAAGCTCAGCGAAATGTGGCTGATGCAGTTGTGATCAAAATCTCCAGGGTCACAGTATTGATACTTGCAGTCATCATCAACTTGTAGCAGTCCATCCGCATCGTTGCGCCTTATCGCAAAAGCAGGGCAGGTGTCCCGTACAAATTCTTTGAGCTGCTTTAGTGGAATGGGCTCACCATCACACGCAGGTGTGCGCTCAATATGAAGCTGCACGCCGGTATCGAAAGCTACGGCTGCCTGGCGACCCATGTTTGTTATGAGGCAACAAATTATTGGTGCTGACCCGCAAGCGGCGGCATTGACATGATTCGCATTGAATTATTTATGTGTGAGCAAAATGTATTAATGCGTCAGGCTGCGCAACAATTAAATTTTGCTGCCCGTCAATGTGCAGCACTCACTCACAACTTCTCTGACCGTCAGTCACTGCAACCATGACCAAAGCGCCACGCAAGACGGCCGAGCAGCTAAGAGAGCAGAGTCGGCTTTGCAGCAAGTCTAAGAAACCAGACATGCTTGCAAGTGACAAAGGCAAAAAACTAACCCTTGTAAAGATGAAGAAAGTGTACACGTCCTGGGGCTACGAGCTTGACGAGGACGACAACAAGCAGCAGCAGTTTATCCAAAAGCAGGGAAAATGCATGTCTCAGTGCAAGATGCTAAAGGCTGACGGCACAGTCACACCAGCGTACAATAACATCCAAAGTGGCCACACAAGACCGGCAAACACATCGGCTAAGGATATCGAAGCGCGCAAGGCGGCGGGCAACGCAAAGCGTAGCGCATCCAAGATAGCTCGGAGTGACTGTCAAATGCATCACCTTGAGAAAGACACGTTCGGAGCCCTGTTGGACGTCACAGGTCTGCGCGACGTGCTGGAGCACGCCTGGTCGCCGGATGGAGTTAACGTCGACGTGGCACTGAAAGCTCAGGAAATGGCCGCAGGCACATATGCCGCGTGTCAGCTCAAGGCATCGGATACGACCGATGGCGGACGCTTCAACTTCAATCTCTCAAAAATAGACATGGAGACCAAGTACAAGGGCCAGCTCATCATCGCAATCGGCTTCAAGCGTGTCAATGGTAAGATCAGCATCACCCAAGTATTTGTGCTGTCTGACCCGAAGGATATGCCGGGCCAATCTCTGCAACCAATGGTTGATCCGGAACGGGTTGATGCTTGCGCCCACCTTCGCATTCGCATGGATGGTGATGAGCAGTTCAAGGTGTGTAAGAACAGAATCCTGGAGGGTGTGCTGAAGGTGCCTCACCACACACTGGACAACACCCAGTTCAGCCTCGAAGTCAACCGCAACGTGTCTAAAAACCACCAGACAGAGCTCATCGGATTTCAGTACGTTAAGGATGCGCTGCTTACCAACACTACGATGACGTTCCCCAGCGACAAGAACAAGACAGTCGACTTCACGTTTCAACAGGGTGAGATCTCACTGGGGATCTCAGCAAAGACTGCATCCCTCCACCACAAGAAGCCTGGTGGGTCTCACTCCGGCTTTACGTTTAAGAGAAGCGCAGCGCCCGATCACCAGAAGTGTGACTGGGTGCTGGTTGTATACCTGGACGAGGCACGCAAACTTGTGGAAGGTTTCTCTGTGATCAGAGGCAGCGCAGTGTACACCAAGGCCAACAAGGGTAAGACATTCCATTGGAACAAGAAGGGCTGCAAGAAGGGTGTTGATTACACAATTGAGAAGCATCCGGCATCTGATCTGCCTCGGCTGGTAGACCTCATGTTTCAGGAGCGAGGTGGGGAGCAGACCACTCTGTAAATAAATTTTCGTGTTTGTTCTCATTGCATATCTCTAGTTTGTGTCTCTATGCAGTGATGCTCATGTTACTATCGTTGACAAACGTTGACAAAAGAGGCGTTCTGCGGCAGCAACGTACATGGCAGGCTCATTTGCGTCGTATGCATTACACCTGCCACTTGTGCGCTGTGGTTGCTTTAATATTGTGACACTTAAAAATGACAAAAGCTGAAAGGCGAGCACGCCAGATAGCCCAAAGAGTGCTTTCGAGCGGTATCCCATTTGATCTCATGTTGGCCACAAACAAGCGTGAAACTAAGCGTGCGATGAAGGAGTTGTTGCTGCATCAGCACTCCGAGCTGCAATTGATTGGCAACCTGGTGACATTGAGGGAAGTTTCGTTGCATTTAAATGCCAATAACTCTGGCGACCCCTGATGCTGGTGCTATGTGTCTTTTCACATAAATACCAAACATGCGATCCAGCGCTACAAATGGTGCTAGTGTCACTGTTGCTACACCAACACCGAAATCCTTCAGGAATTTAATCTGACTACCCACTAAAAAAAGCACAATAGTTGCCAGAAAAAGGTAGACTTTCGTTGTGCTGGTGGCAGGCAGCAAACTAAAGGGAGGGCAAGTGTCAAGAAATTTTGACAAACCGAATGCCGCGACACCAGTCGTTACCAACCCTGCTTGGCGCAGTGCTGGTTTGACCTTTGACCATACATCGTGTCCTAACTCTCGCAGACCTTTGTAAACGTCAGCAAGGAAGCCCATTGCCAACGTGGCAAACTCGTGCACCAAAAGAACGATTTTATCCCTCAGGAAGTATAGAACATTGACCATTGGAATGATCACCTCCTTGTACACCAGCCTGCCGACTTCTTTGACACCTTCCCAACCTCGCTTGAGAGCATAGGCGACTCCACTCACAACTTTCGACCACTTTACTTCTTCCCTCCAGAAGTGAACGATCATCGCAATGGTTGAGCTGATGATACCTTGCATAGACGCAAACGCAGCCCATACTGGCTTGAAGAACTTGCTGAGCAAGTCACCTAGTGCGCTGATGCCCTGACTTATGCCATCGACCAAGTTCGGGACCTTTGGAATCTTAGAGTCAATCTCCACATCAAACTTCACTGTCGGAGCATTGAGTGAGATGGGATTGACTTTGGGTTTCGGGATTGATATCTTGGGCACATTGAGTTTTACCATCAAGTTTGGTGTGTCAATTTTGACTGTAGGAGCAGCTGGTATGTTGGGAGTAGGTATGGCTACGCCTTGTATCAGAATATCAGAGGCAGCAGGGGCAGCCGCAGCAGCAGCACCCACAGCAACTGAAGGCGGAGCCGGAGCTGCATGGCCGGTTGCTTTGCCACCAACTGCTACTGATGCAGCAGTGTTTGTGTGTTGAGGGACAGTAGGCTGCAGCACTATGCCCTGGCGCATCTGTGAAACTGCAGCCTGTGCGTTGCTTCCCAAAGGGGGCAAAAACCCAAAGTCACGCTTCTCTGGCACTACTTGAGTGTAAACGCCTAAAGAAATACCAGCTTTTTTACCCAAACTCTGCAACTCTGTGGCATTTTCATCATCTGATGTCTTGTAAGGGCACCGGTCTCTGCTGACTGCTTGCCCCAAGGCGACTTGCCAGTTCTTCTCTGCTCTGTTGATTGCTGCTTGTAACCGCTGGCGCCCTCCCAAGGCCCCCTTGGGTTTGACGTATTTTACACCAGGCACATTCACATCTTTGATCTTTATGGTTGGTATGTCTTTCAGGTCAATGTGAGCGATCTGTGGGTCTTTCGGCACTGCTACCTGTGAGAGGAAGCTAAATGGCTTGGCATCAAATATGGGACCTAGGTTGATGCGAACATCACCGAGTTTGTTCAACCCCCCAGTAATCGAACGCACAGGTACCATGATGCCTGCAAGAGCATTCTCAATAATGTCCGATGACGAATTGATGGTAGACTCGATGGGGTTTACAAGGCCCTTGTTGAGCAAGCCGACGATATCATTCACTGAGCTCTCCACAACGTTGCCAAGGTCGTTGACAATGGTTTCAGTTTCATTGAGCACAGCATCCAAACCTCCTGCTACGCCTGCGCCCAGCGTATTCAAACTCGTCTCAACTCCAGACGTTACACCTGTCACTGCTTTTTGAGCAGCATCTGTCACTCCGCTAATTCCAGTGTTTATACCCTTTTCAAGTCCAGAAATCGCAGTTGTGATTCCTGCACCAACTTTGTTTACACCCGTTTCGATTGCGCCAGTGGTACCGCCCACCGTGGTGTTCAAAGCGCCCTCCATGCCGCCTAGCGCATCCCCTACAGCGTTGCTTACCGAGTTGATAGTGCTTTCAGCTGCCCCCACCACCTCATGCAAGCCCTTGTTAATGCCATTTCTCAACCCATCCACCACTTGCTCAATAATCTGCGCTGATTTCTTCATGACAAGTTCGATTGTGTCAGACATCACGTCTGCAGCGTGATGAACGGCATTGTAAGCCTTGCCCAAAATGTCACCGGCTCTGCCTATTACATTGGCAACACCGTCAATGACCATTTTGGCAAATTGAATGATCTTGTCGAGAAGTGAAGTGATGGGTTGCAGCACGTATTTTGTAAGCGCAGACATTACGGGTTTGACCACCCTGTCAAAGACTGTAGCCCATGTGTCGAGCGCGATTGCTTTGAGCGATCCAAGGACTTCCAGCATCTTCTGCTTTGCAATGACTGCTACGTCCTTCAGCCGCGCATACACCTCTGCTGAGGCTCGGCGGATGTGTTGGAGCATAGCGCCGGCAAAGTCATAGAGGTATTGCGGCAAGTGGCTCGAAAACTTTACCAGCTCACTGCTGTACTCTGAAACGGACATTATTTGATCGCGTACAGCACTCATGCCTTTCGCGCCCTTTGTCCAAGCTTCACACGTTACAGAATTAAGGCCAGTGCCGGGCATGCACTTGTAGAAAAGCCCCCCTTCATCACACCCTACACAAGGTAACGTGATGGGGTTTATTGCCAAATAGGCTAATGCGCAGACTAGGACACCGAAGAAGATGAGGCTGCTGTCTACAACAGCTGGTCCTGGTGCAGAAGCATCAGACATTGTGCATTTAGTTATGAAGATATATTATTTTTGTTTGCAAAGCTGTTACCAAGTACTAGACCTGACGCGATACCAAACGCAAGCATATACGCACAGCATATGTGCCTCAGCATGATGGTGCGCTGTGACAGTCTGTGAGCTGCTGCTGTGTTGCCTGCTAGGCACTTGAACTGCAGCTGCGGCAGAAACGTGTTGAGGCCAAGTCTTTAGGTTGAATGTACTTATTCTTTACCACATGACACTCTGTGCGTGATGCAACAGCTTGCAATGTCACTTTCATATGATTCGGAACATAGTGCCCAATATTCGATTTTCTACAATTGCATGAGCTGTGGACATCAAATAGAACCATGTTTATTGCCCAGTATTCGATTTTCTACAATTGCATCAGCTCTAAAAATGAGAACATGCAGCCCAATATTCGATTTGCTCCAATTGCATGATCTGTGGACGTCAGATCGAAACATGTTGCCCAGTATTCGATTTGCTACAGTGACACCAGCTCTAGTGCAAAACATGTTGCCCAATATTCGATTTGCTACAATTACACAAGCTCTGGGCCTATCAAACCAATGACGCGCATTTAGTTGGACGCTGGACGCTATGTACAGGAGGTGCCTGTTGTCCTGGATATGTTGAAGCTAAGCCTTACATTTGCATAAACACCCTTTTCAATTAGCCAAACACAAATCAAAACGACGGTGAAGGCATGCATGCAAAATTGAGCACATCAAAGAACATGAGGCCGCTGCGGCCTTACACGGGCCATTAGGTATTGCATTCAACTATGCAGATGTATTACTTTTCTTTGCAAAGCTGCTGCCAAGTACCAGACCGATTGCAATTCCCGCAAATGCACACAGCATGCCAAACTCAAGTGGAGTGAGCACAATGGTACGCTGTGACAGCTCACGGAAAAGGGGAGAGGGAGAAGACTTATTGACCAAGGGCTGTTGCCTTTTATTTACTTGAGCAGCAGCAATGATCTGTTGTGGCGGTGGTGCTTCTTGTGGTGGCGCAGGCGCTCCGAGCAGGGGCAACGCAACAGCGGACGCTGCGGCTACATCATCAAAGTAACCCTGGTACGCATTGTGGAGCGTGGAGTATCTCTCTGAGCTGAGCATTCAGGAGATCTGTCATTGACCTTTGGCAACAAAATATACCTCACACATCATCATCTGACCCGATATCATAGCCAAGGCGCGCACGCTTGGGGGACTGCACGGGATTGCCGTGCGTGCCGGCGCCATCATCGGCGCTCGTGTCGCCTGACGGCTCGGAGGCCGGCGGCGGAAGCACGTCCGCCATATCGTCCGCCTTGCGCTTGTCTACAGCCGCGGCAATCTGCTGCAGTATGGGCTGCGCACTCATGTCGAACTGAAACTCATCTTGCTGAGCGGTCGGGATGACCATGGCGCTGAGAACCTCGCATTTGATGGTGATGGATTTAGTTCCCTTACCGAAAAAGATGTAAGGAATCGAAATCTCCGCGACGCACTTTGCATTCTTGGTGAGGAGCTCCGCCGGGTCGCCCTGGTACTTGACCCTGTCGGCGGTGAAAGTCTTGATGTTCATATGGACCGTCTCGTTGGCCTCATCCTTGAGGAGGGGGATTTTAGGCACAAAGAGGTCAGAGTACTTGGAGTCTTTGGCAATGCGAATGATCTCACCGAGGTATTCATCCACTTGAGCCTCGCTGAGGACCTTGCCGTACCACGCCAGTGAGTTCTCGACGCAGAGGCCCTTGATATATGTTCTCAGATCCTGAAGCCAGGCAGCAAAGCCGTCCTCAGGGTCTAGGCACAGGGGGAGGACGCTGCTGGGTGGGCCAAACTTCTCTGAGATGTTGGCATCCCATGCCAAGCGCATGATGGGGGCCTGGAAACGGACGGCTTCTTTCGATTCACCCATGGTCAGCTTGACCATGGAGCCGAACCCATTGTCTAGGTGGACGACGCTGGCGGGCTTGATGCTGCTGGCGGCAATGTCGGAGAAGTAAGACATGGGCATCTTGATAGCTTCGGCTTCGGACTGGCGACTTGTGGCAGAGCTGTGGGTTGTGATGGCTGTGGTGTGAGGCTGCCAGCCATGATTTAAGTGCGCAGTGGTATTAATTGCTCTTGAATCCTGCCCGATATATCTGCTTGAATCCCGGGGTTGATTTAATGCGTTGAATCTTTTGCGGTTGAGCGCACGGCCAGGTTGAGCGCACGGCCAGGATGGCAACGGCTGTAGTGTAGTGGTTTCACCGCATAGCTCACCTTTCTATATCATGCTCTGCTGCTCCTCGCCTCGCCCCTCTCTCCTGTGTTTCCTTCCTGCTGCTGCTGCGCCTCCCCTCGCCCTTCTCTCGTGTGCTTTCTTGCTGCTGCTGCACCTCCCCTCGCCAGCTGCATGTGTTTTACACGCACGCATGCTTTTGACGGTGCGCTCCATTGTGCTGCTGCTGCTATAGCCATCACCTGTGCTTTGGTTTTGCACCAGCATGACTTGTTGAAGTTGTGTTCGTGTTTGTGAACTTCAAACCCTCCAGCGTTCGGCACGCCGAAAAGCAACTGCAGCATCATTCAGCGGCAGAACAATACAGCACTCATCTGCCTTGATGTCATGGCAAGCTTGCCTGAGAGTGTACACGGTGGTTGTTCTCTATTCCCAACAGCTCATAATATAAAAAGTCGGTGTGAAGTTGTTCACTTCGGGGACCCCGAGTGTTGAAGTTTAAACCCTTCGGACCACGCTGGCAAGTGCAGCAGCAACAGCAGCGCAAAGCAAGCACCTGTAGCAGCAGACAGCAGCAGAGCAATCACTCTGACAAGCAGCAACAAACAGCAACAAACAGCAGCAAAGCAAGCACGCCGACGAGCAGCAGCAAACAGCAGCACAGCCACCGCGCCGGCAAGTAGCAGCAAGCAGCAGCACGCCGACGAGCAGCAGCAAACAGCAGCAAAGCAAAGCACGGCAGCAAGCAGTGGTAGACAGTAGCACAGCAGTGCAGCTAAAAACATAAGCAGCAAAGCAGCATTGTACATTAGCAGGAGCAGGTCAGCACATCAGCAACAAGTCAGCGCAGCAGCAGCACCGTGGAGTTGTTCTGCTGGGGGAGATCTGCAGCGTCCAACGTTATTACAGGATGATGGACGCAGGCGGTGAGTGATAATGCTGCATGCGCATTTTACTGCCTGCATATTGGCAGTAGCTGCTGTTGAGGTATTTCTCACCCTCGTGAAATGCGGCAAATTGTGTCGATGCGAACGATCTGAATATCACCGCTTGGTGTCGGCACCTGGTGGAGATGCACAAGCAGCGTCAGTGGCTGCATGCATGATTTTGATCCAGCACTATGCATGTGCTTTTGCCTGTTGCATCAGGGTCTGCTGCAGCTGGAGCGAGCTGTGCCACTGATGGTGCACGCTCTGCACATGTGGGAGCTGGCAGCAGCGTGCCGGTGACAGCGCCGCCAAGTATGGACAGTGTTGCGCCGCTGGAAACAGCGGCAGCGCCTGAGGTGCTGGCTGTGGCACCAGAGAGGAGCGGCATAACTAAGGACGTAGTCATTGCGATGGCCGCAGTGTGCGCACTCATACTCAGGGAGAACGAGGAGCCTGAGGCAGCAGAGCGCAGGGTAAGCAGCGGCAAGCGGCAGCCCCACACAGCGAGCCCAGTGTATGCAAAACGCCGCAGAGCGGCTGTCGCATATTCGGCGGGCTCTGGCGATGCAGATGGCATGTCTGAAGATGAAGAGGTGAGGCTTCGCTGTGAGCCTACACGCTAGCATCTCGCAAAGGCAAATGTACCTTGTACCGCAGATCTTGTATGCGCGTTTTCATGTAGCCTTCTGTGGTCATGGATCTGAGCACCATTCCCTCCAACTCATGCAGGATGTGGAGAGTGCTAAACCCGCTGGCAACGCACATGCAGCTACCAGCGCTGAGTTCCTCGAGGAGGCCAAACAACACGAGACCAGGGAGTCGGCAGCTGCAACGGCGGCGGCGCGGTGCCCGTTGTGTGGGATGTCCTTCGAGCGCAAGGGGCGGTGGGGCACGGAGAGGGCTGAGAGGGACGAGAAAGTGCAGCACCATCTGGCTGTGTGCCGACAAAGGGTCGGGGTGGCCTCGGGGGTGGTAAAGCGGCCTATCGAGCGGCAGCTGGAGCACATCACCAGACTGCGTGAGTGCACATTTGTTCTGGGAGCGACGCTGCCTGTTGCCAGCCTGTTGCCTTATACTGATGTACACTGCTTTTGCAGCCTGGCCTACATTATCAAGAATCTGAACGTTTCTACCCCCTTCTTTGCCGTTGTTGCAGACATTGACACACCAGACCCGGGCTGCGCAGCTGCCGCCATCGCAGCGCAGGCCCACACGTACAGGCGACACCCTTCCGACTCCCTTACCGATACAATCTTCAATGTCATCCTCAAGCCCGGTGTAGCGCTACTACGTGTTGCAGCTGTCGCACACGCTCTCGGCGCCGCCAACAAAGCTGTGCCAGGACACTGGCAGCCCCTGGACTGGGCGTGGCTGGAGGGCTTGATGCGGCGTGTGGGGATGCGGGTGGGGGGGCCTGTTGAAGGGGAGCTGATGGCGCACGCTGTTGCGTTGGAGTTTGTGGGGAAGGCGCTCCAGGCCGAAGTGGGACGCAAATCTCTACCACCTATCCTGAACGGTGCAGGTATGTTGAATATAATGTACTCAAATGGTATGTTTGGTTAAGCGCTAGGTGCACAATGGTGATGATGTGCTGACGTGCATGCTTGATTGTCTTACGTATTCAAGACATGCCATCAAGTTTTCCGATCAGAGAAGGGGTGTATAAACGTCCAACAATCTGGTGTTACATTTGTGCATGATTGTCTTATGCATCCATGACATGCCATCAACTTTTTCGATCAGACAAGCAGTGTACCAATGTCTCTCAATCTACTTTTATATGTATTAACTGCAGCAGCAGCAGGGCCACGGCTGCCACAAGCCTCATATTCAGTCCCTGCTGTCTCTAGTGCACAGCAGCACATTCGAAATCAGTTCATGGCTCATGAATCCTTGATTGAACTCTGTACATCCGCAGCGTCGTACGAGGCCGCTGTCAGGAGCTCCATGCGCTACGCCATCGCAGCTTGGACGGCCACCGAAGCCACTTCTGCCACCACCACCAGCAGTGAACATGCCCTACACTCGCGTGCAGCCCGTGCTGTCGTCGCCGTAGCCTCCCTCGTCAATCATGTGCTCATTGTGTGCGGTAGCATCCCCGCATACACAGTTGCGGAATGGTGTCGCGACGCTGTCTCGCCGATCGCGAATGCAGATCCGGTAGGTGCGCGCAGGCTGCTGTGCATGTTGAACGCACACAACGGTGTGCCTAAGCCGCTCCCTGCGCTGCTACTGCCGTGCCTGCCCTCACACGACGGCGAGAGCGCTACAAGCAGAGAGCTGCGCTCATACCTGCTACGGCGGTCTGGAGTTGCGGACATGGACACACCAGAGGAGCTGGCTGCCGCAGCGCTACTCATGTGCGGGCTGCGGCAGTCGCTGACAGTATTTGATGCGGCTTTTCGATGGCTCAGTGGTGACGTTGGCGGTCAACTGCTAGCCGACGAAGTTTGACTGTAGTGCTGGTGTACTTGCATATTTGTAGGGCAGGCCTCATTCAATGAACATGTGTGCAGTTTTGGTATTTGTTCTTGCATGGCTGCATGCATGATGTGCAACTGTGGGCACACAAGTGCTTGTGTAAGTGTCAGTGTTAGTGGTGTACGTGCACAGTGAGTTTTCAAGTGTGAGTGGTGAGTGTAAGTGCGAGTGTGAGTACAAGCGTCAGTGCAAGTGTGAGTGTAAGTATGAGTGCAAGGGGGAGTGCAAGTGTGAGTGTAAGGTAGAGTATAAGTGTAAGTCCTACTGCCATGTAAGTGTCAGTGTGAGTTACAGTGGGGGCAATGATGCAAGCATTAGTGTGAGTGTAAGTGTCAGTGCAAGTTACGCGTGAGTGTCAGTGTAAGTGTCAGTGTAAGTGTAAGTGTGAATTCGACTTTGGGCAATAATGCAATTGTTAGTGCGATTGTATGTGTACGTGCGTCAGTGTCAGTGTAAGTGCGAGTGTAAGTGTGAGTGCAAGTGTAAGTGTCAAGTCAAGTGTGAGTGTCAGTGCGAGTACAAGTGCGAGTGTCAGTGCGAGTGCTTGTGCTTCGGTGCGAGTGTAAGTGTCAGTGTGTGCTTGTGCAAGTGTGAGTGTGAGTGTGAGTGTGAGTGTCAAGTCAAGTGTGAGTGTCAAGTCAAGTGTGAGTGTCAGTGCGAGAGCAAGTGTCAGTGGCAGCGTGAGTTAAGTGTCAGTGCGAGTGCGAGAGCAGTGCGAGTGCTTGTGCTTCGGTACGAGTGCGAGTGCTTGTGCTTGTGCTTCGGTGCGAGTGCAAGTGTCAGTGTGTGCTTGTGCAAGTGTGAGTGTGAGTGTGAGTGTGAGTGTCAAGTCAAGTGTGAGTGTCAGTGCGAGAGCAAGTGTCAGTAAGTGTCAGTATCAGTGTAAGTGTCAGTGCGAGTGTAAGTGTCAGTGCGAGTGTGAGTCAGTGCGAGTGTCAGTGGCAGCGTGAGTTAAGTGTCAGTGCGAGTGCGAGTGCAGTGCGAGTGTAAGTGCGAGTGTAAGTATCAGTGTAGTGTGAGTGCTTGTGCTTCAGTGCGAGTGTAGGTGTCAGTGCAAGTGTGAATGCAAGTGCAAGTGGTAAGTACTGGTGTAAGTGCTGGTGCAAGTGTAAGTGTCAGTGCGAGAGCAAGTGTCAGTGGCAGCGAGTTGAGTATAAGTGTCAGTATCAGTGCAAGTGTCAGTGTCAGTGCGAGTGTAAGTGTCAGAGCGAGTGTAGGTGTCAGTGCGAGTGTGAGTGTAAGTGTCAGTGCGAGTGCGAGTGTAAGTATAAGTGTCAGTGCGAGTGCGAGCGTAAGTGTCAGTGCGGGTGCAAGTACAAGTATCCGGACATGTAAAAGAGTCAGTGCGAGTGTCAGTGCGAGTGCAAGTGTCAGTGCAAGTGTGAGTGTCAGTGTGAGTGTGAGTGTCAGTGTGAGTGTCAGTGCGAGTGCAAGGTTAGTGCTAGTGTCAGTGCGAGGGCAAGTGCTAGTGTTGCAAGTGTAAGTGTGAGTGTCAGTGCAAGTGTCAGTGTGAGTGTCAGTGCGAGTGCAAGAGTGCAAAGTACCAAGCCCTGTGCCCCAAACTTGAATTTATGCTGAACCTTGAAGTTCCTGTGGCCGGTCCTTCCGAAAAAAGTATTTCTCAAAGGCTGACCCTAAAATCACCATTATTAACTTAACGTTAAGGGGATTTGAGCCCCTGTGGTGAAACATTCCTCTTTCACACTGCCTATCACACTTCGATATCCCACTCTTCCTCGTCCTCCCCGGCATCTTGGTGAGTCTTCATCGCTTGTAATGCGTTTCCTCCGATGCCGGTAGCGCCAGTGCGGTCTCGATTTGTAACAGTCGTGTGAAGAGGACAAGTGGTAGTTTCGCACACCCTTTGTCGTATGTCTTCTTCGGTCGACACCATTTTGCCCCCACACTTGGTAGGGCAGTACTTGCTGGACCCAAACTCCGATGTCATTCCAGTAGGGGCTCGGCGAGATATTGCTCGTACGAGCGGCTTCCGGGGGGCAGCGCAGTGCCCGCGCTGAGCTCTGAACGTGGCCCTACCGAAGAAGACCACTCGCCTTTGTACCCCTTTGAGCCTCATAGGGACTATGCTCTCCGCAACTTTCTCCATCGCCGACTGTATGAGTCGGAACCTCCTGAAGGCAAACATCCGGCGTGCGTCAGTGAGAAGCTCACTGCTTATGGCCTCGCTGGTCTGATGCCACACTGAGCAGTACGCCTTGAATGTCTCCGAGCACGTAGTCCTTCTGCGCTGGCAGAGGCGTGCCTTACATGCGTCGCCGTAAGGCGTATTGTCCCTCCTGCGCTCCTCACGGCTCTGGGTTCTCTCCCTTTCGATCATGTCACCGTAAGCTCGCCCGGTCACAAACGTCTCGGTTACCCTGTCTGAACCGAGCGCCAGCTCGACTTCATTGCCTGCAACAAACAGCTCTCCAGGACAGGACACGCTGTGGATGATGTGGTCTTGCCCCGGGTCAACCATGAACACCTGCGCACCTGAGAGATCACCGTCTGACCTTGTGAGGTTCTCCGTGCGATAAACGCCGTCACCGTCTGAGATTATATCCCGCAGGAGGTGCTTCTTGCCCTTCTTCCCCACGTTGTAACCCGCTTTCATGAGCTGCCTGAAGCCATGTGCACCGGGGTGTGACTTGACGCTGGTGACCAGCTGGATGCGCAGCTGTCTTCCGTCTGTCTGTATACTAGCGCCGACGATCCAAGGACACTTCTCGAAACTGTCGACGTCTTCGATCGCAGAGAACATCCCTTTCTCGCTCATAGCGCAGTGATTCTTGGTAGCCATCAGGCACGGGATGTTCGCATCCTTCTTGAAAGGATTCATAAAGTATCGCCACCACCATACTCCGGCTAGCTTGTCCTTGTCTTCTGGAAACATGCTCTGAAGGACTTTCTTGTCCAGTCTCACAAAGTACGCACCCTCCTTATTGAAGGACAGTGGAGGCAACTCCCTCGGTGGCTTCGAGCTCAGCTGCCAATTCTCACGGATGAAGTTGCCGCGCAGCTTCTTCCGATCCTCATCAGTCTCGTCGCTGGGAAACAATTCGAACGCCTCTGCTACCACGCTTTCGTAGCGGTGTCTGTCGTCCCTGACGTATTCATTGAAGAAGTCAATCAGAAACTTCCGCCTATAAGGGTGGTCACAGTTGGCCACCCTTGCATGCTTGGCGAGTTCCGCATCGACTGCCTTTATCACCTTCACATCCAGTTGCAACCGTCTGATGCGGTGGGCAATTACAGCTGTAGCCGGCACACATGTGGCTGGAAAACCCAGTTCTTGCATCTTTGCGCTGATTAACGCCTCCACGTCCTCTTCCCCCCATTCTTTCGTTATGACAGTGACGAGAGATGCGAGTCTGTCTCTGAATGTCTTCTTGTTCATGGTGACTTGAGGGAAGATGGACGTACGCAGTGCCCAGCTCACAAGGCTCTTCATCCTGCTCGAGAAATGAATTTCGATGAAGTTTGTGGCGTCTGTCGCCATCTCTGAGGCGACATAAACCAGCACCTGGTCAAGGGTGCCAGGGCCGGACCACTTGCCTAGAGAGGGTATCCCCAGCTCCTGGAAAGCCGCCTTAACCTTTGTGTCACTCACCGAGACCCCCCTGAAAGCGTTGAGGCACTGCTTGAAGAAGGTGACATCTGCGTATGGGAGCGGAGTTCCAGCTTCCACAGCTTGTATGCATACCAGATTGGCAAGCAGCGATGCCGGAGCTCTCACCTGTGACACGTAGTCGGATATGTTAGTGAACAGTTCGATGAACTCCTCCTTGACCACTTTCCTGAGGCCAGTGGGGACTGTCCTGTGGCGGATTTCTATGCCGTCGCCTTCGGCAACGCCCCGCACCCTTTCGAACACTCTGCAGAGCAGTTCTTCTTGGTTGAGCACCTCACTGGGCAGGGACCCGTCCTTCTTCCGCACGTTGTCACGACCGAATGCATTGATGAGCCGGTTTCGAAGGTTGTTGCTGTCCAATTGTGCCTTTGCCTTCGCTCTCGCCTCCACAGCCTTCCTCTTACCCTCTTCTACCTCTGCTGGAGTACGCTTGGGCCTGGCCTTGACTGACTTTTTCTTAGGCGCCGGCGCTGCGCCTGCTTTGAGCTTGACCTTTCTCGATTTCATGACATTGTGCTCTCTGTTGATCTCAGCGCAACATTTTAAATCATCAAAGCTGACCGCAGTGCGGTCGCCGGTATATGCGCGTCGTGAGCGCGAGAGTGATTGGGAGTGACTGTGAGGCAGCCTCTGAGGATTGTTTGTTTGTGCCCTGCGAATCAGACATTTAATTAATTACCGAATCTTGTGCCTCGAATCTTGCATTTCGAATAACACCTTAAATCTGACCTTGAATCTGGAAACAGAACACCAGCTTCAACTTGAAGCAGCACCCTTGTCATGCATACAATATTCTTAGCGTGGTACTAACTCTGGATCGAATAATTGCCTCAGCAGTTTGAGAAATGAAACTCTTCTCAGTTTCAGCTCTCTGCATACCTTCACCAAGTAGATGACGTGAAGGACATCATCCAGTGCTTTCAAGTAGCTCTTGACCGAGCTGATGTTGACTTGCCCTGACTGCAGATGAGATTGTAGGTTACTGTATCTGAGGGATAGCACTGCTACAGTGTCATATAATATACGAGCTTGGATTTCCTGTACAAAGGCCTTTGAAGTCATGGAATGAGCTGTCTCCAAGTTCAGATCGGACTTGAGCCTTCTAAAGCTGGTCTCTACTCGCCAACGCATGCCATAGAGCTGCTTGATTTCTGTTGCGCTAGCGAAGAAATTGGTGAGGCACACATATGCCTTGCCATCTATGAAGTACTTGACCAGGTTGGCGTGTAAAAGCTTGCCACCCAGAGTTCTTACCACTGTGCATGCTGTTGTAGCAGTGGAGTTGAAAAACTGTTTGACACCTTTGAATGCATCCCTTTTGAGCCTGAAGACCACCTTCACCTGAAGCTCATCAGCTCGCTCCAGCAGCTTTGATGAGTAATAACCCCTATCGAATATCATAGTGTCCCCTGCCTTAGCCTTGGTCATGTGCTGAAGCGCAGATTTACGTTCATTGAAATGGTCAGACACTATGGCATCAAGGCAAGTCCTAGTCTCCACATCTAACATGGATGACAGCATTGCCAGAGGTCGCTTGGCAGGACGCGACACAGGTTTATCGTTGGTGCGACTCTTGAACCCTTCTTTCACAAAGGAGGGATGCACATGCACTTTAGAGCCGTCCACAGCATACATGCGGTGGCCAGTTTGAAAAGGCTTTTGCATGGACTTGTTGATTGCTGCAAACACGTCATTGGGCAACTTGGCTCGTGCTTTGCAAAGTGCTTGAGGAGTGAACGCACTCTTGTCAGCGTCTACTATGTGTCGTAGGCCCCTCTTATTTACTGATGCAGCACAGAGAGAAGCAAAGATGGATGCTGTGTTAATTTTACGATTCCTTTTCTGCCATAGACAATCCAAGTGTGACAGCAGGGAGAAGAGGTGATTGATAAGGTCTTGCATTGTGTTGCAGTGTGTTTGTATTGATTACTAATGATTTTTTTAGTGGATCCTTAAGTTACCAGCAGCCTAAGTTACCGCCATTGCCTAAAATGGGTTGGTACGACGCTCGCTAGATTTTCGTAAAGTGCAAATAAATCAGGCTCCTGATCGAAAGTGTAGGTGAGATCAAGCTGAGGGAGGTTCAAGCTGTCCCTACATGATAACTCACCATACTGAGCCTTGAGGCCCACACTTGAACTTTTGTGTATACATGAAGTTATTTTGAATGCCCATCAATCATGGCGCAAGGTCAACAGTGTAGGTTAGATCAGGCTGATGCAGGTTCAAGCTGTCCCTACATGACAACTGATCATACTGAGCCTTGAGGCCCACACTTGAACTTATGCTGAAACTTGAAGTTTCTGAGGCTGGGCCTGTCGAAAAAAGTATTTCTCAGAGGCTGACCCTAAATGGGGTCGGTACGACGCTCGCTAGATTTTCGTAAAGTGCAAATAAATCAGGCTCCTGATCGAAAGTGTAGGTGAGATCAGGCTAAGGCATGTTCAAGCTTCCCCTACATGAGAAGTCGCCATACCGAGCCTTGAGGGCCACCCTTGAACTTTAGTGTATGCTTGAGGTTACTTTGAATGCTCATCAATCATGGCGCAAGGTCAACAGTGTAGGTTAGATCAGGCTGATGCAGGTTCATGCTGCCTCTACATGAGAACTCTCCACACCAAACCCTGTGGCCCACACTTGAACTTATGCTGAAACTTGAAGTTCCTGAGGCTGGGCCTGTCGAAAAAAGTTTTTCTCAGAGGCTGACCCTAAATGGGGTCGGTACGACGCTCGCTAGATTTTCGTAAAGTGCAAATAAATCAGGCTCCTGATCGAAAGTGTAGGTGAGATCAGGCTAAGGCATGTTCAAGCTTCCCCTACATGAGAAGTCGCCATACCGAGCCTTGAGGGCCACCCTTGAACTTTAGTGTATGCTTGAGGTTACTTTGAATGCTCATCAATCATGGCGCAAGGTCAACAGTGTAGGTTAGATCAGGCTGATGCAGGTTCATGCTGCCTCTACATGAGAACTCTCCACACCAAACCCTGTGGCCCACACTTGAACTTATGCTGAAACTTGAAGTTCCTGAGGCTGGGCCTGTCGAAAAAAGTTTTTCTCAGAGGCTGACCCTAAATGGGGTCGGTACGACGCTCGCTAGATTTTCGTAAAGTGCAAATAAATCAGGCTCCTGATCGAAAGTGTAGGTGAGATCAGGCTAAGGCATGTTCAAGCTTCCCCTACATGAGAAGTCGCCATACCGAGCCTTGAGGGCCACCCTTGAACTTTAGTGTATGCTTGAGGTTACTTTGAATGCTCATCAATCATGGCGCAAGGTCAACAGTGTAGGTTAGATCAGGCTGATGCAGGTTCATGCTGCCTCTACATGAGAACTCTCCACACCAAACCCTGTGGCCCAAACTTGAACTTGTAGTAAAACTTGAAGTTCCTGAGGCCGGCCCTGTCGAAAAAGTATTTCTCAGAGGCTTACCCTAAATGGGGTTGGTACGACGCTCGCTAGATTTTCGTAAACTGCAAATAAATCAGGGCCCTGGTCGAAAGTGTAGGTGAGATCAGGCTAAGGCATGTTCAAGCCTCCCCTACATGAGAAGTCGCCATACCGAGCCTTGAGGCCCACACTTGAACTTTAGTAGTTTGAACTTTAGTGCATACTTGAAGTTAGTTTGAATGCCCAACAATCATAGCTCAAGAGCAACAGTGTAGGTGAGATCTGTGTGATGCAGGTCCAAGCTGCCTCTACATGAGAACTCTCCACACCAAGCCCTGTGGCCCAAACTTGAACTTATAGTAAAACTTGAAGTTCCTGAGGCCGGCCCTGTCGAAAAAAGTATTTCTCAGAGGCTGACCCTAAATGGGGTCGGTACGACGCTCGCTAGATTTTCGTAAAGTGCAAATAAATCAGGGTCCTGATCGAAAGTGTAGGTGAGATCAGGCTAAGGCATGTTCAAGCCTCCCCTACATGAGAACTCGCCATACGAGCCTTGGGGCCCACACTTGAACTTTGGTGCATACTTGAAGATGGGCCTGTCAAAAGTGAGCCGACACTAACGTACTGGCACAAAGTCTACACTTGCTAAGGTGAGGCTATACTTTGGCAAACAAGGTGTAAGATGTCAGTGTTTGTTATGATTTCAGGCGCAGAAAATCACTGCTCACATCAAGGGCGGCATGTGCATGCAAGTCAACAGCACCAAGGAACGGTCCCTGCCAGCACTACCGCTGACTGTCTTGATCCTAGTCATGAGCTATGCGGACTCTACGACTCGAGTTAGTTGCGGTTTTCCTGTACGGCCTGTGCAAGCACTTATCACCTGTTCCCTCAGAAAACGCATACATGACAGACACATTGCCTTGGTGCACCTTAAGATCATAGGTTGTAGACGTGAGGAGAAGACACTGAGGTTGTGTACAGATCATAACTCGATTCAATTACATGTCTATACTCGGACTCGCATGGTCTCTGCACATGAGGTGCCTCGATGAGACGTTGTCAACTCACAACCAAGCATCAGTATGCTGACATCTTTTTCTTGACCATTCATAGACTTGAGCAATGGTGCTGCCTCGAAGAATACAAGCAGAAAGAGCTGGCTTAAATGACCTTGTGCGCGAGGGCATCGCGTTCGGTGGAGAACTGGAGGTTGACGGCGATGTTGTTAGTGTGTATATAGCATTAACGGCAGGTATATTTCTGTTTTTTCGATGGAGCCCACCTGCTCTGCATCCCTTCACAAAGCCGATGATCGCAGCAAATGTCAACAATGGTCCTATTGCTGAACACATCAGTGTTTCACGAGTGCTGTACGCGCAGTACACTGCTGCTTCAGTGCAGGCCTTTATCGCTGCTGCAATCGGTGATGCTTATGATCCGAGGCGTAAAATTAAAGATCTCATCAAGATGCTGGTGTTGAGGAGTGGCCCTGAACCGATGGAGCAGAACCTGTGTACTGCATGCCTCAATGCGGAGGCTGAGTGTGATGGCCGCCCCATTGACATGGTCACACTAGACTGCATCCCCCCTGATATGTGCTGGCAGGCGCCGAACAATGTCTGCCACGACATCCGCACACTGCTGCACATATACCAATATGATCCACTCGGCCTGCTGCCGGACCGCAGCGGACCCCTGCCTGTGGCGTATCTGCAGCACTTGCTGAGGTAAGTAGGAGTGCCACGCAAGTGCCTCTACTCACTTCAGAGCCCTGACCGTGCAGCCTATGGTGTTGCACACGTGCTTGCACAAGTAAACTTACAAAGGGATACATTATGCTTCTCATATCCTCCTTCTACGCTTGGGTGACTTGTCTGCTGATGCAATAGCTTCCTGCACCTCTTGATCATCAAAGACACGCTTTGCAGTCTCATACATTGGTGTCTCACGTTGTTTGTACACGCGGTCTACAGAGCTGCCACGGCGTTGCGTGTCATGCAGACTGAAAGTGCCTCCGCCTCTGCCATCGCAGTTAACATCACGCTGTGTCATGTATGCCACCAAGCATGATACTGAAGGGTTAGGAACCGTCATGTCAGCGACCATAGGCAGAAGGTCTGGCGCTGAGGAGGCATCTTGGATTTCACGTAGCGCCTTGACGAAGGCACGAGACTTGCGAGCATAGTCTAGCGTTGACGATGCTGCATCTGAGAATGAAAGCCATGACGGTGCGGGTTCAGGCTGTGCGGGCGGTCCAAGCAACGCGGATCGAAAGTAGTTTATCACATTTCGCACAATGCCAGCATTCGCATCGGCTTCAATGTCATGCAGTCTGACTACATCAAGCACCTGTTTCCATGTGTGCTCCTCGTCAGCAAACAGAGCCACAAATCCAAGGCGAGAATACAGCTTCTGACGCAGGGGGTTGTCGTGCCCTCCAACTGCGAGGAGAAATGCATAGCGCACCCCCCACGAGCGCCAGGAAGCAACCAGCGGAGCCATGAGCAGTTTGATCGCATCAGATCCACAAATAATATGGAGGATCATATCTATCTTGCTATTGCTGGCGACTACACTCTCAGCTACAACAAACGCCCGCACAGTGCATTTGTAATGGTCGAAAACATCTGTGTCTGAGTGCATGAGCACACTCAGCATGCGCTGGTCTGCATCTGCAGTGGGCGTGTTGGCTTTGAAATCTTTCATTGCCATTTCCACTTCGTCGACAGCATAACCAAGGTTCACGCCACCATCTGTCGTTGTCTTCAGGCCTTCCTCACAGCTACTGCGTGCTTTTTGAGACAAATACAGGAGAACAGGCTGATGAAGAGCTGCTATGAGATCATCCCGGTGTGCAGCAAAGGTATAAACGGCCTTGTTGACCAGTGGGTCGTCCAGGCGACACTGCTGTACCACTTTTGCAGCATTTCTGTCTCTGAGCCGCTTGGCATAAACGCTCTGCACAGTATTATCATGCCAGTCTCTACCTTCAAGAAGGCTGATCATGTTTTCATACACTTGCACTTGCGGGGCAATGACGACAACTGTGAAGTGTGCCAGAAGTTGTACGACAGCATTGGACTGATCTGAAAATGCCCGCTCATAAAATCGTGCACAGAACATTCTTGCAGTAATGCCCATTGGCATCATGCCATCACCTGTGTCTGCTGGCAAATCCAGACCCAGGTCAGCGAACATTGTCAGCATAGTTTCAGCATAATCGAGGAACACATTCGAAAATACGTTAGAAAACGGTTGACGTGGAGGGACGCTAAGACTTGTGCCTATGACTGCAGCAGCAGTATCCGGGGGCAACACTGCATTGATGTATTGCAGTGAGGTGGCGACATCTTTCATACTGACACCTCCAAACACTGCGTCTCGCTGATACAAGTTGAAGCGTTTCGATCGGTATTCTGCCCACAGTTTGTCACGATAAAGGAGAACAAACTTGTTGAGCTCTGACCCTGGGAGTATGGCGGTAGCAAAAATGTCGTTCAAAGTATACATGCATGACCTCTGAGCTCTCATGATGGTCCTCACCTCGTCAATAAAGTTCACATCCCCGCCGCTGCATGCCAATCCAAACCACGCTTCCTGACCGATCATGTCTCTGTTGCATAATCAAAACATAATTTGTTGAGGATAAGATCACCTTGACACGTTGTTGTGTGTGCGTGACGTGCATGATGCAGCAGCATTAAAATGTTGGCCCTGAGTGAGAAACAGCACAGCAGAACCAATTTGTTACAGAGCTTGCACAGTCTGCACGGCAGAGTGTTTGCCATTGTCGAAGGCGAGCATAATGCATTTTGGCTATTGAAATGTACTACCGCAGCCACATTGAAAGCCGGTGGCATCGGCCTGTGGGGCAATGAGCTCAAGGCAGCAGGCTCTCTCGAAACTGAAGTTTTGACTTTGCTTGAGCAAGATGGCGTGAGTGGCCCGTGGTCCTTGAAGCTTCACAAAATCATAGACGTCACCGACATAGTGACAGCAAAGAGGAACAGGTACTCTGCACCCCGCTCTGCCCTGCAGCAGAGATGCGGTGCTGTATTCGCAGAGTTCGATCTGCCAGAGCAGCACGAGGCGTTCGATGCACGTGCGGATCCACAAGACAAGAATTTTATGAACGACATTCTGTGCAGAGAGGCGGCTCACTTACGTGGTGTCAGCAAAGCCCTCATTCTCGACGGCCGCGAGCATCTGACCACGCAGGCGCTGAGGAGGGCTGGCTTCACAGACGCCACCATAGTCATTGCCAACTCAAACGAGTCTACATGTGCTGCTCTGCAGGCGTGTCTGCCGCAGGTTGATGTGCGTTTCTGTTCGATGAAAGAATGCCTTGAGAGTCCAGTGCAGGAGCGCTTCGCTGTCGTTTACCTAGACTACTGCGGCGCTTTGGGAGGGCGAGGTAACACATGCACACCGAGCTACGAAATGGAGCTGCTCTTCTCCCAGAAACTCACTGACTGCGCTGTGGTCGCCTACACGTTCTGCAAGCGCACCGCAGTGCGCATTGACCCGAGCATTCCTGATAGTGAGCTGGCGTGGCGCACATTCCAGCACATTGCATTAAAACATGGGTACCAAACTCGCAATGTGGCGTCAAGGCACTACAGGCAGATGTTCACTGCGTGCTTTCGGGTGGAGCGCATTGCCACTACCTCAAACTTTCTAATGAGAGACATGTAAATGATTGTTGTCACCAACTGATGACATGTGCATCACTGCATGAACACATACACCAGAGAGGGGAAAAACAATACAATCAAAATCGCAGACAACAAAACTTTCATTCACAACGTGATCTGCTCTCCTCCACGCTGCTCAAACATGAGGTCGACCAGCTGAGGCAGAGCATATGCCTGGTGCTTCTCGATTTTGTAACTGACACCCCTTCTCTGCCCTGACCTGTGCCAGAGGAACGCTTTACCCTTGTTGGCCTCACTGTACACTGTGCTGCCTCTGATCGCAGAGAAACCTTCTACGATCTTGCGTGACTTGTCCAGGTATACAACCAGCACCCAGTCACACTTGTGGTGGTCGGGCGCTGCGCTTGTACCAAAGCAGAAACCGGAGTGAGATCCATCAGCCTTCTTGTGGTGGAGGGACGCAGTCTTTGCCGATATGCCCAGTGACTCCCCACTACGGTGAAGTAGGAAATCCACAGTTTTGTTCTTGTCACTGGCCATAGTCATCGTAGTGGTGGCTGGCAGCGCATTATGGATGAATTGAAGTCCGATGAACTCAGTCTTGTGATTTCTAGACAAATTGCGGTTGACTTCAAGGCTGAAGCAGGCGTTGTCCAGCGAGTGGTGGGGCACCTTCAGCACACCTTCCAGTATCGTCTTCTTGCACAATTTGTACTGCTGAATACCATCCATGCGAATGCGAAGGTGGGCGCAAGCATCCTCCCCCTTAGGGTTGACCCTGGGAGTCAGTGTTTTGCCCGGCATATCCTGCGGGTCAGACAGCACAAACACTTGGGTAACAATGATTTTATCGTTGACTTGCTTGAAACCTATTGCAATGATGAGCTTACCCTTGTACTTGGTCTCCATGTCTGTTTTGGATACATTAAAACTGAACCGTCCTCCATCTGTCGTATCAGAGGCCTTGAGCTCACACGCGCCGTATGTACCCGCGGCCATGTCCTTACTCTTCAGCGCCACATCGCCATTGGCTCCGTCCGGCATCCAGTGGTAATCCAGCATGCCACGCAAACCCGTAATGTCCAGCAGCGCCTCAAACGTTTCTTTCTCGTAGTGATTTGTCTGCCGGAGACCGCGAGCTATCATAGTTGCACTCCGCTTTGCATTGCCCGCCTCCTTGCGAGCTTGAGCATCCTCAGGTGAAGTGTTTGCTGGCTTTATGGTGCCCTGTTTGATGTCGTTGTAGCGCGGTGTGGCTGTGCCGTCCACTAGAAGCATCTTGCATTCCGACATGGCCTTTCCCTGCTTCAGGATGAACTTCTGTTGCTTGTTGTCGTCGGGGTCAAGCTTGAAGCCCCAGGACACGTACGCTGTCTTCATGCTCACAAGGGTCAGTAATGTGCGCTTCTGAGCTGGCATTACCGGTTGATTTGCCTTGCGACAAAGGCGCCTCTGCTCTCTGAGCTGCTCGGCCGTCTTGCGTGGCGCTTTGGTCATGGTTGCAGTGACTGAGGGTCAGAGAGGTTGTGAATGAGTGCTGCACATTGACGTGAGGCAACATTTAATTCTTGCGCAGCCTGACGTGAATAATGATAACCTGAATCTGATTCGCGCACATAATTACTTTATTTCGAATCTCTTGCCTGGCAGACTCATGACAGTGCCTCACTTCTAGCAATGGTAGAGGTCGGCGTTGATGAGGTTGGCCGTGGATGCCTGTTTGGCTCAGTGGTGGCTGCTGCAGTCGCCTTACCTGAAACGTTCCCAGATGATGGCTGGACCAGCATCAAGGACTCCAAGAAGTTGAGCCCCAGGAAGCGAGCGTTGTTGGACAGCTACATTCGAATGCACGCCATAGCTTGCGGCATTGGCATAGCGATGCCACACGAAATTGATGAGCAAAACATTTTACAGGCCACAATGCTGGCCATGCACCGCGCTCTCGATCAAGTGAGCACTCAGGTGCAGATCAGTTCGATAACAGTAGATGGAAATTATTTCAAAGTGTATCATGAGGTGCCTTTTGAGTGCGTTGTAAAAGGCGATACCAAGGTCCTCAGCATAGCAGCGGCATCAATCATCGCCAAGGTGTTTCGCGATAACATGATGAAGACGCTGGTGACCGATAACCCTGATCTTCAGACATATGGCATAGGAACCAACATGGGCTATCCAACGCAAGCTCACATCGAGGCCATTCGCCAACACGGGCTCACAGACCAGCACCGCAAATCTTTTGTTGTGAAGAGCTTACTGTAATTGGAATCCATCACATCTGCATGCATGCAGTGTGGTACAGCCAACATAACACGTAATAGCTGAAGCTCGGCGGAACCGATCTGTACGTCATAAAGCATTGGAGTCGTACTACAGACTCTACAGACTCCAACATTGCATTGCTGCATCCCCATGCGTTCATGACGATCAACAGAACTCATCTACTTTATATATGTCCATTTGTGTAGGCAATCATGCAGTACATTGACATTACGGTTTCGTCTGACGATGAGGAACCCCCACCCCCACCTGCACGTGCTGCCCGACGCCGACTAAGGCGCACCGGCTCTGCCAGCCCGAGAAGACAAAGTAGGCTTGTCAGCTTGCGCACCGGCTCTGCCAGCCCGAGAAGACAAAAGAGGCTTGTCAGCTTTGTAGAGCCTCCCATCTACAATTACTACAAAATCGAAAGCACTACAAAACATGAGATTAAAGAAGAGATGGTAAAAGTCAAGCAACAAAGGGCGTTACTTTATACCGGATTCACCAGAAGTTTTATCAGATATGACATCAAAGGTAATGTTGTTTATGTTCGCTTGACAACGATTATTGACTTTCCAAAATTGAAGCCGACCGCCTGTCAGTTTTACAAGGATCAAATGAAGGCGTTGAAGTGCCATGAACAATTACATTTTGGCATTAATCAGGAAGCGTTTCAGAAGATGATCCAACGCATCGAAACAACCAGCAAGATCACAGGTGAAGTAATTGATAGGCATATTACAGAGTACGGTAAAGAAACAAGCGCTCTCCATACAGCATTGGATGATGTTACAAAACACGGTTGTGTAAGAAATGATCATTGTGGTACAATTGATTGCAATGAAACTTGACGATATATTAT
The DNA here is from genome assembly GCA_017506865.1 of Tribonema minus. Classification (NCBI taxonomy): domain Eukaryota; class Xanthophyceae; order Tribonematales; family Tribonemataceae; genus Tribonema; species Tribonema minus. Next base: position 1,273,930 of record JAFCMP010000090.1, on the reverse strand, counting down.
TGATGTCAAGTCAGGCAAAGGCCGCACAGCCCGTCAATACGGTCTCACAGACCAGCACCGCAAGTCTTTTGTCGTGAAGAGCTTATGATTGAGCAGCCAGCATCGCCATCAAGTCATCAGCCACCCCACTGGATGTGAGGGTTTGGAGGAGCTGGAACGGATCGTCACCGACATTTGACAAATCAACTTCACCGTTTTGTACCAGCTTCATAAAGCGCCTCGCAACGTCCTCTACGGCGTCTATGGTGGTCGAGTCAACGCTGCGAAGTGTGAGACAGATGGTGCTCATCTGCATAACTGCCGCCAAGATCTCTTCGCGCTGAGCGCAGTCCCCGAGCGGTTCATCAACGAACGGGACCCCGTACTGATCCACTACACCCGCGACGTTTGTCAATATACACTGCACGACATCAGAGGGGTAACGTTGTTCGATTTCCGACGCGAATTGCTCTGCTGTCATTGATCGCAACGTTTTCAGTTCGTCGCAAGAAAGCACGCCCCAATTTTCGATCAGGTCACAGTACTGCGTGCATAAAGCGCCAAGCGCGCTGAGCACAATAGGACCGTCAGGGACCTGCATGGCTTCAAGATCACCTGACTGTGGTGTGTTCTTCAACAAGAGCTGAAGCGCTGCATCACCGGCTGCAGCTGATGCTGATGTGTCCAGCTCAATTCCGAGCTCCTTGCATGCAGTTACCCCCTCCTTGTACAGCTTGCTCAAATACTTCCAGCACGTTGCTTTGTCATTCTCATCGAGGTGTGAGAAAATCATCCAGAGCTCATCAGGCTTGAGTACACTAGGCAAAATGTTGAGATGCTTGAACACGTCAGGGTCTTTCTTCACAATGAAATCGTTTGCTCCCTGGAGAGCATCCATAAAGACGGTCAGCACTTTAGCGTTTGATGGGTCTACTTCTTGAAGGGCAGTCAGCCATTCCTGTGCTGATGCAAGGCAGCTTGAGGTGGGTACTGAGGCGCTGAGATCATTGATGAACATTGACAGCAGGCGGTTGAACTTGGCCACTTTCTTACTCATGGCTGCTGTGCTCCAGTTGTTGCTTGTCAAACATTTTATTGAGAAGCACTCACACGCACCTGTGTTGTGCGCGCGTATCGTGAGCACCATTTTTTCTATGAGTGCAAATGTAACAGCGCTGCCATGACTCGCAGCAGCGCAGCCTCCCAGCGCCGTCGTCGCGCTCAAAAGCTAGAAGCGCGTGACCGCGCAGCAGCTGCAGCTGTGGTCGCAAGCGCTGTTGATGCCTCTCTGCATGTGCCTGCAGCACCAGTTTTGACGAGCACAGTGTCACCTGCTGAGGGCGCTCCTGCTGAGGGTGCTCCTTCTGCTGCTCCCATAGCTCCCGTGCCTTCTGAGCCTGAGGCAAAGCCAGTGGACACTGAGATGCGTGAGCGACTGGATGAATTAACTGTGAAAGTGTTCTCCCTCGGAGCGGAGCTTAGTGATGTGGTGACCACTTTGAACGACGTAGTCGATAGTGTAAATGGAGAGCAGGAGACTCCTGCTGATACATCTGTGCAGGCGGAGCTGACAATCTTGCATGACGGTCTTGCTGCATTCAAGGCTCGTTATGAAGATGCAGCCAAGCAACTAAGTGACCGCCTTGCAAGCTCTGATGTTGTCATGTCTGACTTTACTAAAATGATCGACGATGCACTCAATGAGGCGGCATCACAATCGAAGAGCATTACACGTATCGTCAACGATCTTCACACGTTGCAGCAACAGGTTGACCCGCTCCCTCTCAAACTTGACTCTGCCGTCTCCAGTGCAGATGCTGTAGCGCTGAAGCTCCATGATGCCATAAAGGAACATGCTGATCTCGTGCAGCGTGTAGAGGCTCACGTGCTGCAGCAGCAGGCGCCTACGGCAGCTCCTGACACCAGTGCTGCAGATGCATTCGATGCCCTGGTACAACAAGTTGCTGGTATTGCGACTTCACACCAGCTTCTGACGGACGACGGCGTAGCGATCGCAGGACGTGTGGATGCGCTGACAGCCGATGTGCAGCACATGAGCCCTGTGTTGGTGTCTGTGCAGCGGGCTGTGGATGCTAATGCGGCAGCTGCCAAGGAAAGTGTCCAAAGCATTGCCAAAATCTACGAAGCCCTGAAGCAGTTTGCAAAGGTCGAGCACACTGAAGCAAATAAGCGTGCGTTGTCACGCACTCAGGCAGATCTCAATCAGCTCAGTGCAACGCACAAGGCTGACATGGTCAAGTTTGCTGCTGGCAAGGATGACTTTAGCAAGCGTTTGAATGTGAGGTTTGAGGATTTGGGCAGCAAAATTGAGCACGTGATGGACGCACTGCAGGAGCAAAACAACGCACACCAAGAGCACTCGGCGGCCATGGGAGCTGACATTGCTAAAGGGCTAGCCCTCGTAGAATCCAAGCTGCACAAGTCGGTGATGGCTGAGTCAGATCGGCACCTGGCATCAGTCAAAGAAGCTCACACTTCAAAGTTGACAGCCTGCCAAGAAGAGATTAATTGCCTCAAAGAGGAAGTTGCGACTATGAAGGCAGCGCTTGATGTGATGGCAGCAGAGAAGGCTGCCGCAGAGGCGGAGAAGGCACCGAAGAAGCGCGTATCCAAGAAAAAGACAGATGCAGTCATTGAGGTTCTGAAAGACGACTGAGCTGACAAAGGACATTAATAGACGCCGTTGTAGTGCAACAAACTGCAGGACTTATAAGGCCCCCATGCATCACCTTTCATATTACTACCGCCGCGACCACATCCCGCCTGCTCTCATTGCCCCCCCCCCTCCACGCTTTTGCTCCTGCTGTGAGTAGCTTCTGGCAAACGCTCATACCGCCACGCCTGTTGCACCTGTAGTTGCAGCTGCAGCAGTTTCTGCTGCTTGTCTGTCCTTCATCACTACAACTTGAACTCTGACTTCAACTCTGCGATGCTGTGGTGTACAGCGGCAGCAGCAGCAGCAGCAGAGTTCAGCGCAGCAGCAGCAGCAGCAGAGTTCAGCGCAGCAGCACCAGCACTTTGCACACTTAATTTCTGCAAGACCAAGGCTCGAGCGCAGCAGCAGCAGCAGCGGCGGCACGTTCGCAAGAACGGTCAAGGTTTTCAGGTGCGTGCTTTCGGTTTGATTGGCGCAGGCGTGTATCGCGGTCATCCAGCAGCAGCAGCAGCGTCTGCGGTGGTTGGGCATTGCCGAAGCGGCCAGTTGATTGCATCTCCGAAGTTGACAAGGCATGATCTCGGTGATCTCCGTTTGGCATTGCAGCAGCAGCAGCAGCAGTTGACTGTCGGTGATAATGATCATCGCCCACGAACTAGCTGATACAAGAAAGCACCCCCTTTTTAAAGGAATGAAGGGCGAGCGACTCGGAAACAGACAGCCCCTTTTTGTAAGTTGCGCTTCAACCAAGTCAGAGACTATCACCTCAATCTGCTTGAATATGCAACATGTGCATCACCACATGTTTCTGTTGCATTGAGATCATACTGTGCGCATGCTGTGGGAATACTTCTGCATTGCCGTTTAGCCGTCCTGCCACGCTTAGCACATCAACACCACCGCTCTGGCGATCAGCGCCAACACGGGGTTTTCTTGTCCTAGCCTTAGGCAGCCCTAACCCTAATGCAGGAAGTGAAGTTGCGCGTAACGGCTTGAAGTAGCGAGCGAAGTAGAAACTTGTGAGCTCTCGAGAGCTCTGCAGGCCGCGAAGCGTGGCCGTAGGCTTGATACTGCCATGCGATACATGCCAAGGGCCAACACGCTGCATGCGGTCAGCGCCGCCTGTGCAGCAACACTTAGCGAGCTGGAGAGCCAGCGCCAGAATAAGCTTGCAGCTTCCGGGGTGTTGCTGCTGGGAGCGGCAACTAGACCCCAGCGCACTGATTGGTGAACGGTTGCAGCGATACGCATGTACGTGTACCCACACCGCTTAAATCAGCAAGCGTGGCATCACGCAGGTGCATCGGTAGTGCGGAGGCTTGCGTGCGCCATGACTTAAGAAGGCTCGCGCCCTGAAGGGTCCCTCGCCTATAACCGTTTGTAAATTGCGTTCCTTCCTTGTTGATTGCATTTCAAGTCCTGTTAGAACCAATGGAATTCCAGCTCGTGTTTAAATTACGTTCAGTACATATCACATGCATCCTGTGGACTGCATGCATCCACATGGAGTGAGGTGATAGCTTAGTGATCCCTGCAACGTCGCCGCGCTGGAGGATTAAGCAATTTAACATTGGTCTTACAGCCTCATGGTGCCCACTGTACATGCTACACGTATGCAGTACACATTGTGTACATGCTACAGTATGTGGTACCTGAGACTTGAGCACGTGTGACACTTATTACTGAAATATGACCCATTGTACCCTGTCCACCTTGCACTGCTCTGAATGTTGCAGGGCTCATGGGCGCCACAGAGGACAACAACAACACTTTAAATGCCGTCCTCGTTGCGGCAGTGCTGTTTGCGACGCTGGGCTACACGAGCTGGACTGTCAGCAGCGCCGGCAGCGGCCATAGCGTCACTGCATCTCTTTCCTTCTTCAGTGCCATCATCGCAATATGGATATGCTTGTGCACCTTCGTCTTCCAGAACGAACGTGTCAACGTCGTCATCACCGTCAGCAGATGGGCGCTGGCCGGAAGCCTCGCTCTAGGGTGCTCGATTGTCACGGGTACGCTTGCGTTCTTGTTGCAAGAGTCGAACGAGCTGGAGCTGTCGGTTCCTGCTGGCTTCACATTTGCATGCATGTTCGTGTGTGCAGTGACAGTGGTGATCACTCGGTGCAGCACGTGGGACACCATCGTACTCCACAAAACCGAGGCCAGCAAATTCGCCCGCAAAGCCGCCCTCTATCTTCAATTAGCACAGAAGCTGCAACCTCGGCAAGGCCAAGAAGACTCGTTGAAACAAAAAATTTCTCAAATTCGCCACGCAGCTGCCCAGGCCGACAGCTTTGCCTCAAGGTTAACGATAATGGACGTGCATCAACACCATTTGAGCTGGCACACAGAGACCGTCCCCGCCAAGGGTACGGCAACAACGCGAGCCGACGAGGCCGAGAAAGCAGTAAAGGCAGCTTTTAACTTCCTGATTTTAGCTGAGGAGATGGCAGTGGATACATACGTAGGCCTAAGTATGCAGCCACGTTGTCCAAAACTGCAAGCTGCACTGGATGTTCTTAACAGGTCCAATGAATTGCTGGCTAAAAAGGATTTAGCAGATGCTATGGCAGAGATTGCCCCTCTGGGCGGAGGGGTAGGGGGAGGACCGCATGTGGGAGGAGGAGTGGATTCACAGTGTCTGCACTTAGGTCAGGTGCACGAAATACTGATGAAGGTATCAGAGCGGCTCGCAGCCTAAGGAGCTTGTGGAAAATGTTTTGCTGCTTTCTGACTCTTGTGTAGAGTTTCATGGCTGAGCATATTGCGCTGTTGCACCCAGCGACCGTCGCCAGCTTGCGTGAACTAGCTCTTGTCAAGCAAATTAATGCACATCGACCGTTCCTCCTTGCGCAGCTGTTTCGTTTGCTCTGCCTTTGATGCTGTTGACGCATTTTGAGACTACGACTGCATGTCAGCGTGTGCGCAATCGCCTGTCGTTGAAAGCGTTTGTCGCAGATGCATATGGTGCAAGTATGTGCACAACGTGTGCAGGCGTCGCTCTGTTGTTCTAATGTGGTTTCCGGGTGCACGGGGTCGGCGCGGCGATGCCAGCCAACATGTACGCGAGCCACATGCACCTCACCAATAGAGATATCAAGCTGAGCATCTATGCTGCGTTGTCTGGTGGCGGCGTACTTCTAGACTCTACCCCTGCCGTGATCCGTCGGGCCCATCAGCGGCGTGACATATTAATGTGGGAAGTATCCGCGGTTGTTCATAATGTGAGGATGCCTCCCTCACACAAACAGGTAGCACACCTTTGCACTTGTCTGACGCCTGGCGTAGGTCTGGTGGGTGTGCCACCACTGTGCGGCAGCGCGCACATATCAGGTGCTCGTACTGGATGCTTGTCAAGCCATGTGTATATGCTGTGCTTAGCCATAGGCATGCATATATGCTGTGCTACGGCTCGTTGACGCCAGGCTTGCTTGGCCTGACTTGCTGGTGACCGCTGCATTACCTAGACTGTTCACAATTGATACCGGACTACTGTAACAAAAACGTTACACTGCTGGCGCGTCACTTTGCTGTGCGTAACGGACAGCCCTTGAGCGCGGGATTTGTTTTGTATCATAAAGCAGGCAAAGTACGGGGGCGCCCTGAGGCGCAAGCAGCAGCAGATACAGCAGTAAAAATATCGTTCCAATTCAGTTACTACGCATGTGCTGGTAAATACCTGGCAGGGCGCAAAAGCCTTCCAAGGCAGGCTGCCTCTCACTCCTCACGCAAGCCTCCGGGTCGGCACCACGAGCATGGATCTACAGCAGCAGGCCATGCAAGAGATTGATCGTGCTACATGGACGGCCTACATCACTAACTTTCTTGCTGATCTAGATGGCAAGGCTGCGGACGATGCAGCTATTGTCGAGCTGGCGGTAAAGTTTGAGGCGAAGATGTTCGGGCTTGCCACTACTCCTGAAAAGTACACCAGCCGCATAATCAGGAGGCTGGAGGTGACCAAAGATAAACGCAAGAAGCATCTGCAAGAGCAGGAGCAGAAGGAGCAGGAGCAGCAACAGCAGCAGCCGATGGGTGAGAGTCAGCCTCAGCAGCAGCTGCCCTTCGGTGCGATGGCTCCGATGCACGGATTGATGCCACAGCAGGACATGGGGATCGGATTATATGGCGGTGGCAGCGCAGGTGGCAGCGCAGGCGGCAGCGCAGGTGGCATCATTGGTGGCAGCGCGGGTGACAGCGCGGGTTATGCCCCTGCAGAGGTTGACTCAGGGGGTGTCATGCTCGCAGAGCAGCTGCTTATGCAGCATGAGGCAAACATTATTGCCTTCCTGCAGCAGGGCAATGCAATCACCAACCAGCTCTTGACGGCGCGCATGGCTTCAGGGAGGGGTGCAGACCTGACGCAGCAGGTAACATTTGTGGTTGTCCACGCCTCAATGATGTTTGCAAGTATGTGTAGGACTGCAGATGCTGCCTCCACTTTGTTTGATTGTCAACATCACCCAAGCATGACACTGTCTCCTTACTCTTCCAATGCAGGAGAGCAAGCTGCGGCTGTACATGCGGCAGGCTCAAATCGTGCTTCTGTTCCTACGCCAGTGCAACGCCAACAATCACATGCTGAGCGCTGCATTCATCCAGCACGTGGACGTGGTCATGAAGAGGGTGGAATTTGCATCCCTCGCCATAAGCCAGCTCAATCACCCTTGCACACTGCATCGCGCTCGTGCTGGTGGGATAAACCGTGGACAGCAGCCGCTGCAGATGTAGGGTGAGTGCTACATCTCGCTGTGACAAGTTTCAGAGGCGTAATGGTGGTGGTGAGTGCAAGAAGAGGGCGTTCATGAGAGAAGTGACGCACAAATCACCAAATACACTTGACGGGCACAGGCTTTGAATGTGTCATTTGCGTGGTTTGCTTTGCTCACCATAAGGTGCTACTTTGGACGGGCCCGGAGTTTATATTGATACAGCAGGCGGTGTTGAGTACCTCTGTGAAACTCTTGGTTGCACCTCGGCAATATTATCAGCACGCACTACTTGCATGTGGCCCCTCTGCTTCTTTGCTCATGCTGCTGCCTGCTTTGTTTGACTATTTCAGGTGAAGTCCATCTGAAAACTCCCTCTGTGTACCACAGCCAGTGGTTTGACCAGTTCCGGCTTGCTGGCAGTCCTCGTCTTCTTGTGCGCTGCTAAGTTGAGCTTCTTCTCCCGAAGGGCTGTCTCACTGTCCTTCATGTGCTGTTTGACGGTTTCCATGTTCTCCGCCAGGTATTGATGTAGATTGCACCTCAAATACCACTGCAAGAAAGTGATCTGTCCCACCGTTGCATCCACCTGCTCACCAGTAATCATCAGCTTTAGTTGGTGCTTGCGTCTAAAAATGTCAAAAACCCTCTTTCCGATAGCGGATAGCATTCTTCTGTAGCATGTCCAGAGGTCGACGCCGACGCCTCCCTCTCCCGGCACCATGATCTGGACCACACGCGCGTACTGCACAACAAAGTAATCAACAAGGCGTAGTGATGGATAGCTGCTCTTTTGCGGGGTCAAGCACCCCTTCAGCAGCTCTGCCCTCTCGCGGCTCTCATTGAACCAGAGAATCCGGGGCGCAAGGAGCCTGCGGTGGCAGCTGTTGAGCTCAGTTGTCACTTGCACAAACTTTGGCTGTGCTGCAGGCTGAGGTGCCACTTCCGCATCTGTTGCATCTGTAGGTGCTGCCGCAACGCGGGTGTCTGGCGATGCTTGCATTGTTGCTGTGTGCGCAAGGGTTGTGAAGGCAAGTGCTGCACCGATGACTGCGCAATTATTTATTGTACCGCCAAGGCTTGTTTATTAATGTATACAATTACGGACAGGTTTCGAACGTGCATACTTTATTGCAGATCAATTTGTGTGCTTCCAAATGCCAGTCTTCCGCAGTGCGTAGTATTCGATTTTCTGAAGTGGTGTAAATGCAGAAATCACGACGTTTCTTGTCAAGGTGCGGTAATGCACAAGTGCATCGCATGCTGCTCGCTCTTCATACACTCCAACTTTCCTACTGATGATAGCCTTGTATGAGTCCGATCCTAGCGCCTGCATGTAACAATTCCTCAAATAAGCCAGGTGAGTCGCTCGCTGGATGCCGAAGGCCTCATCACAGTGCATTGTTTGCATAACATTCTGCACAACGCTGCTGGCAGGCACTTTACTTGAATGAGCAGTGACCATGCGCATGATGTCCCACAGCAGCTGCTGGCATTCATCTGGAGTCATGAGGGCTCATACATACATGCAACATTTGATTAACAACAAGCAAAACACAACAGACTCATACTTTTCCAGACTCAGCAGCTCCACCTTTTTGCATGAATGCAAGATTGTGTTGCAGGGCTGAGTATGATGACTGCTGATGTAGCGCAACTGCTGGCCTGACCTCACCTATACTTTCGATGCTAGACCATAATAAATTGCATTTATGTATATGTTTCTCGACAGGCCCAGCCTCAGGAACTTCAAGTGCACACAAAAGTTCAAGTGTGGCCCTCAGGGCTCGGTATGGTGACTTCTCATATAGGTAAAGCTTGAACCCGCGCTAGACTGATCTCACCTACACTTTCGATCAGGAGCCTGATTTATTTGCACTTTACGAAAATCTAGCGAGCGTCGTACCGACCCCATTTAGGGTCAGCCTCTGAGAAATACTTTTTTCGACAGGGCCAGCCTCAGGAACTTCAAGTTTCAGCATAAGTTCAAGTTTGTGCCACAGGGCTTGGTGTGGAGAGTTCTCATGTAGGGACAGCTTGAACCTGCATCAGCCTGATCTAACCTACACTGTTGACCTTGCGCCATGATTGATGGGCATTCAAAGTAACTTCATGTATACACTAAAGTTCAAGTGTGGCCCTCAGGGCTCGGTATGGTGACTTCTCATGTAGGGGAGGCTTGAACATGCCTTAGCCTGATCTCACCTACACTTTCGATCAGGAGCCTGATTTATTTGCACTTTACGAAAATCTAGCGAGCGTCGTACCGACCCCATTTAGGGTCAGCCTCTGAGAAATACTTTTTTCGACAGGGCCGGCCTCAGGATCTTCAAGTTTCATCATAAGTTCAAGTCTGGGCCTCAGCGCTTTGTATGGCAAGTTCTCATGTAGAGACAGCTTGAACCTGCATCACACAGATCTCACCTACACATGTTGCGCCATGCTTGATGGGCATTCAAAGTAACTTCAAGTATACACTAAAGTTCAAGTGTGGGCCTCAAGGCTTGGTTTGGTGAGTTCTCATGTAGGGGAGGCTTGAACATGCCTTAGCCTGATCTCACCTACACTTTCGATCAGGAGCCTGATTTATTTGCACTCTACGAAAATCTAGCGAGCGTCGTACCGACCCCATTTAGGGTGAGCCTCTGAGAAATACTTTTTTCGACAGGCCTAGCCACAGGAACTTCATTTTTCAGCATAAGTTCAAGTGTGGGCCTCAATGCTCGGTATGGTGAGTTCTCATGTAGGGGAGGCTTGAACCTGCATCACACAGGTCTCACCTACACTGTTGAGATTGCACCATGATTGTTGGGCATCAAAACTAACTTCAAGTACACACAAAAGTTCAAGTGTGGGCCTAAAGGCTCGGTATGGTGAGCTCTCATGTAGGGAAGGCTTGAACATGCCTTAGCTTGATCTCACCTACACTTTCGATCAGGAGCCTGATTTATTTGCACTTTACGAAAATCTAGCGAGCGTCGTAACGTCGTACCGACCCCATTTAGGGTCAGCCTCTGAGAAATACTTTTTTCGACAGGCCTAGCCACAGGAACTTCAAGTTCCAGCATAAGTTCAAGTGTGGGCCTCAATGCTCAGTATGGTGAGTTCTCATGTAGGGGAGGCTTGAACCTGCATCACACAGGTCTCACCTACACTGTTGACCTTAGGCCATGATATTTGGGCATTCAAATTAACTTCAAGTACACACAAAACTTCAAGTGTGGGCCTCCAATGCTGGGTATGGCATTTACGGGAGGCTTGAATCTGTCTTAGCCTGATCTCACCTACACTTTCGATGCTGGACCATACATGATGCGGAATGAATCTTGACTTCAGTGCATACAGCAACCCACACCAGTGCAGCGCAACACATAGTAAAGAGCAGAAATACAATACAAAGGAATGTGAAGTTATCATTACTACAGTGACATGACCTGCTGCAGGCCATCCGTCCACTTTACACAATGGATTGCGTGTTAACCCCCTGCCCGCGTGCTGGTCGCATGCAGTCTGCCTACATACTTGCTAGCAGGTCCATTTCCTCCTCTAGCTGCTGGTCCTGGTAGTGCGAGATAGCATGCGCGCGTACCATTTCGAACTTATCCTTCGACCATCCACCTGAACGCACATGGTTACCGGTGCGATACTCATTTCCAAGGCCCTGAACACTGTGGTCATTTCCTTGGAACTCGATGCAGATCAGCACACAGTTTCCTCTTGTGTACCCTTTCGAGGTGTCAAGGCGCTCAACAGATAGAGTATAATCACCAGAGAACTTTAAAGGCATGTTGGAGTAGTAGCAAAGCCCCTGCTGCGCCAGGTACATGTCCGTCAGGGCGTCTAGATCGAGCGCATGCACAGCCGCATCGCTGCGCCCCCGATTACCACGCAATACAGCACTGTTCCTGGTGCCTCTTACTAATGTCATCATCTTTGCACGGGGTGTGACCTGTCGTGCACGGATGCACAACCTGCACTCTCTGCTGCTAAACCACTCCTGACAGCTGTTGCACCTCTTCTGTTCCACGTCATCAATCATGCGCCTTTCCATGCGCTGCCGGAGGATACCTGGTCTCCCCATCACTGGAGCTGTTAGTATGCTCGTAGCGATGCTGCTGACGTCATTGCTGTTCAGCAGATGGTGTGCTTCAACAAATGTGCGTTGAAACATCTCAAATGTCCACTGCTTTGCGTTGTTGAACTCGAGACACACTAGCACCACATTATCCTTGGTGTATCCCAATGCAGGGTCTACTCTCTCAGGAGATGATTGCCAGTCGCTCAGGGATTTGAAGGCCATGGGCAGCTTGCTGTAGTAGCAAAGATCTCCCTGCTTGTATGCTTGTTGATGGAAGAAGTCGTGATCGAGGTCAAAAGCGAGCCCTCTACGCTTTGCCGATGCCTTTGTCGTCAACATCATGACCGTCAAGAACCCTTGTCTTGACGCCCGATATGCTACATTCTTGGCTCCAGTCTTAGCTTTTGCAGCTGGGGTTCTCTCTCTCGCTTTTCTGACAGCCTTTGCGCGTGCCGTCACCTGGTATGCTTTCCTTGTCTCCTTCTCTTTGTGCTTGCCGTGTTCGCTGGAGCGATACTTAGCCTTTGCCTTTTTACTCTTTGCCTTTCCTCGCGCACTCTGCTGGTATGCTTGCCTAACCTGCTTCGTCTTTGGCTTCTCATTGTGCCGCTTTTGATAAATCTTCTGCATGGCCTTCAGATCCAGACCCGCAGTTGCTTTGCCAAGCTTATGGCCATGCTTGTGCAGGGACAATCCTTGACGATTCTTGAATTTCCTGCTGCATAGGTCGCAGGTGTGTGTGCAGGTTGGGGATGTCGGTGTGGCATCAGTAGAAGCTGCCCGACCGTCTACCAATGATGGTGTGCCACTTCCTTGCTGCTCCCTTGTAGTGCTTGACTGCATCCTGTTGATTGTTGCGCCACTTGTGTGCTTGCGCTTGCAGGACTGGTTGTGACTGTGATCACAGAGAATGAGCATGCTGAAATTCAGGTTATAGTTGTGGGAATTAATATTTATTATCCGTTGCTGAATCTCCAGATTCGGCATCGAAAAAGCACAGCATCGACCGTATAAGGTCGGTGTGCTCCGTATAGTGCAATTGGTGATTACACACTGAAAAATCAGCGCAACTCTCTTAGGCTGCGCTGATCCTAGTGTGTCGGTTAAGTACAACAAGCTTTGACCATAGAAACACCTTCAGGATCGAAACCATTCTAAGTCAATGTACAATGGAAGGCTGAATGATTCGGAATTGGCGAGCAATCACTTTTGTGAAGTTTTCGATGATCACATTTGCTCAGCTTTCTCACATATCTGTTTTCGATCCAGCCAACTCACGACACATTCAAGTTAAAACACAATATCATGCCGAACCCTGCGTTTCGATAAGTTCAGCAACCATAAACTCCAGATTCAGCGTGTATTTATATGTGCCCTGCTATTCGACACTGAATCTCCACCCAAAGATTCGGCAATATAGTGCACGGATTCGGGTAGTATCATGCAATAAATGTAGTGTGCCATACTCAATACCACTTCACAGTGTGGATATGGAGCACAGCTTTGGAGATGACGAGCCCATCAGTGATGATGATATAGCAGGCGGTCCTGCAGCAGCAAACGCTGAGGGGTTGAGACAACGCATCATCGAGAAGCTGGAAGAGCTCGAAGCAGCATGGCTCTGCAGCTCCCAGCACGGCCCGCTGGCTATACTCAGTGAGCAGTACAGGTGGGGAGAGAGCAGCTACTGCCCCGAACATGCGCTATCAGCATTTGAAAGCGGGCTGCAGGACATCAGCATATTATCAGGAGGGGTGGAGCGCATTCGGGGGCCTGACGGAGGTGAGGAAGGTCAGGATGTTGAGCTGAAGCCCCGTGTCGCACAGGTGATGAGAGCGATCCAAGAGTCGTACCATACGTTGGTGGCGCTCAGCGGCTGGAGCGGACATGTCACGTCCCCGGTCATGACTACAGACGACATGATTGTGCGGTTCTCCACCACTGCGGTCGACAAGGACTCTGACATACAGCTCGTCTACAAGTTCATTCTAGAATGGTGCATGCGGATGCAGCTGCGCCACCGTGGAGACGTCGTGTATCACGAGATTATGGTCAACGGGCGCAAGACACGTGCTTGGGTGCCGGCTACCACAGTGTTGAATGTCAAGGTGGCACCCACAATGAAGGACTTGATCAGCTTCATATGCACACGCAAGCGAAATGAGGCCATCTACAACAAACAGCTCAACGTGTCTTCGTCAAAGCTGATTGAGAAATTGGAGATGTGTCGTGAGATGGAGTTTCCTGTTCTCAAGACCACCAGGTCATGGATCTCTTGGAAAGATGGCATCTATAACGTGTACAACGACATCTTCCTCTACTACACCGACGAGCGCATCGCTTTCCCCGAGGACATGGCCGTCTGCGCATATCACCCAATTAATTTTGGGCCTGCATGGCTCGGCGCCGATAAACACAGCGAATACATGACTCAGTACGACGAGTGGAAGGCCAGCGGCGGCGAGCAGCCGGTCCCGCGTGGGATACCTCTCCACCCGTTTGAGCTGCCTACACCTTTCTTCGACAGCATCATGGAGGTCCAGAAGCTCTGTGGTAAGACCAAGTTCTGGTTGATGGCCATGATGGGCAGATGTTTGTTCTGGAGCAACATGCTCGACGCATGGCAGGTCGTGCTCTATGTAAAAGGGATAGCTGGTACCGGCAAGTCGACTCTCGTGCAGCTCATAGCTGGTCTCTATGACCAAACTGATGTGTTCGTCATTCCCAATTGTACAGAAGGCACATTCGGCCTCCAGGGCCTCACCCCCGACAAGTTGCTGTGGATCGCACCAGAGGTGAAAGAAGATTTCAACATGGACCAGGCACAATTTCAGAGCCTCGTTTCCAATGAGCGAGTCGCGTTTCCGCGCAAACATATGAACCAGTTTGAGGGGAAGATCGCCTCACACGGCATCATGGCCGGCAACCTCACGCCCGCCAAGTGGAACGACAACGCGTCCAGCATACAGCGCCGTGTTTTCATGATCAACTTTGCTCATCAAGTCCCCTCCGACAAAAAGAACGCTGACCTCATGGCGATACTGAAGACTGTCGAGCTCGCCAAGATTCTGCGCAAGATCGTCTTCTGCTACCACCGTGCTGTGCTGCTCGTGGGCTCTGGTGACGTCTGGAATGAGGACCTCCTGAGCTCCCACATCATGCAGCAGCACAAGAGTCTAGGCGAGAGCTCCAACCCCCTTCGCAGGTTTCTTTCTCAGGGAGAGTGCGTGTCAGGGGTCAAGCGCAAGGTCAGGACTGCAGACCCAGCTGATGAGTTCTTCTGGTGCCCCAAGTCGGTGTTTGACACGCACTACAATGAGTGGCGTAAGGAATGCGATGGCGATAAGCGCGGCGCTGGCTCGCTGACAGAGGATGTCTACGGTGCAATATTTGCTGACTACGGCCTCACTGTGGAGCGTGCCGAATATGTATGGGAGGACGCCGCATCGAATGCGCAGACCGGTGATATCGTGGTCGGCTGCGTGCCTTTCGAACAGACAGACAAGATGATAACCATCGAGGGGCAGGACAACCCCCGCATCCAAGAGCGCCTGGACACATGTGACCCGCTCCTGCTGACGCAAGCCATGTATGAGGCCATGCCATAATAGGACGTGTGTGAAACCAAATGGAAAAATTATAGAATGCAATGATCGACTCATCCTCAAGCGCTCTTTGCGTTTACTGCTGCTGCTGTCATTATGGTTATCACTGCAGAACAAGCTCGTAACCTCAACGTTGCTAAGGATACACCAGAGACTCTGGCAATTGATAAGATGATAGATCGCGTTGAGAAGCTGATCAGGTCCTGCTCTTCTCATGGTCTGTCTATTGCTCACGTGACTGTTCCTGCATGGCTGCTGGGAGTTCCTGTATACGACAGGGACACTGTTTGCGAGGGTGTTATGCGCACCTTTCAGAGTAGTGGTTTTCAGGTCAGAAGATGCGTAGGCGGTGATGATGTATTGAGCTTCACGGTAAGCTGGGGAGCTGCAGAGCAGCAGCGCCCGCCGACCCGCAACACATATGCAGCTGAAGCTGTAGACTGTCAGCCAAATGCCACAGGCTTTGATGTGCTAGCTTCCGAGCAGTCTGTTGCTGCTCATGCTCAGGCCGATGACAACGGTACGATGCGAATGGATTTCTAAAAGCCGTGTTGAAGCAAGACAAAAGTATCATCTTGAGAGAAAAAATCTCATGTATTGGTAATCAGCAGACTATTGATTACCTGTTAAGCCATGCAGAGATCCATACAGATTACAATTGCAGTCGTGGTGTTTCTGCTGACTGTGGCGGCTATCGTTGTGCCGGCTGTAGGTTGGTCCAGGTGCAAGCATGCCATGAAGAAGCTCAAGCACGTTGTTGTGCCTCAACCTGCTCCGACAAACGTCATCACCCCGGCACCAAAGCTGGCACCAGCACCCGCTCCGAAGGCAGCACCCAAGGCGCCAGCGCCCAAGGCGGCAGCGCCCAAGACGGCTGCGCCCAAGGCAGCAGCGTCAAAACAAGTGAAAAAGCCGCAGGGGGGGCTGCGGCACATCATCCAGTCTATGAGGAACGCTTACAATTCTGTGCAAGGTGCCATCAATGGTGGCGCGGAGGGGTCTGAACCTCTCCCTGAAGCTTACCCTGCTGTGACCTCGTGGGCTACGCCTGTAGATGCTGCAGCTCCAGCGGCTGCTCCCGCTGCCGCACAGGGCCTCGCACCAGTTAGTCCTGGGTACATGTCCCTCGGGGCTCAGGCTCCTCTCCTTACAGATGTGTACGGATACACCAACCCTGTCAGCGTCACTCCCGACACTGAGTACACCATGAGCGCAGCCGACCAGGCGTCTGGCAAAGCTGCGCTTGAAGAGTACATTGCCGCTGCAAAAGCTAGCGCCCTGAAGGCAGATGTTGGCAATGATGGAGATGGCACTGATAAGGTGGGTGCCTCAGGCACTGGGCTCAAGGAAGCCTATGGTGATGCACTGCAAAATTCTGACCCTGACAAGCTTATGAGGGACGCTGCAGAAGCAATGGAAAAAGATCCGATCAAGGCCGCACCAATGTTTGAGGGACCATACGATGATGATGCTCTTAGCTTGACAGCTGCGTACGGCACTGCATACAATGAAACTGCCACTGCGCCCAAGACGCTCACCCCTCAGGGCGTTGCTGATGCGGCCGTCTCATCAGTGCGTGACATTGTGGTCGAAAACTCGCGCATGAGTGGAAACCCTATCTTTATGGGCCTTCCTGGGCCGCAGGGGCGCCGTGCTGAGGATGAGTCGGCTCCGTCATTCCTTTGGGGGGCTCTGGGCCGCCGTAAGGACGAGGTCGACACTCCGTTGGGCCGGCGCAAGGATGATGATGAGGAGCACACTGCACAGGGCCTGTCTACGTTTGACTATCAGTTGCAGAACCCATCGAAGACATATCAGGCGGCCGGAGGCATCGACACATCAGCCTTCACATATGGGGACAACACTCACAAGGGTTATGTAGCAGCGGGTGGCATTGACACATCAGCGTTTACTTATGGCGACAAGACCAACAAGGGGTATGTACCTGCAGGCGCCATGCCTTACATGGGAGCCATGAAATTTGGAAACATACAGGTCCAAGGAACTCCGATTTATGCGCAGTGAGATTCGTGAATTATTTAATGTCGCAGCCACGGTAACAAATAACTCTTTATTATGAAACGCATCAGTCATGTTCATTCACACACATCACTCTTGCATCAAATCTCTCATATCAGTATGCGGCACACAAATCCATCTAGTTCCAAAGCTCAGAAAAGGCGCAAATACGTGAAGAGAACGCAATCTGTGCACCACGGCAGCGGAAATGCCTCACCAGTCAAGACCACGGTGGTGAACCCTGCGTTACCGGTCATAGAAGTACCTGTCATTCCCGTCGGAAAGAGCATGGTGTTCGATGGCTGGACACAAGCTCATGTAGCACTGGCAGCAGCAAAGCAGGTACCAGGAATGGTCTGCTGCTGGAATGATTGTCACCCTTTCGATTGGGCGCCGTGCCGCATACCTATCAAAAGCGATGCTGACTTGAACGCTTGCTACAGCAGAGGGGTGTTCTGCAGTTGGCCATGCGCAAAGGCATACTGTATACGTAATCGGATGAGCAACAATGGCAGCGTAACGAGAATAGCGCTGGAGGCCAACAGGAGTCGGCGCAGGTTTTTGGGTATTGAGCGCGGTCTTAGGGATGTTGTATACGTAAAGAGCTTGCCGGCACGAGAGATGTTGAAGATGTTTGGCGGCGATATGAGTGTAGAAGATTACAGACGTGGACTGCTGCGCTATGATGGTTCCATCATCGGTGGTGAAGAGCCTAATTTGGTGGAGGACCTCATCCGTGTTCATACTTCTCGACAGGATGTGGTGCCGCTCGCTTTCATAGACGAGGGGAGTGTGCAGACCATCCGGTGCACAAGTGTTCCGGGGACCGGCTTTGGACGGCCCATACACCCTGATGTCATCCTTGAACCACAATGCAGACGCCGTGGCGCTACAGCTCTGGCACGGTCTAGGGCCAGAAACGTTTGCACAGAAGAGAGCATCAGGACCCGTATACAAGGCATGAACAGCGAGGCGCAGAATCATGCTGGGACGCTGATGTCCTCTATGGGAATCAAATTTGCCTAAACATGAATACAAAGCTTGACAATTATGCTGCATTAAAGTACAGACACTGCTATTGCAATCTGCCTTGTGACTTCTTGGTCTTCTTCTCACCTGTACTGCTAAGCATGTTGTTGCTCTGTAGCAAATAGTTCAAACTAAAGCTTCCTGCACTCTCGCCAGTCCACAGTGTTCGATTTGGATTAATGTCCGAGTAACCCCTAAGTTGCGTGAAAATGTACCGGACATCCCCCACAGTTAGGGTCCCAATTCTAGATCGAGTCGCACTCTTTGATGGAGTCCTCAGCTTACTAGGATCGAAAGGCACCTCGTCAAAGGGATTGAACGACTGCCTTTGTCTAACGCAACCTGTGCAGCCGCCCTTCATGTTTTGCGGTACGCTGAATGTATATATTTTTTTCTGTTTCGAATTGTGTGCGGTGATAATGGTGTTTTGCAAAATATAAAAGATAATACATGCATGCTGCCCACCTCATCACACTCACTCTCACATGCAGTGCGCTGCAGACGACGCTCTGATGATCAGCGCCAGCCCGAGAGATGAAGTTCAGTCCTCGGCCGCCATCAAGGCATGGACGCAGGGCGTCATCAGGGCGCTTGATGATGGATCAATGACAGCATACTGTGACATGCAGTGGAGGCTTTGCGATGGGTCCGTGCTGCCTGACATCAGCGCTGTATACGCCCGCTTCGGCAACCCGTTGGCATCTCTTACTGTAGGCGACAGCTGTGCAGGTGAAGGTGCGGCAATGGTGGTTGACGTGGAAGGCTTTCTCAAGCAGCCGGATCTTTTCAGGATGGTTCGCGTTTACTGCCACACGGGGATCACTGTATATGGCAGGACAGAGTCCCCCATGGCCCTGTACAAGAGGTATGAGTGCTGTGACTTCTTCAACTTTACGTGCTGCCGTGACCTCCTGCATCGTGTCATTGTGGAGCGCCTCGACGTGCACAGTGCGTTGCAGCTCTTTGATGTGCTCTCGGTCAGGGAATTCTTCGACAACTCCTTAACTGTGGACGTGACTGCATACGTCAAGAACCATTTCGGAGAGACCAGCCGCTCGTCGCTCTCCGCTCTGTCCATACACTCATTGCCCCACCTGTGTGTGCTGCTGGCGGCAGACGACGTCAACACATGCGAGGCCAAACTGTTAAGTAGCCTGTATACAGTGTGCGACCGCCTTAAGCCCAAGGGTGGCAGCGCCTCTCAAGTATTCATGCAGCCCAATGAGTCAGGTATCAGTCCCTGGCAATGTGTCAGAGTGCTGGGCCTGAAAATCGCAGACATTGTAGCCTTCAGGACAGCTTGGCCGCAGGCATTCAGCGACACATTCTGCTGGAACCTTGCCGAGGTGATCGAGACCGGGAGAGCAGAGGAGCGCCACCTGAAGTGCCTAGGCATTTCAGAAAGTTCATTGCACCAGCCGCGTAAACTGACGGCCCTGTCCTGCTACCCGCGCAACATTCCCATGAGTGTGCATGGCATCATCGGAGACAGCGACACAAGAACCGTTGTGGGACCGTCTAGCATCATTCACATCATGTGGCAGGAGCGCCACATATCTGTGGCATATGCATGTGTTGCGTACACGAGGGGTCGCAGGGTTCAGCTGCCGCCATATGCATGCAACGGGTCAGCGATACAGCTGACTGCCATCTTTGAGGGGACACACATGCACATCGAAGGCGGTGTCGATATCAATGCGTCTCAGCGCCGCGATAGGCAGCCGAATGAGCTGCGCGATGGCAGGACGCTGACTGTGTATGTTGTCCACTTTAGACACGGGAGATGGAACAAAGGCGGAGCGTGTATTCAGCCAGGGCGATCGTTCCACATTGCCAAACTCATCACGCTCAGTGCGCTGGAAGGCGAAGGGTACAAGTTCGACCCGACCAAGTATCCCGTGTTTGCGCCGGGCAGCTATATTCTCATAAAGATGGTCATCACGGACACGGCAGAATCACAAGTGCAGCATTAGAGCTGTGAGAGAACAAAATAGCAAATAGAAAGAAAAAAATATATGATGAAGGTAAAGTTACTGGCATTACCGATCACACAATGTCTGACTCTTTTGACCCTGCATGCATTGCGCCAGTTGCGTCCTTCTCGGCGATGATCACAAGTCTTTTTTTCTGTTTCGAAAGTGACGTTTGGTCGTGCAAGACCAGTGCAAAGCTGGGATCTATTGCGTCAGTGTCTATAGTGGCTTTCTTTGCAGCAAACGCTCTGACGCGAAAGCTGAATTTTGAGGGCACCAAGCTGCATGCAGTGAACAGCATGGTCATAGTGCTGCCGCAGATACTCATGTCCCTCGCAGAGTCTGCACACTGCAAGGACAAGAAGAAGCACGGCGCCGGCGATGGCATGAAGATGATTACATTGTACGGAGTCCCGCTAATCGGGTACCTGTTGTCGACGTCTAGCACAGCACACTCCATGGCATGTTCGTTCATGGCGACCACTGGGCTTGACCCTGCTGCCGTAGCAAAGGCACGCGCGAGGCTGGAAGAGGCCAAGAAGGCGGCCTCCGCTCGTTTCGATGCGATGCGCGCAAAGTCGTCGCCAGCAGGAGACAACAACCGCAATTTGCCATATTGGGCCAAGTTTAAGCCACCGACCCCCGAAGGCGAGCCCAAAGTTATGACGTCCCACAAAACCACGGTCATCCCCTCGAAACATTATTCTAGAAATAGGCAAGAGCTTAACAGGCTGACACGCAACTTTTAGATACTTTAGATGAGAGTAGGAAGATAGCTCGAAGATGGATCAGAAGTTGTGATGCGGCACCAGCATATGTAACTGCTGCCATCAGAGTCAATCTAGCCTGCTGCCACTGCCCCTGTTGCGAGTGTTATAGCAGCTCTCGAGCGTAGCGAGCTGTCACAGTGTGGCGTATGCCCGCAGCATCTGCCAGTGCCGTCAAGGTGCAAACATGTGCTGCCGCTGTTGCTGCCTCCGATGCTGGGGCTGCCTCCCGCCAGAATACGGCACACAAACACCCTCCCTCATACAGCAGCATATATACCCTTGCACAGCATGTCTCTGCATTGCGGCTTCCATGCCATGAGCTGTTAGCGTGCATGATGGCTCCTGTTACATGCACCACACAGCAACACAGTTGCTGTCATTGAGATTCGAGGCTGGCAATAACTAAATCAGATTCAAGGGCGGCAGGTAATTAATTAAGATTCAAGACCTGCACGCAATTAAATGCAGATTCGGTGCTATATATTCGAATCTGATTCGGTGCATCTAATATTGGCGCTGCCTGACGGCACTGCAATCACTCTCACGCCAAACATGACCAAATCGAAGACGCCACGGATGGCCGGCGTCCATCCCATAGTGCAACATGTGCTCGTCAAGAAGCCAGGCGGAAAATGTCCGCATGGTAGACAGCAGAGCCAGTGTAAGGAGTGCGGAGGAAAGGGCGTATGCCCTCATGGAAGGTTGCGGCACCGATGCAAGCCTTGTGGCGGCGCCAGTATATGCGTTCATCAAAAAATGAGGGATACATGTAGGGAATGTCAGGGCCCAGGTATATGCGAGCACAATCGAAGGCGAAGTGATTGTCGCGAATGCGGAGGAGTGAATGTGTGCGAACATGATCGGCTCCGTGCTCAGTGCAAGGAATGCCTCGGTTCGGCGATGTGCCACCACGGACGAAAGAGGAGTACTTGCAAGGAATGCGATGGGTCTCAGATATGTGAACATAACAGACAGCGGCACAATTGCATCGACTGCGACGGGGCCAGCATCTGTCACCATGGCAAAAGGCGATGTCGATGCCATGAATGCGGAGGCTCCAGCCTCTGCGAACATAACATCACCCGAGCCGTCTGTCGTGTGTGCAACCCCTCATGTGCGTGTCAGGGCGAAGCATGTTCGATATATGAACCTGCAGAGCGGCGCCTAGCTCAAATTGACGGTTTGTGCTGCACATGTTGGAACGCGCTAAACCCAATTGTGGCCAAGCTAAAGATCCGTGCGGAGCACCTCGTACTGGCTGAGGTCGAGCGAATCCTACCAAGGCTGCAAAAGGAGAGCCACGAATACATCTGGGATTGTCCAGTGCGTGGCGTGCAGGACTGCACGAAGAAGAAACCTGATTCACTGTGGGTGCATCAGAACACCAATAGACAACGCGCCAGCATGCACTTGGAGATAGATGAGTCTGGCGATGATCACGAAGACTGCGATACGCGTGTGGCCGATATCCAGAAAGCTGCGGAGTCCGAATACCACTACTTGGTGCGCGTCAACGTGAAGGACTGCATCAAGAGAGTGAGAGCATCGAACAATGAGCCCTACTACAAGGCTGTTGACCCTACATTTCAGCAGCGGATGGGGGAGTTGTGCGACAAACTAGCTGAGACATGGGAGAGGGTGAAGGCGTTCGAAGCTCCTACTGCGGACACATACAAAGTCAAGCTGGGCTTCTGATGTCAATATTTCGATGTTGCACGACAGCAGTTTGCTGCTGCGGTGCTGGGAGGGTGTTTGGCAAAGACAATACGGGGCGTCAAAATCAATGTATACGTTATGCATCATCCTTCATTCTCATCTACTCTTTGCAATGTCCATGCCCATTGCTGCAAGCATTGCCTCCAACAGCGCATCATGCCTCATGCAAGTGCACCCACCACCACAGAAACACACACTTTATGCTTTCTCAGAGAAACATTCAAAGACAAGTTTATTCACTAAATCGAAACCGGCAAGGGCTCAACAAGCTTATGCGGATTTTGTGGATCGAACAATTTTGATCAGCAGAGGCACTGATGCAGGCTCATGATCTGGTGCACGCGGTGTGAGTTTCGGCCCATATATGTCCTGGAGGATGGCAGCCACATTGTACCCGTGCTGTGCATGCCACCTCATAGCTCCGCCCTCTCCGTGTATGGACGTGTCGCATTGCATGTTGTCTGCAAACGAGAGTGTGAGCCTCAATGCGCACTGCCATTTAACAATCAATTATGCGTCCCGCTGTCGCCTGTATTTTTCAGCAATATCCATTGCCAACCCATGCGCTTTACCTTCAGAAACAACTCCTGATTTCTGAAGGTCGACTGTCCTCAGCAGCTCAGCAACAGCTGCCACAGGCATGGGTACTTCTCGATTACATGCTAGCATGAAAAGGCTGGAATACGCGACCGCAAACCTCGGAAACAGCTTCTGCATGTCAAAGGCCCTCTGTTTGGGAGGCAAGGCACGTACCTCATCCTGCGCCAGAGCTTTCAGCAGCTCACCATATTCGACCAGAATCATGTCGTGCGTATAATCTGGCAAGTCCGCTACCATTTGCAGCGCATTTTCTTTTGCTCGGCCCCAATCCACCGTATTCGATTCGATTTTGGAAGTTTGCGAATCCATGTTTCGAATTCAGTTTCTTTGATTCACCAGTGAATACATATTATTGTGATGTCAAAAAATGTGATGCCATAGATGTCACAATTACTCTTTCAACAACGACTGGGAACAGAATGGCAGCCACAGCACCCAAGCTTTGCGAGAATGACCTGTGCCCTATAAGCCTGGAGCCGATATCGTCGTGTGCTTTTGTGTACCAACATGACGGAATTCGATTCGATGCATCGTGTCTTCACGAATTCATCAGCAAATCACCTGCAGCAGTCAACCCGGTCACCCGGGCGCTGTTTGAGGATGCTGATATACTGAGACTGAATGAGGTACTGCAAGGTGAAGAGCCGCCTCTGCCCATAGCACGTGCAAGGGTCATAGCAGCAGAGATAGCAGCTGAAATTGACGCTGTGGTGGATTTTCTGATGAGCGAGGCGCGGGATGTGATACTAAGGCACCTGAGTGAGTGGAGTCTGGACTACACAGCAATCGACTACTACACGAGCTTGGCAAACTGCATTGCGACACTTGAGCAAATTCATGTGGACCTGTGCAGCTCATCACCAAAGGGAAAAGAGCAGTGGCAATTCCTGCTGAACATGCTCAAAAAGGAGCATCGAGGAGATGAGTTTGTATGTGACATATTCACAGGCCTCGACCGCATAGCTTCGATGGCATCTATGAGCTTTCGTCACAGCTCATCAAGCGACTTGCCGCCGTATTCACGGCACTCTCCGCTTGTAATGCAAATGCTAAACTAAATGCGTTTCTTTCCCCTTTGCAAAAATGTTGCTTGCTGTATGACAGAGGGACGGTGCAGTGCAACTGTGCACATGTTTCACTTCAACTCAGGCTATGGTCGCACACATGGCATTGTTGCACCTCAGTATGACGACGCCCAGGGTGCACCTCCACTGATGCCGTTCGGGGACTCTACGCCGTACCACCAGTGGCTGAGTGCAGCTTCGGGTCACTCGGACATGACCCCCTCGCCTCAGCTTTTCAGCTCTCAAAACCGTTACAATGCGCTGTGGATGATGTTGGACATTGAGTGCACTTCACTCGACTACACAAGCCCGGACTTTGGCATCCTTGAAATAGCTGCCAGCGTAGTGGATGATGCCATGGAAGTCATTGACACATTTCATGTCATTGTCCACCAGAATGCCCGCATCATCGGCAATTCTTCACGGTGGTGCAAGCAGCGCTTCCGTTCTCGATTGGAAGGCGGAAACGACTTGTTCGCCCAATGTGAGCTGTCTACAATCACAGAGGAGATGGCTGGGGCCATGCTGGAGGCGTTTATACTTAAGCATGCAAAGAAGCGTCAGCCGGCTGCAGGATCTGAACATGATGCGCAAAAGAGGAATCTGTTTCGTGCAGCAGAGTTCGAGCCTATCGATGCTCTTGTAGCGCATGAAGTTGTTGACGGTCCTGCAGAGGAAGTTGCTCCCCCCAAGCAACAGATGAAGGTGGAGTCGACAGGGATGGAGCATTACCGCATTATGCTAGCTGGATGCTCTGTCTACTTTGATAGAGCAGTACTGTTGCATTGCTACCCCAGACTCAGAATGTATATCGGCCATAAAACGATAGAGCTGTCAAGCCTGCTTGAAATTGTGAGGCGGTGGCGGCCGGACTTACTTCGATCATTGCCGCCTACTCAAGAATGCCACCGCGCTTTGGTGGACGTCATGGAGGCTGTTTCGCTTCTGCGCTGGTTCTGGAGGTCATTCCTTGTGAGTGTCTAGTGTAAATCGAAAAACAAAGGATGTAAATAAAAATGTGGCTGCTTTCGATTTCATTCAAAGTTTTGTGGATTTCCATTTGCTGTTCCATTGTACTAATTGCTTGTGCTGACTTTACAAATGTCAATGAGCTTCAACTTGTGCCTCAAAGGTAATCGACATCAAGGTCAGAGTCCGAATCATCATGTAAATAACGGGTCTTCAGCCTCTCATACTCGCTTTCGCTGGGCACTGACACCACCTTGCTCTCGTTGCTGATCTGAGTCACTCTTCTGCCGCCCCTGCCTTGCGCTGCAAAGCCCTGCTGCTGTGCTATGCCTTGCTGAATGCGTTGAGCAATGTACTCTTCCATGTCTGCTGGCAGTTTGACCTGGTTGTCTGCCTCACCACCTGCCAGAACAGGTGGCGAATTGGGAGGTGCCACAGGGCTGTGTTCATCTGCATGAACATCAGCAACAGACGGTGCGTCATTGGCACCCTGTTTCTCAGGCACGTCAACCGTGACCTCTTCAACAGCTGAACTTCCTGCTGCTTCCCCAGCGTCCACGGCCTCACCTGCCTGGTCAGTAGGCAGCACTGGCACCGGCTCATCCTCCTTGATGTTTGTTGCTGCTTGTTGAGGAGCTTCAGTTGCGTCCACTAAATCAGGGGCACCATCAGCATCAGTTGGCGCGACTGCTAGACTTTCTGATATGGTCTCAGCGCCCGGCAGACACTCAGCAGTATCAATCTCAACTACCGCTTGCTCTGGTTCAGCTTGGACTTCAGCATCAGCTTGGGACACAGCAGGTCCAGGTATGACACTGGCAGGCTCATGCACGCTCACTTCAGGGAGGTCAATAGCAGTACTGCCCACACCTGCATGTGCCGCCGTGTCTGCTTTGCGAGTGTCATCTCTTCGTGGAGGTGACCTGCCCATATCAGAATGGCGCCTGCTGCTCTCATCAATAGAACGTACGAGCGCCCAGTCACTGCCTTCATCGCTGATGCGCGTTGGTGACCGCTCATAGCTCTGCTCATAGCTCTGTGTGCGCCTCGTTTGCGCTGCTGCCTGTCTGAGCTTTGCCATCTCCAGCTCAAACCTGGCTTGCATCTCTGCCTCCATGCGTTTCTCGCGCGCAATGGCATCAGCCGCATACTGCTCCTTCTCCTTTTGAAGTTGTTCCAGCCTCTCCCTCTCCTTCCGCTCCAGTTCCTCTTCCCGCCTCTTGTACTCACTCTCCAATCGCTGCGACATGCTGCGTAGCTTGACAGCTTCTGGCGTCGCTTCCACGACGTGGTCTTTGCATAGGTTGGCCACAGCATCTTCTACCACGTGATGTTGGCGGAGAAGATTGGCTATCTGTGAGGTGTCTGTGGTCATGATGCAGTGCAAATTATTCGATACTACTCGAGATGCGCTTGTGAGAACGGCATGCAGTATCTCAGGAAAGGTGACATGAATGTCCACCAGCTCATCATCCGCATCAGTGAACCCTGACAGCGCCAGAATCTTGACATTGCACTTTGCGAGCTTCTTCACCAGTACAATGCAGTCACGTGCGATACGTGACCAAGGCGCTGCCACTGTCGACACGATCTTGGCGCTCCAGAGGTGTGTCCGCAGGATGCTCCACTGCAGATGGCTGCATACATCCTCATCATTGTCATGCATTTTGGACAGTTTGGAGTACATTTCGTAGAATACTCCATGAACAGCAGATGTCGTGTAACGGTACATTAATGCAAACAGGTCGCTTTGCACACGTAAGAGTGCTTGCATTTCTGCCATGGTGTCGGACGCTATTGCAACTGCTGCAAGATTTTTTATGGTCCTGAAATAACACGGCAAAGCTGTGTGGTGAGTGTACAGTTGTCGTTAATTATTTTCTGTGTATCATGCTAACAAGGAAACACCAGCAGTCAAGTGAGAATGGTGAAGACTCCCAGGAATACACGCCAGGTGCCCATTGTTAACAATATGTTTGCTACCAACACTGGTGACGTCACCCTCATCGGCCCTGATGATCAGGTATGGCAAAACAGTCGCCCTGCAGGTACGCTCAAGCTGGTGTCAAGTCAGGCCAGCAGCTACAAGGATGCATCTGAGCCCGCTATTCCTGCTCGCGATCATGTGGGTGAGTACGCTCTGGGAAGCAACCAGCAGCTCTTTGAGTCTGTCAAGATAGGGGAGGGGATGTACCGATGGCAAAAGGTGGAGAACAGGCTCGCAGACAACACTAACGGCTTTGTTCTGCCTTCCGGTCGCCAGGAGGTCGCGCGACTCGACCCAGCTGCTATCGATGCTGACGGCGTTATCCTGCGCATCTTCGTGGGCTCGCTAGCCTGCTACAAGAGGGCTGACGCGCTTCCTGTCATGTGGGATGGGTTTGACTTTTTCGATATTGATGGGCGCTACCTTCACGTTCCCGAGCGCTTCAAGCGTGGCATACCATCCACCATGGGGCTTGAAGGCATTATTTACATTCCACAGGAGGAGTACCTGGAAGACCTACTGATCTCTCTGGATGAGCAGGAACTTTCATTCCCCCCAGAATATCACAAGCAAGCGGACTTTGACAAGATTGGTGTCAGGCCTGATGGGCGACACGATAAGACGCAGCGCAAGGTGGGCTTCCTGGATGCACGTGGATGCTTTGAGTCCGCTTGGGAAGCAGCTGTATTCGAGGTCACTGATGTGTTCACCATGCCTGGAGCTACATTTGCAGAGAGGCGGAATATGCTGGAAACTTTCCTGAAGCCTCTGAAGGACTCTTACAAGCAGATCCGTCTGCTCCCTGTTATGCCTATTCTGTCTCAGGAGTGGGCTGTTTCTGCGTATGAGAACACCCCTGTCAACGCCAACCTCGTCATCATTGACCCGGAGAGCATGTACGAGCACCCTGTCGGGCCCAAGGAGCGTAAGGACAAGCCTCGCCGGCAGTTTGAGAAGAAGGAGAAGGCTTCTCCTCTCGTGGGTTGGAAGCTGGATGGGTCTGGCAAGCTGGAAGCTGTTGTAGTTGAAGGGAACAACTCGCAGAAGTCGGCTATTGTCGTCTACCCTGGTCAGTTGTGGGTTGATGTCAGGGAGTGCAAAGACATGTCTGACTTTAGGCGCAAGAAGGCCGCGGATCTGCAGAAGTTCAACAAGTCACCAGTAGGCTATGAGGACATCAAACTGCCCATGGAATTCGTGTCAAAGATGAAGAAGGCATATGAGGACGACCTGAATGCTCAGACTTCTTCATACAATGCACTGATCTCACCTACGTACGCGTTCAAGGCTCGTGAGCGTGCCATGAAGAGCATCCTCAACACTGTGGCGACCAAGATATGGAAGTTCACCGCCGCCGGCGGCGGCACACCGAGGCGTCCAGAGTTTGCTGGAATCAATGTGACTCAAAGGCTCGTCGAGTGCGTGACTGACTATGTCACGAGCTTTGTCCCCCACTACTTTGACATCCTTACATTCTACACTGGGCTCACAGCGGCCATGAGTGCAGCGATCGAACAACGGGGGATGTTCAACAAGGATTTAATTGTCAATTTCTTCAATGTCATCATTGCGCATGAAATAGGTGTGGCAACTATGAGGAGCCTGTTCCTGAACAACATCAACGTAGACCCTAAACGCGCAGAGCAGGTGGGTATACAGATGGTGAAAGCCCAAAGACTACTGATGGCCACTGACTTTAAAGCCGAGGTTGGAGGTTTGATTAATGATGAAAGAAGGTACGCCATGAACAACTTGATCAGGAATATCTTCCCGATCGAAGTCTTGAAGGCATTCATACACACTGATCAGGACTTCTTCTCTCCACTCAAGGCCGACATTATGGAAAGGTCGATGGACATCACTGTGCCAAACATCACAAGTCTCTATCCTCTGAACAGAGCTAATGAGTGCTCGATTCCTATAGAAGCCCCACCAGCGGCTCCTGCTGCCGGAGGGCCAGCCCCAGCTGCCAGAACCATTGAAATTAACTATAGGGCTCTTGCGGACATTCAACATAGCCTTTACGATGTTGCGGGCGCGATCATTCAGGGCGGCTACATACCGAAGCCGACGTTCGCCGCCCCACAAGGCGAGCCATACCAGCCTGTCGATGCCGGCGATGCCAAGAACCTTATGGCGTGGGGCAGCACGCAGATCGTCAACTACCAGCGCGCCTTCCCTTACGGAGCGCTGATAGGTTACAAGATCCAGAAGGGGGGAGAGAACAACGGAGTGGCTGAAGATGACCTGTACACAATGACAAAGGTCACCATTGTCTAAGTGTAGCCTGCTACCTTACAGATTTAAGCACTGCGTAATACAACCATTCATGCTGTCTCCACTGTCCGAGCGTGCTTCTTCGTGCTGGGCTCTTTTGCAGCCCAGTCTTGCAGAAGTGATTGAACTTTGTCAAGTCGTCACTGTGCCAATTGCTTTCGATATTTGTCAAGTATCGAGAGCGCACATTGTTGCCGAGTGAAGGCTCACAGTACATGATCGAATCTTCAATGTCTCCCTCTTCTCTGACCCTCCTTGCAGTCCCTCCTCTGAGATGTGAGTTGAACGGCAGTGTGCCATACACCACATAGTGGAGCGTCGAAGCCAGCGACCAAACATCTACAGCTGGGGTTACGATACCGTCCTTAAACATCTCAGGTGCCATGAATGCCGGCGTTCCCATAAAGTACCTGTGTTGAGCCTCGCTCCCTCCTTCTGCCATGCGCACACAGCAGCCAAAATCTGCTAGCTTTGAAATTCCTTCAGCTGTTCTCACGATATTAGCGGGTTTTACATCACAGTGTAAGAAGCCTTTCGAGTGCATGTGTGTTAACCCACTCACAATGTCGCTGGTGACCCTCTGACATTCCAGGCCCGACACCATCACACCTACCAGCGACCCTCTCTCTGCCATCTCCACTACTAGACAGGTGATGTCTGATGTGGGATCATCTATTATAGTGTACAGGGATATAATATTTGAGTGGTTCTTAAGAGCCTGCAGCGCCATGATCTCACGGTGGAGCGACTCGCACCCTGTGCTTTTCTCCAGTATCTTCAGAGCTGCTTTTCCAAACTGAGGACTATGACACTCAAACACTTGGGCAGTTGCACCTTTACCCAGCCTGCCTGAGATGACATGCTCATTGACAGCGACAATGACGCCATTTACGCTTGTAACTTTGGAGCTCCTCACTACAGGAACAACGGACACAAACCCTTGAGATTCACATCTGTACAATACCGATGTGCGGGTAGACTTGTGACGTGCTTCACGCACTACACTTCTCTGGTACATGGACTCTAGCACCGCCACCTGAAATGCAGGATCTGAGGCCATCCGATGTGTTGCAGCATCGTCAATGACTGCATAAGAGCACTGCGATTCGACTTGCACAACGCAGTCTGTACTTGATAGCAGCTCATACGCCCCCACAACGTGGCCAGGATAGTAGTGAATGTCACCTTCACCGCTGGAGGTCTTCACCACACCGCCGACCAGTATGCACACATGACCTGTTAATGTCACCGTAGCACCGCAGTCCAGGCTAACATATGAAAACTGAATGCTGCTGATCTCACCATGGAACCGCAGCACAGGTGAATTCGTGATAAGGTACATTTCTCTGAAGGTCATCCATGCGTGGTGGTTGTACGCCTCCTTCGGCAAGAATGCGAGTCGACATGAGGCACTTTCAGAGCATCTGATTGTAGAAGCAGTCACTTGTGCATCATACACGAGGCCATCGATATCAATCACACTGCCAAAGCTCACAGTCTCACCGTCATTCTCATTGATCGCCGCCGGTCCATAGCTCAGCATGACGTACATGCCTTTGATGTCCTCTCCTCTGGTGATTATAGCGTTGCCAGGCTCAACCACCACATACACGAGCACATCCTGAAGCTCCCTGCAGGAAGAGCCATTCCCCCAACACATGATGCGCATCAGCGCAGCATCCACCAACTCCTCTCCGCCGCCGCACTCATGGCTGTCCTCCAAACTCGCACAGCTGGAACGAGTGCTGCTGCTCCTGCCGTCGCCACTAGCTCCGCCGCTGCTCACCTCCCCGACACTGCTGGTGCTGTTGCAGGACACGGTACTGACTGAGATGACGTCATCAGAACTCATGAAGCTGACTGATATGATCCAACAAAAAAAGTCTTACACACATACATCACTGACGCCATTCACGCAACGCCAAAGCTGCACGTACAGCTCAAACAGTTAAATATGTATGGCCAATCGCATCAGCACCATGTCAAACATACACAGAGTAAGTGCGCAAGGGGATGGAGAATTAACAATCCTGAAGTGGTGCCATGCAGGTGAGGATGCAGAGCTGACCAAGGCTCAGGACGGTTGGGTGTTGAAGATAGGCAGTGCGTATTACCACCTGGTGGGTGCATCAAAGGAAGAGAAGTCCATATACAGCACCATAGAGGGCGTTCAGTATGAGGCGCAAACAGTCCAAGCTGCGCAGGGGGGCTACGTTGTTACCCAGCCTGACAGCGTGTTAGTGCTGGAAGGGGAGGGGTATGTAATCGTCGACGGCAGACAGGTGTTTGTGGACGAAACAGGAGTCCGCATGCAGGAAGGCACCACCTATCGTGATGGCGATACAGTCAACATCAACGGCAGGAATGCCAAGGTAGCACAAGTAGCACAGGTGAGACAGCATGACACAAGGAGAGCAAACAGCAGCGTTTTTGGGCAGATCGATGCCAGCACGTCAAAGTACATTTAAGGTCAGTTGTCGATGCCTTCGTCTTCCTGAACGGGGGCTATGACCAGTCGAACGGTAGCTGTGCTCAACACATACCGCAGGACGAGAGGGTAGTTCTGCTTGACGAATATCTCGCAGATGGGGTCGAGAGGGCGAGAAAACCTCTCCAAGAACTTTGAAAAGTAAACCCCCTCCACCACCGCGTCACCCCCACCCTCACTCTCCTGATTGTTATCTATGCTGATCCAGTGCATTCCAGAAGCAGTGGGGCGGATGACGATCTCTGAACTGCCCATAGTCCCCTCCGCAGAGAGGATCAGCTGATCAGCAGTGCTCTTGATTTTGATCTTATTGGACAGAGCCGCCAGCTCGCGAACCTGCAAGTGAATATGGGGGATGTGAAGTGTGTGAGCTCCCTACTCGGAAAGTGCGACAAAGCAGCAAGGTCATATCAGCAATCAATGGACCAGTGACGCATACACACAAAGCAGTGTGCCCATGCAGCTGCACTCACATGCCGTTGCAAATCTGCGCTGGGGATGGAGAGGACCCTCTGGAAGTTGGTGGAAGGTATGATGAGCGTCTCCTGCGGCAGCTTGAGCAGCTTCAGCTTGTTGGAAGTGCACGTGCGCTTGTCAGAGTTGATCAGCTGGATGGACAGCACATCCATCTCCTTGCTGGACATGCTGAACTCCAGCATATAACCCCCCGTGGTCAGGTTGCGCAGCATCTTGTACAGCGCTGTGATGTTCATGCCAATTGTGATTTCCGATTTGCAGTAGTAGAACTCAGACTTGGCCTGGAGGTGCAGTAGGGCGACCTTGATGGGGTCCAGTGAGATCAGCTTCATGCCATCCTGGTTGAATGAGATCGGGCACTCAGTTATGAGGTCCTTGAGGAAGTCCACCAGCAGCCTCCATTGGCTGCACACGTCACAAGCAAAGGAAAGCGTGTTAGTTAGTGTGAAACATGTGCTGCTGTGGCATATGCTTACAAGGCTAGAGTGCCATGTACCTTGTCTGACTTGAGCGCATGCAGAGAATGCAATCCGGATCCAGGTCATCGACCGACCCCAAATCACAGCCTGGCAGAGAAGCGCTTCCACGCGCCTTTGTGTCAGACGCTCCTTGCTGCCCAGATTCTGACATGGTGCTTGTATGGAAGAGAGTGATGCTCACAGGTGCAGATGCTCACGACAGTATTTATTTGTTGTGCACAAAAGATTCATGAGCACAGATATCAATTAAATGCAGATTCAAGGCATTGTTCGAACTACGAATCTTCATGCTGAATTTAATTTGCGTGCCGTTGCTGTTGCAATCGAATCCAACAGAATGAATTCATTTCGAATCCTAGCTCTGCATGATTGATTTGCTGTGCAAATCGAAAACCTACCTTGTACACAATAAATTATCTGTGCAAACCGTAAAACCTACCTGTACACAATAAATTATCTGTGCAAATCGAAAACCTACCTGTACACGATTAATTATCTGTGCAAATCGAAAAAAACCTCTGCATAATTCATGTTGCATATGGAAAGCCTTGCTGTTGCATGGTGCAGTGAAAGTCTGATGTGCTGCTTGTGCATCTGCTGTTGCTGCACAGGGCAAGAGTTACGACCAAATAGCCTTCACAGAGTGCACACCACGAGTTTTTCTCCGTGCAGCAATGGCAACAGACACAGACGTTAAAAATAGAATCCTTTGCAAACATGTCATTTGGCACCATATTGAGGGGGCATCATAGATTTTTATCTGCCCTTGACCGGTCAATCGTATTCCACGTCTGGAGTCATGAGACACATCACCAGCGCAACCAAGTTCTCCATGGCGTCAGGCTCCGAAATGTCGACCTTGTTGCACAGAACATCCTCATTGGTGGTGCTGGACCAGTAGAACTTTTCGTGCTCTACTTGGACTTCGCGTTCCACATAAACATCCTTGGCTGATATGACCGACACACCTGTGCGGTTTCCGTTTTCATCCTTGTAGAACGCAAACACCAGATCGCAGTGTTCATCGTGGGGGTGCGTACCCAGGTTGAACTGAAAACCAGCACCGTTGATGGAGGCCGTCTTCACACTGATGCGTATGTCCTGGGCGTATAAGCTCCACACGACATCCACTGTCTCATTCTGTCGCTTTGGTGCTCGCAGCGACTGAAACCCGACAAGGTCAGCCAGAGCCTTGATGTTGAGCACCTCTGATGCATGGTCTGTGGACACGCGCGTGTTTAGGGTCCCGGGCCCCAGGGCAAACCACAGTTGCTCACTCTGCCACATCATCCTCTCCTGCACGAAGTTGAGCAGCATCGTCTGCATGCGGCACAGCCGTGCTTCGTCATCGAAGCCGTGAACGTAGCGGTGGTCGCCGTACTTGTCATTCTTATCACGCCTGGGGGAAGGTGCTAAGCTGGGGCAAGGCAGGTCGGCGGCAGACCGGTATAGGAATATCTGCTCCACCTTGACCTCCGGGACGGCGTCAAATGTGTTCATTTCTTCAATAGCTGCATCTCTGTCAGCGATGGTGAAAACTATGCCGAGAAGAATGTGTCCCTCATAACACCCTCCTTCCTCGCCTTGTTCTTTCTTCACACTCAAGTTAACCCGCTTGCCCTCTCCCCCGGTGCCAGATTTGGCCTGGCAGCCGGCGTACAATGGGTTTTTGCTTGCCTTCAATCGCATCTGAAGGTCACCTCCTAAACCGTCTGGGAGGGGTGCAGTCTCCACTAGTCCATCTGGATCAAGCATGAGCATCGCGGCTGCGATAGCACTCGATTCGTACCAGTGCCTCTGGCCCATGTCAAGATCTATCATTGTCTGTGACCTCTTGGCATTTGTCGCTGCCCTCTCTTCCTCTGACGGAGCATCTGATCGGTGGTGGCCGCTCATGATGTCGTTCAACGTTATCGGGTTCCTGCCAACGATGCGAAGCTTCCGCTTGTAGGGCTGAACCGGTGCCTGCGCATCCCATGCGCCTTCGTCCTCTATGACTTTGAATCCGTGGTTCTCTGCCTCCTTGACGGCCTTGTCGTATGTGTACGTCCCCTCTGTTATTCGCTTCTTTTGCCTCGAGTGCAGCCGCACCTTCACCTCATCGTTCAGCTCTGCGCGTGTCTTGGACTGTGTGGCGACCATATTGCTTGTGTCAGCGGTGTGTGTGTGAGAGTGATGGTGTGTGCACACTTCACATCTGCAATATTTACTGCGCGAATCAGAGCGCTTAATGTTTAAATATACGAATTTCTCTTGAATTTAACTCTGCAAATCGAAACCTTAGCTGAATTTTTGCAGAAACAACATTTTCTCGTTGAATTTTATAAAAAGCTCCGGCACCTGGCCTGTGTATGCCTTCAGCTCACCACGCCCGAGCACATCTTTGCCACTCAAGAGACACCTTTGGCAATGCGCAGTGTCCGTGTACTCTGGTTTGTTATACTCTTGATGTGAGAATGCTTGGATTTTCCGTGCCAAGTCCCGGCTATTCAAAAAGTAACTACAGTGCCAGCCCCCGTTAGGTGCGACGCGGTACGGCTCTGCGCGGCGCATCTCGTCTACTGAAGCTGCGTTGCAGAAACCCTCTTTGTTAATCACAAAGGCCCGCAACCACTGCTCATCAGTTTGCCAACCCATGTTGTACATTAGCATTGCCATGTGTAAGTAGATAGGAGTATGAAGCTGGCCGTTTCCATGCTGCTTGAGTGACACAAGCAACTCTTTGCGAGGGATCTCATCTACATCACTGCAGACGACAATGTAATCCTCATCAGCGTATTTGTTCACAATGTATGATTTTGGGTAGTCTCGCTGATGCTGCTCACGGAACCAGTGGTCCATGCACCCTTCTTCCATAAAAGAAGAAGAGCCGCTGCGTTCACGACACCATTCTTCATCCGCTACAGGCGGTGCATAATCGAGTCTGAGAACAGTGACTTTGGGATGCTGTACTAAATCATCACAGTAAAATGTGTCCTTGACCTTGCCAGAGAAGGTATACTTGCTCTCCACCAGCACAAACTCATCCACAACATCTTGTAGATACTCTAGCCTGAGCTCTAGTATTGGCTCGCCATTGAAACAAAACACATCAATGAGTTTCATGACAGCAGCACTGGCAGCAGCAGCATGTAACAAGATAAGTTTCGATGAACACTGAACACTGTTTCAAAAAAATTCCCAATTTAGCAATTCCAACATTCGCAGCTCTTCGAGTTGCCACTGCGATACTGTCATGTATTTCCAATACTGGCGCATAATGTTGAGCCTGCAGAACTTGAAGGTCATCTCTGCGGGCCCGCTCCACTTTATGGCCAGCCCCAAGCAGATTGCGACATAGCGCTCAGGGCCATGCACAAATGTTTCGCAGCTGTATGCGTGCTTCAAACGTGTCCACAGCACCAGCGCTGCCTCAAAGTAGAACGCTGGCATCCCGTGCTCCCTGCAGATCGCAGCCACAATGTCTCGCTCGGCCGCTACGCTCACCACTGGACACGTTCGCCACGTAGAGCCAAACACAGATACAGAGCCTATGCGACTCATGTGGTCGGCTTGCTGTGAGACTGAGGCTGTGGGCTGCGCTGTCGCGGCCATTGCAAGATTCGCAGATAATTATTAGATATGCAGCATATATTTGTTCCTCGCTAAAAACCAGCAACTTGACCATGGCATTATTTGCCTTGATGATGTGCAGTGTTAGCACTGCTTCCACCATACTTGCTCACCTGAGCGTCTTTATTCACGCATTCGCCCCCTGATACGCCGAGCTAATTGCATGTCGCGAGGTTGAATTGTCACCCGCTTTGCATGTATCGCCGCCAGGTTTGCGTCCTCAAAAAGTCCCACTAGGTGCGCCTCTGCTGCGTGCTGCAAATGCACAAGAGGATTTCGATTTTAGTTGCTTGCTCTGCCTTCAGTGCAGCTGCGGCCCACGTTGAGCACAATGGTGCAGACCGGCAAGACCGGCTGACCACCTCATCTGCGTGGAAGACTTTGCAGGTCCACTGGCGAGGCGTTGTTCACTTGGAGGTGTACTGTCATGCAATGCAATAAGTGTACTGACCTGAAGCGCCAACAGCGCATCGGCCGCCCATCGGTACAAAACGCCACGCGGTGTGAACATCTCCTGCACTTCTCGCACCTGCAACACGAGGCATGCACATTGTTTGGTGAGATGCGCAGCCCCGAGCCATATTATGTTGTGTCTCTTGTAAACATGGCAAAGACTGCAACACAGGTTTTGACTAGCATAGGAACAGGGATTAACCTCGGTCAGGTCTTCGAGAGCAAGCAGCACAGCAGGGACACAAACAAAATCAGACCATGGCTGTCTGCTGTGAAGTCAAAGGGCTTTGGCCACGTGCGCATCCCAGTAACTTGGTATCCAGGCACCGCACACGTCTGTATGCTGGACGACCCAGAATTCATGCATCTGCTAGACGATGCAATAGGCTTTGCTGTTAAGCTGGGCTTGACAGTCATCATCAATGCGCACCACGAAGACTGGCTCTTCCAACATTATGATGGCTCTGCTGCCTTTAACACAAAGTTTAAGGAACTATGGAGAAGGATAGCAGCCAAGTACAATGCATACACACAGCAACAGGTGATATTCGAGGTGCTGAATGAACCGACTGCAAAGTTTGGCCTGGGCAGCGCAGCCGCAACTGCTGCGTGCATAGATCTCACCAGGAAAATTAACAGTGCTGGTTATGAAGGCATACGTGCAGTAAGCGCAACGCGGGTCGTGCTTTTGCAACCCAACAATGCGGGTAACATTTGGAGTGTGCCCATTGTGTACCCCAATAAATCTTCACTACCAGGTGCTGGAGCAGACAAATGCCTGGGCATTCAATTTCATACATATGATAGCGACAATTTCTGCCTGCAAGGGGGGCGAAATGATCACTACAAGTCGGTGGATGATGTCAGTGCAGATGTCGCAAAGCGTCTGAGCATGATTACGAAATGGCACGGGGCTATAGGGCAGGACACTGTGGCAATTCATATGGGTGAGTTTGGCGTTGGCAGATTGGACCAGCGACAAAGGGACGCAGACATTGTGAGAGCTTACTATAAACTTACATCAAAGCTATGCAGAGAGAAAGGAATATGCGTTACAGCCTGGTCTGATGGAGGCTGGTTTGCTTTGACATCGACAGACGCTAGGCAGGCTGTGACATGGCCATTTGGACTGGCGGACCAAGTGCTCAAAACATAATGTTGCCATGAGCTCACCAAGCGAGCGAACGGCAGCTTCCGTATCAGCAGTTCCGTGCTGCGCTGATAAGTACGGATCTCCTTCAGAGCCTTCTCTCCCGGCTTGTGTCTCCGTTGCCGTGCCCTGCTGCAGCAGGTGCTCCACGGGTGCGTTGATGCAAATGACGGTGAGACAAGGTCAAGACGCATGCACAATGCTTCAGTGGCGGTAGCAGCACTCACCCTCGCACTGCCGCTGCTGCACCGTTGCGCACTGGAGCTCCCTTGCTGCGCGCCATGCTGTCGTAATGGGTGCAAACGTCACCTTTGAATTATGCCACGTGGCGTTTCTTGCACTGTGTCGCCACGTGGAGGCCTCCGCGCTGCTTGCTGCACTTGAAGTTTTGAACGAAGTCTCGGGATTCACCGGGGTTCAAGAGCGAGCGTGCTGGTCACCGAATCAGAGCTCGGGTATCCGAGGACAGCTGCTGCGCCAGAAAGCAGAGCCCACCGCATCGATCACTTCCCAGACACAGTGAGGGCAGATACGCAGGAGCAGAGAGGCTGGCCACTGCATCAGCACCAGGGCTCTGGCCCTTGGCGCTAGCCTCAGCAGTCTGCTAGTGTTTGAAGAGCGCAAATAGCGGAAGCAGAGTAGGCGAATATACACGAGGGAATATACAGGACGGAGGGGCATATACAAGTGCTGGGGAATATACACACCGGTTGGATATATACACAGCGTTGGGGAATATACTGAGGGCGGAAACCTTCACAGCCTTCACTCTTCTACCCCATCGTTCGGCAAGGAGGATGCCAGAGGACTGCAGCATCTGCTACGAGACACCGCGGAATAAGGTGGGGGTGCTACACTGTCAACACGAGTTTTGCTTTTCTTGCATCTTCAAGTGGCAGCAGAATGAGCAAGAGCACGGACGCAACCCCACCTGTCCATTGTGCAAGGCAAAATTCACGCTCATTCGTGAAATCAAGGTGAAGGTGGCGCCTAAGCGAAGCGCAGCAGCGAAGGCGCCGGACAGCAGTGCGAAGCGAGCACGGGCCAAGCATGGTGGTGGAGCAGCTGGGGGGTTGAGTGGAGGCGGGTCTTCAAGTGGAGGCGGCGCAGCAAGCTTAGCAGCAGGTGCTCCCATTGCCGCTGTAGCAGTAGTTGATATTGAGAATGGTGGTGCGCATGGTGGCTCTAGTCAGCCAGCACTAGTGCAGAACGCCTGGGTCATTGCACAGGACCGTGCATTGGCTGCGCGCCTTCAGGCGGAAGAGAATGCTAGTGCCTGAGCACACTGTATAAATGCACTGTGTTCTTTGTTGGAGGCACAAGAGTGCATTGCTGTCTGCTTTTGATGCATGCATGATTGAATTAGGCGCAAGCGTGTGCACATGCAGAGTGGTTTGCGCAGCATTTGACAGAACGCATGCTGCGTGAGGTGTACCTTTGCATTTGGTTTGTATGGAGTCTTTTAGATTTGTGCACTAATCGAATATGGCTTCATGCAGAAGCCTGTCTAGTCCCCCCGATTGTGTTAGAATGTCATCACGTTTGAAGTCGCAAATGTCTGGTGTGATGCTGTCATCGAGCTTCTGTAGGAAAGCGGATGCTGACGCGTCATCGCCGACCTGCACGAAGGAAAGAGCTATTTGCGTGTGATTTTCAATGTAGCCATTTCTGGGGTCTGCAAACTCCTGGAGTACGCGCATTACATCAGCTTCATCATCTGCGCCGCCGTCAAGCAGTACAATGAAGGTTGTGCCCGGCACGAGCTGGTAGTTGGGCCGTTTCGTGCCAGCATAAGTGCTTAGCGCCTCTCGCAGAGCAGCACCCAAACCTGTCGTCCCCCTTGGACCAAACTCCTTGAAAACAGCCTTGACCTGCGATGCCTTGGTGAGCTCACCGATAAATGTGACCTCGCTGTCAAACAGGTAGAGAGGGACAGTATGATCCACGTCGTACGCAAAAATCGTGTCCACCATTTTCTCTACTGCAGAACGGGCTGAGTCCCAGCGCGTGCCTTTCCCATCCCTTGCCCCCATGGAGCCAGACATATCGACAATGATGACATATTGCCTTGCCAGCGCCTCTTTCTGTAAAGCCTGCAGTTCCTTAGGTGTCTCTGCCATCTGTGGAATGACATCGGGGTTGGCACGTGCTGCAACGGCAAACTCCTGCGGCACGTTGCTGCCTTTAGCATTGATGAAGTGCATTGCGGGTGGTGCGACGGGAGGCAGCTTCATGTTTTCCGGTACGCTTTGATGATCGCACAGATTATTACTTTGGCCCGTGAAACATAGCTGTTGCTGCTGCCTCACATGCACGCTAAATGTGTACGCACGCAGCGTGCTAGCTGCAGCCCTGCGTTTTGCGCAGCACATGCATTCTGCTACATGAAATTGAAAACAGCACATGCATTCTGCTACATGAAATTGAAAACAGCACATGCATTCTGCTACATGAAATTGAAAACAGCACATGCATTCTGCATTATTGCAACTGATCACATCCTGTACTGCACCAGATCGAAATTCTTGCAAGGCACAGGCTCACACACGAGCTAAACATGTAAGCAACGCATTGCACTGACTGCAACCCCGTCTGTCGCGCAGCGCAACTAAGTCATTGCATTCATGTCGGAACACCCTCATGTAATGTGGCATCACACACGTAGGCATGCACATGGAAGCTGGCGCAGCAGCAGGTTTGCGTGCACACCGATAGTATTTACAGAGTGCGCTGTGTTGACCAGCACTAGCTGAACGACTCAACCCTTGCCAAACACAGCCGCAGGGTCTTGGCGCAGGATACTGAGATGCTCCTTAGATGCGGGTGTCAGCATGTTGGCCTTTTGTGAGAGCACAATGCCAATCGCACGGTGCTGGCGCGGGCGCGGGGGGCACAGTGTGCCATGTACGACATCTCCCGCAACTAACACACTTGCCTTGCGGTGCGCCGACAGCAACAGTACGATGCGACAGCTGTACAATGAGAAACCTAGACCTTCGGGTCCGATTGAGCGTGCGTCGCGCATGTCCCACGCAATCAACTCGACTGCGCTCTTATCTCTATGCGGTGCAGACGCATACCCCTTGCTGACCCCCATCATGAACGCGTTGCACTGTGTGGCCGGAAACCCTGGCAATAAGCCAGGATGAATGTTGCTGACATTCTGAAGCTTGAATGCATACAGTGCGGGGCTGAGGGAGCGCTCCAGCTCCGTCAATTTGTGCGCTGCAACCTGAAGCACGTCCCGATCTGCTGACGATGCGGTCAGCGTCTTCACGTAGTACTCAGGCTTAACGCCCTTGTAGTTCGTGCGTGCGCTGCCTATGACGTGAATGCTCTTCCGGGCCAAGAACCCAGATCTCGTGGCCGCTGAATGCACTTTTCTAAACCTGAATTGCAGTGCGCGTTCAACGTAATCACCCGCAGTGTACACTGCCAGTATGTGCAGCGTGGAAGCCTCCGCGACGACGCAGCTGCGAGTCACGCAGGCGTGCCCCCGCACACGCAGGGAGTTGACATTCCAGCGCTTGTCTTTTGGCACATAGTGCTCCCCATCTTGCCGCATGAACTTGGGCAAGGCCTGGTGATAGTTGGTGTGATTAGCCGCAATGGGATAGCAATCAGACACCACAAAGCGGATGTCATGATGACAGCGGACCACATGGGAGAGCGCAGCATGCGGACCGCTTTGCTCCCTGCGCGCACCACCGCCCCCTCCTAGACACTTCCAGGACAGGTAGTCAAATACATCCGTGTGATCGCGTGTGCCAGGCGCGATGGCTCTGCCGAGGTTGCGCGACGCCACGCTACGCGCAAGCGCAAAGCCGGAGCCGCACTCCAACTCCACGTCGCTCTCCTCATCCTCAGACCCGTCCGTACAAGTGATATACTCGTCGGTGTCCTCATCGCTCCTGGCATCGTTGTCACCTACACATGCATGAGGCAGAGAGTATTTTAGACAACACGTTACTTCTTGCTGCAGCACCTGTGGCATGTGTGTCAGTCACCTGCTGCAAGGCTGTCGCCCGCGTCCCCAGATCGGTCACAGCAGGTCTTTG
The DNA here is from genome assembly GCA_017506865.1 of Tribonema minus. NCBI lineage: Eukaryota > Xanthophyceae > Tribonematales > Tribonemataceae > Tribonema > Tribonema minus. The sequence continues at coordinate 1,231,761 of JAFCMP010000090.1, read as the reverse complement.
CCATCACGGAACAGCGTGTATCGCGGTAGCCTGTGAGTAGCATCTTGGTCTCCTTCCGCCTCAGCATAGCTCTCACTCTCATCTTCAGAGATTGAAAGACAGCGTTGACACCCCTGTACGCTCGGCCCAGTGTGTGCACCTTGTGAGGCACTCCACTGCTGTGTCCGCATGGCATTGTTTACGCCTCCTTAACAAGTTGCCCGACTACGCCGCTCGGACAGGGACGCGGGGGGGCGGGGACGTGCGGCGGACGTGGGGTGGACGTGGGGGTGACGTGGGGCGGACGTGGGGTGGACGTGGGGTGGACGTGGGGTGGACGTGGGGCGGATGGGGGGGCGGACGTGGGGGAGACGTGGGGACGGGGGGCGGACGTGGGGGAGACGTGGACGGTGCCATCTGGTCTGGCTGACGTCACTCACCACCATTGCTGACGGCAGCAGCGTGGAAGCAATGTCACATGTCCATTTACACGGCCCACAACCGGTACGGTGCCATGACTTCTGGAGGCACCACTGAAAGACTTCTTGGCCTTCAGGCTGAGCCTGACCCCGACTGTCGCGTGGTGTACAGCCTTTTCGATCTCATCAAGCTGTTGTACAACTTTCAGACCGACAATGCACTCACCAGCAAGCTGTCCAAGCTGCTCAAGAAGCTCCCCATGGACGAGCCCGGATACAAAAAGGTACACCAGCGTTTGAGGCCTTACGGCTCCGTAGCTGTTGTCTTCCACATCATCGAGCACGCTCAGACAGAAGCCGCCGGAGAGTTCGACGACAGCTTGCCTGAAGACTTACCGTATCTGGAAGGCAACTTGTTGGAGGCCAAGGCGCTGATGGAGCGCCACAAAGCCGGTTTGTACGACCCTCGCATCGCTGCGTGGCAGCAGTTCATGAGCGCCGCTGCGGAGGAGGAGACTGGCGGCGGCTCTGCACACCCTGGTCCTGGTGCTCGCTTCCACGACGAGAACGACCTGAGTGGCGCAGAGGAGCACAAGGACGGCGGCGGCGACACCGACAGCGAGAACTCCGACTGCGACGACAACATTCTTGGATTTGAGGGCCTTCGCCACCTGGATCCCTCTGTCGCGAAGCCTCTCGCTGACGCTCTCGCCAATCGCTGCAGGCAGGAGGAGCTGCGCAGGAACGCGCGGGCGAGCGCTCGCGCCAAGGTGGCCATGATCATCGAGACGGCAGAAGCTGAGGCGAAGGCCAAAGCCTTAGAGCAGGAAGGCGCTGTGGCCGTACATCCGGCAGTCATCGCCGCGAAGGCGGATCAAGTGGCACAGATATTGGCCGCGAAGGCGAATCAAGTGGCACAGATATTGGCCGCGGAGACGCTGGAGAAGGTGGCCAGTATAGACGAGAGAAAGGCGAACATAGAGGCAAGGAGTGCCATCGTCAGGTCGCAAAGCGCCCGGACAGCAGCAGAGCACGAGGCCGCTGCTGAAGAGGCCCGCGCTTCAGCTGCCGCCGCAGCACTTCGGGCAAGGCAGCGTCGCGCCGAGGCGGCGAACATTCCCGCTGCCTCCCCCCGTTCGCGTAATCCTAAACGCAAGGCCGGCGGTGGCAGTGCAGAGCACGGCCGTGCGGCGCGTGGCGGGCCTGGGCCTGCGGGGCCTGGGCCGGGGGGGCCTGGGCGGGGCGGGCCTGGGCGGGGCGGGCCTGGGCGGGGCGGGCCTGGGCGGGGCGGGCCTGGGCGTGGCGACGCGGGGCGCGGCGGAGCAGCGCATGGCGATGCGGGGCGCGCAGCGCATGGCGGGGGCGGGGGGGCAGAACGCGCTGGGGCCCCAGGACGCGGCGCCGCTGACTGCGGTGGGCGAGGGCGTGGCGGTGCAGGTCGGGGGGGCTGGGGTCGTGGCGGAGGCCGCGGCATCAAAGCGCGCACCACGAAGTGCAACGGTGTATGCGAGAGGCGCGGCAAGTGCATAGTGGTGTCGGAGCTGCACACTGAGTATGCCAACAGCTTGATCGCCAACGCCACGCCTGCTCCTAAAGTAAAGCTGCAGCGCTATCTGAGCAATGCCTACAATGTCAGCCGCCAGATCAGCAGGGGCGTTGCGTATCACATGTATGTGGCCAAGCACCACTTGCCCCCAACTTGAAGTATGCAAGCGGCTCTCGCAATTACTACTTCAAGTGCTGCGACGTCAATCTGCTCAAGAGAGCTCTTCTCAAGCACCTTCACATTGCCAAAAAAGATGTTGGTGAGCAAGGCCTCAATAGTGACGGCAGCGACGACAATAACAGCGGCAGCGATGACAGCGGTAGTGACTCCGATACCACTCAAACGCAGGCAGCGGCGTCTGACCCCAAGCAGGCAAATGCGAGGGCAGCGCGAGCCGCAGCCTTCGCTGCTGCAAATGGGCGTAGACTGCCGGTAGTCCAAACCCCCACTGCGGCAGGAAGTCGTGTACGTGCGGCAGCTGTCAGCGCCCCCGCCCTCAGCAGCAGTGACAGTGACAGTGACAGCACAGCAGATTACCGCAGTGCCGCAGACTATCGCAGTGCCGCAGAGTCTCGCAGCGCCGGAGAGTACCACAGCGCTGCGTAAGAGTCAGGCAAGCGCCGTTGTCATTTTGGTGGTGACTTTCACCATGTACAGGGGGAGGGGGCGACCTGACGACTGCCATTGTTGATTGCATTGAGCGGACGTTTACATAGCTTGCAAATAGTATGCTTGGTCCAGAGTGTATGTTGATTGTAATGTAACCTGCATTGATCAAGCAATACACAACTTTCTGCGTTCTGCATTTCTGCGCTCTGCATTTCTGCTGCCATGTCATGGTTATTCATAAAAGTGCGTGTTTATTAGCCGGCTTGCATCTTGCCTCCTTCTTGACTGCAGCTATGCACATTGCGCAGCTTTTCTGCCTGTTGCATGCACACCATTGTACTATTACAGCGAATCGCTCCCCCCTATGAAGACGCCGTTTTGGAACACAAATGGCACTGTTGAGTGTTTGTACGTAGTCTGCAAGTAATTGAATGCCTCAATAGCATCAGCATAATCATCCAGCATGACCCGGTAATAGAGGGGCTCGCGCTGTATCGCACGCAGGGTGTAACCGCAACTAGTCATACCAACAATGAGGTTTTTCTCTTTTTCGATCAGGTCCCGAATCGCCTGTAGACACACACCTTGCTTCATGCTTTTGAACAAACAACAACATTATTAGGGTCCAAATCGAAACACAGAGTTGAGTAAATTACAACGCAAATATTTTGTGTCTGGATCGAAACGCAGGTTCGATTTCCAGAATTGCCATTGTATTGGATCCAAATCGAAACAAAGAGTTCAGTAGTTCATGATGCAACTTGTCAATTATTTTGTGTTTGGATCAAAATTTAGGTTCAATTTTCAGGATTGCCATTATGTTGCGAATCATATTCAAAAATCGAAAGCTGGGATTCGATTTGATTCGTGTTAAAGCAAGGTTGTTTCACGAACCTTATTATATTTTTGCTGGCATAGCAAAGCAATGCTTTCACAACCTCGGCCTATGACAGTCATCGGTAGACACGTGTCCAAGAGGCGCAATGGCACATACAAATGTGCAGGCAAGCACCAGAACCGATATGTTAAATTCACCAGCCGGTCAAACAGGGGCGCCATGAGAGACGTCAAGGCGCCTTCGCAGGTCTTTTGGGACAAGAGCACCAAATCATTCAAGGAGGACTTAAAATTTGTAGCAGAGGAGCGGGGCGGCTCAGTGTCACTCTACGTGCCGCCGCTACAGAATGGCCTCAACAGTGTCCTCACCAAATCGGAGCTCACGCAGTTCTGGTGGACTGCTCAGCACGTCTGCAAGGACATGATGGACCGCGGCTCCAAGAGCGACATGGAGCGCTTCATTGCAGAAGTCCGGCGCCACGGCATCTGTGAGACGCTGCTCAACAAGTTCAAGTGGCATGATATGGTCTACGACGAGCCAAGGCAGCTCAGTCTGCACAAGAGCGCCATTGAGTTTGTGGCCAGCGCCCTTGGTGAGACCATCCCCCCAGTCATAAAGCAAGCACTTCAGCTTTGGAACTCGTATGACGGCCCAGCCTCCGAATACCCTGCTCACTCATCAGACACTGCTCTGCTAGCATCTTCATTCGGTGTCACTGGTGGTCGTGTCAGCGAAGGCATGCATCTGTTGCTGGACAAGAGCTGGTTTGTGCGCAGAGAGTTCAAAGGCATCACATACTACAAGACACCAGAGGTGGAAAAAGCGGAGCAATCATTGTGTGCTGCTCTCACCGAGATCTGCTCCCGTCCCCTCATTGGAGCGTCCGCATTTGCACCAGACAGCACGAGCACCCATGATGCAGGCCAACTCGCTGCCCTGCAGATGATGTATGAGCATCACTTGTTGATCGTCACTGGCCTTGCTGGCACCGGCAAAAGTGAGACCACTTCAACCTTTCTTAGTATGTGTGCGTCAGCAGGCGTGATCGCACCCTCGCACGCGGCCAAGAAAGTGATACAGGATAAGTGCCGCCGTGCTGGGTGCGCAGCTATAGGGTTCGAGGTCGTGCAGTTCACCAAGCTGCTGGGAAAGTGCAGGGGCAGCGATAGGTCCATTGCCTTTCTGGAGAGCATGGGGTGGACACAGGAGGGGGATGAAGGCGAGGGGAAGGACAGGGTTCCTGACTCCATCTCCAGCATTGCGCATGCGATCGTATTCGAAGAGACTGGTATGCAGGACCTGCAGGCGGTTGCACAGACGTTGAAGGTGGTGGCTGACTTGTTCCCTGACCTCTGCAGAGTGGTGTTCTGTGGGGACCCCAACCAGCTGCGCAGCATAGACAGGGGCAATGTCTTGCAGGACCTGATTGACGGCGGCGTGCCCCATGTGGAGCTGATGCGCAACTGGCGCAGCGGGCAGGCGCTGGCCTGCAACTTTCGATGCATTGTTGAACAGCGCCCAACGGACCTCACATACGACGACACCTTCCAGGTAATCGAGTGCGCTGCAGCGGACATGGTGCCCCTGGCGCAGCGCAAAGGTGAGGCCAGTGCCCCCAAGTCACTTCCTCTCGCAAAGATTGTGGCTGAGTTCATTGCAGACAGCGGCCGAGGGGAGGAGCCGCACATTGTCGCCTACATGAACATTGAGGTCAATGCCATAAATGATGCCGTGATCGATGCCCTCGGCCTGCGCAGCCGGAAAGGCGAGCCTTTTCTCGTGAGAGACCTCAAGGTCGTTGTGACAGAGAGCGTCCACGTGCCGGCATCAGCCAACACTGGCAGTCTCACCCTGACCAAGGCGAGCATGTATGTGGTCACAGACATCACGAGGGCGCACCCCAGGTCAGACAGTCTGCCTGTGCTGCCTAAGCCAGACGCCACTGCGGGAGAGGCCGGAGTCATTGATGAGTCCCTCGACTACTATAAGATCACGCTGCAAGTGTGGCGGGGAGAGGAGACCATATCGTTCTTCGCGGCCCATGATGACATTGACAAGCTCTTTGAAATCGGATACGCGACCACGATACACAAGATGCAAGGGGGTGAGTCACAGTTTCTGTACTGCATCGCCATACCCAACTGCGCGTTCTACGACTGCTACTCGTTGTACACCAACACGTCCAGGGCCCGGGAGCGGTGCAAGTGCTTCGCCCGCCCGGGTGACCTTGCATGCATTATCAAAAAGCGTACAAGAGGGCGCATTTCAACGCTGCAGTACTTGATCAACGCCATCAGCTACAAACTCTAAATACAAAAAGTGTGTGTGTGATGCTCGTTGTGTTTGCATTCTGCAATGCTGCACGCTGTTGTTGAAATGCTGACCATGGCACCATGAGTCGATGGCGTGTTGCCCATGTATGCTTTTGACAGGAGTAGTCCAATATGAGGAGCAAGTACCTGGAGAACTTGTCATCATACTGCAAGTTGGCAAAGCTGGCAAGGCTGGCATGGGTAGATGAGGCAGCAACAGGTAAGACAAAAGGTGAAAAAGCTTGTTGAATGATTTTGGATGGTCATTTCAAAATCGCATCAAATTTCTTGCCTCGATTTTTCCTCAAATATGTGTACAGTGCATCTCCCCCCAACCTTTGATGCAGAAGAATGATGCGCTTCTCCGCCTCAGCACCCTCAATGCGATTCGCAAAGCCACTGATCTCGAATACCCTAGCGAAGTTGTGTTTGCCCAGCACGCCGAGAAGCCTCAGTGCGATGTCGTTGAAGTTTTTTGACTTGAAGCGTGCAGCGACACTGTCACACATAAAGGTGGACATGGCATCGTCTCCGAGTCTGGTGAACCACACTTCCAACCACTTGTCAAAGCCGTTGAGCTTGGCCACACGACAAGCTACACCATTGCAGATAAACTTGCAAAAGCTTGCACGACCAAGCCTCTCATACAAATCTACCATGTAGAGATGGAATGAGTCCTCAGTGAGTCGTGCAGCGGCACTGTCCCCGAGGAATACCGTGATTCTGTCACCGAGCTTCCTCATCCAGAAGCCGAAGCGCTGGTCAAACTTGACGACGCCTAGGCGCACAACGAAGCTGTTGCACATGAGCGTTGCCATTTTCTCGTTGCCTACGTTAGCCTGGAGACGCAACAGCATCTCATGAAATGTATCATCGGTCAATCGCGCCGCCACACTGTTGCTCATGAACGCTGTGATGCCAGTGCCTAAATAGCTGCACCAGTAACGGAGCCGCAGCATGAACTTATTGTCTCCGAGGCGGGAAGCGACGCCGCCGCACATGAACGTTTTGAACTGATCACCGAGCTGGGCGCGAAGGCTGATCATGACATCGTGAAAGTGGTCGTCAGTGAGCCGCGCCGCCACACTGCCGCACATGAACGCTGTTATGCCATTGCCCAGCTCGCTGCACCAGTAACGGAGCCGCAGCATGAACTTATCGTCTCCCAGGCGGGAAGCGACGCCATCGCACATGAGCGTCTTGAAATGATCACCGAGCTGGGCGCGAAGACTGATTAGCACACTGTGAAAGTCGTCATCGGTCAATCGCGCTGCAACGCTGCCGCTCATGAACGTTCTGAAACCAAAGCCGAGCTCATCGTACCAGTAGCGGAGCCTCATCATGAACTTATCGTCATCAAGGCGGGCAGCGACGCCATTGCACATGAGCGTCTTGAATTGCTCGCCGAGCTGTGTACGCAGGCTGATGAGCACATTGTGGAATGTGTTATCAGTCAAGCGAGCTGCAACACTGTTGCACATGAACGCTGTGAAGCTGGTACCGAGCTCATCGTACCAATACTCCAATCTGGCATCATAGGCGGGGAGGTCGAGGTATAGGGCCCCACTGCGAAGTATGCACAAGAGGATGTTGACGCCTCGACCCGCCCACTTCAACAACGCGTTCCTAACCTCGGGAATGTGTGCTTTGACGTTGCGCAAGTGCATGTCTCTCACCGGAAAGTGCCCGCTGTCACTGCCGTAGAGGAGCTGAGTGAGGAACTTTCTCCTCTCGTCTCTGGCAGCGATCTCCTCCTCATCAATGTCCATGGATGCAAGGAGGCTCTGATTGATACGTGCGGATGAAAATTCACCGCTCGCGCAGCAGCGCGTGATGCCGTTGATCATGGTGAGTGTCTCCTTGAATATGTTAGTCGCGTTAGCCTCCCTGCCCTTCACAAGGTGATGCGAGGGATGAGGGCGTCCCTCGAGCGCCATGAATTGACGACCACCTGCCTCACACAATGTGACGCCAAGAGTTGAGAGCTCCTCTATGTGGGAGATCAGTCCGAGCTCCAGCATCCTCTGGAATGCTGTTTGGCACGTTTTTCCAGCCACAAACACGCATGGGGTCCCCCCTGCAACCGCCAGCTGAAGGGCAAACCGATGGAAGAAATCGTTGATGACTTCATCATCAAGGACCAATGAGGCAATGGCTTGTTGGTCTATGATGCTGTTCCGAACGTTGGCGCTGAGAACACACAGGTCGACCCACACCATATTGGTACCAGCATCAAGAAGCTTGTACATCTCGGTCTCTGTCCGCGCCGTCTCAGTCACGGCCCTCGGTCCGGGGTATAGGGCAAAGTTGATGAGCTGCACCCCCGGCATGGGCGGGGGGAGGAACACGGTGACTCCATTGACGTCGCCGTTGCGGACGCACGTCATCTGCTTCTGCAGCACAGATGCGCTCATCTCATATCCCTTGCAGACTGGTAGCAGACTGGTATTGTCACAGCTGCTGCTTCTGATGCCGCAAGTAGAGGTGTCCATTTTGTCACCTGCTTGTGTCTGTGCCAGTAAAAAGGGAGATAGTGAATGAATGGGTCACTGTGTGCTGCTGCTTGCCCAATATTATGTTTTACGCTCATCATCCGTATCTCAAATTAAACATTAAATGCAATGCAGCATCACAATAAATAATGCTGCCATATGTCAGCTTAAGTTTGTCGTCATACGAAATGACCACATCTGGTTTTGTGCCCAACGGGTTGGGTGTCATGTGCTTAGCGTGCCACGTTGTGATCTTGCCCACCACCAGCCGGAAGAACTGACGGTACACGTGGGTTGCGGTCAGATCAAAGGCTGGAGCTGTCAGCGGTAGGGCTTCATGGGGTGCCACGTCAGTCATCCAAAACATTGTATTCGATTTCATCATGTGCGCGTTCCCAATGCCCTCCTCCCAGCAGCCCCCGCCAGAACGCGGCAGCATGTCATTGGGCTGTCCATCAAGGGGCAGGTTGTCAGAGAGTCGCCCTTGTACCTGCAGAGTGGGGCGTTCAATATGGACTCCAGGCCTGCGCTGCGTCTCTAAGAGTTCACCCAATTTAGCACGGCATGCATGGTAGGCTGCAAATTACCTGCGTTTATGGCGGCCACAATGTGCGGGTTTTCCAATGCTGCATTGAAGATGTCAACATCTGTGAGCTGATGGACAATGCCCTGAGCATCCAGTTCTGCCTCTGTGATAGGTGTGTTGTCCACAGGAGTGCGCAGTACAACAGGAGGGCCGTGTGTATGCCCATTCTGTGAAATGGGCATTTGTTTCTGCGCCTTGAACCAACTGCTCAAAGCTGATCTACCATGACACTGCGACCCAACCTTGCGGATATCACGACGCTTGATACACTCACCCCCGTTGAAGACTGGATCACTGTAACCGTATGCTCTACCATCTGACGAATTGAACTGCGTACAGTCATCACGGCCGCAAACCCTCATGTCTGCATCACAGTCATGTGTATCTCGATGGTCCTTGCTAAGCGCAGTGCAAGGTGCATCGCCTGTCAGATCCATGACGAGCACATGCGTATTTGCAACACGCTTACGAGGTGACTTAGCGCGCTGCCTGGGTGTCACACGATGGCGCTTCGGTGTCAGCTTTTTCAAGGCACCTGCTTGACGCCGTGGGGTTCTACTCCTGCTCCTGCTACGGTATCGAGGACTACGTGGTGTCTTGCGCGGCATGATCTGGTCACTCTTTAAACAACAATATATTACCTGTTAGTGTGTGTGTTGGTTACAGTTGTACAATTGCTGTTATTCAGAGTCTCTCACCCAGACTGGTAGGCGCAGGAAGAGAAGCGAAGAAGCTGCAGACAAGATGATTGCACGTGCATAGCAGACATGTTGCGTTTGAAAGGGGTCCCGAGGTTTGACCAGTAGGAATGGTGGCTCCAGTGAGAGGCTGATGAGCAATGTTGACAAGAACACCAGTGCACCTAGCCCCGCCTTTGTCTGAAACACGCTTTGAAACGTAAAATTTCCTCTAATGCTCGCAGGTGCTGGGGGGATTATCGAATCGACAGCTTCCATGCTCTTGTGCAATGTATCATATGAGCAACATTTTTTTGTATACTTACCTGTAAAGGTTCAAAGATGGACAGCTTAATCCAGCAGTACTCTAGACCCACTTCGCTAGGCGCTGTTGACATGGACACAGCCATCTCAAGCCGGCAGCTGCAGCTACCGCGACTGTCGATAGGAAGCTCAGCGCAACAACCAGCAGTCTTCCCCATGGGCGACGCACTCAGCGGGGTGAACGTTGTATTCGAAGAAGGTATCTTTAGAGTGGGGACGGTGTACACACAGAAATATAATGTGCCCATCGGAGTACGCGCACCCCAGCAGTTACAGCCATCGAACACGAATCTGGGTGTGGAATACAAGTTCAAGTAGCATTGAACATCAGCAGCTTGTGCAGAGCAGCAACAAGCAAGTCAATGCAGGCAATGCAATTCAAACACACTCATGAAAACAATTGTCCCATTTACACATAGCAATCGGCCTCCACTACGACGTACTCATTTAGCAGCTCATCCAGTTCAGCTGCTTGCTTAAGCTGCACTGTGTCTTGTTGAGCTTCCTTTGATTGAGCGACGGCTTTGCCAGAGACGTTGGGCCGCAGTGTTGGCGCCAGAACCTCCAGAAAGGCCTTCGTCTCGGCCGCTTGTTGCAGCTGTACTGCGTCGTGTTGTGCTTCCTTCGATTGCTTCATGGCGCTCCCGTCAATGCTGCCAGAAACGTCTGGCTGCAGTGTTGCCACCTGACTCGTTTGCCACTTGGGCATCAGCAGTTGCTGGTTAGCAAGTAAAAAGAGCATCTTGCGTTGGAGTGAGTGATTGTGAGGGTGAGCAGTGTTGAAATCTCACATTAATTGAATTCAGCTTGCAACAAATCGAATTCACTGTGAATCAAATGTTGCTAAAAAATACATGAAATCGAATTCCTCACGAATCCACTTGTAAATAAGGTTGATGCAATCGAATACGGAGATTCAAAGCGAAAAAAAATGCAAACAGCTTTATAATCAGAAGCAGCTACTAACAAACTCACTCTCAGTGTGCAACCTGTGCGCCATGAGTGTGGCCATCCTCGAAACTTGCATACAGGTTCCGTTCACGGACAGCACAGAACAAAAGCAATGCATGCAGGAGCTGACTGTGGTGCAAAAAGAGTTAAGCCCCCTATCCGACCCAGGAACTCTGGTCGCCTATGCCATAAGAGACACGCTTCATGGCAAGGTGCTGGAGGTACCCAAATTCTGGGGCCTTGAAAACCTGCACAGGCTCGGAGCGAACGCAGTGGAGGACCGCCAGTTTGACGGCGTCCAGCTTCAGGAGCAAGATGTGGTCTCCACCATCACTCAGCTCAGGCCGCACCAGGTGGAGGCAACTGACGCCATTATGAAGGCGTTTTCTCAGGAGTATGGGGGAGGAGCGCTGCTGGTCTTGCCATGCGGCTACGGGAAGACTGTGACAGCACTCCACGTGGCGGCCAAGATGGGGGTGAGGTGTCTCATTGTGTGCCACACTGACGTGCTCGTGAGTCAATGGGCAGCGGCCATCTTGCAGTACTTCCCTAATGCGAGGGTGGGGATGATCAAGCAAAACACGTTTGATGTAGAGGACAAGACTCATGTCATTGCCTCCCTGAAGTCATTAGCGGTGCGAGAGTACGACATGAGGCAAGCTGGGTGCGCCCTTATGGTGGCCGACGAAGTTCACCACACAGCTGCGCTTCAGCTGAGCAGAGCGGTGGCCAATGCGGGCTGTAGGTACCGGCTGGGTCTGTCTGCCACACCCAATCGTCCTGATGGCCTTTCGGACTTCCTGGGCTGGAGCATAGGTGAGGTGGTGTATGAGGTCGTCCGCCCCCCTGCAGATAACCTGAGGGTGTACGCAGTCATGCTCGAAGATGGTCCAGTCTACACCAAGGTCGTTCGCAAGGCCGGCAAGAACGTCTCAAACATTGCTGGGATGATAAACCTGATGACTGACCTCAGCAATAGCAGGGCCGACATGCGCCAGCAAGTTGCGGCGGCATGGATAACGCTCTGTGCTCAGAAAGGGAGGTCCATCATCGTACTGGCTGATCGGATCAGCTTGCTGCGAGATCTGGACAGGCGAGTGCGGGAGACCATCACGACAGGGTTCATGATAGGTGCAGCCAAGAAGGCAGAGCGCGAAGCAGCAGGTTCTGCACAGGTAGTGTTTGCGAGCTATGGTGTGGCAGCGGAGGGATTGGACCTCAAGCTGGACACACTAGTGGCGCTGACGCCACGCTCAGGGGAGGGAGTGATCACTCAGATTGTGGGCAGAATCCAGAGAGGTCATGGGCGCCCACCGCTTATCATTGACTTTGTCGATGCGGTGCCGCTGTTTCGAGGCATGTTTTCGAAACGCATGAGAGTGTATAACAAGCTTGGGGCAAAGCTCACCAAGTACGACGAGATGAGACAAGTGATTGCGTGATGAATAAAAAAGCTGTGTGTACCTGTTTTCCGATTCATGTGTCCTGCACTGTGTTGCCCCTTTTGTACTACCGTCCTAGGCTGCGAGACCTGCGCCCTCTGAAGCCGCCACCCCTTCTTGCTCCACTCGCGTATTCAGCATACGAGTTGTATGACTGCAGACGCTGCAGCGTCTCGGTGATTACATGCAGTCCATAGTTGTAGCTGCCTGCTGACATTGTTGCACTCACTGCTGGCGATTCAAAGTCGACCAGTTGCTGCAATGGCAATCCGGCAAGTATCAAGACCATCAGGATCTCGTGATTGTTGGAGTGGCGCCCATCCACGGCCACCATCAGTGGCGTTGCACCCGATGGAGACCTATACGTCAGCTGAACCTGCGGAGAGCACGTGAGCAATTCTCGCACAGCTTCTGTATGTCCTTCAGACTCTGCTATAAGAAGCGGTGTGACGAACGATTCATCATCAGACATTGCCATGACTTGCTGCTGTGCAGATGCGTCCTTCAATAACGCGCTGATCACAGTCACATGACCTGCATATGCAGCTCGCATCAGTGCAGTGAGGCCATCACTGTCGCGAGCAACTGGGTCTGAGCCGTGCCGCAGGAGCTTGGGTATCAGCCGCACACGATCAGGCACACAGGCAAACATGAGAGGTGTCAAGCCATCTTCATCCACTGCCTCTACTCGTTCTTCTCCATTATGCCTCAGCAGAGTTGAAACAATTCCGGTGAATCCTTCTTGCACCGCCAGCATGAGTGCTGTGTGGTGATATACATCCTCAGCATCCAGGTCAGAGTATCTTTGCAGTAGCTCCGTAACACGCGCGCCGTCATTATCTTCGACAGCACGCAACAAATGGCGCTCTGCTGTCAATCTCGATGTGTTCTGCGATGCTGCTGCATGCATGCGCCTGCGGAACGCTTGTGCTCTACTGTTTGGTGCGCGGGGCATCCTTGCTTGTCTTGTTGCACTAATAACCACACATTTAATTGTAACAAACCAAGCCAATCCTGCATGGAAAGAAACCAGGTGACTTGTTGTTCACTATAAATGGCCCTTATAATCTTGTAGTACAGGGGAGCACGGGGGAGACTGATGACACTATCGGCATTTGTATTCATCAGCATCATCGTTACCAGCTGGCTCTTCATCGTGCACTGCATCATTGCCGCGCTCGTGTACATGGCCATGTCGGCTATAACTTCGATTGTATGGTACGGGTATCTTGTTGTCGAAAAACGCAGCAAACTCCAGAGGAGACATGTAGTTGACTTTGATCAAGAAGGTCCAGATACAGAAGAGTGTGTGATATGCCTAGAAGATTTAGTGATTGGGAGCAGAGTTCGAAAATTATCATGTGGACATGTGTTTCATATTCCTTGCGACGAAGCGTGGTTTGCCAAGCAAAAAGGGTGTGCAGTGTGTCGAGATGTGGTTGTATGATACAGGCGTTGTCACAGTGCACAAAAGTATAATATTTGGTTCTGCTGGAATCAAATGATACTCTCATTTGGCATACTCGCACTAGCTGCCATACTTGCCATTGTCAAGCACTCACAGGAGTGTGATACGTACTGCTGGGAGTTTGTTGATGGCGACGGCGCTTCGGACACCGCAACGTGCGCGCTCACACCGAGCAGCTCATGCAACAGTTTAGATGAGCTCTGTGTGCTTCAACGTGGTCATATCTAATGTGACTGCTGCAAACTGTCTAGATTGTGACGATGCTAGCACTGTGTGTGCTCGCGAGCCACAAACGCACAGCGAAGGTGTGATTGCAACCTGCGCACTGACGCCGGTGTCAGTGTTAGTGTCAGTGCTAGTGTTAGTGCAAGTGTGAGAGTAAGTGTCAAAGTCAAGTGTCAGTTCTAGTGTGGGTGTAAGCGTCAGTGCGTGCAAGTGTCAGTGCTAGTGTCAGTGCTAGTGTCAGTGCTAGTGATAGTGCAAGTGAGAGTAAGCGTCAAAGTCAAGTGTCAGTGCCAGTGTAAGAGTAAGCGTCAGTGCAATTGTGAGTGCAATTGTGAGTGCTAGTGTCAGTGCTAGTGACAGTGCAAGTGTAAGAGTAAGCGTCAAAGTCAAGTGTCAGTGCCAGTGTAAGAGTAAGCGTCAGTGCAATGTGAGTGCTAGTGTGAGTGCAATTGTGAGTGCAAGTCAAGTATGAGTGAAAGTGTGAGTGTAAGGGTATGCGGCAGGTGTCAGAGCTAGTGTCAGTGCAAGTGCAAGTGTTAGTGTAAGTGTTGGTGTCATTGAGAACACATGCATGTGTTCATTAAATGTATGTCTCAAACTCAGGCCTACTATGCCTCACACACAGACACCTTGTAAAATCCAATGTTGAACCTTGTGCCTGTCGTGTACGTGTTGCCTTCTACTGCTATGCTATCATCCCCATCATTGTAAGATACTGTCGTGGAGATGTTTTGAGTTGTCTCATGCAATGTAATGTCCTGCCCCGCTCCAGCGGACTTGTCGAATGGTAGTAGGACTGCCTTGAAGGCGTTTGCGGTGAGTGAAGCCTTGGCCTTCACAAAGGTCGCACTAGCTTTGGGATCCACACGTGTCGTCACCTTGACTACATCCCCAGTGTTGAAAATGTCTGTAGCAGTGGAGCTGAGGGCACTCAGAGAAGTGTGAGTGAGGTCCACTGATCCATCTGCTGCTGCTAGGTATGCCTTGTCGTAATTTGCGGGCTGATTGGCCGGCGTGGTCGCTGCGATCACGGCTAGGGGCTTCTTGGCCATCGTGCGCCTTTGCTTGATGCGGTACACCTTGATTTCGTACGTTGTAGATGGGGACAGTCCAATCACCGTGGCGCTGGACGACGTCACTATCTTGCCGTCTGTGTGTGCAATGCCATCCGGCCCAGTGTATCCGACAGTGAACAGCGTTGCTGAGCTTACATCTCTGGATGTCGGCCAGGTGATGGCGGCACTCACGGGCGTGGTGCCTACTACAGCCCCCGCAAAGAGCGGCTCTTCTACTGTGATTGAAGCAGTCGTTGTGAAAGGACCGCTGGTGACAGTTAGCGTGTAGTCCCCGGCCCCCACATTGACCAGATTTTGAGTGGTCTGTCCACTGCTCCATGCATAAGTGTATGTGATCGGCATCAAGCCGCCGACTGCTGTTGCACTGACAGATCCGTCCTCATCGTCATATGCCGTGCAGTCAGTTTTCGTCAGAGAAACGACCACCGGCTCACCGACATAGAAGGTGGCGGACTTTGTGGTGCCTGCGCTGTCCGTCACGGTGAGCATATAGCTACCGGCTCTGAGCCCTGTCTTGAGCAGTGCATCGCCTGCGAGTGTAGCGCCCGTGGAGCTCGTCCACACATACGACGTGTAAATACCGGTGCCTTCAGACACGAAGGACGTCCCTATGCTGCCGTCAGCTTTACCGTAGCCTGTGCAGTGCGATACAGCACCTGCCACGATCACAATGTCGGCGTTAATGACTACAAACGTGCGCTGCACGGATGCTCCCACACTATCAGTGACCCGCAGCGTGTAAGTTCCTGCTTTTAGCGAAGTTTTCGCTGCTGCATTCTGAGCGGTGATTGCGGTGCCCTCAGCGCTGCTGCTCCAAAGGTACACATACCCTCCACTTCCACCTGTTACTGTCACTGCGCTGATGCTGCCATTGCCGGTGCCCACTGACTGTGTGATTGCACCACCTGACAGCGAGAGTGCTGCATTCTCCGTGACAGTGTAGACGTTGGTCAAAGCAGCACCGACGGTATCGTTGATGACGAGAGTGTATGTTCCGGCACTGAGTGAGGTGTGCGCAGAAACTGAAGCACTCAAATTCTGAGTCGCACCGGCGCTGCTGGACCAAGCGTACGAGTAGCTCCCAGACCCCCCCGCTACTACTATAGCACTTATTGCACCAGTGCTCTGACCGTTGATCAACACCTTGGTCACAGTGCCGCCAGTCGTAGTGATGGGGGCGTTCTGCGTCACCACACGTGATACATTCAGTGTCCCTCCCACTGAGTCAGTGATTACCAATGTATAGGTCGCCGCCGTCAGGCCGCTCTTCACCTCGTTGACCGTAGGGTTGGGAACCCCTGCTCCCCATGCAAATGTATAACCTGTGCCTGACCCTCCACTTGGCGTTATCACCGCTATCGCTCCTGTTGCCTGACCGTAGATGAGAACGCTGGTGACAGCACCACCTGAAAAGGAAAGCGCTGGGTTCTGAGTGATGGTGAAAGCTGCCACCTTGGTGCCTCCGACACTGTCACTGATGGTCAGAGTATATGTGCCAGCAGGTAAACCTATCTTGGTCGCATTGACGGTAGGACTAGAGATCCCAGTGCCCCATGCATAGGTATAGGAACCCGACCCACCACTTGGGGTGACTGCCGTAATCGCGCCAGTGCTCTGCCCGTAGATGTCGACATTGGTGACCGCTCCTCCTGTGTACGTGATAGCTGCGTTCTCGGTAATGGTAAATGAAGCAGTCTTGGTGGCTCCAGCAGTGTCGGTGATGAGACATGAATAGCTTCCTGCTTTCAGAGATGACTTCGTAGCGTTCACTGTGGGACTGGCAACTGCATACGATCCCGTCCATGCAAATGTGTAACTGCCTGTTCCTCCGCTTACTACAAGTGCAGTGATCTGTCCTGTAGACCCCCCGTTGATGAGCACATTGGTCACAGCACCACCTGTATAGGTGATTGCAGCATTTTCAGTTATAGTGAAGGAGGCCGTCTTCGTAGCCCCGACGCTGTCTGTGATCACACACGAGTAGGAACCTGCTTTGAGGCCTGTCTTGGTCTCGTTTACGGTGGGATTGGTCACCGCGTACGTGCCGGTCCAACTATATGAAAATCCTGTCCCGCTGCCCCCTGAAGGAAGTAGTGCAGTGATCTGGCCAGTGGACCCTCCGTTGATCAGAACGTTAGTGACAGCGCCACCAGTGTATGTGATGACGGGGTTCTCCGCTATAGTAACAGAGACGGTCTTGGTGGCACCGACGCTGTCCGTGATGACACATGAGTAAGAGCCTGCTTTCATGCCAGTTTTAGTGGCGTTTACAGTTGGACTCGCAACTGCGTACGTTCCCGTCCAGCTGTATGTGTAGCCAGTACCGCTACCTCCAGCAGGCACTAGCGCACTGATCTGGCCAGTGGACCCCCCGTTGATCAGGACATCCGTAGCCACACCTCCTGTATATGAAATGACTGGGTTTTCTGTGATGGTGAACGAGGCCGTCTTGGTGGCACCAACGCTGTCTGTGATGACACATGAGTAGGTCCCGGCTTTCATTCCGGTCTTGGTCGCATTCACAGTGGGGCTGGTGACCGCATATGTTCCGGTCCAGGAGTAGGTGTAACCAGTTCCGCTTCCTCCTGAAGGCACCAGTGCAGTAATCTGGCCTGTGGTGCCGCCGTTGATCAGCACATTGGTCACCGCTCCTCCGGTGTAAGATATGACTGAGTTCTCTGTGACGGTGAAGGAGGCGGTCTTTGTTGCACCTACGCTGTCAGTGATTACACATGAATAGGTGCCCGCTTTCAGTCCGGTCTTGGTTGCATTGACGGTAGGGCTGGGCACTGCATAAGTGCCCGTCCAGCTATAAGTATACCCTGTCCCACTCCCGCCTGCCGGGACCAGAGCGGTGATCTGACCTGTAGACCCCCCGTTGATGAGCACGTTGGTCACAGCACCACCTGTATAGGTGATGACAGGGTTTTCGGTGACAGCGATCGAAGCAGTTTTGGTGGCGCCCACACTATCGGTGATGACACACGAATAACTTCCCGCCTTTAGCCCCGTCTTGTCCTCGTTGACGGTGGGGTTGGCTACCGCATACGACCCCGACCAACTGTAAGTGTACCCGGTGCCACTGCCACCTGCTGGCACCAGTGCGGCGATCGCACCCGTAGAGCCACCATTGATGAGGACATTGGTGATCGCACCGCCCGTATAAGAGATGACGGGGTTCTGGGCGATGGTGACTGTGGCCGTCTTGGTGGCACCTGCACTGTCCGTGATCACGCAAGAATACGTTCCCGCTTTCATACCAGTCTTGGTCGCATTAACGGTCGGGTTAGCAACCGCATACGTTCCAGACCAGCTGTAGGTGTAAGTGCCCGTACCTCCCGAGGGCACGAGGGCCGTGATTTGACCGGTAGACCCGCCGTTGATGAGCACGTCCGTGGCCACTCCGCCCGTGTAGGTGATGACGGTATTCTCGGTGACGGTGAAGGAAGCCGTCTTGGTGGCGCCTGCCGTATCGGTGATGAGACAGGAGTAGTTGCCCGCCTTGAGCGAAGTCTTGGTGGCGTTGACGGTGGGACTGGTGACCGCGTAATCACCCGTCCACGCGTAGGTGTAACTGCCCGTACCCCCCGTGGGTACGAGCGCCGTGATCTGGCCCGTAGATCCTCCGTTGATGAGCACGTTCGTGACCGCTCCTCCCGTGTACGTGATGACCGCGTTCTCGGTGACGGTGAAGGAGGCCGTCTTGGTGGCCCCGACGCTGTCCGTGATGACGCAAGAGTAGATCCCTGCCTGTAGCCCGGTCTTGGTAGCATTGACGGTGGGGTTGGCGACGGAGTAGGTGCCCGTCCAGCTGTAGGTATAACCTGTTCCGCTGCCGCCCGCGGGTACGAGAGCTGTGATCTGACCGGTGGACCCCCCGTTGATGAGGACGTTGGTGACGACGCCGCCGGTGTACGAAATGACGGGGTTCTCGGTGACGGCGAAGGAGGTGGTCTTGGTGGCGCCCACATTGTCGGTGATGACGCACGAGTAGGTGCCCGCCCTGAGGGAAGTCTTGGTTTCGTTGACGGTGGGGTTGGCGACGGCATAGGGTCCCGTCCAGCTGTAGGTATAACCCGTTCCGCTGCCGCCCGCGGGGACGAGAGCGGAGACCTGGCCCGTGGCTCCTCCGTTGATGAGTACGCTCGTGATGGCTCCTCCGGTGTACGTGATGACGGGGTTCTCGGTGAGGGTAAATGTGAACGTGTTGGTGGTGGGCGTGGTGGCGTCGTCGCTGACGCTGAGCGTGTAAGTGCCGGCCTTGAGAGACGTCTTCGCCGTCACTCCGCTCAATCCGGTGGTGGCTCCCCCGGAGGAAGACCACGACGGGGTGTAGTTTCCGGTACCTCCAGCGAGGGTGATGGCCGAGATGGCTCCCGTGCTCCCACCGTTGATGAGGACGTTGGTGATGGTGCCTCCGGTGTAGGAGATGGGCGACAGCGTGGTGACCGATGCTGCCGTGGAGATGACGAGGTAGACTCCGGTGCTACTGTTCTTGGCGCGCACCCAGGCGTAGTAGGTGGTGCTCTGCGTGAGTCCTGTGAGAGCCACCGGCTGCGACGCCTTCTGGGCGGTCAGGGTGAAGGAGTCGGTCAGGGTGCCGTTGGCGTCGTTGGTTGCGGAGGTGCTCAGGTAGTAGGTGTAGGTGGCATCCGTGCCCAGCCTAGCGATGCTAACGGAGACGGAGGCGGTGGTGAGAGTGGTCGAGTCGACAGCGACGGATCCACCCGAGGGAGGGCCGGCCTCGTTGATCTCGTAGACGTAGGCTCCTCCAGCACTTGCCAAAGCGGTAACTCTCTTGGCTGGCGCCCCTGACATGACATGGGTTCCCGATATGCCGACGGAAATGCCCATCTGGTCGGATGCGAGTCCGTCGCTGGCTGTCCATTGGATGACGTACTCCCATGCGCCCGTGGTGGAATTGCGCTTGTACAGATACGTAGACCCAGCCCCGCTCTTCGACGACGGATCTTTTCCATAGCAGCCGATGACGAGGTAGGTGCCGCTAACGGCAACGGAATAACCGAAAAGATCGGTTGCCACCGGGTCGGGATTATCCACGGTAGAAGTCAGGGTCCACGTACCCGACAGCCTCTCGTACGCATACGCTGCTCCCGCGTTGCTCACAGAGCTGACCGTTTTGTTGCGACCGCTCACGACTGCGTAAGTGCCGTCGATGGATACGCTGAACCCGAAGATTGCAGATATCGAATCGGGACAGGCGAGGATGGTCTTCTCTTCCCACGCACTGGTACCCGAATTGCGTTCGAATATGTACGCTCCTCCGCCTCCCGATTTGGAGTAGGCCCCGACTATGGCGCAGGTACCCGAGACGGAGACGCTGTATCCAAACATAGATCCAGTAGGAAGATCGCTGGGAAACAGGACAGTCTTTTGTTCCCATACTCCGGAAGTGGAATTGCGCTCGAATACGTATGCCCCGCCTGAGTTCGCGACGCCTAACCGCTTTCGCACGTAAGCACCGACGACGGCATAGGTTCCGCTCACTGAAACAGAGTAGCCGAATTGGTCGGAAGGCATGGCGTCGGCGGCGACCAGCTTGGTTTTCTGTTCCCACGCTGTCGTGCCGGAGTTGCGCTCGAACACGTACGCTGCACCGGAATTAGTCTTGCCTCCGGCGTCGGATGCATTCGCCCCGACCACAGCGTACGTCCCGCTCACGGCTACCGCGTAGCCAAAGTTGTCGGAAATGTACATATCGATGGGGTAGAGAACGGCCTTGTGCTCCCACTCTCCCGTGTTTTCGTTCACTTCCAACACGTACGCACCACCCGCGTTAGGCGCGGAGAGAGGGTCTTTTGCGTACGCTCCGACGACGGCGTAACTTCCGCTGACCGCCACAGAGTATCCGAATAGATCGTTCGCGGCAGGGTCGAATGCCGTCAGCGCGCCAGCCTCGTAGTAGAGGGACGCTGCCGAGAGAGTGATCTGGGTTCCAGAGGCGCTCATCACCGTGTATGCGCCCGTCAGCACGTTCTTGGCTCTCACGAACAAGTAGGGCGCGGTGCCGGCGGGGAGGCCGGACGGGTAGACCGTCTGAGCTCCCGTCTGAGCGGCGAGTAGGCAGACGTTGGCCATGGTACCCGCCACCGAATTGGTGGCGCACCAGGACAGGTAGTACGCGTAGTTGGCGTTAGTCCCCAGAGTAGTCATGGTGACCGCCACGACTGCTGTAGTGGCGGCATACGATACGACGGATATGGTGGATCCCGCGGGAGCGCTTCCGGTCCCCAGGGTGGTAACCACGACTCCGGTATTGGTGAGGAAGGTGTAGGCTCCGGTGACGACGTTTTGAGCTCTGAGGAAGAGGTATCGCGTGGTGGAAGGCGCCAGGAGCGTCAGTGACACGTACTGAATGGTCGTTACAGCTGTTACCGACGACAGGTTGGTCATCGTGCCCGCCGTAGAATTGCTGGGTGAGCTGGACACAAAGTAGTTGTACGTAGAATCCGTGCCCAGGAGCCCGATGCCGACGGCAGCGACGCACGTGGTGCTGGTGATGAGAGACGAGTCGACGGAGATGACTCCTCCCGAGGGAGCGACTCCCGTGAGAGTGTTCACGACCACACCCTTCGTCGTGACGAACGAGTAGGACGCGTCCGCCACGCTCTGAGCTCTGACGAAGAGGTACAGGGTGGTGGCTGGGGACAGCCCGGACACGCTGAGCGCCTGCGACGCGGTCTGTCGAGTGATTCCTACGAGGTCGGTCATGGTGCCGCTGGTAGAGTTGGTGGGCGAGCTGGACAGGAAGTAGTTGTAGGCGCTGGCCGCTCCCAGCGAGGATAGCGTCACCGTCGCGGTACAAGTGAGTTGGGTGATGCTGGAAACCGCAATGGTACCGGCGGCGGCGGGCCATGCGGGGGTGGTCAGTGTCGCGCTGGAGGAGATGACGGTCGCGGCGCCGCTGACGGCGACCTTGGCGCGTACCCAGAGGTAGTAGGCGGTGGACGCCGCCAAGCCCGTCAGGGGCACGCTCTGGGACGCGGTCTGGACCGCGCAAGTACCGCAGTCCACCATGGTAGCGGAGGACGAGTCTGTCGTAGAATAGCTGACGACGTACGTGTAGGTAGCGTCCGTTCCGAGGGTTCCGATGGCGACTGTGGCGATGCCGGAGTCCGCGAGCGACGCCGAGGCGGACAGGGTGGCTCCGAAAGGAGGGACGTAGGTGTCTATGGAGGGGAGCTCGTAGACGTAGGCCCCTCCCGCACTCGCAAAACCGGACACGGTCTTGTTGTACGCCCCCGAAACCACGTGGGTTCCGGAGATGCCTACAGAGTACCCCATCCAGTCGCCACCGAGTCCGTCGCTGGCGGTCCACTCGACCTTGTTCTCCCACACCCCCGTGTTTGAGTTGCGCTTGTACAGGTAGGTAGCGCCCGCGGAACTCTTGGAGGCCGGATCCTTCAGGTAACTGCCGATCACCGCGTAGACGCCGTTCACGGCGACGGAATTGCCGAACGCGTCGGACGCGACGGGGTCGGGGTTGTCCAGGATGGCGGTCTGCGCCCACGTGCTACCGACCCTCTCAAACACGTACGCTCCGCCTGCTTGGGTCAGAGAACTGACCGTCTTCAGACGAGCGCCTACGATGGCGTAAGTGCCGTCGATGAAGACGCTGTATCCGAATTGCCCGGTCGTGGTATCCGACATGGTGAGAATGGCTTTTTCTTCCCACGTACCGGTACCCGAGTTTCTCTCGTAGACGTAAGCTCCTCCTCCTCCCGACTTTCCGTAGGCCCCTACGATGGCATATGTTACCGAGACAGAGACGCTGTTTCCGAAAAAGGAGCCCGTGGGAAGATCGCTAGGGAACAACACGGCCTTTTGTTCCCACACTGTAGTTCCAGAGTTGCGCTCAAAGACGTAGGCTCCTCCTGACGATGAAACGCCCAACTGCTTTCGGTTGTAAGCCCCGACGACGGCGTAGGTCCCGCTCACCGAGACGGAGTACCCGAAGTAGTCGTTCGGCATGGCGTCGCTGGCGACGAGCTTGGTCTTCTGTTCCCATGCGATCGTACCGGAGTTGCGCTCGAACACGTACGCGGCACCGGCACTCGTCTTGCCTCCTGGGTCGGAAAAGAACGCTCCTACGACGGCGTACGTTCCGCTCACGGCCACCGAATAACCGAAAAAGTCGCTAGCGTACGCGTCGGTGGGGTAGAGCACGGCCTTGTGCTCCCATTCTCCCGTACTAGCGTTCAACTCCAGGACATAGGCTCCTCCCGCGTCAGAAATGGAGAAAGGGTCTTTGGTGTACGCTCCGACGACGGCGTAGCTGCCGCTCACCGCCACCGAATTTCCGAAAGTATCGCTCGCAACGGGGTCGAAGGCGGTGAGGGCGGCGGCCTCATAGTAGAGCGACGCCGCAGAAAGGGTGATCTGCGTACCGGTGGCGCTCATGACGATGTAGGTGCCCGTGAGAACGTCCTTGGCTCTCACGAAGAGGTATGGCGAGGTTCCGGCCGGCAACCCCGATGGGTAAACCGTTTGGGAGGCGGTCTGGGCCTTGAGGAGACAGGCGTTGGCCATGGTTCCCCCCACCGAGTTGGTGGCGCACCAGGACAGGTAATAGGCATAATTGGCGTTGGTTCCGAGGGTGGTCATGGTGACCGCCACGACGGCCGTCGTAGAGGCTGCGGAAGTGATGGATACCGTAGACCCCGTTGGCGCGCTTCCGGTGCCGAGAGTTGTCAGAGTCACCCCCGTGGTGGTCATGAAGATGTAGGTCCCCGTCTTGACGTTCTGCGCCCTCACAAACAGGTAGCTCGTCGTGGAGGGTGCCAGAAGGGTCAGCGTGGAGTTTGGGGGGGAAGTCTGGGCGGGCAATGACTTCAGGTTGGTCATGGTTCCCCCAGTAGAGTTGGTGGGGGAAGAGCTCAAAAAGTAATTGTAGATGGAATCCGTGCCCAGGGTGGTCATCGTGACCGCAACGGCGGCGGTAGTAGACGTGACGGAGTACGGCGTATACACCGTGCCACCCGAGGGCGCGACGCCCGCGGTGGTTGTCAGTGTCACTCCGGTGGTGGTGATGAAGGAGTAGGACGAGTCGGATACCTTCTGAGCTCGCAGGAAGAGGTACTGGGTCGTGTTCGGCGACAAACCGGAAAGAGACAGTGCCTGGGACGTCGTCTGTCTCGTGACCCCTATGAGATCGGTCATGGTGCCGCTGGTAGAGTTTGTGGGCGAGCCGGAGAGGAAGTAGTTGTAGGCGCCTGTTGCCCCGAGTGCGGTCAGGGTGACGGTGGCGGTGCAGGTCAGCTGTGTGATCGCGGAGACGGCGATGGTGCCGCCCAGAGGAGGCCAGTCGGGGGTGGTGGTGGCAGAGCTGGAGGAGAGGACGGTGTACGCCGCGCTGCCCGCCACCTTGGCGCGCACCCACAGGTAGTACTTGGTCAGCCCGGATAGGCCAGTGAGGGCGACGTTCTGGGATGCCGTCTGTGCTACGACGGAACCGCAGTCAACCATGGTGGCGGTAGACGAATTGGTCGTAGAATAGCTGACGACGTAAGTGTAGGTAGCGTCCGTCCCGAGGGTGCCGATGGCGACGGCGGCGATGCCCGTGTCGGCGAGAGACGAGGACACCGAGATGGTGATGCCGGAAGGAGGGACGGTGGTACCGGATGGGAGCTCGTAGACGTAAGCCCCTCCCGCAGCCCCAACACCGGTCACGGTTTTGCCGTATGACCCGGAAACCACGTGAGTTCCCGATATTCCGACGGAGTAACCCATACTGTCGTTGGCGAGTCCGTCGCTGGCGGCCCACTCGACCTTGTTCTCCCACGCTCCGCTAGTGGAGTTGCGCTTGTAGAGGTAGGTAGATCCGGCACTGCTCTTGGACGCCGGATCCTTGCCTTGACACCCGATCACCGCGTAGATGCCGCTGACGGCGACGGACCCGCCTAAATTGTCGTTTGTGACGGGGTCGGGGTTGTCCAGGACGGCGGTCTGCGTCCACGTGCCCCCGACCCTCTCGAATACGTACGCTCCTCCTGCAAATGTCAGAGAACTCACCGTCTTCTCAGAAGCGCCCACGACGGCGTAGGTGCCGTCTATACCAACGCTCATACCGAAGCTTCCTGCCGTGGTATCGGACATTGCGAGGATGGCTTTTTCTTCCCACGCACCCGTTCCCGAGTTTCTCTCGTAGACATAGGCTCCTCCTCCTCCCGACTTGTTGAAGGCCCCGACGATGGCGTAGGTACCCGAAACGGAGACGCTGCGTCCGAAATACGATGCCGTTACAAGATCGCTAGGGTACAGCACGGCCTTCTGTTCCCATACCGTAGTTCCGGAATTGCGCTCAAACACGTACGCTCCTCCCGAATTGGCGACGCCCAGCTGCTTTCTTCCGTAAGCCCCGACGATGGCGTAGGTTCCGCTCACCGAGACGGAACACCCGAATCCGTCGCCAGGCGTGGCATCGCTGGCGACGAGCTTGGTCGCCGAGGCCCACGCACCGGTTCCGGAATTGCGTTCGAACACGTAGGCGGCTCCGGCATCCGTCTTGCCTCCCGGATCGGAGCCGTAAGCTCCGACGACGGCGTACGTACCGCTCACGGCGACCCAAATACCGAAAAGGTCGGAAGCGCACGCGTCGGTGGGGTACAACACGGCCTTGTGCTCCCACTCTCCGGTGCTAGCGTTCAACTCGAGGATGTACGCTCCCCCCGCGTTGGTTAAGGAGAGAGGGTCTTTCTGGTACGCGCTGACCACGGCGTAACTTCCGCTGACCGCCACTGCGTATCCAAAGTAATCGAACCCGACGGGGTCGAAGGCAGTCAGGGCAGCGGCTTCGTAGTAGATACTCGCGGCGGCCAGAGTAGGCGTCTGCGTACCGCTGGCGCTCATCACCGTGTAGGCCCCCGTGAGCACGTTCTTGGCCCTCACGAACAGGTAGGGCGAGGTTCCGGCAGGTAGCCCGGATGGGTAGACCGTTTGGGATGTGGTCTGGGCGGCGAGGAGACATACGTTGGCCATGGTGCCCCCGACCGAGTTGGTGGCGCACCACGACAGGTAGTAGGCGTAGTTGGCGTTGGTTCCCAGGGTGGTCATGGTGACTGCCACGACGGCCGTGGTAGAAGCAGCCGAGGTGACGGATACCGTTGATCCGGTGGGCGCGTTTCCTGTGCCCAGCGTGGTCAGGGTCACGCCGACGGTGGTCATGAAGATATAGGCCCCCGTCTTGACGTTCTGCGCCCTCGCGAAGAGGTAGCTCGTTGTGGATGGAGCCAGTAGAGTGAGGAAGGCGTTTTGCGATGCCGTCTGTGCCGTGAGAGAGATGAGGTTGGTCATCGTTCCTCCCGTCGAGTTGGTGGGAGACGAGCTCAAAAAGTAATTGTAGGTGGAATCCGTTCCCAGGGTGGTCATGGTGACTGCCACGGTGGCGGAGACGGACGTGACGGAGGATGGCGTACCCACAGTGCCTCCTGATGGGGCGACGCCGGCGAGGGTAGTCAGCGTGACTCCGGTGGACGTGATGAAGGTGTACGCGCCGGTGGCGACGCTCTGCGACCGCAGGAAGAGGTACTGTGTGGTGTTGGGCGATAAGCCAGACAAGGACAGCGCCTGCGACGCCGTCTGTCTCGCCATTCCCGCCAGGTTGGTCATGGCTCCGCCGGTAGAGTTGGTGGGCGAGCCGGACAGGAAGTAGTTGTACGCTCCCGCTGCGCCGAGGTTGGCCATCGTGACCGTCGCGGTGCATGTGAGCTGGGTGATGGCGGAGAGGGTGATGGACGAGATGCCCGTGAAGAGGGGGTAGGCCGAGGAGATGGCGGTGTAGGCGGAGCTGCTGGTGACCTTGGACCTCACCCAGAGGTAGATGGCGGAGCCTACGGGCAGCGCTGCCAGGGTGACGCCCTGAGAGGACGTCTGGGCGACGCAGGTGCCGACGTCCACCATGGTGGCGGTGGACGAGTTGGAGAGAGAGTAGGAGACGACGTAGGTGTAGGTGGCGTCCGTGCCGAGCGTTCCGATGGCGACGGTGGCTGACCCCGCGCCGGCGGCGGAGGTGATGGAGGTGGCGGAGATGGCGCCGCCTGCAGGGGCAACCACACCGGAAGAGGGAAGTTCGTACACGTAGACTCCTCCCGCATTCGCCACACCGGTCACGGCCTTGGTGTTTGCCCCTGAAAGCACGTGGGTTCCGGAGATTCCGACGGAGGACCCCATCTGGTCGGAAGCGAGTCCGTCGCTGGCGGTCCACTCGATCTTGTTCTCCCATGCGCCGGTAGTAGAATTGCGCTTGTACAGGTAGGTGGAGCCCGCGCCGTTCTTGGACGCCGGATCCTTTCCGACACACCCGATCACCGCGTAGACGCCGTTGACGGCGACGCACCATGCGAAATAATCGAAGGCGACGGGGTCGGGGTTGTCCAGTATGGCGGTCTGCGTCCACATGCCCCCGACCCTCTCGAACACGTACGCTCCTCCTGCGTTGGTGAGAGAACTCACCGTCTTGGCGTAAGCGCCTACGACGGCGTAGGTGCCGTCGATCGCGACGCTGCACCCAAAGGCGCCGGTCGTGGTATCCGACATGGCCAGGATTGCCTTCTCTTCCCAGGCGCCTGTACCTGAGTTTCTCTCGTAGACGTAGGCTCCCCCGCCTCCCGATTTTGTGTAGGCCCCGACGATGGCGTAAGTGCCCGAAACGGAAACGCTGTATCCGAACACGGAGCTCGTAGTAATATCACTAGGGAAGAGGATGGCCTTTTGTTCCCACACTGTAGTTCCAGAATTGCGCTCAAAGACGTACGCTCCTCCTGAAGCTGCAACGCCCAATTGCTTTCGGGCGAAAGCCCCGACGATGGCGTAGGTTCCGCTCACCGAGACGGAGGACCCGAAGTTGTCGCCGGGCATGGCGTCGCTGGCGATGAGCTTGGTGCTCTGGGCCCAAGCTCCGGTACCGGAGTTGCGTTCGAACACGTAGGATGCACCCGCATTCGTCTTTCCTGCAGGGTCGGAAGTGTACGCTCCGACGACGGCGTACGTGCCGCTCACGGCCACTGAGGAACCAAAGCCGTCGGAAGCGTATGCGTCGGTGGGGTACAGAACAGCCTTGTGCTCCCACTCCGTGGTGGTAGCGTTGAGCTCGAGGACGTAGACTCCTCCCGCGTTTGTTACGGAGAGAGGGTCCTTCTGGTACGCTCCCACCACGGCGTAGCTCCCACTCACCGCAACCGAGAATCCGAAGTAATCGGTCGCGACGGGGTCGAAGGCCGTGATTGCGGCGGCCTCGTAGTAGATGCTCGAAGCTGTCAGGGAGGACACTATCGTACCGGATGCGCTCATCATCGTGTAGGCTCCGGTAAGCAAGTTCTTGGCTCTCACGAATAGGTAGGGCGACGTGCCCGCGGGCAGACCCGATGGGTAGACCGTTTGAGAGGCCGTCTGGGCGGTGAGGAGGCATACGTTGCCCATGGTTCCTCCCACCGAGTTGGTGGAGCACCAGGACAGGTAGTAGGCGTAGTTGGCGTTAGTCCCCAAAGTAGTCATGGTGACGTTAACGACGGCAGTGGTTGATGCCTTGGAGGTGACGGAGATAGTAGAGCCCGTAGGCGCGCTTCCGGTCCCGGGAGTGGTCAGGGTCACACCGGTGGTGGTCATGAATATGTAGGCCCCGGTCTTGACGTTCTGCGCCCGGACGAACAAGTAGCTCGTGGTCGACGGGGCCAGTAGAGTCAGGTTGGCGTTCTGCGATGCCGTCTGAGCCGTGAGAGAGACGAGGTTGGTCATCGTGCCTGCCGTGGAGTTGGTGGGCGACGAGCTCAAGAAGTAATTGTAGGTGGAATCCGTTCCCAGGGTGGTCAGGGTGACAGCCGAGGTGGCGGAGACGGACGTGACGGAGGAGGGCGTTCCGCACGTTCCTCCAGATGGCGCGACTCCCGACGGTGTCGCGAGGGCTACGCCGGACCCCGTCATGAGCGCGTACGTTCCGGTAGTGACGTTCTGTGACCGCAGGAAGAGGTACTGCGTAGTGTTGGGCGATAGTCCGGATAGCGACAGAGCCTGCGAGGTCGTCTGTCTCGTGAGTCCTACGAGGTCGGTCATGGTGCCGCTGGTAGAGTTGGTGGGCGAGCTGGAGAGGAAATAGTTGTAGAGGCCCGACGTGCCCAGGGTGCCCATGGTCACCGTTGCGGTGCAGGTGAGTTGGGTGATGGCGGAGAGGGCGATGGTGCCCCCTGCGGGAGGCCACGTGGAGGAGGTGACGGTCGTGACGCTGGGGGACAGGACGGTGGCGACACCGCTGCTGACCACCTTGGCCCGCACCCAGAGGTAGTAGGTCGTGGAGGACGCAAGGCCGTAGAGGGTAATGCTCTGGAACGCCGTCTGGGCTACGACCGTAGCGCAGTCCACCATGGCGGCGGTGGCCGAATTGGTGGTGGTGTAGCTGATGACGTAGATGTAGTCCGCGTCCGTCCCTAGGGTTCCGATAGAGACCGTCGCGGCGTCGGTGGTGGCCAGAGGCGACGGAACCGAAAGGGTAGCGGAGGCAGGAGGAACGGTGGTTTCCGAAGGGAGCTCGTACACGTAGGCTCCTCCCGCGCTCGTAACTCCGGTCACGGCCTTCGCCCGTGCCCCGGAAACCACGTGGGTACCAGAGATCCCAACGGAGAACCCCATATGGTCGCCAGTGAGTCCGTCGCTGGCGGTCCACTCGACCTTGTTCTCCCACACTCCAGACGTAGAGTTGCGCTTGTACAGGTAGGTGGCGCCCGCGGAATTCTTGGACGCCGGATCCTTCTGGTAACACCCGATCACCGCGTAGACTCCGTTGACGGCGACGGAATAGCCGAACCAGTCGGCAATGACGGGGTCGGGGTTGTCCAGGATGGCCGTCTGCGTCCACGTGCTTCCAATCCGCTCAAACACGTACACTCCTCCAGCTTGGGTCAGAGAACTCAGCTTCTTCAAGTAAGCGCCTACGACGGCGTAGGTGCCGTCTATACCAACACTGATTCCGAAGCTTGCGCTCGAAGAATCCGAACAGGTGAGGATGGCCTTTTCTTCCCACGCCCCGGAGCCCGAGTTCCTCTCGTACACGTAGGCTCCTCCTCCTTGTCCCGATTTGAGGCAAGCCCCGACGATGGCATACGACCCCGAAACGGATACACTGCGTCCGAATTGCGATGCGGTCGGAAGATCACTGGGGAACAGAACCGCCTTCTGTTCCCACACGGCGGATCCAGAATTGCGCTCGAAAACGTACGTTCCTCCTGAACTGGCGACACCCATTTGGGTTCGTATGTAAGCCCCTACGACGGCGTAGGTTCCGCTGACCGAAACGGATAATCCGAATTGGTCGGAAGGCATGGCGTCGCTGGCGACGAGCTTGGTGCCTTGGGTCCACGCCCCAGTACCGACATTGCGTTCGAATACGTAGGAGGCACCCGCATTTGCCTTGCCTCCGGGGCCGGATTGGGGCGCACCGACGACGGCGTACGTGCCGCTCACGGCCACCGACCGACCGAAATTTTCGGATTGGTACGCGTCGGTGGGGTAGAGCACGGCCTTGTGCTCCCATTCTGTGGTGGTGGCGTTCAACTCCAGGACGTACACGCTCCCCGCATCTGCGATAGCGAGAGGGTTTTTCCAGTACGCTCCGACCACAGCGTAGCTTCCGCTGACCGCCACTGCATACCCGAAGAAATCGCTCGTGGGGTCGAAGGCGGTGAGCGCTGCGGCCTCGTAGTAGAGTGACGATGCGGACAGGGTGATCTGCGTGCCGCTGGCGCTCATGACCGTGTAGCCCCCCGTGAGAATGTTCTTGGCTCGCACGAACAGGTAGGGCGACGTGCCCGCAGGTAGACCCGACGGGAAGACCGTTTGAGTGTTGGTCGTGGCGGTCAGGAGACACGCATTGGCCATGGTGCCTCCTGTGGAATTGGTGGCGCACCACGACAGGTAGTAGGCGTAGTTGGCGTTGGTGCCGAGGGTAGTCATGGTCACGCTGACGACGGCCGTGGTGGAAGCTGCGGAATTGACGGATACCACAGATCCCGTAGGCGCGCTTCCGGTACCCAGAGTGGTGAGAGTCACACCGACGGTGGTCATGAAGATGTAGGCCCCGGTGACGACGTTCTGCGCCCTCGCGAACAGGTAGCTCGTGGTGGAAGGAGCTAGTAGAGTCAGGTTGGCGTTCTGCGAGGTCGTCTGAGCCGTGAGGGAGATGAGGTTGGTCATATTGCCTCCGGTAGAATTGGTGGGGGACGAGCTCAAAAAATAATTGTAGGTGGAATCCGTACCGAGGGTAGTCATGGTGACCGCTACGGTGGCGGAGACGGACGTGACGGACGACGGGGTACCTACGGAACCACCGGAAGGCGCGACGCCCGCGGTGGTGGTGAGTGCCACTCCGTTGGTGGTGATGAAGGAGTAGGACCCGTCCGCGACGCTCTGGGAGCGCAGGAAGAGGTACTGCGTCGTGTTGGGGACCAGGCCGGAAACTCCCAGACCCTGGGCCGTGGTCTGAGCGCTCATGCCCACCAGATCAGTCATCGCGCCTCCCGCAGAGTTGGTGGGCGAGGCGGACAGGAAGTAGTTGATGCCCGTGCCGAGGGTGACGAGCGTCACCGTGACGATAGACGTCAGCGGGGTGATGGAGGACGGAACGATGGTGGGCCAGTTGGAGACGACTGCTCCGGAGGATGCCGAGATGACGGCATACACAGAGGTACTTGGCACCTTGGACCTCACCCAGAAGTAGAGGGTGGTTTTGTTGGGCAGCGCCGTCAGTGCCACGGTCTGCGACGCGGTCTGGGCGACGCACGTTCCGCAGTCCACCATAGTGGCGGTGGCCAAATTGGTGGTGCTGTAGGAGACGACGTACGTGTAGTCCGCGTCCGTTCCCAGTGTCGCTATAGAAACGGTAGCGGAGCCCGCGCCGGCATTAGAGACGGTCGCCGAGACGGTGGCTCCCGAAGGAGGGACGGTGGTGCCTGACGGGAGCTCGAACACATACGCTCCTCCCGCGGCCGCCACACCGGTCACGGGCTTAAGGTACGCTCCGGAGACCACGTGGGTTCCCGATATGCCGACGGATATACCCATTCTGTCGTTGGCGAGTCCGTCACTGGCGGTCCACTCCACTTTGTTCTCCCACGCGCCCGAAGTGGAATTGCGCTTGTACATGTAGGTCGCGCCCGCATTGGTCTTGGAAGACGGATCCTTGTTGTAACACCCGATCACCGCGTAGACGCCGTTGACGGCGACGGAAGCGCCGAACTGGTCAGTGGCGACGGGGTCGGGGTTGTCCAGGATGGCGGTCTGCGTCCACGTGCTTCCGATTCTTTCGAACACGTAAGCTCCTCCTGCGCTAGCCAGAGAACTCACCGTCTTGTAGGGAGCGCTTATGACGGTGTAAGTGCCGTCGATCGAGACGCTCCACCCGAATTGCCCGGTCGTGTTATCCGACATGGCCAGGATGGCCTTTTCCTCCCACGTACTGGTACCCGAATTTCTTTCGTACACGTACGCTCCTCCGCCTCCCGGTTTGCCGAAGGTCCCCACAATGGCGTAGGTACTTGAAACGGAGACGCTGTACCCGAAATAAGAGTTTGTAGGAAGATCGCTAGGGAATAACACGGACTTTTGTTCCCATACGCTGCTGCCGGAATTGCGCTCAAAGACGTACGCTCCTCCCGATTGTGTTACTCCCAGTTGAGTGCGCCAAGAAGCCCCGACGACGGCGTATGTTCCGCTCACCGACACAGAATATCCAAACCAGTCGGAAGGCATGGCGTCGCTGGCGACGAGCTTGGTACCCTGAGCCCACGCTCCAGTACTGACATTGCGTTCGAACACGTAAGCCGCACCGGCATCGATTTTGCCTCCCGGATCGGAGTTGTACGCTCCGATGACGGCGTAAGTACCGCTCACGGCAACCGAAAAACCGAATCGGTCCAAAAACCACGGGTCGTTGGGGTACAGCACGGCCTTGTGCTCCCACTCACCCGTACCTCCGTTCAACTCTAGAACATATGCGCCTCCCACGTCGCTCAACGCAAGAAGGTCTTTCTGGTAGGATCCGACCACGGCATAGCTTCCGCTGACTGCCACTGAGTACCCGAATGTATCGTTCGCGACGGGGTCGAACGCAGTTAGCGCGGCGGCCTCGTAGTTGAGGACCGTGGTGTTCATGGTGATCTGCGTGCCGGATGCGCTCATCACCGTGTAGGTTGCGGTGAGCACGTTCTTGGCTCGCACAAACAGGTAAGGCGACGTGCCTGCAGGTAGACCGGACGGGTAGACCGTTTGTGAAGCCGTCTGTGGTGCGAGGAGGCAGACGTTGGCCATGGTGCCTCCGACCGAGTTGGTGGCGCACCATGACAGGTAGTAGGCGTAATTGGCGTTGGTGCCGAGTGTGGTCATGGTGACTGCCACCACTGCGGTAGTAGAAGCAGCGGAAGTGACGGTTACGGTACTTCCTGTAGGCGCATTGCCGGTCCCGAGAGTGGTGAGGGCCACCCCTGTGACGGTCATGAAGATGTAGGCCCCCGTCCTGACGTTCTGCGCCCTCGCAAAGAGGTAGCTCGTAGTGGAGGGAGCCAGTAGAGTGAGGTTGGCGTTCTGCGAGGCCGTCTGAGCCGTCAGAGAGACGAGGTTGGTCATGACTCCCCCAGTAGAGTTGGTGGGCGATGAGCTCAAAAAGTAATTGTATGTGGAATCCGATCCCAGCGTAGTCAGGGTAACCGCAGAGGTGGCGGATATGGACGTGACGGACGAAGGCGTGCCCACGGTTCCACCGGAGGGCGCGACTCCCGCGGTGGTCGTGACGGCCGTTCCCGTGGTCGATGTCACAATGTAGAGCCCGGTCTTGATGTTCTGGGCGCGTACAAACAGGTACTGCGTCGTGTTGGGCGTCAATCCATACACAATAGGTGTTTGGGATGCCGTCTGGGCCAGGAGAGGTAATACGTCCGTCATGGCCGCCGCCGTGGAGTTGGTGGTCGCCGATGAGATGAAGTAGTTGTAGTAGCTTGTCGTACCGAGGCTAGTCATGGTCACGGCAGTATTACAGTAGAACTGGGTGATGGTGCTGACGGAAAGGGAGGCTCCCGAAGGGGGGATGATGGTGGTGATTGCACCAGAGGAGGAAGCGGACAGGAGGGTTGCCACGCCGCTGCTCGTAATTTTGGCGCGCACCCAGAAGTAGTAGGTGGTGTTGGCGGACAGGCCGGTGAGGACCACGGTCTGGGATGCTGTCTGGGCGACGCAGGTGCCGCAGTCGGTCATGGTGGCGGTGGCCACGTTGGTGGTCGAGCGGCTGACGACGTATGTGTAGGCGGCATCGGTTCCCAGGGTGGTGATTGTCACCGTAGCCGAGGTCTGTGTGTCTCCTCCATTCACCACCGAGATGGTGGCGCCGGAAGGTGCGACGTAGGTGTCTACGGCGGGGAGCTCGTAGACGTACGCTCCTCCCGCACTTCCCACACCGGTCACTGCCTTGCCGTATGCCCCGGAAATAACGTGAGTACCCGAGATGCCGACGGAGTAACCCATCTGGTCGTTGGCGAGTCCGTCGCTGGCCGTCCACTCGATCTTGTTCTCCCACGCACCCGATGTGGAATTGCGCTTGTACAGGTAGGTAGAGCCCGCATTGGACTTGGACGCCGGATCCTTGGCGTAACACCCGATCACCGCGTAGACACCGCTGACGGAGACGGAATAGCCGAAAGAGTCATACGCGACGGGGTCAGGGTTGTCCAGGATGGCGGTCTGGGTCCACGTGCTTCCGACTCTTTCGAACACGTAGGCTCCTCCTGCGCCGTTCAGAGAACTCACCGTCTTGTTGTTAGCGCCTACGACGGCGTAGGTGCCGTCGATCGAGACGCTTATTCCGAATTGTGCCGTAGAATCGGAAGCGGTGAGAATGGCCTTTTCTTCCCACGCTCCCACCGAGTTCCTCTCGTAGATGTAGGCTCCTCCTACTCCCGATTTCGACAAGGCCCCGACTATGGCGCAGGTGCCCGACACGGAGACGCTCCATCCGAACCGCGAGAAGGTTACAAGGTCGCTCGGATACAATCCGGCCATTTGTTCCCACGTCCCGGTTCCAGAATTGCGCTCGAAGACGTATGCTCCTCCCGAATAGACGACGCCCAGCTGAGTTCGTACGTAAGCCCCGACGACGGCGTAGGTTCCGCTCACCGAGACGGAATACCCGAAATAGTCGTTCGGCATGGCGTCGCTGGCGACGAGCTTGGTTTTCTGTTCCCACGCCCCGGTACCCGAGTTGCGCTCGAACACGTAGGCGGCGCCAGCATCCGCCTTTCCTCCGGGGTCAGCGATGGACGCTCCGACGACGGCGTACGTCCCGCTCACGGCAACCGAACAACCGAAGCCGTCGTTAACGCACGCGTCGGTGGGGTACAATACGGCCTTGTGCTCCCACTCTCCCGTTCCAGCATTCAGCTCCATGACGTACGCTCCCCCAGTGTCGATGATATAAAGAGTGTCTTTACCATATGCTCCGACCACGGCGTAGCTTCCGCTGACCGCCACAGACCATCCGAAGGCATCTGACGTAACGGGGTCGAAGGCCGTGATGGCGGCGGTCTCGTAGTAGAGGGGCGCGGCGGACAGGGTGATCTGCGTTCCGGTGGCGCTCATGACCGTGTATGTTCCCGTTAGCACGTTCTTGGCTCTTACGAAGAGGTAGGGCGACGTTCCTGCGGGAAGACCGGAGGGGTAGACCGTCTGAGAAGCTGTCTGTGCCTTGAGGAGGCAGACATTGACCATGGTGCCCCCCACCGAGTTGGTGGCGCACCAGGACAGGTAGTAGGCGTAGTTGGCGTTGGTGCCCAGGGTGGTCATGGTGACCGCGACTACACCGGTAGTAGAGGCTGCGGAAGTGACGGATACCGTCGATCCGGTGGGCGCGCTTCCGGTTCCCAGTGTCGTCAGCGCTGTGCCCGTTGTGGTCATGAAGATGTAGGCCCCCGTCTTGACGTTCTGGGCCCTCGCGAACAGGTAGCTGGTCGTGGAGGGAGCTAGGAGCGTCAGTGTGACGTTCTGCGACGTCGTCTGTACCGTCATCCGCTTGAGGTTGGTCATCGCCCCGGCCGTAGAGTTGGTGGGGGAAGAGCTTAGAAAGTAATTGTAGGTAGAATCGGTTCCCAATGTGGTCATGGTGACCGCGACGGTGGCGGAGATGGACGTAACGGAGGAAGGCGTACCCACGGTTCCTCCAGCCGGCGCTACTCCCGCTGTAGTAGTGAGCGTCGTCCCCGTGGTGGAAACCACAGTGTACTGCGCCGACTTGATGTTCTGGGCGCGCACGAAGAGGTACTGTGTCGTGTTGGGCGTCAAGCCGGACAGCGACGCGCCTGTCTGCGATGACGTCTGCGCTAGCAGCGGTGCCAGATCCGTCATGGCGGCCGCCGTAGAGTTGGTGGCCGCCGACGAGATGAAGTAGCTGTAGTTGCCCGCCGTGCCCAGGGTGGTCATGGTCACCGCAGTGTTGCACGTCTGCTGAGCGATGGTGTTCACCGTGAGAGTGGCGGCGCCCGAGGGCGGGGTGACCGTGGTGATGCTCGAAGAGGAGGAGATGACCGTGTACGCCAACGTGGTGGTGTTCTTGGCTCGTACCCAGAAGTAGTAGGTGGTCGCGGCGGTGAGGCCGGTGAGGATGACTGTCTGGGAAGCGTTCCGCACGCCGCAGGTGCCGCAGTCCGTCATGGTCGCCCCCGCCGAGTTGGTGGAGGTGCGGCTGACTACGTAGGTGTAGGCGGCGTCCGTGCCCAGCACGCCGATACTGACGACAGCAGAGGAGGTAGTGTCTCCGCCCGCCACAAGGATGGTCGCGGCGCTCGGAGCTATCGGCAACTCGTAGACGTAGACTCCTCCAGCAGTCGAAACACCGGTCACGGCCTTCTGGTATGCCCCGGAGAGCACGTGCGTGCCCGAGATACCTACGGATAAACCCATACTGTCGTTGGTGAGTCCGTCGCCGGCGGTCCACTGGGTCTTGTTCTCCCACGCTCCGGTAGTGGAGTTTCGCTGGTAAAGGTAGGTAGATCCCGCGTCCGTCTTGGAGGCCGGATCCTTATAGGGACACCCGATGACCGCGTAGACGCCGTTCACGGCGACGGAAACGCCGAACTGGTCGGAGGCGACGGGGTCGGGGTTGTCCAGGATGGCGGTCTGTGTCCACGTGCTTCCCACTCTCTCGAACACGTACACTCCTCCTGCGTTGGTGAGAGAACTCGCCGTCTTGGAGTTAGCGCCTACGACGGCGTAAGTGCCGTCGATAGAAACGCTGTACCCGAAGTTTCCGGTGATAGCATCCGACATGGCAAGGATGGCTTTCTGTTCCCACGCGCCTGTTCCCGAGTTGCGTTCGTACACGTACGCCCCCCCGCCTCCCGACTTTCCGTAGGCCCCGGCGATGGCATATGTCCCCGAGACGGAGACGCTCCATCCAAAGTACGATCCCGTAGGCAGATCGCTGGGGAAGAGCAGCGCCTTCTGTTCCCACACTCCAGAACCGGAATTGCGCTCGAAGACGTACGCTCCACCCGAGTTGGCGGCGCCCAACCGCTTCCTGTTATAAGCCCCGACTATGGCGTAGGTCCCGCTTACCGAGACAGAGTACCCAAAGGTGTCAAAAGGCGCGGCATCGCTGGCGACGAGCTTGGTTCCCTGGGTCCACGCCCCCGTACTCGAGTTGCGTTCGAACACGTAGGCAGCACCCGCGCCCGTCTCTCCTCCGGGGTCGCATGTGGATGCTCCGATCACAGCGTACGTCCCGCTCACCGCCACCGAACTGCCGAACGTGTCGCCAGCGTACGCGTCGGCGGGG
This sequence comes from Tribonema minus, assembly GCA_017506865.1. Taxonomy (NCBI): domain Eukaryota; class Xanthophyceae; order Tribonematales; family Tribonemataceae; genus Tribonema; species Tribonema minus. Next base: position 1,193,998 of record JAFCMP010000090.1, on the reverse strand, counting down.
TAGAGGACGGCCTTGTGCTCCCACTCTTCCGTGGTGCCACTCAGCTCCAGGACGTACGCTCCCCCTGCATTGGCCACGGAGAGAGGGTCTTTCAGCTGCGCTCCTACCACGGCGTAGCTCCCGCTCACCGCCACCGCGCATCCGAACTGATCGCTGGCGACGGGGTCGAAGGCGGTGAGAGCGGCGGCCTCGTAATACAGACCGAACGAAGTCATCGTGACCTGTGTCCCGGAGGCGCTCATCACCGTGTAGACACCCGTGATGACGTCCTTGGCCCTCACGAAGAGATAGGGCGACGTAGCGGCCGGCAAGCCGGAGGGGTAGACGGTTTGCGAGGCCGTCTGGGCCGCGAGGAGGCAAGCGTTGGTCATGGTTCCTCCGACGGAGTTGGAGGCGCACCAGGACAGGTAGTAGGCATAGTTGGCATTGGTCCCCAGGGTGGTCATGGTGACCGCCACCACGGCGGTCGTAGAAGCCGAGGAAGTGACGGATACGGTGGATCCCGTAGGCGCGCTTCCGGTACCCAGCGTGGTCAGGGTAGAACCGACGGTGGTCATGAAGATGTAGGCCCCCGTCTTGATGTTCTGAGCCCGTACGAACAGGTAGCTCGTGGTAGAGGGAGCCAGTAGAGTTAGACTGGCGTTTTGAGAAGTCGTCTGTGCCGTCAGCGCCTTGAGGTTGGTCATGGTCCCGCTCGTAGAGTTTGTGGGGGACGAGCTCAAAAAGTAATTGTAGATGGAGTCTGTACCGAGGGTGGTCATGGTGACGGCCACGGTGGCGGAGACGGACGTGACGGAAGAGGGGATTCCGCAGGTGCCTCCGGAAGGCGCCACTCCCGCTGTAGTGGTGAGAGGGATCCCTCTCGCCGTCATGTACGCATAAACACCGGTGAGGGCGTTCTGCGACCGCAGGTAGAGGTACTGCGTCGTGTTGGGCGATAAACCGGATACGGCCAGAGCCTGTGACCCCGTCTGTTCCAGCATTCCGCACAGATCGGTCATGGTGCCGCCGGCGGACATGGTGGGCGAGCTGGAGAGGAAGTAGTTGTACTGAGCGGTCGTTCCCAGGGTACCCATGGTGACCGTCGCGGTACACGAGAATTGGGTGATGGAGGAGAGGACGATGGTGCCCCCCGCGGGAGGCCATGTGGAGGACGTGGTCGTCATGGCGCTCGATGCGGAGAGGAGGGTATACGTAGAGCTGCTGACCACCAGGGCCCGTACCCAGAGGTAGTAGGTCGTCGAGGAAGCCAGGCCGTAGAGGGTGACGCTCTGCGACGCCGTCTGTACCGCGCAGGTGCCGCAGTCCACCATGGTGGCGGAGGACGAGTCCGTCATAGAATAGCTGACGACGTACGTGTAGAGGGCGTCGTTTCCGATGGTACCGATGGCCACCGTCGCCGCATCCGTAGAAGCCATAGGAGAGGGGGCGGATACGGTGGCGTTGGCGGGGGCTGTAGTCGCGAGCTCGTAGACATAGGCTCCTCCTGCGTTGCTCAAACCGGTCACGGCCTTCTGGTATGCCCCCGAAACCACGTGGGTTCCGGAGATTCCTACGGACCCACCCATCTGGTCGGATGCGAGTCCGTCGCTGGTGGTCCACTCCTTCTTGTACTGCCATGCGCCGGTGGAAGAGTTGCGCTGGTACAGGTAGGTGGCACCTGCACTGCTCTTGGACGCCGGATCCTTTCCGTTACACCCAATCACCGCGTAGACGCCGTTGACGGCGACAGAATAACCGAAACCATCGGAAGCGACGGGAAAGGGGTTATCGACGATGGCGGTCTGCGTCCACGTGCTTCCGATTCTTTCGAACACGTACGCTCCTCCTGCAGATGCCAAAGAAGTCACCGTCTTGAAGTAAGCGCCTATGACGGCGTAGGTGCCGTCGATCGAGACGCTCCATCCGAAGGTTGCGATCGTAGAATCCGAACAGGTTAGGATGGCCTTCTCCTCCCACGCACCCGTTCCCGAGTTTCTCTCATAAACATAAGCTCCTCCTCCTCCCGACTTGTTGAAGGCCCCGACGATGGCGTAAGTACCCGAAACGGAGACGCTGCGTCCGAAATACGATGCCGTTACAAGATCGCTAGGGTACAGCACGGCCTTCTGTTCCCACGTTCCGGTCCCAGAATTGCGCTCAAAAACGTAGGCTCCACCCGAGTTGGCAACACCCAGCTGCTTTCGGCCGTAAGCGCCTACGATGGCGTAGGTTCCGCTCACCGAGACGGAGAACCCGAATCCGTCGGAAGGCATGGCGTCGCTGGCGACGAGCTTGGTGCCCTGGGTCCACGCTCCTGTACCCGAGTTTCGCTCGAACACGTACGCCGCGCCTGCATTTGTCTTTCCTCCCGGATCGGAGCCGTTCGCTCCAACTACGGCGTACGTCCCGCTCACGGCGACCGCGGCACCGAAGGCGTCGGAAGCGTACGCGTCGGTGGGGCAGAGCACGGCCTTGTGCTCCCACTCGCCCGTGGTTCCGCTGAGCTGGAGGACGTACGCTCCTCCCGCGTTGGTGATGGAGAGAGGGTCTTTCGAGGCCGCTCCAACGACGGCGTAGCTTCCGCTCACCGCCACAGCGCCGAAATTATCGGTCGCCACCGGATCGTATGCCGTGAGTGCCGCGGCCTCGTAATACACACTCGCGGCGGCCAGGGTAGGCGTCTGCGTGCCGGACGCGCTCATCACCGTGTAGGCTCCCGTGAGCACGTTCTTCGCTCTCACAAACAGGTAGGGCGCGGTTCCGGCGGGGAGACCCGAGGGATAGACCGTCTGGGATGCTGTCTGTGCCTTGAGGAGGCAGACGTTGGCCATTGTGCCTGCGACCGAGTTGGTGTAGCACCAGGACAGGTAGTAGGCGTAATTGGCATCCGTTCCGAGGGTGGTCATGGTCACATTGACCACTGCGGTGGTAGTCGCCACTGAAGTCACCGACACTGTAGATCCGGAAGGCGCGCTTCCCGTGCCCAGGGTAGTCAGGGTCGTGCCGACGGTGGTCATGAAGGTGTATGCGCCCGTCCTGACGTTTTGAGCCCGGACGAACAGGTAGCTCGTCGTGGAAGGGGCCAGAAGTGTCAGGGTGGCGTTTTGAGATGTGGTCTGGGCGGTCAGCACCTTCAAGTTGGTGATCGTGTCCCCCGTCGAGTTGGTGGGGGACGAGCTCAAAAAGTAATTGTAGGTGGAGTCCGTGCCCAGGGTGGTCATGGTGACGGCGACGGTGGCGGTGGTAGACGTGACGGAGGATGGCGTCCCCACGGAGCCTCCGGAAGGCGCGACGCCAGCGGTGGTAGTGAGAGTGACACCCGCGGTGGTGATGAAGGTGTACGCGCCGGTGGCGACGCTCTGCGCGCGCAGGAAGAGGTACTGCGTCGTGCTGGGCACCAAACCGGATACTGCCAAAGCCTGCGATCCCGTCTGCCTCAGTGCCCCTATCAAGTCGGTCATGGTGCCGGTGGTAGAGTTGGTGGGCGAGCTGGAGAGGAAGTAGTTGTGCATACCGGAGCCCCCTAGAACGGCCATGGTGACGGTGGCGGTGCAGGTGAGTTGGGTGATGGAGGAAAGCGCGATGGTTCCGCCGAAGGGAGGCCAGTCCGCGGCGGCCGTGACCGTAGCGCTGGAGGAGATGACCGTGGCCACTCCGCTGCTGGCGATCTTGGCGCGCACCCAGAGGTAAGACGTGGCGGACGGAGGGAGGCCGTACAGCACGACATTCTGGGAAGCCGTCTGGACCACCAGAGAACCGCAGTCCACCATGGTGGCGGTCGCCAAATTGGTCGTCGAATAGCTGACGACGTATACGTATGTGGCGTCTGTTCCGAGAGTCGCGATGGAGACGGTCGCCACGTCCGTGGTCGCGATCGGCGACGGAGCGGATATGGTCGCGCCGGAAGGGAGAACGGTAGTGTCGACGTAAGGGAGCTCGTACACATAAGCTCCTCCCGCACCCGAAACGCCGGTAACCGCTTTGTTGTATGCCCCCGAAACCACATGAGTTCCGGAGATGCCAACGGAAAATCCCATTCTATCGGAAGCGAGTCCGTCGCTTGCGGTCCACTCGATCTTGTTCTCCCATGCACCCGTGTTTGAGTTGCGCTTGTACAGGTAGGTAGATCCGGCTCCGCTCTTGGAGGCCGGATCCTTGGCGTAACAGCCGATTACAGCGTAGACGCCGCTCACGGCGACGGAACTGCCGAACAAGTCGGACGCAACGGGGTCGGGGTTGTTCAGGATGGCGGTCTGGGTCCACGTGCTTCCGATTCTTTCGAACACGTACGCTCCACCTGCGTTGACGAGAGAACTCACCGTCTTGGTGTAAGCGCCTACGACGGCGTAGGTGCCGTCTATACCAACACTGTACCCGAAAGCTGCGATCGTAGAATCGGAACAGGTGAGGATGGCCTTTTCCTCCCACGTACCGGTACCCGAGTTCCTCTCGTAGATATACGCTCCTCCGCCTCCCGATTTGTTGTTGGCCCCGACGATGGCGTAGGTACCCGACACGGAGACGCTGTATCCGAAATATGACCCCGTAACGAGATCGCTAGGGTATAGCACTGCCTTCTGTTGCCATAGACCAGTTCCAGAATTGCGCTCAAAAACGTACGCTCCTCCCGAGACCGTGGCGCCCAATTGGGTTCGGGTGTAAGCGCCGACGACGGTGTAGGTTCCGCTCACCGAGACAGAGTACCCGAATTGATCAGAAGGCATGGCGTCGCTAGCGACGAGCTTGGTTGCCTGTGCCCACGCTCCTGTACCCGAGTTGCGTTCGAATACGTATGCAGCACCTGCATACGTCTTGCCTAAAGGGTCGGAGGCGAACGCCCCGACGACGGCGTACGTCCCGCTCACGGCAACCGACCAACCGAAGGTGTCGGAAGTGTACGCGTCGGCGGGGTAGAGCACGGCCTTGTGTTCCCACTCTCCTGTGCTAGCGTTCAACTCCAGGACGTACGCTCCTCCGGCGCCGTCCATGGCGAGGGGGTCTTTACCGACCGCTCCGACCACGGCGTAGGTTCCACTGACCGCCACGCTGTACCCGAGTTGGTCGCTGGCCACCGGGTCGAAGGCCGTGATGGCGGCGGCCTCGTAGTAGATGCTCGCTGCGGCCAGGGTGGGCGTCTGCGTGCCGGCCGCGCTCATGACCGTGTAGGCCCCCGTCAGCACATTCTTGGCTCGTACGAACAAGTAGGGTGCGGTTCCGGCGGGGAGACCCGATGGGTAGACTATTTGCGAGGTCGTCTGTGCCTTGAGCAGACAGGCGTTGGCCATGGTGCCGGCCACGTCGTCTGCGGCGCACCAGGACAGGTAGTAGGCGTAGTTAGCGTCCGTCCCCAGGGTAGTCATGGCCACGTTGACCACTGCCGTGGTGGCGGCCGCGGAAGTGACGGATACCGTAGATCCGGCAGGTGCGCTTCCCGTTCCCAGGGTGGTCAGGGTAGTGCCGACGGTGGTCATGAAGATGTAGGCCCCCGTTACGACGTTCTGCGCCCGGACGAAGAGGTAGCTCGTGGTCGATGGGGCCAGAAGAGTCAGACCAACGTTCTGGGATGTGGTCTGAGCTGTGAGGGACACGAGGTTGGTCATCGTGTCTCCCGTAGAGTTGGTGGGCGCCGAGCTCAAAAAGTAATTGTACGTAGAATCCGTACCCAGGGTGGTCATGGTTACGGCCACGGTGGCGGTGGTGGACGTGACGGCAGAGGGAGTACCCAATGTACCACCCGCGGGCGCCACGCCTGCAGCCGTCGTGAGGGTGGTGCCCGTTGTAGACAGCACGATGTACAGCCCCGACTTGACGTTCAGGGCGCGCACGAACAGGTACCGCGTCGTGTTGGGCGTCAAACCCGAGAGCGAGGAGGCTGTCTGTGATGCGGTCTGTGCCAGTAGAGACGCGACGTCCGTCATGGCCGCCGCCGTGGAGTTGGTGGTCGCCGAGGAGATAAAGTAGTTGTAGTTGGCCGCCGTGCCGAGGGTGGTCATGGTCACCGCGGTGTTACACGTCAGCGGAGTGATGGTGTTCACGGTGAGCGTGGCGGTGCCCGACGGCGGGGTGACCGTAGTGATGGCGCCGGACGAGGCGGAGAGGACAATGTAGGCTGAGCTGCTGGTCACCTTGGCGCGCACCCAGAAGTAGTAGGTGGTCAGAGCGGTGAGGCCGGTGATGAGAACGGACTGAGATGCCGTCTGGGCGACGCAGGTGCCGCAGTCCACCATCGTCGCGGTGGACGAGTTGGTGGTGGAGCGACTGACGACGTACGTATAGGTGGCGTCCGTTCCCAACACGCCGATGGTGATGGTGGCCAAGGACTGCGTGTCTGCGCCCCCAACCGCGATCGTGGCGGAGGAAGGAGAGACGGAGGTGTCGACGGAGGGGAGCTCGTAGACGTAGGCTCCTCCCGCAGACGCAACACCGGTCACAGCCTTGTTGTATGCCCCGGAAACCACATGAGTTCCGGAAATACCGACGGACCAACCCATATAGTCGAAGGCAAGTCCGTCGCTGGCGGTACACTCCACCTTGTTCTCCCATGCCCCAGTAGTGGAGTTGCGCTTGTACAGGTACGTCGCACCGGCCATGCTCTTGGACGCCGGATACTTTCCATTACACCCTATGACCGCGTAGATGCCGTTCACGGCGACGGAAATGCCGAAAAAATCGGAGGCGGCGGGGTCGGGGTTGTCCAGTATGGCAGTCTGCGTCCACGTACCACTCAATCTCTCAAACATGTAGGCTCCTCCTGCTGACGCCAGAGAACTCACCGTCTTGGTGTAAGCGCCTACGACGGCGTATGTGCCGTCGATGGCGACGCTTTGCCCGAAGCTTGCGATTGTAGAATCCGAACAGGGGAGAATGGCCTTTTCTTCCCAGGCACCGGTGCCCGAGTTGCGTTCGTACACGTAGGCTCCTCCGCCTCCCGTTTTGCCGTAGGCCCCGACCATGGCATATGTACCCGAAACGGAGACGGTGCCGAAAAACGAGCCCGTAGCAAGATCACTAGGGAACAGTACGGCCTTTTGTTCCCATACTGCAGTTCCGGAATTGCGCTCAAAGACGTAAACTCCTCCTGAGTTCCCAACGCCCAATTGAGTGCGCCAATAAGCCCCGACGACGGCGTAGGTTCCGCTCACCGACACGGAACTTCCGAATCGGTCGCCTGGCATGGCGTCGCTGGCGACGAGCTTGGTACCCGAAGCCCACGCTCCTGTACCCGAGTTGCGTTCGAAGACGTACGCGGCGCCGGCACTTGTGTCTCCTGCCGGATCTGATTTGGGAGTTCCTACGACGGCGTACGTGCCGCTCACGGCCACCGAATACCCGAAATTGTCGGTGTTGTACGCGTCGGTGGGATAGAGCACGGCCTTGTGCTCCCACTCGCCCGTGCCTCCGTTCAACTCCAAAACGTACGCTCCTCCCGAGTTGGCAATGGCGAGAGGGTCTTTCTGGTAGGATCCGACCACGACGTAGCTTCCATTGACCGCGACAGACCAGCCGAAATTGTCGCTCGCGACGGGGTCGAAGGCTGTCAGGGCTCCGGCCTCGTAGTAGAGGGGCGCCGCGGAGAGGGTAATCGCCGTTCCGCTCGCGCTCATCACCGTGTACGCCCCCGTGAGAACGTTCTTGGCTCGCACGAACAAGTAGGGAGTGGTGCCGGCGGGCAGTCCCGATGGGTAGACCGTCTGAGAAGCGGTCTGGGCCTTGAGGAGGCAGACGTTGCCCATGGTGCCGCCGACTGAATTGGTGGCGCACCAGGACAGGTAGTAGGCGTAGTTGGCGATTGTTCCCAAAGTAGTCATGGTGACGTTGACCACCGCCGTGGTGGAGGCAGCGGAAGTGACGCTCACGGTGGAGCCCGTAGGTGCGTTTCCGGTTCCTAGCGTAGTGAGAGCCACGCCGACGGTGGTCATGAAGATGTAGGCCCCGGTGACGACGTTCTGAGCTCTCGCAAAGAGGTAGCTCGTGGTGGAGGGGGCCAGTAGAGTCAGGTTGGCGTTCTGTGATGCCGTCTGAGCCGTGAGAGAGATGAGGTTCGTCATGACTCCACCCGTAGAGTTGGTGGGGGACGAGCTCAAAAAGTAATTGTAGGTGGCATCCGTTCCTAGCGTGGTCAGAGTCACGGCCGAGGTGGCTGTAGTGGACGTGACGGAGGATGGCGTTCCCACGGTTCCTCCCGAGGGCGCGACGCCCGTGATCGTTGTGAGAGTGGTGCCCGTGCTGGACAGTACAATGTACAGTCCCGACTTGGCGTTCTGCGCGCGCACGAAGAGGTATTGCGTTGTGTTAGGCACCAGTCCCGAAAGAGAGAGCATCTGCGACGACGTCTGTGCCAGTAGATACGACACGTTGGTCATGGCGGCCGCGGTGGAGTTGGTGGTCGCCGACGAGATGAAGTAGTTGTAGTTGGCTGCCGTGCCCAGTGTGGTCATGGTCACCGTGGCGATGCAGGTTAGCTGGGTGATGCTGCTGACGGAGAGAGTCGCGGCACCCGAGGGTGGCGTGACCGCAGTGATCGCGCCGGACGAGGCGGAGAGGACGGTGTAGGCGGAGCTGCTGGTCACCTTGGCGCGCACCCAGAAGTAGTAGGTGGTACCGGTGGTGAGACCGGTGAGGAGAACGGCCTGGGATGCCGTCTGGGCGACGCAGGTGCCGCGATCAGTCATTGCCGCGGTCGCCGAATTGGTGGTCGAACTGCTGACGACGTACGTGTAGGTGGCGTCCGTTCCGAGGGTCCCTATGGTCACCGTAGCCAAGGACTGTGTGTCTGCGCCTGCCACCGCGATCGTGGCCGAGGAAATAGATACGTACGTGTCAACGGAGGGGAGCTCGTACACATACGCTCCTCCCGCTTGTGACACACCAGTCACGGTCTTGATGGATGCCCCCGAAATCACATGAGTTCCTGAGATACCTACGGAGTAACCCATGAAGTCGCCAGCAAGTCCGTCACTGGCGGTCCACTCGATCTTGTTCTCCCATGCGCCGGTAGTAGAGTTGCGCTTGTACAGGTAGGTGGAGCCGGCGCTACTCTTGGAGGCCGGATCTTTGCCGTAACACCCGATCACAGCGTAAACGCCGTTCACGGCGACCGATCTGCCGAAAGTGTCGCTGGCAACGGGGTCGGGGTTGTCCAGTATAGCGGTCCGAGTCCATGTGCCACTGACCCTCTCGAACACGTAGGCTCCTCCTGCGCTGCTCAGAGAACTCACCGTCTTGGCGGAAGCGCCTACGACGGCATAGGTGCCGTCGATCCAGACGCTGACTCCGAATTGTCCGGTTGTGGTATCCGACATGGCGAGGATGGCCTTTTCCGCCCACGCACCAGTACCCGAGTTCCTCTCGTACACGTACGCTCCTCCGCCTCCCGATTTCTGGTGGGCCCCGACGATGGCGTAGGTGCCCGATACGGAGACGCTGTATCCGAACTGCGAGCCCGTGACAAGATCGCTGGGGAACAACACCGCCTTCTGTTCCCATACTGTAGTTCCAGAATTGCGCTCAAAGACGTACGCTCCTCCGGAATTGGCAACGCCCGACTGCTTTCTTTGGTAAGCACCGACGAAGGCGTAGGTTCCGCTCACCGAGACGGAAATTCCGAATTGGTCATTCGGCATGGCGTCGCTGGCGACGAGCTTGGTCTTCTGTTCCCATGCGGTGGTACCGGCGTTGCGCTCGAACAGGTAGGCGGCACCCGCACCCGCTCTTCCCCCAGGGCCGGAGTTGAACGCTCCGACGACGGCGTACGTTCCGCTCACGGCCACCGACCAACCGAAGTTGTCGGAACCGTACGCGTCGGTGGGGTACAGCACGGCCTTGTGCTCCCATTCTCCAGTGGTACCGCTCAACTCCAGAGCATACGCGGCCCCCGCGTCGGAAATGGCGAGAGGGTCTTTCAGGTATGCTCCGACGACGGCGTAGCTTCCACTGACCGCCACAGACCATCCGAGTCGATCGGTCGCGACGGGGTCGAAGGCGGTGATCGCGGCGGCTTCGTAGTACAGGGACGCAGTGGACATTGTGATCTGGGTGCCGCTCGCGCTCATGACCGTGTAGGTTCCAGTGAGCACGTTCTTGGCTCTTACGAAGAGGTAGGGCGACGTTCCTGCGGGCAAGCCCGAGGGGTAGACCGTCTGGGAGGCCGTCTGCGCGGTGAGGAGACATACGTTGCCCATGGTGCCTCCGACCGAGTTGGTGGCGCACCAGGACAGGTAGTACGCGTAGTTGGCGTTCGTTCCCAGTGTAGTCATGGTCACAGCCACGACACCGGTGGTAGAAGCGGCGGAAGTTACGCTCACGGTAGACCCGGTAGGTGCATTTCCGGTTCCCAGGGTGGTCAGCGTCGTACCCACGGTGGTCATGAAGATGTAGGCCCCCGTCTTGACGTTCTGAGCTCTCGCAAAGAGATAGCTGGTAGTAGAGGGAGTGAGAAGGGTTAGTGTGACGTTCTGCGACGTCGTCTGTACCGTCATCAACTTGAGGTTGGTCATCGTTCCGGCCGTGGAATTGGTGGGGGACGAACTCAGAAAGTAGTTGTAGGTGGCATCCGTTCCCAGCGTGGTCATGGTGACCGCCACAGTGGCGGAGATGGACGTGACGGAAGAGGGGGTTCCGACGGTTCCTCCGGCGGGTGCGACGCCCGCCGTAGTGGTGAGAGTCGTTCCCGTGGTGGAGATCACCGTGTACTGCCCCGACTTGATGTTCTGAGCGCGGACGAACAGGTACTGCGTCGTGTTGGGCGTCAGACCGGAGAGCGAGGCGCCGGTCTGGGAGGCAGTCTGGGCGAGTAGAGACGCGACGTCCGTCATGGCCGCGGCGGTAGAGTTGGTGGCCGCGGACGAGATGAAGTAGTTGTAGTTGCCCGCCGTGCCGAGGGTGGTCATTGTCACAGCGGTGTTGCACCCGAGCTGGGTGATGGTGTTCACCGTGAGAGTGGTGGCCCCCGACGGAGGGGTGACGGTGGTGATGCCCGACGAGGAGGAGATGACAGTGTAGGCCGACGTGACGGTGTTCTTGGCGCGCACCCAGAAGTAGTAGGTCGTGGCGGCGGTCAGGCCGGTGATGACAACGGTCTGGGGCGCCGTCTGGTTGACGCATGCGCCGCAGTCCGTCATGGTCGCCCCCGCCGAATTGGTGGACGTGCGACTGACGACGTACGTGTAAGTGGCGTCCGTTCCCAACACGCCTATGGCGACGGTCCCCGAGGAGGTGGTGTCTCCTCCGCCCACGAGGATGGTCGCGGCGCTCGGAGCTACCGGTAGTTCGTAGACGTAGACTCCTCCCGCGCTCGAAACACCGTTCACGGCCTTGTTGTATGCCCCCGAAACCATGTGAGTTCCGGAGATGCCGACAGAGACCCCCATCAAGTCGTTGGCGAGTCCGTCGCTGGCGGTCCACTGGATCTGATTTTCCCATGCCCCTGACGTAGAGTTGCGCTGGTACAGGTAGGTGGAACCGGCACCGCTCTTGGATGATGGGTCCTTGCCGAAACAGCCGATGACCGCGTAGACGCCATTCACGGCGATGGAAACGCCGAACTGGTCAGAAGCTACGGGGTCGGGGTTGTCCAGGATGGCGGTCTGTGTCCACGTGCTTCCAACCCTCTCGAAGACATACGCTCCTCCTGCGTTGCTCAGAGAACTCACTGTCTTGTTGTAAGCGCCCACGACGGCGTAGGTGCCGTCGACGGCGACGCTGCCACCAAATAGTCCGACAGTGGCATCCGACATGGCCAGGATGGCCTTCTCTTCCCACGCTCCCGCACCCGAGTTCCTCTCGTACACGTAAGCTCCTCCTCCTCCTGATTTCTGGTAGGCCCCGACGATGGCGTAGGTGGCCGAGACGGAGACGCTGATTCCGAAATACGAGCCCGTAGGAACATCGCTCGGATACAACACGGCCTTCTGTTCCCACACTCCTGACCCCAAATTGCGCTCAAAGACGTACGCTCCCCCCGAGTTGGCGGCACCCAGCCGCTTCCTGGTGTAAGCACCGACGACGGCGTAGGTTCCACTCACAGCGACGGAGTACCCAAAAGAGTCCGAAGGCATGGTGTCGCTGGCGACGAGCTTGGTGCCCTGGGTCCACGCTCCCGTGTTGGCATTGCGTTCGAACACGTACGCCGAACCCGCACTCGACTTACCTCCCGGGTCAGATCCGAACGCTCCGACGACGGCGTACGTCCCGCAAACGGCCACCGCATTACCGAAAAGGTCGCTTGCGTACGCGTCGGTGGGGTACAGCACGGCCTTGTGCTCCCACTCACCAGTGGTACCACTTACTTCCAGCACGTACGCCGCCCCTGCATTGGAAACGGAAATAGGGTCTTTCGAACGGGCTCCTACAACGGCATAGCTTCCGCTGACCGCCACTGAAATTCCGAACTGATCGCTTGTGACGGGATCGAAGGCCGTCAGGGCGGCGGCCTCGTAATACACACTCAGCGCATTCATGGTGACCTGCGTGCCGGAGGCGCTCATCACCGTGTAGACGCCCGTGATGATGTCCTTGGCGCGCACAAACAGGTAGGGAGAGGTTGCGGCCGGCAGCCCCGACGGGTACACCGTTTGGGAAGCGGTCTGGGCCTTGAGGAGACAGACGTTGGCCATGGTACCTCCGACAGAGTTGGCAGCGCACCAGGACAGGTAGTAGACGTAGTTGGCGTTAGTCCCCAAAGTAGTCATGCTGACTGCCACTACGGCCGTCGTGGAAGCCGAGGACGTCACGGAGACGGTGGATCCAGTAGGAGCATTTCCGGTTCCCAGAGTGGTCAGCGCCACTCCCGTACTCGTCATGAATATGTAGGCTCCTGTGACGACGTTTTGGGCGCGCACAAAGAGGTAGCTCGTCGTAGATGGAGCCAGAAGAGTCAGACTTGCGTTCTGAGACGTCGTCTGGGCCGTCAACGCCTTCAGGTTGGTCATCGTCCCGCTGGTAGAGTTGGCGGGAGATGAGCTCAAAAAGTAATTGTAGGTGGAATCCGTGCCCAGGGTGGTCATCGTCACCGCGACCGTGGCGGAGACGGACGTGACGGAGGAGGGGGTTCCGCAAGTGCCTCCTGCCGGCGCCACACCCGCCGTGGTGGTGAGAGGGACCCCTCTCGCCGTCATGTACGCATAAACACCGGTGAGGGCGTTCTGCGACCGCAGGAAGAGGTACTGCGTCGTGTTCGGCGATAAGCCGGATACGGCCAAAGCCTGTGACCCCGTCTGTTCCAGCATTCCGCACAAATCGGTCATGGTGCCGCCGGCGGACATGGCGGGGGAACTGGAGAGGAAGTAGTTGTACTGACCGGTCGTCCCCAGGGTACCCATGGTGACCGTCGCGGTACAGGAGAGTTGGGTGATGGAGGAGAGGGTGATGGTGCCTCCCGCGGGGGGCCACGTCGCGGTGGTGGTGACCGCGGCGCTGGGCGAGATGACAGTGTAGGTGGACGTGCCGACCACGGCCCGTACCCACAGGTAGTACGTCGTGGAGGACGCGAGGCCGTATAATGTCACGTTCTGTGACGCCGTCTGTATCGCGCAGGCGCCGCAGTCCACCATGGTAGCGGACGAGGAGTCCGTCGTAGAATAGCTGACGACATAAGAGTAGACGGCGTCGTTTCCGAGGGTTCCTATGGCTACCGTCGCCACGTCCGCGGGAACCATGGACGAGGGGGCGGATACGGTGGCGTTTGAGGGAGCTGTAGTTGCGAGCTCGTACACATAGGCTCCTCCCGCTTGTGACAACCCAGTCACGGCCTTGGCGTACGCCCCCGAAACCACGTGAGTTCCCGAGATACCAACGGACCATCCCATGTAGTCGTTGGCGAGTCCGTCGCTGGCGGTCCACTCCTTCTTGTACTCCCATGCTCCTGTAGAAGAGTTGCGCTGGTACATGTAGGTGGCACCGGCAGCGCTCTTGGACGCCGGAGCCTTACCCGTACACCCGATTACAGCGTAGACGCCGTTCATGGCGACCGAAGAACCGAAGGTATCGGAAGCGACGGGGAAAGGATTGTCGACAATAGCCGTCTGGGTCCACGTGCTTCCGATTCTTTCGAACACGTACGCTCCTCCTGCGTTGACGAGAGCGCTCACCGTCTTCTGGTAAGCGCCCACGACGGCGTAGGCGCCGTCGATCGCGACACTGCTCCCGAAGTTTCCGGTGGTGGTATCCGACATGACTAGGATGGCCTTTTCTGCCCACGCGCCGTTACCAGAGTTGCGTTCGTACACGTAGGCTCCTCCTCCTCCTGATTTCAGGTTGGCCCCGACGATGGCGTAGGTACCCGAGACGGAGACGCTACATCCGAACCGCGATGCCGTAACAAGATCACTAGGGAACAGCACCGCCTTCTGCTCCCACACTCCGGTTCCGGAGTTCCGCTCGAAGACGTACGCGCCTCCAGATTGTCCAACGCCCAACTGCTTTCGCGTATAAGCACCAACGACGGTGTAGGTTCCACTCACCGAGACGGAAATTCCGAATTGGTCGGAAGGCATGGCGTCGCTGGCGACGAGCTTGGTTCCCTGTGTCCACGCGCCGGTACCGGAGTTGCGTTCGAAGACGTAGGCTGCGCCTGCGTTTGTCTTACCTCCGGGGTCGGATTGGTACGCTCCGACGACGGCGTATGTCCCGCTCACAGCCACCGAAACACCGAAGGTGTCGGAAGCGTACGCGTCGGTGGGGTAGAGCACGGCCGTGTACTCCCACTCACCCGTGCCAGCATTGAGCTCCAGTATATATGCTCCTCCCGCATTGGACAATGCGAGAGGGTCTTTAAGTCGGGCTCCTACTACGGCGTAGGTTCCTCTGACCGCCACGGCATACCCAAACTGATCGCTCGCGACGGGGTCGAATGCCGTGAGTGCGGCGGCCTCGTAATAGAGAGACGCGCCAGACAGAGTAGGCGTCTGAGTGCCGCTGGCGCTCATGACCGTGTATGCCCCCGTGAGAACGTTCTTGGCCCTCGCGAACAAGTAGGGTGCGATTCCGGCGGGGAGACCCGACGGATAGACGGTTTGGGAGGCGGTCTGGGCGGCGAGGAGGCAGACGTTGGCCATGGTGCCTGCCACCGAATTGGTGTAGCACCAGGACAGGTAATAAACATAATTGGCGTTAGTGCCCAAAGTAGTCATGGTGACGTTGACCACGGCAGTAGTGGATGCCACGGAAGTGACAGATACCGTAGATCCGGAAGGCGCACTTCCTGTTCCGAGAGTGGTAAGAGTCGTGCCGACGGTGGTCATGAAGATGTAGGCCCCCGTGACGACGTTCTGTGCCCGGACGAACAGGTAGCTCGTGGTCGATGGGGCCAGAAGAGTCAGAGTGGCGTTTTGCGATGCCGTCTGAGCCGTCAACACAATAAGATTGGTCATGCTTCCCCCCGTAGAGTTAGCGGAGGACGAGCTCAAGAAGTAGTTGTAGATGGAATCCGTTCCCAGGGTCGTCATGGTGACCGCGACGGTAGCGGATATGGACGTGACGGAGGATGGTGCTCCCACGCTGCCGCCAGAGGGCGCGACGCCCGCGGTTGTGGTGAGGGAAACGCCCGTAGACGTGATGAAGGTATAGGAAGAGTCTGTCACCTTTTGCGCGCGCAGGAAGAGGTACTGCGTCGTGTTCGGCACTAAGCCGTAAAGAGTCATACCCTGTGACCCCGTCTGTCTCAGCATTCCCGCCAAATCGGTCATGGTGCCAGCGGTGGAGTTGGTGGGCGAGCCGGAGAGAAAGTAGTTGTAGTAGCCGGAGCCCCCCAGAATCGTCATGGTGACGGTGGCGGTGCATGTCAGCGGGGTGATGCCGGAGACCGCGATGGTTCCGCCGTAACCAGGCCAGTCCGCTGCGACGGTGACCGTAGCGCTGGAGGAGATGACGGTGGCGACTCCGCTGCTGGCGATCTTGGCGCGCACCCAGAGGTAGCACGTGGTGGACGACGAGAGGCCGTAGAGGGTCACGTTCTGGGAAGCCGTCTGGACGGCAAGAGATCCGCAGTCCACCATGGTGGCGGTCGCCAAGTTGGTGGTGCTGTAGCTGATGACGTACACGTACGTGGCGTCCGTTCCGAGGGTTCCGATGGCGACGGTGGCCACGTCCGTGGTGGCGATCGGCGACGGCGCCGAGATGGTGGCACCGGACGGCAGGACGACCGAGTTTGGATCGGAGGGGAGCTCGTACACGTAGGCTCCTCCCGCTTGTGACTGCCCGGCCACAGTCTTAACATACGCCCCCGAGACCACATGGGTACCCGAGATACCGACGGAGTACCCCATGGAGTCGGAAGCGAGACCGTCGCTGGCGGTCCACTCCATCTTGTTTTCCCACGCACCTGATGTAGAGTTGCGCTTGTACAGGTAGGTGGCGCCCGCAGCGCTCTTGGACGCCGGATCCTTGCCGTGACACCCGATCACCGCGTAGACACCGTTGACGGCGACGGAATCGCCGAAAGTGTCGGAAGCGACGGGGTCGGGGTTGTCGAGGATGGCGGTCTGCGTCCACGTGCTTCCGATCCGCTCAAATACGTAGGCTCCTCCTGCGGTGGAGAGAGAGCTCACCGTCTTGGTGTGAGCGCCCACGACGGCGTAGGTGCCGTCTATGGAGACGCTCAACCCAAAGCTTGCGGTTGTAGAATCCGAACAGGTGAGAATCGCCTTTTGTTCCCATACGCCGGTGCCCGAGTTGCGTTCGTACACGTAGGCTCCTCCGCCTCCTGTTTTTTGGTAGGCCCCGACGATGGCGTAGGTACCCGAAACGGAGACGCTCAATCCGAACAGCGACGCCGTAGGAAGATCGCTCGGATACAATACGGCCTTTTGTTCCCATACTGTAGTGCCGGAATTGCGCTCAAAGACATACACTCCTCCTGAATTAGTGATACCCAGCTGTTTTCGCGCGTAAGCCCCGACGACGGCGTAGGTTCCGCTCACAGCGACTGAGGACCCGAAGAAGTCGCTTGGCATGGCATCGCTGGCGACGAGCTTGGTGCCCTGGGCCCACGCTCCCGTACCCGAGTTGCGCTCGAATACGTAAGCTGCACCCGCATCCGTCTCGCCACCCGGATCGGATAAGTACGCTCCGACGACGGCGTACGTGCCGCTCACAGCCACCGAATAACCGAAGTTGTCGGTAGAGTACGCGTCGGTGGGGTAGAGCACGGCCTTGTGTTCCCACTCCATGGTCGTGGCATTCAACTCCAGGACATACGCTCCTCCCGCGTTGGTGACGGAGAGAGGGTCTTTCTGGTACGATCCGATGACGGCATAGCTTCCGCTGACCGCCACCGAGTACCCGAATCCATCGGATGAGACGGGGTCGAAGGCCGAGAGGGCGGCCGCCTCGTAGTAGATGCTCGCGGCGTTCAGTGTGATCTGTGTGCCGGTGGCGCTCATGACCGTGTACGCTCCTGTGAGCACGTTCTTGGCTCGCACAAAGAGGTAGGGTGACGTTCCTGCGGGCAGACCCGATGGGTAGACTGTCTGGGAGGCGGTCTGGGCCTTGAGGAGACATGCGTTGGCCATGGTCCCGGCCACATCATTGGCAGCGCACCAGGACAGGTAATACGCATAGTTTGCGTCCGTTCCCAGGGTGGTCATGGTGGCATTGACGACAGCCGTCGTGGCAGCTGCGGAAGTAACGGATACGGTTGATCCGGCGGGTGCACTGCCCGTTCCTAGTGTTGTCAGCGTCACTCCGGTAGTGGTCATGAAGATGTAGGCCCCCGTCTTGACGTTCTGCGCCCTCGCGAACAGGTAGCTCGTGGTGGAGGGAGCGAGCAGGGTGAGTGTGACGTTCTGAGAAGTGGTCTGAGCCGTCATCACCTTGAGGTTGGTCATCGTGCCCCCCGTAGAGTTGGTGGGCGACGAGCTCAAAAAGTAATTGTAGATCGAGTCCGTTCCGAGGGTGGCCATGGTGACCGCCACGGTGGCTGTGGTAGAGGTGACGGACGAAGGCGTTCCCACAGTTCCGCCCGAGGGCGCGACGCCCGCGGTCGTGGTCAGGGTCACCCCCGCAATGGTGATGAAGGAATAGACACCGGTGGCGATGCTCTGCGACCGCAGGAAGAGGTACTGCGTAGTGCTGGGCGATAAACCCGAGAGAGACAAAGCCTGCGATCCGGTCTGTCTCAGTGCCCCTGACAAGTCGGTCATGGTGCCGGTCATGGAGTTGGTGGGCGAGCTGGAGAGAAAGTAGTTGTAGAGCCCGGAGGCGCCGAGGGTGGTGATGGTGACCGTGGCGGTACAGGTGAGCGGAGTGATGGCCGACACAGAAATGCTTCCGCCGTAACCGGGCCACGTACCCGTGGTGGTGACTGCGGCGCTGGTGGAGATGACGGTGGTGAGCGTGTAGAGGGACGTGATCTTGGCCCGCACCCAGAGGTAGTAGGTCGTCGAGGACACGATGCCATAGAGGGCGACCGTCTGTGCCCCCGTCTGGGCTATGAGAGAACCGCAATCTGTCATGGTCGCGCCGGCCGAGTTCGTCGTAGAATAGCTGACGACGTAGGTATAAGTGGCGTCCGTCCCTAGGGTTCCGATAGTGACAGTCACGGCATCCGTCACAGCCAACGACGACGGGGCCGAAATGGTGACAGAGGAAGGAGGGGCGGTAGTTCCAGAAGGAAGCTCGTACACATAGGCTCCTCCCGCGCTTCCAAAACCGCTCACGGCCTTCTGGTATGCCCCGGAAACCACGTGGGTCCCCGAAATGCCGACGGAGTACCCCATACTGTCGTTGGCGAGTCCGTCGCTGGCGGCCCACTCGATCTTGTTCTCCCATGCGCCATTTGTGGAGTTGCGCTTGTACAGGTAGGTGGAACCCGCATTGGTCTTGGAGGCCGGATCCTTGGCGTAACACCCTATCGTCGCATAGACGCCGCTCACGGCGACGGAAGCACCGAACAAGTCGATAGGGAAGGGGTCGGGGTTGTCCAGGATGGCGGTCTGCGTCCACGTGCCGCTCACCCGCTCGAACACATACACTCCTCCTGCTTGGCTCAGTGCACTCACCACCTTGCCGGAATTGCCTACGACTGCGTAGGTGCCGTCGATCGCTACACTCGATCCAAACTGTGCGGTGATCGTATCCGAACATGTAAGGATAGCCTTTTCCTCCCATGTTCCCGTACCCGTGTTCCTCTCGTAAACGTAAGCTCCTCCTCCTCCTCCCTTCGACGGAGCCCCCACGATGACGTAAGTGCCCGAAACCGAGACGCTCCATCCGAACGCCGAACCGGTAAAAAGATCGCTCGGGTATAGCACTGCTTTCTGTTCCCAAATTGCGGACCCCGAATTGCGCTCAAAGACGTACCCTCCTCCTGATGCTGTAGACGCGCCCAGCTGCTTTCTATTGTAAGCACCGACCATAGCGTAGGTTCCGCTGATCGAGACGGAGTACCCGAAATAGTCGCTCGGCATGGCGTCGCTGGCGACGAGCTTGGTCTTCTGTTCCCACGCTCCAGTGCCCGAATTGCGTTCGAACACGTAAGCTGCACCCGCATCAAATTTCCCCCCCGAGTCGGATTTGTACGCTCCTACGACGGCGTACGTCCCGCTCATGGCAACCGAAGCACCGAAGAAATCGGAAGCGTACGCGTCGGTGGGGTACACCACGGCCTTGTGCTCCCACTCACCCGTGGTTCCGTTCAACTCCAAGACGTACGCTCCTCCCGTATTTGAGATAAAGAGAGGGTCCTTCAAGTACGCTCCGACGACTGCATAGCTTCCACTGACCGCTACTGCGTATCCAAATTGATCGCTCCCGACGGGGTCGAAAGCCGTCAGGGCGGCGGCCTCGTAGTAGATGCTGGATGCGGATAGCGTGATTTGCGTACCCGTCGCGCTCATGATTGTGTAGGTTCCTGTGAGCACGTCCTTGGCGCGCACAAAAAGGTAGGGTGACGTTCCCGCAGGTAGACCGGAGGGGTAGACCGTCTGAGACGCGGTCTGTGCCTTGAGGAGGCAGACGTTGCCCATGGTACCACCGACATCGTTGGCAGCGCACCAGGAGAGATAGTAGGCGTAGTTGGCGTTGGTGCCGAGAGTGGTCATGGTGACATTGACCACTGCCGTCGTAGAAGCAGCAGAGGTGACGGACACCGTAGAGCCCGTGGGTGCGTTTCCGGTTCCGAGAGTGGTCAGGGTCACGCCCGTGGTGGTCATGAAGATGTAGGCCCCGGTGACGACGTTCTGCGCCCTTGCAAACAGGTAGCTCGTGGTGGAAGGGGCCAATAGAGTGAGGTTGGCGTTCTGGGACGTCGTCTGAGCCGTCAACGACTTCAGGTTGGTCATGACTCCCCCCGTAGAGTTGGTGGGAGACGAACTCAAAAAATAATTGTAGGTAAAATCCGTACCGAGGGTGGTCATGGTGACCGCGACGGTGGCGGAGACGGACGTGACGGACGAGGGCGTACCCACGGTTCCACCCGCCGGCGCCACGCCCGAGGTGGTCGTGAGGGTAGTCCCCGTGGTGGACAGCACCGTGTAGAGCCCCGTTGTGGCGTTCTGGGCGCGTACGAAGAGGTACTGCGTCGTGTTGGGCGTCAGGCCGGAGAGCGGGGAACCGGTCTGCGATGCCGTCTGGGCGAGTAGAGATGCCACATCCGTCATGGCCGCACCCGTAGAGTTGGTGGCCGCCGACGAGATGAAGTAGTTGTACTTGCCCGCCGTGCCCAGGGTGGTCATGGTCACCGCGGTGTTGCACGTCTGTTGTGTGATGGTGTTGACGGTGAGTGTAGTGGCCCCCGAGGGCGGCGTGCTCGTGGTGATGGTAAATGATGTGGATATGACGGTGTAGATCGATCGGGTCGCCTCCTTGGCACGAACCCAGAAGTAGTAGGTGGTGCCGGCGGTGAGGCCGGTGACGGAGACGGTCTGCGACGCGGTCTGGGCGACGCAGCTGCCGCGATCGGTCATGGTCGCGGTGGCAGAATTGGTGGTCGAGCTACTGAGGAAGTACGTGTAGGCGGCATCCGTCCCCAGAGTTCCTATCGCGAGCGTTACCGCACCGGTGGTATCTCCGCCGCCGGAGGCGATGGTCGCGGCAGGAGCGACTCCTCCCGACGGGAGCTCGTAGACGTAGGCTCCTCCCGCATATGAAAGACCAGTCACGAGCTTACCGTAGGCGCCTGAAACCACGTGAGTCCCTGAAACTGCAACAGAGTATCCCATCAAAGCGGCCGAATTGCCGTCACTGGCCGTCCACTCGACCTTATAATCCCACAGTCCGGTGACGGAGTTGCGCTTGTAAAGGTAGGTGGCACCCGCGTTGGCCTTAGAGGCCGGGTCCTTATTGATGCACCCGATCACCGCGTACACGCCGCTCACAGCGACGGAATAGCCGAAATTGTCGGAAGCGACGGGAAACGGATTGTCGACAATAGCCGTCTGCGTCCACGTGCCACTGACCCTCTCGAACACGTATGCTCCTCCTGCGCTGGTCACAGAACTCACCGTCTTGTTGTAAGCGCCAACGACGGCGTAGGTGCCGTCGATCGAGACGCTCCATCCAAATTGTCCGATGGTAGAATCGGAAGCGACGAGGCGGGGGGTCTTCGCTTCCCATGCGCCCGTACCCGAGTTCCTCTCGTATATGTATGCTGCTCCTGCGCCCGCCGATCTATTGTATGCCCCGACGATGGCGTAGGTTCCCGAAATGGAAACACTGTATCCAAACGACGAGCCCGTGTAGGCTATGTCAAAAAAGCCAATGACGGTGAAGAGATTGGCCTTCTGTTCCCATACCGTAGACCCCGAATTGCGCTCGAATACGTACGCTGCTCCTGATGATAAGGCGTCGCCCTGTTGCTTTTTGTTGTAAGCCCCGACGATGGCATAGGTTCCGCTCACCGAGACGGTGTATCCGAAATAGTCGTTGGTCATGGCGTCGCTGGCGACGAGCTTGGTACCCTGGGTCCACGCCCCGGTACCCGAGTTGCGCTCGAACACGTAGGCCGCACCCGCATCCGTCTTGCCCCCGGGATCGGAGGCGTACGCACCGACGACGGCGTATGTGCCGCTCACGGCCACCGAATAACCGAACTGGTCGGTAGTGCGCACGTCGGTGGGGTAGAGCACGGCCTTGTGCTCCCACTCGCCAGTGCTTCCGTTGAGTTCGAGGATGTACGCTGCTCCTGTCGAGGGAATCGCGAGAGGGTCCTTGTCGATCGCTCCGACCACAGCGTAACTGCCGCTCACCGCCACTGCGTATCCGAAAAAATCGCCCGCTACGGGGTCGAAGGCCGTGAGGGCTGCGGCCTCATAATACAAACTCGCTGCGGACAGCGACACCACCGTTCCGCTCGCGCTCATGACTGTGTAGGCCCCCGTGAGCACGTTCTTGGCGCGCACAAACAGGTAGGGCGAGGTGCCTGCAGGGAGACCCGACGGGTAGACCGTTTGGGAAGCGGTCTGGGCTGCGAGGAGGCAGAGGTTGCCCATGGTACCCCCCACCGAGTTGGTGGCGCACCACGACAGGTAGTAGACGTAGTTGGCGTTAGTTCCCAGGGTCGTCATGGTAACGGTGACGACGGCCGTGGTGGAAGCTGAGGAATTGATGCTCACAGTTGATCCGGTAGGCGCACTGCCCGTTCCCGGGGTGGTCAGGGTCACCCCGGTGGAAGTCATGAAAATGTAGGCCCCCGTGACGACGTTCAGTGCCCTGCAGAACAGGTAGCTCGTCGTAGATGGGGCCAGCAGAGTCAAAGTGGCGTTCTGGGATGCAGTCTGAGGCGTCAACGCCTTCAGGTTCGTCATCGTACCGCCGGTAGAGTTGGTGGGCGAGGAGCTCAAAAAGTAGTTGTAGGTAGAGTTAGTTCCCAGAGTGGTCATGGTGACCGCTACGGTGGCGGAGACGGAGGTGACGGACGAGGGCGTTCCGACGGAACCTCCTGAAGGCGCGACGCCCGCAGTGGTCGTGAGGGTTGTCCCCGTGGTGGAAAGCACAGTGTATAGCAAAGATATCGTGTGCTGGGCGCGTACGAAGAGGTACTGCGTCGTGTTGGCAGTCAAGCCCGAGAGCGGAGTGCTCTGTGACGTGGCCTGGCGTAGGAGAGGCGCCACATCCGTCATGGAAGCCCCTGTGGAGTTGGTCGACGCGGACGAGATCATGTAGTTGTAAAAATAGGTCGATCCCATGCTGGTCATGGTCACCGCGGTTCCACACGTGAGCGGAGTGATGGTGTTCACAGTGAGCGTAGTGGCCCCCGAGGGAGGAATTTGCATGCCGAGGCCGTGGGAAGGGGAGATGACAGTGTAAGCCAGAGTGCTGGTGTTCTTGGCGCGCACCCAGAAGTAGTAGGTGGTACCGCCGGTGAGGCCGGTGACCAGAACGGTCTGAGAGGCGGTCTGCGCGACGCAGGTGCCGCAGTCCGTCATGGTCGCGGTGTTGACGTTGGTGTCGGACCGACTCACGACGTACGTGTAGGTGGCATCCGTCCCCAACACCCCGATAGTGACCGCAGAGAAGGCGGAGGTGTCCCCCCCGTACACGTAGACAGTCGCGCCGGATGGAGCAACTGACATATTATATTATTTGATATCATATTTAAAATGTGTAATAAACGACCAATGACATTCAAGCAATGGCTCCAAGCGACATGCAAATGCAAGTAATGCGATTCTTTCTGAGGAAAAAGTTACTATATCATCACACTTTTCGCACGCAGTGATCCCTCGAGCAGAATTTTTCTGCTTCTGGCACGATCGACTCGTTCTCGACAATGCCCTCATCCACGCGCAACTTGCGCGCGGTGCTGTAGTGCACGGGGCCAAGCGACTTCATCATGGCCTCGTACTACTCCTTGGTGATGGGATCATATGGTGCCTGCGCGTACACTGTGCGCGTGGGGTCGCGCGGTAGGAACGACACCCCCTTCAACATGTACTGAAACACGTCGAGTGCGTGCGCAATCTGATGTCCCTCAGTCTCAGGGTCGAAAGTGACTGTGGCCCACACTTGATTGTCCGAGTACACGCGCTGCATGAACGCCGAGAGGCTCAGTTGCTCCCACATACTGACTGTGTTTGTGGTGCGCACGCCTTCGGCTGCGACTGGGAACTCCACCACCTTGGTGTTCTCGCCGCCGTAGACAATGATTGCGCAATGCCGCTCATGGAACAGCTAATGCGGCGGTTGCGCAGCATCACTTCGTTGGACTTGGCGTTGCTGTTCACCGATAGCGTCACCGTCTTGGCGTACAAGATGGACGCGCGTACTGATGCGAGGTAGTCCTCCAGGTCGACGGCACGGTGCGGGCAGCCATCACCTCATCAATGGTCTCGTGAGCAACAGCTGCGCAAACAAGTTTCTCGCTACTGTTGTTACCGTGACTGACACCTTGCTGTGTCATTTAAAAAAGTGTTGAACCAGCTCAGTGTTGCGTTTGGACTTATCCAGTTATTCTATTGTCTGTTGAGCAATTCCGCATAATCATGGAACTGATGCTTGTGTTGCCGGTGGAAGAGCAGGCACGCTTTGCAGATCGCTCGTGGTGCCAATACGCAAATTCAGATATTTTCAATTTGCAGCGACTGACAAGGTTTGAGGACAACATGTTCGATGACCCCAGAGACGATGAGGTGCAGATGTTGAAAGTATCCACCCTGGGAAACCTGGCTTACATGTCGCTGCACGCACCAGAGCAGTTCCGCAGCAGGTGGAAGGACCTCTTGGCACGGTACCTCGATCTGCACCGATTTAAAAATAGGGCTGTGATACGAGGCGGGGTCCCCATTGCGCCACCGCCATCGCCACCAAGGCATCTGCGATAGTGTTGCAGCGCGTCCGCTCTATCACACTCTGCTATAAGTGTAAGAGCAGGCGTATATGTAACGTCTGGAGCATGTAGCATGCAGTGCCAGTGAAGGTCGCAGAGTGAATGCGAACATCGGTGCACCAGTGTGTGTATGATAGTCAAAGCAGTGTCAGATGTCAGCACATGTGTGAGTGCAACAGACAATGTGTGTATGATGGTGAAGACAGTGTCAGGTTTCAGCATGTAAGTAGCAGGTGTCAGTACAAGTGCCAGTGCGTGTGGAAGGTACCTAAACTGCAAGTATCTGAAGCTAGTGTCAGCACCAGTGCAAATGTCCGTGTAGCGTAAGTGTCAGTGTTAGAGGCAGAGAGCAAGAGTAAGAAATGTGTAAGAGCGAGTGTCGTTGTAGTTTATGCTTCGCACACGGTGTCATCAAGAGTGTATGCGAGTGCGAGTGTATCAGGCGATTAATGCATCACACAGACACTTTGTGGAGTCCTACTTACTGTTCATGCTGTATAAGCGGGTCAGCTGGCTATTCCTCGATGCTAAGGTGCTTTGTCTTTGGCGAGCGATACAAGTGGCGCTGCACAGGTAGAATGTCGCCCAACTTGTTTTCGATTTCATCTAGTCTTTCGATAAGCTGGCGCATTTCATTTCTCATGTCGCATATAGCGACACGTACGTTGAGCTCCTGCCTTGTCACATGCAGTTCAACTTCCTCTACGCGCTGTTCTACCTTTCTCACACTGTACCCAAGATTCGATATTAGTTCCATCGAATTTCCCATTGTTTTTTTTGTGTTGACTATAATAAACAAAATGATGTCTGGCATTATCGAATTACTACAGAAACAGCTTGAACAACAATTCGAATCTCACCGTGACGTATTCGAAAAAACCATCAGAGATATTGTGTCGGACGAGGTGAGGAAAGCACTGAAGGATGTCGGGCTTGAGAAGCAGAATGCCAAACCAGCGGCCCCTCCTGCGCCAGCACCAGCAGCCCCTGTGCCAGCAGCCCCTGTGCCAGCAGTCACAAAACCAGCAGCAGTCCCCCTGAAAGCGCCAAAGAGACCGCTGTGGTCGGACTATATGTGATGACATCATCCAGAACATGGTGGAGTACATGAGCGGGGGAGGATACATGCTCGCAACCATCAATAAGGCCTGGTCAAGTGCTTACGCGGCAACACACGGTGCCCACACAGCTGCTACAATGATGGCACAAACGTACGCGACTGTAGCATGGTGTTGTGATATGGCGAATGGCAAGGAGCCTGATCTACATGCATGGGTCATTGCATCCTCACAAGCGCATGCTGGGGCGCTCATGCAACTGGCAGCAGTTCATAACATGTCAGGCATCTCCAGAAACGCCGCAGCGTGTGATGCTGTGTACACAGCTTCTGCTGTAGCCAACTCTGAGCCATGCTTGAGATGGTGGCGGATTCAACGTTTGCTACACCCAATCAATGAGTGTGTGGCGCAAGCAGCAGCACGCACAGCGTCCGGCAGAGCCTTGCGGTACTTGCTAAGCGTGTACGCTCCCTTTGATTATGACAGATTCGTAACATGGTGCTTTGAAGATCACACTAGATTTGAGCTACTAAACACCATGGTCAAGAGCCTGTGCTTGAACTGTTATGATGAGGCGAGGATCGGGATACTGCTGCACTCTGCGCTCGCGCACAATTGCATGCAGGTGGTTGAAACACTGGAGAAAGAGTACGCCCAGGTCGTCCGATCAGCACTTGCCTGTGCTCATTTTCTGATCCGTTCCGCGGTGAAACACGGCCACGTCGAAGCAGTGGACTATCTGTGGAGACATGGAGTTAGGGCAGGACCTGTTGAGTTTGTAGAGTTGATTGCAGTCGCTGGTACGTCAGCCATGCAAGAGTGGCTGGCTCTACATGGGTGAGACGCAGTCTTGCCATCAATACACACTCACAACAGGCAAATACTAGTTCTCAGCACATGGTTCTATTTCAAGACGTACTTTGACTGCTGCCATGACATCATTAGCACACAAAGCATGTCATTTGCATTTGCACACAATAGGGGCGCATGACAGTTGAGGCCTGTAGAATTCGATCAAACTTTAGGATTAAAACAAAGAGATTCGAGGATTAAAATACAATGTGTGTTGGATTCGGGTAATAAATGCGTGTTTGCATGCGCGCAATTAATATGTGCGCCAGGGGCATGCACACACAGCTTCACTCTCACTCCTCACACACAAACACACAAAAATGGCAAAGAGGAAGCAACAGGTCTACCCGAAGCCCTCCATCGAGGAAGCGAGGTTGAACAGGAAGCGTCGTATGCAGTACAGGTCGGACGCTGCTGCGAGGAGAGATGTCGTTCGCGCACGGCTCTCCAAAGAGTGCGCAAGGCGTGCAAATGGCCCTGCATACATTGCAGAGTTTTTAAAGGAGGTGCCACAGGATCCTGTGCCCATGTTAGCGAGCACTCTGCTCTCTGCAGCGAGCGCTGATACAGATGGAGCCGTGAGGAAGGAGTGCGCATTTCCCGGCTGCCCCAACAATGCACTGCGCAAGTGGTGTGAACAGCACAAGCGGCTCAATGAATGCAGGGAGCCGTCGTGCACAAAGGGGGCTAACTACAACGTTCCTGGCGCTGGAGGTCAGTGGTGCATTACGCACAAAGGAGAAGGTATGGTAGACATCCTCCATAGGCGTTGCAACTGCGGCAAGGCACGCCCATGCTTTGGCTGCACCGGCGACGCACACCCCACTTGCTGCGCTAAGTGTAAAAAGGGTAGTATGATCGACTTAGTCAACAGGCGATGTGAATGTGGCAAGGCACGACCGAGCTTCGGTTTTGAAGGAGATGATCGTGCCACATGCTGTGCACTTTGCAAGGCTGACAATATGACCGACATAAAGAAGCGACGTTGTGTATGTGGCAGTGCAAGTCCGTGCTTCGGTTTTGAGGGCGACGATCGCGCCACCTGCTGTGCACTTTGCAAAAACGTCAACATGATTGACATACACAACAGGCGCTGCAACTGTGGCAAGGCAAGACCAAAGTTTGGTTATGGGAGTGACACACGCCCCACATGCTGTGAAATTTGCAAGCACGACAATATGATCATCCTCAACAGGCGCTGCAACTGTGGCAAGGTACAACCGAGCTTTGGCTTCGTTGGCGACGCACGCGCCACCTGCTGTGCACTTTGCAAGGACGACAAAATGGTCAACATCGTCACTAGGCGGTGCAACTGTGGCAAGGTACAACCGGTCTTTGGCCTCGACGGCGATGCACGCGCCACATGCTGTGCCCTCTGCAAGGACAACGATATGATCGACGTTGTGCATGCACGCTGCAGCTGTGGTCAGTCGCAGCCGAGCTTTGGCTTCGACGGCGACGCACGCGCCACATGCTGTGCCCTTTGCAAGGACAACGATATGACCGACATTGTGCATGCACGCTGCAGCTGTGGCAAGGCGCAACCGTGCTTCGGTTTTGAGGAGGACAATCGTGCCACATGCTGTGCACTTTGCAAGGACAATAATATGATCAATATCCTCAGCCGGCGCTGCGAACATGGGCGGCGGTTGTCTGATTGCCTCGGAGACATTTGCGGCATAAAGCTCGGATGCAAGTCCATAGAGGAATTATTTGCGACCTCCACAGCGTTTTTCATCTTGGGTGAGTTCGTGGGCGACCCACTGGCAGCTTACCTCACCTGCCTTGACCAACGCATTGACCTACCTGACGGCAGCTACACCAAGCCCGACCTGCTGCTTAAAAAGGGCAT
Organism: Tribonema minus; assembly: GCA_017506865.1. Lineage (NCBI taxonomy): Eukaryota > Xanthophyceae > Tribonematales > Tribonemataceae > Tribonema > Tribonema minus. Next base: position 1,165,494 of record JAFCMP010000090.1, on the reverse strand, counting down.
TGTAGAGTACGACGGCGCATTCTTCCACAGGGAAAAGGTCGAGCATGACTCACACAAGACCCGTGCTACCACGGCCCTAGGCTACACAGTTACCCGCTACCGCGACGGTGGCCTCCCCGCCATCAAAGGCGCAGTCAACTTTGCAGTGGATGCACGGAAGGGGCTGGAAGGCCTGGCGAGGCAGGTGGCGACGCACCACGGCGTCACGATGGACCGCCAGCTTTGGCTCCACATAGACTCACTTGCACGGCGTGCGATATTGCACCTACAGCAGCGCTATGCCAAGGTGAAGCAGACTGAGATGACGCAGTACATGGTGTAATGCCCATTCGCCTGAAATGAAAGAATGGTTGAAGCTACATCAGGATTACTGACACGCGGTCTTGTGTTTCTTTCCAGCTCAAGTCATCAGGCAGGTCCGCTCTCAATACACGTATGCACAATGCAATGAATTCAACAATTTGTTCCGTCATGTATTGCTTGCTTTATTACATAAATGTGTGGCACAAGCTTCATGCCTTTGGCTCCTGTGCAGATTCTGCCTCATCATCACTTGAAAAGATGTCTTCAGCCTCGTCATTGGCGACAACTTCAGCAGGCTTCTTAGCCTTGTCCCTAGGTAGGCGCACATTTTCGGGGATTTGAGCTATGGGCACGAGAGGCCTACTCTTTTTGTCGTAATACTTTTTCCTCTCCTTCTTGAGCGCCCGTCGTTGGGCCTCCTTAATAGCGATCTCCTTCTCTTCATTCTCGAGACGTTCGATCAGCTCAGCCTTCTGCCCCTTGAGGTGTTCAATGTAAGAGTCCCGAATGCTTTGTATGCGCTCGTCTGTGCACTGCACGTCTTCAATGCTGTCTATGCGAGGCGGAAGGGGCGCCCACTCATGCGTTTCGATCGTGTACACATCAAAGAAATTGTTGGAGTCACGCAGCTTGCGTGCATACTCATTGGCCTGCTGAATCGTCGGGCGGCATCCGTAGATGCGTATCATCATGTCCTTGGATTTTTGGGCTGTGCCCTCTGGTGCTACTATGCTCACCACGGCATACTTCTGGTCCGCGTCGCGCAGTCTGTCAGCTACGGGCATATCGAAATACGCCGCCGCCCTCGTTCCGACATCTTCGATGTTAGAGTGGCGAGGCATCTTGTATCTCTCTATAACACATAGCATACATATTATTGAGCCTCAGAGGAACGCGCACTCACCTGAGAGCATTGAGTGTGTATATGCCCGGACTCTGTCTCGGCGTTAGAGCCTCGTCCCCATACGCACTTCCATAAAAAGCTGACCTGTCGCCTGCGAAGCGGGACGGCAATTGCGACTGGGGTTTGTCATCTGAAGGCGGAACGTCACGGGCGTCCGAGGCAGCTGTGGTGGGCGTTGCACCACCTGGAGGCGGTGCCGCTACACCTTGACTGCCTCGCTCTTGCCTCCTTAAATTTGCAAGGATCATGTTGTTGAAATCATCATTTGACATGGGGAACCTGTCGGCGCATAATGGACAGTCTCCATGCCTTGTCTTGGCACACCAACTGTACACTGCTAGGCCTATCGCCACCACTGTGGCATATTTGCACTGGCCTATGCCCAGCAGGTACAAGACTACAATAACAACGGCAACAAAGAGATCGGAATTCATATCCTGAGAGTGTGTACTAATGCAGATACAAAAAAAGTTGATTTGAAATCAAGAGACCCTGGTCATGTCATCAGAACCGATGCAAACACGTGCCAAGACAAAGCAATCGAAACAAACAAAGACATTGTCACCACGTTCTCTCACGAATGCTGGCTTTACAGAAGAAGAGCACAAGAGTTTATGGCCTGATGAGCTGGAAGAAACGAGTAGCAGCAGCGGTGAGGAAAACGAATCTGACTCAGATGGTGGTGATAGTTCGGATTATAGTGAGTTGGACTCAGAGGATGAACTCAACTACATGGTGCAGCCGCTTCCCCTCTACTACGCTAGCCTGGAGCAGTCTACACCGTAAGGTACTACGTATAGCTTTTGCAGCTTGGCTGTGACACCTGCTGGGCATTGAGTACTACTGTAAAAAACTGGTTTACCGTCGTTGGCGTCTGCCCTCCAGTCCACTCCGACGCACTGACCGTTGGCAGTGGAGAACTGCAGCCCTCCATCTGCACCCATTTCCAGCAGCATGGGGGCCGACGCGCCCTGAGCCCCCATAAGGCCAGTGAAGGGCTTCATCGTCCTGTCGAGGGCTACATATGTCGACCTGGTCCCTGCATCCAGTAAAATGGAGTGTCCATCGCTCAATGTGAACGTTTTGAAAGCTTTTGGCTTGGTCGCAGGTTTGAGCGCTAGCCTCTGGTTCTTTCCTGCTGGCAGAACTACGAACCAGCACGACGACGATTTCCTACCATCATTGATGGAACCTGCAGCCCCACTGAGCTTGGCTATCACTGCATATTGCGCATTGCTTGCCACTGCAACTGACGCACCCTGCGCCTTGTGTCGGCTCCGTTTCAGGAGACGCAACATCAAGCACACCAACAGCGCCAGACCGCCAATTGTCACAATGCCAACAACTGCAGCACGTTGCATGGTCGTTCACTTGTTGAAAACATTTTTATAATTAGAATTGCTTCTTGATTGACGTTACCAGAGGTCGCATTGACATTGGCATGTGAGACGTGGGAGCAGGGGGGACAAAAGAGTAGTGCCACTTTTGTATGAGCTGGTCTATAGCTGCCTGTGTCATGTAATCGATGGAGGAGCGATGGTCGCCCCACACTATGCATGCATCGAATACAGACCGCATCACTGCATCCAAATCGTAAACCATAGTCTGGTGGTCCACATTCTGCACTGAAGCATCCTTGCTTGCCTTGACCCATATGAAATCGCGCATGTCCAGCCATTTGCTCCATTGCACGGGCTCGTTGCGGTCCGTGGTCTCATACTTTCGTTCTTGAAGAATGCATCGAAACAAATTTGGCTTGAGGATGGGTCTGATGCGCCCATCCGGATCGCTGTGCCGCATCCCTGTGTATGCTATTATCCGAGGGTCCGCAGTCATGGCGTTGATGCTTGTTGCATTATATTAAAATTCACCTCCTGCGCCGCCTGGAAGGAGTGCGATGGGATGGCGTGCGGCGCCGCGGAGACTTGCGAACGAGACGCACCGGGGACGCGTGGGTACGATGCTGCTGATTGGCGCGGATGGCATCAATTAGAGCGGCAATGTTGCGCACGCGTGGCGCGGTGCTGCCGTGCTTGCGGGGGCTTTTCGACGTGCGACGAGGCGACTTGGGTGCCATTCGATTGCAGTATACCGAAAGACACACAAATTATTCGCTGACATGTGAACCTTCAACGAGTAGGTCCGCCGGAATCATGGCTTGAAGACGTTCCACTTCCTCTCTGAGCTGTTTGCATGCGTTGAGCAGAAGGGACACAACATCAGGATCTGCATCTTCCGCCATCATATCAGCGCACGTTATGATACACGCTGCAGCGCCCTTGACATCATGCAGTTTGAGGTTCAAGGCTGAACGGGGCGGCATTGAGTCCGTGGACATCACTCTCTTTAGTACATACTACTTGTATTATTTCTCTGCCTGAGAGTGCTCTCAATCGAAATTCTGTAGTCATGGCCATAGAAATCCGAGCGCAAGCGACAACGCTCACCTCAGACCGCAATAATAGCGCCGCCGCCAGTGGCGGCATGCGTCGCCGGTGCTACAAAGCGTGAGCAGTGCGTCCCCAGCTTTTTTTATGTGTGCATGTGAGCAAAGCAAGCAAGCACATGTCGCTCTTACAAGTCGGCAAACGACCTTTCATACCGTCCAAGGCAATGTTTGGAGAAGTCAAGCGTACCAACATGCTGGGGCTTAGCAACGCACCTGTCCTTCAGTTGGACGATGACAGCCTGTTTGGCTTTGCTGGCCAGCCCGTCAGGACCGAGCTGTACGACCCCGTCACAAAGAAGAATGCGCTGGACGACCTTATCGCTACAGTCCCACTTGACGTTAGAGCGCTGGGTCGCGTGCAGCTCACTGCCGCAGGCATTCCTCAGGAGGAGCAAACGATAATGTTTCGAAAGTTCATGACCAAGCTGACGGAAGAGCAACGTGATGCGTATAAGGCGCAGTTTGTTGCGGCAAAAGCCAGTGGTGACCCGGCGCAGTTGCAAGCGTTTCTGAGCATGATGGTCGCCGCACTGCGGGCAGCGTGATCTGCCGGCAACAATGAACTTGGCTCACAAGGCAGATGCGGGAGCCCTGTTTGCAGCAATGGTGTCCACGCTCACGTCTCTGTAGTTTGTAGAAGTGCGTGTTCAGCATCTTCACCATCTGACCAGTCACCTTCAACATCATCCTGTATGAAAGCTGGCCTCTCACTCGTGTACTTGTAGCACACACTAACGAATTCTTTAAAGCTCAGATTATCCAACAGCAAAACCTGATCCGTTTCGATTCTCTTTGTGATTGTATCGTACACGAGCCACATGTATTCTTCGATTTCATCGTCCATGTCGAAAGGTGGCAGCTTGTTAACGAATGCGGCCATGCTAGTACTATTGACATTTATCATACATTTTATCATGCCCCTTTACGCCACGCTTTGAGAGCGCTTGTGTAAGAAGCCCTCATCTCATTGAGTTCCTCTGCTGTCATCATGTATTCATCTACTGAAGTAGAATGAGGGCCCCCTCTGTGGTATGATGACAGTAGCTCATGGCATAGACTTTGTGCGTGGTGCGCACTCACATCATCAATGGCGTTTAGAATCATTGCAAGGTCGAATAGCCTCATCTGCTCAGAGTCAGAGAACATGCACCTCGCCAAATCAATGAACTTGATACAGTCGCCACTACACACCATGACGTTGCCGGTGTGGAGGTCGCCGTGACAGAAGCCTTTGCCGTGAAACTCACGCAGCGCTGCGCCGCACATACGCACTATCATCGAGCGCATGTGATCCGTACTGGTTTTGCTAGACAGGTACGTGTGCAGATTGACAGTGCCAACGTCCTCCAAAAGCATGGTGCCAAACACGGCACTTGGCCCTGCCTTAAGTATGCCTGACTCCAGCAGCTGCGGGACAGCACCTTGCATACACAAATTGAGAGCTGCTAGCATGTTCACTTCGTGCTCAAAGTTCGATACTTTGGTGGGAAACCACTCATCCCCGTGCACTGTAACGCCCTTCCCGGGGCTCAAGTTGGACACTTTGATGACCACATGCTCACCTTGCAGAGTCATCCCACTCAGTACAATTCCATAGCTCCCACGGTTTCTCATACCGTTGACGCAAAACCTGAGAGTGTGACTCAGTTTGAGAGCTGCTGCATCACATACAGTGAATTTCTGCCCTCGCCCATTCTCTGCTACTCCCAACACTTGAAAGAAGAAGCTACGGCAAGCTTCATCGATAGAGCAACCCGAGTACCCGGCACACTCAATGTGCTGCAAGTGCAAAGCTCGCCTGTTGCGGACGTCTCCCCGCTTTGGTGCGTGCGAGGACATCCATGTGTTGAATGCTTGCTGTGACGTGCGCCCCGTGAAGGTGCTGAAGAACCTGTAGAGGTAGTGCATCGAAGCTTACGATACCAGAGCAACAAAAAGAACAGCAAAGTGTGCAGTGAGACACAAATAAAATGTTATGATAGCGCAACCGCATAATTGAGCAGGACATGTCGGAAGAGACAAGCCCTGCAGTTTCCGTGAACGCAGCAGCAGACACTGATGCAGACGCATCACCGCCCTTGCCCGAGCCATGCCCCATATGTCAGTTGTCGACTGGTGCAATGGTGACCACGAACTGCGGTCACGCGTTCCACTTGGCCTGCCTGCTGAGATGGAATCAGACTCAAAGCAGGCGGGGTAACCCGACGACTTGTCCTAACTGCAGAACGCCGCTAATGCCAGTACCGGGCGTCGGTCAGCCGGTGGTGCCACAGCAGCCAGCTGATGCCAACGTGCCAAATGCTCCACGAAATGCCACAGAGTCCATGTCCTTTAGCATATTCAACGTACCAGGCATGGAGAACATGGTAGGAGCGGGGGGCGGCACAGCTGTTGCAAATGCAGCCTTTGCACAAAATGCTCTTCGATTGACAGAGAACTTGTTTGGCTTATTGAACATGCCAGCACTGACTGCAGGTCAGCCACCGGTGATCACACCTACAATGCCAGCTACACTAGGCACAGCAGGCAACCCGATTGGCATCCATGATGGTTCTTCACGTGGAACTGACTTTGACCCTGAAGAAGAGTTGGACTGTCTGATGGACTGCCTAGCAGACAGCGACTACGGAGGCATGCGTGAGAGGATACAGAACTTTCAGCGCGTCGTGCACATTCGATGTGAGGACGGCACTACTGCTTTACACCACGCCACAGCTCGTGGTGATGCTGAGGCCGTAAGCATACTGCTGGCAGCTGGAGCCAATCCCCGCTTACGGACACAATTTGGGCAGACCCCTCTCCACTTTGCAAGTTTAGCAAAGAACACGATCATCGCCAACAAACTCATCCTTGCAGGCGGCCATGTTGATGCTACAGACAATGCGTCGGAAAGCGCACTGCATTTCTCGACAAGGCTCAATGACGTGGCTATGGTGTACACGCTGATGTGTCATTCAGCGTCAGCCGATCTGGCAAACCTGTTGGGTCAGACGCCGCTGCACATTGCAGCCCGTGCGTCTCCCCCTGCCATCACCACGTTATTGATCCAAGCATCTCAAAACCTCAGCACAACAGATTTTCAGGGAGAGAATCCGCTGCATGTGTCTGTGAAGCACCAGAATGTCAACTTTACAAAGACATATGTAGCCGCATGCGACGCCATCTGCCGTTACACACGCAACCTTGCCGGACAGTCGCCTACTGACATGGCATTTGCATCAAATAACATCCTCCTCCACAACATCTTCTCAGAAGCACAAAACCATGACATGGATGATGACAATGACGATGAGATCAATATAGAGATCGGTTAATTCGCTGAATTTACTGTGTGCAGTTTAATATATTGTCACTAAGTAAGAGCGATCCATCGCATCACAACCATATATAAACGCTCATGTTTTCCCTCACCATTCGAGAGAGGAACGTTTCGACAAGGGGGTCAGTGCCGCTCAAGAGCGGACGCCCACCTGTCACAAAAGTGAGCCTGAAAACCCAGAGAGACTCAGACAACTTACAGAGGTTCATGATCAGAAAGGACAGAGGCATTGAAGTCAAGAAGCTAAAAGATCTCAGGCCAGCGGTCACCGCTAACCGCACAACGCATCGCAACAAGAAACTCATGAAAGCTCTTAAACTAAAGTAGTGTGGTGACCAGGAAATGTTAAACTAGTCTGCATGTGGACGAGGTGTCATGTTGTGTACTCGCAATGCCATCCTTGTGTGTGCGGCGGACAGACGCATTGATATTTCCCCTCATCACCCCACCAGGCGCCTACGTCCTGGCAGTCGCCGCCGTTGTGGCACTGGATGTTATGACACGAGCCAAAGAGGCATGTTGATAACACCCCGCTTCCGCCAGGGCCATCATCATCACAAAATTGGCCCTGTTCACAGCACATATAATCATCAAACCAACCATCAACGTCAATGTACCGCCCGCATGATTCCTCTCCGTCAGGGCACACCATCACTTTGCCAAACCTTAGGAAGCTTGCATTGACTGCCATAAGCAAAAGCATAAGGCTCAGCATACTTTGCACACAGTACATGAGTGATGATTTTTAACTTTGCGCAACCACACATCACTCGCTTCGTTGCATAAATCTCAATATGTCTGTGCATCACCAGCAGTGAAATAAATATTGTTAACTCTTGTTACACACGCATGAGGAAAATAGTCAGTTTGTACATTGACGTTGCAGGGTTGGGAAGCGACTGGAGCGACAGTGATGATGGCTGCTCTGATGAGACCTCATCTGGTGAGAGCTGCTCTGGCGCATCCGGCTCTCAAAGTACACAAATAAAGTAGTGCACAGTAAGGCTTGACAATACAACAACACATGGCACGCAGAACACAGGGTCTCCCACTTATGCAAATCAATGCTTCAGGAGCTTGCATGATTTTGTGCAGGTGAGGCGGGCCCCTTGTTGAATGTACTTATTGTACAAAGACTCTCCGTGTAATCTTTTTCAGTCATGCTTTGTAGATGTGCTCGCTGTGAGCCGTATTTTGCAGAGCAAATTCGAACTTGACGGTTGAATCAAGAGATTCGTGCATAATATGTAAAATTCACTATCGAGTCCACTAGTGTTCGAACTAATGAGCTTCAGAGCTGCAGCATTATATGTCAGCATCATTTGCACACGTGCGTAGTGTACAGCTATTTAGAATTGCTCCTCAACGCGTTCAACTACAATATTTGTATTTGTACACCGCTGAGGGTTTTCGATTTGCAGAGCAAAGGTTTAAATTCATGGGAGATTCGTATATTTTAAATATTGCGCGCTGTGATTCGCGCAATAAATATCACAGATGTGAAGCGTGCACATACTGTCACTCACTCTCACACAAACCAACCGCTGAAACACGCGATATGGTTGCCACACAGTCCAAGACACGCGCAGCGCTGAATGAAGAGGCCAAGGCGCGCAAGAAATCGAGGAAAAAGGAGCGGGTAACAGAGGGGCCGTATTCATATGACAAGGCTGTCGCGGAGGCCGAGGAACGTGGATTCAAAGTCATAGAGGATGAGGCCGCGTGGAATGCACAGGTGCCAGTTCTGCCCAGCTGGCGGAAGCTTCGCATCTTCGGCAGGGACCCGATAAGATTGAACGACATCATGAGCGGTCACCACAGACCGGATGCTCCGTCAGAGGAAGAGAAAGCGGCAACAAGTGCAAAGAAGTCAGAGACAATGATAGATCTTGACCTGGGCCAGAGACACTGGCACGAAGCAAGCGCTATCAATGCCGCGCTGCTCATCCTCGACCCAGACGGACTAGTGGAGACTGCACCCCTCCCAGACGGTTTAGGAGGTGACCTTCAGATGCAAGTGAAGGTGAGCGAAAACTCATTGTACGCTGGCTGCCAGGCCAAAAGTGGTACCGGGGGCGGGGACACAAGGGTTGACTTGCATGTAGACAAAAAAGACGGAGAGGCAGGAGGGTGCTATGAGGGGCACATTCTGCTCGGCGTAATCTTCACAATCGCTGACAGAGATGCAGCTCTTGAAGAGATGAAAACATTTGACGCCGTCCCGGAGGTCGTAGTAGAAGAGATTTTTTTATACAGATCTGCCGCCGACCTACCTTGCACCAGCCTACGACCTTATCCTCGGAAAGACAAGAATGACAAGTACGGTGACAATCGCTACGTCGTCGGCTTCGATGATGAAGCACGGCTTTGCCGTATGCGCGAGATGTTCATCAACTTTGTTCAGGAGAGGACAATGTGGCAGAGTGAGCAACTGTGGTTCGCCATGGAGCCTGGAACCCCGAACACGTGCGTGACTGAAAAGCATGCATCAGAGGTGCTCAACATCAAGGCTCTTGCTGATCTGGTTGGGTTTCAGTCACTGCGAGCACCGAAGAGACAGAATGAGACAGTTGATGTCGTGTGGAGCTTATACGAACGAGACATCCGCATCAGTGTCAAAACTGCCTCCATCAACAATGGTGGATTTCAGTTCGAACTGGGTAGGCACCCCCACCATGTGCACTGCGATCTGGTGTTTGCATTCTATAAAGATGAAGATGGAAACCGCACAGGTGTGTCAGTCATATCAGCCACGGATGTTTATGCGGAACGCGAAGTCCAAGTTGAGCGAAAGACCTTCAGCTGGTCCAAAACCAACAACGAGGAGGTTCTGTGCAACATGGTCAGTTTTTCAGAGCCTGACGCGAAGGAGACCTTGGTCGCAATGGTGATGTGCCTCATGACTCCAGACGTGGAATGCGATTGACCAGTGAAGACTCTGGGACTGGCAATATTACCACCAAATGATGTCGGTGTCCAGCCCTACCGGCATCAGACAAATGTTGCCTTACCGGACCGCCAGTAGAAAAGATGCTGGAAGAAGTGTCCACAATGAGGCCACGCCTTCTGCAGCTTGTTACCCCAAATGAAATCCGACTTTTCAGTCTGCAGTTGTTATCGGTACACTGCTGTGCTTTTGTCATCGTGATGCGCATTGAGCATTGTGAGGTACTAACCAAAGTTTGACTGCAAGTTTTAGAGTTCAAAGTGAACCTTTCAGTCTTGATACATGTGCGCACCAACAGCAGTGAAATAAATCTTTGTCCACTCTTGTTACAAGTACATGAGGAAGGAAGTCAGTTTGCATATTGACGTAGCAGGTTTGGGAAGCGACTGGACCGACAGTGATGATGGCTGCTCTAATGAGTCTTCATCAGGTGAGAGCAGCTCTGGCGCATCAGGGTCTCAAGGTACACAAAATTCAAACCAAAGCTCATATTCTGATGAGAAGCGGCACACCCTCTCGTGCTCTACCGCTTGTACTGACTCAAAAGGCGGCGTGTCCAACGCTTCCAGCACGCCTTGCTGCTCCTCACAACACAGTCCAAGGACCTCTGACGATCCCATAGGATCCGACAAGGTATTCTTCCACGCACCACACATGTACCGCTCTCTGCGTTCCCGATTCATTGCTTGCATGATGTTGAACGCAGATCTACAATATGACTCTCACGAGCTACCGACTCTACACGATGTAGCTCACATTTGTGCTGATTGTGACGATGAGCAGACAGTGATGGAGCTGGCAGAGGAGCAACTAAATGCGTCAAGTGACATCATACTGTGGGCGTTGACTTCCATAAGGCAGACACTGACCAACGGTGTCAAGGTCTCTGTTTATCCTCCTGAAATGAGAAAAACCAAGCCACGCAAGCGGAAGAAAGGCGCAACATCTGCACAGGTTGTCAACAGGGTTGCACTGAAGATCCTCGACGACTTCTGCAGTGCAGAGTTTGACAATGAAAATGGGCTAACGCAGCAGGAAACTGACTTTGCCGTGTTCTATGTCAGGTCACTCCTGAGCAAGAAAGGAGCAGGGCAAGTTTACAATGGTGCTCAATGCTGCTAGCCGTTGGAGACGCATTAACCTCGTGCAGCTAACGCTTGCAGCTCATGTCATTGATGTGGAGCTGTCGGTTAAATTTGTTGCGTTAGTGTGCGTAATCATGTGGCGCATACGTCGTCGTTTCTTCGATCCGATGGATCCAGCCACTCATGCATTCTTCGATAGTGACAGTGACGACTCAGATGCAGAGTCGCCAGCAGAAGTCGCCACGCCAGCCTTGAAACCGCTTACAGCATCCCCTGTTATTATTCCTGCACTGCAGCGTCACTGGGCGGCGAGCACCCCTGCACTAATTGCGGTGAACACCCCTTTGCAGATTGTGGTGAACGCATCAAGCGCAGCCAAACGAGTGGCACCACCAGCTCCTATACTGTCGTTTGACGGCTTGGAAGCACCTGCTGATGGGGGACCATCCAACGTTTCTGCAACAGGTCCAAAGTTCAAGTGGGCAAAGAAGAAACGGCTTCCATTGCCAAAAAGTCCGCCGCGCTCATCAAGAGCCTCAGCAATTGCTGGAGCACTGCCCAGACTGCACGGACGTGTATATCAGCGCAGCAAATCATCCCTACAGAGAGTCGTGGTTGCCCCACTGTCAGCAAGCGAGTGGAGCATGCACCACGCAACGGGATCCGCATCGAACTGGGATCCTCTGGAACTGCCATTGTGGCTCGATTTGCTGGCCCAAGCCGAAGCCGCTCGAGCTAGTGTGGATCAGTTACAAACTTTGACACTAGGCATAATTAGTGCCCTGCACTATTGGAGCGCCGGGGGCATAGCGCAACAGATGGCAACTACACCCCCTGCTACTGCTGCTGGTGTGGAAGCGTTTGAGTTCTCACCAGCAGGGCGAGTTTTGTCGTACATTGCTGCTATTCCAGTTCTTGACAAAGTTGCGCCAGAAGTCTTGGATGGTGTAGCAGAGGTTCGTCTGTCAGCAATGCAAGCGTTGGGTCCTGCTCTGCGAGCGTGGTGCGAGCTAATGAAAACGAAAGGGGCAAGCCCGGCTCATTCAGTGCTTGAGGTATACGCATTTGGCATTGCAGTAAACGCGCTGCAGCAAATGGGTGTGAGCCTTCAGCATGCACAGGATATCAACTTCAAGGCTTTTGCCTACATGAAGTGGCGTAGAGCCGCCAAGCACCTGCTGCATGAGCCCGGGTACGGTGCGGCTTGTTTGTTGTGGTTTGCAGCGCAGGCGGCAGAGCTGAGAGCTGATGACATACAGAAAGTGTATGACGAGGCAAGAATAAAGTGTCCAGATGCAAATGACCAGCCTGCATTTGTGCCCGCCCTAGCTGCGCTGAGACTGCATGCAAATGCTAGCCCTGTTGCTGCTGTCAGTCAGCCGACTGCATCGCCGTTTGACAGCCTTGCCTACACTCCTGCTGTGGCGTGGAACTCGAGCTAATTTATGTGCTCGCGTACGTTCACACATCTTTGCGGTGTCGGTGTTGGCGAGGCTCATTGCGTGTTTTATTTCGCCGGAACGACAGGCCTAGACGCTAAAGCGCTTCCCAACGCATTTATTGTATATTAGCAATTGTTAAATGAGTGCCACCAATAATCACATAGATTTTTTAGCCGGCTACCTCAACGAAACGAAAGACTGGCAAGGTGTTCTCGATTTTGTGCGAGAAAAATGGCCCAAGTCCATGTCAACGTACCTGTCTTGCATTCGCAATGCATGGATGCAGCTGGAGCAGCACTGTGAAGAATACCCTGCTGCCTATGCTGACGCGCTCAGCAAAGTTGACAAGCAAATAGCTGACACTCCTAGGGGAAAGGCGCGCACCTCGCTGCTGCAAGCAAAAGCAGCGCTTGCCAGGTTCCACGAGCTGCCCTTGAAAGACAAACTCAAGGTGCAAAAGTCTATCAGGTGGAACAGCTACTCTGGAGTGTCGAGCGTGGACGAACTCATCGCAGCTTTACCTTTGCTGCCAGACCACATCAGGAAGCTCGCACTATCGCGTAATGAGAGAGACACACTCGCCAAGAAGGCTACTGAAGCGTTGGAAAAGAAGAGCGTAAACTCGATGCAGATCGATGCTTCAGCGCTCATTGACAAGTGTGTCAGCATTTTGAGCGACCCGCGGGCTAACTCATTCGATGTTGCATGTGCCATCGGACTCGTGTCTGGCCGACGCATGGTAGAGGTTTTTAAGACTGCCGAGTTTGATATTGCAGGCAAGGACAATCGAACTCTGACCTTCTCTGGTCAGGCGAAAAAGTCATTTCCATGCGATGCACAGGTGTTTCGTATACCTACACTGATTGACAGCAGCACTGTCATTGCAGCACTCAACAAGCTGCGTGACCGCAAGCCGGCCGATGACCTGAGTAACAAGGAGGTTAATCTCAAATGGTCAAACTCTGCCAATACTGCCGCTCGGCGGCTGCTGGGGGATGGCCACCATTTTCACGACCTTCGCGGCATCTATGCGGTCATCGCGTTCAACGCAACACTCCCGCATACGTACTCGCTGAATGCGTTCGTGGCCAAGGTACTCGGACATGCTAGCCTAAACAACTCGTTGAATTACACCAGCATTCATGTTGACAACATTCACCCCCGCCACAAGTTTCAATGGAAAGAACTGACGGCGACTGACACTAAATAGGGCACATGAGCCTTGTCCACCATGGTGCAGCCGTAGGGGGCAGTACATCGAGTGCCAGTAAGCCAATGGCCGCATGAAGTAGAGGTAGCAGCAGGTCACATCCTGCTGCCGGCAGGAACATTTGAACGATAATCGTAAGCAGGCATTCAATGAAGGGCACCGCGCTGTTCTTTGCTATCTCCACGGCTAGTGCATTCTTTCGCGGTATCGAGTTCATGACAACCGCGAGCTCGCGCACTGCGGTCATCAGCGCTCCAACATCATGCAAGGTAATTTTCTCATCTTCAAAGACTTCAGTCATGCATGCTGAGATCACGTTCTTGATGCGCAAACGCATTTCACCCTGTTGGATCACATCATGTATTGCTGCCGTGTCACTGGCTCTTTCGAATAACTTTTCGAAAGCGGGCGCGCATTGCGTTAGTGACACTAGAGGAGCACGAGACTCGGGAGTCACAGCGTTAAATGAATCACTCGCAACCTCGTATGCAATGCGCTTGAGGTTCTCCGTGTAGGAGGGGGGCATACGTGCTTTAAATGTGGACAAATATAATAACGCCTTGCTACTAAACACAACATAATGGTTCTGATATGCAAAACAATTATCATAGGGAAACGACTTCCAGCCAATGTTGAGGACAAGGACACCATAAAATCCAAGCCGAGTGTCAAGGAGCACACAATGTCCATTAGGTGCGACTTTTGCAGCAGGCGCGTGCACATTACCGCAGCTACGAGTTGCAGGTGCGGTCTGAACTTGTGCCAGCAGCACCGACACTACCTAAGCCACCTCTGCAATTTTGACTACCGGGCGGCTGAGTATACAAGAGCCGTCAACGTGTTGAATCGGGCCGAGCCACTTGTTTTCAAGGTCATCAAGATATGAAAGCATAATTTACCAGTGTCGGAAGCCAATCCTGCGAAGTTCAGCAGCTCGCCTCCTCTGCCTGTCGGCGAACAAAGCTGTAATGACGCCTGCGGCCTCCACCCTTTGATACTGCAGCACGCACTCCGCAAAACCTCTTGTGGTCTGGCCACCGCACATGAATTTCTCAAAGTACAATCCCAAAACCGCGATCACGCATGCTAGCACTGTCGCCCACTTCCAGGCCCGCTCAGCCGTGTAAGGGCAATCCATATCCAGTTGCTGTTGCTACTGTGTTTGCTATGCCATAGCTCGATATGGCCGTATCGCGCAATTATCGCGACTTCTCCTACACTCTCCGAACGGACCCGCTATTTGTCCGTCACAGCCTGACTTCGGAGCTAGATTCATGGGAATTCTAGACCAAAACCCTTCGGGGATGTCGGAGGGCATTAGGATTCAGCGTTGGGAGGGCTGTATCACTTCAGACCACCACAACACGACGCGGGTAGTAGCGCTGCAGCAGCAGCTGGTGTGCCGCATGGCTGCTCAGGCCCAGGGCGAGCGTACCTGCTGCTATTGCCACCGTGGAGGCGGATACGACACGGAGCTGATTGCGGGCACTCCCCTCAACCTGCAGCCGCTGTGGACTCCCATCCTTCATGACGGCACTTGCTGGGCCCACAGTGTGTGCTCCATGTGGTTTGCTGCGTACGAAAATGTCGGGAAGGACGACTACCACGGCAGAGAGTGCTGCTTCTGCGGCGGCAAGCAGAATTTGGTGAAGTGCACAGTCTCACCATGCACTTACGCGATGCACCCCTGGTGCGCTGCAATCAACCCTTCGGGAGCTGCAAGCATATCTGTCATGTGCGGGACCGTCATGCACCAGCTATACTGCCCGGAGCACGGGTACCATCACCACAGGGACATGGGCTGCTCTCCGGATGCCATTGTGAGGAACATCATCGAAGCTGCCACCATAGCAGGTGAGATGTTTGTGACAACGGTTGCCAATAAGATGGTTGATGAAGGACAAGCGCATTGGCTGACATTATTGACGCTCTGCATGTTTCCCTTGCACTTGCAGTCGGGCGCAACAACTACACACAAGTCCTCGCCGAGAGGCTGGGCAATATGATCCAAGCTAGACTGGACCTGAGTGCGCAGGTCGCGTTCAAGTGCCTCAGAGACTGCATGGCGTGCATCGAAGAGCATACAGCTGCGGTCGTCGGCCCCATGGCCTTCGGTGAACAGAGCTACCTTTTCAATGCGTACAACGAACGCATGAACTGGCTCTTTTCATGCACGCGCGGTTTCTCCAGCACTCCCACTGCTCTGATGGATCTTGGCGTTCCCATGTTTCTCATCGAAAGCGGGGAGAACCCAGGAGTGCAGTATGTTGTCGCCCCTGTCAAGATGGACGGCGGCACGTTTGCAGTGGACAGGCTCTGCTCACTGCACGCTGCTGCCGCGGCCCCCCAACTGCCTGCTCATCTGGAAATCGAGCCTTTTCTGTTTTCGTCGGGCCCGTTGTCACCGGTCTTACCCTTGTCGAGGGAATCCGACGATATGCCGCTTGGCTTTCTTCGAACACCGAGTCAACACACGTTTGGCAACGCTGCCAATATACAAGTGGCAACCGTCTCAGACGTCGGTGTGCTGGTGGCCGACTCTGAAGGAAAAGAAAATATACGTGCCGCACCGGAGGGCGATGCAAATGGCGGTGCAAATGGCGGTGCAGATGGCGGTGCAGAGGAGTTCAAGGAGAGCGCAGACACATACGATGGAGAGATGGCAGCGGAGGGCCCCCGCCCTATGCACGGAGACGGTGCACAAGAGGTCAGTGCAAGTGCGCACGCACCTTCAGAGAATCCAGCGCCTCAAGGCGCAACACGTGCATACCGGATGTGTTCATGGCAAGCTTGTGACAGCGCAGCAGTAACCGCGCCCTACACATTTGCCTTGTTGGACAAGACAATAGTGCAGTCATTCTGTGCAGAGCACATCAATCACTCCCTCAACCCTGCACACATTGTCCTGGAGGGCCTTAAAACCGTGGCGAGCTTTGCGACGCTTGAGGAGTTCATCGACACGGCTCTCAATGAGCTTGAAGATGAAACTGATGTTGCCATAGTGGACAGCTTGCAGACTGCGCTGTGCGCTAAGAGATGCACCCCGTGAAGCGCCGTACGGTGTGTCTTAAATATATGTTTTGTAGCATAGTGCAGATCGCATGTCATTTTCTGACCCAAATGCGCTGCTTGTGAAGCACATGCCTGTTTATTATACTGCTTGCAATGAGTCGGAAGAGCCTGTAAATCTGACTACATACATGCGCAGTGCCCTGTGCGAGAAAGACAAGACGGTGAGTGGTGTGTGCCAGTTGCTGCCTACTGCGGGCGCCCTGCTCCACTACTTTCTTTTCTTCATGCGTGATACCGGCATGAGCATATTTGGCATCAACGGTGTAGGTGGTCATGACTATGACATAGAGCAGGTTGTCATTGAGCTCGGTGCAGATGCAAACGTCAAAGCAGTCTTTTACACGCCTCATAGTGCAAGTGAGCATTTCTGCATTTCAGATGAAGCTGACCTGAACATCATTCTGGTGGACGGCGTGCGCCCACGTGTGTACGTGTCCCAAGGCAAGCACGCGCAGTACCCTGTACCTGGGACCGTTCGTCGGTACCTTGGCCTCGCCAATGATACTTGCAAGCTGCCAGTACGGCAGGAGTTTGGTGTCACAGTGTTGGACAAAGATATCAGAGACAGTGTCAGCATAGGTACCTTTGAGGGAATCAAGAAAAGATTGGAGCCTGCTGTTCTCAATGTGCCTACTGTGAGGATCAACCACCTTCGAAATCGAATGCTGTGCAAGCTTCGGTAGTGTCAGTAGTGAGACGCTTTCTCTTCTTCTTTCCTACTACTGACGGTAGGTCGTCTTTGTTGAAGTGAATCCTCCCTACAAGGGGTCGTGCGAATGAAATCAGCCTGCGCATCGTGGTCGAGGCTGCGACACGGTGTTTTGCTGCAGCGATATTGACCTTCTTGACACGGTTTCGATACACTTTGGCGCTTCGTGGTGAATTATGCTTGCGCGGGGTGGGCGGCCTGTGTCTCATTCTAGCTCGATCAAGAACCCGCACACTGCGCCTATTATGATACTCAACACAAAAAGAAGTGCTCTCCCTGACCACTGGTCTCTGCGAGCGTTTCGTACCCTGGCGACGGTCACCATGAACGACGCGGTAATCATGATCACAGCCTCAGCTGTCTCTGAATACTTCATAAGGTTTCTACAGATGCTCAACATTTTTTAAATGCGTTCAAGGCATCCTGCAGTTTCTTCTCTGCATCCCGAACCCCGATTGCCTGTCGAATATCTATTAACTCTTGAGCTTGCTCGCAGTGCAGCGAAGTTATGCATTTCGATTGAGGAAGCCGTTCTGTGTTCACATATAGGTCACATATGTCAAAGAGCCACGGCGGCCCTGCCGCTCTGACATCACTGAGCCGCTGGTGCACAGCTTCTCTGCACTCACTTATTTGTTGCTGAGCATCATGCACAAGGCTCTGTACGTCCACTGATGACCACCTCTCTAGCAATCGCTCAGCTTTGCGCAGTTTGACAGTGCAGTCTGAAAGAGCGCTGCTTTCAGGAGTGTGGGCCATACGCCGCACGCCTTCAGAGATTGTGATCTCCTCTCCCTCATTCACGTCAAAATCGAGTTTTATCATGACTGTGTCATCATCTTCGAACGGTGACACACAGATGGTGGCTCTCGGAGCATTGTCGATCCTGTACATGCGAGCTATTTGGCACTTGATGCTGTCAAAGCCGTTCAGTCTGCTGTTGGAGCTGCGCTCCTCCTCTGTACTGCCCTCCACCAGGCACCACCTGCTTGCATCTGCAACCAACTCATACCCAGCTACATCTCGCACAGTTTTGGAATATGTTACAGCGGACGGATGCTCGCGCACAATGGATCTCTCGATTAGAACGACAGTGCCTGAAGGCAACCAGCACTTCGCCCATGCCCCCTTCGCTCCGACTCGTACATTGCTATGACGGAGCGCCGCCCCACAGGAGTACATGCTTTGTATATACAAGGTGCGGGTATATAAAACACGCGGAGCGCTAGCCACAGTTTTTTTGTCTTGTGATTGGAGAAGCGGTGTGTGCACAAATGGCCGCATCGCTGTGCCTGCAGGAAAAATCTGTCAACCTTGTGCTGGAATCATGGCAGGGGACTGAGCAGCTGCTCTCTCACGAAGCGCTTGCCGGCTCACAGTTCGAAACTATATGCAGATCCACAGTTACTGTGGCGTGCGAAACGATCATACACCCCAGCACTGGTGCGTTCGTAATTGTGCACGACTTTGGTAAGGTCGTGCTCACTCTGAATGCTTGTGAGGTCAAAGGCGATGACTCTTCCTTAGAGCTGTGTGAGATGCTTTCTGCACAATACGCTGCGGCGGCGCTGTTCAAATCGAGGCGCGGAGATTCAAATCACGTGAAGGCGCTGACAAAAGCCATCAACTCTGCAATTCAGAACAGAGCGCCCCGCAGTCCTGTTGAGGTGTGCATATGCAGGCTCCTGTCAGTAATGGAACCGTGGTCGCAGGAGGGTACAAGCTATAGCTTGGAAGAGCTTCTCACCGGTGATTCATTGAGCGAGATTCTTGACAAGAGCAGCGCCGGCAATGCAAACTATCGAATTCTACAATACTTTCATGAACCCAAGTCTGGGATCGAACTGTCAGCGGAGATTCGAAAAGTTGCATCTGAGGTGGCCAAGGCCATGGACTGTGCACTAGAGCTAGTGTATGACAGGCTGACCAAAAAACAAATGATCAGTGTGTGGACCATTGTAGGCAGGCGACTTCTGGATCGTGAGGACAGTCTGGTCATGTGGAGGTGCATATTCGGGACCTTGACTGGCACCGGCTCATTCAAGTTTGTGCTGGGCATATACATGTTGCTCGTGTACTACTATGAAATTGTGACGCGGAAGAACGGAAAAGAATTGCCAGCAGGACTGGCGCGAATCAAAGACTTTGCCCATCAGCAGCAGAGAGAAGGCAAGGCTGTGCCTGAAATATTCAAGGAGTGATTCGATAGTGAGATTCGGCGTGTATTATTATTGGATTCAAGAAGCGGAGATTCGGGCGCCTGAGCTTTTGTGTACAGCAGTCACTACCTCAGACCTGAAGCGGCTCCATGGAGGAGGAGGATGCAGATGGCACAGCTGTCAGGAATGCTATACAGTCACTCGCACGCAAAGTAGAACAAACTTACCACAGGATGGAGCTGTCCGAAAACTCTGCGGTGGTACAGGAGTACCAGAAATCTCTAGGGTTCATCAAAGGCGCCTTGAGCAGCTATGTGGACGCTGAACGCGTGGAGCAGTTGATGCCAGCTTCCGATGGAGAAGGTTTCAGGGGCGTTGCGTCGATCAATCGTACAGCCTGGGTGCAGGACACGTGCGAAGAGGGCTCAGTGGTGTGCAACAGAGCCATCATTGCGATCATGCAAATGACACAAGCCCACTGTGCGGCTTGCGAGGGGGGGGATGAAATCTCGGACGTGGCAGCCTTTGTGAATGACCTCATAGGCAGCCCTCCAAAACCAGTGGAAGAGACTGCAAATTTCTGCCGATGGCAGGCATTGGTGTACAGATATTATGACAAAGTCAAGGAGGGCAGGAAGGCAGGCATGGTGCCACGCTACCCAGAGTCGCTCAACATAACAGATGCTGATCGCAAACGCGTCATGTTGGCGGTACGCATGCTGGATCGTCACAACCTGATCAGAGCGGAGCATGACTTCCGTTGAAAGCAGTGCTGCACTCCTGCGCGACCAAATCAAAAAGCAAATGTCACTAGAAATAATGTTCACTACTACTTACAAAGACTCATGCGAACATCTGCTGTTGTCGCTGGTGCCTGCCTACTTGCTGCGATTGCCTTTGCTCTATACGTAGTCATGGCCAAGCCGAAGAAGGCAGCAAGCAACTCTTTTTCACGCAATGCTACGCTGAACAGCGCTTCAGTCACAGAGTTCGCGCCATCGAAGCCTGCTATGACCGAACGCTTCTCTGACCCGCCTACAGGTACGCCTGTGGTGGACCAGGGCGGCTTTGGCATAGTTCCATGGGGCGCTGCCAGTAACTTTGAAGACAAGACAGCCAAGTGGATATGGACATCGCCAAATGCCAGGTTCAGCGCAGCTGTTGGGACATATGACTTTGCAGCCCAGTACAAGATCATGTCAACAACACCAGTCACTGCAACACTTCATATCTTGGTCGACAATGACGCCGACGTGTTCTTGAACGGATCAAAGGTGGGCAGCGCGTCGCTCGGGTTCTCAGCACAGGACTATGCGCGCATACCGATGACCCTTGTTTGGGGGGTCAATGACATTGTTCTGCACTGCACCAACACAGGGGTGGGCCCAGCAGGTGTGTGTGCTTCGCTGATTGACGATGCATCAAAGACACCGCTGCTCCACACAGAAGGCTCGCGCTGGGTGTACAACAAGGTTCAATGATTGTGGAACATTCCCGCAATTGAGTAGCGCGCGCTTAAGTGTCATCTCATTTTATGTAATACCTAATCATCATCATGACGTCACATGCTCAACATTGTGTGAACGCACAGGTAAGCTGCCCTGAGTCAATGGCGGCCAACTGTGTGTCAGTGGAACACCAGAAAGCAGTGGAGAGAGTTTACAGGACAGCTTTGCCAATCGCAGCGCGTGCAAATGCAGAACTCAAGTGCTCCTCCGCAGTACTGGGCTTAGCAGGTGCTTTGACTGCGCCAACACAGGTACTGCGCACAAACTTGACTACCATTATTAGTCTTGCAGAAGGAGACTGGGAGAGCTTGGTGAGGTGTGATGTCTTTTATGCATTTGCAGGCGCGCTGCACGCCTGTGAGTGTAGGCCATCCATGCTGACGCCTGTGCTGATTGCAATTCGGACAGCACTCGGAGAGAAAGTGGGGTGGCTCACTGCCGCTATGGATGCGAACCTGCACGTCCTGCTCACGGAGATTGTTCTCAACCCCCGCCTGGGTGCTCATGATGTGGACACTGCGTTCACCATACTGGAACTGTTTACACACAATCAGCCGTCCAGCACGCTGGAGATTTATCATTACATGGGCCTCAGTAGGGCTGTCATAGGCCACTGCTCCTGCCGCGGGCCATTTATTTCATTACTGGCGCAGATGCTGAGACTTAACAGGGCATGTAGATACTTGTACAGAAACCTTACACGGTCGCGAGCGGTATTGGTGAGAGTGCTGGCATGCTTTGTTGCAGGAGCCACAGGCGACAAGTGCAGATATGCGGCATCAGCTTCGTGCCTGATCAGGGCCTGCGATAATGACATTGATAGATTCACCAAATCACTGGGCGCCGCTGAGGTGGACACACTGGTGCGCACCCTCGAGCATCAGATGGCCGGTGGCCTGCAGCAGGAGCGGGAATGCTCACTGATCTTATTAAACTCTTTGCTAGGGAGAAGAACAACTTGCTTCGTTGCACAAGGCAAAGAGACAAAAATCCCTTCAGTGGCAGCCAGTCAGAAAGACATCAAAATGTGGGTGACAGCAGCCGGAGAAACATGTTTCATGAGTGTGGCGGCAATGCTCAGGACAGTACGCAAGAAGCAGTGTGTAAGGTCCTCGATTTCAGCAATTGACGTCATGGCGCAGTTGCTGCGGTTGACTCAGGCATCTGCTCGCATCGCTGCCACTGCTTTGTATACCGTTATGGAGCGGAACTCCTCAGATCTTGTACTTGTGAGGCATGTCATCGAGACCATGACACAGGTTTCAATGGCATGTGACACAACTGTGCAAACCTTGATACCAAGAGCTGCCACACTATTACGGAACATAGAGAGAGAGAACAGCAAATTTGACATCATATGCACCGGGCCGCGATTATTCGTGCTTTGTGGAGAGGCGAGCGAATGTGAATGTTCCATATGCTATGAGGTCATGGCAGGTGACACCTACACCACGTGCTGTAAACACACATTCCACATGTCGTGTCTTATGACGTGGTTTGCGGTCAATGCAGTCAAAACGTGTCCGATGTGCAGATCTGCAGGTACCAATGCTGCTCGAACAATAATGCACACACATTGACTTTTATTGCACCAATTGATGTGCTCAGCTAAAAATTATCTATGTCTTCTTGCAAAATAACATCAGTTACTGCCGTGAATATGTCTGACACTCATCACTCACTTTTCAGGCACAATCTCAGGAGCCCAGCTCTGTGCAAGAGGTTCCTCGAGTCCAAGTGTGATGGCGTTCTTGACGTCAAGATTGATGGTGGGTGGGTGGATATCAAGTTCGATCGTCCAGTCACGCGCAAGCAGGCCACACAGACCCTTGAGAGCTACCATGACCCGCACCTGCGCGTTCAGGTTATGAACAAAAAGAAGAATGAGGAGGGTAGCCTGATTACCACCTCTGGCGGCCTCACCAAGGATGATCTGACACGAAACAAGAGGAACAAGATCGTGTCGAAGCGGGCAAGTGAAACCGCAAAGAAGTGTGAGCCGCTGCAACTGCAGCTCTGGCGCAATGCTGTCAAGCATGCTCTTTACGTCGAGAAACTCGACGATGGTAGGTTTCATCCAATCAAGAAGGGTACCAACTTGTACAATACGGTGAGAGACATTTACGATGAGTCTGTCAGAGAGAA
The DNA here is from genome assembly GCA_017506865.1 of Tribonema minus. Lineage (NCBI taxonomy): Eukaryota > Xanthophyceae > Tribonematales > Tribonemataceae > Tribonema > Tribonema minus. The sequence continues at coordinate 1,142,242 of JAFCMP010000090.1, read as the reverse complement.
CAAGTCCCAAATCAAGAAGCGCAATGCTGAGATTGCTGCTTTTCGAGCGAAGCGCGCAAAGAGTCCTGGGCCTAAGCGCGAGCGAGTAAGTGGCAAGAGGCCCCTGCGGAGCACATGCAAGTCACCTGGGAAGTCACCAAAGTCTGCCAAGCGCTACGAGGCTTTCAAGGCAGGGGTCTTGTCTCCCAAAGCCAAGCTGCTTTCGCCCAAGAAAGGCTCCCCCAAGAAAGCATCCCCTAAGAAGGCGTCCCCCGTCAAGCACAAGTCCCCTACACCCAAAAAGAAGTCTCCTTCCCCCAGAAAGAAGTCTCCTTCCCCCAAAAAGAAGTCTCCTTCCCCTAAAAAGAAGTCTCCTTCCCCCAAAAAGAAGTCTCCCACCCCTAAAAAGGCCAAGTCCCCCACACCCAAGCCACGTCGGTCCGGCAGGGCCAAGCAGGCGCCTAAGCGCTACACGTAGGTTTGACCAACCACTAGATTGCCTGAAAAATTTTGTACCGCGTACTGCATGAGACTAATCACTTGCCGTCGACAATGGCGGGAGAGTCCACTACGCATGAGTTCAATCGCAAGATCCGCCGCCCTAAAATGCTGAAAGCGTTTCTGTCCAAGAAGCACGCATTGTATGAGTCTGTTGATCTCGGCACTGCGGACCACGTCGTGCTCCACTTTAAGGAGCCAGTGGCTGCAGAAGATGCACAGAAGCTCATGGCAAGCTACAGCGAGCCCAACCTTCGTCTGCAGGTGCTGAATGACAAAAAGAACAAGAACGGTGACAACATCACCACTGCTGGCGGACTTACAAAAACTGACCTCGTGAAGGTAGCCATCAAGAGCAATGACCCCAATGCAAAGCCGAGGTTCCGCATAGTTTCAAAGACGATGAGCGACACAGCCCGCAAGTGTGAGCCGCTTCAACTGAAGCTGTGGCGCAATGCAGTCATGGAGGCGCGCAAGTCCCTTGGTGTGGTGGGCTTTGTTGCCATTCGCAAGGAAACACCACTCTATGCAAAAATCCGTGAGCTGTACGATCAGGACCTGCTGAAGCATGCAGATGAGCTCGAGGCTGACAGGCTGAAGAACAAGGAAATGCGCCAGAAGCTTTCCAGTGACAAGCTTGCCAGTGGCGTAACGCGCACGCGTGTCAGCAAGACTGGTGCAAAGGCAGCGAAGCGCAAGCGCACGGTCAAAAACGCTACTAAGAAGCGAGCATGATGTTTTAATACTTACTGCATTTACTGTTTGAGCTGAGTTGTTTCGATCATGCTACTTATTGATGATTATGTATGTTTTGTACATGAGTCATTGCCCAACTTGCAGCAGCTTGCTGAATGTGCTGCTGCACCACGGCATCAAAATACTTTGCCAGCCATGCGTCTCGTGTAGCACGTACTGCTTCATACAGCGTGACTATGCCGAATTCACAATTGTAGACCTTCTCCATCAAATCGAGTCCCAACTCTTCCGGCCACTTGGATGCGCCCTCACCACCAACGTCAAACTCATATTGTATTGCACTGGCAATGAAATCACAGGCATCACGATGCTGCCCGCCCTTTATACGCTTTAGAGCTTGATCGCTGCTGCTGAACATCTTTAAAATACTCTCACGCAGTTGTGTGTACCCCTGCGCAGGGAAGTCGGGGGTCAGGAAGCGCTGGTATGTAGTGTAGCCTGTAGACATCAATGGCGGTAACTTGAGCAGTATAAAATACTGCCAGAAGCAGCGCGATTGCTGTCCGCCCTCGAGCACATTTAATATTGTGCACACATCAAGCATGTGAAGTGCCACACCTAACAAGATGCAGCTTCAACTAGCGTCGGATTTGCACCTGGAGCAGGGGTGCACCAGCAATTATTGCAGCATCATAAAACCTGCGGCTGACATACTCATAATGGCAGGTGATGTTGCGTATGCGACGCACGCTCAGATACCGCCGTTCATGAGAAAGATGTCAGAGGCGTTCGAAAAAGTACTACTGGTGCCAGGTAATCATGAAAGATACAGCCATGACCTGAGCATGTCCATGACTGAGATGGATATGCATCTCCATGGTGTGCTGCAGGAGTTTTCTAATGTGAGCTTGCTGAACAACAAGGTCGAAGAGTGGAAAGGCGTCAAATTTGTTGGAAGCACACTATGGTCACACATCCCTCAGCAGGACCGATATGAAGTGTCGACATGCATCAATGATTACCGCTACATTCTGGATGGAACGGGGAGAGCCATCACCCCATCGTACACCTCTGGTCTGCACAGAGACGCAGTAGCATTTCTGGAGAAGCACTGCGACACCAACTCTGTAGTCATTACACACCACTGTCCACAAACAACAAGAACCTCACACCCGAGGTATGCAGGCTCACCTACCAACTGCGCATTTTCAACAGATGTGTCACTTGCACAGATGCCGCAGCTGTGGGTGAGTGGACATACACACTTCAACCATGACTTTGTGAAGGCGGGCACCAGATTCATTTCAAATCAATATAGAAATGAAAATTGGTGTATGCCCTACTCAGCATCGAAAACGGTAACAATCGCATAAATATATTTGTGTGAATCGAAATGATATTATTCATTGTCATTCTGTTAATTGAGCTCGAGCTGCTTGTACGTGCCTGTAGACGGTATAATCCATTAGTGTCAACTTAAGGCAAAATGGACTCATTGCCCTCTTCACTCCCGGCTCATTCCCAATATGCTCTTTGACCCCCCAAGGAATGGGTATATGCAGCTCACTCCTCTTCGTCGGATGACTCGTCGTCTGTATCGTATGCTGTATCCGCCTGCCTCCTCCGCCGCCTTGTGAAGCGAGCGAAGAACGTCTTCATGATACCAGCCACCCCGCCATCATCTCGATCGAAAGTAGTGAGCGGGCAAAGGGTATTGTTACAAACCCTTATACGTCTGCCGCTCTCTTCTCTGCTCAAGTTTACCAACTCTTGCCCGCAAGGGCAGTACTTACTGGACCCCCGCTCATCCCCCATCACCACGCTGCACTCGCAAGCGCAGGCCCGGATGATCATTTTCCTCGGCACGCTGACGTGTCCCTTCTTCGCCTTAAAGGATCCATTGCCGAACACTATGAGCCTCTTGTCTGCTCCCCGGAAACCAGAGAATACCGTCTTCTTGATATGTTGCGCCTGGCTTTGCAGAGCACGGAAGCGCTCAAACGCCCTGACCTTCCGCACCTTCCGCAGCTTCTCCGCCCAGTACCCGTCCTCAACCCGCTTCCATGCTATGCAGTAGCGCACCAGCTCTGACACGTCCGAGGTCCGCTTGCGATATCTCCACACAGTGCGGAGTGCCGATGCGTACTTGGGCTGTTGAGCGCGGGCCACCGCCTCTTGGTGTGCTGTTTTCTTCCGTCCGGACAGCTTCTTCACCTCTTCCTCGGTAACGACCACGTAGTTGAAAGCAGGCCGATGCTGTAGCGCTGCTGTGGGGTCCCAGTCTGCGCCGAGGGCGTATATGTTGCAGAGCGGCTTGCAGACGCCAGGATCTACACCTCCCAGCATGGCGTCGTCCAGCACAGTCCTATCTTCTCCGAAGATGATGCCGTGGTCATTGTAAACCCCCCTGCCCCGCCCGACGACGTCCATTATCCCCTCGTTCTTCGTCCTCAGCTTGTACCCCGCTTCGTGGAGGTACCTGAGGCCTGGGGGTCCAGGGTTAGTGCCATGTGAGGTCATGAGAGAGAGCTTGATCTGATGTCCGTCAGTTTCGAATGTGGGTGCCAGCATCCATGGGCATTCTGTGACTTCGGGATTGGCGATCGCCTCCATCATGCTCCTTTCGCTGCTCCCCCTGGTAGAGCAACGGAGGCATCTGATGTTGGCCTTCTTGTTGTAAGGCGACAGGAAAGACCTGTATCCCCACGGTCCCATCTCAATGTTGAGGGAAGGGAAGAGACCCTTCATGGTGGACTTGTCGATGCGGATGAACACCGCCCGTGGGTTCGCATAAGGCAAGGGGGCTACTATCTTTGGAGGCGCCTTTCGCCCGAAATTGCGGTCTATGAACTTTTTCCTTTCCTGCTTACCCTGCTTCCCCGGGTGTAGAGTATTTGCCACCCTGATGACCATCTCAAACCTTCTCCGTGGCTCGTCGATGTACTCCCTCTGCAGGTTGAACCAGTGACGTATTTGCTCAGTCACGCCGTCCACCGCCCTGGCTCTCTCGCAGAATGTGATTATGTCGAGCCTGTAGCTGATGTCATCGAACCCCAGCCCTATGAGGGCGGCCACCGCGTCCGCAGCGGATGAGGGGCCCCGTGACATGAAGGCGATGAGCTGCTGCACCTTGCCAGAAAATATCTTATCCGCCATGTCGCTGTGGTGGGGGCGTATCACATCTCTGAACACCCATTTTGCGATGGCCTTGACGCGCTTCTGATAGTGCTCTTTCATCCGCGTCATGGTCGCAGTCCACAGCTTCTTGGCCTGGTCGTTCTTGATCTCTTTGGTGTATGCAGGGGCTGGGAAGGAGGTGATCCCTGTAAGAGACGTGAACTGGCTGAACTGTTGCGACAGGGAGTTAGATTGAGAAGGGTAGCAAAAGGCATCGAAACAACTTCTGAAGAAGGCAGCATCGATCGCAGGCACGACCTGTCCATGCGCGGTAAGGCTCTGGGTGATGACGAACTGGCTGAACAGGGAAGCGTAGACCCTGAGCTTAGAGAAGTAGCCGGTCAGCTCCGATAACGTGCTCAGGATATCCACCTTCTCTCTGACATCAGCTACGACGGCTTTGAGACCTATGGTCACCACTCTGTAGCGGACGTCGAGCTCTTTGCCCCTCTGGCGCTCAAAAGCTCGCAGGAACAGCTCCTCTTGGTCCTGGGATTCGCTGTACAGCTCTGCATTGTCGCCTGTGGTCTTCTGGACCGCCCGTCTGCCAAAGGCATTCAGAAGGCGGTTGCGGCAGTTGTCTACGGTGGTGTCATTCTTCCTCTGCTTGCGCGCAGCTGCTATCTCATCTTTAGTGAGAAGCTGCCGCTTCGGCTTTGGCGGCATGCACGAGAGGTTGTGATGGGTGTGGCTGTGACAGTGGAACAATATAATAAAGTGCACAGGCAGATTCAAGCTCACGAATCTCCGGTAATATGGCTGATCACGAATCTCCGGTAAATAATTCTTGAATCCTTGACCTTGAATTCAGAGTGTATGACGTTACCTGTTTCTGCCAAGCATGGACCTTGAATCCGGATCACGAATCTCCGGGAATCAATCGCTTTACACTGCTGCCGGTCGCAGAGCTACACCCTATGATGCTCCCGCTAGACGACCGCATTGTCACCAGCGTAATCGAACTGGCACTGGACAATATACAACCCATTGTGCGCGTCCCTACACTCAAGGACTTTCTCAGTGCCGAGAGGGGCACGCGAGCGGAGTGGAGAGCTCTTCAGCAGGAAGGTGTACGCAGTCGCCAAGTCAGAAAGGACTGGAAGACGCGGCTGACGGGAGACATGACGGAGAGGGGATGGTGGCTTTGCATGCTCAACCTGCACGACAAGGTGAGAGTCAGGGTGCCTAGGGGTGCGGAGAGAAGTGGAGAAGCGCGGATGAAGCCTCTCGGGCGCAAGGGAAAGCTGGCTTGGGGGGGCATACGGTCCCTTTGGGGGCAAAGGTGGACGATCGAAGGGGACCTCAGAGAGTACGGTCACAAAGCTCCTCCGTGGCTCGTCAACAACATCACCACCGACGGCCTTCAGGTGAACGTCACCCTCGCCACCAAGCGAGTTGAAACCGTCATTCCAGGTGTGGCGGAGCTGATCGAGAAAGGGTATACATCAATCAACGACGTCTACAAGGCAGACACACACACCCGAGGCCTGTTTGGATCTGCAGAGAAGATGTCTGATCAAGTCATCTCCGCCCTGAACAAGAAGGACAGGAGGTGCTTCATCGAAGCAGTCGGGGTCGACTCTGGTCAGAAGCTGCTCTACACGGCGGCCGCGGCACGCATATCAAGCGATACATCCTCTGAAAACTTCAAGAAGATACAGCCTGCCTTCAGGTCAGCATCGGATCACAAGTTCTTGAGTCTCTCCAAGGCGTGGCGCAAGTTCGAAGGTGAGAGGCGTCGTGACAACACGGGCTACAGTGATGCTATATCTCAACTATCAAGTGTGTCCATGCGCACGCCAGGAGGGGCGGCCGCTTACACAAACACGCTTCACAGCCACTTCATCACCATGGCGGAGGAGAAGCTTTCTTGGGAGAGGAGACGCAAAAGTTTCGATGCCAAGAGGGCGAAGATGCGGGAGATATCGAGGATGGCGGTACAGCGGCAGCGCTACGCAAAATCGGGCCGGAGCCTGAGGAGAGGGAGGCGCTGCTCACACGCATGCGCGATAACCTCGCTGGGGACCGGCGGACGTGGACTAGGGTAGTGTTCTTTGGCAATGCGCAGTTTGGGCACGGTAGCAGAGGTCCTCTGCCTCGTAAGGCGCTCATAAGGGCGATCGCCCTCCTAGTCCCTGTTGTGTTGATGAACGAGTTTCGAACCTCAAAGGCCTGTTGCGGTTGCGGGAAGAACTTAGTTCAGGTGAATGGCTCTCGTGTGTTCCGATGCATATCTTGTACACCAGAGGGCGACAACCTGGACTGCTCAGTCCGTTTCATCGACAGGGATATCAACGCCTCAGTGAACATCGCCATATGCGGCATCAACATGCTGCTGGGGAGGACGCGGCCGCAACACCTATGCAGGGGTGCGGGGGAAGAGGAAGATGCTTAATCTTGTCGAAGAGACAGTCTGCAGCATATTCAATTAGCGGGGCTTCTGATAACCGAGGTGAAATCCTGCGGATCTTAAGTTGCTAATAATGACAGCTGTGGGTGAGTGGACATACACACTTCAACCATGACTTTGTGAAGGCGGGCACCAAGTTTATTTCAAATCAATACAGAAACGAAAATTGGCGTATGCCCTACTCTGCATCGAAAACGGTAACAATTGCATAAATATATTTGGGTGAATCGAAATGATATTGGTCATTGTCATTCTGTTGATTGAGCTTGAGCTGCTCGTACGTGCCTGTAGACGGTACAATCACAGCAGCAAAGCCAGCTCCACAAAGGCCATTGCAGACAGTCTGCTGACTGCCTTTGCATTCCCCACCATCGTTCTGTTAGCATACAAGTTTTGTGCACCAGATGTAGATGACCACACGGCCCAAATTTTGGTCCCCAAACCTATCAGTATAGTGAGGCCACCGCTCCATGCGCCGGCAACACACAGGCACGTTTGGCGCCAGCCTGTCATCAGCCTTGCTTAGGTGAATGCAACAGCGCTTTTATGAAGGGCTCATCTTCCCAGAGCTTCATGTACTGAACGAAGAATTCATTCACAAGAGTGCTTGCATTGAAATCGTGCAGAATGCGCAGGACATCATCTGTCACGGGCATCTTAGATTGCCTCATCAGCCCCTCAGCCAGGTCCGTTATGATGCTGCTGTTGACACGCTGAGTGATCACAGCCACGGCGTCAGGTGTGAAGGAGGTAACTTTGCAACATACGTACTGCACCTCTGGGTCGAGCAACATGACGGCTGCAAAGGTGAGGGTTGTTTTGATCGGATGAGGAGGTTGCTGCATTTTGGTCATGGCAGACGCCAATTTCGACAGGCGCTCTGACCCCTTGGGCTCCAGCGCTGCCGTGTTATTGCGACGATAATAGTAACCCCATATGCTGGTGTCAGATGAGTCACCCATGCCGACCTTGCCCCCTGAGTTGATGTACTTGACTAGAAACTGGTCCCCGAGAGGATGACTCAGGACCTCAGGACTTGCAAGCTTGAAGAAATTGTTGAGCAGAGACAAGGGCACGCCGAGCTTCCAAAGCTCCCCGATTGGATCATGCTGTACTACACGATTGCTATCATCACTCACAATTGCGTCTACTGCCTTTGCTGAAAGGGGGTCTTCCTCTTCACCCCCCATGCGTCCATCAACGTGGGTTTTGAAAGCACAGTACTCAAGCCCTTGAGCCACTGATGCGCCCATGAGCTCCATGAAGCATTGGGCCCTACGAGGGTGGTGGATGTCGGTGTCACCAGTGAAACAGACCCAGGCATTGTCTGGCAGTTCTTCCGCTATGCACTTGTAATGCTCTAGCGGTCCAAAGTTGCCAATCACAATATGCTGGTGCAGGCACTGTGGATCGGCAAACAAGTCTCTCTCATCTTTCAACATTTTGCGAGTTATCTGTGCTAGCGTTGCGTCTGTGCATGCAATGGAAAGCACTAATGGCATTGGGGTCTCACCTTGGCGGTAACTCGTGATCATGGCTCTGAGGCGGCTAATTTTGCGCACCGAGTCTACTTGAGAAGCACATAGTTGGAAAGCGCTCATGGTGCTGTTGTTCACACACAACATTTGTTTTAGTGGAGCTTAAACGCATCCAGGGCTGAGTCGCTCACCACCAAATTTTGCTGCCAGTCCCTTCTGCAGCAGCTGCTGGCCTGTTGTCCGCTTGCCCCCTGAAAGGAGTCGTGTACAGAGTATTCATATAGTAGTCCGGTTGAGCCTTCATTGCTTTACCGTCATCGTACACAATGTCACCATCATGGAGCACGTTGCAGCGCAAGCCGCTTTGGTGATCCTTCCAAGCACCCAAAATCTGGCGAGCACTAGTGTAAGGGTCCATTTTTCCAATGCCAGTGCACAAACCCGGCACCAACACATTGGTGGCCGCCTTTTGCATGTCCAACAGCTCAAGGACCATTTTGAATGCAGTGTATGCATTTTTAGTGTTTGGAACTGGCTGCGGCAGGATCATAGTTGGTGCTGCAATAAGAGACTTTGCACCAAATCTACAGCTCAAAGCAGCTCCGACGGGTAAGTGTGTTGCAGAGCTGTTGCCAAACAAGTGCAGGTAACGCCGTGCCGCTTCGCACATTGCGTCGTGAGGGTCACCTAATAACTTGATGAAGTCAAGATCGCTTCCACCATCGAAACACAGTCGGCTATTGGAAGCAGACACGAACGTGTCACAGTGATCTGCATAATCTAGGATGGTGCTGCAGGCAAATGTGCAAGGCAAGACATCACTGAGCACGGAACGGTATGCTTCCAATGCAACAGCATCAATGTTCACAAAGTGGAACAGCATGTTTGCATCTAATGTACATATTTACAGTGGAGGATTTGACATACAGTCACCAGCACCTGCTGAAAACGCATCATCCCTACCACTAACATTGGCCCAGTCGATGTGCTCACCCATGAAGCGACGTAGAGAGTCACGCTGCACTTTGTCAAGCTTTGAGATTGCAAAGTCTTCCAGTGCTCTCACTCCTAGTAAGGTATATGCAGGATAGACTTTGTGCATCATTGGACCGCCTTCGTCATGGAAGTTGACATGCACCAGCCACGCACCGCAGTCCTCGACGACGTTGCTGATGATTGCGCCATTCATGCATGGCGCTTCCCCTATGTCGCTGATGTCTCTGATCGCTTCCAAACAGTCCAACAAATGATGACGAGCAGCCCTCACACGTTTGCAGGCGCGCCTGTCGCCGCTGTAATGTGGGCGCCTGTGCATGATGGCCAGGGCAGATGAAAGCGCATCATGAGCATCAAGCAAGGAGACAAGAATGTGTGGTGCTGACATCTGAAAGCCGTCATGCACAAACAACCTTTTATTTCTTCACTGTATGCCGCGCCGGCCAGAATGATCGCACAAATGTTCAAGTTTGATCACAGAGGCTTAGTTTGGCGACCGCTCATGTAGGGGAGGCTTGAACCTGCACAAGACTGATCTCACCTACTCTTTCGATCAGGAGCCTGATTTATTTGCAGTTTACGAAAAACTAGCGAGCGTCGTACCGACCCCATTTAGGGTCAGCCTTTGAGAAATACTTTTTTCGACAGGACCAGACTCAGGAACTTCATGTTTAGTATAAGTTCAAGTTTGTGCCTAGAGGCTCAGAATGGTGAGTACTCATGTAGGCACAGATTGAACCTGTGTGGCACTTGAGCCGTGAATGTTGGGTACCTAAAGTAACCTCAAGTATACACTAAAGTTCAAGTTTGATTACAGAGGCTTAGTTTGGCAATCGCTCATGCAGGGACAGTTTGAACCTGCATTAGACTGATCTCACCTACGCTTTCGATCAGGAGCCTGATTTATTTGCAGTTTACAAAAATCTAGCAAGCGTCGTACGGACCCCATTTATGATCAGCATCTGAGAAATACTTTTTTCGACAGGACCAGACTCAGAAACTTCAAGTTTTGTGTAAGTTCAAGTTTGTGCCTAGAGGCTCAGAATGGTGAGTACTCATGTAGGCACAGATTGAACCTGTGTGGCACTGATCTCACCTACACTTTAGAGCTTGAGCCAATGTTGGGCTTCCAACGTAACCTCAAGTACACACAAAAGTTCAAGTTTGTGGCTAGAGGCTCAGAATGGCGACTTCTCAAGTAGGGGAGGCTTGAACCTGCACAAGACTGATCTCACCTACTCTTTCGATCAGGAGCCTGATTTATTTGCAGTTTACGAAAATCTAGCGAGCGTCGTACCGACCCCATTTAGGGTCAGCCTCTGAGAAATACTTTTTTCGACAGGACCAGACTCAGGAACTTCAAGTTTTGTATAAGTTCAAGTTTGTGCCCAGAGGCTCAGAACGGTGAGTACTCATGTAGGCACAGATTGAACCTGTGTGGCACTGATCTCACCTACACTTCAGAGCTTGAGCCGTGAATGTTGGGTACATAACGTAACCTCAAGTATACACTAAAATTCAAGTTTGATTACAGAGGCTCAGTTTGGCGAGTTCTCATGTAGGGGAGGCTTGAACATGCCTAAGCCTGATCTCACCTACACTTTCGATCAGGAGCCTGATTTATTTGCACTTTACGAAAATCTAGCGAGCGTCGTACCGACCCCATTTAGGGTCAGCCTCTGAGAAATACTTTTTTCGACAGGACCAGACTCAGGAACTTCAACTTTAGTATAAGTTCAAGTTTATGCCTAAAGTCTCAGAATGGTGAGTACTCATGTAAGGGAGACTTGAACCTGCATCACACAGATCTCACCTACGTGAATGTTGGGTTCCTAAAGTAACCTCAAGTACACATTAAAGTTCAAGTGTGGGCCTCAAGGCTCGGTATGGTGAGTTCTCATGTAGGGAAAGCTTGAACCTGTACTAGACTGATCTCACCTACACTTTCGATCAGGAGCCTGATTTATTTGCACTTTACGAAAATCTAGCGAGCGTCGTACCGACCCCATTTAGGGTCAGCCTCTGAGAAATACTTTTTTTGAGGACCAGACTCAGGAACTTCAACTTTAGTATAAGTTCAAGTTTATGCCTAAAGTCTCAGAATGGTGAGTACTCATGTAAGGGAGACTTGAACCTGCATCACACAGATCTCACCTACACATTAGAGCTTGAGTCGTGAATGTTGGGTTCCTAAAGTAACCTCAAGTACACATTAAAGTTCAAGTGTGGGCCTCAAGGCTCGGTATGGTGAGTTCTCATGTAGGGAAAGCTTGAACCTGCACTAGACTGATCTCACCTACACTTTCGATCAGGAGCCTGATTTATTTGCACTTTACGAAAATCTAGCGAGCGTCGTACCGACCCCATTTAGGGTCAGCCTCTGAGAAATACTTTTTTTGACAGGACCAGACTCAGGAACTTCAACTTTAGTATAAGTTCAAGTTTATGCCTAAAGTCTCAGAATGGTGAGTACTCATGTAAGGGAGACTTGAACCTGCATCACACAGATCTCACCTACACTTTAGAGCTTGAGTCGTGAATGTTGGGTTCCTAAAGTAACCTCAAGTACACATTAAAGTTCAAGTGTGGGCCTCAAGGCTCGGTATGGTGACTTCTCATGTAGGGAAAGCTTGAACCTGCACTAGACTGATCTCACCTACACTTTCGATCAGGAGCCTGATTTATTTGCACTTTACGAAAATCTAGCGAGCGTCGTACTGACCCCATTTAGGGTCAGCCTCTAAGAAATACTTTTTTTGAGGACCAGACTCAGGAACTTCAACTTTAGTATAAGTTCAAGTTTATGCCTAAAGTCTCAGAATGGTGAGTACTCATGTAAGGGAGACTTGAACCTGCAACACACAGATCTCACCTACACTTTAGAGCTTGAGTCGTGAGTGTTGGGTTCCAAAAGTAACCTCAAGTACACATTAAAGTTCAAGTTTGATTACAGAGGCTCAGTTTGGCGACTTCTCAAGTAGGTAACGGTTGAACCTGCATTAGACTGATCTCACCCACACTTTCGATCAGCAGCCTGATTTATTTGCCCTTTACGAAAATCTAGCGAGCGTCGTACCGACCCCATTTAGGGTCAGCCTCTGTGAAATACTTTTTTTGAGGACCAGACTCAGGAACTTCAACTTCAGTATAAGTTCAAGTTTATGCCTAGAGGCTCAGAATAGTGAGTACTCATGTAAGGGAGACTTGAACCTGCATCACACAGATCTCACCTACACTTTAGAGCTTGAGTCGTGAATGTTGGGTATCTAAAGTAACCTCAAGTACACATTAAAGTTCAAGTGTGGGCCTCAAGGCTCGGTATGGTGAGTTCTCATGTAGGGAAAGCTTAAACTTGCACCAGACTGATTTCACCTACACTTTCGATCAGGAGCCTGATTTATTTGCACTTTACGAAAATCTAGCGAGCGTCGTACCAACCCCATTTAGGGTCAGCCTCTGAGAAATACTTTTTTCAACAGGACCAGAACCACAAAATCGAAACCCTGCGCCAAACATCACGTCAGGCTCATTCGTTTTTGTTGAATAATAATATTAGGAACTTTTGAATATTGAGCCTTTTTTGCCATCACCCTCAATGGAGACAGCTTATTTCTTTGAAGACTTGGTATGCACATGTACAGAGTGCGCAATAGAGTCTCACCATGAGCATGCAGCGCCTCGATCCCTCCCACCTCGCGTTGGCTGCGACACCAACAGCGCGTCAGCTGTGGTCAAGACCATCACGTGTAGATTCACTGCCCTAGTTGTGTTTGCGATGGTGATGGTGCTTCTACTCTAAAACTGCGGTAGGTACTCCTTTATGTTGGATATGAGTTGCAATGGTAGTTGACAGTTTGCAACAAAGAGATCTACTCCTAACCTTCTGTTCATGTTTGCCTGCCAGAACTCGACGGAATGTCGCAGGTGCCGCTCCATCTGTCTGTCAAACTTGCGGTGCTTCCTAATGAATGCGCGTCCATGGTAGCCGTAGCGTTTACGCTGCGTGCCAGGCACACGTACGCACCATACGTGCGTCTTTAGGTACGTGATTGATATGGCGATTGACCAGCGGTTGTGGAGCTGAAATGCGGCCCATGAGTCAAACTCAAACACACACGACGCAGTGCACGCCTCGTCGGCCCAAAGCATGGCCCGGATCGTCATCACGATGGTACCATGTGATCATAATTTTTTCCCTACCCCCAACAAGAACCCCACTTTACTCACCTCATCAGTCTCAGTCTCCTAAGGACAACCATCCTGCGTCATCCACCCCTCTGTCAGGCACTGTCCGTAAGCAAACGTCCTCCCTTGTCGATCCTAGCCAGCCCGGTCTCACATGTAGTCAGTTAACAGCCTGCTTCGCTGTTTTGTAGAGCCTGCCCCACCAGCGTCTGCATGCGCGGGGGCTTAGTAAGCCCGCTCATGACGCCACAAGGCCTGCGTACCAGCTACTGCATACGTCCTCAGAGCACCGCTCCCGTCCTTCTGCTGCGCTGCTATAGCCCTCGCAGTACGGCTGTGCGCTATCCATCTCCGACGATCTCCAAATCACTGAATGGCGTCAACATGGACGGCCGCGCATGCAACTGGTATGCCTTTGAAAGGAATCGCAGCTGGAAGACGTCTTGCTGTCAGGCCAGAGCACCCGCGTCTGCTGCAGCACCATCTGCTGCTTCTGAAGGCTATGAGCTGACGTCAGCTCTCTTCAACTCCTCAACTTCAAGTGTCTCGTGTGTGCACAAGGGAAAGAAATCTAGCAGCAGAGCAGCACCGCTTATACTCAGTAGTTAAGCATGCCTAAAGGTGGATGTGGGCAAAGTGGTGGCGGCGGAGGCAGTAAAGGCAGCGGTGGCGGAGGTGGCAAGGGCAGCGGGGGCGGCCATGGTGTTACTGGTGGCAGCAAAGGAGGGGGCGGTGGTAAGGCTGGAGCAGGCAAAGGAATGGGCCCAGGCAACGCTGGTGGGTGGCCTTCCACCACTGGAAACGCCTCTGGCACAGGCCGTTCCAACAACTGACCGCGGTAGGGGACGACTGACGACCGACTCTACCTCCTGATCAGCCGATATTGGGGGTGAGACATCAGACACATCAAGCAATGACAACAGACTATAACTTGTTTAGTACCGCCGCAGCAAATGTACACATTGTCAATACATGACAAAGACTAAGTGTAGTTGATTGCCGTGCGTGCTGCCCGCCTTGTAACCTTCAATGCGTGTGTTTGGAGCTTCCCTGCTGTCCCGTTTGGCTTCGAAAATCATTTGAGCAATGTTGACTCTCGCAAAGAAAATTTGTTGACCTTCACGCATAGGACAAAGGGACAATATGATCAAAGTACGCAGACTTTCCAGCAATGCAAAGCTACCGACAAAGAAAGCTAGCGATTCAGTTTGTTTACAGTTGTATTCTGCACATGATGTAACTGTGCCAAGTCACGGCAAGGCACTGGTGCAAACAGACCTGGACATCGAGGTTCCATTCAGCACATTTGGCCGCATAGTAAACAAGCCAGGTCTCAGTGTAGACAATGAGATTGATGTTTACTCCCCTATTATTGAGCACAGTGGAAACGTTGGGGTCATACTGTACAACCACGGCGACAATGACTTCATCGTGACAACGGGAGACTGCGTTGCTCAGCTCGTCGTAGAACAGGCAGTAATAGTCCAAGTGCGTGAAGGATCGTGTGTGTATAGTTAAGCCTGCTACCTGTTTCTACCAGCTCTCCCTATTTCTACTGGTTTATTTGGCAGCAGATCACGACATTTCTGGAGGTCGCTCTCGAGCTGCTTGATCAATGCTCTGGCTTCCTCATCATCACACTTGACTTCTATTTGCGCCTTGGCTTTTCCGAGGTTTATATGGCAGTTCAACAGCGCTTTCAGAAGATCGTTGCAATCGACCACGGGCATTAATTGATTACCTTTGCAACATTAGAAAAAACAGACAAAGTGCACTTTTTGTTTTCAGTCTCCACACTACCGTGCAGGGCCGGGGGCAATGATTTTTAATATGTGGAAGTTTGTGAATGTACAGTAGTTATGCCAACAGTAGCATATGAGGTAACGCGCTATTGCGACCTCATAATAGGATTGTGCTACCTGGTCATTCCAACAGCGATTTTGATCTTCATGCGGCGTTCAAACATATCAGTGCTGGTGACGGGCGGAGAGCATACCAAGAGGTTAGCTACAAGAGTTGCTGCATCAGTGATCGTATTCATTTACGCATGTGGGGGGACACATATATGGCGTTTTACCCTGCTGTTTGGCACGCCATACATAGTGGTTCCTGTCTTGATGATGATATGTGCTTGCGCTTCGCTGCAGACTGTCCTCTTGTTGTTATGCAACATGAGATCTATCATGTTCATGATAACCTCTGTAGAAGTGAGCAACACAGGAAAGGTGTCTGAGCTGAAGTCAGCCTATGGAATCGCCGAGGATTATATATGCGACATGTTGTCTGTGCACAAGCTAGACACCTTTGCATTCTTACATGTAAATGAAGCCTGCAGCGCTTACGGCTATGATCCTGCAGCGCTTTTGAGCTCATCGCTGTTAGATTTCATTCACATGGAAGACCGCCCTATGCTGGAGGCTGCCTTCAAGACCATTGATGAAGATATCGGGAAATCATTCATTTATCGAATGCGTACAGCCCATGGTGCATACATACATGTTGAGTCAACATGTAAGGCCGGCAGGTGGGACAATCAGCCAGCTTCATTCCTAGTAACTCGAAACATTCAGGGACGCCTAGATGAGTTTCACAGAGAAACCATCAGCCATGGTGATGCAGTAAGGATCGAGACCAACAGAATACACGCAGCCACGCTTGCGCATGACCTGCGAACATCTCTGTCGATATTCGATCTCTCCGTTCGTGAGATAAGGCATGGCGGTCCAGTTGACTACGCACTTGAATGCGCAGACAATGCGCTGTGGTTCATGAAGTTTATACTGGACCGCACAATAGAGTCGTGTAGGGTGTTGCAGGGCCAGAAGCCAGTCCCGCAACTGGAACAGATCAATGTGGGTCCATTGCTACAGCATGTGCTGTTGATGTTGTCGACGTATCCACGATCCGTTTCAGTCACATGTAATGTGGCACCTGATGTGGATGCGTGCTCGCTTGTGAGCGATGCTGATTGGCTAAAATCTATACTGACCAGTTTCATCAGCAATGCCTATGATAACACCATGTACGGATTTGTGAATGTGTCGGTTCACAAGGAAGATCACTGGATGGTTTTTGAAATTGCGGACACGGGTGTTGGTGTAACACCAACTGAAATCACCAAGCTTTTTCACCCATTCTCTAAACTGAGCAGCAAGTTGAAAATCGAACACGGTCTAGGTATTGGCCTGTATAATTGTGCATGGCGCATTCGATTACTAGGGGGGACTTATGGTGTCCGCAACAATGCAGCGTCTGGTTGTACTTTTCACTTTAGCCTGCCACTCACTGATGGTACTCTGCTGAGGAAGTGGCACCCTTCTTATCCGGACAGCAGGCTTGATCGCAAACCGACAAGCGCAGATGCGAATACATCCATTTCCTTACCTTCTTCTGATGCTTTGTCGGCGGGTGTCAAGCACGCTGAGATTATGGAGGACAGTATGAGGAGACTCAAAGTTCTCATTGTGGATGACGTGCCGACGTTCAGAAAGCTGTTGAAGAAGCAGCTGGAGCGCAGGGGCATTGTTCGCATAGATGAAGCAGGGGACGGTGTGGACGCACTGGAGATGATGCAACATACGCAGTACAGTGCTGTGCTGATGGACGTGATGATGCCCAGGATGAACGGTGATGTGTGCGCGAGGAAAATGCGAGAATGGGAAGCGACGCACGGAGGCTCTAGCGTTCCCATCCTGCTCATGTCCGCCGACGTGTTATCAGAAGACAATGATGTCGTGGAGTCGGGCACCGTACAGTACTTTTTCACAAAGCCTATTGACATTGTCAGGCTCGGCAACTCACTCCGTGACATTGCGGCTGCCAGCTCAAAGTTGGGCAGCTGGACACAGACGGCAAGCAACAGCACGGGAGTACACACTCCTGTTGACATGGAGGAGGTCATCGACGTTGTGATACACTGAGAATGTGCATTGATGGATGCCGCGACATGCTAAAGCGTGAAACCTGTCTAGGCGCACACAATCAATAAAGTTGTACGCTTCGAAGCAATGGAAGAAACAATGCATCCAAAAGTACCAGCGAGCATGAGCCTGACGCAGATCAATGACACTGTCGCTAGACCGAGCGCAATATGTGCAGTTGTAAAAGTGATCAGAACCGCATCATTTGTGTACTTTTTATACATGCTAGTCAACAGCACATGGTGTGCTGCAACTGTGATCGCCATGAGTGCAGCCTCGGCATTTTGCTTAGGGTTTGTAGAGCAAACAATCCATGAGCATGTTCCTCACTATGCACATGGGGCGCCACAACAACTCCGCTAAGTGATCTAGTTGCTCGCATAGGCGCCATGCTGTTCGAAGCGGAGCACATACAAGTGGCAACTAACTGGATTGCCCGCACCATCTGCGCCATGTGATGCTGAAACGTGCCAACACAACACGAAGCACCTCAACAAGAAAACATGTTTGCTGCGCTAAGAGCATATGTATACCAAACACTACATTTACACATGAGAGTCATCTCGCGCAGCTCTCACAAACTCTGCATCCTGCGCGTCAAGCACAGCGCGAACCGCTGTGTCACATTCCATGCTAAATCGCTTTGCACATGCCAACAGCACACGGACATCCATGATGCCCAGCCCCAGCCATTTGTGTGAAAGTAGTGCCAGCAGCTCCTCCCGCGTCTTGACTTTGAGCAACAGAACAGTCAGGATATGGCAGCGGTAGGCGCCGAACATGTTGACCTTCAGCATGCTCGCCCTCTCGCGATTCAGCTTACCTTCCTCCCCGGCGGCTGATAACAGGGCCAGTATCATATCCACGCCTTCATTGGCTGCCTGCCGCAGCAGGGTATCGATGGCCTCTCGCATAACTGCCAGGAGAGTATTGTTTTGTACAATGTCACCTCCGTGAGTTTGAGGTTGCACGGCAGTGTGACTGATGCCACTGAGCATTTCCGACATCTTCATCAGCAATTGTTGCGTCTGTATCCGCAGCCTACTGTCCAGTGTGGCCTCTGTTGCAAGTCCCTGCAAGCCTGTGTTGAAACTTGTCTCTGTTACAAGTCCCTGCAGGGCTGTCTCTGTTGCGAGCCCCTGAAGACCTTGTTTGATACGTTCCTCAAGACTGCTCTGAACGGCAGTCATCTGCATGCGCAAAAGTTCCAACTCATGGGAGTGCCAAGGTGTGAACAGTGCCATGATCACTTGAGGTACTACTAGGAGAGAAAAAAACGCCAGCACACAGCTCACACCAGCAACTGTGATCTCGTACCAATCTCGATCAGCTTGGAGCGCAGGACCGAGCTGCAACAGCAGCAGTACTACGGTGCACACCTCAGTAAGCCACGGCAAGATAGTAGCCCTGTTCAGCGACCTGCTCCAATGCTTCGACTGCGCCACAGTCTGCTGCTGCTCGCTCTGCTGCATGATAGGGCCCTGGCTCATATCTCTGCAGAAGTGTGTGTGTGTAGCTAGGTCAGTGAATTCTGCCCAGGAATCTGAGTGCGCGAATCTCTGCATAATCTTGAATCTGCTTCCGCAGGAAAATTCAATTCATGAATTTCACCTACATGAATCCTGTCGAATTCTCCATATTATTGTACATGAATTCGAATCCGCGAATCTGATACCGAGTTTGTATGCTCAGTCACTCTGTGGTTAGCATGCTGTGGGATACCCTCAGGGACTGGCTAGTGGCCACATATCCAGATGACTTGCTCATGCCGGTGCCTAAGGGAGAGAAGTGCCCCAAATTCCCTCATGCCAATGGGCGGTGGAGCTGGCACATGTACAATAAGTTTGCAGCTTCTCACCGTGAAAATGACTTTGACATTGCCATTCTCCTCCGGACGTTGTGCGTAGTGGACGTGGACACCAAGGAGTTGGTGGAGGACCTGGAGCAGCGCTTTCCAGTGCTCAAGACGTCCCCGAGTGAGGATACAAAAAAGGGGAGGCACTACTTCTTCTCCAGGAGCGAGTTGTGCGATGCACAGGGGTTCATGGACCAGCGTTCCAGTGTGATACCCAATGTGGACTTCAAGACGCGATGCACAACAGGGACCGCTGGCATCATACTGGTGGCCCCCAGCACTGGCAAGACATGGGTCCGCACCCCATGGATGGCAGGTGATGTGCTCAATGCTATACCAGACGATTTGCTCAGAGCTGTGGCGTTGCCTACAAGGCAAATGGCCAGTGTGAAACTTATATTTGCTGACGGAGCTGAGCTCGCATATACAAACAACCCGCACCTGCAAAAGTTTGATCTGCTGCGCAACCTATTGGAAGGCGAAGAGTACGCTGAGGTGCGCACTGAGGTGCCTATAGCTGTCGGCACGGCTCAGCAGTTCGAGGACCTCATGCACATGTGTCAACATAGAAGGTTCCAAAGGTGGCCCACAGACATTGAAGGTGTGAGGCACTTGGCAGACTACTTGTGCGCAACGCAGAAGGTCATGAACATGCTTGACACCGGCAATCCAGTGAGCCCGTCAGCGTGGCTTCAAGCCATTGACAATGCGTCGCCCGGCTGGGGTCAAGCGTTTCTGTCGGAGGCACTGGTTGACATCACTGATGGATATCAAATTCGATACCAGCGCATAGTGAAAGATGACCAATGGTTATTTCATGAGTACCCTCACAGCAGCGTGCAGGGGTCCACAGTGCTCAGCAACGACCTTCAGACACAAATACTTGGCCTGCCGAGCATTGTGCGCAGTGTGCTGGAGAGACACCCTGACTTGGTGCTGGCAGGAAGCTCCGTGCTTCACATGGCGTGCACTCGCGTGCTGGGTGAGCCGTCAGACTATGACATGTACTACATTGGTACAGAGCTGCGGCACATCCTCAGCGACATCAAAGACCATGTCAATCCGGACGTTATGCACCGCACAGGGGCAGCGATGACGTACGTGGTTGACGACGTAACCATACAGATCATCTTGAGGCGGTACAGAGATGTAGGCCACGTCCTCAACACCTTCGACCTCGCACCATCGCAGTGTGCTTTGTACAAAGGCAGGGTGCTGGTCACTCAGAGCTGGCTCTTTAGCGTTCGCCATATGGCCGCATACGTGAACTTTTGGCACTGGAACAGTGCATCAGTGTCTAGGGTGTTCAAGTACTACAGCAAAGGCTTTGAGATACTGGTGCCCGCACTGAGGAGGGATATGCTCAAGCCGTACACACCATGCCCGGGTGCCCACAACCTGCTGGCGGTTGAGGCAGCCCCGCAGACATGGCCGTGGAGTTGGAAACTGAAGAGGAGCAGGGACGGCAAGCCCAAACGCATTGATGCCATCATGCTCCGCAAGATGGTGCGCGATACCAATTACTGGGGGCTGAGGCACCAGTCGGGGTACTCAGAGTTCATCAGCGATGCTTTGCCTTATGTCATGAGAGCAATGATCTGCCGTGGCATGTCATGGCTCGGGCTGCGGCCGGTGAGGACACGGACACAATGCGCGCAGAACCTGGACAGCATTGAGATACCGGAGGCAACCGATGTGCCGTTCCACATGGCGTCGCCAAACTTTCCGCAACTGTACGACTTGCGCAAGTGACAGCCGCATATCAAAACGATTTCAGGCAGCACACAGCGGCACGATTTGCTGCAAGCAGGCACAATGAAATACAGATGATGATGATCATGTTTGAACGTTGTCAATGTTTTTTTCGATTTGCTGCATGCACATATATAGCTGCATGGTCGCACCTCATGCAGA
Source organism: Tribonema minus (assembly GCA_017506865.1). Lineage (NCBI taxonomy): Eukaryota > Xanthophyceae > Tribonematales > Tribonemataceae > Tribonema > Tribonema minus. The sequence goes on along the minus strand of JAFCMP010000090.1, from coordinate 1,121,134 downwards.
GCTCTCAAAGAATTCTGTTATAAAGCCTTGCTTCACCTGAGTGTACTGTTGAGCCAGCTGTAAGATAGCTCGTTGCGCAAGGCTGTCTGCCTTCTGCCACAATGCAGGCCATGTGTCATGCGCCACCCCTAGCTCTGTGGCCAGAATGCGGCAGGTCTCTCTGGACCCCTTGTGACCCTTGGTCGCATCTACTTCAATGTTAACAGCTCCATCCACTGGTGACAACCGGTCACGTGCGCGCACCACCTGGTACCCTCTAGCAATCAGAGCCGCTGTGTCACGTGCATCCTTCGGCTTATCCATATGGTAGAAGTAGCCGTCATAGAAGAACACTCTCTGCCCCACTGTCAAGTCAGGCATCACGACCTCGCCCCAGTTGAAGCGCTGTTGAATGGCTTGCATAAACGTGGGCAGGTCATCTCCGCCACTCCAGACAACAAAGACTGTTGCATCTGTGAACAACTCCTCAACTGATCGATTACCGATGTTGCTTATGTGGCAAATGGAGCCACGGCAATGGTGCAGAAAACGACCGTGCTCACACCGCTGAGTTACCACATTGTGCATACCTTCTGCTTTGTGATCTGCACAGCGCAGCGGGCACCTCCACTCATACCCCAAACTGGGTTGCTTGCTGCAGAGCTCGCACCTCTTGTCAACCACATTTATCATGTCCTGCTCCTTATGAGCTGCGCAACGCAGTGGGTGCTGCCAGTCGTATCCAAGGCTGGGTTGTCTGCTGCAGAGCTCACATGTCTTATCGACAACGTTTTTCATGTTCTCTTCCCTGTGATCCGAGCAGCGGAGTGGTCGCTTCCATTCATAGCCGAAGCTGGGTTGCGTCGAGCACAGAGCACACCGCTTGCTAACCACGTTGTCCATATCGTCGTCTCTGTGATCTATGCAGCGCAGTGGACGCATCCAATGGTACCCGTAGCTGGGCTGTTTGGAACAAAACTCACATCGCTTGCTTACCACATTGTCCATGTCATCTTCCTTGTGATCTGAGCATCGTGTAGGCTGCAGCCACTCTCTCCCAAAGCTGGGCTTCTTGCGGCAAAGCTCACACTGCCTTTTGGTCACATGCTCCATGTCGCTTGTCTTATGTGCTACACACCATTGCGGTCCTGCGCCAATGATGCCATATGCAGGTCTCTTATCACACCCATCTGCCCGGCAGACTCTGTATGATTGATGGCCATCGCACCACTTGAGCTTCGCAGGGTTGCAGCAGCTGGGTACGGCACATGCTTTGGCAGCCTTAGCAGTCTTACCGTTGCCGCTGCTGTTGGTTAGCTTGCGTTTCGAACGTAAAGGCGCCTTATATGCAAGCGCTGTTGGTTGACTATTCTCAGACGCACTGTGAAGTGAGTCACTGTTCTCATGCACGGGCATGATAGCTCTGCCGAGCAGGGTCTCTGCTGGTGTATCGTGAAGGTGTGCCATTGCTGCTGCCCTGAGTTTTTCAATACAGTGCCGCAGAGCCAACTTGGCAATCAGCCTCATCATCACAGGACCCTTGCTCCGCGGCACACAGTCGTCCATATGTACTGACGTAGCGGGATGCACTTTGGTGTGGCTTGCTGCGCTGTGAGACGTGGTTGTGAATGCAATGCACTCTATGTGTGACACGATATTTACTTTTAATTCGCAGGGCATACAATTCATCAAATTTGAACCTAATTGTTAGAGTTGAAGGTCAACCACGCATTTTAATTCTTATGTGGTCCTTTCATATTTCAAGCTGCCCTCATAGGCGGTAGCACGGGTCACCTTCTAGCTCATTACCACAGTTCGGACAGCACGTATCATGCTCCCAGCACCGGTTGCAAACGCCCTCGACACAGTAATCCTCGCCATCAGCGTCAGAACAGTAGTGCTCAATGTAGCCGGTGGAAGTGTCGAGTTTCTCACCACAGAAACAGCAGTAGCGACCCATGTAATTATCAAGCTGTCTCTACATAAATTTGGCCTCACCTCCTTGTTTCATCACTCGATCGAAAAGTCGAAAGTGCGTACAGTGCAAGCGCGTTCGCATGCGGTGGTGAGAGGGTAAGCAGCGCTTCCTGGAGTTCTGCTGACATGTGGCGGTCATCGTCCAACAGGTCTCTCACCATGGCCAGTGTAACTCTGTTGGCTCGGAAAACACCACGGTAAATCCTCACAGCCGCATTGACCACAGCGCTCGCAGTGTCGGGCGCAGTGTGTGTTTGCAGAGCGCCAAGGATGACGGCCATGTACAGCCAACTGTTACGCGTATGCACACGTTGGCGTGGCGGGAACACACGTGGCAGTGCTGGTGATGTGTCATGCCCACTGCTGACCGGGGTGCGCCTGACGACTTGTTGCAACCGTCTCATTGCACTGGCATCAGGAGGAGCTGTGCGAAGCCTGCGCAGGGTAGCCAATGTCTGCGTTTCGCCGTTGTTCCGGTCTGCATGTTGTCTCAAGTCACTTGCGCTGCGGGGGACATATGCAGGAGGAGCAGTGCGACCTGCTCGCCTCTCTGGTGTATCAATCAGATAGATGGGATCATAGTGCTGTGTGCGCTCAATGAAAACTGTCTTGCCACCTGATTGACCATACGCAATGCTCTCCTCACCGTTTGCATCCACGATGATCAGTCTGATGTTTAGCTCTCGTGCTAGTGTGGCAAAGTCGCGCCGGTCACGGTTTCCCCCTGTGGTCACGGGGTTGATGAGTAGTAAGTCACGTACTGCACGCATCGTCAGTCTAGGGCGCGGGGCCGGTGGTGTGTGGTTGTACGCTGCAATGAAAGCCCTCAGGGCATTGTCTTGTGTGTGCTCAATTCTCACCACTCGTCTGTTTGCCGGCAGGATGCGGCTTACTGTCCGCATATCGAGGTGTTGCTCGTAATCGGCAAGGTGCGTCGGCGGCCGCCGTGTTCGAGGGTGCAAGAGCACTGGTGCAAGATCGAGGCGTCTTGGCGTACGCTGCCGCCGCTGCGCTGCTGGACGTGGCTGTGGAGGTGTGGTAGGGGGTGGTGGCAGAGGAGGTGGGGGTGTGTGAGGTGGCGGTGAATAGTCATTTCCACCACCAAAATCTTGTTCCTCTTCTTTTTGTTCTTCTGCTTGTTCTTCTGGTGGGGAGTAGTCGTAACCTCCGCCTAGGTCTGGCTCTTCTTGTTTTTCTTCTTCAGCAGTAGAGTTGGAATGTGTTGGGCCTACAAGTGGGGGTGTACTGGGAGGTGGTGAGTGGTCATTGCCACCGTCCTGCGCGCCCTCTTCTTCAGAGCTTGACGAAGATTCAGGAGGCAGGACTGGCATCACATTAGCCCCACCGCCTTCATCATCACTACTCGATTCACTGCTGCTGGTAGTACCATCACCACTGGAGCTGGAAGACGGCTCATAGTCTTCATCTATCTCACCTTGAAACCAGCATGATGGCAAGCGTCTTGGCAGGTCATGAAGCTTTCGAAACGCTTCGAAAGCTGTTAGAGAGTACACAACGTCCCTGCGGTGTATCACTTTACGATTTGCGTAGTGCAAGAAAGTGCGCACCATGTGCGATATGAACTTGACAAACAGCCGCTCTGTAAACAAGTGCATCAGATTCATAGCACCTTTGCTTTTTGATGTTCCATGTTGCAGATGGACTCGCATAGTGTGTATGAGTCGCTGAAACGTTGCGCTGGGCACGTATACACAAGAAGGGTACGGTGGCGCCCCAGCAAAGTCACATCGCTTGGGCGTCACATCAGGTTGCTGAACAGCAGGCAAAATGTAACTAAAGTGCAGAGCAGCTGTGTCAACGTCCTGCACTTGTATGCGACCATCTGCATTGCCAGTGCGTTGCCTGAGCGCATTGCGGCAGCGTCTGTACGTGGTGTATGCAATTGTCAAATACACATGCTGCAGGATTGCATACGAGTCCTGCGACTGACGCAGATCGGCATGTTTGTGCACCAGCTTCTTAATTCTAGCACGCGGTAAGACGGCTGTCTCCATCACTTTAGCTGTAACGAACATTATAATGCTCAGGTATCAATAAATGCGACCGCACATTGTCGTGTTTGCAAGCAACACACCTCAGTGTAGCTGCAGTTTTAGCTGTAGAGTCTCAGCTGGGATGGCCATGTGCGGAGGGAATGATGCAAGCTGCAATCCGTCGATTCTGCCCCTGAGGCTTTCCGTTGGATTTTGATTACATCTTGGTATTCACATCACGTTGCAGTGCAGTCAACTAATATGTGTACACTTGATCACAGCACCATGAGAGACTACGGTTGCACGCGCTCGCGATTGCTCTCTTGGATCAATGCGAAGATAAATGAGGGTACCCTGATAATGTTTGACCTGGTACTCTACGATGAGCAGTATGGAGCAGAGAATGCTGAGTCATATATCTCCATTGGCATGCCTGCGGCGTGCGCACGTAATCCGAGCAGGAAGATGATAGCAGCTCGCGTGCGTCTGCAGACGGCGCGCGACTTTGTTAATCTGTGTGAAACCGGCGAGATATCGGCAACTCTGAGCAATCCACTCACAGCGGCCATTTGCATGCAAAGGGTCCCAGTAGACCCTCCCTTGATAATGGACATTGACAAGTTCAAACGTCAGGCGAAGGACGGGTATGTGATCATGGAGCTGCAGAAGGGTGTGCATCCTCACGGTGCCAGGTGGTACAACGCAGACAATACCGAATGCATTTTTGCCATCACATGCAAATGGGAGGATGGTAGTGCAAGGCCCAGCACCATGTCGTGGATTGAATAGATACAACTGCTGTCAATGCTCAGCCTGATGACATTTAGGGGCCTGCCATTGCAAGGGAAGGATTGATTGCCTGCCAGTGGGTCTGGAAGGCTTGATCGGCTTTGGCAAATTCTTATGTGCTGCATACGTATGTTTACGTATAGCCTCAAAACTTGTTACCCTACTGCATAGTGACTTCAACTGAAGCTACTACGCTACAAGGCACATTACCAGTTGACTTCCATATACAAACCTTGCAGCATCAAGATGCAGAGATCGGGGGCTGAGAAACAGCCAGCGTGATAATGTATTTTCTGTGATATAGACCCATCATGGATTTCATTATGTATCACATAATGTTGTAGGCCCCAAAATGTATCGTTGCTAATTTGTTTCATCTCGAAAGTTTCAGTAGTGATAGACAGTGCAAAAGTTGCCTTGATGGCTGTGAAGCCTTGCAGTGTGCTCAGTATGTTGCAAGGGGCGCGCTGTGTGCAATATCAGGGCAACGCTTTATATAGTCTCGTGTGTATAATGTAAAGAGACGTAGAGTAATGTGCATCTGCGACTGCGTCTCTGGAGTGTGCAACAGTATTTCTGCATGTTTGACAAGCATATGTGGCGGGATTACTGGCTGCTGCACTGGCACGGTCGACGGGTGCCGCCTATGTGTCGTCGGGTCTTGTGATGCATGTGCAGTGTGTATGCACATGAAGCAGTAGATGACATCCACTCTAGCCCAGCAATGTCAATGCTATACTTGTGCACATAACGACAACCCCTACAATGTGCAGACAAGCGCTGCTGCGCTTTCGCTGCGAGTGATCCTACACAAAAGTGCACTTAGCATACGATCTGCACTGACACGTTCGGTAACTTACACAGTCCAGCTCTTACACGTTCGAGCAGAGTCGACCACATGCGTTGACTAGTGAAGCTAAAATATATCTTTCTGACATTAAAATGAGGCTTACTCTTATACTAGCATCTTTGGTGGGGGGTCACTCGTTCTTCTTGCCTGGCATACCATCATTTGACGTCAGAGCAAAGGTCAGAACGATAAGGATTGGCAATGACAATGTGGCAATAGCACGTGTGAACGGAACATGTGTGGCATGGATAGATGCCTGCCCTCACAGGGGAATGTCCTTTGCAGATGCCACAGTTTCAGCACCAGGCAATATCAGATGTGGCTACCATGGGTTTGAGTTTAATCTACTCAACAATGGCACAATTGATCAGGGCCTTGGTTGCAGCACGGGTTGTTCATCGTTGAAAATGCTGCCAGTGCGAGACTTGCATGGACTGATTTGGATATCACCCGATGGTGATGAATCAATAGAGCCGGTCACTCTGCCCCCTGAGCACTTCTGTGAAGGGTTCAAAACAATCACAGGCACAACAAGGATCAAGTGCACCGCTGAGCAGTTTCTTGAGAACGTGGTCGATTCCATTCACCTCCCCCTGGTGCATGCTTTTGGCAACCGCGAAGACCCTGTCCCTCACAACTACACGGCAGCGAGGGTGTCAAAGCACGAAGGGCTGGCCACCTTCAAGTACCGGACATCAAAGACGTCCATGTTTGCATATTTAGCCAAGAACTCTACGTTTCTAGACGTACGGAATGAGTACCGACTGCCTGCAACAGTCGCTACAACCGTGACAAGCGGCAATGGGGATGTCAAGGTAGTAAGAGCGCATGCACGACAGGACGGCGATAGCACGGTGGTGTACTGGCACCTCACCCGCAATTTCCTGACGCATCCATGGTTCGATCCGCTGGCCAAGTTCATCTTCATGGCCACACTTGAAGAAGATGCTGTTGTTCTGCGTAAGTGCGATCCACGCTACCAAAAAGGCTTGTTTCATTCAAGGTACGACGCGCTGCAAGTCATGCGGCGGCATGCGCTGCGTGCATTGCTGAGACGATAAGGTCACATGTGAAAATGTATATACAATGCAGTACATATGCAGCACACGCACGGACGTAGATGTAGATAACAATGTACATTTACATCAAGTGATAGACACTGCAAGCCGAAATCTCACCAGATGACCAGGTGTAGACCTATACTCCTCATGTTCTCACAAGTCCAGCGTTGGCTGCGTGCCCGCAACAGATACCATGTACAATGCCAATAAGCACGGCATACTTTAGACTACCGTGCATGCCGCTGACCGCATTGCATGCTGCTGACTGCAGTGCATGCTGCTCACAGAGCGTTGTCCTTGACGTCAACTCCGCTGATGTGTGCATGCGGCGGCAACTGCTAGTGCGCCTCTGCTGCAGGTGCATTGGTCGTACACATGCTCTCCCTGTGAGCAGTGCCGCACATCTTCTTCGCATCCGGGAGCGTATCAGCGGCCTGCAACAAATCAAGCACAAGCAGCAATAAAAGATAAGCATTGTGCACTCTTGATCCTAACCTTACAGATTTTCGATTGACTTGCCTGAATGTGGTCTGCAACCTCCATGTGCTGCCTCTTCCCCGTGCTGCGCTGCGACCTCACCCAAACCCATTTCTTAGACCACGGGATGAAGAGCAGCTCCATTCCTGGCGGTGGCGCTGGAAGCTGTGACTCTGCAGCCTGTGCTACCACAGCCGAAGAAGGTACAGAAGTAGAAGCAGTAGCTGCCTCTGCAGCTGCAGGTGTAACCGGAGCAGTCATTACTTCTGCAATAGTAGGTGATTCAGCAGTAGCAGGTGTCGCCGCCGCAGTTGTTGCTGGTGTGGGTGTCTCCACAGCAGTTGTTGCCTCAGCAGCCGCTTCAACCTTTGTGGGATCACTGATTGCTGCTGCAGATGCTACGATTGCAGGCTCTGGTGCTGGTATCCCTCGAGCTGTTATCGCTGCCCTCAGAGCTCGCGGAGCGCCCATAATGGCGCCTACCGTTTGCAGCAGGATGGCGTGCATGGCACCTGCAACAGCAGAAGGACTTGTGTGAAAAGTCAAGCACAGTGCTGCTTTGGTGCTGCACGGACACAAGGTACACTATGACTGACCTGGCATGCTCGTTCTGTTCGTGTGCCGCTGGGCTTGATGCTTGACAGAGAAGTGCTCAAACGCGGGATCCCACATTGATTCACCACGTGCTCAAACTCGGGATCCCGGGCTGACCCACAGTGATTCAACACTAACCGCAAAAAACACTGTATTTTGCGGCCACGTGTCCCCCGGGGACAGCTACCCCCGGCTTGCCCCCCCGCGTTGCTGCTGCTGCAATCAAACAGAGAAGTAGTGGCAGCAGCAGCCGCAAGGCGAGGCGCTTTGAGGCCAGCCAACAGGTGGTGAAAGCGGCTTTGTCGCCGCCTCAACAGCAGCGGCGTGGCAGGCAGCAGCAGCAGCGGCATATTTGCTCAACAGAACCAGCTCATTTTGGAAAGCAGTGGAGAGGGTGGGCAACGGTGGCGCACGCGTGGCGTACAGCAGGGGGAGGAAACAGCAACAAGGCGCATATTGCAGCTGAAAAGCATCGGCTAGCAGCAGCAGCTGCTCCTGCATCGACAGCGCCGGTCGACATCTGCACTTGCACCTGCAGAAATCAGCAGCACATCTCGCAGCGTTGTGGCGTATCGCTCATCATCTAGGTGAGCCACAATGCTGCAGCTTGATGTATACTTTGCATCCATGTACAACATCATGACCTGCGTTGCGAGCGCTTCAATGCAGCAGACATTTCTACCGCTGCTGACTTGAAGTCCTAATTTACACGCAAGGTACCAACGACAGTTGCGGTGCAGAGACACCTGTGCGAAGGGCCTTAAGAAGCTGCTGTTGAGATTTATGCTCCAGGAAAAGCAGCAGCACGACAGCTGTCTACTATCATGCATAGCTGAACATCTGGACTATGAAGGTATAACAGTCCATAGCAGCATGACAACTGTCTGCACATTCAGCTGTTGAGCATTGCATTCTCATGTCGTTATGTGTTTGCCGAACAGTGTCTTGTAGGCATCGTAAAGACGTTTGCGCTTCACGTACAGCACTGCTATTACCGTAAGCATCACACCCCCGCTCACCCCAATTGCAACATACATCAGTGTGCGCGATTTGTCATTGACGGCGAACCGCATCCTCGTGCTTACCAAGGCCAGTGGCACGACAGGTATAGTCTCCAGATCACGCACTATGCGCCTCGATAATGGAAGGATTGCTCCGAACCCTGGCGATTTCATGACAGCATTACTCGCCTGCACCGCCTTGACGTCATACCTGACGGGCTTCAGGCACTCATCACCGGCCATCAAGTACCTGGAGACATATGGGACAGGGTATGAAGCGTGCTTGCCGTAGGCAATGTACACAATGGGGTGCCCCTCTTGCAGTACCTTGTCCAGATCTGTGCCAGTGATTGCAAATGACTCCACTGCAGAATGCGGGTAGAAGTAAACCGCATTCACCACTCCGTGCTTTGTTACCCTGACACTAACCTGCTCAATGTCAAAGGGATGCGCGTCAAATGCCTTTCCGTCAACGACCGTGCCACCATCTCGTTCGAAAAACAGGAAATAGTGCAGCACTGAGTCGCCATTTCCAGCCTGCTTCACGATGCCTGTAGCAGTGTCTGACCTCACGAACTGTTTGGTTGCAACATATGCTTCCAGAGACATTGGAAGGTCGGGTTCGCGATAGTCAAAGTTGTAAATGGGGCAGTGAGCATTCAGCAATGCATCCATTTGTTGTCCGGCAGGTCAATTCAGCTGTGACATACAATACATTTTTGTTGTCGCAATGCCTCAGATAAACTCCAGGCCAATCGTGCGTTGCTGAGGCCGCGCATACGCAAGTAACCTCAGCATATGCAGCTGGCCATCTAGCGCTGCTGCGTCGTATGCACCTGGCGCTCCAGGATTGCCAGATTGCCCTGCGCTGCTAAAATGGCAGTGCCTGCTGCAAACAACTTCTGAGTGCTGGTGCAAGTGTTTTGCGAAGTGATGCTGTCATAAGAAGCCACTGCCACTTGATGGCCTTCTAACTCCTTGTCCATCAATGCTGCTATTCACCCTTTGCAGCATGCAGCAGGAAGACTGCATAGACCTGACGCAAAGCGATGATGAAGATGCGGGCGGAGCTGCGCCGATGGACGCTGCAGTGAACACAGAGGAGGAGGAGGAGGAGGAGGTGCAGCCAGTGGGGGACTATTTCTTTGATCCCGATGCAGGCCACGGTGTGTCGGCTCGTGACCTTGACCACAGCATCGGCCCCGCGTGGGAATGCTACACCAGCAACCACAGAGATGTAACCTGTCTGGGGTTTGACCCGGAAAGTCTCTGGCGCCTTGCTTTATATAGTCGTGAGCAAGTCCCCCCGGCACGTCAAGAGCTGGTCGGCAAGATGCCCAGCGAGTCGTGGTACAAGTTGCCTCACTATGAGGAGGGCACCCTTGAAGCGGAAGACTATCACGCTCTGATCAGCGCTTTCAAGAGCAAGGTGTCTGACAGGCTCGAGTTCAAAGAGCTGAGTCAGCGGTATTATGGCTGGAACGGAAAGCCAGTTCCCTCCGACAAGCGCAAGCGAGAGTTGCTTGCAGTCTACAACCAGCGCAAGAATGTGTTTGACAGAGCCATGTTGAGGTTCTATGAGAAACTCAAGCAGCGCGGGTACGATCTTGGCGGCTATAGCGCAAGTGACGCAGCACGCATCAAACAGGTGACCGATGACCTCAAGGGTGTCTTCGTGCATGCTTGTTCTGCCCGCGGCCTGATGTGTCGCGCAGAGGCCCGCCTCTTTTACGACCTCAAAGAGCTCTCCTTTGATGCTCGCGAGGTGAGGGCCACATTGAAGCAACAGTCAGCTTCACCAGCCGACTACGCAGATAAGAGAGAGCGCCTTGAGAAGTTCCTGCAGCAGTTTATTGACGCTCACCACAGCATCTTCAGCCTGCACGCCAGTTTCGAGGAGCAGATGGCCACGCTCAAGAAAGACATTAGGTCTGGCCTCCTGCAGGAGGATGAGCCTGCCCCTGCTCTGACTGATGAGCAGGAGAAGGGACTCCGTGAGGTACTCGCAGAAGTCTTTGCTGGCAAGCGCCGTTAGTAGGTGGGCCACCTCCTGTCTTCTCCATTCGTGCCCCGCCTAAGCTGTAGTGTAAGGACCCTGTGCCAGTATATTGCAGTAGGCTATGCGCTGGTGCAAGCGTGACTGTACATGAGTTGCGTGTGACGTGTACATTAGTTGCGTGCGACGTGTACATTATCAATGAAGGCTGGCCATGTCAATGCTTCTGTGGTGTCAGTGATCCCTGTGTGTCCTGTTGCTTTTGCACAAAGACAAGCTTTTGCTGTTCCTCATGCACGTCGTATGTATGCCCGGCGCTAGCCAGTAGTTGGTGCGTTTCCCACGTTCTGTTGTTGAAGCTGGTCATGGCAGTAATGTCTGAACCCTCGTCAACCTGCAAGGTCACGAGCTTCGTTGTCTTGGCCAGAAATCTATGGTAGAGGTCGCATGCCTGGCCCCCTACAGTACTTTCCACACAATGCAGAATGATGGGCCTTGTCAGCTCAAAACGCAGCAGCACAGTTTTCTGGTTGTGCGTTTGCTTGGACTGACAGTGCCCCATCTCATGCAATGACAGACATATTTGCAGTGAGTCATACACTGTCTGCATCACAAATTGCAACAATAACAACAAACATGCTGGGTATGTCTTGGGAAAACGTGATCATTAAGTCAACTCCATCGAAAAGCCAGTAGTTGGTGTGTTTCCCACGTTCTGTTGTTGAAGCTGGTCATGGCAGTAATGTCTGAACCCTTGTCAACCTGCAAGGTCACCAGCTTTGTTGTCTTGGCCAGAAATCTATGGTACAAGTCGCCTGCCTGTCCGCTACAGTAGTTTCCACGCAATGCAGAATGATAGGCCTCGTCAGCTCAAAACGCAGCAACACAGTTTTCTGGTTGTGCGTTTGCTTGGACTGACAGTGCCCCATTTCATAAAGCCGCAGATATATTGCAGTGAGTCATACACTCTGCACATCAATTAGACGATGCAGACACACGTGCTAATTGCTTTTTGTGTGGTCATTCAGTGTATACTATCGAAAACGGCGCCTGCTGATGCTCATGTATGACGAGGGCACCCCTGTCCCGTGCAGCATCGTCCGCACATGTTGCTGTTGCACTCCAGCGCCGCGGTGTTGCCGCAATGGCATGCTCGCTCGTTGTTGCCCTTTTTCTTGATGTGGAGAAATGGAGCGGGGTCAACGCCCTCTGGCACTGTGAAGCAACGAAATCCCCACACATTGTATGCATTGCTAGAGATGCCCAATGCGCTGCGGTAGCTACGGACTGCATCCTTGAGTCTAGTGTGTTGGACCAGGCGTTTTGCCAGCTCAGAGCACCTTGGCAAGATGTCCAGCAACTCAAACACCTCGTTGAAAGAGCTAATGTCAGTTGCAGTGCGACATGCATCGACCATCGTGGGGACAAACACTGTCAAGTTGCGCTCTTGTACTCGAGTGCACAATGCTGCACCATTTATGCCGCGCTCTTCGGCTCTGACAAAGAGTACCGCGCACTCATCTTCAACAACTTTGGGCACCTTTGACCATGTCTCAAGGCTAGAAAACTCAGCTGGAGCAAATGCTTGACTCCACAGCTGTCGACGGACGCGATGGCCGTAATTGCGGAACAGCGAGACACGCTGAGCATCAAACCCCACAAAGGCTTGCTGCAGCAAGTCGCCAGGAATGTGAGACGCCTCCTGCAACACCAGTGCTGCCCTTCTCACAGTCTCCTGTGCACTGTCGCGCAGTACTGTACCCTCTACATGTGGTGCATTACGTAAGGCTTGTTGCAAAGCTGACCAGCTTCGGAACGGCGTTTGCTGCTGCTCAGCCTCGGCAGCAATGTCACTGCGCCATTTCTTTTCCCGCTCCTGAGCTCGCACCTTGGCTTCTGCTGCACGGACCTGAGCAGCTTCAATGCGACGTTGCTCTGCCTCAGCCCTGCGGCGCTCTTCCTCAGCTTTGAACGCACATATCTCATCTGCCTTGTCTTCCATAGCGCCGACAATGGTCCACTCTCGTGGAATGGCTGGGTGCGGGACGTGCCAGAAACCGTCGCAAGAGAACTCACCTGCGTTGTAAGTCCAGCCTGAAATGCTCTGGTAAGGAAGGTTCTGGTATGCGTAGGCTGTAGGAACGTCGCATGGCACGCTCAAGATGAGCTGCGCCCGCACGCACTTCGGGTGTGCAGGTATGCCGAACGCATGGTTGATCCCGCCTTGCCAGCGTTCGTGGCAGAGCACACACTGGCGTTGCACTGCTGCAATCACATTGGTGAGTCGGAAACCGCGCAGGTGATGCCATGTGTTCCTCTGGTAAGTGTTGAGCTTGTTCAGCTTCTTGAGCTCGGGGTGCCTGTGCACGAGTTCACCCTGCCACGCATGGCTGACCATGAAGCACGGCGCCAGGTGGTCTGTGCCGAGCCAGTCCATGACCTCACTCACTTCATGAGGCACTAGCGGTGCGGGGGCAGCGGGGCGTGCCTTCTTGCGCGGCATGGCACTGGCGGAGTGAATGGAAGTCTGGTATGTGAGACAGGGCATATTTTTTCAGTGCGCTGCGATTCAGTGCACGAATCTTGTTTAATTGTGCGAATTCCAGTCCTGCAATCGAATTTCTGCACCTTGGTGCGCGAATCCCTGTAAAATAATGTGAATTTGTGTTTGGATCGAAATCGAACTTTGGCAAGCTTAACAAATTCTTATATCATGTCAAGAATTTCTTGTGTAATGAAATCAAAATTTGGTCAGTAGCATAATATTGCAACCCCTAGTGATAACAAGTGATATTATGCGAATAGTCATGATCCATGCACACTATGGGCACGACGACCGGCACTGCACAGTCAAGCCTGCGCAATTTATGACTCCATGTACAGATGAATTTCTGGGGATTGTGATGACTGAGCACATTGACCACATTCGGCTGACGAAGTATGACAACGGAAATCCCATGCAGCAGGTGAACGTAGTTGGCGAAGCCATATCAGAGGGCTAGTGCGACCGCAATGGCACCGTTGCTGCCTGATGTTGATCATGCCACCAGTCTTGCACTTGGCGCAGCGTGTTTGTGACAACACAAAGTGATATTGACACTTAATTGAGGAGTGACATTCACAGCATACAGCCACGAGGTCGGCCATGTCTGGTGCAATCGGCAGACCTCTAATGTACACGCAAAACACGAGTTGCGCGATGCAGGACACAGTGGTTGGTTGAGAGAGATGACACCCGAGAAGCTGCTATGCGAGACTAAGTCACAGCATGAGCCAGTCATCCATTGACCGCTGCGTTGTCTGTGCGTAGCGCTGTGAAAGAGCGAGAATCGCTCGACGTGCCAGACTGTCGGCGCGACGCCACAAGTTTGGCCACTCGACGTCATCTACTCCCAATGCCTGAGCCACATTCTGGGAGATGGACTTCACACCACATCTGGAATCAACTTCCAAATTAGTGGCCCTGGCCACGGGGGGCAGCCGGTCACGCGTGCGAAGAACCGTGTAGCCCGCGTTAACGAGTGCTGCTGTCTTGATGCCATCGCCCTCTTCCTTCTCCATGTGATAACGCCACCCGTCGTACTCATACACTTTGGCGCCTACCAGCAAATCGGGGCACACTATGACGTCTCCGAGGGTCAGACGGTGTGCGATGGCTTTGATGTAGTCATCGATGACGTCGCTGCCTGTCCACACGATGAACGCTGTCGCACTCGGGAACATTTCCTCATACGAACGGCTGCCGATATTGTTGACGTGACACACGTCGCCGCGGCAATTCCGCCTGCCATGGGGGCACCTCTTGTTGATGATGTCCGTCATGCCATCCTCCTTGCACTTGCCGCAGCGAGTGGGGCGCTCGTCGCCCCAAAAGCCGCAGCTGGGTTGTGACTTGCCGCAAAGGCACCACTGACAGTTGATGTTGACCATGCCATCTTGCTTGCACTGGGCACAGCGTGTGGCGCATTCGTCCCCAGGCAAGCCAAAAGATGGTCGAACCTCGCCGCAGACACACCTCTTGCACTTAATGTCCACCATTCCCTCCTCCTTGCACTTGGCGCAGCAGGTGGGGCGCTCGTCGTCTGGGAAACCGAATTGGGGTCCCGTAGACTTAGCGCACACGCACCGATGGCTCCTGATGTCCACCATGCCTTCCTCCCTGCAGCCAGCGCAGCACGTGGGGCGTGCGTCGTCCGGAAAGCCAAAGGATGGTTGGGCCTCACCGCAGGCACACATCCGACTCCTAATGTTGACCATACCGTCCTCCTTGCACTTGGCGCAACAGGTGGCGCGCTCATCGTCAAGAAAACCGAAGGATGGCTGGACCTCGCCGCAGACACACCGCCGGCTGGTGATATTAATCATCCCTTCCTCCTTGCACTTGGAGCAGCATGTGGCGTACGGGTCGTCCAGGAACCCAAAGGCGCATCCCGTTGACTTGCCACACACGCACCTCCGGCTCATGATGTTAACCATGCCGTCCTCCTTGCACTTGGAGCAACACGTGGCACGCTTGTCATCAGCAAATCCAAAGACGGGTTGATGCTTGCCGCAGACACAGCGCCGGCTGGTAATGTTAATCATTCCTTCCTCCTTACACTTGCCGCAATGAGTGGGGCGCTCGTCGTCCACGTGCCCAAAATGGGGTTGTGACTCGCCGCAGTTGCACCTTCGACAGGTGATGTTGACCATCCCTCCTTCCTTGCAGTCAACGCAACGCATGGCGCGCTCGTCGTCCGGAAAGCCAAAGTTGGGACGAGCTTTGCCACAGATGCACAAATGATGCTTTAGGTCCACCATGGCGCCCTCCTTGCACTTGGAACATCGCGTGGCGCGCTTGTCGCCTGGCAATCCGAAAGTGGGCTGAGATTTGCCGCAGGCACACTTGGGGCTGTTAATGTTCACCATGCCATCTTCCTTGCACTTGGCGCAGCAGGAGGCGCGCTCGTCGTCTGGAAAGCCAAAGCTGGGTCGAGCTGTGCCACAGGCGCACCTCCTGTCCCTGACGTTCTCCATACCGTCCTTCTTGTGAGTGCTGCACCACTGTCCGCCAGTACCAGTGTAATTGTATACAGGGTGCTGTCTCTCACACCCCGGCTCACGACACGTTTTGTGGATCTTATGATCTTCGCACCACTTGCACTTGGTGGGTTTCAGACACCCCGGTGCCGCGCACACTTTGAGACCTGGAAGCTTGACGACCTGTATGGTATTTGAGTTGGCGTCTTTTACACTACCTTGTCCCACTCGCTTGCGTTTGCGACTGGTATGCGCTGCGTGTGGTGCTGCCATGTCTTGAGCCTCTTGCTCCGGCATTGGGCGTTGACTTGTGTCATCTTCACATGAAGGGTTTATCGTGCTGCCTTGCATCGTTTGGCATGCTTGAGATCGTTGCGGTTTCAAGCTACCTACCAACGTGGAAACAATTGAAACTACTGTGCCAACAGTAACCGTCAACACCGTCCCACCCTCAACTTCACCACCACCATTTGCAGAAGCGAAGCTGACCAGTGTGGCAAGCACTAAACACCTCAACATCCAACCACTACCTCCCCTTGCGCGAACCGATGCATAGGTGGTTGATGCACACACACTGTGCTGGTGGGTAGACGTAGTCGTACAGTTGTGCTCGTGATGGTGGCTGGGTTCTTTGTGCTCGTGATGGTGGCTCGCTGTACATTTGTGCTCGTGATGGTGGCCGGTTTCTTTGTGCTCGTGCTGGTGGCTCGCTGTACATTTGTGCTCGTGCTGGTGGCTCGCTGTACATATGTGCTCATGCTGGTGGCTTGTTGTACATTTGTGCGCGTGCTGGTGGCTCGTTGTACACTTGTGCTTGTGATGGTGGCTTGTCATATATTGGTGCTCATGATGGTTGCATTTTTTCAGTCTCTTTCTGCGGCCGATACGCAATGCGAAGATCGCTGACGCCCTTCTCATTTTCAGAGTTGGTGTCAATTTAGACATGGGCATGATCACCGCCGGTGTATGCGACATTGTCACGTCCATTGCTGTAGTCAATGTGGCCCATGCTGCAATCAGCAAAACGGGTGGAGGAATCGCGAGGATGAGCCATGGTAGAGGAAATGAAGCAATGTAGCCCCACAGAATCCACTGTCGAAACCCATGCACCTGTAGCGCGCTGTGCGCGCGACGCATTGTATGATGTGATTGTGAGCGCTGCTTTGGACTGTGACAATATTTATTTTGCAGTTCAAAATCACAAATTTTAAGTTGAACATACAGGTATGTGCTGTCAACGGCAAAGATTGGACTGATGACCAGTAATAAAAATGCACATGCACATTGCCGCTGGTTTACGCATTCATGCCGCGCGTCAGGTGAGACATTTGAAGAGGAAAAAGTGTTGCATACGATCGAAGTGTATGCAATGCCCAACTGCATGTCCCCAAAGTGTTTCAGGACGCGGCGCAAGCCAGGCAAGCCGGCTAGATGTATCAGCCCTAACCCATGGATCGTGTACCGTCAGCTGGTAGCGAGAAGGGGGCTGACCCTAGCACAGGTGCAGGAAGGGTACTCCAGATGGAAGCCCACAATGACAAGCAGGGAGGTGGTGTGCGCGCGTGTGCTGGCACCTGTACACATCAGAGCTTTGCACTCGACTGCAATGGTGAATGACGTCGTGCACAGGTACACTCATGAGCAGCGACAGAGAGCGGCACAGGCCAGAGGCGCTGATGAAGGGGCCAGGCAGGCAACGAGGGACAGGTATGTACAGATGCAACAAGCGGTACCCCTTGACCTTGCGTCCCTCGCTCGCGAAGGCTACTGCGCGCCTCCCCTGCGCCTGTCGGGTCATGTACTGCAAGGCCTGCAGAGAGCAACGATGCGAGCCACTCAGTCGGCTGTGAACAGAACACGACTTCGAGGATGGCAGGCAAGGGTACTCGATCCACACCTCAGACATCACACTTGAGCAGTGGCGAGCTTTGTTTCCAGAGGAGCTGCTGCACACAATGACGCAGTACCTAGGAGGCCCGCCTGAGCTGCTGAGAATAGAAGCTCTGGTAGTGCAGCCTCGGGCCCCTGATCAGTCTGTGCACCGCGACCACGACATTGGCGCTAGGAAAAGTGTATGCTTCGCAGTGTCTGTCGACCTCCGCAAAGCCGTGGGCACAATGGTGTTGCCCAAATCTCAAAATACACGCGCCGTAGCCAACAACCACATGCCTTTGGTAGTGACGCACAGCAAGACGCTGCTATATGACACGCACATGATCCACGCAGGCGCAGGCAATCCGACTGACGTGCAAACCACACATCGCTTGTTTTTCACGCTGCGGTGGCGGAATTTGAGCAAGAACGAAAAGGCCTCCCTCACACGGCAAGTGGCACCGACTGCCACGAGAGCTTTCATGCCGATTTCATTACCAGCTCTTCTGCATTGAAGTCAAAGCTTACAACTGGTGGTGGGTGAGCGCACAGGGATAGGGTGTAGTTGAGCAAGAGTTGAGGCCAGAAGCAGCAGAAGCAACATAGGCACAAGAGACAAATTGTTGAAGTCTTGCAGGTCAGGAGCTTGCAGGTCAGGAGCTTGGTCACATTGATTTACATCTGCTTAAATGTGAGTAGCAGTTCTGCTGCGCAGCGGCTGCCACTTTCAGCCCCCTCCTGTGCCGCTGCCGCTGCTGCACTGGGCTTGGGTCCAAATGACAGGCGGTCGAATTGATACGACGGGACCACATTCGATGTCAAATTGACAGTCAAATTGACAGCGACATTTGCACTCAAAGCTAGGCAGCAGCAGCAGCAGCCAGCATGGTGTACACGGAGGAGGAAACAAGACAGCTCAGGTCATGGCGCACTTCCAGAGGGAGGCACGGCGTTGTGGTAGAGGCGGCGGATCAGGGTCGGCTCTCATCCCTCTCCACAAGCCACGTCATCACGCCACGTGGCTCCCAGCAAGGGGTCATTGAACCAAAAGATACGCTGTTTCCACTAAGCCAGTTTCAACAAGCAGTAAATGCAGCACAGGAACAGGCAGCAGCAGCAGCAGCGCATCGTAGTGCAATAGCTCAGGAGGAGCAGCAACAACAGTGGCCACAGACCAGCACCAGAGCAGAGCAAACCAAAGGTGGTCCGCACGCTCCTTGCGGTACTCTGACGCAACAACGCCACCATGTGGGAATGTGAAGATGTTTCGGCTAACCATCTTATCAGCGGCAGTGACGCAGAGATGGTGAGCCCCTCAAACAATGCTGTTGCGCGTCCTCACACGGTGACTCCTGCTTCTGACCCAGTCTTTACCTCGTACATCTGGCTCTGATCTTCGACGGCGAGAACGACGGCGATTAGGGAGGCTGTGGGGCTGAGCTACATGGTGACTGCAGCCATGATGGCTCAACTCAGCGCGTCCGCTCTTAGCGCGGCCACGCAGGACAACTCAAGGATGTTCTCGATCGCGTCCTTCTTCTTCTCACTGCTGACCATAACTCGAGCCATGCACCATCTGGTGCCCACATCCAGAGCAGACTTCCACGTTAGCACCTGTTGCGGATCACAGTCTTGGAAGTGGCAGTGTGCGGCACTTGTTGCAATGCCCTCATTACTACTGTCCTCGATATTGTGCAGCTTTGCTGCGGTATTCTGTGAGGAGACATCACGGGGGTTGCAGTTCAACTGGCTGTGTGGCATTTGCATATCTATTCTTGTCATTTCCAGTGTTGTGTGCATGCTGGGATCAAAGAGGGGCTATACAGCTCAAGTGGAACGTGAAAATGTTGCGAAGTGGCATTAACAGGCGGTCGCCACGCCACCACCAGGGGTGACGGCATTGCCAGTCGTCGCAATCAGTCGACATCATGCGGCTACAGATCATCACATGGTGTGGCATTTCCATAGGTATCCTTTTCAATTCCAGTGCTGGGTTCAAGCACGGTCTCTGCGAATAAACGAGTCCGAACATTGCACCTGCTGGGTCGCCACAGCCAGAAGACTGCCTGCACGCCACAGCTGTGGAGGGCACAGGAATACGCTGGATGTTTGACCTTGCAGCTGGTATGTTGGCACCTGCTTCGAGTTTAAATGCACACCCGAGACACACGCGTGATTCTCTAACGCCAAGTTTTGCTGTCTGCTTTCTGCGACGACTTTGTGTCTCCTCCTGAAATTTAGCAGTACAAGGTCGTGCATGTGTGCCTTGATTTGTCGCCCAATGCGATTGGACAATCATTTTGGTGCGTAAAGCTGCGTGCGGTGATTCACATTGCTGGGCGAGCCTCCTTGCAGTGTTTTGCACAGATTGCACCACAATTCATCTTATCTTGTGGTGGACACGCTTGCACCTGATTGTGATGGTAACTGCTCATTTTGATGGACAAGATCCCTGCAATGATCAAAGTCTTCAAACTGATGCTGGCGGGGTACTGTGCAAGAACCTTTCTGATGAAGTCACGGGTATCGCATTCTAGGCGAACTTCAGCCATGATGGGCTAATGGTTGTGATTGCAGGCCATGCCACATGCATGTTCGAATCTGGAGTTTTAATCTGAATTTCCATGAATTCATTTATGTTGAAATCGAAAGCAGCCTGAACATACTGCACTGGCAATTCGTGCAATATCGAATTCATAGCAAGATTCGGATCGAATTTTAGGCAACTAATTGTTTCGATTTGCCCACACTGGTGCAGCAGCATTCACTCCCCTGGTGTTTCTAACCCTCATAGACATGACCTTCACTGACGGCCAGCGAACAGCAGTGGACAAGGTTGTGGCAGGCTTGGTAATCAAGGCTGCACCGACCTGTGTCATTCCTCTTGCAACAATGTTAAAATTGGTAGAATGCGTCAGCTTACGCAATGACGTCCATGAATTCTGCGGGGGGTGCACCGTCAAATACCTTGCGGACGAGCACCACATGCTGCTGGAGCGCAACAGTGATGGAAAGCTGGAGTACAGGGGGCTTGTGTTGGCTGCTGAGGTTGCAGACCTACTGAACGAGTCGGACTCAGACAGCGATGATGGTGACACACAGACAGCAGCAGCGCAATGACAATGGCAACGGCAGAGAAGTTCACATAATAAGCGACAGTACATGCAACTCATTCATTCAGCTGTCTTCCTGCTGTCACATCTTCCTCCCCTGTTGCAACTGCTGTTGCTGCTGTATCTCTGTCCATGAAACTCCCTCAGCGCAGTTTGAGCCACACGGCATTGACCAGTGCTGCCATTGAGAAGTTTTCCTTCTGAGGGCGGTAGCGAATGAACGAACACCCTAGAAGCTCCTCAATGTGCCTTTGGCGACGAAGGTCAGCTTCCACGTTGCTTCTCTTATGATGAGATTCCTCATCACACTCAATTGCAAGTTTGACACGAGGAAAGTACATGTCAATGACGTAGGGCCCGACTGCATACTGAGTATAGATTTCTTCACCATCAAAAGCCTGCATCAAGAATGACAGAGTGTCTGCCTCTTCTGTCATGTAATGGTTGCTGTAAACATCGATGCCCAGGTTTTTGGCTAGAAGTGCTGCGTTTGGTTTGCGGCTGCGGCAAACAAGTTTTCTAACCCCATTGTTGGTCCACATTGTCTTCATATGACATCCTCTGGGTGTTGGCACTCGCCGTTTCGTTTTCTCCTCTGATGTAAAGTACCTGATGATTTCGCGTATGTTGCTCAATCCCAGCAAGCTGCCCATGTCTGCCGCATCAAATAGCAGCTCATTGCCTTCAGTTAGCTTCCTTACCCGGTAGCACACACCGTTGCAAGCAAAAGTCACAACATGATGCGTTGCGCCTGATGTTTTGTTGGAAGCGTCACCTTCGTATAAATCATCCCTGGCACCCTCTGTCGACTTGGTAGAAGATCTGCTGTCAATGACGTCAGGTGAAGGTTTCACTCTTTTGATGGGGCCGCGTGTGATGCCATCATCTGCATCGCTATTGCCATCCACGGGTGGCATCGGTTCTTGCTGCTTATGAGATCAGCGCAGTGTGGTTGTGATGATGTGTGAGGCTTGTGTTTGTACTGTATCCAAACCTATTATGTAATAATTGCATGGCGCCAGACGCAATATATTAGATTACATGAGTTCTGTGCACGTATGTATTGATTACGGTGTATTGTCACAATATAAGCCTGTGCCATGTGCGCGCACAGACAGTGCTGTCAGCTTTTGATCAAGTTGCAACCTTCTGAAGCTGCAAACAACACCATGCATTGTGTCATTGTCGTGCCAGCCCATAGGCAAGGATGCACAAGCGCTGCTGCTGCTGCTGCCTCTG
This sequence comes from Tribonema minus, assembly GCA_017506865.1. Lineage (NCBI taxonomy): Eukaryota > Xanthophyceae > Tribonematales > Tribonemataceae > Tribonema > Tribonema minus. Next base: position 1,099,173 of record JAFCMP010000090.1, on the reverse strand, counting down.
CGCTGCTGTGCGGCTGAACGCCGCCCCTCTGCCAGAACTGCAAGTACCTCGCAACCTCAAGTCCACAAACGCAAACAGGACAGAGAGTCAGGGGGTAGAGCGTAGAGTAGCGGTACTGCCAACGCAGCAGCAGCTTTCCCAGAAACAGTAGCAGCAGCAGCTGCGCCAGAACATCAGCAGCACCAGAGCAACAGACTCACGGAACTTCCCTTGAACGCAGCAGTAGGGTGGCCCGGACACAGGAGCACCAGCAGCAGAGCCGAAGCAACAGTAGCCTGTAAACAGCCTCTCTCACCCCAAAAGAGCAGCAGCAGCTGCGCCAGAGCATCAGCGGCAGCAGCTGCCGAAATAACAACTTCCCTGGAAGCAGCAGCACCAAGGCAGCAGCAGCTGTAGCTGGCCCGGAAACGGCAGTTGCAGACTCCCGGGACACGGCTTCCCCAGCATCAGCTTTCCGGGAGCGGAGCAGCAGTTTTGGAACTTCGGCATGGAGCCAGTGGCGCATCGCACAAGGTCATCGCAAAGGAGGCATGACAATGACAACGACACACAAGCTCACTTGATAAGCAACTGTACATGCAACAAATACATTCACCTGTCCGCTTTGTGTGCCTTGTTCAATGGCGGCCTTAGCATGCTGCTGACTCCTCTACATTCCCTGCTGCACTTGCAGTTGATGCCGCTGCAGCGTCAGTGTACTTGAACTTGTACCCCCTGAGCAGCCTCTCGCCATTTATGGCGTTCCGAAGAGAAACGCGCGACACTCCCAGTTTGGTGATAGCCTCGTCCATGGTCTGGTACACTGAAAGCACTTTTCCGGTGGCAGGGTCCAACTTGGTCACCCTCTTTTGCTGGTGGTGTGTGCGTGTGGAGTCTGGAAGGGTGTTGTCTTGCAGCCACTCCTGCTGCATCTCTTCACTCACCTCAGCCCAAGACATGTAGTAGTGGTCTGCGACTAGCTTCTGCCTCTTGATGACCCTGCTGGTATTGGCCATGTCCGCGAACCCTATATGAGCGGTCAAAGCCTTGATAGAGGGGAACACATTCATCACGCGTGTCTTCTCCTGGTTCACGCTGACGACCGGGCCAGAGTGCACCTTGCGGCGCTCTTGAACCGGTGGCAGCTCCTGCACGGTGCTGTCCGGCTGGTCACGCTCCAGCTTCATCCAGCGCCACCCCTTGTACACGCTGTTGTACGTGCATGCATCCGTGACGCACTGGCGGCCTGGGTTGCTGCTCTGCAATTTGGGGTCCCTCATGACGCTAATGAGGTTGTCATATGTCTCCTGCAGCTCCCCCTGTACATTGTAGCGCTGGATCTTGTGGCCGATCTTTGTGCAATTGCCACGTTTGCTTGGAGCAGGAGGCAATATGACGTCTGGCTGCGTGGTGGCCGTCTCAATGGCGGCATCAGCGGGGAATGCTGCTTCCGCAGGCTGAGAAGAGTCCAGTGCTGCATCGTCAGACGACCGCTTTGCCCCCGACTCACAGAGCATCTTGATGTCTTGACGCAACAAGCTGACATCTTGCTGTAGATTGTCTACCTTGTCTTCGACACCGTCCAACTTCTTGTCAACGTCATCAACCTTGTTATCCAGCACGGCTATGGGATCTTTGATGTAAGTTTTTACATTTCGGCATGCTGTGGTGATGGCTGACTTCAGTTGATCGTCAGTGAATGCAAAAACCTCATTCACCTCGTGTCCCAGGATCTTCTTCATGCTATACTTGTGTGGTTTGATCATAGGATGACCATGTAAGAAATGCTCGAAAAGCTTGTTCTGCTGGCACTGAAACACCTTGATGATGTGCAGTTTGCCATACTCGGTGGTGAGTGAGTGAACACGCTGGCGCAAGGTGACGGACTCTCCTATCTTCACAAGCATTGTACCATCTTCAGCAGTATGCTCAAGCCGTGCAAAGTACACCAACGGCTTGTTGTCCGCCGCAGTGAGCAGCGACTGGTGTATCTCCTCACGCATCCTATTCGCATACTCCTCACGCAGTGCTGCCAGCTTATGATCCTCATGGACCTTCATCTTATCCATTTCCTGTTGCAGATTGTACTCCCCTTCCTTGCGTAGTGTGGTGATTACATGGGTCATCCACTTCTGAAAGGGCCGCGCGGCTGGCTTGTTGGATCGCATGACAATGCGATAAAGCCCGCTTTCTTTGAGGAACACGCAGTTCTGCTCACCGCCATGGGTGTCAACCTTTTTTACAACCTTATCTTCATCATCCACTCCCCTTAATGCTTCGCGAATGTTGCTCATATCAAGAACATCAGCCACATCGCTTGCCTTGATGAGCGGGTCGCCATCCTCCCACAAAATGGTCACCTTGTGCGCCTTGTCGCCGAGAACGAAGTCCCTGAAGAATGTGTCCATTGTTTGCAATGGTTGTGAATGAGCACAGGCTCTGTCTGGTCTGTTGCAATATATTAATTGCACGTCGCCAGACGCAATATATTAATTACATAAAGGCTTTGTGCAATATAATGAATGACGATGTACTGTGCCATGCAAAAAGCGCAAAGCCATATCAACCTCTTAGCTGTTCAAATATACAACGCTACATGCAGAGCTGCATGCATATGTGTTGCAGCGATGCGTTACCTTCAGGTTCTGGTGAAGGGCAAAGGAATGCTGCTACAAATATTACCACACACTGTGCAGCCAGCAACCGACAAAGCCGCACAAGGTGTGCGTGGTTTACAAAATGCACTGCAGCAGCAGCAATGGCGGCAGCAGCAGCAACAACGGGCAGCGCAAACAGGCAAACCGCAAGTTCAAGTGGACCAAGTTCAAGTGTGTGCACAAAGGGTGTGCATACAAATCATTTAGGGGATCTGCGCCGTCGCACCATGGAGTGCTGCAAGCCAGTTGATGCCCCATGAGCATAGCCAGAACTACAGCTGAGGGGACTGCAGCAGCGGCATGTGCTCCAGTAGAGCAGCAGCAGCAACATGAACACAGCATGCAGGAACGGGACTAGGTACCAGAGGCATGTACAGGAGCAGGGAGCAGCACGTGCAGTCAATACGGTGCGCGGAGCAGCAGCAGGCAAGTGGGGAATTGCGAAAACATACCATTCGTAAGTTGTGTAAGGCATTTGCGCTTCAGTAGTGCGCGTAGCGTGCTATTATATGTAGCTGATCATTGAGAGCTCCAATACTGTTCTCACCTCCTTAACCTGTTGCTTAGCTTAATTTGAGAACTTCAATCCACCCAGGCCGTTGGCTATAATCAAAAGATTGTAGCTTTCAACCATAGCGATGAGCTCGCTGGCTTTGATGCCGGCGGCGAAGGTCAATCCCAGCGAAACGTGATCTCGTTGACACCCTCCCTTTCGGGATATTTGTGATGAATGCTGTTCATCAGGGACTAGACTATATCTTAAGCCGTCATTGCGGAGTGTTAGCCCGCTCGGACCCACTACCATTTAGTCGTTGAACCTTCTCCATACTCTAACATGACGAGTTTAGGAGCTTGGCTGCGGATTGCCCAAATTCTTTGACATTATTACCTTTGGGTACGGCTATTAACCGTGTTCCTTCATGAGATTTCTCAAATGAAGTGGTAGTCAAAGACTCTAAGGGGATTCCCGCAATTTGGCAGTGTCGCAGCCTATACGTAAAGCGTATAGACCACTAACGGCTGTGGCTAGTGTTGTGAGGCCACTAATCGGTTTTATGATGCGAGTATCTCACTTATCGCATCCCTACCGTTTTTCAGGTCTGAAATATTTCGAACCTCGAGAAGTTAAGATGGGCGGTTGGCTGCCAGTCATGTGCCTGCAGCGCAAAGGAGTACGTGTAAATGTTGGTCGTGGGCATCGTCCGCCAGCTCGTGTACGGCGTAAGCACCCTAAAGTAGGCTGAGTTCTGGTCTTGTGGCCAGCGCTGGTGTCCGTTAAGGGAAAGAGATGCGGTTGTGATGGCGTCTATAGCGTCCCCCCATGGAAGGCCCTTGGTGGCATCCACAGAACCCTGCTGCTGGTGGCTGAAATCATACCTATCCTTATAGCCGCACGAGAAACGGCGACGGCCGCCCTCCGTGTTCCAGTCCAGGGGACGCATGTACCACAGGAGCGAAGAACAGGGGTGGTTGAAGAACAGCTTGTTCTCAATCTTGGAGAACGAGCCAGCGGCGACAGCCATGACCTGGCGCTGGGTGACGTTAATAAGGAAGGAGTGGGCCACCGAGGACATGGCGTTACGTTCGGTAACATCCAGGTAAACAAAGCTGACAAGGAGGCGGATCTTCATGTCGCTGTTAACCAGCGCAGTGCCAGTGGTGGCGTTGATCGGAGCCAGGTCCGACAGGCGCCAGTCGCCAGCACTATCCTTGTAAATGACGGAAACACACTCTGCAATGGAACGGGTCTTCAGCTTCAGCTTGATCTCATGGAAGCTGAGTGCTACAATAGGTAATGCTAAGCCCCATGTAGCCGGTTGGTACTTACTGAACCACAGAGGAAGGGGGACATATAGGGTCTGCTCACGCGTGCTCTTCTCAATGAGGTCCTCATCGACATCGGCGCTGAAGGGCACACGCCCGATGGCCTCCTCGAGACGCATGCCGGCGCGCCCAGCGAGCTCCTCATAGATGAAGCAGAAGTCGCTGAACAGCTGGTCGACAGTAGACCCGCCGATCTCGATGATGCAATCCTCCCAGGCAGCGAAGCCGATGCAGTTGACATAGTGGGCGCCAGTATCGGCGTACAGTGCCCCGGCCGGCGCTCCAGCGGAGGTGTCAGGGATGTCGGGGGCAGAAAGAGGAGGAAGCACAATTTCGAGGGTAATACGGCTCACCAGGTCACCATAACGGGAGATGGTGGCGGTACTGGTGGACGCAAAGCCGCTAGTCGAGAGTTCCTGGAACTCATCATCTAGAGCGCAGGAAGTGAAGCGTGTGTGCACGCTTTTCCATATCGTATGACTAGGGTTATCGTTGAGAACAGCATCTTGGCTGCCACGCTAGTAGATGGAGCTGCTTATGGGATTGTAAGCACTCCACTCTGATGCTTCCCGCGACTCAATTTTCAATTGCCGCGATCACATCAGACTCGCAGTTAACGACGGAAACTGAGAGTTACTTGGACTGTACATTGAGCAGGGTTTTCACTAATGTGAAGACACCCACCGGCCGGAGACCCAGTCTCTAGAGATCCTGTTGCCACTCTCACGAGTGACCAGAACCTACGGTCTTGTTTGACTTGTAGACTTCAAATTTTGACACGTTTTCACCGGCCTTGCCTTTTCCAGCTCTTGCACGTGTGGTGAGCGCCACGCGCGTTTAACAGAGCCTAGGTGCAGATTGTAGTCTGCGTACCACGACGTCCCACGGCCGATATTCAGCCGCCCGAGATCATCGCAGACTAGGAGGTTTCACGGCTTGACGTCAATTCGCCAATCCATTGGAGCCTCGCGACTCCGCCGCCCCCTGTTGCAGCCCGTGACCAAAGGAGTGCGCTTGTTGTGCGGAACAAGTAATTCACCCTCCTTAAGCCTTTGTTTCAGCTGCTATCTGAATAACCACTTATCACCCATACTTCAGGAGGCCCAGTCCAGTTATTGGGCTCATCTAAGCCTCCTAGGTATGGGCCTCGTGCTTCCCGAGCTTCAATTTTCAATCTGCTCGATCACACGAGCACCAGCTCACAGACTTCCTTCGATGAGGAAGCCAGCTTGCCGGGGCCCGACTGTACATTACGCCTTCTGCATTCATTGAGCAGAAGACGGCTTTGTGACGCAGTCTGTAGCGATCCTGTTGTCTCCCTCACGAGAGGCTAGAACCGACGGTCTTGTCCACCTTAAACGATGAATGTTGACACGTTTTCACAAAGCTCGCCTGTTCACGTAGCCTTTTTGGCTACTTCTAGGTGTTGGCCGTCGCCAACCTACCACCTGACACCACTTGGTTTGTGCTTTTGCAGTAACTAGTTCGATGTGCAGGCCGACTAGGGGGACCCATGGCAGGACGTTACATCGCCCTTCGTTTAAAGGACCCTCGCGAGTCCGCCACCCCCTGTTGAAGGCGTCATTATTCACCTCCTGAAGCGGTCATTATGTAAGGGTGAGTCTATTTGCTCAGTTAAACATACAAACAGAAAATAAACAGCACTGATGAAACGTTGGGGCATTTTGTGTGTATGGTCCAAATGGACGTATTCGTTCTTCCAGATTATGGCATATTTGGTGCAATCATAGCTGTCCTTTGCATCTGAAGAGCGCGTTCAGCGGCCTCATCTTGTGTGTTGACTATCAGAGACGACAGCCATGGACTTCTTGAAAAACTTCATGTTTGATGACTGTGCGTATGAGGTACGCATCATTGAACAAGATGGGAAGCCCCTGTTCCGCGCCGGCGATGTAGGAAAGGTGCTCGGACTGAGCAATGTCCCCCATGCGATACGAGACTTTGATGACGATGAGAGCACCATAGTTAAAAGTGATACTGCTTTTGGACCCAAAATGGTCAATTTCTTGACAGAGGTGGGCGCCTACCGTCTGGTCATGCGAAGCAACAAGCCAATTGCGCGTCCATTCCAGAAGTGGGTGTGCTCAGTCATCGCCACCATTCACGAGACTGGAAAGTACGACGTCAATGAGCACTCTGCGTCCATCATTGCTGCGAAGGAGCAGGAGGTGGCGGAGCTCAAGGCCAGGCTTGACCAGAGGGGCCTGGAGGTGGAGGCTGTGATTTTAGCGAAAGAAGCAGAGCTAAAGGAAGCCATGCACAGTGCCGAAGCAGCCGTGGCGCGGGACTTCAAGGCAAAGGAGGAGCTACGTATGCACAATATGTTCACCGAGGCGCACGAGGGCTGCAGTGTGGTGTACCTTGGCAAGATATGTCGAAAGGGCGATGCGACTCTCGTCAAGATCGGTTCTACCAGCACCCTCAAGCAACGGTGCAAGACGCTCACTCGTGAGTACGGCGGCTCCTTCACAGTGTTTGAGGTCTTTCCGGTCTCCCGCAATCTGGAGTTTGAAAGGTTCATGCAGCTACACCACAAACTTAAAAAACACAGGTACCGAGAAGACATCGTGGACGGCAAGAAGAGCACCGAAGTTTTCTTGCTCGATGATGACACGATATCTCTACTTGTCAACATAGGACGCAAGAATGCGCCTAGATTTGTCAAAGGCAAGGTTCATGAGGAGCTGCTGCACCTCCATGCCAAGGTTGACGCGCTGGCGGATGCCATGGGAGTCGAGCTTCCGGAAAAGGATTCGGCACCCAGCGGGTTGGCAGAGCATGATACAGGTGAAGCCGGAGAGAAGGCCATTGTGCAGATGTCCAACAAGAGGGGATTTTGCATCTCAGACTGCAAGGGTAATAAAATCCAGCGCTATAGCGCGGACGGCAAAACACTGCTGCATACATACTCACAGCTCTGCAAGGCGACCAGGGATACCACGCTGCCGGAGAGCGTCAGCGCATCATCCCTGCGCAATGCAATATATGACGGGTGTGCATACAAGGGTTTTCGGTGGGCCTACCTTAACAGGGATCTCCCTGACGACACGGTGCAGGAGCTGAAGGAAACAACACCTTCGAAGAAGTACAAGACTGGTCTCATTGCGGAGCTCAGTGCCGACAAGGCTAGCGTGCTGAAAGTCTATCGCAATCGCTCGACCGTGGCTGAAGGCCTTGGGTATCAGTCGGTGACAAGCTTCTTCACACAGATGGAGGCTGGAAACGCTGTTGGCAAAGCCGGGTTGTACTATCAGCCCTGGGACGAGTTGAGCAATGAGCTGCGCATGTCATACGACGGCGACCTGCCGAACGCCAAGCAGAATCACGCGACGGAGATAGAGCAGCTCGACCCGGTGACAGGGGCTGTGGTCGCGCGGCATGGATCTCAGGAGCATGTTTGCGCCAAGATCGCTGTTTCCCTGAGGACGCTTCAGAGCGCCATCAACGGTGATCTGGTCCTCAGAGAGTTCAAGTGGCGCGTAGCTGTGTAATCACCGGAAAGATCACACCATGGCTGTTAGGAGTTGCAACATATAGCTCTTTGTCGGAAGTGATGACCAAGGATCGGATATCTTATTCAACCTTGTACAAGGCGATTGATGGCGGCCTGCAAGAGAGGGGGCATCTGTGGGAGTTCAGCAAGTAAAAAGGGAAATGTGTTGGGTACCCTTGGAGTGTGTGTGAATACAATGTTTCTGTTCTCCACAAAGTATTTACATCTTGCTGGTATGCTTGCAATTCGGCATGTCACCCATCATCAGCAAGCAGACATCAAGAGAGGCAATTAATGCTCAGCCATAGGTGTTCATTTACACTAGGCACTGACATGAGACACAGTGAGGGCACCCCCTACCAAACACTGTCCTGTTGGACACTGTGGCAGACCACGTGTGAGTTTCTCCGCAGCCATGAGAGCACTGGTGCCTCCAGATGACTGGAGCATTACATTGGCTGAATATGCGAACGCCATCTATGCCATTGTTGAGTTCTGGGAAGTATTGTGCGGCTAGCACCGGGTCTGCCATGATTGAGTTGGCAGGGTCTTCGCAAATACGGATTCTAGTGTCAGCATTGATGAAGATGTAGCGCAGATCATCACAGCGCGAGCAGCCACGTCCTTGTGTTCTGCCCTTCGGCGTAGCAGACCACACGTGGTCGACACCATCCGTGCATTTGTGCTGCCACTGGACCCTTATGCCGCATCCCTTGAGGATGAGGTTGCCGTTGATGCCGCCATTGAGCTCTGGTTTGTACTCGGCGGCGAGGGTGTCGTCGGCCATGATGGAATCCTCAGGGTTGCGACATATCGTTGCCCTTTCTCCATTCAGGGTGAGGAAATTGTCTTGTATATTGTTGAGCCTGTAGCAGTTGCGACAGTTGCGTCCCTTTGACCTATCAGCAGGCGCTGCCGCCCAGGTGTTTTCACTGCCGTCCACACAGGTGTGCCTCCAGTTTAGGAGAACTGAGCAGCTCTTGTAAATGAACTCGCCCTCTATCCCGCCGTTGAGAGCGGCATCGTACTCTGCAGCGAGCAGGGGATTGGCCATGATGCTCTTCGATATGTCAGGGCACTTGCGTACACGGGCAGAACCGATGGTGATGAAAGGTGCCATTTTTTTTTCTGTGGTGTGGCACGGCTGTGACTGAGAGGTTGTGAGGGATGCTGCTTTCGAAGCAGGATTCGTGAGTAGTAGATTCGGCACATATATTTTAGCTCAACTCAATCATGGGATTCGGACAGAGATTCGCGCAACAATATTTAAATGGAGATTCAAGATCGAATATCAACCCAGCTGCACACTCTGCCACACACATCACAACCCATTTCTCCGAGCCATGCGTAGCAAGCGTACCAAGCACACCAAGTGGGATGCGGTCCCACCCCTGTCTGACGGCGTGGTCAAGCACATACACGACTTTGTGGACGTGCCTGGCCTCAAAAGATGGGCGCACTGCGGGCGGTCCGCATTCTCTGACTGCTACAAGAAGATGGCCAAGTTTCCTACAGAGGCTCTCAGGAACCACATTGTCCACATCCAGTGCCGGGGCCTTCCTGACGGTGCCAGTGCCGACGTCATGCCTATCCACGTACACGCCATGGTGCACCGCATCTGCGCGATCTGCGGCGGCCCCTGGCAGGGTCGTCTGCATTGGCCGTGGCTGATACCGGCTCACCCTTCGTGCTTTGACCCTCTGCTGGTAGACATGAGCAAGGTCAAGTACATACCGATCGAGTTCGTGCGCCAGAACCTGATGATGCACGGTGACCACGCCGTAGCCAGACCTCATCGTGCAATTCAGGAGAAGCATACGCTGTCGTACTTTGAGGACAAATTCAAGTGCGAAATCGAAGCTCACCGCCGTGAGTTTGAGATGCAGGCATACAACCTACACAAGGAATACCGTGATAGCGTCGTGCGGGATCGCAATGACCGCTCTGCTGCCTACGCAGCTGGCAGAGAGGCCCGCATAGCCAATCAGAAGCAGTTCGTCGCCGCCTTTCCCGGCACAAGTAAGTGGAGCGAGGTGACGTTCCCTTCCTGCATCACCAGCGTGGTAGAGTCTGATGTGGCCCTGGCGATAGAGTACGCTGAGATATATCGGGAGTATACAGAGGCCGGTGTGGACGAATACTGGCCGTGGTGGTGCGTGATGCAGGAAAACGCCCCGGCTGTTCAGGTGCGCGCCACCATGGATGCAGTAATTCAGCATCCTGATGCAGCCGAGCAATTGCGCAGGTACCGTAGCTACGCAAACATGCTGACAGCTGAGCATGTGTACAACTTTCAGGCAATGCTCACTGTGCTTCCTGCTATTGGGTGCAAGACGGCGGACGTAGCCACTGCAAATGCTTGGTCAGCTGAGACGAGGGTAAAGATAGTTGCACTCAAGGACACCTTTCCTAAAAAGGTGTGGCGAGCTGTGCTGGGCGCGCCTACTCAGAGCGATGACTTGAATGTGCTGCTTGACGCCCTCGTGGCACATCCTGAGGTGGTGAGGGACTTGGCGAAGTCTGACGATATCGGCCGGCTTTGCCTGGCGCGAGTGACAGATTTGGCCTACATGAGACAGATCTTCCCTGCTGAAGACGATTCGCGTGTGAGGCTCAATGCGTCTCAATACGCGTGCTACACAAATCGCTTCCGCTGCATCATGGAAGACTGTGTGGCTCGCAAATCAACTGAGTTCATGCGCGAGTTGGCAGGGGACACACAGTTCATGACCAAGTATACAAATGCGTGCCGAGTGAGTTGTTGCGAGCCAATCACGGCGTGGGGGCGCGATCGCATTCATGATTTGCCTCTGTGCTATCACGGCATCGCAAAGATAGGCGAGTTTCTTGCCGCAGGCATTTGAGACCAGTGCAGGCATGAATGTTGCCATTGTATGGAGGTGGAGTGTGATGTGTGCAGTGTGTTGTATATAAGAAATCACCATGTACTCAACTAGTGCCTTCATGATGTGCTTCATGTTTGTTCCGTTCTGCTTGACAGTTGTGTGGATGATGTTGTGTGCAGCGTCTAGTCATTTGTAGAAGTGAGCTAGGGAAAATTGCCATGTTGTTCGAATTGTGCCATAAGTATCGTACAATGCAATTTCAGTATCTATATGTGCTTCTTGTGCCAAGTGTTTTTTGTGACAGACAAAGTTGCCCTGCTGAAGTGAGTCAGTGTTAACGCCAGCCGAAGCTGTCGGACGAGGCGACAAAATCAGGTGGCAGCTGAAGGGTGTCTCATGTCAATGAATGTGCCGTCGATTCTGCTCTCGAGCTGAACGTAGTCATTCAGTTCCAGCTCGGGTGTGAAAGGTCGCGTCGTGCACCGGTTGGACAGGCTGCACCACAGTATTGCGCATTTTAGGTGGTCAATGAATTCTATCAAGAAAAAGTTAGAGATGTTCAATGCGTCTGCGTGCACTCGCGCTCGTTGCTCAGCAGTCACTACCACTGCATCCGGCATGACGAAAGCGGCGTGTACGAAGGCGTCGACTTCTACGGACGGCTTGACCGTCTCACACACAAACTCGAGCCCGTGCTTTCGTCCTAGAGTACGAAATCGCGGCACGCGGCTGTCGCGCTCACACAGCGCTCTGCACATGGCGCTGTCCGTCAGGCCCCGCGCGAGATCCGCAATGAGAAGATATGCGATGACCCTCATGTCTCTCACTTTGACAACATTTATATGAGAAGGGTAGACTGCTCACTATGGCACCGGCTGCTATCAGCGCCTATCACCAGGATTGGTGTAAATACTTGTGGAAAATAGGCGTCAATACTTGCCAAGAATTGAGATTTGTGAATAATTTAAATGGATTCGAAGCTGAGTATTTAAATGTGAATCTCAGCCCAGCTGCACACACTGCCACACACATCACAACCCAATCCTGCGGCCATGCGCAAGCGTACCAAGTGCACCAAGTGGGATGCAGTTCCGGCCCTGTCCGATGGCGTGATCCACCACATACACGACTTTGTTGACGTGCCAGGGCTCAAGGTATGGGCACACTGCGGTCGAACCGCATTCACAGACTGCTACAAGAAAATGGCCAGGTTCCCCCGAGCAGCTCTCAAGCCTCACATGCTGCGCATACAATACAGGGATTTTGAGCAGTCTGACGACGTCATGCCCATCCACGTCCACGCCATGGTGCACCGTACCTGCGTACTTTGCGGTGGGCCGTGGCAGGGTCGCCTGCACTGGCCGTGGCTCATACCAGCTCACCCCACGTGCTTACAGCCTCTTCTGCAGGACATGCGCAAGTGCAAGTACATACCCATTGACTTCGTACGGGTAAAGGTGGGGAAGATGTACCAGGGCCATGTCATCGCCAGACCTCATCGCGCCATTCAGGAGAAGCATACGCTGGCGCACTTTGAAACCATGTTCAAGGACGAAATCGAAGCCTACCGCTGTCAATTTGAGATGGAGGCATACAACCTACACAAGGAGCACCGTGAGAGCATCTTGCAGAACCGCATTGACCAGAATGCCGCTTACGCAGCCGGTCATGAGGCTCGCGTAGCCAAGCAGAACCAGTTCATCGCCGCCTTTCCCGACATCAGCACGTGGAGTGAGGCGCTATACTTCAAATTCCCTGCGTGCATCACTCACGTAGTCGACGATGACGTGCTCTTGGCGATCGGGTACGCGGAGATATATCTGGAATACTGCAACAGGGTGCCGCCAGGATACTGGCCTTGGTCATGTGCGATCTTTGGCAACGTGCCAGCAACTCAGGTGCGCAGCACCCTAGATGCTTTAGTGGAGCATCCTGACATATCCGAGCACTTGAAGAAGTACAAAAGGACCTTCACACCAGTGCTGAGTGCTGAGCATGTGTACAACCTCCACGCAATGCTCACCGTGCGTCCTCCGGGCAGTGAGCACTTCAGCATGTCGGTGATGGTGAACCTAGCCATTTCAAAGATGTGGTCTGCCGAGACAAGGGCACGACTTGTTGCATGCAAGGACACCATCCCTGCAAACGTGTGGCGACATGTGCTGCCGGGTTTTGCAGACAGCGATGAATCGCATGAGCTGCTGGAGGCCCTCATGACATATCCAGCGGCGACGAGGGATGTGGCGAAGGTGAGCAACGTTATCTCGCTTAGCGCACAGAGGGTGGCAGACTTGGCTTACATGAGAGAGATCTTTCCTGCTGAGGACGACTCCCACATCAGGCTACGTGTGACTCGGCACGGGGGCTGGGTCTCAGCTTTTCACCGCATCATGGCAGACACTATGGCTCGCAAATCACCCGAGTTCATGAGAGAACTGGCGTGGGACATTGAGTTCACCTTCAGGTACTTGCAAGCGTGCAGCGCCAGTTGCTGTGAGCCAATCACAGCGTGGGGGCGTGATCGCATACACAAGTTGCCTTTGCATTATCACGACATAGCTAAGATAGGCGAGTTTCTCGCTGCCGGCATGTGAGAGCAGGTCATACAGGAACACTGCCATGGTATGGGGGTGGGGGTGGGGATGTGTGCAGGGTGGGATGCGTGCAGTGTGTGATGTAAATACAATTATGTGTCTCGTCCATGTTGCTTCTTTTTGCTCCTTTCTGTTACCTGCTTTCGATGCGAGGTGTTGTAGCTCATATCGCGTACATGCAAGTGCGTTGCCCTTTCCAATACCTGCTTTCGACATAGTGCAGATGTCAGTTTGATACTGCTCAAGTATTAGTGTTTTAGTGTGAGTATAAGTGCAAGTGTTGAGTGTGAGTGCAAGTGAGTATAAGTGCAAGTGTCAAGTGAGTATAAGTGCAAGTGTCGATTGTGTTGAGTGAGCGTGCAAGTGTGAGTGTCGAGTGTCGAGTGTCAGTGTGAGTTTCTAGTGTCAGCGCGAGTGTCAGTGCGAGTGTCAGTGTAAGTGTGAGTATAAGTGTGAGTATAAGCGCTGTAGTGCAAGTGTCAGTATTAAAACGGAGTGTCAGTGTCATCAATGTAGTGCAAGTGCAAGTGTCATTATTAAAGCACACTGTTATATGTCGGGCACGCTGTTGTGTGCACATCCACCTCCTCCTCCTCCTGCATGCTGCCGTCCCACACTGTTGCATGCACTTCTGCATATGCATATGCCTAATTTGAGAAAGTTTGTGCCATGCGTGTCTTCATTCGATACAAACAATAGAGCCAGGCGTTGCATCGCATTGCATCACATTGCTTCGAATTGCGGCGCATTTCCATTCTATGAGCCGCAGCGTTCAGCTCGGTGACGCAGCGCGCTCTGATGCAAACAGTACCACAGCACTTCCTCTCCCCTTGAGCACAATGTTGCCAGTTTCCTCATCTTTCTCGACCCTTTGCCTGAAGTGATTGCACTCAGCGTAAGCACGCTCCATCTCCCTGCAGAAGCCGTCCATCGTGTACGGTTTCATCATTATGGCTCGTTTTCCTATATCACTGATAGGTGAGCCCGTCGCGAGTATGCAAATAGCGTCTCCAACATAGTTGTACACAAATTCTGTGCCCAGTGCTACGCCGTCACCCGGCTGCATATCGAAACGTTCATCTTTGGTAAAGCTACGAATAAGCGCAGTTGCGTCAGCAGCCGCTGTGCCTGCTTCTAGCACGAGCTTAGGACGCTCAAATTGTTCAAGCTCAGAGGAGTCTCTGGTTTGTAATAGCGTCTGATCGAAATGAGCGTCCATGAGTATGAGATCTGGTTTGAATTGCTTGTCCGCCCTAGCAGCCTCCTCACAGCTTTGAACGGTGATGACCTCCAATGACAGGTTTGAGTTTGCCTGCACCAGACGCGACAGCAGCTGCAATGAGAAAACCCTGACCAGACGCTGATCATCTGCAACTATGACACGCCATCGTCCTGAAGGCCTCAAGGGGAGGTGAAGTGTTGATGCGCTCTTTTTGTCACCTGCCTCGCCTTCTGCTGTTGGCTCGCTCTCAGCACTGCGTGCACACTCAAACTTGAGAGAAACATAAGCACCTGGCCCTCCATCTGTTGTTTGTCGCGTCCAATGGTCTGAAGGTACTGGTGTGAGCACCGACAGGTCTGCTTCCATAGATTTTGCAATGAGGTTCACTAGGTAGAGGCCATAACCACAACTCCTTCGCTTGTATTCATCAGGGTCAGCGGGAAACGCAAGAGCATTCACAGCTCCGACCATTCCTGGTCCAGTGTCAGACACACCGAGCTCTATTTGTCCAGGTTGCACCTCACGCGCCACTACGCGAATGTGGCCTGTCTTGGTGACTTTAGAAGAGTTGGAAAGTAGATTGACCAGGAGTTGTGTCAGCACATGTGCGTCTATGTCATATGCAAATTCTGGTGCGACCCTACTGAGAGCCACTCCACGTGCTACTCGGTCACCCTGCAACATCATAGCCTTGTCAAATAGGTCCGTAAGCTTCATAGCTGACCTGCGTACTTTGTACATTCCTCCTTGGTACAAGGTCACATCGAGCATTGTGTCCATGGTTTCCACAGCGTACTGGCACATGCTCCTTTGTCGGAGAGCCATGTCTTGCATCGAAGGATCATCAGCCATGGTATCAGCAATGGCCAGCATTGAGGACAGCACGTTTCTCATCTCATGAAAAACGTGATTGCTCATGGCCTCCTGGGCTTTGGCATCGCTGACTATGCTGGCAGTGATTGTCTTCTGCTTCTCTTCCTCTAGCAGCTTGTACATCTCCCGTGTCTGCTTATCGCGAAGTGCGTGTGCAGCACTTTTGTGCACTTCCCCCAACTTTGCCTGAAGCCGCTCACGATTGCGCTTGAGCTCTTCGTGCTTTTCAACTTGTACACTGTGCATGCGATCAATGTCTGTCCTCATGGAGTCCATGAGCTTCTTTCTCTCCTTGTGCTGTGCTTTGCGCAGAACTTGAAGTTGAGCATCATGGGATTTGCGCATGGTCGACCTCCTGTCAAGCAGCTGTCGTCTCTGCTGCCTCCGCAACATGACGATCTCAATGTATGGGTCGCTATGCACATGGTCATATGAATCATCTTCAGAGTCACCCGAGTCAAAATTAGAGTCAGATGCGTAAAACGTGTCATGAGAAGTGAACGTCAGCTTATAGAGTGCATCGCTGGCAATGCTGGTGCCATGAGCATAGAAGTCCTGGTGGCGCTTCTTCCGTGAGGTCTCTCTCTCTTGAGCTTTTGCTTCCCTGCTGCGTGCGTCAAGCTTCTTGCCCATTTCTTCTAATGCACTCTTGTGCTCTATGGCCAAGTGATCCTCTTCTGATTTGACATGTTGTTGCAGCTTTGTTTCCAGGCATGTCAATGCATTCCTGTCTCTGACCTTTCTCTGCTGAAGTGTGCGCCACATATTGATGTCTGCCATCGCAATGTCCTCGTTGCATTTGAGATGAAACTCAAGCAGCGACATCTCCCATGCTGCAGTGTTTTCATTCATTTCCCTCATGTGCGAGACATCGAGAGCCTGCCTCTCTCTCATCTGCGCAAACTCCAGGTGAGATGAAGTGATTTCGGACGGGTCATTGGCAACTTTCATGCTGTGAGCTGCCTTGAGCATTGTCACCTCCCTCGCATGCTTGTCTTGTATGTGCGACAGGTTCGCTTCGCTTATGACCTTGAAAAACTCAAACGTACGGAGGAACGCGCCGCGGATGACTCGTGCTTTCCTGAAGAAGTTTTCATACTTCATGAGCGCCTTCTCATACCATGTCAGGGCAATGTGACTGCCAGCATTTGTTGCAGTCATGTCTTTGCGCGAGAGTGTCATGATGGCTGACATGCAAGCAGTGTTGAGGTCATCACGCTGCTGATCAAACTCGACTGCAAGGAAGTGTTCTATGTTGTAAAATCGCGCCTGCTGATACACATTCTCTAATGATGCCTCTCGTGCTTTGAACATGATATCAATGTCTTTCAGCATTCTATGTGTAGTCTGGTCCATGCTCTTGAACACATCTCTAGCAATCTTTTGCCCGGCATTGTTAGCAGTTGTGTTGGTATCACGGGACGTTTGTGATTGAGAGCGGCTGGTCCTAGACCACGGAGCTTCACCACCATCGCTTCCCACATTCCACTTCAGATCAATGTCTTCTACAGCTATTTCATCGTCATCGGATTGTGAAATACCTGACGACCCAGGCACTACATGGTCCACCCTGTAACCATCACCACTGAGGCTCATGTACACACACACTGATACTCAGCAAATATAAAAAGCACATGTAGTGTGCCACAAGAACCGCACTCGGGCTGGCGTGTTACATCTTCCCCTTGCTGCACTGAACACCGGCTGTGTCCTTAGTATACACAAAGTTGCAGTCAGAGCAGCAGCGTTTTCTAAAGGGTTCTGTTGTGTAAAAATATTGTTGGCCGTCTGATCAAAGAAGCCCGGGGATGGGTGCTGGTGCATCTGTGACCAACGCCAAGGACTACATAATCAGCCTGGACTGCATTGAGGGCGTGGACAAGTTTGCAGAGTACTCGTGCGACGGTTTGCCGGATGTGTGGTTTTTCCAGGCCAGCGCGGTGCCTGCAAGCTGTTCCGAAGCCTGTGCTTGCGTTGATCGCACTTTTCAACAAGTGCTGCTGCTGTACCCCAAAGTGAAACTTTTCATGGAAACTGCTGACTCAAAACATGCAGACCCCTCCAGTGCTTCAGCTAACATGTGGACCATGCTAAAGAGCGGGCCGTCGCTGTTAAACATGCGCTCTCTCAATCCTCTCAGCATTCATGAATGGATGATGAGCATCAACCGATACACATCAGATGCTCAGTACGCACTGCAAGCAAGTGCATGGCTGCAGAGGTTTGCTACAGAATTCTTTTGGAAGGGTGACACAGCTGGCAGCCTGCTTAATGTGCGCATTGCATGTGTGTATGCAGCCAAGAAACTGTTGACGCCTGCACTCGCAATAGTGTACGAAGACATGGTGACAGCAATGAATGCTGATCGTCCTCCAGCCTACACGGATGCAAACATGCACTACATCATGGTGAGCGCACTAGAAGATGCAGGAGCAATCAGTAACATGATTGCTGAGCTGGATGCAACGCCTGCTGAGTTGGTGCTCGTGTACTGCGATGCAACATATGAAAGTCGCCTGAGGTGGGTGTTGGAGCAGATACTCTACAAGAAAACACAGGAGGTGCACGCCGCAGAAGGAAAGCTGGTACTGAAACCCTGTGCTGCAGATTAAAAGTGTATTCAGCGTGCCTCATCGAGAGCAAGACTTGCTGCTCGAAAACTGGGTCCCTTGCGAATAGTTGGAGAGCCTAGAGCTGTACGCATTCTCGTCCCAGCCCACGGGCGATGTATTGACACCGCCGTGGCGGTGGAGGGGGGTGACTTGCACGGGCACCTTATACACAGCAGCAGTGTCACATTGTGTCGCTGCGTTGTTGTACAACACTGCAGTGCGCCCACCACTTCTTGCCAGCTTGATTTCTGTATATGCATTTTGCAAGTCCTTCTCGATTTTGAGCCTTGCTTGAGCCTCAGCCTCTGCCTTTGCCTCTGCCCGCCTCACGAGGGTATTGAGATGCTTGTTTGCAAACGCCATACCTTTTTCCTTATGCTTACTCCGCAACTCTGCCATTGCCTCAATGTTGGCCTCCACATGCATCAGCTTTATTTGTGCCTCTTCTGCACTTGTCTCCGCCGCAGCTGCCCTCATCTCCGCCTCTGCTGCCCGCTCCTCGGCCATAGTCCTGGCCGCAGCTGCTCTCATCTCCGCATCTGCTGCCCGCTCCTCGGCCATAGTCCTGGCCGCAGCTGCCCTGATCTCCGCCTCTGCTGCCCGCTCCTCAGCCATATCCCTGGCAGCTTCTGCACTTGCCAGCAGTCTGTGCGCGCCAGCAATGTCCTCCTCAGCAACGGCTAGGTCATCTGCATGAGACTGCTCTGCAGCACGGAGGCGCATGACCTCTGCTGTGGCACTGAGCAGAGCGGCATGTAGGCGCGCAATCTCCCCCGTTGCATCATGCAACGCATTGCCCAGCGCATTCTGCTCGCCTGCTGGCGGTCCCACTGATGCCTGCACATCCAGTAAAAAAACAGAAAATGTGTAAGAAAAGGAAGATAGCGGTGGCAACACTAAGTACGGACAATCTGCAGTCCACTTACTCACCGTGGTACCCCGTGCCTCGTAGTGGTGAAGTGGTGGTCGTTGCCTCTGAACTGCACTGACTCGTGCCTTCTTCTTGGTGTGCTTGACCTCCAGTGCATCTCGTTCAGCAACCAAGGTCTCTATCTCTTCTTGCACAACTGTGATGGCGCTGTCCTCTGCACCGTGTCCTTCAGCAAAGAGCCGCTTTATCTTGGCGTACCGATCTGAGATCTTTTTGCTGATGCTATCGTACTTGCGCTTGAGAGCGGCGCCGGTATCGCTGCCAGCCATGCGGGCGGCATGGGCCATGCCAGCGGTGAAGACCGTAGCAAGCGGAAAGGTTGCCCGAGCAACAGTAGGCGCAGTTGGCGATGGGAGGACACAAACGAGAGTCGGTGGATAGGTGACGGACCGATTGCTTGCAGTAGCACTTGTTGCTTCCAGAAGCGCTTGCGTGTGCTGCTTTATGCCCTTGGTATACCGTTCAGCAGGCGACAGGTCTAACGGCCTCTTTTTGAGGTTTTGAGATTTGAAGTTTTGAGGTTTTGAGGTTTGAGCTGGAAGTTCCGAGGTTTGAGTTTTGAGGGTCACGCAGCCCGCCGCAGCAGCAGCACAGTGATAAGCTGCAAGAACGCGTGGCGTAGCTTCTGCTGCTGCAGCTAGGCCAGTACTTGTCAGACAGCCGTCCAGTGCCCGCAACACAGCCAAGTCTCCAGCACACGGACAACCGCATTGTGGCGAACAAAGGTCACATACAGCAGAAAGAACACAGCACGCCACCACATACACCTACGGTCTGCAGCAGCGCCACTAGTCACCTATTCCTGCAGCGGCAAGCGCCTCACATCAGTGCCGCACGGTGCTAGACCCTCTGAGGCCCGCGGTGTGATTTCCAATTATGCCGGTCAACACTAGAAGCAGCAGCAAGAAGATGCGTGCCGCAGATGGCGCTGTTCCACCTGCTTCGGAGCTGGCAAAGTAAGTGTCTTGATGCTGCTTGATGGAGCAGGTGTCTCTGTTCCTTCCCGTCGTGTCGTCCTATTTTCACGCAAACTAAAATACATCTCGTCCCCCGCTGTGTTTGTTCAGGCTCGCTGGCGATACACCAACGTTGACCACAGACGCCATCATCAAAGTGCTCTGCGCGGGGCGCTTTTTGCCTAAGGAGTTTCGAGCAGTGAGCAGGTAAGGGCCACTGTAAGTCAGGCTGGCACATTGTTTTTATGAGGTGCACTCAGTGCCATGTACCAATTGCTGACACAACTTTTTGATGGCGGACTGATGATAATTCACATGTCTGCATTACAGGTGCACCAGGTCTCAGCCTATACCTGTGAGCGTCACGGTGACGGAGGAAATGCCGGCGGCAATGCTGCTTGCAGTATTTCTGCATTGCTTCGTCGAGGAGCTGCAGCTGGATGGCGTAGCAGCACAGGACCTGGTGAACGCTCTGGCGGAATTACAGGGCGATGGGGAAGGCAAGTCGTGGGATGCCATCGCTCGCCTGACATTGCTGCTCAATGAAGACAGCTATGTACCGGAGAGGATGCCTGCACACCTGCGGCACCTCGTTGTCAAAGATTACGAAGACACATGCAGCAGCGACACGACCCTGCCTTGCCTGCCCGGCACTCTAGAAGAGCTCGATCTCAGCGAGGCCGGCATCCAATTGCCGCCGACTCCTCTGCCGCCTGATGTGCTGCTGCTCCTAGGCAAGTCTGCCGCCGCCGCCCTGCAGAATCACGCTGCCACTGATGGCGTGACAAAGTTGTCTCTGATTGTAGTCGACGCCTTTGAAATCCCAGACAGCCTTCCGCCAGGTTTAGTCCATCTTGTAGTAGAGGACTTTGAAGGCAGTGATTCCACAATGACATGTCTGCCACCTCTGCCTCACACTCTGCGGGAGCTAGATATGTCCGGGACGTTCATGGAACCACCACCAGGGCCATTACCGCCTCACCTCACATCGCTATCCATGAGCAACGGTAGTGACCTGGCCCTCGGTGAGCTTCCCTTCACGCTTGAGAAGTTACACATGAGCGCCGCATATAACGAACCTCTCGGACCTCTCCCAGCTTCGCTGGTAGAGATCACCACGTCAGACCGCTCAGAAGATGGTGCGGAGTTCGACCAATCGTTCGGTGAGCTCCCCAGGGGGCTGCAGGTGTTAGACCTGCTGGAATTTCATGCGTTCAACCATGATCTTGGTGCGCTCCCTGCTCACCTGGTGATGCTGACCCTCGGCTGCCAGTTCAACCAGCATCTTGGTGTATTGCCAGACACACTTGAGGTACTGGTGTTCTATGATGGAGACGATGACTCCATCTTCGACCAGCCGCTCGGCCCTCTGCCACAGTCCCTGCGCAAGCTGCATCTCAGCAGCGCTTTCAATCAGGCGCTCGGCCTGCTGCCACCCAGGCTGGAATACCTTGAGTGTGTGGAATACAATCACTCCCTAGCGCCGCTACCGCTCACCTTGCAGCACCTGCTCATATGGAACGCTGCTTACAATCACGATCTCGGCGCGCTCCCTCCAAGCCTTGTTGAGTTGCGCATTCACCCGGCAGAGCCAGGAGAGCAGGGAGCGTACACACACAGACTCCAGC
The DNA here is from genome assembly GCA_017506865.1 of Tribonema minus. Taxonomy (NCBI): domain Eukaryota; class Xanthophyceae; order Tribonematales; family Tribonemataceae; genus Tribonema; species Tribonema minus. The sequence continues at coordinate 1,077,537 of JAFCMP010000090.1, read as the reverse complement.
CGATCCATCCCGCTCTCAAAGCCGTTGCGATATCAAGGGATTATGCTTACCTTGATGATCTCGCCGGAGTAGAGCTTGCGCACAATGGCATGTGGCGGTAGCAGTTCTATCAAGTCGCTTGACGCGCTGCTTGCACATTCTCACTCAAAATGCATTTAGTGCCTGTGTACACGTTGATCGACACTGGCTCTTTGTTTTTCGTGTCTGTTGCATGATGACACTTGTGCTGTGTGTGCAAGCTTGAGAGTAGGGTGCAACGCTGCCGCAAATTAGAAACACTGCAGTAAGCACATGGGCAGGCAAGCAGCACGTGGCCAAGTATGACGCATTGTTGTGCCATGCTGGCAGTATGTATATTGAAAGTCGTCACATCCTGTTCACTGCACTTTACACACTACGCCACACACCCGTGCATGCTTGCTTCGTGTCCGTTGCCTCGAGGCAGCAGTGCATGATTGCATCTTGATGTTGTCTTGTTCAGAACCCCGAGCCCGTGGCAGTCCGTGCAGTGCTATACCTGCAACAAAAACATGGGATGTAATGCCAATCAGCTGTTGCAAGTCCAAGGTGTCATACAACATGGTAGGGAATGACGCTGTGTATGCAACACTATACAGAACTACAATGCATGACAACAAAGCAACATTGAAGATGGAAGCAAGTCATGCACAGTAGTGAACTTTACCTGTGCGGAGGTAGATGTGCCTCAGCATAGCCTCCTCTTGACAGGCACATGCTCGCATGCCACATCCACATCTGGCACTGTCATGCTGGGCGCGATAACCCTGTGCAACGCTGGAGCTCTCGTACCCGGCACCATGCGGGGCGCCGCTGCCACCGTTGTAAGCTCCTGGTATTTCTGCTGCAGCTGGTTTAGGGCGCCTCTCTCATTCTGAAGAGCTGCCTCCAGAGTATCCCTCTCTCCCCTCAGGCCATCGCGGTCTGCCTGCATCATTCTGGTCATATGACTCTCGCTGCGCAGCTGGTCCTCCAGGTGTGCCTTGTTCCACAGAGCCTGCTTGTGCAGCAGGCTTGTGTTTGCCATCGCATCGCTGCGCACTCGTTGAGCGTGCACAGCATAAGCCTGAGCATGTGCCCGTGCCTGTGCCTGAATGAGAGCATTGAGCTCCAACAAGCCCTCTTTCTCCATTTGCAAGTCGTGTATACCTGCATGGACAGCAGCCAACTCCTTCTGCAGTGTCTCCTGCACCACAATCTTACTGGCCAGCTCCTTCAACTGTATATCGCGTACCCTCCTTTCCTCCTGAAGTACGGCATCCAGTACTCCCCTCTCCTCCCGCAGCTGTTTGTTCTCCGCTATGAGGGCCTCTGTCTGCTGCATGTACCGCAGCTCCGTTGCCGCCTTGTCAGTCTGTAGGTTACTGACCTCTGCTCTCAGTTTCTTTACCTCCTGAGCGACTTGTGTCTCGGTGTCGGTGCTGAGGCCTGTGGGTGTACTGAGTTCACTGGAAATCCGCACTCTCGCCATCCCCTCTAGGATCAGGGATGCCTCCACCTCCTGGACGTCTACAGTAGAGATAGGCGCGCACTGCGGCTGTGGGCAGTGTATTGGCCTTAGAGCGGGCTGGGGCAGATCCGGCGATGGTGCCGAGCACGTGAGCTGCTGCTGCTGCGCCTCGGATGTGTCGCAAGTGTACTGCACTAGCTGCTCTGCTTTTGAGAAGGCGTTTACGTACCACGGGGACTGCATATGCGCCCGCACCGCTTCAGCTGGATGTACACTGTCGCCAAGTTCTACAAGGCCGGTGGCAGCATCCAAGCGCTTCGGGTCTGCTGTAACTGGAGTTGACATGGCGCAGAGCTGCTTGCTTTGACCTGACACACGGCGCATCCGGATTGTAGGCAGGAATATGCTTGAGGTGGATGGCTTCTGATGAAATTGTGAGCGACTGGTGTGGTGCCAGCAACACAACTTGAAGCAACACAAATGTCCGCGGCGTCACTGCCGTAGCCCCGATACACTTCGGACCCTTAGAACAGCAGCATGGCAGCTGGGCTGGAGTGCTGAAACTAGCTCAGGAGGTTGAAACATCGTGCGATGACCAGCTGCAGTCAGGTAGCTAAGCAAGGTAAAACTCGGGATTGGTGTAAAATCTCGGACTTGCAGGCATAGTACCCTTTCGGGCTTCCCGGGGTCTGCTTGCCGCCAGGGCAGATACATTGCAACAATGCAGAGCAACAAGGACGGAAAGAGTCAATGATGTGACATACAGCATACATTTAGAAGTTCAATCAGTATCCGTCTCGGCTTCATCATCACCCACCATGCGCGGCTGCGGCACCGTAGACACGACCGGCGTCGCGCGCCACGCGTGAGCTGCTGTGTCCATGCCACTCTCAATTGCAATGTTCTGGAGCTCCCACCCCCTTCGGGTGCCTCCCCCCAACAGCTGCCCCATAGCGCACCGCTCGAACTCATGAAGACTGTTCCAGATGACGGTGAACGGAAACCATGCTTCGTACCCCTCACGACGCCTCCCGAAAACCGGCCATGGCAACCTCACTGGTTCTATGCCCTCAAAATCAAAAGTGCACGTCCAGCAGCCGACCAAAGCATGCTGCCCAAAGCGGTCAAACCACATGTCGTATGAGGTATGGTGGCCATCATTGTGTCTGAAAAGCAGGCTCAGTGCCATATCTGAGTCCTGTAGGGCGTCCACGGTGGTAACATGCTGGTGCAGGCATAACCTCAGAGCCTGGCGCAGAGCGTACACCTGGTCTAGGTCGAGTCCTGCCGGAACATGGATGGCCCTGTACGGCAGCTCACCAGGCATGGTGTAGGCACTTATCAGCTGCATGGCTGGTAGAGTGTGTGAGCTGGTGCTTTGCTCTGCACGAATTTGTCTTGACAATACTTAAGTTTTGAATCTTGATTCAGACATTCGATCGAATCTACACTCGATTAGTACAGCCTGAATCAAATCGAACTTTGGGAGATTGTCCCCTGTATCGAACACAAATAATATACAGCACGGCAAAATCGAAAAGAGGGTAAATCGAGTAAGGGACACTTATGTGTTGCAGATATTGTGCGTCCCCTCAGTGCTGACAAATATGTTATAACCATGACAATACTGTGCAGGACTGGTCTAAATGTTTCTGCCGGTTATTGGCATTGAAGTTGGCTTCCTGCTGTGCTACTTGGAGTATTACATCACGACTGTTCACGGCGTGCAAGCTGGTTGGATCACGTACTTGTTCCAATTCCTGGTCGCACATGCTGTATACGGTACTGACAGACTGCATGATCACCTCGGCAGCGATGCTGATGACGCGCTATCTCTGTATGTCAATGCTAATACAGACCAAATACATTTCACAACTACGTTGAGTTACTTGCTGGCGAGCTGGCTGCTGGTGGTGGAAGGGGCACCTGAATATCTGCCTTTCCTGGCGCTGTGCGTGTACGGCTACAGAGATATCAAAAAACATGTTCCTTATGTCAAGCCGTTTCTGATAGCAACAGCGTTCATCGCCGCAGCTGGTGTATTACCCTGTCTAATCACGCAGCACGATAACTCATTGCTGCAAGATTACCATGCCTGGGCGCCACCGTATTTCGAAATGCTAGCAACTACAAACCTTGCTGACATGCAAGATGTGGAGGACGACATGGCCAAGGGGGTTCAGACATTGCCAACCATCATCGGGGTTAAAAACAGCAAAGTAGTTAGTGCTGTTTCTACTTTAGCGGCTCTAGGCACTCTGGGCACACTGACACCAGCAAAAGTTGTGTTTGGTGTGCAGACGCTGCTAAGTGCCAGGCCTATACTCAGGAAATAGAAGCAGAGTCAGCAAGAGACGGGCACATGAGGGCGCACTGACCACATTGAAGCAAGCCGCAGTGAACAGTGTATTAACAAATCGAACTTTTCAGCACTCCATGTCGTCACAGAGACAGTAGTATTGCTTGTAATGCTCCTCGTCTCGCATGCTTTGGCCAAGAACACATGAGGCACAGAAGATGCAGTTGCCGCTCTCTCGATTTGCCTGCTGCTCCAGCATCAGTCGCTGCAACCGTGAAAGCTGCGGTAGGGACGGCAGCTTCCAGTTCTCCGGCTTGGTGAGAGTGATAGTCTTGGACATGTACTCGTCGCCGTCGCTTTCAGATACGAGTGCTGCTTGCTCAGCACGGACGTGAAGCCACTTGCGCTCATGGGGTGCCTTGGCACCTAGACACATTGAGGTCGCCTCTGAAGCAAGTAGTTGCAGTACCTGCTTGTCCAAACTCATGTACACCTGTTCAAGCGCTTGTGTGCAAGTAATCTTCCGCCGCTTTGCGCACTTTGGTATGTAGAAGACGCCTTCGATGTCTTGAGGTGTGGCTGCTGACTTTAGCCAAGCCGCGTAGTCAAACCAATCCAGCAACCAAAAGTCAAACAGAACCGCGTCTTCATCCTCGAGCCTCAGCCACCTAGTGCCGGTAGCATACTGTGAGAGCAGCTCCCAGTGCCAATCGCATTTGATGACGCTCGAGAAGCGCTGAGGCCACGGCGGCACCAAGAATCGAGGACTAGGGAAGAGCATTTTGCGCGGCACGCTATCGTCTGGCATCAAACTCATGATGAGCTGGGCATGACTTTCCGGTACAATTGTTGCGGTGCTCATGGTGTGTTTGAACGCTGACCGCTGTTGTGGTGTGTGTGGTCCTAGTCCTGCAGCAATAATGTTCTGCACACATATATACAGACCTGTTCGAACAAAGATTCGTGAGCATTAATTTCGAACGGAAATTCGTGAGGCTCTAATTCGAAAGCAGATTCGAAGGCTCTTTTTTGTCAAAGTTCGAATTCAATACAATACTTTACACTCACAAACCATCACAACACAGCCGCTGCACACAGCGTATGCTATGCAGTCTGCTACACCAGAGCTCTTTCTACGCACCGCCAATTTAGTGTACGATTTCCTGCAGCTGCAGGACATAGCAATGCGCAGCGCCATCTGCAAGAGCAACAGAGACGCCATCACAGGCATAAGAGGCATTGTGAGAGATGGATCGCTCTATTACAGCAAAGACTTTAGCCATGTACCGCCACTCAGCTCCTCATCTGCCGACATGTACATGGTCACAGCAGAAAGCTCTGAGCTCCTGGCCCGTGCAAGTATTCACGCAACACGGGAATGTACCAGCACTACCTGGGCTAGAATGACCGGCCAGGCGGCATTGCAACACGGCCTCATCCCGCCTGATTCGCTGGTTAAAAGAGATACACTCCGCACCAAATGGGGTAGCAGCATTGCCGAAGTGCTGCAGGACATGTGCTGCTCGGCAGACACAGTCAAAGTGACTGCAATGGAAACTCTCTCGGACAAGTTGCCGATCACAGCCAAGCGGGTCATCATCAAGCCAGGGCGGGCTAACATGGAAATCAAGTTGCCCCAAGGCATGCGCATCAGCAGCATGCTCAGGGTGACCAGTTGCGGCTTGCATGATGTCAGCATCGACCTCAGCACACTGCCGCTACTGCTGAGTGAGCTTCAAGCAACGCAATGGACATCAATGACCTATATACTTGATGGTGTAGCTGTAGGCGTGAATTGGACCAGCATATTAATGCAGTGTGAGCGCCTCGCTGTCGCTCACTGGGCACCGACAAGTACAAGGAGAATCCTTTGCTTGATGATCACGACTTCAACACATGCAGACGCCCTCGATGCTGCTCTTGAGAGACACTTTATAGTTAGCGGAGTAGGCCTTGTGTCCAAGAACTTCTTCAAGGCTGCAGTGAGCGTCGTGCTCAATGTGCACCGCTATGTATCAGTCATCATGAGCTGTTCTTGAATGAAATGATGTTTCATCAGCATAAGCGTGTTCTTCTACTGCTGCTTGCGATGCTTTAGCATCTGACGTCCTGTTCAGGTTGAAGTTCAACAGCATGTATACCAGATTCAGAAGGATGCGGCAGAAAGCCTCCGAATCTGCAGGTATTTAAAAAATCGGGGATTCAAGGAGATTCGCATTTTCCCGAATCTCCGGTGCGATTTAATCATGTTGCTGTCAGAGCCACACCCATCACAACCTCGGCGACACCGTCTAAGACCATCTCGGGCTTCAGGCTGACGTGCCCATCAGACAATGGCGAAGGCGGTGTCTAAGAAAGTGGCCAAGGCCAAGAAGGCGTCCAAGAAGAAGAAGAAAGCATATAAGCCATGCCAACAGGTAGTACTAGATCTCGAAAATTTTGAGGCCCCTGACAACGGTGTTTACAACGTCAAGACGGTCATGACATCATGGAACGCTGTGACCAGACGTGGCGACAGCGAGGCTGCCATGGCACTGCACCAGCAAGTCGTAAGATCCTCCAATTCGTCAGGCGCCTTGTGTCATGCAGTCACCATCGCTCTCAACGCCAAAGCAGAACAAGATCCTGCCGAGCCCTTCTTCTACGATCGAAACATGGTCTCCCAGGTGTTCAAGCAGATGATAGGCGGCACCTACCAGGCGGATGCAGAGCGGCTGCAGGACGACTTCATCGACGCGTACATCCGAGACCACCCCTTCCCAGAGCAGTACAAGCGTGACTTCATTCTGCGCACCTCAGATGTCTTCACGAAGCAGTACGAGGTGAGCGTCACGGCACACGTGGTTAAGTCTTTCACATCGAGGATCCAGGATCATCTCATGTGCTACCTGGAGAGGCTCGCGTGGAGCAGGCGCCGCGATGAGCACTTCGCGTACGTCATAAAGACAGGTGCGAAGCTACTGCAGAGAGCCGGCGCTGTTCAGGACGACGCCACGGCTGCTGCCATGGTAGAGGACTTTCTCGTGCGCCCCCGAGGCCGCGATGGACAGCAGCAGCTTCATGAGGACTGGAGGGTAGCTATGGGGTCTGGTCTCACATACATCAGAAATCGACTTCAACCGTTCCGTGTCGCTCCGCCTGAAGGTTTCAGGGGGGCTCAGGTGGAGGATGGCGCGGACGAAGATGAAGACCGGGTGGACGAGATGGGCACATTCTTCAAGAACATCTACAGAGACAAACCCCGGGTCCTGCATACGGAGGCAGCCTTCAGGAGCGAGGACGAGCAGTACAGGGTGGCCAAGGAACTGCTCTGGACGTCCATCAACAACGACCAACCTTACCTGGCAAAGGTGATGACCAAGGCGGAAGCGCAGAAACAACTACCCGCATTCCGCACTATCGAGCCTCCCGCATGGGTAATGGAGAACGGCGGTGGAGATCTGACCCAGGAGCAGAAGGTGCAGTGGTGCGGACTGCAGAGGCGCGTTTCAGACATCAGAACTGCGTTGCTAGAGGCTCGGCGCACGCCCGGCACAATGTTCCCACCCAAGCGCTTCACACTGCTGCCGGTCGCAGAGCTACACCCTATGATGCTCCCGCTAGATGACCGCATTGTCACCAGCATAATCGAACTGGCACTGGACAACATACAACCTGTTGTGCGCGTCCCCACACTCAAGGACTTTCTCAGTGACGCGAGGGGCACGCGAGTGGAATGGAGGGCTCTTCAGCAGGAAGGTATACGCAGCCGCCAAGTCAGAAAGGACTGGAAGGCGCGGCTAACGGGAGACATGACGGAGAGGGGATGGTGGCTCTGCATGTTCAACCTGCATGACAAGGTCAGGCTCAGGACGCCTAAGGGCGCGGAGAGAAGTGGAGAAACGCGGATGAAGCCCCTCGGACGCAAGGGAAAGCTGGCTTGGGGGGGCATACGATGCCTGTGGGGGCAAAAGTGGACAATCGAAGAAGACCTCAGCGAGTACGGTCACAAAGCTCCTCCGTGGTTCGTCAACAACATCACCACCGACGGCCTTCAGGTGAATGTCACCCTCGCCACCAAGCGAGTCGCAGCCGTCATTCCAGGTGTGACGGAGCTCATCGAGAAAGGGTACGCATCGATCAACGACGTCTACAAGGCAGATACACACACCAGAGGCCTGTTCGGATCTGCAGAGAAGATATCTGATCAACTCATCTCCGCCCTCAACGCGAAGGACAGGAGGTGTTTCATCGAAGCAGTCGGGGTCGACTCCGGCCAAAAACTGCTCTACACGGCGGCCGCGGCACGCATATCAAGCGATACATCCCCTGAAGACTTCAAGAAGATACAGCCTGCCTTCAGGTCAGCATCGGATCACAAGTTCTTGAGTCTCTCCAAGGCGTGGCGCAAGTTCGAAGGTGAGAGGCGTCATGACAACACGGGCTACAGTGATGCTATATCTCAACTATCAAGTGTGTCCATGCGCACGCCAGGAGGGGCGGCCGCTTACACAAACACGCTTCACAGCCACTTCATCACCATGGCGGAGGAGAAGCTTTCTTGGGAGAGGAGACGCAAAAGTTTCGATGCCAAGAGGGCGAAGATGCGGGAGATATCGAGAATGGCGGTACAGATCGCCGGACGGAGCGCTGAGGCGGCAGCGCTACGCAAAATCGGGCCGGAGCCTGAGGAGAGGGAGGCGCTGCTCACACGCATGCGCGATAACCTAGCCGGGGACCGGCGGACGTGGACTAGGGTAGTGTTCTTTGGCAATGCGCAGTTTGGGCACGGTAGCAGAGGTCCTCTGCCTCGTAAGGCGCTCATAAGGGCGATCGCCCTCCTAGTCCCTGTTGTGTTGATGGATGAGTTTCGAACCTCAAAGGCCTGTTGCGGGTGCGGCAAGAACTTAGTTCAGGTGAATGGCTCTCGTGTGTTCCGATGCATATCTTGTACACCAGAGGGCGACAACCTGGACTGCTCAGTCCGTTTCATCGACAGGGACATCAACGCCTCAGTGAACATCGCCATATGCGGCATCAACATGCTGCTGGGGAGGACGCGGCCGCAACACCTATGCCGAGCAGCTGGTGTTGAGGAAGAGGCATAGTCTTGTCGGAGAGACAGTCTGCAGCATATTCAATTAGCGGTGCTTCTGATAACCGTAGTGAAATCCTGCGGATCTTAAGTTGCTAATAATGATATACGGCTCCTCAATGCACCACGTGCGGACTAGAATACAATCTGGTGTAACCCGACATCAGCCTACCACCACACAGCTGCATATACTCCCGTAGTAGCGGGGGTTGCCTTGTCAGGTAGTGGCTGCCGTGTCTGAGACGCCCACTCCGGCATACACCTGGGTGCCACCCAGGTTGGCGAGCCTTTACTCGCATCGTAAATCTCATAGAACCAAGTTGTCACGTGCTGCTTTTCTATCCTCAACTTTTCTTCTGCTGAAATGTACAGCGGTGTGCTGTCATCTGGGGAGGAGTGACCATTGTTGAGAACTTCTACAATGTATGACACCATGCCACTGCCGACCCCGTCTGACATGCGCATCTTGCCGCGTCGCAGCACTCCACTCGACTCCAATGCCTCCATGTCACTGAATGAGTCGCGCAGCAATTCCTTCTCCAAGCCCTTTGCGTGCATGCGCCACTCTCCAGGCGTTGCTAGCACGTACTTCAGCAGGTAACGGTCAAGAAACGGCACCCGGATTTCAAGACCATGCGCAGCAAAGCACCGATCTGCTCTGAGCAGGTCGAACATGTGTGTATTCTGAACCAGACGTTGGGTCTCCTCAGTGACTGCATGGCCATCAGGAGCTCTTGACATGTAGTAGTAGCCCGCAAATAACTCATCTGCCCCCTCTCCAGAGAGTATGACCTTATAGTCGGTGCTGTTGCTGATGTACCGTGCCAGATGATACATGGGTACTGCGGCACGTAACGTAGTTGTGTCTGCTGTCTCACACACTCGCACAATCTCTTTGAGTGACGCCTCAATGTCAGCCTTTGTGAGCTGCACACGTGTGTGCTGTACTTGTGGCAGCCGCTTCAACAGCTCCATAGCATAAAGGGCATCCTCGCTGATTGACTGGTCACAGTATTCGATGCTGAACGCATGCAAATCACGGTCAGGATACATTTGTGCCGCAATGGACACGACGAGAGCGCTGTCCAGGCCGCCGCTGCAAAGGAAGGCTAGAGGCCTGTCAGTGTGCTCCACACGTTTTTGAATTGCATTAATGAGCAGCTCTGCAATTTCAGAGCGATCTGTGAGGTCTGCACCTCTGCCATGTGCTCCGACCACTGCGGCGCCTTGATAGATATCTGTGAACTGACAGAAGCCGGTGGTGCTCGTCCAGAAGTGTCCCGGGGGGAAAACAGCTACAGAGTCGCATAAACCCATCAGTGCCTTGGCCTCAGATGCGAAGCTAACGATTTGGCCATTCACTGTGCCATAGAACAGGGGTCGTACCCCTACGCAGTCACGCGCTGCCATGATCACACCTGATTCTTTTTCGATTGCAACAAATGCAAAGTCGCCGTCGAGTCTCTGACATGCAGTGCGCATTATGAGCTCAATGTCATCACCTTTGCTACCGACTAGCAGGTGAAGGATGATTTCCACATCTGACTTCAATGTGCTTACCCCCAACTCCTCTTGGAGCTCCTTGTAGTTGTATATTTCGCCATTACATATCAGGCTGCACGTGTCCTCTGTGAAAGGTTGCATGCCTGCAGCACCAGGGTTGATGATGGCCAGGCGACAGAAGCTCATGACGCACTTTCGCTCGTTGATTCCACCTGGGCCGATGGTGTGGTACTGCATGCTAGTGCCGTCTGGCCCCCGATGCTGTAGCAGTTGTGCTGCATCTTCGATGGCAGAATCAGGCAAGCTCTCGCTCGCAGCACAAGAATGAAATAGAATGCCACACATTCTTTTGCGATAGCAAACATTTTTGTCACGGTGCATAATGCACACTTCCTGTGCGTTCACCAGATGTGGCCAAAGCAACTAGCATCGAGAAACAAGCAACATACTCAAGTCAGCAGCACAGAAACATGAGACACGTCAGGCACAGAAATGCGCTGTTGCTATAGCATTCATTATGCGCTGCGTGACTCCAGCTTCTTCTTAAGCTCCAACGGTGTGATCACGATTTGGTTGCTGACAACCTCATACACCTCATCTGTTAGGGGGTCCAGTGTAACAGGAACATTGCCTGAGCGGTGGTACAAAAGGCCCCACCCCTTTCTGTTGATGTCAGCCCGCACCCGGCGCATGTTGTCCGCAGGGATGAGGGTGATCGGCGACTCGCAGCAGTACTTCTTGTGCCCGCTCCAATCAGCCCGTTGGCACTCGGAGTCACAGTAGTTGACACCGAGGCAGCGTGTACACACCTTGGTGGACCCCTTCTTTTGACAGTTCAAGCACGTGCGCTCCATCGAATATGCAGCCCAGCTGTACTTTTTGAGCACGTCACGGCGCTGAGCCTTGGTGAGGTGAGGACGTGTCGGCTTGATCTGAAGGCACAGCTCATATACCTCCTGTGCGATGCGCTTTGTCTGAACATTACTGCTGGCATGTGGCATGCTGACTGATGGCAGCTGAGGTTGTGAATGAGAGCTGCTGCTGTGTCTGCTATGATATTTATTTGTTGGCACCAGATTCAACTTTGGAGATTCGTGATTCGATTTCTTGCTGGAGTGCCGATGCAATCAAATTGGCAGTACTGCACATTCCACATTTGAGTGTTGCGCGTGGTGCCACACATTTGTTTATAATCATACTCTACTTTTGACGCTGGCAAGCATGGACATATTTCAAAGGCGCATTCAGATTTGGCATGATACCCAAAAGGTAGCCAGGGGCCTCAAGACTCCTCCGAGCGTGAAGGTGCAATATGACCCTTTCATGACACTTGAGCCGCGCTTCAAGAACACACGAGTGGTAGTGCGTCAAGCAGACACGATCGATGCGGGACTCAGTATGCAACAGCACGGGTTAAACCCTCTGCTCTTGAATCATAGCGATGATGCATTCGCAGGAGGGTATGTAGGCCAGGGATCCGGTGCACAGGAAGAGGCAGTCACAAGGCGCAGTGACCTTTGCAACACGCTCATTCAGCGCTTCTACCCTCTAGGTGAGTGTGAGGCCATCTACTCTCCATCAGTAACAGTCTTCAAATCTTCTGAAGACAAGGATTGGGCGCCCTGTCCACCTTTCACCGTTTCGTTTGTGGCATGCCCTGCGATCAAGCATCCTCAGTGTCCCAACGGTCACCTCAGCGAGGAGGACGCACTCATCTTCACAAACAAAGTGCGCCTAGTGCTGCAGGTGGCATACATGAACGGCCATGACAGTTTGGTGCTCGGTGCGTGGGGGACAGGAGCGTGGGGCATGCCTGTGGAGGACGTCGCTCGCATATATAACGCTGAGGTCAAACGTGTGCAAGGCGTCTTTCGCGAGATCACTTTTGCAATCATTCCAGCAAGGGAGAGCTATGTCAAAGCCAGGCACGGTGGCAGCGCACTCGACACGTTCAGCAAGATCATTGAACATGAATGATGTAGATTAAGTCAGCACGCCGCTATAAGCAGGGCAGCTATCCCAGTAGAGGTAGGATTGCAATGAGATGTAATGGCTGGAACCTGCTGTGCAATCTTCTCTGTCCCTCTGTTCAACACTTTGATGATGTGGTTCACTGCACGTGTGAACGCCGGATGCGGTATAGCACACAAGCCGCTGAGTGCTGTCTTCTTCGCCTGCGCGTGTCCGACGTCTTGAGCCCTGGTGAGGTACACTGCAGCTGATGCAATCTCAGATGGCAAGTGAGCCAGTGTGGCGTGGTCTCGCAGTGCAATCTCAGCATAGCGCCTGGCTCTCTTCAGCTGAGCAGATGTGCCGTTGGCCTCCCTGATGGCATATGCGATAAATGTGTATGTAGTCGGCACTGTGAGGCGGTACTGGAGCCGCTCAAGCACACGTTGCTCCATCCCAAGCAGCTCATGCCTCTGATACACCATGCCACACACTCTCAGGTATGTTCGGACTGGATGGGTCATTGTTTCCTCGTACTTGGCCGCCATCATCAGCGATGCTGCGCCCAACAATCTAAGCTCTTGTGCATCGACAAACTCCAGGGCGCAATAGCGGTCGATGATGCTGAAAGTCAGGTGCAGCGTAGCAGGACTAAGTATCAGCTCATAATGTGCTGATGTGACCCAGCCAAACAGCGTTGAGCGCATGCTCGGTGATATCTTGATCTCCCCCTTGGTAGCAGCATGTATGAGCTCTAGTTCTTTGTGTCGCTTGTATGTGTCACTTTCATATTCAGAGAAGCTGTCCCGCACAGGGTCTGACGGACTCTTGTCAGTGCGTTGCACCACCTGTGTTGAGCTCTTCTTGCGCACACCGCTCGCCTTCCGAGCTCCGGTATTGTCTGCCTGTCTCCGCGACCGCAGGGTTGAGATGCATGCCAGGGGCTTGGTCTTGGCCATTGCGCACACCTTCATGTGGAGCTTGTGGAAGTGAGCTGGGTCCAGTGAAGTGAAGCACGTACCTAAAATCGAGTCTGGTTTGAATCTCATGCTGAATCTAGATTTCTCAAGAACTGCAAGTACATAATTTAATGTGTCGAATCATGGGGCTGAGCAGAAGTATCTTCACAAATCCTGGAAGTATGCTGCTGCTTGTTTATTGAACAGGGCTGGTGACCGCAATGCATCGCCTGAATCAGCAGTAGGTGGGTACTTTAAACTCAGATGTTGGTTTCGAATTAGGTGGTTGAATCTCTGCAGTCCATTCGATTTCATGTGCAGGTTCAAAACGATGACAAATTTGGTTTCGAACTGAGCCTTCGAATTTCGCCACTCTACTTGATTTCATGTCCACATTTGACAGTACCACGGCCAATGTTCAGTTCTTGAGGGTTGCACACTACGGTGTACCCAGGGTGGTAGACCAAGCCTTGATAGCATCTGTTGCACCTTGACTTTGTGCAGTGTTGAGGCACGTTGACTTGACTTGATCTGGTGGTATCCCAATTCTGGGGGTTGTGCATATATATGCTAGCAGCAATGGCGGTGAGGACTTCATCGTTGATAACACCTCATCAGCGCTTAGCTGATGCTCTATGCTTGGCGGGTGTCCGCTTTGCAGGCGATCTATGATTGGCTGGTGTCCGCTTGGCGGGCGTTTTTCGCTTAGCAGGTGTCTTGCGCTTTGCGGGCGTCTTGCGCTTTGCGGGCATCTTGCACTTGGCGGGCGTCTTGCGCTTGGTAGGCGTTTTCCGATTGACGAGAGCCTTGTGTGGACGTCTCGCCAATGTGACGGCCTTGTTGGAAGTTCTTGCCTCAACAAGCGGCTCTACTGTGTATGTGTAAGTCCCTGGGTACTCTATCATGTCGCTTTGCAGGTCCCGCCAACTGCATGTGGGACCCTTCACAAGGCGATACTGACGAGTTTCGCTTGACAGTGAATCGCTCAGCTTACCGTTCAACCTGTCTGAGCCCTCAAATCCATAAACATTCATAGGGTACATGACCACATCGGTAACACACATTTTGTTTCCATACACATTCTGTTCCAGCTGTTCTATTACCTCGCGTGTCAGTGCTATAGCCTCGCTTGTGGGGTGGTGAATGATGAACATGTCAGGGTCCTCCAGCCATTGATGCACGGTCTTACGTTCCATGGCGATAGGATCCAGCGCCTGTCTCTCTGAGAGAGGAACTGAGGCGCTGATGCGTCTTTGCCGTTTGGATTCAATGTAGGCGGGGTCCGGAGCTGCCTCACGCTTACGTTTCTCATGCGCGTCTTTGGCTTGTTGGCGTTCTTGGCGGTGGTGTTCATCCTGCTTGCGTCTCTCTTCTTCCTCCAGCTGCTCTCGCCTCGTCAGCTCTTCTGTAATGAGCCTGTGTTCATCACAAGCGACACGTATCGCGTCCATCACTGCCACATCGCCTGCTTCACTAGCCTTCTCGCACAGGTACTCCAAGCACTCGTGGCTGCCAGCTTCGAGCGCCGTGACCGCAGTGTATTCATCCCAAGGTACACCACTCTCGTGTAGGTACTTCAGCATGGGCAGGTCATTGCGCTCCGCCGCTATCCCACTGCAACTTGCGTCAGGTGTGTAACCCACACTGCGCAGCCATTTGACAACTTCTACGTCACCCATCTCAATGGCTGCAAAGGTGAGATCACCCCTCAGCGAATCCTTAACAGGGCAATCTTCAGCATGTAGCCATGTGAACATCTCCCAGTCCCCCCTCCGGATGGCGGCAACATACGACTCAAATCCATCTAGGCCGTCATTCCAATTGCACCCCTGGGCTCGCACCCACTTGGCCATGTCAATGTTCGGGACCTTGGTAGCGCACAACAGGACTTGGTTGCCGTCCCACGGGCAGCCGCGTCCCCGCAGCCACTTGACAACGTTCAGCTGGCCGTATTTGCAGGCCTGCATGATGAGGTCTTTGTCCAGCGGCAGCCCCTCACTTATGCAGCGCTCTAGTGTAGGCAAGTCACCTTCCCGCAAAGCTCTTGTGCATTCAGCCGTGATCGCTACCATGGGCAGCTTGTTGTGTAATGTATTGTCAAGAAAGAAAATGTGGTATGATGATCATGACCGCAAGCAAAACAGCAGGTTGTTCATGGTGAGAGCACTTGCACTGTGCTGGTGTTGTTGATTATGATCCATGAAGTAAAGTGTAGGTGAAATCAGTCTAATGTAAGTTCAACGGTGCTCTATATGCGAACTCACCATACTAAGCCTTTGTGCTTGGACTTGAACTTGTGTGTGAACTTGAAGTTCCTGGGTCTGGGCCTGTCGAAAAAAGTATTTCTCAGAGGCTGACCCTAAATGGCGCCGGTACGACGCTCGCTAGATTTTCGTAAAGTGCAAATAATTCAGGCTGCTGATCGAAAGTGTAGGTGAGATCAGTCTGATGCAGGTTCGACCCTTACCTACATGAGAAGTCGCCATACCAAGCCTTGAGGCCCACACTTGAACTTAGGTGTATACTTGAAGTTACTTTGAATGCCCAACAATCATGGCTCAACATCAACAGTGTAGGTGAGATCAGTCTGATGCAGGTTCAAACTGTTCCTGCACAAGTGCTGCTCATACTAAGCCTTTGTGCTTAAACTTGAACTTTTGTCAAGACTTGAAGTTCCTGGACCTGGGCCTGTCGAAAAAAGTATTTCTCAGAGGCTGACCCTAAATGGCGCCGGTACGACGCTCGCTAGATTTTCGTAAACTGCAAAGAAATCAGGCTGCTGATCGAAAGTGTAGGTGAGATCAGTCTGATGCAGGTTCAACCCTTGCCTACATGAGAAGTCGCCATACCAAGCCTTGAGGCCCACACTTGAACTTGAGTGTATACTTGAAGTTACTTTGAATGCCCAACAATCATGGCTCAACATCAACAGTGTAGGTGATGCAGATTCAAAGTGTCCCTACATGAGTGCTGCTCATACTAAGCCTTTGTGCTTAGACTTGAACTTTTGTCAAGACTTGAAGTTCCTGGACCTGGGCCTGTCGAAAAAAGTATTTCTCAGAGGCTGACCCTAAATGGCGCCGGTACGACGCTCGCTAGATTTTCGTAAAGTGCAAATAAATCAGGCTCCTGATCAAAAGTGTAGGTGAGATCAGTCTGATGCATGTTCCAACTGTCCCTACACGAGCTCTCACCATACCAAGCCTTGAGGCCCACACTTGAACTTAGGTGTATACTTGAAGTTACTTTGAATGCCCAATAATCATGGCTCAACATCAACAGTGTAGGTGAGATCAGTCTGATGCAGGTTCAAACTGTCCCTGCACAAGTACTGCTCATACTAAGCCTTTGTGCTTAAACTTGAACTTTTGTCAAGACTTGAAGTTCCTGGACCTGGGCCTGTCGAAAAAAGTATTTCTCAGAGGCTGACCCTAAATGGCGCCGGTACGACGCTCGCTAGATTTTCGTAAAGTGCAAATAAATCAGGCTCCTGATCAAAAGTGTAGGTGAGATCAGTCTGATGCATGTTCCAACTGTCCCTACACGAGCTCTCACCATACTCAGCCCCACCGATAAAACTGAACTTGTGGTGCTGAAAGTTGAAGCTTTTGAGGCTGGTTGAAACAAGCATGCGAGCGCACTGTATGAAGCATACTGTATGTGCATAAATGACATGTACTTTTTTCTGCATACTAGTCAGCAAACATGTTCAGGGTATCTGGTCTTGCCGTGAAACACTTGAACCGAGCGTTACCGACTGTACATGGACTGCAAGAGTTTGTGGTGTACCACACTTGCTTTCCATACACAAATGTTGCAGAGCTATTATATGTGCCTGTGAGGGGACCAGTGGCTGACCTCTTTCACACCAAGCCAAAGGTAGTCGATCTGGAACAGGTGCATAACAGGCATGAAATTGATGCCTACGCAACAGAGCACGGGACAGCACCAACAGTCCTGAAAACACCAGTTGCAGTCATAGGCACAATGCATTGGTATGACGACCCGCCTGCACCTGTAGCGCAGATGACCAACAGCCGCCACCACAGTTTCGAAACACTGGAGTCTGTAGACAGAGCACTATTCGGGTAACATCTCACTCCTTTCTCTTTTCCTCCTCTACGATTCGAATCAGATCCTCCTGCTCATGCTCATTTGCCATGATGTGCTGCAGCCATGCGGCAAACTCGAGCGCAGCAACCGAGATCCTTTCCCACTCTAGAGCATCGAAAGTCAAAGTATCAGTGCTACTCGACCCGTCAAACTTCTGGACTAGGTCACAAACGTGAATGTCCGTCAAAAACATGTAGCACATGACCTGGACTCGCTCATAGTCAGGGACATATTTGAACAGCCGATTCTGCCTCTTTTTAACCTCCACCAGTCTGCGTCCATCTGCACGTATGCCGTCAATCTTACCCCCTACACATACTGCATCGCTGATCGCCTTCTTGTAGAAAATGTTGTTGCGCATCACCACTCGCTGGCGAGAGCGCTTCTCATAATCTTTGATAACTTCATCTTCTGCTGCCAGTCCTCGCTTCTTGTACACTTCTCCAGTCACCTGCTTGGCAGCTATGCAGTCTTTCACCTTTGCCACAGTCATTGCTTGGAGAACACTAGCTATAGTGGCAGCAGCGTCGCGTTCACGCCGCTCCTCCGCGCGCTTCGCTGCAGCAGCTGCAAGTGCAGCGGCCTCCAGTGCATCAGCCTTTGCCCTCTCTGCTGAATCAATTCGTGTCTTGGCCTGCAGATCATCACTCTCTAGACGGTTTGCAGCCACTCTTGCATCAGCTACTGCCTTCTCTGCTTTAAGAGCAGCTGCCACAGACGCAGCACATGCACGTTCTGCAGCAGCGGCAGCATCTGCCTCTACTTGCTTCAGCGCACATGCAGTCTGCACAGCTTGCTTGACGCGAGCGGTGGCTTCCTCAGTCAATACTACTGGTGCACATGCATTCAGCATATTTTCAGCATTCAAGCTCTTGACCTCCTTGGCACTTTGCTGGTCTGCCTTCACAACATGCTGCTGCATTACAGTCTGTATCTGCTGCTTCAGCTCTTGCGATTTGCATGCTACAGCATCAGAAACGTCCAGAGTGGGCGGCAGCTGTGCCTCCCTGATGCGTGTGCGTTTCAAGGCGCGTGTGTATGCTGACGAGTCATTGCGTCTCCAGATATCGAGTGCTACTGCATTGACGCTGTGAAATCTGTTGCGCCCGATGCACGCAGCGAGTTCAGACGCTTGCAAGAGCAACATCATGCGGAGAACCTCAAGCACAAGCAAACATAAAAAACAAGAGTATGCATACAGCATAGAATGTATAGTAGAATCGAATTCTATTGAATGTTGATGACCACGTCTGTTGAAACTTGCCCCCCTTTCACCAGTTGCCGGTCCGAAGCACCTGCTCGCGGACAACACAAAATATAGTATATCAATGGAATGTATACGCGGAATGGACAGAGGGCTAGTAACGTTGCAAATCGAAAGCATTATCGAACAGTTGCAGCGGTGCCCCAACGAAGCCGTTAGCCTCGCACGCCGTATGCATGAAGTGCACGGACGAGGCGCAGCGGCCCTCATGTACTCGTCTGTGGAAGCTGCAATGTCCGGTGTATGTGAACGGCGCTATGTTCCCCTTGCAGACCTACACAATCTGAGATTGCCGCAACTGCGACACCTGGTGGACACCTATGACGTCCACACATCATGCGTCATGGTAGTCGGCGTAGGGTCGCCGAGTGGCCAGTGGGCTAGGAAAGCAATTGTACTCACAGAGAACACTGCACTCACTCAAAACACCATAAACACCTCGACGGTCGTACTGAGACGCGAAATCTTACACAAGTGTGATCGAAAACGGTGCTGCAATGTGAGCAGTGTGAATTGCAATGCGTGCGGAGCCAGGTTCTGCACACGCCAATGCATGGACCAGGATGTAGCTCACAAGTTGTGCACACAAACCAAGTATGCGACTTAACGTTGGCTCACCTTGTCATCGGTGCTGTGAGTGTGCTGCTCCCCCGCCAAACGCCTCGCTCTCACTTGCGCGCCCCCCTACCAGTGCGGCGTGCACGTGTGTTGTTGAGCACGAGCCATCTCTTGACGATCTGGCGTGTATAGATGTTCGCCATTGCAGGCAGGTTGCTGTCCCACCCGGGGCACTTGTGCTTGCACAGCCACTTGATGATGTTGAGCTTGCCGCAGTATATCGCATCGCGCAGCACCCACTCTGTGAATGGCACACCGGCCGCGTGTGCCCACTTGAGTATGTGAAAGTGCCCCTCGGCAGCGGCGGCCTCGAGCACCCCAGAGCGAACCCCATAGCCACTCTCGAGACCCCACGCCACAACATCTACATGTCCTGCTTTCGCTGCTGTCTCAAAGATGTCGTCGGCAATGGACATGCTGCCGGAGTCGTGCAACCACCTCAACACATCCACCCTCCCCTGCTGCGCCGCCTTAAAAGACACAAAGTCTGGTATGTCGATCATGTTTGCCTTGGCGAGCTGCAGGAGCTCCAAATTGAGAATCTTGTCGAGTCGGGAGTGACCGTCGAATGTTATCCAGTCTTCACTCCCCACATCGTAAAGGCTGAACGTGCTTATGTCGGCACCTCGGCTCTGAGCAAGCTTCACGATCTCAGGGTCGGCAGCAAC
Organism: Tribonema minus; assembly: GCA_017506865.1. Lineage (NCBI taxonomy): Eukaryota > Xanthophyceae > Tribonematales > Tribonemataceae > Tribonema > Tribonema minus. Next base: position 1,057,621 of record JAFCMP010000090.1, on the reverse strand, counting down.
CCATGCTGCCTTTGCCACCGCGTTCCACTCTAGAGTAGTGTGCGGCTGAGACGCTACCCACGATATGACACCCACCTGCCCTCCTGTGGCGGCAGCAAGCGCCCACTTCTGCATGGTTGATGGAGCCCGGCGGTGTGTGTCCTTAGCCCACTGAAGGATGTTGATGTGGCCGTTCTCTGCAGCCGGACAAAAGTCCCAGGCTACGTATGCGGGCTTGGGGGGGATGATGTCTGCGTGGTCCAGAGCCCACTGAAGAGCATCGAGGCGCCCAGCAGCGATCGCCCGCTCTACAAAACCATCCACACTAGTGCTCATGTGAAAGCCACGCTTGCGTGTTAGGATTGTAGCAGCCGACTGAATAAAGGCCAGAGGTGCACGCATGAGCACTGCAATGTTGATGTGTGTGTCGTGGCGAGCAAGCACTCTGAACGTGGACAGGTCGCCGCGGCTAACGCTGGCTGCGTATGCCTCATCCATGCGCTGCCAGTAGGTGTGCACGGACAGCGCACGTGCCATGAGGCTCGTCTCTCCTGCCTGCGCAGCTGCTACGACGACGCTGGAGTCCGGCTTCAGTCCGTTGCCGAGAGCCCACTGCACGACGTGCCATTGACACTTGCCTGCTGCTGCTTCGCAGACCCTGTCCCATCCCCTGCGCCCGATCCAGTCGAGCACATTAAGATGCCCTCCCTCAGCTGCTCCTTTGCCGACGATCGATGCTTCCCAATCGCTGAAGGGCGACATCTTACGCAGCTGCAGGTGTCCGCCGTTAGCAGCCACGCGTAGTTTCATCCGGCGTGGGAGGCCGTTGTACTGCGCCCACTCCAACAAAGCAAGTCTGCCTTCGATGTCTGCCGATTTAGTCTGTACCTCTCCAATCTCCTCAGCCACCTCCAGGAACTGCTTGGACACGAGAGCCATGAGCAGCGTCGGCTCACAGAAGGAAGCGATAACGGCGAGTGTAGCGGGTGACAGAGCGGCGGCAGCTTGCTGCGCTCCCGTCTTGTTTCTCTTTGCTCGCACGGCAGAGCTAGGCTGACGCACTGTAGCTCTCTGTGCTTTTCTACCACCCATGTTGCTGCTGCTGCTGAGTGAAGTGGCCAAGTGTTTGCCTCAGGCTATTCCTCAAATATAGTGCGCGAATCCCGGAATCCCCGGGCACATCCGAAGCGTCCGTGTCACCGATGATGCGTTCCTGTCACCGATGACGCGTTCCTGTCACCGATGACGCGTTCCTGAGGTTGAAATCCCCCCCTGTTGCTCCCTACACCCTTCAAGTCATGAGTTGAAGATTATCTCCAGCACGCGACTCGCAGGTATATCACGATGGAACATGCCAAGGAGGCGGCGGCCAGGCTAGGGCTGGTGGTAATGACGCCACGAGAGCTGCTGGAGGTGCGTGACCCCAAGTTGGAGGCTCTGCTGGCATACCACGCCGACAAGGACAGAGACCTTCCCCACTTGATTGCAGCGGACATGGAGCAGCTGTCGCAGGTCATGAGTGCAGATGTAAAGTACGTAACCTTCACCCCCGCCGACGCTGAGACTGTAGAGGTGGCCAAGGAGCTGAACCCCAGCTTGCTCTCGCTCTTTCGCCTGCGCAGCGACAACCCGTTCCCTCAGGTCAGTCTCGCCAACCTCGTGCTCTGGACCATAGGCCCATTTAGCAGGGTAGTGGTGCTGGAGTGGCTGATATCGGACACCCCTATCACCATCGTAGACGGTGCTGCGCAGCCGCCGTGCGATTGCTCCAAGCAGGTGCTGTTCGCCCAAGTGCAGCCGGCGAGCCGCGCAGGAGTGCAGACCTGGCGGTGCCTCCGCGACAACTACTTGTTTGCATTCGATATTCCGGAGGACTCCACTTGGCTGAGGGGCACAGGGCTCAGCGACGAGGAGCTCGACACCGTTCGCATCTGTGCCACGCCGGCGCCGTAAGTGCGCACACCCATCTCTCCCGGCACACACTGAATGGAAACGGTGCTTTTGCGCAGAGCGTCTCAGCAGTGTTGACTCCTTTGCGACGTTTCTTGACGGTGTGCTTTAATATGCTGCAACCCGCTTGTAACAAGTGCAATACTAGCATTTACAGCACCTGCATGTTGCTGTTATCACATGTGGCGGGCACACTGCTTGCATGTTGATGATTGTTGTATGTTGCTACGTTGGCCAGGGAGTAATGGTATGGTTGCATATGTAAAGTGTGTTTGTTCCCCCCTGTATATTCTCTCCACCAGTTGTTCCCCTGTATATTCCCCCGAGTGATTACATGTTATGTATATTCCCCGGGTCAGTATATTCCCCCGGGCGAAGCACAAGTTGTTACGACGATAGCCACCCAATTTCCCCCCACTGTTGCAAAAGCACACCATAGTGTTCATGATGAGACGGTCGAAAGCGGCTTGTTTGTCAGCAGCATACCGAAAACAGTGCGCCGAGCTCAGCGATGAGACCATAATGCTGATCTGCAGCTCGCTCGGAAAGGGCCATTTCTGGTCTGCTTGCTTGGACAAGAAGTGGCGGTCAGCTTACCTGAAGGTGAATAAGGAAGCCACCACCTTGACGACAACATCACCGGCCCTGTTCACCATGGCGTACAATGCTGGCCACCCTGTCGATGAGCGGGTCTGCCATGCGCTCGCTAGGAGCGGGGCCCTGGAGCAGTTAAAGTTTGTCAAGGCCAACGTCAGCGACCTGCTCTGGAGCCATAAGCTTACAGATGTAGCGGCCGAGCACGGGCACCTCGCAACCCTACAATGGTTGCACGAGACAGGCGTGCCGCTGAGGACTAGCGCGAGTCACGTTGCTGCTGAAAGCGGCCACGTGCATGTTCTCACCTGGCTAGTTGCCAAAAGGGTATACGACAGTGAAATCTACATTCACGCTGCAGCTGGCGGGAACGTCAAGATCCTCGCGTGGCTGCGTGACCATCCAGACAAGAGGCTGTGGAGGTTACGGCTCAGCTCTACTGCTATCACCAAGGCAGCGGAGAAGGGGCATCGGGATGCCGTGAGGTGGCTTATTGAGCACCGCTTCAAAACCAGTGACGACAGTATAGTGGTCGCTGCTCGAGCAGGGTCCAAAGAGTGTGTCGAGCTCATATACGTGCACAGAGCTGCTGACTTGCAACAGCGTTGGCTGCGTGCTAGCCACCCGGAGGGAGCAATCGAGCCATTGTTCGGCCCCTGCGAAGGCGCAGTCACCGCAGCTGCGGAGGCTGGCAACGCTGATCTCGTCAGGTGGCTGGTCGAACGCAGCTTTCCCACAGACTGGCTGACCTGCGAGGCAGCTGCGAGGAATGGCGACCTCGACCTCATTCAGTGGCTAAGAGAGCATGGAGCGGAACTGGACGAAGGAGTCTGCACGGGTGCGGCTTCAGGAGGACACCTCCATGTTCTCAAGTTTGCCAGGGAGAACGGATGCAGCTGGCGCGGCAGTGCTTGCGAAGGAGCAGCGGCAGGGGGGCACCTGCAGGTCTTACAGTGGATCCATGCAAATGGAGGGCCATGGGACGCGCGGACGTTTACTGCAGCGGCACAGCGCGGTGATGTAGGGATGATGCAGTATCTGTTGCAGCAGGACTGCAAATGGTCCGTCAAGACCTGTGCAGCAGCGGCCGGAGGAGGGCATTTGCATGCGCTGCAGTGGCTGCGGGAGCGGGGGTGTCCGTGGGATGCGCGCACCGTCACGGCCGCTGCTGCGAGTGGTCACCTAGAGATCATCAGGTGGGCCCGCAACACGGGGTGTAGGTGGGGCACAGCATCCATTTCGGCGGCTACAAGAAACAAACATGAGCAAGTCGCGACGTGGATGCTGCAAAACGGGTGCACTTTCGATGAAGCCACAGTCAGCGCAGCTATAGCAGTCAATGCTACAGATTTCATGCGTCTGATGCGGTTGTCTGAGGGGGTAGTGTTCATATCAGATAAGATGATTGAGGCAGCAAGGAACACCTGCCGGCCGAGCACAATTCCATTTCTGGAGGAATGGAAGAGAAGATGGTCGCACCTGCTGCCGCCCCCAGATGTGGCACTGGCACCTGAGGAAGAGACCGCTAGCCTAGACCAGCTTCAAATGAATTGATCTATTTTCTGCTCAGCTCATGCTAGTGTGTCCGCACTGCTTGTTTTTACGTGTACATCAGCACAGGCTGGTGGAATGCACAGGGTCAAACACACCTGACGCCCGCCTTGACTGCCCTATGTCGAACCTGTCAACAAATGAATTGCCGTGCCTGTTGCATGCCTCAATCGCGCTGCTCTCCGCTAAATGCACAGAAATTGGATTGTGAGTGACATCGCACCTCAAGACATATACATGAGTCCCTGTTGCCGCTTCTATGAGCGCCTGCTTCCCTCCAGCCGTGTCGAAAATGGGGTCATTGACAAGATTGTGCATCACAACATCACGGTAAGCAACAAGGCAATTCCATACATCACAAAGGGCAGCGTCCTGCAGTCGGCTTTCCAACAATTTGAGGCTCTCTTGCACGTTTACCAGACACTGCACAGTCTGCTGCAATGACATGGTTTATGCATTACCAAACGAGAGTGATTTTTTTTGCATGTGCGCGCACACGTTTCGATTTAGCATTGATGTTAAGATGAGTTGTTTGTTTTGCGCCTGGGCGTAGGTGGTTTACGCTTGGCAGGTGACCTGCATTTGGCGGACGTCTGAACTTGGGTGGTCTTGCGCTTAGCAGGCGTGTTGCTCTTTGCAGGTGTGTTGTGCTTTGTAGGCGTCTTGCGCTTTGCAGGTGTTTTTCTCTTTGTAGGCGTTTCCTCTTTGTAGGTTGAACCTGTGTGGCATTGATCTCACGTACACTACTAACAGTAGGACGTGGTTGTTGGGCATTCAATGTAACTTCAAGTATACACTAAAGTTCAATTGTGGGCCTCAAGGCCTGGTGTGGCGAGCTCTGATGTAGGGACAGTATGAACCTGCACTAGACTGATCTCACCTACACTTTCGATCAGCAGCCTGATTTATTTGCACTTTACGAAAATCTAGCGAGCGTCGTACCGGCGCCATTTAGGGTCAGCCTCTGAGAAATACTTTTTTCGACAGGCCCAGCCTCTGGAACTTCAAGCATAAGTTCAAGTGTGCGCCTTAAGGCATAGTATGGCCATTGCTCATGTAGGGACAGTTTGAACCTGCATCGTACTAATTGCACTAACATTAGGACGTGGTTGTTGAGCATTTAAAGTAGCTTCAAGTATCCACAAAAGTTCAAGTGTGGGCCTCAAGGCCTGGTGTGGCGAGCTCTGATGTAGGGACAGTATGAACCTGCACTAGACTGATCTCACCTACACTTTCGATCAGGAGCCTGATTTATTTGCACTTTACGAAAATCTAGCGAGCGTCGTACCGACCCCATTTAGGGTCAGCCTCTGAGAAATACTTTTTTCGACAGGCCCAGCCTCAGCAACTTCAAGCATAACTTCAAGTGTGTGCATCATTGCCTAGTATGGCCAGTGCTCGTGTAGGGACAGTTTGAACCTGTGTGGCATTGATCTCAACTACACTACTAACATTAGGACGTGGTTGTTGGGCATTTAAAGTAACTTCAAGTATCCACAAAAGTTCAAGTGTGGGCCTCAGGGCCTGGTGTGGCGAGCTCTGATGTAGGGACAGTATGAACCTGCACTAGACTGATCTCACCTACACTTTCGATCAGCAGCCTGATTTATTTGCACTTTACGAAAATCTAGCGAGCGTCGTACCGGCGCCATTTAGGGTCAGCCTCTGAGAAATACTTTTTTCGAACAGGCCAAGCCTCTGGAACTTCAAGCATAAGTTCAAGTGTCCGCCTCATGGCCTAGTATGGCCATTACTCATGTAAGGACAGTTTGAACCTGTGTGCCATTGATCTCACCAACACTACTAACATTAGGACGTGGTTGTCGGGCATTTAATGTAACTTCAAATATACACTCAAGTTCAAGTTTGACCACAGAGGCTCAGTGTGGCGACTGCTCATGTAGGGGAGGCTTGAACCTGCACTAGACTGATCTCACCTACACTTTCAATCAGCAGCCTGCTTTATTTGCACTGTCAGCCTCTGATAAATACATATTTTGGCAGGGCCAGGATCAGGAACTTCAAGTATAGCAGTAACACGCAGCATGACAAATTCACAGAGATTCGTGCTATAAATCCAACCTGCATGATTCGATCACCATAGCCCAGTTTCTTGTGGTTCACTACCTGCACAATCAAAGCTAATGAGTGACGATAGAGCCATCAGGATCGCAATGGAGACAGACTTCCTGGAGCACGTCGAACAGCAGTGGCGGCCCACGACTGCGCTGGTGTGTGTGGAATGGAGGCGATCACACCTGGAACGTCACATTCCTTCAACAGCACTACCCGACCATGTGTATGAGTTGAGGGATGCACTTGAGGAGGGAATGCCGCTGATCAGCGCTGCTATCGAACACATGTGCCGGGATGAGTGGCTCATCAGCATCTGTTCCACTCGTGATGTCTGCGACCACTTCTACGATGTGAACCAGTTGATCGAAAAGCATGCAGACATCAAGGACCCTGCGTGCAAGAGCATCTTTGATGCATCATTATTAGCAACTTACGGATCGGAGGGATTTCACCACGGTCACCCAGAAGCACCGCTAATTGAATATACTGCAGACTGTCTCTTCGACAAGATCACGCCTCTTCCTCAGTCCCCGCTGCCCTGCATAGGTGCGGCGGTCGAGTCATTCCCAGCAGCATGTTGATGCCGCACATGGCAATGTTCACTGAGGCGTTGACGTCCCTGTCGATGAAACGGACTGAGCAGTCCAGGTTGTCGCCCTCTGGTGTACAAGATGCACATCGGAACACACGAGAGCCATTCACCTGAACTAAGTTCTTCCCGCACCCGCAACAGGCCTTGGACGTTCTAAACTCGTCCATCAACACTACCGGGACTAAGAGCGCGATAGCCCTTATGAGCGCCTTGCGAGGCAGAGGGCCTCTGCTACCGTGCCCGAACTGCGCGTTGCCGAAGAACACTACCCTAGTCCACGTTCGCCGGTCCCCAGCAAGGTTATCGCGCATTCTCGTGAGCAGCGCCTCCCTCTCCTTCGGCTCCGGTCCGATCTTGCGCAGCGCGCTCGCCTCAGCACTCCGTCCAGCGATTTGTATCGCCATCCTCGATATCTCCCGCATCTTCGCTCTCTTAGCGTCGAAACTTTTGCATCTCCTTTTCCACGACAGCTTCTCCTCCGCCAGTGTGATGAAATGGCTGTGAAGCGTGTCTGTGTAAGCGGCCGTCCCTCCTGGAGTCCGCATAGACACCCCTGACAGTTGAGAGATGGCAGTGCTGTAAGCCGAGTTGTCACGGCGCCTCTCGCCTTCGAACTTGCGCCTCGCCTTGGCTAGACTCAAGAACTTGTGGTCCGATGCTGACCTGAAGGCAGGCTGTACCTTCTTGAAGTCTTCAGCGGATGTATCGCTTGATATGCGCGCCGCAGCCGCCGTGTATAGCAGCTTCTGACCAGAGTCGACACCGACTGTTTCGATGAAGCACCTCCTGTCCCTCTCGTTTAGGATGGAGATGAGTTGATCCGAGATCTTTGCTGCAGATCCGAAGAGGCCTCTGGTGTGTGTATCTGCTTCGTAGACGTCATTGATCGATGCATACCCTTTCTCGATGAGCTCCGCCACGCCTGGGATGACGGTTTCGACTCGTTTTGTGGCGAGGGTGACATTCACCTGAAGGCCGTCCGTAGTGATGTTGTTGACGAACCACGGAGGAGCTCGGTCAGCATGCTCGCTGAGGTCTTCCGTGAAAGTCCACTCCTGCCCCCACAGGCAACGTAAGCCCCCCCAAGCCATCTTGCCCTTGCGTCCGAGAGGTTTCATGGGCGCTTCACCACTTCTCTCCGCACTCCTAGGTGTCCTGAGCCGGACCTTGCCGTGTAGATTGAACATGCACAGCCACCATCCCCTCTCCGTCATGTCTCCCGTCATACGCGCCTTCCAGTCCCGTCTGACTTCGCGGCTGCGTATGCCTTCCTGTTGAAGAGCCCTCCATTCCGCACGTGTACCCCTGTGCGAACTGAGAAAATCCTTCAGTGTAGGGACGTGAACAACGGGTTGTATCTTGTCCAGTGCCAGTTCGATTACGCTGGTGGTGATGCGGTCGTCCAGCGGGAGCATCATAGGGTGCAGCTCTGCGACCGGCAGCAGTGTGAAACGCTTGGGGGGGAACATTGTGCCGGGTGTGCGCCGAGCCTCTAGCAATGCAGTTCTGATGTCTGAAATGCGCCGCTGCAGTCCACACCACTGCAGCTTCTGCTCCTGCGTCAGATCTCCTTCGCCGACCTCCATTACCCACGCAGGAGGCTCGATGGTGCGGAACGCGGGCAGTTGTTTCTGCGCTTCCGCCTTGGTCATCACCTTTGCCAGGTAAGGTTGGTCGTTGTTGATGGACGTCCAGAGCACCTCCTTCGCCACCCTGTACTGCTCGTCCTCCCTCCTGAAGTATGCCTCCACTTGCAGTACCCGAGGTTTATCTCTGTAGATGTTTTTGAAGAAAATGCCCATCTCGTCCGCCCGGTCCTCGTCTTCGTCCGCGTCATCTTCGACCTGAGCCCCCCTGAAACCTTGAGGGGGAACAACGCGGAACGCCTGCAGGCAGTTTCTGATGTACGTGAGAGCAGACGCCATAGCAGCTCGCCAGTCCGAGTGAAGCTGCTGTTGTCCATCTGCGCCTCGGGGGCGTGCGAGAAAGTCCTCCACCATGGCAGCAGCCGTATCGTCGTTCTGAACAGCGCCAGCTCTCTGCAGGAGCTTCGCACCTGTCTTGATGACGTAAGCAAAGTGGTCATCACGGCGCCTGTCCCACGCGAGCCTCTCCAGGTAGCACATGAGATGATCCTGGATCCTCGACGTGAACGACTTGACCACATGCGCTGTGACGCTGACCTCGTACTGCTTCGTGAAGACATCTGAGGTGCGCAGAATGAAGTCACGCTTGTACTGCTCTGGGAAGGGATGGTCTCGGATGTACATGTCGATGCAGGTGTCCTGCAGTCGCTCTGCCTCCGCCTGGTAGGTACTCCCCATCATCTGCTTGAACACCTGAGAGACCATGTTCCGATCGTAGAAGAAGGCGGCGGCAGGGTCCTGTTCTGCTTTGGCGTTGAGAGCGATGGTGACTGCATGACACAAGGCGCCTGAAGAGTTTGAGGACCTTATGACTTGCTGATGCAGTGCCGTCGCAGCCTCGCTGTCGCCACGTCTGCTCACAGCATTCCATGATGTCATGACCGTCTTGACGTTGTATATACTGTTGTCAGGGGCCTGGAAGTTTTCAAGATCCAGCTCCACCTGTTTACATGGCTTGTATGCTTTCTTCTTCTTCTTGGAAGCCTTCTTGGCCTTGGTCACTTTCTTAGATGCGGCCTTTGCCATTGTCTGACAGTCGGAGGGTTGTGATGGCTGTGGCTCTGACAGTACAGCAATATAATAAAGCGCACCCGCCAACCGGGGATTCAGAGACTGCGAATCTCCGAGATCCGAGAATTGCGAATCTCCGAAACAATAAATCCAGATTCGGAGTTTATTTCCGTACCTATCTGAATCTGGAATGCCGCTGGTCCCTCCTGTACTTCAACCTGACCTCTGGGGTAGGGGCAAGTTGGCCATGGAATTGCTGCAAGCCACTGTGGTTCACCACCATGACTAGGTGGTGCATAAGTGTGATAAAGTGACCTAAGGTAGAACCATCAGGCGCGTGTGGTGGCCCGTGTGCGTGCACCTGACAGCAAACGGATGCAACATTTCTGGCTCAAGGCTACCCTCCAGGAACGTCGATCCTTGAGTAAAGCATTTGCTCCAGGCTGCCATCCGATGACCACAGGTTCCCGAGTGAACGGATTGTGACTCTCACAAAAGAACTGTAGCGAAGACCCTTCTCTATACATTTGGTCGCCAGTGCAGTCAAGGTCCTCAGATTCTCAACTGCGTGGCGATAGTCGCCAGTTTCTCTCTTATGGAGTACTGATATGGAATCGAACAACACTCTAGCTTCCACTTCTTGCATCAGTGCCTTCAAAGTCTTGGAATGTGTATAAGTCATGTTGAGTTCACTTTTCAAACGCTTGAAGCTCAATTCAACTTTCCACCGCAGTGCGTATGTTCTCTTGACATCAGCGCTGCATGTGCTGTAGTTTGTAAGGCAGACATACACTCTACCACCAATAAAGTACTTGTACAGGAAACATCGCAGAAACGATCCATTATACACAAGCGTGATAGGTTTGCTCGTGCAACTATCTGCGAAAAACCTGTCAGAGAATCGAAATGACCTCCTCTTCATTCTAACAACCACCTTGATGCCCCTCTCTGAGGCAGCGCTCACCAGCTTCTTGGAAAAATAGCCTCTGTCAAAAATCATTGTATCTCCCTTGTTCACAACATCCATGTGTTCCAGCGCAGATTGCCGTTCATCGAAATGTGACGATATGATAGAATCATAGCATGTCTCGGTGTTTACGTCAAGCAAAGAGGAGAGCATTGCAATTGGGTGCTTTGCAGGTCTTGAAACTGGTTTATCATTTGTTCTGCTTTTGAAGCCGCATTTTTCAAATGAAGGGGGTATACGGAACTTGGAGCCATCCACGGCGTACACACAAGGTGCATGACGAGGCTGTATTGTCTTGTTCATTTGGCCAAATAAACCTGATGGTAGTTTCATTCGCGCTTTTGACAGGGCCTGGTGCGTAAAGCAGGCATCCTCTCTGGCCAAGATGTGACACAGTCCCTTCTTCTTGATGGACGCTGACATCAGATAAGAGAAAATAGCTGCAGAAGTGATCTTGCGTCTCCGCTCCTGCCACATCTTATCAGCATCCCTCAGTTCTTTGTAGAGTTTTTGAAACATGATGATTACATGAATCAAAACATTTAAGTTGCCAATAGCTTAAGTTGCAGCCACTGTGATGCATGGTATCACAACTTCATATTTTGGACTTGGAACGACAAGCGTGGCGCCCTGGCAGAGATAGACTTCCTTCTGCAGCACGACCAGCAGAATGAGCGCATGCTCACCTACGACATCTACTCCATCGCCAGAGCTGTCGCGCTGATTGAGGATATGGAGCGACTGCGCTACCTGGTCAGCTACTTTCACAGCGCTTCGTGTGAAAGCCAGGAACACTTTGACAATAACTTTGTAGGCTGCGACTGTCACGACAACAGGATCTGCAAAGTCTTTGCCCAGGCTATTTTTGACAATTTCTGTGATTCACCTGAAATGCAAGACTGGGCCTTCTGAACAGCCTGTACTCTTCCACCCACCGCATCCGCAACCCTGATCCAGCGTCTCGTGCCCTCGACAATGACCGCCACCCTCATCATTCTCTTGATGTCGCGCTTTATGCACTGCATCCCCGCCAAAGCCACACACACCTGAGTTTGGACAGCATTTCGCAGGGACGGAACGCCGTAGTTGATGGCCTCCGTAACGTCGATGGTCGAGAACGTGGAGCCGTCTGTTGTCATAATCACGAACTGACCGCGATACGGAGATGGACCGCCACGCAGTGTTGGGAGTCTGACGAGCACTGCATACCTCTCGCTGGGGTACATCATAGACGTATCCAGAAGTGGGAGCTGTGCATCAGCTTCATCTTGAGTCGAGAGCCATCTGGACACCAGTGGGGGGCCGGCCTCCACCCTGATGAGGTTGCAAGTTGTGCACGCAGCAGCAGTGCAGTGTGTCATGGCCTGCCAGCATGCTACTTTGTATGTTGTGCTCGCTGACATATTTCATGCAGGGATGTGTTTACTTTGGCGATGTGATGACTACTATGGTGTTGCAGTGACTCAAAAAGTCATGTTGAACATGATTGTGTGCTTCTTGGTAATCCGGAGTTGCCTGCTTGTATCCTGCCAACAGCTTGCTCACCTCCTCACTTGCTGGTCTCAGCGCTGCTGCTGCAACCGGTTGCATTTCTGTGCCTCAATCACCTCCTGCCCTGCTGCAGTCAGTGCCCCCACAACACTCCTGGCTGTTGCGTTGCTGTGTGAAGAACGGAACCGCAGTGTTATTACTAGCACTGCTTCTAGCACTGCTGCTGGCGCTGTAGGACAAGGCTGCTGTTGGACAACGCTGAAGCTGTAGAAGTCTACTGCTCAGTTGCTGCATCTGATTGCTGAACTTACTTCTAGTTCAAAGATGAAGTAGTTCTTGAAGATGAATTGAATTGCAGCCCAGGTGATCACAACAGCAGGAACGGGTGCGAGCAGCGCATGGAGAGCTCGTAGCGACTGCAGCATCGCTACAGTGCCACCGGCAACGCATCACTCGGCCTAAGCAGCGCAAAACCTGGGCATACCGAGTCTCATCAGTTGCGGGAGCGCAGGAGGGCACAGAGGCGCAGCACATCATCAGGTGCGTCCTCAGAGGCTCACGTACGCATCTGAAGCTGTCTCGGCATATGCCTCCAAGCCCTGCGCCATGTGTTTCTCGTGTACTGATGCACCTCTGCGTTCACACTGCTCACACCTGCAGCAGGCCATGAGCAACGCGGCGTGGCAGCCCGTTGTGGCCTGCATGCGCGCCCACGTCAGCGACGCCGCCGTGCAGCGCCGCGGCGCGCAAGCCGTCTCGGAGCTGGGTAAATACCACTACGACGCTATAGTCGCAGCCGGGGCTTGCGAAGCAGTCGTGGACGGCATGCGCGCCCACGTGAGCGATGCCGCCGTGCAGCGCTACGGCGCAGAGACCATCACGAGGCTGGCGAAGAGAAGCTGCATCATCACGCTGGTCACAGTGGGGGCGTGCGAAGTCATCCTGGCCGGCATGCGCGCCCACGCGAGTAACGCCGCCGTGCAGAGGCGGTGCGCGGATGCGGTCGTGTACCTGACTATGGACGTCCGCGGCTGCAAACGGCTGATTGCGGCCGGGGCTTGCGAAGCGGTCGTGGACGGCATGCGCGCCCACGTGAGCATCGCCGTTGTGCATAGGTTGTGCGCACGGGCGGTCATGTGCCTGGTTGTGAACGTCGCCGTCCGCACGCGGCTGGTTGCGGCCGGGGCGTGCGAGGCGGCCGCGGACGGCATGCGTGCCCACGCGAGTGACGCCGCTGTGCAGAAGGCGTGCGCGGAGGCGGTCACGTGCCTGGCTGCGGACGTCCGCGGCCGCACGCGGCTGGTTGCGGCCGGGGCGTGCGAAGCGGTCGTGGAAGGCATGCGCGCCCACGCGAGTGACACCTTTGTGCAGAGGTGGTGTGCGAAGGCGATCGTGTGCCTGGCTGTGGACGTCGCCGGCCGCACGCGGCTGGTTGCGGCCGGAGCGTGCGAGGCGGCCGCAGACGCCATGTATGCCCACATGAGCGACGCCGCCGTGCAGAAGGCGTGCGCGGAGGTGATTGTCCGACTGCACAGCAGGCGCCGCCTCAGGAGCGCACGCGTCGCGTAGTAATACGGCGCGGAGGCGACCTTATGCGTGTGCGACCTTTTTTTCTGAGCTCTGCAACCCATGTGGTACAAGCCTGGCGCGACCACTTGAAATAACAACATTGTGGATGACACATATTGAAGTTTTGCTTGCTGCCAGCTGCAGGTTACTGCGTTTGTGTGCAATTCGTGCAGTGTGTGCATGAGTGCCGTGTGTTCGTCGCGACGCCACGCTTGCCGCCATCGTTTTCACATGCGACTCATCACGCGACGCGCACGTCGCGCGCCGTGCAACGACGGTCTGTGATTTTTGAGAGTGTGTTTTGTTCGTCCTGTCTACATCGATTTCATGTAAACAGCACCGCCGAAGAGCTCGTGCAGCTCAGCGTCGCCACCGTGCTTCGCGTCCACCTTGGCTTTGCCGGTGACGAAGGCGTGCGCCGTCTTGTCGCCTTCGATCGCCAGCATCAGGTCGGCGACCTTCACGCGGGGCCTCGCGCTCTTGGTCTTGCTCTTGCTCGTGGCCGCCCTCGCGAGCACCAGACTCCCCGCCGTCTCCACCACCTCGGCGACGACGTATTCGACGACGGCAGCGAGGAACACGGCCGCCTTGTCGCCCACGCGCACCCTGGAAGCCACCCGCTGCCGCATCCTGTTCTCGGTGTGCGAGACGGACATGGAGAGGCCGGCGCGCGTCGTGCGCGATCCTTTCTCGGTCGCACCGTACTTGACGACCGCCTTCGTCCCCTCGGCGATGGCGTGCTTCAACAGTTCGCCCGGCAAGTAGCACTTCACGCCGGCCACGACTTCCCCGTCCGACACGGTCTGCCTCTTGCTGAGCTTGCGCGCTTCCTCTGCGGCCGTGCAGACCTCGTCGATGACCTGTAACGCCATGCTGTCGAGCGTCCGCTTGGCGCGCGAGCCGAGGCTGACCTTGCTCGAGTGCAAGGTCTTGCACACGTCCGAGATGTTGGAGACGAAGGTGCGAGGCGCCGCCTTCTTCCTCTTGCCGCCGTCCTTCTTGGCCTTCGCCGCACGCTTGACTGCAACCATGATGCTCGTGATATGCTGCGGCAACATTTTTTCAGCCTGGGACAGCGGCGTGCGCGGTCCCCGTGCAGTCGGGACGTCCACAGCCCGCCGCCGCGTGTCAGCAGATGCAGCAGCCCCGCTGCGCCGGACGCGCCGAGCGGTCACACTCAGACCAGTCGATCTCCAGCATGTTGCAGAAGTTCAGCGTGCAGCGGTAGCCGAGCCGCCGGAGCTCAGAGGTGACGATGCCGCCGACGGTGCGATGATCGAAGCTCTCAGCGCCTCCGTGGTGGCAGAGGTGGTGATTGACGGATGTCTTGCCGGTCTTCGCGAAGTGTTGGCTTTGGAAAGCGACGACAGCAGTGACGAGAGTGACAGTGAGGAGGAATAAGAATGATATTGGCAGCCATTCACTGTGCACTGGCTTCACCTCATGCTGCATTCAATTGCAGTTGTTGCGTCATGGCGCATGCAAATATAAAATGTGTAAAGGACAAGAGCACATTGCACTTGCAACAGTAGCTATGAACTCGATTGCTCGACCAGAAAGTCTGTTCCTCAATGTGTTGGCTGCAGAGGCTGAGCTTCAGGATGATGAGAGTACTGTGTTTGACATTGCTGACCTAGATGGCGCTGCATATGCACACTTGGCGGCTCTGGAATTACCTCCATACCCCTTCGTGCTTGAACGCACGTGCATCAAGGTCGGCGCAGTCGCGGTGCCGATGGTGTGCGCGTGTGTTGATGCCTTGCTCACGTCAATCAATCATATTGGCAGCTCAGGTCTGGAACTTGTGATCACTCAAGGCACAAGGGTGTCAAAGTGGCGCGTTCTTGGCGCATATCAGGACGAGACTTGTGATTTCTTAGTCACTGTGTATAAAAGTAGCAATTCTCCGGAGGTAATTGTGGAGCTGCAAAGGCGTAAAGGTAGCAGGGCCATGTTCTTCTGCATCTACCATTATATAGCAGCTCGCATGCGTAGTGTGTTTAACTTGTTAGAAAGCTCTTACTGATACAACTACGTGATTTCAATCTGCGCCATGTTGCTAGAGACGGCAGCTGTGGTACGGTAGGGTGTGCTGCAATTGCATTATAACTGTGGCAACAACATGTGCACTGGTCGCTGGTTACAGCCATGTGCAGCTGAATCGTGATGTACACTTGATCGAAACCAGGCAGTAGCAAATCGAATGCAAGTAGTGCATAAAGTCAAACTAACAATATGCACGATGCAAGCGCTAAAAATGTTCATGTATAGTGTACATATGGATGGGCTGCTCAACACCAAAGTGCTTCTCCCCAAAGAGTGGTGGTGAATGCAAACATCCCAATGCATGGATCGTGTTTTCTGCAGAAGTGAAGGGTCGACACCTGGGGCCCGCAGCAAAGAAACGTGAGTATAATGCGTGGAAGAAGAAGGTGTTTCCAGCTGCGGCAAATACAGCAGCCAAACGCCACATCGCTCTGTGCTCGTACCTGTTTAGGAGCACTGCGTCAGGCAAGAAACAGAAGACATCAGATACCATAACGCCGCCGCCTGACGTTGAAGTTGTGGCACGCAAGGCGGAACGTCCACACATAGCATCTGATCTGCAGGAGCTTGTAGACACAACGGTCAAAACGCGTCGATATGAATGCAAGATGGACCATGACACGATCTCTGCGCTTGAAAGTGTGTTCGGAGTGCATATACCACCTGAGTCACGTGCTGACTCATGTACATTCCTCTCGAATGCACTGCCAATCGGAAACATGGGTTACACTGTGGATGACCTGCTTGGCAACGGCGCGTACGGCATAGTCATGAATGCAACAAACAGACGTGGTGAAAAGTGCGTAATGAAGTTGACTAGGCTGTATGACGATGATGATGATCACGACATAGAGGT
The DNA here is from genome assembly GCA_017506865.1 of Tribonema minus. NCBI lineage: Eukaryota > Xanthophyceae > Tribonematales > Tribonemataceae > Tribonema > Tribonema minus. Next base: position 1,041,293 of record JAFCMP010000090.1, on the reverse strand, counting down.
AACCTTCAAGGGAGAGAGTACAGAGTGGAGGTCAGTGTCGCCACGCGATTTCGATTATGGTCTTTACATTCACCAAATGCTTGACAAACTATTCGAAAAGGACTCCTTGATCATGATGCCTCACGTCGCCGATGCTTTGAAGGTGAACATTGACAGGGATGGCAGCAAGGTGGGGCTTCTGATAATGTCACACGTTTCAGGACAGCCGCTCGCTGGAGTGTTCAAGATGCACAACAAGCAGTTGTCAGTTACAACAGCTGCAACCGTAGGTGCCATTATGAAGAGGCTGCATGAGCATGAAATAGTCCATGGGGACGCACATACCGAGAACTTTCTCATGGGCGACGACGGCATTGTGTATGTCATCGATTTTGATCGTACGACCTCCATAAGAGGTGCCACAAAGAGCGTTGCAACAGCTTGCATGGATTACGATGTTGTTTTATTCCTAAAGTACGCGCCTGTGCACACTTGGCGCCCGTTCCTTGATGCCTACGGGCGCACTCCTGCATACGAACTCACTGCACGATCCGTAGGCTCCGTGATGCAGAAGCTCTGGGACCGCTACAGTCGGTATTTGGACGAGCAAATGCTGCATGTGAATGAATGAAACTTCAACAACAGAATGACTTCAACTTCGGGGTCTTCGGGAGACACCGGAGGGTACCGGGCTTTGCGGTTGGACCAAAGTGGTTCCGCATTGACGGGTAGAGCAGCACATATCCCATTAATAAATCTGCATATCAGGCAGCGATATGCAGGACGTCGCTTGGAGTGATTTCTTTTACGACGCGGCGCAGCAGCACCAGCAGCGCGCCGACACGCTCTTGATTCCTCGAACACTCGACGATGTGGAGGCTATATACAGCTTCACTCCTTGCCCAGACTATCCCATTGCCATGCCAGCGATGATGCGAGAGGAAGGACTGGCGCGGGAGCTGAGCACCTACGCGGCAGCAGCAGCATGCAAATGCTTCGTTCGCCTCGCTATACAGCGAACTATCAGCCCCGCCTTCGGACCTTCGGCCCTGGACGATATATACAAGACAACGAGAGGCTTTGAGCCAAGAGTGGAGGGGTGGCTCAGGGAGCGCGCGATGCACAGTGAGTCCATCGGATACAAGAGAGCTTTTTTTTACTACCTACAAATGCGCCTGCTACAGGCAAAGCCGAACCGCTTCGACGTTGATGAAGTGCTCTGCAATCTCGGCAAGGCCATCAACGTAGTGGACTGTGAAGACCGCCGGTGCGTTCTCAAGTGGTAAATTTGCACCCGGTGTGTACATAGTTGTAATATACTTGGGTTATTTCGTCATCGCAGTCTTCTGTTTTGCTGCCACTTGCACACGATGCCTGTGAGGTTTCACAAGTGGGGTATGAAAGCGAATTGCCTAGGGATGTCAAACGACGAGCTCAGGACAGGTATTTGGGAGTAGCCCCCTGCTCTCAACAGCTTTTTCATGTCCGCCACCAATGCAAACACGTCATGGTGAGTCTCTTCATCCACTTTATGTGCCTTGATAAGTGCACTAGTCATGGCGCCAGTGAACTGACGGCTGTCCTGGTCGAATGCATCGGCTGATGTCTGGGTATCACGACAACCAGATATGTAGGCTATTTTGCCTGGAAGCGTTGCCTCTCCTGACAATGTGCACAGCCGCGAAGTATATGTCCTGTTTAGGTCAAGCATCGATCCAGAGTGGCAAGCATCTGCTAGAAAGCACACTGTGGTGTCGTTGTTGAACTGTTGCAGCAGTGACTTCAGCAAGTCATCTGTAATCACACCTCTCGTGCCAAAATCAGCTGGACATATGGCTTCATCCTTGCCGTCTGTCTCGTCCCCTGTGGTATCCTTGATCTGTGTTCCGTGTCCAGAGTATGAAATAAAAATGTAGTCAAGATCTTGCGACTTGCTCAACTCAGCAAGCTTCGAAATTGCATTGCATATGTCCTCACCTGTCGGCTCACATAGCACCGTAATGTCCTCTGCAGCTACAGCACCTGAGTCGACCAAGAGCTTCTGCAGGTTTTTTGCATCGTTAACACATCCCTGCAGCGCATTCGCCGTCTTGCCATAGTTGATACCAATGCAAAGCGCTTTCGATTTACCCATTTTGTGTGATTACATGTAGGAGTACATTTAATTGTCCTCAATTGCAGTACAGATGCATCAACAGTAATTACTCTAGGCTAGATGAGAGTGTAAATTAGCCAGATCATAATGAGGACCGAACATGTAATGCAGACAGGCGGAAAGCTGGCAAAGTTCCTGACACGCCTGAGCCATACTTTGTGCGAGCTGCGCTTCATACGTGCTTGCGAAATCACCCTTGTCTGTGCAAGAGCCTGGTCATAGTACGCCTTGAATTGAGTCCTGTAGTCTTCATGACAATTTAGTGCCATGTATGCCAAGTTGCCAATTGATGTAGTATTGAAGAAGGTAACAATGATAGGCGCTCGAGGGAGCTGACTCTCACAGAAATCAGCACTGCCTGCATTGTGCTTGCACACGCCATCGGCATATTCCGCCTGTTTTCCGATCGGCCAAAACGAGATTTCATCAACGACGCTTTGCAGGTGCCCGAGGTTGTGGTACAGCAGCATGCTATGCGTTTGTAAACAGCTAGTATTATTATGAGACTGAGTTGTTCACACTCGTGACATTCAAGTGCATGCTCGTCACAATAGCAGATATGACTAGTAGAATGCGAAGCTCGTGTCCCTTGCCTTCACCTTGGTAGTGTTTCAGCCACAGTTTTGGTCTCCACAATATAGGAGACATCGTTCTTGCCTTTACATTCACCGACTCTTACACTCGCCTTTACACTGACACTGACACTTGCTCTGGCACTGACACTTGCCAGCACTTACACCTTACACTTGCGCTGACACTTACACTTACCCCTTACCCTTTACACTTGTGCTGGCACTTACACTTACACTTACGTCAACACTGACACTGACACTTGCCATCACTTACACCTTACACGAGTACTGACACTTACACTTACCCCTTACACTTGTGCTGGCATTTACACTTGCGCTTACACTTACGTCGACACTGACACTGGCACTTACACATGCGCCGATACTTACACTTACACTTGCACCCACTTATTGCATCGACACTTGCGCCAACACTTGCACTCACACTGGCGCTTGCGCTGACTTGCACATACGCGAACTCTTAAGCTTACACCACTTGACCCCCGTCCAACCCCCGTCCCACCCCCGTCCGACCCCCGTCCGACCCCCGTCCCCACCACGTCCGACCCCTGTCCGACCGAGACGATCTCTTAAGTTTCTAATAATGACCACGTCCCACCGAGTGATCAAAGAGAGTGAATTATAGCAAGCGGACACAAGTAGATGCATGTAGCCTCACAAACATCCATCGGCACTTCACCCCGCACCCGTCACGGGGGAATATACAAGTCACGGGGGGATACAAATAATCGTCCTGCTGTTGCCACTGTCAAGTTGCCTGGACACTTGTACCACATAACACAAGGAGGGTCAAAGGAGGCGCGACGCAAAATCATGTGAGTGGTGGTAGCAATGCACGTCATTTATCACAAATCAGCACAGTGCACCGGCACATCATGCATGACACTCCAGCAGCTGTAAACCTCGGCATATCGCCTCATCCCACGCAACATGATTGAGCCGTATACACCACCTGCTGGGCATTGCAGCTAGGCGCACAACAAATGACTCCAGATGCCTCTCAGGCTTTCAACTACACACATGGCCAGCATATTGGAAGCCTCTATATGTGCATTCGGCTGATCTCAAAGGCCGCTTTTCCTTGTATTGATCGCCAGCATGGTGTCATTTCTCACCTTATATGCTGGTTTATTTGATGCGCAGGGCACCTTTTTCCACTTCATCGTCCGCTGAGAACGCCAACGGCACCAACACTCGCGGCATGATGGACGCTGCGGTCGACTTGACCACCTACGTGCACCCCCACGAGGCTCACGCCTTCAAAGATGCGGTGACTTTAGCTCAGCAGACCGGTGACTTTACGCGTGGCGGCGGCAACTTGGAGTCTGCCGTGGCTATAGTGAGCAGTGCGGCGCGCGCTGCTCTGGGTGCGGATGCTCGTGTCACCGTGGCCGGCAGCGTCGCCAAGGGGACTACGGTCATGGGCAGCGACGTCGACCTATACGTCGAGACGTCAACACCAGTGTCGCTTCAGCAACGCCAAGCACTGGAGGCGCGCCTGAGACAGCACCCTCTCACCAACGCTGCGCACGTACAGCTCAAGCTCAAAGCTATTCACATGCAGCTGCTGGGGATGGACATTGACGTGGTCTGCTCCAACACTGTTGAGTTCGGCCTACTGCCCCCCGCGGACGCAAGCGTGGGAGCAGATGCGGCACTGCAGCTGGCGGTGCAAGCGCTGAAGATCTGGGCGCGATGTGCCACCGGAGGAGCACGCAAAGTCCCGGGACGCATGATGGAGGCGCTTGCTAAGCACTGCAGGGATGCTCGCGGCTCGTCTATCAGCTCGAGTTCACAGCAGGGGGATGGTGGCATGCAACTCTTTGTTGCCGTACTGCAGGTCATTGCAGACGGTGGCACCCAGCAGCCTCAGCTTCGCGCAGCTACAACGCTTGACTCTGCCGGACGCACCGCTCTCCGTGCGCGCGCGCAAGCTGTGCTACACGTCTTTGCGGTGTCGCGTGTCTTACTCTCGGGCAGCGAGGACAGCGACGGAGGGTTTCGGACTGCTGCGGAGGTGCACGCGTGGCTCTCGGGGTACTCGGGGCAGGCGCCGCTTGTACACACCCACGCAGGAGTTGCCCCAGGGTGGCTCTTCATGGCGCCAGCTCAGCAGCGCGCCACAGACGCCTTCTTTGCCGATTTCGGGGGCGCAGCAACGGCAAAGGACACGGCAGCTAGCAGAACGGCGGCGGCCAGCAGCTCTGAGGAGTGGACAGCTCATGACGGTGCGCGCATCGAGTCTCTGCGCTTGATGCTAGACAGCCCCCTCGGTGTATACACAACCGCACGAATGCAAGCCCCAGCGCCAGGTGCGCTTACGGTCCATAGCGTCATGACAGAAATCACCATCCTCAAGCAGCATGCCATGCGGGGGTCCAAAGTAGCCAGCAAGATGCTGATCGCGCGCATGATGTGGGTTGATGGCGACCTAGCGTTACGCGACGGGCGCGCAGATGATGCTGTTGAGCTCTATGCGGGATCGCTGCGTGCGTCCGTGGCAGACGGCGACCCATTCTGCGGATGGTGGCGTGCGGACAGCAAGTATGCAGAGTGCGCTGATTCCGTCCTTGCCCGCCACCCTAACAGCGTCGACGCCCACATGCTGCACGCATGGTCATTTATGCGCAGCGGTCGCTACAAAGACTCAGAGCGGGTCTTGACGGCCACGATAGAGCGCCACGCACCCGATGATACACATGGTGTCATTCACCTGCGCATGTGTCTATACGGCAACCAGGGGCGTTGGGCGGAAGCCCTGCAGGACGCATCTCGGTGTGCGGCCCTATGCCCGGACGAGCCCATATTTCACTACTGGGTGGCGGTGGGGCGCCGCAACACCGTGCGGCCCGAGACAGCCGCTGCTGGCGCTGCGCAAACGCTGTCAGCACTTCAGCGTTTTGTAGCGCACGCGCCACCGGAGGGTCGCAAAGTGCCCATGGCGTGGTACGACATCGCCATGCAGGAGGTGCTCGCCGGCCGCGGCGACGCACGCCGGGGCGATGCGAAGTTCGAGCGCGCCAGACACGCGGTTCGCGAGGCGCAAGCAGCTGAGGTTGTGACGCTGCCTGTGTTCCCCGCCACCGAGTGCGAGGCGAAAGACACAGTGCTGAAAACCATGGCGGCGTTTGGGTTGCTCCCTGGAGACGGGAAGCTGAAGTCATCATCGCACGACACAGGCAAGGACAATTGCCGGATCATTGCCAGTCCTGCAAGTCAGAACACTATAAAGACCTTTTTCCAATAGCAGCGCATCAGCAGTAGAAGTAGTACTCGCATTGCATATTGTCATGCTGTAGCCCACTACGTCAGCAGCATCTCCTGATCTCTCACTTGTTGGAGTTGATCATGAAGTACTGATATGCTGATGAATCGAATCCCATGTCACTTTGCTCTGTGTCATAGCTTTGCTGTACGCATCTGCTTCAGAAACTTGCTGTATGCATCTGCTTCAGAAACTTGTAAAAGTTGGGTGTGTTGACTGGTTTTCCCACAGCACATATCGCTCTGTTGCTCTTTGGCTTTCAGGGTCGGGCGAGGTGCCTCCCAGCAGCAAAGATCTGCTGAAGCGTCTGTACTTGGGCTGCGGAGATGATGTCAACGCGCTCCACAAGTGCGGCAATGACGCCTTCAAGCGCAGAGACTACTACAAGGCAGAGGCAGCTTATACCAAGGCACTGGAGCTAGCACCGTCGCATGTCGAGCTGCTGTCCAACCGTGCCGCAACGCGACTTGAGCTGCGCTGGTTTACGGCAGCGGCGGCGGACGCTACAGCAGCGGCAATGCTTCGCCCAGACTGGGCAAAGCCGCATGCTCGAGCTGCTCGAGCGCATCTCGGGCGCAAAGACGGTGCTGCTGCGCTAGCGTCAGCGCGCCGTGCAGCGGCGCTGCTTCCTGAGGATGAGCGACAGCAACTCGAGAGCCTACTTCAGGAGGCATCAAGTCTCGCTACACAGCAGCAGTCGCAGTCGCGGGTGGACGTGCGGTCAAGCGAGGATACTTGGGCCCACGTCGTCTTTAAGGATAACGTCCACACCATCTGCGCAGCGGGCAACGGATCCTTCTCATGCATTGCGGACGCTCTACATGAGCTTCGGGAGAGGAACAGCAGTTCCGCAGCGGTCGGCGGCCTCTCGCTTGTGCTCCTGCCTGGTGCGCACGAGGAGACGCCCATATACGTGCTGCCGGGAGCGCCGCTGCAGATTCTGGGGTGGAGTGACCCCGCAACAGCGACAGGCGCGCACGTCTCACAGCTCTCCCTGCTTAATGTAGGCACAGGCACACTCGGCAGTCACCTACAGCAGGCGGACGGCGCTCTGATTCACGTCCTCGGTCACAAGAATGTGATCAGCACGGACAGCTCTGCAGATTTGTCAGTGTGCGGGGAAGTCATTATAGAACGCCTGCAGCTGGTGCAGCCCCACGGTGCGCCCCAGACCACCACCACCTGCTGCGTGAGCTGCACCGGTGGCGGCACCGCTCGCGTCATTTCCTGCAAGGCGCGCACACCGGACTCACCGTGTTTCGGCGCGAGCAACGGCGGTCGCTTGATCCTGGAGCGCGTCTCCGTGAAGCGCTCTTCCGCGGCCGTGCTGTTGGACGGAGGAGAGGTGGAGGCTACGGGGTGCACATTTTCGGGCTGTGTGCGCCCTGCGGTGGAGGTGCGTACCGGTGGCAAGGCGTGTTTGCGCGACTGCACCATTTCCAAGTGCAATGCGCAGGCGGCCGTCGTGTGGCGCGGCGGAGATCGCTTGGAGATGCACGCATGCATCATCGAGCAGTGTGGAGGGGAGCGCAAAGCAGCGATTGCTGTCGCTACCGGCACAGCTTTGCTGCGCGGGTGCAATTTGCGCGATAGCAAGGGGGATGCCTTCATTCTCGAAGGTAACAGGCCTGGCGGACCATGGACGGAGCCAGTAGGGCTGCTGGACGACTGCCTGTTCGAGAGGAACAATGCAGGTGTGTGCGTGTTCTACGGCAGCGGCGTAGTGACTCGCTGCACCTTTAAAGACAATGCACAATTCGGGTGCGCAATCAATGGCATAGTGCCTGGAAGGTGGTTGGTGCTGAGGTTAAACAAGTTCCACTCCAATGGCTGTAAAGCCATGCGGATGGATCTAATGTGTGGGGGAGGTGCCACATTGTTCAGAGAGCAAGTACGGCTGGCAGACAACCAGATGATGGCTCGGCCTATTATTTTAAGTGACAAGGAGGCACAGAGTGTGCGTCATATGGCAGAGGAAAAACTGGCACGTGGCGTGTGAGTGCGGCCTGGGTGTAATGATTGGTTATACATCAGCATGTGCATACCTTGTTGCTATCCTTGCCCCTGCTGCTGTTGATTGTGAGCACATGCGCTATGGTGTCATGTGTTGTTTGCCAAGCAAAATCTGAGCATGCATGCCTGCTATGCTTTCCTGCATACTGCATGTATTTTGGCTGCATGCCATCGCATTTTGAATTATTCACAACAAAGAATATGTGTTGTATTTCGAAACAGAGATTCGTGTATATTCAAGCTGCGGTCAGAAAGCGCACAATATAATCTGTGCTCACTCACAAGCATTACTCACATCACTCATCAGCATGGAAGCCTGTGCTAGTACCATGGTCGGGCTCAGCGCCAATATCAAGAACCTGCGAGACGAAGTTGACCCTCTTAAAAAGCGCCTCATAGATGAGATGACCACAGCAGGGCTGGAAGAGTTTCGATGTGGCAATCACGTCATCAAGCTAGAGACCAAGCGTGCCCGCAAAAATGTCGGGTTCAAACAAATGTGCAGCATTGTGCAGGTGAAGTTCGGTGTGGAGGCGCTGGAACAGTTTAAGCAGGCAGTGGAGGATGCAAAGGGAGAAGCGACTGTGAAGCACAGCATCAAAATTGTGGAAGGCTGATGTCGAATAATAACAGACGCTTATTGTGGTGTTATACCAATTTGCCTTGAGTTGTGGAGATTGGCACTCACCACTGTGGACAGTCTACACATTGTATTTGCGTGACAACATAACCTTGTTCTAATGAATTTCCATGTCACAAGTGCTCAAGCAGAGGCAAGCACCGATGCAACGACTTCATACAGCAGGCATTATAATTACGTTAGCGTATCGCCAAGCCGGTTCTGTGCCGCATACGTCTTGACACCAACAGGAAATAGTTACATCTCACGTGCTCTTGAGCACCTCAAGGTAGTACAGCTCGAAGCCGCCTGCGCTGCCCTCGAAGCACAGCGACAGTGTGTGCACGCCGGTGGGCAGATTGAACTTCAAGCGGCTGACTACAGCCTCGGGATGCGCCCGGATGGGGGCAGGCGCCGTCGGTCCCGTTCCCTTCCAACCGTCGTCTCTCACCCTCACCAGTAGCGCGGAGGAGCCCGGGTTGGGACAGCCGCTGCCACTGCTGGGATCGAGCCAGAGGGACCAGTTCATGGTTATAGGGGCTTGGTCCTCGCGGAAGGGTGCGGCGACGTGAAGCGCGGCGCTGTAGACGCCGGCGGTTTGGATGTTGACGGTGTAGAGCATCCACTCGGAATTGCGGACGCGGGTCACAAAGAAGCGCCCGAAGGCAGAGCTGTAGTCGATCTCCACGGATGCACCGTCGTTGCGCACGATGCCCGTGTTAATCCTGTCCAAGTTCAGAATTGCGCGCCGGCCGATGTTGTAGTTCTTGTAGGCGATGCCTTCGCCGCCGCGGTCAAACTTGTACGCGAGCATTTTTGCCCCGAAAGAGGTGATCGCAAAGGGCGCATTGACCGTGTACGGTTGGTTCTTGGGTGGCGCCGTGATGCATGTGCCAAAGTTTGTGACAACAGGGATGTCATTCGGCCCGTCACCAGAACCTGAAATGGCCATGGCAGCCGTCATGCCCAGGCTGTCAGCGTGGTATGCCACATGGCAGTGCACCACCATCTTGCCGGTGTAACGCTCAGGCCGAATGTACACGGGGACGGTGCCAGGTGCGGCCAGTGTGTCTATCCAGTCGCCAGCAACATGCCACCCAGGCAGAGACGACCACTGGTTTGCCGCCGTGATGGGGCCGAGCTGCATGTGGTTCACGTGCGTGTGCAGCGGGTGAAGAAAGGAAAATGACACATCCCACTGCACCGTTGACCCCAGTGTGAGCGGGATCCCGTCCAGGGCTGCGACGGCGATGGCCGCCACCGGGCGCGGATTCCCGGAAGGTGCGGCCAGCTTGGTCAGGTACGCAGGCCGGCATGGCTGCCATACCGGCAGGTTGGGTGCGACGGGGCGCGCGCTGCTGTACACGACAATGTTGGCTATTGTGGTGATGATGTCGGTGTCTGGCAGCTCCGCGGCACCGCTGTGCTTGATGTGCCGGTACCGGATGTGGTGCTCGGCGACTATCTCGCCGGCGTTGGCGCGCGTGGATACAATGGCGGGGCAGCGTATGGCAAGGTCGACGCGGGACGACAGGGACAGGAAGATGGACTGCTCCGCGGGCACTGAGCGCGGCAAACTGGCGACAAACACGCCATCCTTCGCGAGCAGCACCACTGAGCAGGGCGCGCCGCCCACAGGATTTACGGGTGTGATAGTGAGCACCGTGTTATAGGTGGTCGCCACGTTGAGGATGCGCACGCGCTGCCATAGGTTGGCCTCCACCTTGACGGTCATGCCGTTCCAGTAGCTCGCGCGGGTCTGCCAGGTCTCGTTGGGGTCGCTGCCCAGCGCCTCCGGTGGCGTCCTGTGGCACCCGTTCACGAGCACGGTGGATGTGGCGGCCGGGTCCTTCACGTTGGTGGTGACTGTGAGCAGCTGATCTTCGGCCGCTGCCGCGTTCTCGGCCAGCTCGTTGGCACCGTAAGGCACTATCTCCTGCACTACCAGCATGTGCTCGGGGACCGTGCCATAGGCGACGGGCGTGTTTGCCGCCTCGCGAACCGAGCCCTCAATGATCACCATGCCAGCTGCACCACCGTCCGCCTGCAGCGCGGTGCTCCCGCGCTTGTGGGGGTGGTACCAGTTGGTGCCGCCAGCGTGGTCGCAAGGGATCCTGTACGTGTACGTGAACGAAAGCCCTGGCTGGATATTGACAGTTAACACATCGTCAGAAGGAGCGTCGCCGCTGACGTGCAGCCCGTGCAGGTGCAGGTTGGTCCATGTCGGATCATACTGGCCGCTGCCAGTGCCAGTTTTCCCAACCGGGTACTCCGCTAGCATGTTGTGGACGGTAATCCTGTAATTCCTGCAGGCCTTCATGCGGATTAGTGGGCCCGGCACCATGCCATTGTATGCGCGAGTCCGAATAAGTACGTAAGGCGTCCCCTCCTCACCCTCTTTCATAGCAGGCACCCCAACATTCCTGTTCGGGTACATGTAGAGAGTGACTGCACCAAAAAAGAGGTCGGCATCGTAGGTGCCAGCATAATCGTTTCTCACCCATGGGAGCTCCGGCATCTCCCAGTCTGCAGCCCCGAAGTCTGACGCCTGGCTTCCGTCGGCCAGGGTAGCACACGTCTTCGCCGGCATGACGTACTCGACTGGCTGAAACTGAGCGCTGCAAGGGCTCGCGCTGAGCAGCGACACTAGCAATAGCGCAATAAGTCTGTGCATGCTGCTTTCAATCTACCCAATATTTTTATTCTTCCTGGCGATCAGTTGTTGTTAGCCCTTGCCCTTGCGCCGCAAGCTGCGACATTGCAACTGCACAGCATCAAGATTGTGGATCGAAACGAGATGGTGCTATCAGCGTCAAGGCTGTGGAAGGCAGATGTCAATTATTATGTGTTTGCATGCACAAGCAATCGGCCATGTCTGTGTGTGACGAGTCAAGCTGCATTGCCGCTGTTGAAGAGCTCTTTACGCTCGATGCACACTTGCACTTTATAACTGAACAACTTGAAAGCAGTGGCACTGCAACCCTCTGGTCGGCTGATGACGTTGATGAGAAACTTCGCGACTGGAGTCGGGTAGGTGGGGAAGATGCTGGTATTGTGGTTGATGCATACACTCATTACAAAGCCCTGATGAGTTTGGAAGGGGAGCCACTCCAGTATGCAGTTGATGATTTATTGGAATGGTTGGAGGAGCCCCTGGCAAATATGTCTGTTGACATATGAGATGCTGCAACAGTATAAAGTCCTTTTGTAAATTGCATTGCCAGCCTTGCAGAGCATGTCATGCCACAGCAGACACACACAACAATGATTTGCATTTTGATCAACTCTGTTAATATCATACTACACGTACTCAATTGGTCGTTGCGACATCGAACTGCAATGCAGCCGACCAGTCAATGTTTCGAGAGTCATAAAATTGCCCGTTTGCTGCGAACAGCTTGAACCGCATGTTTCTGATCTTTGGAATGTTCACATCCAACTTGGTGATGGCATTGACAAAATCCCTGTTTAGGAAAGAAATTGCATCAGAGCCGCCCACTAGTGGCAGGCGTGCAAACAGCGTTGTGCCCGGCAAATTGGCAACGTGGATGTTGCCAACGGCCTGGTCGTTGATCAGTATCTGGAGGTACAGGTACCTGTGTCCTATGGACATATCGAAACGAGATGGTGCTATCGTTAACATTGGCGAGTACTGGTCGGTCGGCGAGTACACGCCAGTGCCGTTGTTTACCAGTGTCAATGTACATCCTTTGCCAGGGAGCAACCACGTAGGGTAGTTGATCTTCACCAGCATTCTGTTGTCAAAGTTTGCACCGTTGACAGAATCGAAACCCACGATTTGCCCCTCTGCTAGTTGCCATTCATACATTGGATGGAGCAAAGAGTCATAGTCCGAAGCATCGAAAACCACCTTTCTGTCAATGTAAGCAGCTGTGTCGATAGTGAAGCCACTTGCGACTTCATAGCCGACCGTGAAGGCATTATCACCTGCTGAAATGAGCTTTGGCTTCATGCTTGCCAGCCATTCCATAAGTCTGTAGTAGGGACTTGTGCTGTGCACAGACAGCACATAGACTTGAGCGTCAACTCCAGTGGTGGGATCTGTAAAGTTCATGTAGTCCATGAACGCTTCCATTCTACCTTTCAGAGTGAGGTGCGTCTCGTCCTGCACTGCTACCACCTCATGCCATGCTTGATCGAAAAACGTGTTTGACCCGGATATGTTTACAATGTCACCTATGTTGGCAAAGTGAGGATGCTCTGTAACGACGACCATAGAACCATCAGACTGAGCAAATGGACTCTGAAGGCCCAGCACAACGCTGGTGCCTACTGTGGGAGCCCATGTGTCCTGTGAAGTCGGGAAACCCATTATTGTGCCGAGATTGTCAAAGCCAGTCTGTGGCTTGCTCAGCGGCTCCATATTTGCTGAGGTCGAAACAGGTATAGTCGCACCTACACCCAGCGTTCCAACTATTGAAGACAGATCTCCACGTGTGCTGATCTTAGCCGGTCTGCTCATGCCGCTCACAGAGGCTGTCGTTACAGTGCTCATCGCCATGATGGACCTGACTGTGAGCCTCGAGCCTACGACAGTCTCTACCACGACAATCTGAGACCCGAACTTGCCACCGAGCACCATGCTACAGGCAGCTCCCGGACTGAAAGGGTACGGCTGGGCATCTGTAATGGTGACTTGTATCATGTTCTTGCTAACTGAGCCATCGGTGTTCGCAATTGTCTGTGCACCTACGATGGCCACATTGGTAGACCTGAAGTGCAGAGAGTAAGGCACCTTTTGAGTACTGCGCACACCCACAATTCCGAATGCTGAGGAACGTTGTACAGAGTACTTGTTCAGCAGAGTGGCGTTTTGGCTGCCTATAGCCACCGGTGAGTTGAAAGAGTAGTTGAGAGCATCGACAAACTCGTCTACACTGTAGTTACCTGATGAAACAGCGACATAGAACGGCTGCCATGAACCTGACTGATACTCACTTACATACAATCTGCTGCCAGAAACAATGTAATCTGTGTGGGGCATCTCTACATTCATGAGGCGGATACCCTTAATGTCTACTAGAGTGTCGGGCACATCGAGGACGCAGTTGTTCGGCGAGGGGTACAACAGTTTATCACGATCTCCAGAGTTGACAGCGATGGTTACCTTGCTCTTGTCTCCCTCATCGAATGCTGACACCTTGATGACAGGTGTCTGCGTGTTTGTGTTGTTGCTGGAGTTGTTGGCTGTTCCGCTGTCTTGAAGGCCGGCGTAGTCACCGCCATAACCGGTGAACCCACCTGCGTCCATGCCAAAACCGCCACCTCCACCTTGCTTACCACTGCCATAGTAGTTGTACTTTGCGGAATCATTCATGGCAGAACAAGAAGCGAAAAGCACACGCTGCGCACTGATTAATGTACAGACTTTATTTTTTTGAGGGAACGGGTAACACATAACATGAAGGTATGACACTGGTGCTACGTGTCCAGAGCAATGACCGGCATTTCATATATGTTTGTGGGGGCGTCAACACGCCATATGATCTCGGTCGCAGTGGCGCCGTTCACCTTGACCCTCTTCACGATCTCGATTGTGAATATCACGCGAATCGAAACATCGACCCCCCCCGGCATGCCCGTCCTCTCCACTCGCATGTGCACGTAGTAGAAGATGTCATTGCTCTGGCGCGATTCCGTGACAGTCCTCATGTACGCAACAGGACCTTTCTCGTTCCAGTTCCAGCTGGAACTCGTCGTGTCGTTCTTCTTGGCATGCACCTGCGTCTTGCTGCAAGGGAATATGCCCTTAATGCGCATCATGCGTTGATCAGGCAGTATGGCGGCAAACAACGACCTGGTGGCCTCCACGTCAACATACAGCACAAGCTGGAACTGAGTGAATGCCTCGCAACGGAAAAGGATACCTTTGAGGCAACCTGACACGTTGGCCGCATCGAAGTAAGGAAAGTAGCGACTGGTGTCGCTGAAGCGGAAAGTGACGCATGCGTTCTCAAACCTGTGTCTCAGCTGCATCTCGCGAGCGGCCTCGGGTGTCCACGACGCCGTCAGGAACGGGCCCGGGTCCGCGAAGGTAGCCTGAAACCGTGCCTCGAACAGTCTGCTGCGGCAGTCATACAACGCGAGAAGGTTGGTCGGTCCAGTGGACGTCCTGGTCGACATGCCAGCAAGGCGGCTCCTCGATGAAGACTCAGAGGCCGCCAGTGGCGAGCTGTTGACGCGCTCGTGCACGCTAGCGGCGGCAGCAGACATCTTGGCGTCCATGTTGCGGGTCTGGCCTTGGTAAGTGCTTGTGTTGTGGTGGTGTGTTGTGGTGTGTGTGGCCCGCACTGCTGAACCCCGAGATTCGCCAATTTTTGGCACCCCGAGATTCAAGCTACTATTGCCACCCCGAGTTCGTCACTGTCGTGCTCGGAGTCGCTCGGAGCCCCTCGGAGCCCCTTGGTTCGTGAAAAATTCAACTCCGAGCTATTTGTTGAAAGGGCACAAGTTGGCAGCCACCAACTTCACAACCTCGGTGCACACACATCCCCAGGCACACTCTCTACACGGCGACAATGGCAGCATTCGGTGAGGCAGCGCAGTTTGGTTATGTCGAGCTGGGTCCTGCCCCTCTACTGCCTGCGCCTTACGAAGGCATGGAGCTCGGTCCTCTCCCTGCAGCACCAGATGGCGCCCTTGCAGCGGCTGAGCCACTGCTGTACGCAGATCTGGCTCCTCACCCGGCGCCAGATGGTGCAGCACCCAGGCGGCGCGGCAGGCCCAAGAAGGCAGAGACTATTGCGCGGGAAGCTGAGAACGCCAGACGTGCAGCTCAGGGGCTTCCCCTGATGGAGCGGCCGTCTGCACGCAACAACGGTGGTATGAAGCGTCGCAAGAAGTCGGCTTCATGGACTGTCAAAATACCCGTTACCACGTACCTTGAGGGAGCGATAATTAGACCCGGAGACACTGCTGCTGCTGTTGCTGAGACAACGAACCTCACCACTTCAACTCACGCGGAGCAGCAGCTCAACCAGGTGACTTACAAGGAGGTAATTCCAGCTACTTTGGAATCCCATGCCTTTATGAACCCTAATACACCTGAGCTGATGCTCGTGAGGCAGTATCAGACTATGATCGTCGATCTCTCCTATGGGGCGCCGCCGAGGTACTCCAGCAGCATAATGTGTAAGGAGTGGCAGCGCGTCAACGAAGTCAACACCACCATGCACATGGCAGCCAAGTGTGAGAACCACTTGGGCCCGATCCCCGACATGACAGATGATGAAATGATGAAGGAGCTGTTCGACCTGAACCTTCACGGTGACACCACAACACCTGCTCGCACCATGCCCGTTTAACTGCCTAGAGCAGTTGCGGCCCACGATGGTTTACACATATACATTCACCGGTACATATGGTTGCGGATGCAAACCGACACGTGTATATGAGCATCGCGTCGCGCACCGTACATTGTGCGTGAGCCGTGAGTGAGCAGCCTCATGTGTGGGCAAAGTGCTGCATAGACGGCGTGATCAGTGCAGTTACAAGTGCGTCAGCTGATATACCTGTTTCGATGTTATACATGTCGTCTGCCGTGTTGGCAACTCAATGTTTCTAAATCAAATGTATGTTTCACGACTGCTGACACGTCGTAGCTTGCTGTTCTTTCTGCTCGCTTCTGAGGTCATCCTCACTTATGCCATGTGCGTCGACGAGCTCAACTTCCAGTTCACCCCCTCGCTTGTGCTCAGGGCGAGGTGGTAGATGCCTGAGCAGCTCATCCATGTTGGCAAGCCTGTCTGGAAATGCAACTGCAAATGTGATTATCATATGCCCCATTTCTTTGTCTTGACTTGTCGGACACGGGGGAAGCCCTGCATCTTTTAGCACCTTGATTGTGTTGGGCTTGGTCACTTCACCTGCAGCACTCCGCACCCACACATTTGCACCGTTAATATGCGGCACAGAAAATTCGAATCCGCACAAGCTTTCTGTAATGCTTAATGTCTTGCGCATGATCAGGTTCTGACCGTGTCTCTTGTACACTGGGTGCTCCTTCGTCTGCACGACAAACACCACATTGCCGGGCGACTTGCCGGGGCACTCATCCGCCAAGTTGCGAAACACGAAACGATGCTGGTCCGCTGTGCCTGGAGGCATATGCACATCGATGGTTTGCTTGTCCGCAATCACCCTCGCACCAGCACACTGCTCACATTTCTTGTCGCCGTCTACACACACCCCCTTGCCGCTGCACATCGGACACATGCTCTGCATACGTTGCATCAGACCAGGTGCAATCGCTCGCATGCTGTGCTGAACACCCATTCCGGCACAACCCACACACTTGCGTGCCTGGCCGGGAGGAGCGCCAGTGCCGTCGCACGACCTGCACACAATGTTTCGATTCACACACATTCGAAACGTCTTTCCCCTGAAAATGTCGTCTAAGGTTACCCGGAGAGGGTGAAAAATGTCTGGAGTCGCATTGCCACCAGCTGCTGCGGTCGCAAAGAACCCAGGGAATCCATTTGAGCTGTTTGGAAAGCCCCCACCAAAGAATTGCTGAAACACATCTGGTGGCGGGTTAGGTGAAAAGTTGGGTTTGAAACTGTCCTCTCCAAACTGGTCGTATAATTTTCGCTTCTCTGGGTCGGAGAGGACCTCATATGCATGGGAAATGCTTTTAAACTTCTCTGGGCAGCCATTCTTGTCAGGGTGATGTTGTAGTGCAAGTTTTCGATAGGCTTTTTTAATTACGACGATCTCTGCATCTCTTTCGACACCGAGAATGGTGTACAGGTCGGGCATGAGATGAGTGCATATCGAATGGCACAGATAAAAACAATGTAGCAGTGGTCACACTTTACATTGAGGTGATACACATCAAGATGCGCTATTCTTGTTAAAAAAATGTCTGCTATATCTTAACAAAAGCATGGGCAAATCACCGCGACGTCGCAGTCCGCGGCGAAGATCACGTACACCGCTGCGGCGTTCGCCTGTGAGAACTCATTCGAAGCGCTACACTCCCCGCAGCTTGCGCAAGAGTCCTCGCAAGAGTCCAAGACGTAGACGTAAGAGCAAGAGCCCGCGTAACACAAGGATGTTAGGCCTCGAAACTGCAGCAAATGCCCTTACAGGCGCAAACAGGAAGCTTCAATCTGCAAGCAGTGCTGTCAAAGACGCTTACAGTGCCGCTACCACAAGGGGGGCAATGGCAATTGGCGCTCTCGCTGGAAACACAGATGTTGTTAAATCAGGTATGAAACACCTTGACACAGTGAAGAGTAGGTCGGTTGTTGATGGTGACGTCTTCTATGATTCAGACAATGGCAGCAGTTCACGTTCTGCCAGTAAGGCAGATGAGGACATTTTCCACGACTCTGACGATGGAAGTCAACGCACAGCTACAACGCGGTCTAGCATTGAGAAAGATGCCAGGCAGTATATTGAGGCCAATCCGTACGTCTCAGTTCTAAACTCAGGCATCACCAGCTATGTGCCTCCGGTTCGGCTGAGCGACCCTGCAGCCATTTGGAACATGTACAATGCAGGAGGTGGGAAGAGTGACACGTCACTTATCGATGTCAGGAGGGCGCAGGACCAGCGCATGCTTGTCAAGACTGCACCTGAAGTGCGAAAGGTGAGCGAGTCGCTGGAAAACATCAATGACGTTCTTTACCACACAGGGAAACGACGTGCGAAAATCGTCGCATTGGACAGTCCTATGACTGCTGTCTTTGGAGCAGATGCTGCCAAAAGAGTTGTGCGTCTCATTCTGCCGCCCACGCAGTCCGACGACAGCCTGCACGTGGCAAGGCTGTTCAGGTATGTACTGGCGGGTGAGAAGAACACACTCAAAAGCTTTGTCATACACCTGCGAGCATTTTACAACATGAACAAGACCAATATGGTGCTCCGCACGGACAGGACACCAAAATCGCCACGCTCTGGAGAAAACCCGGTCAGTGTGCGCAGCCTGGACACGATCAGGAACGAGCTCTATGTCCTGCTGGGAATCTATGACTGCAACGTAATGCTGGTCATAAACCGCAACGGCTCCCCCAAGATCGAAACGCTCAGGTTTGTTCACATGGCAAACAACTGGGTGATTCTTTACGTCAATAGGGATAATCATATTGAGGTGATCTGTGAAGCCCTGGAAGATGATGTCATCAGAGTGGCCTTCAGCCCTGAAAACCCGCTTTTTACATCCATGATGGCAAAGCTGGATTTCAACCCAAAACGGCCAACCAATATCTTCTCGACCAAGAAGTTGTTGGCATGAAGCTGTTGAGCCGACAGCAAGTCACACCAATGCACGCAATGCAAGAGACAGTAAAGGGTGCAATAACACACAAAATGTCACATTTACCGGCCAACACTCACACTCGCTGCTTCTTCTTGTCACTCTCAGCACTGCTGTCGCTGTCGCTATCGCTGGCATCATCACTAACAGGCTCGGTGACAGTGCTGGCAGGCTTGCGCTTGTCCTGCTGCTTGACATAGAGGGAGCGCAGCAGCTCAAACCTGCTCTGCTGAGCAGCGGTGATATTCTTGATATTCTTGGTCTGGATGCTGTTCCAAAGCTTTCCCATTTGGCTCAGACCCACAACTGGTGATGCCCGCGACGGCACACGTTTGTTGACCGCCACATGATCGAGCAATTGATCGATTCTGCTCAACATGGCCCTCCTTGCTTCCTCTTTTGAAACAGGTTTCCTGAAAAACCCTTGTTCGAATGCCTCAAATCTCTGGCGATCTTCTGCGGAGACGTCTTTATCGGCGCAAAACCTCTTCATGAAAAAGAAGAGGCCCCTTTCCTCCTTGTTGCCGGACCTTTGGACTGGTAGCTGCTTGTGGGTGGCGATATACTCGTACAGCTCCTGAATGCGGGCATCTACTGTTGGCCTGAGCCTTTCAAAGAATGTGGAACACACGCTAAGAAGGCGCTCGCTCTGTGCCTCCGTGATATTTGTCTTGCCACGGCGGATATCGTGGATGAACACACCAACCCGCCAGTCGCCCACAGTATAATCCATAGGAGGCACTGCCGTCTGCCCCTCGGAGATGCGCTTACGCATGATCTCAATTGCCCTCAGTATCTTGGCATCCATCACCTCAACCGCTGTCAGGCACTGAACCCTATAACTCTCCTGGGTCTGAACACTGTCCGTCTCCTCGCGCACCAGCACTTCGGCTCCTCTGTCCGCATCCAAGGCGAGATGCGACTGCCGCCTGATCTTTGTCAAGCATAGGGCGTCATACTCTTTAAGTGTGTTCATCCATGCTGGCATATCACTATGCGGCAGCCACAGCATTATCTGAGCCACCTTCAAGGGCTTGAGTGGGTCCAGCCTCGATGCACGCATCATCTGTTGAATAGAGCGCGTAGCATCCATTGAGCTGGATGGATGCAGATTGCAGATTGAGTCGCATCTCGGCAGGTCGACCGCCTCTCCGAGAATATGCACCGAGAATAGAATGTATGCGTGGTAGCTCTCAAAGCTGGGGTCGCTTTCGAACGTCTGCAGCAGCGCAGTTCTGTTGACGGCTGACACCTCGCAGGTGACTGTGCCAACCCACACGTTCATGCTGTGCTCAGTCCGCGCAATCTCCACAAGCCGAGTGCTGAACACAGCGCACTCTGCTACCGACTCGCAGAACACGATAGGGCGGCGTACACCTGTCCGCTCCATCCCGTCAAGCAGAAAGTGACCTTGCATCCCCAGAACATCCTCGCAAGCACCTTCGATCAGGGGGAGGCGGATTTCATAATCACAGATAAAACCATCGCGAATGGCGTCTGCGAATGTGTAGTGGTATACGGTATTCACCGACTTGCGCCATATCTTCTGCACTGCATCAAACTTGATGTCATCCTCCTCTGGTGCCGAGAGTGCGGCAGGCGGGGTTGCTGTTGACAGGAGTACCTTGATGTCCATGGTTGACAGCATCTCAAGCACATCCATCATCTCTGCGGTTGCGTTGTGCGCTTCGTCAACGATGACCAGCATTGACTTGTACAGGTCAGGGTTGTCGATGATCATGTCACTCACCATGTCTGTGAACGTCTTGTATGTGGCGGATATGAACGATTTCTGGCTCCGCATCACCTCCAATATGCGGTCAGGGTTCCGTGTGGCTCCACCCCCATCTGAGTCCGCCAACAGTGATGTGTAGTCCGCCCCGAGTATACCGCGCACAACGTCGAAGTTCTGGCGCGTGGACATCATAAGCGGGGCGATGCAGATGACATTTTTGTACTTCTTGGCGTGCTCTGCAAATGTTAGCGTCTTACCAGTGCCGCAGGGCTGTTGAAGCAGGAACATATCCTTCTCCCACTCATCAAGGGCCTGCAGCGCTTTTACTTGATAAGCGCGTAGGGTGAAGCAAGGCGCAACAACCTCTGCAGATGCGACAGGCACAGCAGCATCGGTAGGCCGCAGCGTGCTGGGTGCCATCGTGCGCAGTTCAAAGTTGCCGCTTCTCTTGAAGAGGTCGTGAAACACGTTTATCTCCAGTCTCGCATTTGTGTAGAGATAGCCTCTGGAGAGCGGGTTCTTCTGCGCCAGGCGCAAGAGCACGACATTAACAAACGTTGCCAGGTCACGTGCATGCACTTTGCTGGTGTTGCGAATTTTTGCCTGCAGGGAATGGAAGACGTCCTCAGGATCGAGAGATAAACCGTCTATGCCATATTCCCCAAACGGCCTCCCCTTGCGCCTCGCCTCCACCGCCTGATAAAGAGCCTTGTTCAGGCTGTCCACATATCCGGCTTTGACGAGCAGATCCAGCCCGATTTCGCTCCAGTGCCAGACCTGATGTCCTGTTGTCTCCCTGTGCACCTTGCACATTTGATGCTCATATAGCAGCCAGTCTGGCATGTCTGTGGCCATGTTGCAAGGATGTGTGTGTGCACTGGTTGTGACAGGCCAGCAGGGTGCCATGGAATTATTGCCTGAATCCCCTTGAATCTAATTTAAATGTGCAGCCATTAATGTGCCTGATTCGCCATGAATCATGGTATTGCAAATGCAGACCCCGAATCAGGTACAACAATTCATGTTTCGCAATCGAATTCATGTAGGTGTAGTATCGCATGCCTCAGTCGGAATCTGTACCAGAAGAGGGTGGCCCGTGCATACTTCGTTTAGGCAGTTGTGATGACGGCTCAGTGGCACTGCTGCCACCCCCGCGCATCATATTGAAAAGCATGCTAAATGGGTTGAGGCTGGAGAAAACGCCACCCATACCCCCTCCACCGTTACCTGCCATGCGGCGAACACCATCGCTGCTTCTGCCCCGTGCTGTTCTTGATTGCTGAGATGCCATGCCAGATGTATGGTGAACAATGGCGGCAAAAGTAAGGGACATAGCGAGCTGCCATTCCGGAGCCATGCCACTGCCTCGACCGGCATACTTGTGATGTAGAGCCAACAGTGTCGTGTCGTAATCTTCGATGCTGTTCATGATCGCAGAGCTGAAGCCCTGAAGGTTCAATTCGAAGGGATTGAAATTCGCGTTCGTCATTTCAATGAGCGAAGAAGCCGTCACCAGGTAATTTCTCATCGACTTCAGGTTCCTTGCCCGGTTTGCCTCCCTTGTCTGCCTGTACAATTCATACCTTATATCATCAAGTGCCGTGTTGACCGTCATACGTTTAATGGGAGGAAACCCCTCCCTTTCCAGCTGATTCATTTTTGCCAGCAGTTCAGCCTTCTCAAGCGCTTCAGTCTCACGTTGATTGTCGAGGTTAAACTTGTCGAACTCAGAATGAAAAGCTGCCATGTCTTCACGGAAGAGGCCTTGGTTCTGCTTGATCGGCGGCAGGTCACGTCTGCCTCCTGAGGAGGGTGGACTGCGCTCTGCTGAAACAGGTTGCCGCCGCTGCCGTTCCCTCTCGTGATATTTGTCTGAGGTGCGTCTGGACCGCCTCTCCCTGTCTCTGTGGTGTGCGTGGCGTGTCTCTCTTTCATTAAACTGCCTTTCTTCTTCTGCTTCTAGCTGCTGCCTTTCGGATTCCCTCTTCAGGTGCATCTCATGCTCCTTCTTCTCAAGGTCAAGCTCATACTCACGTTCAAGCTCACGCTGAAGTTTCCGCTGCCTCTTCCTCTCCGCCTCTTCACTTCGCTCGCGTTTGAAGTCAACACTGTCCACATCAACATTGCCAGTGCGGGACCTGAACGAAGTATGCGGAGCATCCATAGCTTCTGACTCTACTCTTTGCTGACTGGGCATGTCATGTGGTGATGGCTCGCCAAGGATGGCCATCATCGCTTCATCAAGGTTGATATGACCTTGCTCTGGAGTCACATCGATGATAATGTCATCACCAGGAACTACGAATTTGTCCTTGCATCTATAAGGATTGGCAACTGCACGGAGCAGCTCTTCAGAGACAGACACAGAGTCGACTTCAGTCATGACAACAGCTCAGATGCTGTTATGTCATGCATGATCTACAATATATTTTCTGACAATAGAACGCATCGCACAATGAACAAGCATTAGCACATTTTTTGTGTGCTACATTTATATTGAGCGCGACATGCAGCTAGTGCCCGGAGTAGTCACCAACGTACTTGTGCACGGCCAAACTACGGGTTCAATCACGGCATGCACGGTCCTAGATTCTGCAGGACCTTTCACATATGTGTGGGATGATGGCTCTCACGACGCAGACAGAAGCGCGTTACCTGCAGGCAGCTACGTCCTGACAGTCACAGATGTGTCCACACATGAAAGCATTGAGCACACGTATGAGGTGACCCAAAACAGTCCCATCACCGTGGACACTCCTGGCACAGTTACTAATTCTGCATTCGGCTTTAGCACAGGCAGTATTGGCCCTGCCGTCGTAAGTGGCGGGAGCGGCGTCTACATGTACAGCTGGCGAGACTGGCTGGCTCACACTGAAGCCACACGTGCAGATCTTGCACCTGGAACTTATGTGCTCATTGTCAATGATAGCGTCGGCAGTGCTACAGCTACGTACACATACACTGTCGGCGAACACGAGCCTCTCGCTATCAGCATTGCAGGTAACATCAAATATGTGGCTGTGGCAGGCGACTTCACCGGTGAAATCGGAACGTCAACCTTCACTGGTGGCAGCTCAGACTATTTTATCGCGTGGGATGATAATGAGTCGATTATCAGCAGCGATCGCGTAGGACTTAAAGCAGGAGACTACACCTTGACTCTCACAGATGGCTGCGGATCTACACCTCAGAAACACGTGTTTCATGTGAGTGAGAATTCGAAAATCAGCATTATGCGTGCTGGCGTCGTCAGCCCTAGCATGGCAGCTGCACAGGGCAGTATAGGGGTTCCAATGATACAGGGTGGAAACGGTTTTTATGTTTACTCATGGGCAGACAATGTTGCCATCACGTCTCCATCACGAACAGAGCTCGATGAGGGTGTATACACACTGTTCATCAGTGACACGGACGGTGCTGAGCCATATGAGCTTGAATATACTGTTCCGAAGTACCAGGCCATCTCCGTGATGCCAGGTGAAGTACAACCGAGTATAGGTATTGAAGCTGCGAACGGCATCATCTTTGCAAGCACTGTGAGCGGTGGAAGCGGCTCGTTTCGATTTCTTTGGGACGATCAAACAGATGCAGTGGAGACCACGTTCCGTGCAGGTCTCGCATATGGCCACTACACGCTGACGGTATCCGATGCAGATGATATTGACAATTACGCTGAAGTTCACTTTACAGTCAAGCAGTTCAGGAAGCCACCTCCAAGGCGCCCAGCTCACCGCCTGCGACTGCCAGGTTTTTGAGTCACACTGACCTCTCAAACCTGAAGCCTAGCTCTTGGCATATGGTTTTCCACAACTGGTCTTGAACCACCATTTTATCCTTGCTCTTCAGCAGACTGAACCTCGCCGCGACGTGGGGGTACCCCAACAAGCGCGCCATTTTGTGGATGAGGTAGCTATAAGACAGCATGTTCGACCTCCCTTCAGGCCTGAGACGCTCCCACGGCGCTTGTATGAGGTTAAAGAGGTGGAGCAGCTCTCCTTCCTGTGTCTGGGAGAGAACGAGGGGCTCCTGATCTGTGGTCAGACACCATATTCGCGTCGTGTGATTGTAAAGGCGTGATAAGCCCAGCTGCTTGAGTATCAGGCGAATGTCTTTTGGGGTCACTTTGTGCAGCTCATCATGATTGTACGTCTTGGCGAGTTCTTGTGAGATTTTCTCCAGCACCTCAGCCTCTATCTGCGTTGACTCTCTCCCCTGCACTCTCTTGAGGTGGTCCCTGAAGTGGTTGCTGCGCTTGTACAGGTAGGGCGTATGAATGGAAACTCCCTCCCTGAAAGAAGTATCCGGCACCATATATTCATTCGTCTCACCGCACGTCAGGCAGATGCTCTGTGCGCTACGCGGCTCCAGCACCTTGACTGAATTGCAGAGCTCACAGTACTGGTCGTCGTCCTCACCGATAAACTCATCAATCTCGTTCTCGTCGACTGTGGTGCTGCATGCCTTCACCACAAGAAACGAAGTGATGGAGCACGTTTCCCTGCCTCCTATCTTCATGCGTTTCAAAAAGCGCTGATCCGGTTCGTTCTTGTGGTGGATGGCCAGTGCGCGTGCCAGTATTCTGGGAAAGAATGTCTTGATTTGGGGACACTTCTTATCGAAATCGAAAGAGGACAACTTTGAAGCCGCATCTGTGCATGTGGCCATGCGCTGCTCTGCGCTCTTTGCATCCTGCATGGCTGAGCTTTTGATGCGAGCTACCTTGGCCCGCTTGTACTGTGGCGTAGACTCTGGTGATGCGGCGCACTTGGAAGCGATGTATGCCTTGACGGCATATAATGGCGTGCCAGTGTGAAGTGCGTCATTGCAACTCCTCTCCGTCACTTCAGCCTCGACAATATCATGATGGGGGACCGCATCTAGGCATTGTATTTCACCTTCCTCAGCCTCGGCATCTCCAAACTCCCACGCATCACCATCCGATTCCATTTTGGTTTGGGCGCAGTGGTTGTGAGCTCACTCTTTGCAGACACACACAGATTATTTTGTGTGTAAATAGTACAGGATTCGCGCGCAAAATAATATTTCAGCACTGTATACACAATTAAAATGCTGCTGAAGACCTTGACCACAACAAGCGCTGGAGCTCACCAGGCTCTTGCCATCTGTATCGTGTGCACATATACCGCACTGTCATTGCTGTCACTCATGCGACATGGAGAGCGGTCACACTGTCACAACCTGAACCTGCGAGCGATCAGCATGTTGCGCGATGCAGCGCGCAGCTCTCTGCGTGCCGACAACACTACCAACTCTGCCGCCGACAGGTACGTGGATGCGGCACATGCGAACATCAACGTTTCTGCCATAGCAAAGTTGCTGACATCAGACACTGTCTCACGGTATGGCATCAGCATCGATGATCTGAGATCATACACGGAGAAGCAGCTCGATGGCGCGTACACTCGACTGGCAAACATGTGTCCCATTGCAGTCTCTACACCCCACTTCAAGGCCCTTCGCAAATCCTTTTAACACACAGCAGGGCAGGCACATGCAGCAAACACCTTCAGCAGCATGTGATGTTCAAGTTAAGTGTATTGATCACCAGCTCAAAAACTCCGCCGCGTGCGCCACAACGAAAAGCGCAAATTCTGAAGTGCGCACTCCCTTAAGAATTGGTCCAAAATTCTCAATTGCGTCTTGAGCCTTGGCCCGCAGATGCGCATTGCCATAAGCAAAGGCATTTCGGTCTGCGCGCAGAGCTATGGCTTTTTCGACAAAGTTGGACGCTGTGATGCCTGCCGTTTTGGCATCTTGAGACGCCAACAATGATATCTTGCGATCTGCGAGACCTCCGTATAACGCTGCAATGCCATTAGCAATATGCTTTTGCTGCTTTTTATAGGCTGAGCGAAGCAGTATCTGACCTGCGAGCGTCTCGATATGCTCAGCCGCAAGCGCGCGCAGTGCACGTCCATGCTGCTCCAGTTCACACCCCTGCTGGTCCAACGCACATCGCTGCTGCTCCAACGCACATCTCTGCTGCTGCAACGCACATCTCTGCGGTTGCAACGCACGTCTCTGCTGCTGCAATTCACATCTCTGCTGCTGCAACGCACATCTCTGCTGCTGCAATGCACACCTCTGCTGCTCCAACGTACACATGATCTCCTCGTGATTGGCAAGCAGGTGATCCATCTGCGTCTGCATCACCTGTTGTTGCCTGGGACCGCCGGAATGCATACATAATTGGAAGATATTATTCGTCATCATCAGAGCAACGCCTTATGCTAGCGATACCGCGGCAAGCAGTGGGTGCAACATACGGCACATGACAACACATTTTCAACAGCATGTGATCAAAGTCAAATGTATTAGTTACCACCTCAGGAACTCCGCCGCGTGCGCCAAAACAAAAAGCGCAAATTCTGCAGCGCGCACTCCTTTTAGGATTGGCTCAAAATCTGCAAGTGCTTCTTGAGCCTTGGCACACAGATCCGGCTCGCCATGAGCAATATTATTACGCTCTGCGCGCATCACTACTGCCTTGCTTACAAAGTTGGATGCCGTGACGCCTGCCGCTCTAGCATCTTTAGACGCCAAGAGTGATGTCTTGCGATTTGCAAGACCTCTGTACAACGCTGTCATATCTCGTACAGGAGGAACCTGCTGCTGTTTGTAGGCTGAGCGAAGCAGTATTTGACTTGCAATGAGTATGACCTTCTCAGCTGCAAGCGCGCGCAGTGGACGCCGCTGTTGCACGAGTTCACACTGCTGCTGCTCCACTTTTCGTCCCTGCTGCTCCAGTGCGCGCCTGTTTTCTTCTTGATTGGCAAGGAGCTGATCCATCTGCATGCGCATTACCTGGTGTTGCCTGCAACTCTCCGCCATGCTTTCCAGCACACCTTCTGACTGGCATACAACGCGAATAGGAGATGCCCCAACCATCCAGCCGCAATTGGCGGGGTCGTGTGCTTGACCATCCTTATATATATTTTTTATAGTCAAAGCAAGGCCATACTCTAGCGTCAAAGCACCAAGAAGAGGGTGCACAGCGTCCACCACGCGAAGCCCTTGCGCAGCGGTGGTGGACTTGAGGATGAACGCCGTGTCTTTTGCTGTGATTTCGATCTGAACAGATGTAGGCTGCGGAGCTAAGTCCACCTTGGTCTTCTTCTCTTCCTTGCGTAAAGACTCCTTCTTTCGCTTGGTCATTCTCTGTTGGTGTGTGGAGCTGCTGTCCACGATCCGCTTGAGGTATTAAAAAAACCGGAGTCTGCTACTCACATAGCTCGGGGTTCACGGGGTAGAGGTTACCGTATTTTTCGGACAATTGGTGAATCCCGGATAAGGATTCAAGAGGTTTAAGTGCGGCTCGCAGCCTCACACACACTCTCTCACTTCCATCTCAGACGACACATCAAGATCACCATGGTGTTCTTCAGCGACGACGGTACCACCATGCCAACCCTCGGTGAGGCCATCCGCGACATGGCTACTGCGTACTTTACCAGGCTCCGCATGCGCACCCTCAGCACGTCCGCTGCAGGTTGGTCCGGCTCTCCCCGTTGTCTGACTGGATCCTTCACGACGCCAGCGGGGATGGTGCAGCTGTGCCTGAAAGCCAGCACTCAGAGCGGAAACATTCCTACGCTGGTGGTGCAGCAGCTATACGTGCCCGAAGCCAGCCGAGGCCGAGGTGTGTGCAGGACACTTCTGCGAAGCACTATTCCCGACCTGGCTACCCGCGCTGGCTTCACGCAGGTACTTGTGCACTGCAGCGATAACGAGCCTCTGCGCGCGGTGCTACTGGGTTGGGGGACTGAGCAGTACACCGAGTGTAGCTTCGGGATGTTCTATAAGGCTCTGAGCAACGTACAGAGTCTGCAGTGGGGCGAGCCCCTTGTGGAGACGCCCACCTGTGTGGTGCTGCAGAAGCCGCCTTCTAGGGCCACCACCGCCCACTGAGTCTTGATCAATACTTGATTTCCGAGGCATGCTGTCAAGAGTGTGTTTTGATGCAGTTTAGATTTAGGTGAGTCATTTAGACGAGTCCGTTCCCCCCATGCTGAGTGCACGGTGAAGGTGTAAAAGTTTGAGCACTCGGTGGTGAGTTTAACAAGTAGGCCACAGCTGCACGCGCGCGACTCATGTACGCAGCGCACATCAAGTGTGGTCAGTGCACATGGAGGGTTTCACAGCATATAATCTAGCTGGTGCACTGGTGATCGTTTCAGGTCGCTCACACAGAGTCCACACGTCCCATGTGCAACATTGCTCAAATAGACCAGGTTTCCCGTGCTTCTCATCTTTCTCTCTTGCAATCTGTGCTTGTGCTCAAGTTTCTGTCTCAGCGTGTTTGCAACAGTTCAGGTGTGCTAATGTCACAATCTGCAGCTCGTCCGTTCAAGCGCGCTGCCGTCTGAAAGACCGCATTCTTCAGGTAAGGGCGTTGCTTTCTACGATGTTTCATTTGTGCGTTCACCTTGCAACGCTCCGAGTGCTTTGCTCAAAGGGTCACTATTTTTCAGCGTTTTAAGCTGTGTTTCGAGTGCTGTAACTGTTTTGCTGAGCATCATCACCTTGGCACCCTGTATGAGCGTGAGCCATACCAAGATGAAAACAATCAGAGCATACAGCAGCATGGTTGCTATTTCTGTATATAGAGGATAATATTTTTACCACCGGTGTCGCTTCACCAAACTGTCAATAACAGCGCGGCCCGGCCATGATGGCAGTTCCACTTGTACGACTTCTTCTTCTACAGAGCGCTTTGCCCCGGTCAACTGTGTCTCGTTCAGGACGGCATATGGCTTAACATCAGCATATGTGACTGGGTCAGGTGATGAGATCGGATTATTGAGTGTCATTGCATGTGGGGGCGATGGTAACTTGAATGTAGAGATCATCAGAAGCAGTGCCATGCATGACAGTAGACTCAAGTTGGAGCAGCGTAGAGCTTTGCCCACAAAAGACGCCAACTGTGATCCTGCACTTTTCGTTAGCCGCATCAGTGCTCCAAGTCCTCCTAGAGTGCTGAGCGCGCTGGTGCATTTGCGCAACGAGGTCTTGTTGACAGCAACAGGCTTCCCTATAGCGACATGCCGAAAGACGAGTCCATGGCCGAAGCATAGCGACTTGCGCACCACGACGTATCCACCTCCGACATCATCACCGACACCTGGGTTCCACCCTAGCCAGCACACTTCGATGCATTGCTTATTGTGGTATGCATCATCACCATTGACCCACTGCTTACAAAAATCACTGCAGCTATTATCTCTGACGCAAACAGGGGCAGTGGTAGAACTTGCAGTCACCTGGTCAAAATGTGCTTGTCTTGTGACACGTGCTGCGAGTTCACGCAATTTGTCAACTAGCTGGCGTGCTTTATGGTGGGAGTCTGAGCTTTCGATTTTGCGAAAAATACGATCAGCGCATTCCCTGCTGTCGCGAAATATGCTAGTGCTCATTTCAGCCTCGATCCATCGAATGTGTTCGCGTAGTATGCCGGCATTATACTGGTGCAGCTGCATGCATACCACAGGCTCCATCGGCATCTGCGGGTCAGGGCATAGAGCTCTGAAGTATGCTAGTGACATTTCTTCGATTTTACGATATATAATTCACATGTCGTTGACGTTGCTTGAGCATTGAGCGAAAAAAAATATATCGCATCTCACAAAGTATACTGCTACCATGCGCGCCTTCACGTTGTCTTGCATGATGCTGGCCACTGCGAACGCCTTAATCTCCAAGGAGTGTGATTTCGATAAGATTCATACAGCATGCCTGCTCGAGACAAATTGTATTGAGTGCGTCGCAGAGTATGTGGCACCTACCGATATCCCAGAGTACTGCTATCAATTCATCGAGGAGGTGTATCATCAGTACCCGATCCCGCCTGAGAACTGCAATGTGTATGACGCTGGCACATTCGCAAAGTTCATCAGATGCCAGGCAAAACTCTTGACTGGTGACAACAAGCACTGCCTGCGCCCCAGAACGCCAACACCACAGTCAGTTAGTCGGAAACCTACATCTGCTCCATCAGAAAAGACACATGAACCGAGTGCTGCTGGGCTCACTGAGATGCCAACAGTAGGTGAGAGCTCGGAGCCAACGCTTGAGCCTACCATGTCGCCCACAATGCCTCCAACTGTAGTTGCACCACCGACAGTAAAGCCAGTAAAGGGAGCGACTGCAATGCCGACAATAGTGCCTCGAACAGCGATGCCTACCGCGATGATGACAGGAGTGCCGACAGCTGTACCGACAGCTGTACCGACTGCTGTGCCAACAGCTCAGGGCACACCTGAAGCCAGTGGTGCAGCAGCAGTGCGGAGCAGCACCGCTCTGTCTTTGGTTGCTATGCTTGTTGCGATTATGGTGTGAAACAGGCAATTGCAGCAAAGCTCTGACTGCATATTCAGTGCGTTGATTTGCATTGATTTGGCTGCTCTTGTTTCTACTCCTCACCCCTACTACGACATCCAGCCCTTACTGCCGTTGCTAGACATATTACGGCGCTAAGCTGCCACTGTCTGCTTCTTATGTTTTTTGGTTCTGGCTTCATGATCCAAGGCAGCAGCTGTCGAAGTCTCTGATGCGATAGTGTAAAGGCGAATCAGTCCCGGCGGCGTGTACGCGCTGGCATCGCACTCACGTTCACCCGAGGCTGCGGTTGCCGCGACCGCTGCTGCGGTTGCCGCGGCTACTGCTGCGGCTCCTACTGCGCGATCGTTTCCTGTTGCCATGCTCAGCGACAGCTGACTCTGCGGCGTTGTGCTGTCCTTCGGAGGTGTTTTGTGTCAGCTCACTCAATTTGCGGACAGCCGCTTCAGCGGCCTCAAGGGCCTCTCCCGAAGCTTTCGCTTTTCCCTTTGCCTCCTCCAGACGCTCCTTAGAGGAATCGTAGGTCGTTCCAGCCGCCTGTGCAAGCAGAGACGTGGGTCAGGATCCACATTTGGGTAAGACGCTAATCATACACAAGCGCGTTCTGCATTACCTGTTCGGCTTCTGTGCTCTCCTTCTTCGCTGCCGTGTGTGTTGCAGGTTTGCTTCGGTCGCCCGCTTTTGTGCTTTCGTGGCATCTTTGGCAGCCATCTCCGCCCGCTGTTGTGCTTTAGCGGCAGCTCTGTCGGCCGCCCCCGCTGCTCCGCTTGCTGTGTCCTCCGCATCTTGAGCTTTTTCTAACTCACTCTTAGCGGAGGCATTCGCCTGGGCTATCTCAGCCTCCACCTTCTCTAACTCTTGCTGTGCAATCTTATTTGCGTACACAGCTTCCGTGGCGTTTGCCAACATGGCCTGCATGCTTAGCTGCAGACCTTTGATACATTCAAGTAGCTCTGCATTCGACTGTTCGCCGCTCATATCTGATGCACTGCTGCTGCTGCTGCTGCTGCCTGCCGCGTAACCCAAGCTGCAAACTTCAAGTCGAGCCTTTGAAGATCATCGGTACCTGCGAGCTGAACAAGAGAGGAAGCTCCGCTGCCGCTGTCAAGGGGTAGGTGGTGTTGACGCCTGCTATAACAAGGCAAGGTGAGAAATTCTACTGCATCTTTTGTCAGCGCTGCGCCAGCATACTCCTACATGTGAGTGGTTCTACATTTCGCCGCCTCATCTCCAGGTCAATTAGCGCAACGCCAATACATGCACAGCTGCCTCTGTATGCATGCTGTCATCTTGCTCTGTTGCGCTTGGGTGTTTTGCACTCAACAAGTGCAGTCTTTTCACTGATTGAGTGAACACGACTTGCTCTGATCATTGGTGCAGGTCCTGGCGCGATGGAGACAAAGGCAGGACTGTGGGGGGAGAAAGCGTTTTCAGATTTGCGACTCAGCATCGTTCAGGAGCGCTCATCAGGAGGAGGCCATGATACCAGCGGCCCTAAACTGACCCACAGCGACGAGCGCAATACAAAGAGGGCCAAGCTCGAAGGGGAGGCTGGGAGTGCAGAGGAGGAGGGTGCGTACGATACCCTTGCCGTACATGATCTGCACGCGGCAGTGCTAATGAACAGCAGCAGCGTCTTTTAAAGTGATGCTGAGCTCAGCCTCCGCGGACGACCCTCGACCCCTGGAGCGTAGTATCACCGTCATCAATCACCAGGAGTTCCTAGCTGTGGAGGACCTTATTTGGTGCATATACCACTCCAGGGTGCCGGATGGCACAGCACCGATTCGCGCCCTCCATGCACTGCGTGCTGCCGACAAGTATGCGGCTGATGATGTTGTTTTGGGGTACTCGGAGTGGCTCAACACGTTACACGTCACAGTGAGCCAGGAGGAGGCGTCGGTACTTTTGGCTTACCAGAATTGCTGCGAGACAGCCTGACTGGTACATTCACAAGCAAGGCCCTAGGTCGAACAGAACCCTGGCTTCGATTTCCTGCACATACCCCTCCGGACTTCTAGAGTGACTTTTCTCCAGGGCCAGTGTGCTCTTCAGGCGTTTGAAACTCAACTCCACTCTCCATCTCATCTGGTACAGCATCTTGACTTTCGAAACAGTTGATTCAAAATTGGTGGCGCATACGTACTTGACACCGTCAATGTAGTATTTGTACAGCCACATTGGCATGATGATTCCATCAGCGATGAGCACTACCTTCCTGTACGTACATCCTTGCCTGAAGAAGAACTTGACAGATCTGCAAGCATTTTCCCTGACTCTAAAAACTGCTCTAAGACCCTTTTCATTTGCACTACGCAGCATAGCATGAGATAAATAGCCCCTGTCAAACAGCATGGTGTCACCCCTGGACAATCTAGTCATGTGCTGCACGGCACACGCTCTTTCATTGAAGCTTTTTGAGGTGCACAGGTCAAAGCAGGTGCGAGAGTCCACATCGAGAGCAGACGAGAGCAGCATTAGACGGCGAGCTTCCGTTCGGTTGGAGGTTGTCTTGCATCCATAGCGAGCGAATGAGGGGTGCACCCGTACCTTTGAACCATCGATGGCGACGATTCTAGAGCCTTTGGTGCATGGTTTTTGTAGGCTGTAGTTGAGCTCCTTGAAGTACCCTGCAGGTATCTTCATACGTGCTTTGGACAAGGCCTGGTGCGTGAATTCAGCGTAGTCCCTCGGTAGCACATGCCTCAAACCTCTGTTGTCAATAGAAGATGAAATCAGATGAGAGAATATTGACCCCGTTGTGATCTTGCGGGATCTCTGTCGCCAGCTAGCGCGATCAAATTCTGCATACAAAGTTTTGAACATGTATGCAACATCTTGATCAACGCAATATACATTAAGTTGACAAACACCCTAAGTTGACAGTAGTGGTTGAATCATTACACTAACACTCACGCTGACACAGCTACACTCTTACACCTGCGCCTACACTCGCCCTTACACCTGCGCTTAAACCTGCACTGACAGTTGCACTTGCTCTTAACCCCTACGCTGACACTTTTACTTGCACTCGTAATGAAACCTACACTGACACTTCACGTACACTTGCACATACACTTTCACAGTACAAGCCAGTGGTGCTGCAGCAGCTCGGACCACTGCTCTATCCATGGTAGCTGTTCTTGCTGCAGTCATGTTGTGAAACCCTGCACACAATCACTGAGGCCCTCAATGTGCACGAGCGATGATCAATTACATTACTGCACGAGTCGAAGCATCGCGTGCGGCAGTTGCAATGTGTGCGCGGTTTGAGTGTGGTTGCAAGTACTTTGTATGATGCAAAGCAGTAGCTGCTGGTGTAACCGGTTTGCCAAAGCTGCTGCACACGCGTAATGTTTACACGACGAGAAAAGGAAAGCCAAGTCAGCCAATCACATGATCGATGAGATTCATTTTGCAGCTCTGTTGTTCCTGCACTGTCGCTTGTGAGCGGGCCAGTGAGAGCTTTGGCATTCTGCGGAGCAGTAGTATACCATCTTGCAAGCGCCACACTTCTTGGTTCCTGCGGCATCACATCCATCTGCGCTGCACAGCCTTTCAAAATGTTGAGATGTTGCCACACTCGCTCGGTCTGCAGCAGAGCTTGCCTCCAAAGCACCGCAGAGGCGCTCTAGAGCGGCACCGCCAAAGCGTTGTATCTCTTCTGAAGTTGCGAACGCTATCATACTTGCTCTACACACGTCCTGTGCCCCTGCATCTAGCAGCCTCCGCTTGTTGAGCTGACAAGCAGCGAGATTTGCAATGGCCAAGGTGCCAAAGGTGTGAAGCTGTAGCTCGTGGGAAAACGCTTGCATCGCAAGAGTCACCGCCTCGCAAACGCCAGCATCTCCGAACTCAGCGTAAGAAAAAGGATCTGAGGAGAGACGCGCAGCGACCTCACATGCGTGTTCCTGCAGCACCAGGCTGTCTGGACACGTTTTCATTGCATCCCCAACTACAATGCATGCACCAGCATTTCTTAGGCTTGATAGGTTCTCAGAGTCTAACGACAGTCTTGCAATAGCCGCGCACCCTGCCGCAAGGACTGCCTCTGCTGGAAACGCTCTCATCGCTGCGCAAGCCGCAATGTGAAGTCGTTCCAGTCTTAAGGCAGGAGAAGGCTGCTCAAGTGAAGCCCAAATCACCATCACCTGCAAACAGTAGAACTGGACCTCCTCCGATCCAATGCAGGAACGCATCGCGTCGGCAAGCACATCAGCCGCTCCGTGATCCTCCATCGCTGTCCATGCCGCAGGACTGCCAGCGACATTCATGATGGTAAGCAGTCCACGAAGCTGTAGTGCTGAATCCGCTGCATCTGCGTTCATGGCGTATATTGCTCTGGCCACAATCTCTGCTGCCTCTGACATGTCACCTTCACGTGAGGGCTGAAGGCAGGTGGCGAGGTTGAACTCAAGGCTTAGAAATGAGACGTCGTCGATCTACTGGCTACGCCCGCTGCTAACGTCTAATTTTGAAACAATAACAGCAGCCTGTCCTCTTAGTGCGTATGGTGGTAAGGTTCACAACACTCTACAACCTCAAGTTGTAGACTTCAAGCCTGGTCGGCAGAACTAAAATGTGTTATAGCGCAGCAGCAGAGCTGTTATTTGCTACCTTTGGGGAGGTGCCGGTGCTGTGGAGGCCTGCTATATGTAACAAGGCAAGATGAGGAGTTCTCCTGCACCTTTTGTCAGCGCTGCCAGCATACTCCTGCATGTAGCGGTTTTCCATTTCGCCGCCTCAGCTCCAGGTCAATTGGCGCAACGCCAAGACATGTACAGTTGTCTCTATATGCATGCTGTCATCTTTCTCTGTTGCGCTTGGGTCTCTTGCTCCTGCTCTTCCACCTGTGCTTGCATCTGCTCTCGCACCTGCGCTTGCACTGACATCTGCACTGACACTTGCACTTGCTCTTTACACCTACTGACACTTGCACTTACACTTGCGCTTGCATGTTCACTGACACCTACACCGACACTACACTCATACTTACACTTGCGCTTGCATTTGCACTGACACCTACACATACACTGACACTTGCACTACTGCTTACACTTGCACTGACACTTTACTACTATCAGTACCACTGAAAACTCACTCTGACACTTCCGACACCTACACTTACACTGACACTCACCCTGACACTCACACTTGCACTGACACCTACGCTTACACTGACACTCACACTCACACTGATACTTGCGCTTGCATCGGCACTTACACTGACACTCACACTGACACTTGCAGCACTTGCTATTGACACCTACACTCACAGTTACACTTGCTCTTGCACTCTTGCTCTTGCACTCTGCACTTGCACTGACGCCTACGCTTACACTGACACTCACACTTGCACTGACACCAACACTGATACTTACGCTTGCATCAGCAATTACACTGACACTAGTCCGTGTACTGACACCGCACTTGCAAAGGACTGCACTACAAATATAAAATCTTGTGATGCACTCATGGAGAATTCAATGTCTGTCAGAGAATGTGACAGGTGCAGTGGCCTGAAGCAAAATGGTCAGAGGTGCAGCCGGCGGACTTGTATGACCGGCACGTGGTGTTGGCAACATCTACGATCGGAAACAAATTTGAAGGTCGCGCCTTCCACAATACCCGGTGCCGGACTTGGACTATTCAGTGTAAAGACAATTGAAGTGACGCGGGCACAGCGTGCTGCGGGTGTTCGCATCATCAAATACACAGGGGAGCAACTGACAAATGAGCAGGTCAACGCACGCTACGGTGTTGGCCCTCGGCCATACGTGCTCGGCTTGCGGCGACCAGCAGGTATGAATGTGGATGCCAGGAGCACACAGTCTTCTGTTGCCAGGTACTGCAATGCAGGCGACCGCCCTGGACATGGGCTTACATGCAATGCTCGCTTCACAGAAACAGGGTGGTTAGTCGCAACCCGCACTATACCAGCTGGTGCTGAGATCATTACCAAATATGGTGGGGGCTACTGGAGATCTTTTAATGCAACAAGCTGATTTGCACAACAATTGCTGCTGTGGATGATGCAGTCTGTCATTAATTATATTGTCCTATTGTCTGACAATGAGCCTCCTCCGCTGCATCGGTCGCATACAAGACGTTGGAGGCTGGATTGTAGTAGTCAACAATGCCAGTAAAGAGGTGGTTTCACGCTCTCGAAACGTTGGCAAGGTGTCCAAATTCTATGACCTCCGCAAGCATGGCACCACACGAGTGATGCGAGTGGAACACCTGCCTATGGTCATTAGCTCATCATGGCGTGTGTTCACGGTATTCTTTCGTGCTGTGAGCGGCAGGGAGGATCTGACGCTGGTTGAGGGCTGCCCGCTGCACCACACATCATCATCGCCGCACGACTGCGCTATTATTCGGGACATTGTTGACGACATGTGCTCCTTCAATGATGAAGCTTCCCTGTTTCGAGGTGCGTGTGAGGGGCTGAAAAGGATCATAAGGTATGACAGGGCGATGGCTTACCAATTCGATTCTCAATGGAACGGGCAGGTGATCTTTGAACGCATCATCGGCAGCGACCCTGTCTCCTACCTGGGCCTGCATTTCCCCGAGACAGATATACCGCAAGCAGCGCGGGACATGTACCTGGAGCAGCGAGTGAGATTTATATTCGACGTAGACAGCGCGGAGGTCAGCTTTGACACGCGTGGCACCCCAATCAAGCTCGATCTCAGCGAGTGCGTTCAGCGCGGGGTCAGTGATGTGCATGTCAGGTACATGAAAAACATGGGCATACGTGGTTCCGTTTCGATTGCCATCATCATGCGTGGCGCCCTATGGGGCCTTCTCGTTCTCCACTCTAAAAATGGGTACAAGGTGATTGACAGTGTGTCTATGGACGCCTGTAAAATCATATGCAGCATCATCTCAATGAAAATGGACGAGTTCAGGTCCAAGAGGCGAGATGAGGTCATGAGGTCCACAGAAAAAGAATGTGCAGCGTGCGAAACTGTGACTGACCTCCTGAAGGTGGCATCATGCAAGCTGCAGTTGCACACTGCATTCACCCTCATGCGCGGAGAGATGAAGGTGCTGCTGGACTGCGACGATGCAGACATGGTTATCTCAAGGGTCATGAGTGCAGACTTTGAGGAGGACATTGTTGTTGCGCCCTACCGCGTGCTGCGCATTGGCATGGGCGACGGTGACTGCGCGTACCTCATCAGGAAGAGCGTGATGGAGGAGGTGTCATGGAGTGGTGACCCTTCCAAGCCTTATATTGAGGTAGACGGCGAGGTTCACCCCAGAAACTCGTTCAGGACATTTGTGCTCAAGAGGATGCTGGAGCCGCTGGAGTGGAGTAGCACTGAGAGAGACATTGTCGATCTTCTGCGCCTGCACATGCAGTCCTGCAAGCGGAAGGAGTTGGTCATGCAGAGCACATCAGGTGGCGCAATTGTGTCCTCACCAGCTCCCCATGAAGTGTGAGCATCTTGTACGAGCTCTCATGTGAGCTTCAGGTCACATTCGTCAAGGGCGTGCTCAGCATTAACCAGCTTGCGCAGTCATCTGCAAGTGTGACACGGCGTTCACACAGCGAAGGAGCTGACGTGGATGTGGCAGAGTATTGAAGGTCGGTGAACGGCCGCAGCGTGCGCTGCTCTCCGCATATATTTTCTTGTCATTCAGCATACACTATTTAAAACATGGTGCATCCTTTTATACTACATGTTGGCACAAAGGGCATGCGTGGTGCCCTTGCTGGCGGGTGTGCAGGGTTTGCAATGGGAGCAGCAGCAGCCGCGCTCAGCCTGCTCTTTGGTGGTGACGATGCGCCACCATTGACATACAATTACAAGGGCACCGAGCTTGCGTTTGAGAACTTGGAAGCCGTACAAGACATGCAGATGGAGGAGGACCTCACAACGATTGACCAATACAAGAGCTACAACATTGCAGCACATGGCACCGCATGCAAGGCAGTGCAGCGCTTCGTAGACTTCTACCTGCACTGGCTGAAGGACAATACTGCGAGGAAGAACTGCACTGTGCATATCGCTCGCATGCAAAAAGCGGCCAAGAGAGCGGACAGCAACTTTCGAAAGCTCTTGTACAGTTTGAAACAGATCAATTTTCAGGTCGCTGCAGAAGATGTCGAGCAAGCTTCGATGGAGCTGCATGTGTCGTTCGAAAAAGTAATCGCACTCGCTAGGGAAGAATCATTGCTGCGCGACAACGAGGTCAACACCAACACATCACCCCAGTGACGCCCCCTGTGCGGCCGCGGCCACGGCCACCAGTGAGGTCTCAAGGAACGGGCAAGGCTCCTCGTCCAGCTCTTTGACGAAATCGAGAAACTTTGGCAGACTGGTGCTGAACCACTTGGCGTCAAACTTGATTTCGAAAATCTGAAGCAGGCGCTCACACCTCATGTTGTCGCACACTTGCCCTTCAGGGTTGAGCTTGAGGTAATAGTACACGAGATGTGTCACCTTCAGGCTCGCGCAAGCCATCTGAAACTGCGCTTGGTAGAAATGAGCGCGTTTCTCTTTCTTGTGCTTCTTCAGGTCCGATATGCACTTTATCTCCACATTTATGCCCCCTTCTGTCATACCATCCAGGCTGGCCGCGAGTCTGGGGTGTTCGGGGTGAGCCACGGGGAAGAGGTTGGTAATGACTTTCACGCCCTTGAGGCGCTCGTACGCGGCGATGGCCTCGCCTTCAAAATCATGGCCTGCCTGTGTATATGCGTTGCCCTGCCAGGGCTGCTGCTTCCCCGTCTTCTCCCCGATAAGTCGTGCCCTGGATTTGACTGCGGACCCGATGATCTTGGCGCAGTCGGAGGCAGTCAGCCGAAACTTTCTCCACTCAAGCCACTCTGCCGTGTTCTGTGCCGGAGCGCTTGATGAAAGCACGTGTGCCACGCCGCTGCTGTCCATGTGCTCCTCCATGGCGCCTGTGGCAGAGATTGTGAGGAGTACCGCACGGGGCGATGCAGCCACACAGAAAGATTCAAGCTTAGAAAGTGACTTCAACCCGGTGATATTTTATAACTTCAACCCCGACGAACTCCGGCGAACCCCGGATGTGGGATTGCACCCGTCACAATAGCAGCTCGGCCTCCACTCACTCTCCTGCCACCACGACACCGACACCAGCGGCACACCACCAGCACTGAGCCGTAGCAGTATTGATATCAAGACCGCGCGCCCGCTGTCAACCAGCAGCGCAGGCGACCGAGAACACGCACCAGCCGCCTTTCCCACCCGCCGCAAAGCACCATGAGCGCCATCACCACGGACCAAGCCGAGCCCACTGCTGAGGAGCTAGTGGAGTTGTTTGATGACATCCTCCACACCATTCGCCTCGACGACGGGGACTGCGACTGCGGCAGCTTTGATCACCTCATTCAGCAGCTCTCCGAGATGCAGGATGGCGATGTCCGCGACCTGCTGAGGCGACAGCCGTCCTGCGGGTTTGAGCCCGGTTTCGGATATGTAGATTATGAGGTCGTGCAGCAGGAGCACATGGCTCAGATCCTAGGCGAAGGGTACAAAACGCAGCCGAGCACCCCCGAGAGGCCAGGCACCCCCGCACTGTCGCCGCGGCCCTCGTTCTACATCGGCTGCGACGCTGAGGACCTCGTTGCCTGAACAGTTGGTAGGAGTATCTCAAATGCAGACCAAACTTTTTCTGGACATGACCGTTTCTTTCTCGATGAAACTGCTGCAAGTGCATTGCTGCAATGCTCACAGTTGAAATCATTGCTACTGCAAGTGCATCTCTGCTTCGAAATCACAGCTGCTGCATGTGCAACTCTGCCGTACTAGCTCTTGGCTTTGCGCGGCGTTGATGCTCGCTTCTTGAACTTGGTGTTTTCTTGCGGCTGCAGTATCTGAAATGAGCAGAGCAGATC
The DNA here is from genome assembly GCA_017506865.1 of Tribonema minus. Taxonomy (NCBI): domain Eukaryota; class Xanthophyceae; order Tribonematales; family Tribonemataceae; genus Tribonema; species Tribonema minus. The sequence goes on along the minus strand of JAFCMP010000090.1, from coordinate 1,000,419 downwards.
GGAAGATACAATCATCACGCCTCCTGCATTGTCAAACTCGCCGCAGTAGTTGGGTGCGGAGAAGATCGTTACCAGTTTTCTCTTGGCAAAAAACTCGTACCCGTCCTCTACTACTTGATGCGCGCGGCAGATGAGATCAATGTCTAGTTTTGCTGTAAATTCATCAACAATGTCCGCACCGAAGGTGTAACTCACGCCGCGGTCATTCGGCCCCCAGCCCACAGTGCCTGGCTCAGGGTCGCTCCACAGCAAATCACAGTATAGACCCTCATCCGGCACAGGTGTGGGGCGCCGTAGCTGACGTATGCTGTCTAGCGAATCGAGGGAAGGACTGAGACCGCCATGCATGCAGAGCACACGCCCGCCTACAATGGCTGAAACTGGCATGCAATCGAAACATGCAATGAACTTTTTATACAATGATACCGAGTACCGTCGTTTGCACTCATCGAAAAAACCGTAGAGCTTGTTGATTGATGAACACTCGTGGTTTCCTCTCAATATAAAAAACTTGTCGGGGTACTTCAAACGGTATGCGAACAGCAAACAGATCACTTCGATGCTCTGCTTGCCTCGGTCTACATAGTCGCCTAGGAACAGGTACTTTGTGCATGGTGGATATTCTGCATACTCAAACAGCCTCAGCAGGTCATAATACTGACCGTGTATGTCACCTGCAATTTTCACAGGGGCTTCAACCTCGAGCAGCATGGGACCAGACAGGAATGCATCTTTCGCCATTGCGCACAGCGTGGCTACATCACTTTCTGGGATGGAAGCCATCGTGTCAGGCTTGCTGTGTCTTAGTGCTGTCAAACGTTCAATTATCGAATCCAGGCCACAGAATGGCGGTGCGTCCTTCATTGGTGTAATTTCTGCCTCAAGGCAATATTTTATCGGTGCCTAGCGTTGCACCTGTACGTATTGCATACTGTCCAGCACAAAACCTCACGTCCTACGTCGCCTTGTTGGCGACTTTGACGCAGCGTGCCCTGACCCTACTCCCAGTGGAGTATGCGGTGGAGGGGGCTGTGCGACAGCACCATTGCGAAGTGGGAGGAGTGTTGACGGCAGCAGAGTAGCTCGTAGGTCGAGCAATGGTGGCACCTGCTGAAAATGTTAATGCAGCTGCTCTCTGCGAAGCTGTGCTCGTGTCAGCAGCATATTCCGCCCCTACTCCGACTGCAATACACGGAGGTGGGTCTGTGCCGCAGCGACTTTGGTACCTGCTGGCGCACCTTGGCATGTTGTGATTTGTGGTGATTTTGCTCACCATTCTCTTCAGTCATTGCTGTATTTGGGCCGAGAGCCACACTGCTTATGGCGTCTTGAGAGACGCAAGTTTACGAGCTTGAGCAGCGTTCTGCTGCCTTCTTCTGCTAAGCGGGCTAGAAGCACCAGTGGGAGACGGCGTCGATTTTGATGCAGCTGCTCGCTGTGAAGCTGTGCTTGTATTAGCAACGTGTCCTGACCCTACTCCCAGTGGCGTATGCTTTGGCGAGGCCTGGGCCTTGGGTGAAGATGGCGGAGTCTTTACTGCAGCAGCGTAGCTCATAGGTTGAACAGCGCTCGGACCCGCTGCTGCACTTGCTGGCGCGCTCACAGGCACACTTGCTGCTGCGCTTGCTGCCGCACTCGGGATGGTGGCAGCCCTCAATGCGGCCTTTGCGCTGGCAAAGTCTGCAGCAGATGCGGGTGCACTGGCACCTGCAGCACTCATGGAAGTGGGACTGGAACTTCTCCTTGCTGGAGAGTGCACGTCGCTGTATGAAGGAGCACCGACAGCAGGAGACGATCCTCTGCGTGCTGAGGGTTGCGCTGTTGCAGCGCCAGTTGATGCAGCAGCTGATGCAGCACTTGTTGCGCTTGAAGGACCAGCAGTACCTCTTAGAGCTGCTCTAGCAGCATCTAGGCCATCTGGCACGCCGCTGTGTGAAGACCCAAGACTAGGAGACGATCCTCTTCGTGGCGAGTTTCGCGCAGTCGCAGCACCAATTGATGCAGCAGCTGCTGCGCCACTTGTAGCGTTAGAAGAACCAGCAACACCTCTCAGAGCGGCTATGGCAGCGGCGAGACCATCTGGCGTGCCGCTGCTTGAAGACCGCCGAAGACTAGGAGACGATCCTCTCCTAGGAGACGATCCTCTTCGTGGTGAGTTTACTGCGGTCGCAGCACCAGCTGATGCAGAAGCTGCAGCCAAGAAAGCAGCAGCAGTGCGAGCTTCACGTTCAAGACTTGTCAGCAACGCAGCATCAATCTTGGTGAGGAAGCGTGGCTTTATGTCTGTGTCTGGCAGCGCAGAGTACAACTGCTTGTCCACCCACCGTCTGATGTCTTCCACATCAACAGAAGATGTGTACCCTGACCCTGTAGCATTCAGCAGGAGCAGTGACGTTCGAAGGCCGGGCGTCAACAGCTTGACGGTGTCCAGCCCGTCCTCAATGGCCTTGTTGATTGAAACTGCACACTCGCTCGGTGTGAACATCCCACCCATCATATTGTAGTGGTCCCATTCTTCTAGCGCCTTGCTGGCCAATTTTGTATGGCTGTCAAGACCAGCGAATTTACCCAAGTACTTGTCCAGCTCTCTCCTGCAACTTTCGATTTCGTCACTTATCTCCTCAATGTCGGCGCTAGCGTCAAGCAGCAGTTCTTGCAGCGCTGTAACAATGTAAGCTACCATGTTAAAGCAGACTGATTGTGCTCTTGCCTCTGCCATGGCCCACATGTGCATGGCACTGATGTTGACCGCATTGTCTACATTGAACGGGAGCAGCGTTTTCTCGTCAGGTGTCAAATGATACAACTCAATGACGGCATCCCACAACTCCTGATCCCTCTCAGCAGTAAGGCGTAAAATGAGGTCACCAACCCCGGCGGGCAGCGGCAGTATGCAGGCCGCGTATCTGGAACACATGTCCATGTTGAGCCGATCGCTAGCTGCTTCGAGAGTGGCTTCCACGTGTGCAGGAGTCATCCTAGCAAAGTCCTCAAATGACTCAAATTTCAACATCAGGTCCATATCCTCGTCCATGTCATACATTGCATTTGCGGTTGAAACAGGGTCTTTCGGATCGAAATACTGATTCAAAGCGCCACGCATTATTATATTGCTTAACAGCAGGCACAGAAAAAAATATCTCAAAACAATAGTTCAATTGTCACGTCACTTCCTACTGACCAAACACACCATTGCATACCAGCAGCGTGATCAGCGATGGAGACGCCATTATCCTCTGACGCGTGGACATGGATCACGGCTTTTCTCGGCGAGGGTCATTATCTGTTGGCGTCGCTGTGCAAGTGTGCGCAGGAAGCGTATCGTGCTCAGCATGAAGCCTACACTTTCACCCGGCACATTACATCAAGTAGGTCACAATTGGCATGGGGGGTGGCATGTGGTGCTCCTGTCACGGAGCATCTGCACGAAAAAGCATGCGCTGCAGGATGTTTGGATGCGCTGAGGTATTTGACTCTGTTAAAGTGCCCTGCAGGTGTCAGCAGCAGTGCGGTGGCAGCAAGCTCTGGCAATTTGCAATTGATGAGCTATTTAAGGGCACAGAAGACGCCCATCGACTCCTCTGCTGCAGAAGCCGCAGCAGAAGCGGGGCACTTTGCCATGTTCAGGAGGTTGAGGTGGCTGACCGCAGGAGATGATGACGGCCCAGACTGGCTGTGTGCCGCAGTCGAGGGAGGCAACCCCCGCCTTGTCAGGCACTTGCTGTCGAGCCATTACTGGTCTGATGCTCATACGATCACGCATGCAGCCGCAAAGTCTCTTGAGCTCGTCAAAATGTTACGGGAGGATGATGATTGCGAGTGGGATGCGAGAGCGGGCAATGCAGCAGCACACGCAGGCCTCATCGATGTTTTGGACTATCTGAGTGGGAGTGGCTGCGAAATAGAAGGAAATATACACAGCATAGCTGCCAAGAGCGGACACGTACACGTCATGAGATGGGCGCACCAGAAGGGGATTGCAATGGACGAGGAATGGTTTTGGCGTCACCTGCACGGAGCGCAAGTCACGCTCGGCGTGGCGCAGTATCTCGCTGACGAGGGCCATCTTGATAGCATGCTGCTGCATGATGCGAGTGTAGCGCCCGGAGCGACATGTCGGGAGGCGCACGAAGCTGTACAGTGGATGAAAGGCGCTGGCATACCGGTCACATCCAAAGTGTGCGTAACAGCAGCGCGGGACGGCAATCTGTCAGTGCTAGCTGCGTTGAGATCTATGAACGTCACCTGGGATGAGCAGGTGTGCACCAGCGCAGCGGAACACGCTCACCTACACGTTCTCAAGTGGGCCATTAAGAACGGATGCCCATACTCTGCCCCCGACCTCACCTTTGCAGCACTCACATCCTGCAACATGGCTGTCATACAGTACTTGTCGGATCAGCAGCTTCTCACACCGCCTAGCATACTAGGGTATCATGAGATGATGCGTGTAACAGAGGCATGCGACACACAGCGCCTGTCGAGATGGCTGCTCAAGCACGGATATCAGTAAGCGAGCATGCAGGCAGAAAAATAACGACCAGAAGTTTACACATTGCATGAAACTTTTATTTTGCATCCGCTCACACACCCAACCACACACACAAGACACGCACTATTGCTTTCCACAAGTCCCCCGATAGTTGCAGATTTATGCATTGCTGCCCCCATGTTGCAGTGCTCTGCAGTGCATCGTCCGCGTGCACATGTCCGGTTCCTTTTTCCCTCGACAGTTGCAAGGCACTTGTTGTCGTTGTTGCGTCCTGCTGTCTCACAGGTTGACCTGTGCAGAGGCGTACGCGCCCATAGAGCGAGGGCCAGAGGCATAGCCACTGATGGCCTGCACATTGTTTGACATAGTGAAGTGAGAGTGAGTGGTCTGGGCTGTGGCACCAGCTGGTGTGGCTGGGAAGAAGGAGAAGGCGTGGCTCACATTGCCACGTCCACCACGTCCCGCATACCCTTGCTGCTGTATGAGCTGCTCTGACAGGGCACGTCCTCCTATGTGCAGCATGGGCATCTGGCGTATGAGGGCATCGTGATCAGCTATGTTTGCAGTAGTCGGCGTCATGCTGCGCGGCACTGCCAGCACGCACAGCAGAGACTCCTTGAAACCGACGGGCTGGAGTACAGAGCGATGAGAGATTGTAGATGTATCACGCTTGAACTGGCTCGGGTAGCGCCGGGGGCCGGAGTCAGAGTCATCATCATACCAACCATCAGAAGAGTCCTCATCTCCAGACATGTCTTGCCCAGCGTATGCCGATGTTGTTGCACTAGACTTGGCGGCAGCCCGCTGAGGCCTGTCATCGATTGTAGCTCGCACTAAGGCTGGCGCTTCGCGCTTTTTGCCCTTGGAGACTTTGGTCTTGTTCACGGCTGCCTTCTGTCGACTAGGTTGACAGAGCTCTTTGCTAGGACCGCTGCAGAAAGGCAAATCGAAACACACACAGGTCGTCAGCTTTGAGAAGCAATACAGTTGGTGGCACACCTCAGTCACAGCAATGCACTCAGACATCAAGCGTACATCCCATTGTCAAACTTACGTGTTGCCCGGCAGGTAGTAGCAGATCGCTCTGCCAGGCTTGGTCTTCAACACGTAGCGCAGGCCCGCTTCAGCCGTGTAACTGTCGATGAACTTGTCCAGCTTCTGGTACCTGCTCCTTATTCTGGCTGTGTCATGCTCTAGATCGCGGCGAGCTTTGAACTGCAAGCGGTTCCACAGACCGTCGTCGCTGTAGATGAGCTGCGTGAGGTCCGGGCGCCGTACCCATGGCTTGTCGTGTTTGAGGAGAAACTCGCGGGTGAAGTCGGCCAAGAGCATCACCTTGGCGGAGGCCATAGGTTCTTCAATGTCAGACATGGTGGCTGCTGTTGGCTTGGTGCTTGGTGGCCGGTGTAGTGGCTGCAGGTTGTGATTCAAGCTGTGGCTGCGGGTTCACGAGATTCAAGACAATATTTCAGCACTCCGCGAACTCCGGATCCCGAAAGGTTTGAGAGTGGCGCATTCTGCGTTAGAATCAACCGACGTTCTAACGCTCCCGTGTTGGAACTGGCCGATGCTTCTAACGGTGGTGGAGGAACAACAAGTGTAGCAGCATGAAGTCCAGAAAGGCTATTGTCGAGGCTACCGCTGCTGAAGCTGCTGCTGCCCTCGCACTTGAACGTAAAAGGGAGAACCAGCGGCAGCGAAGTGCGAGGCACTACGCAAAAAACAAGCCGGCTGTGCTGAACAAGGAGCAGAAGAGGTGAGCAGCGAGGAAGGTGGCCAAGCACTTACTGGCCGCCATCATTGAAATCATGGACGATAATTACATAGAAGAGAGCATAGAACAGGCAGCGCTGAGGGCCAGTCAGGCCGCAGCGGCACGCATCAATCTGGCTCAGCTGCGCGTGAATGATGGGTTTCCCGTCATTATTATCAACTTAGCGTAACGCCAAGCCGGTCCTGTGCCCCTAACGTCTTGGCAGCAACAGGTATGAGTATTGGCCTGTCTACACCCCCACGATCCCTATAAGTTGTATCCAGTCGGCCTCCAGTTTTGGTAAGCGCTTCATATGCCGGATATCACATATACCCCGCGCATTCCGATGACGCCCCTTGCCCCTCGGTCTCGATCGAACTCAACAGTAGGTGTGTGGGGATGTAGGAGGCAACCATGGCTTGTTGTGCACAGCCGTGTTCTATAGTCGATCCCATCCTCATTTTCGTAGCCGCACCCCAGGCATGTCTTGGTGGTCCATGCGCAAGGTATCATGACTGTAGCAGACCGCTGACAGACGGCCCTCACGATTTTCTTGAGAGGGGCAGCAGCGCACCCCTTCTTCGGCTTCCAAACGCCGTCTTCAAACATGACAATGCGCTTGCCGTACTTGTGCCTGCCTCCTTTGATCGGGGCGATCCGCTCAGCAACCTCCTCCACTGTCCTCTGAATAGCTCTGAAGCGGAGAAACCGGTGACCGCGCCTGTGGGAGGTCAGCACCTCACCCCATATGGCTCCGCACACAGTATTCCATGCCCTGCAGTATCGCGTGAAGGTGACGTAGTCACAGGTGTTCTTGCGCTCCGTCTGCAGTTGGATCAGCGCCTGTCCATAGGGCTTGTCGGCCCGCCCTGCGCAGCCTCTCTGCATCCTTCGATTTCTTGGTGAATGTCTTGGTCTCCCACTCTCTGCTGCTGAAGCTGACATCGGGGTGATCACCGAAGGTTATGTCTGAAGCGTTTTCTATTCGCCAGTCCTCTCCTCTGATTTTAACCCCCTTCACCGTGGCGACCTGCCCTGGATCTACAGGAGTGACTGTGACACCGTTGAAACCCTCCAGACCGGCCGCGGTGTGAATGTGGCGCAGGTTGTACACCCCATCTCCCCTCTCCAGCACTTCTTCGAGGGTGGTATCCGCAAAGCTGACTCTGTACCCTGCCTTGCTGAGTTGCAGCATGCCGGGGACTCCAGGGTGCTCTAGGGCGGATGTGATGAGTTGAAGCCTTATCTGCTTACCATCAGTCTCGAAGGAGGGGCCGATCATCCACGGTACGGGTAAATCCTTCCCCTGTCTCACCATCTTGAGAGCCGCAAACATGCCGTGCTCGCTACGAGCGTACTTGTTGAAGGCATTCCGCAGGCGAGGTATCCCTGCCTTCTTACTGAACGGGTCCATGATGGCTTTGAACCACCACGGGTCACCATCGGCAATGCAGACCTTGAGCTTAGGAAAGAGCTCACATATGGCTTTCTTGCAAACGCGAATGAAGGTAGCAGTATTGTGGTTGATGGGCAGAGGACTCATGATGCGGGGTGGTGTCTCGTAGAAGGTCCACTTGTCCAGCAAGACTTGTCGAGCCTGCTTGTTGGTGTCTTTCGGGTATATCTTCGGATAGGCGGCGTATGCAGCAGCAGTGATGGCATCATACCGCATTCGATCCTCTGCAAGAAATAGCTCCTGTAGCTCGAGGAGGTGTCTCAACTTTCCTGGGTCGTCTGTGTCAAAAAAGTCCACTGTCATGGCACACAGCTGCTCCACGCTGTCGAAGCAGCCGTTGAAGCCGAGACGCTGCAGCTCCGCCCTTAGAGCTGCCATCACGTCCATCTCGGACCTGGTAGACAACAGGAACGTGCAAAGCTCTCCGATGCGCCTCTCAAACACCTTCTTGGTGAAGGTGACACGGCTGCGCAGCTTGACCTTGAGCCCCCACTTCACCAGCGATTCCCGTCTGCTGTCGAAGTGCACCTCGATGAATGTCTTGGCCGCCGTCGCCATATCTGTAGCCTGGTTCTCGAACACTCTTGTTGTGCCCGCCATGGAAGGGTAAGCTACAATTCCTGTAGCAAATGAGAACTCGTCAAATTTCTGCTTCACGGCGAGACAGGCGGTTGCCGCGCCCCTGCAGCAGGAGAGACACGCCTTGAAGAAGGCCTCATCTGTCTTTGGCAATGTATCGTCCTCGTCTAAGGCGCGGATGAAGATCCAATTGGCCAAGAGTGAAGCATTCACACGCACCTTTGACGCGTGGTCTGAGACAGCGGTGAACTTCTCCACCATGGCATCGACGGTGATGCCTTCGATGGGGGAGTCCCGGAGCACTGTTCTGAGACCGATGGGGATGGTGCTGATGCGCTCAGGCCTGTCCTCATCTTTGCCCCATTTCAACACCCCGAAGGTGCGCAGCATGAGAGAAGCCAGGAGCTTGACAGGGCTTGGAAGACCGCCATTCTGCAATCTGATAGCGTCGCCAAAGGCCCTGAACAGGCGGTTGCGCAGGCAGTCTCCGTCCAGTTCTGTCTTGGCCTTCTTCCTCGCCTCGGCTGCCTTCTCCTTGGCCTCAGCTACCTCTTCTGCAGTGCGTTTCGGCTTGGCTTTCTTCGATTTCATAGCATCCTGAGCTTGTTGATCTTAGCTCAATATTATAACCCACCAAAGCCGACCACGGCGCAGTCGCCAGTGATATGCGCGCGGTGAGCGTGAGAGTGAATGGCAGTGAGATAGGAAGCCTCTGTTTTTTTGCACCCTTTGAATCCCTTAATTGTTTTTGTGCCCGAATCTCCGGCAGAATCGAATTCGTGCCGAATCTCCATGCAAAAGTTCGATGCCGAATCTTGCAATGTGAGCTTCAACTTGAAGCAGCAACTGCTGCCTCAGGCAACTTCCACGTCATACACCTGATATGTTAGTCATACTTACCGAGACCAAGCCCAAGACCTACATCTCATTTCTGACCCTGGTTGACGTAACGGTCGCTGACATATGAGGTCATCCACAACTTATATGGGGTGGATGAACCTTCCCAGCAATTTGACAAAGGAAGCCCTCCTCAAATGCAGCTCTCTGCACACCTTTATCAGATAAACGACATTAAGAAAGTCGTCCAAGGCTTTTAAATAGGACTTGGGTGTGCTAGTTTGGACACGTCTTGCCTGTGAAGCTGAGCCTCTTTCAAGGGAAAGCACTGTCATGGTGTCATATAAGATACGGGCTTGGATTTCCTGAACGAAAGCTCTGCAAGTCATGGAGTGTGAAGTTTCTAGGTTGAGGTCGGACTTGAGCCTTCTGAAGATGGTCTCTACCCGCCATCGCATGCCATACAACTGTTTCACCTCTGCCGGAGTCGCAGTAAAGTTTGTGAGGCATACATACACCTTGCCGTCTATGAAGTATTTCACCAGGTTGTCATGCACAAGGTTGCCATCCAGTTGTCTTATTACTGTACGGGCTATCGTGGCGGACGAGTTGAAAAACTGTTTGACCCCCCTGAAAGCATCTCTCTTGAGTCTGAACACCACGTTAACCTTAGGTTCATAAGCTCGTGCAAGCAGCTTTGATGAGTAGTATCCCCTATCGAATATCATGGTGTCCCCTGCCTTGGCTTTAGTCATGTGCAGAAGCGCAGACCTACGCTCATTGAAATGTTCCGACACAATAGCATCGAAGCAAGTTCTAGTCTTCACATCCAGCATGGATGACAGCATTGCAAGTGGTCTCTTGGCAGGACGTGACACGGGTTTATCATTGGTGCGGCTCTTAAACCCTTCTTTCACAAAGGAAGGATGGACATGCACTTTCGAACCATCCACAGCGTAGATGCGCTGGCCAGTTTGCTGAAAGGGCTTTTGAATAGACTTATTCATTTCTGCAAACATGTTCTCAGGCAGTTTTGTTCTAGCCTTGCACAGCGCCTGGGGAGAAAAGTCACTGTTGTCAGCATTTGCTATATGTCGTAAACCTCTCTTGTTCAGTGAGGCAGCACAAAGGGAAGCAAATAAGGACGCTGCATTAATTTTCCGAGTCCTCTTCTGCCATAGGCAGTCAGACTGAGACAAAACAGAGAATGGGCTCTTCGACAGCTGTTGCATTGTGGTTACAGTGTGTTTGTATCATGTGCTGTTGATTTTTTTAGTGGATCCTTAAGTTACCAGCAGCCTAAGTTAACGCTATTGTTTCCGGTGGGCGTGCTCATGAGCCTCCATGACAATGGCAAATTCCACCTGTGGCCGAGGAGCTTCGATGCCACGCATGTGAGCGCTGATGCCCGCATTACCATCACGCTCAACGCCGGTGACATTATCATTTTCCACGGCGCGCTCGTGCACGAGGGAGCAGGATACATTGGTGAGGAGGGCGAGTACCACTTGAGGCTCCACTTCTACACGCAGAGCACACGTGGCGCAAATGTTTGGCAGATATCAAATGAGACAGAGCATGTAAGCTTGGTGTAACAAGGGTGCAGCATATGCAGGGGCTTGGCGCTTTCAGCGCCTGCGACGTGCACCGCGGCGCCGGGGAGTAGGGCGGACGTACCATGTTCGATTTGTCACGGTAGGGTCTTCTTCGTGATTTTGATAGTAATCACCGTAATATAGCAACAGTTCATCATCGTGTCTTATGTCTCTTGTTGCCTTTATGACTAGAAAGTCGCTGTTCTCATCTGCTTCCACCTCTTGTCCGTTGACCAACTTCATGCGCTTGAACTCACAGTTCACGGCTGCTAGGTCTAGGCGTCGCTCACCTACAGGAGGCACCACTCCGTTCACTTTGATGAATGGAGTTTCATTGATTTTGGCGCCTACTCCCCGCTTACAAGCGGCGTCTACAACAAGTGCCTCATTGCGTGGCAAATCACGTGTGCGCGGCTCCCCACTATTATACAAAATTTGACCTTGCGCATCTCTAATGTAAACAGCAGTCCTCAGGTCTGCAACATACGGACCGGTTGCGTCTTCGTCCCCGTACCGTTCGTCCGAGGCAGCGGCTGTGATTGTATCGCCTTCATAGCGAGTTATGACCTCTCCGGCATGAAATACAATCTGTCCTGGTTTCGACCAAGCAAACAATCCGCTGCCTGCTTGTCTGCCTATGCGGCTGGGCTTCACTTTCAAATGCATTTCACGCGGCAGATGAAGGTGGCAGAATGGCAGGTAGGCACACACTTGTTTTGAGCATCGCGTTCCCTTTGCAGTCATAGCAACACACCTAGCACAGTGCATGTCACAAACAAAGTGTTTGTTGAGCGCAAATTTGGTGTAAGAAAACTTGTACGGCATGTACCATTCTTATAAAAAGCTATACATTTATCTGCTGTGTATGTGCTGCTTCATGAAGTGTTTCGAAAAGTAAACGTTGCACCGGTAGCAGTAGGGTGCCTCCCTTGAATTGATGCTCGTCATCTCCATTGTCGTCTTCAATGCATGGCAAGTGGGACAGATGGCAGAGAGGTTTGCATAGTCATCTTTGCCACCGAGGCAGAGAGCAACTCTGTGATCAATCTGGAAGTGGGCCGGCAGCATTTGAGAACACACATAGCACTGCCATTGTTGATCTGCCGCTATCATCATTCTCACACTGTTGGTGAGCTTTCGTCGCTTCTGCATGGCGTGTTGTTGGCCTGTGTCGCTAAAACGGTTGTGACTCACCTTTGAGAAAGAGCAACATTATTTGTTGCCGCTGTCGAGCTAGCAGTATTTAATGAACGGTCGGCAACAAATAAGCTTGGCTACTGCTCATATAATACACGGTGCAGTGGTGGTCGAGCAGCGCCTGCCTGTCTCAGTTATTCCGGACGTGCAGCACGAAAGCCGACCACCTGGTCGGGTGTCGCAGCCGGTCCCAGTACACGAGCCGCAGGACTTGGCACAACAAGTGCTGCCTACACGAATGCCATTTGCGCACGTCGGGTCACCAGCCGACCCTGGTATAGCATAGAGGTTGCTGCCGTCGCCATACCTCACCGCATAGAGCTCTCTTGAATTGTCTTGAGCCAAAGAGGAAATGAGCCAGCCAGTGACAGCAATCACAGATGACGTTTTAAGACCGTCAGCGCCCGTGTACATTCGGAGTAGGCTCTTTGCAGAGTAGTCTGCATAAATGTAGTTGCCATTGTAAACATCCGCATATAGACTGCCTCGGTACATGTAACCGCCTATGATGCATGAGCCGCTCACTGCTGCACATTGAGTGTGGCAGTACTCGTAGAGGGGCTTTGTGTAGGAAATGCTTGGACTGTTATTATATTGCGTGCCCTCATAGTTAGACCAGCCGTAGTTTGCACCTCTTGTTATCACATCGATTTCCTCACGTGTTTCCTGACCGACATCACCACAATAGAGATCGTCAGTCAACCAATCGAACGAGCACTTCCACGGATTACGCATTCCGTAGGCGTACACAAGGGTAGTCTCGCCTTTTGAGTTCTTGACGTTATCAGGGGGCACAGTAAACCCTGCACCTGCTGATGACAAGCGAATGCGCAGTATTTTTCCGAGTTTTGAATCAAGGTTTTGCGTATTGTGTTTTGGGTCATTAGCTCCCCCACCGTCTCTGGTGGTGATGAAGAGATCAAAAGTGCAACATCCAAGTGGACGACTGACAAATTTCTGTTCGCATTTGCATCAGTGCACAGCAAGCAGCCACCACTTAAAAAACCAAGCAGAGCAAAGAGAAGGACACGTCACCCTGTTCGGGTTTACAAACACGATAATACAATTAGCACAGCGACATCACTTGCGCACTTTCACTAGCCCGTGGTCGAGTAGGTTCTGCGGTACCTCCGCTGGGCACCCGTCCATGTCTAGGGAAGTCAACGCTGTCAGGTTGCCGAAGGACTCGGGCAGGGTCACGAGTGACTCGCACCTATACAAGGCGAGTGAAGTCAACGCTGTCAGGTTGCCGAAAGAAGCTGGCAGGCTGCTGAGCTTTCGGCACTCATATATGCTCAGCGAGGTCAACGCTGTCAGGTTGCTGAAGGACTCGGGCAGGCTGCCGAGTGACTCGCACTCGGACAAGTCGAGTGAAGTCAACGATGTCAGATTGACGAAGGACTCGGGCAGACTCCTGAGTGACAAGCATTGCCTCAAGTTGAGTGAAGTCAACGCTGTCAGGTTGCTGAATTCGAAAGTCTCCGGCTTGCTGACAAATTCATCGCAGGCAGAGAGGTCCAGCGTTTTCAACGCTGTCAGGTTGCCGAATGCGGGGGGCAGACTCTCGAGTGACTTGCAAAAGTGCAAGTCAAGGGAAGTCAACGCTGTCAGGTTGCCGAATGACTCGGGCAGCCTCTTGAGTGACTCGCAATTGGACAAGTCGAGTGAAGTCAACACTGTCAGGTCACCGAAGGACTCGGGCAGAGCCGTAAGCGACTTGCAGTTGTTTACGCGGAGCATAGTCAACGCTGTCAGGTCACCGAATGAATTGGGCAACCTGGTGAGCCGCTCGCAGTGCATGCTCAGCTTGGTCAACGCTGTCAGGTTGCCGAAGGACTCGGGCAGACTCACGAGTGACTTGCAAAACCACAAGTTGAGCTTAGTGAACGCTGTCAGGTTGCCGAATGAAGCCGGCAGGGCGGTGAGCCGCTCACAAAACAACAGATCTAGCTTAGTCAACGCTGCCAGGTTGCCGAAGGACTCGGGCAGACTCACGAATGACCTACAGAGCTGAAAGTCGAGTGAAGTCAACGCTGTCAGGTTGCCGAATGACTCGGGCAGGCTGCCGAGTGACTGGCACCCACCCAAGTCGAGTGAGGTCAACGCTGTCAGGTTGCCGAAGGACTCGGGTAGACTCGCAAGTCTAAAGCAATTGCTCAAGTCGACTTGAGTCAACGCTGTCAGGTCGCCGAATGAATCCGGCAGGGCCTTGAGGTTTGAGCACCACCGTAGGCGGAGCGTCTGCATCTTCTCGAGGGCAGCAATAGGCCGCAGATCCGCGAGCTTGTCACACCTGTTGAACACAAAAACGTAGCGAGAGTTTAGCTCCCTGAGTTCCAGATTGCTGTTGCACACTCAAGTCAACGACAATAGTGCAACTCACCTGCTGCAGTCCAAGACGACCAGCCCCTTGAAGCGCGCGAGGTCCGGCAGGGCCTCTGTAGAGGGAGGGAGGCTCAGCCATTTCAACCGTGTGCCCGAAATGCGAAGGATGTGATCGAGGTCCACCATGCTGCGCAGCTCGTCCATCAGGAGCACCTGCAAATCCCTCGCACCGCCTTCTTCATCATCGAGTTGCGCCTGCTCATGTAGGACTACGGCCCTCACGTTTGGCTTCGCCTCCTGTGACCGCGAAGACATCAAGGACATGTTCAGCATGCGTCTGTACACAATTGTCACGACTGGCAACACTAGCTGACTGACCTGCTCTGGCTTCCACACGCGCGTTCCCCCAAGTGCCCTACCCCTCCCCATCGCTTTCAGCACGTCATGCACCCAAAAGTGCTCACGGCCCGTATATTCGTCCTTGTGGATCTCCAGGAGCGAACGGTTTTTGAGCTTGGTCATACTGCCGGTAAGCGCCCTGTCGCCATACATCGCTTGCCAAGCACAGCGGGCGTCGTCCGGATTGCGACCGTACATCACGGTGCAAGCGTCCAGGAACATCTCCTTCTCATAGGCCTCGAGACCTTTGAGGGAGAGCTTGAGAAGCGCGCGCATACGACCGTCACCATCGCCTGCGAGGCCCTGGCCCGACCTCAGCGCCGCCGCCACCTCCTGGACAAGTCCACAAGTTGAGAGATAAGTCAAGTTTGAAAACATCAGCAAATGATGGAAGACGCATCGTGCTTGTAACAGTTTCCCCACCTTCCAGTCGTCCATGACTGTCTTGTCCCTCAGACCACCTCCGGCAACTGCAAGCGCCAGTGGCATGCCTCCACACAGGCCCACAATCTCGAGTTCAAGCCTCTGAAGGCTTGTCGGAGGGGGCTCCTCCAGTCCTGTGCTGGATCGGAAGAGAGCCAGTGCGTCGTCGTGCTCCAGTCCCGGCATTGGAAACTCCTTGACGCCCGCGGTGTGCCAGTCCAGTACGTGGGTGTTGCGAGTTGTGATGATCACGAAGGAGCCGCCGACGAGCTTGCCGCGAAGACCGCCCAGTTGAGCTGCAGTCCAAATGTTGTCCAGCAGGAGCAGTTTTGGTGTCCCCAGCTGTTTCTGCAGTTCACCCGCCATCGCCGTGTGTGCCGGCACAGCACAATCGCTTAGTTGCTTTAGCAGCTCCTCTTGGACGTAGATGACATCCTTTTCGGCGCCTGCTGAAACGACCGCGGCGCTGTGCTTGGGCGCAAATTGAGGCAATACCCGCAGCTTGTTGTACAAGGCAGACGCCAGCGTACTTTTGCCCATTCCACCTGTTGCAGCAGGTGACAAATGGGCAGAGTGTAAGAAGCACATGCAACGAGGGAGGAACAGCTGCAGCGTTTGCAGATGTGCTCACCTCGCCCGTGAATCATCACAACTTGCGCTTTCTCTCCAGGAGAGAACTGAAGCTCTGCGCTCGTCAGCAAGGACTGGTGCCCAAAGTTGCCTTCCACGTTCAGCGGCTCTTGGTTTTGACGGATGATCGCTCTGCAAAAAAGAAGTGCAGGCAAACAGGTCTGATGCGATACCACACAAGAGGAACAATCACTGACAAGTCTAGCTTCTGACTGCCTGCCTTCCCGTTGGAAAAGAGTACCTGTTAGTTGCGTGGACCATTAAGTTTGTATCCACGCCCACAGCAAGGGCAAGTTCTTGGATGGCACTGTCGATCTTGCCATTTAGATCGGCAAGGGTGGCTTTCATAGCCCCAGCAGAGATGCACCGCCTAATGGACCCTTTGTGATCGCGCTCCACCAAGGAGTTGGCCAGCTGCTCCAGAACGCTGAAAACAGCTTTGACGTGCTCCGTCAGGTTCATCTCAGGGTCGTTTAGCTTATCCAGCGTACTCTGTCAGAAGAGCAAAAGGTAGACCAGGAGTCAGGACCAGATCGAGACATTAAAAACAAGCATTATCTGGTGATTGCACGCACCTTCAACCTCTCTATTTTCTCCTTGCAACTGTAACAGGCATCCTTGACTTCCTGGTGGTCCTTCACGGTGGTCAAAATGACATTCAGCAGTTTGACGGCATCACCCACGTAAGGCAGAGCGCTGCCAACATCGTTGGCCAAGCCAGCGCAGTCAACTAGTGCTGCCGCTGACGGTGCGAGGGCGTCAAAGATACCGGAGTCGGTCGCCCACGTCAACCAATCCGTGACCTGTCCGGACCCGCACTTGGTTGAGCAGCAAGCACCCATTGACCTGCGAAGCACATAAGCAAAACCATGACTTATCAGAAAGCATATTCATGCTTTGGACGTTAAGGCGCCGCCGCTGCTATCGATGCTGCTGTTGAGAGTGCTGTAGCACTTATGCAATCTTTGGGGGTGATAGCTGTTACTGTTGCTGTCGAGATGAGCACGCTATAATCCGAAGCAAAGGGCACTTTGAGCTACTACAAGACTTTTTTTCTTGACCAAATGCACTCCTCCACACAGCCCCTCATTGTGCTGCATTTGCTTCTGGCACAGTTGTTGCAGCTTGCATTCACAGCTTGCTCAGAACATGTGCTTGACATTGTATGTGTGCCAACAACGTCGCACACCAACACGCGCACATCACCCCAATGTTCCTCATCCGGCGCGATCAAGTCGTGAGTGTGCGCACAGACCGTGCGATGTGCGCTCAGTATGATAGCGCAGCGACCGCGACGACAAACACCAGAAAGCACACGCAGGCGTTGCACAGGGTAGCACAGCGATCACGGCAAAGATCGGCTCAAAGTGCAGTGACCGCCGCGATGGATTCATGAGTGCGCACGCATGAGCCCGTAAGATGCGCTCCATGCAGAGTGCAGCAACAGTGGTTGTGAGCATACACGCACACCTGTGCTGCCCGAGCTCGACATTACAAAACTGCACCTACTGCTGTGCGCCGCTACTACTGCTGCTGTGCTCTTTGCCCTGATGTCGTTGTTACTGCACTGCTGCCACTGCTGCTGTCTGATAACAATGTGTTGGGGATATCATTATTGGACATCACCATGTGACTTCATGAACAACTGCGTCCGCGGTGATGATGGATGGATGTCCCTTCCAAAGAGCCTACCTGATGTGCTACAGCTGGTGCTGCACCTCTTGTGCCCCTCCGGCTGCGCTGCCTGCTCCCCTGCCTCTGGAGCGAGCTTGTATGTGCAGGAGATGCTCAACTGCTGTTGGTGCCTTGCGGCCCTACTGTTGGCTGCACTGATGCCCCTGGGACTACTGATTGTACTGCTGCTTGCGGCTATCCGGCTTGAAGCTGCTCCTACCACTCTGCAACTGAGTCTCAAGTCTGAGGTGTCACTCTGAGGTTTGAGGTGTCACACTTGAAGAAAATGTTGAGGCGTGGCATGGTACATTATGACAGGGATGAGCGTGCCACCCGCTGCCAATGACCGCCCGGGTGCGGCGCCCATGTCCAGTATGGCAGCAGCCACGATGATTTTGGTTGCAATCTTCATAGACGGGTGGGGCATACAGGGCGAGGTGTGCCCATGGCGGTGCAGTGACGTGAGCCCCACCTCCACGCATGCGATCAGCTGCCCCAGCCAGCACATACGGGGGCACAACGCGACACACACTGCCCAAAAGCGGGGCCTGCAGCGCATCTTGAGACAGCACCATGTCTTTATTGTCCGCAATGAGGACGCTAGCGTCTTCAAGGTACCGGGTTATCGGGCGGACACAGTCATTGACCCAGGGTGTCTGCACTTCAGCAGTGCATACCGTAACAAGGGAATAGTGCTAGACACAAGTGTGCGCGCGCCCACAGCGAGCTCGTACCTGACAGGCAAAACAAATGCCTCGAACACGGACGGCTATGCTGCTGGGGTGGGGCACCTTGACGTCATCTTGGGCTTTTGTGCCATTCGTGCAGGAGTCGTACGGACGGCTGGGCAAGCAGACAAGCCTTTTTGTTCAGGAGTTGGCAATGCACTCAGCACTGTGCTCAGGGGGGGGGGAGGCAGATGTGTTACGCAAGGCCGGGTTAGCAAGCGTCAGATCCTCATTGAGCTGAGCATTCGCTGGCGCGGGAGTTGGCGGAGCGCGTCATGGCGTACACACGCAGAGCGCGAATGCTGGGCTGTGTTGCAGCGCCGGTCAAGCTCCTAGGGCACAGCGCAGACTAGGCTGCTGCGTTGACGCAAGCCTTTCGATTGCATAGGCAACCCGGCCTCCCTTGGGCCTTTACAAATACAAGTCCATACGTACATTATGACAAAAGAACATCAAATTGTGAACTCCTCGCGCCCGAACTATTCTATCACTCATCTGCAACTCGAAAGGGTGATCAGTAGCGGTGAACCACCTTTTTGAGCAGCTCTGGAAGCTGCCTGCGCTGTCTTGTCTCCTCCTTCGTGTACACAATGCTTGCTGCTGCTGCCTATCAATTTGACTGTCAATTTGACATCGATTGTGGCCCCGTCGTGTCAATTTGACCGCTTGTCATGTTGGACCCGCTTGCTTACAGCACGAGAGAGTGCAGCAGCAGCAGCAGCAGCACAGGGGGAGGCTGAGGGTGGCAGCCGCTGCGCAGCAGAACTGCTGCAGGCGTCTTGCTGCTGCCGCTGCTGCAGGAGGAGGCTAAGGGTGGCAGCCGCTGCGCAGCAGAACTGCTGCAGGCTTCTTGCTGCTGCTGCTGCTGCTCTGCTGCTGGCTATGTCCTGGTGCTGTTTAAGCCCAGAGCAGCAGGCCGGAGGCTGAAGCAGGCATCTGGCGCACGTGTGAGGTGAGAATTAGCAGGAGCGAAGTGTGTGGCAGCGCCTGCTTCGACCCACATCGATGCAGTCCAGGCAGCAGCGTCCATTCTCGCAGGCCGTTTTCTTGCCGGCTCTGGCAGCAGAACTGGATAATCATATGTCGGAGCGCCGCATGTGCAGGCAGCTTCGCCCTATGTTACATCCGATTCGATCATTCCGCATGCTTGCTGCCCCCACAGCCTGTGAAACACACAATGAAAGCCCCAGATGTCCATGATCTGAAAACTGAAAAGACAGGCATCGACCCCATCTTTGGCTGCCGTCAATGGTATCTGAGCTCCTTCTCCCTCCCTCTCCGCTGGTGCTGCTGCTGCCCTGCTTGTGCCCCCCTGCCACAGCCATGGCGGAGTTCGAGGAATCCCTTGTGGAGCAGCTGTTCTGGGAGTTTGGCGACTCCGTGCTGCTGCCCAATGGCAGTTTTCCCAGCACAACCCGCAGTGTGTTGCGAACCGTGCTGCCCTGGAGGAGGGGGTCTTAGCCTGGCCTCAGGAGGAGTCGGCGTGGCGATAGCACAGTAATCAGCGCAAGTCGTTAAGCAAGGCATTCGCCAAGTTCATGACCAGGGAGCTCGGCTTTGTTGAACATCGGGGGGTAACCCCCCCTGCCCTGGGAAGGGGTCTATGACTCCGCAGTGTGGCTCTCCGGGACAGCCCTGCGGGGCTTGTTGCGTGACTCCTACTATAATGAGCTCTGATGTCAGATAGCTTAAAGAGCAGAGTTCCGCCGTTGTGGTTCTGGTACGGCTGCTTAAAAGTCACAAGCTTCGTCTCTATGTTGCCGCTGTTGAGTGAATAGCGCGCCACCACCGAGCTCATTGTGTTGTTGACGTAGTTGATAAAGTAGCGCTTTGTTGTTGTGAAGTCAGGACTGAAGGCCAGGCCCAGGAGCCCGAGCTCGCCCTGCGCACCGTTGGTCCCCTGATTAACTCGACCTTGAATGTCTAGAATAGTTCTCATTGAAGTCGCTTGAGGGTCATTTTGCACCTCGAGGATACGACCACGCTGATCAATGATCCACCAAGCTTTAGTGTCGGGCCTCATGAATACGCCAACAGTCTGGGGGGGTAATGTGATTTTCTGAAAGAACGGTTCAAGCGTCATGCTCGGAGGAATGGCCGGTTCAATATATGGAAAGCAGTAAGGTGAGTCAGTCGCGTGCACAGCGCAGAAGTCATCAGGCAACCCCAAGTCGGCCTTGCATGCCGTAAAATATGAAGCACAGAAACTACTACAGAACCCCACTTCCCCGCTATTACCGGAGGCAAAGAGGTGCACTGCGAAAGGGTCACAGGACGCGCATGCGACTTGCCTTTGATATGGCTCGCATGCGTTCGACAGCACATGAGAATCGTAGTACTGAGCTTTGACAGCCCGCTCTTCTGTCGCGTCACAGCATGAACCGTTAGGATTAGCTTTCACATCTGTGCAAAAAGTGAGTGCGGGCTGCACTGCTGTACTTGGGCATGCGTTGTCGAGACATAATGGATGCGCGGCTGCCACGGCGGCGCAGACCAGGGTCAGGTACGCACGCATGTTACAAGCGAGGCACAACATTTTTTTGGATGATCGGTAGCTGCGTGACCACACACAGCTTACGATTGACGTCACGCAGCCTAGGCAAAGCGAGCACGGCGCCATAGGAGGGGGCAGGAAGTGGACAGCAGGGGGTTACCATGTATTGGGCTTTCATACATGATGAAAACTTGTGGCGTGCAGACACATGAGGTGCTGGCAGACAAGGTTAGCAAGAAAAGTCATAACACAATCTTGGCAAACATGTTATTTAGCGGGAAAATCACATCCAGTGCCAGAGTGTTGACCGGTCAAATCTCTTGAGGCATGAGGCACATCACCATTGCGACCAAGGTCTCCTTCGCGTCAGGCTCTGAAAGGTTGACCGTGTTGCACAGAACGTCCTCATTGGTGGTTCTGGACCAGTAGAAGTATTCGTGCTCAACCTGGACTTCGCGTTCCACATAAACATCCGTGGCTGATATAACCGACACGCCTGTGCGGTTTCCGTGTTCATCTTTATAGAATGCAAACACCAGATCGCAGTGCTCATGGTAGGGGTGCTTACCCAGTCCAATCTGAAATCCATTTCCGCGAATCGTGGCCGTTTTTACACTGACGCGGATGTCTCGTTCGTATAAGTCCCACACGACATCCACTGTCTCATTCTGTCGCTTTGGTGCTCGCAGCGACTGGAACCCAACCAGCTCAGCCAGAGCCTTGATGTTGAGCACCTCTGATGCATGTTTTGTGGATACGCACGTGTTTGGTGTCCCGGGCCCCATGGCGAACCACAGTTGCTCACTCGCCCAGACCGCCCTCTCTTGCACGAAGTTGATAAACATCTCGCGCATACGGTACAGCCGTGCATCGTCATCGAAGCCAACGACGTAGCGATTGTCGCCGTACTGGTCGTTTTTGTCACGCCTGGGGGAAGGTGCGAGGCTGGCGCAAGGCAGGTCGGCGGCAGACCTATATAAAAATATCTCCTCCACCACGACCTCTGGGACGGCGTCAAATGTGTTCATCTCTTTCAGAGCTGCATCTCTGTCGGCAATGGTGAAAACTATGCCGAGAAGAATGTGTCCCTCATAACACCCTCCTTCCTCACCTTGTTCTTTCTTCACACTCAAGTCAACCTGTTTGTTCCTGCCACCAGTGCCAGATTTGGCCTGGCATCCGGCGTACAATGGGCTTTTGCTCGCCTTCAATCGCATCTGAAGGTCACCTCCTAAACCGTCTAGGAGAGGTGCTGTCTCCACCAGCCCGGTAGGGTCAAGAATGAGCAGCGCAGCTTTGATAGCGCTTTGTTCATGCCAGTTTACTTGGCCGTGGTCAAGGTTTATGTGTGTCTCTGAATTCTTGGCATTTGATGCCGCCTTCTCTTCCTCGGAAGGAGCATCTGGTCGGTTGTTACCGCTCACAATGTCCTTCAATGCTATGGGGTTCCTGCCAACGATGCGAAGCTTCCGCCAGCTGGGCTGAACCGGCGCCTGGGCATCCCACCCGGCTTCATCCTTTATCACTCTGAATCCCCTTTCCTCGGCCTCCGCAACAGCCTTGTCGTAAGTATACATCCCCTCTGTTACCCGCACCATTTTCCTTGAGTCCCTGCGCGC
Organism: Tribonema minus; assembly: GCA_017506865.1. Lineage (NCBI taxonomy): Eukaryota > Xanthophyceae > Tribonematales > Tribonemataceae > Tribonema > Tribonema minus. Next base: position 978,218 of record JAFCMP010000090.1, on the reverse strand, counting down.
CTTCTCCTCTTCATTCAGCTCTGTGCGTGTCTTGGATTGTGTGGCTACCATATCGCGTGTATCAGAGCTTGGTGTGTGTGAGAGTGAGGCTGTGATGCTTGTCATGATTATTGCGCGAATCTGCTTACTATATTAGTGCACTGAATCTCTCGAAGCTGATTCAAACTATTAATTGTGCACACACAGTATGCGCCACTTGAATCCTCATATCAAAATCATGCCGTGTGTTGACACACAGCATTCAGAAGGTTGCTTTGTCAATAGTTGGCCAATTCACAATTCATTTTCGATGCGCTTCTTTGGTTCCTTTTGTCAAGTTTTTCGATTTGTCTACCCTGCATTCGATTTGTGAGCTTCAAAATTCATATTTTAACGGGATTCAAAGCTAGAAATTTAAAAAATCGAAGCTCAACCTAGCTGCACACGCTGTCACCCACATCACACGCCATGCCTCTGGCGATGTGCAGCAAGTGTACCAAGTGCACCAGATGTTGGATGCAGTTCCAGCAACGTCACGGGGTTGGTCACACGCGATTTTGTGCGCGTACACAGCTCATGTGTTTCGACACGAATCTCAATAATTATTGCGCGAATCTTCTTTTCTGCGTAAATGGAGATTCGCAGATCGAGTTTGGACGCGATCAAATAATATATACTGCACTCAGCACAGAGAGATCACTCACTCCCTTTTCCGACATCACACCTTGCACCATGGCTCTCAGTGAATATGGCCACACCAAGGCGCGAAGGCAGCACGCATGCACAACGTATATTAACTGGGTCCAGAGCGCGTGTGATTTCGCCAATGAGCCAGTGCCAGCTTGGACCACAGCCTTCAAAGGGCCTGATGATATCAACACGTTACTGCACAAAGCGGGGATGGCACAGCAACAGGGACTGATGGGCTGTAGGTGCTGGGGTCGATTTTGTCAAATGCATCTGTGCACATGCCCGACGTGCACGGTGATTACTACATCGATGCTGAGCATCCAGCGCGCTGTCCCATATGGAGCCAACTGGGTCAACACTTTTCATCAGAGCGGCCATCTGCTGAGGTCTGTCAAGGGCATCATCAATGAAGCCTACTCGCACCAAGCGCAGGTTGTGCTCTGCAGGCTACACGCCTCAATGGGAACAGCGCAACTCAGGCACAGCATCCTGAGCTTTGCTACCCCGATCGACGAGGACGTCCTTTCGATCGATATTTGCTGTGGCTTCATTGTCAAATACCTCTGTGAGCGCGCTCTGGCAATCCCTGACACAGCCTTCTACAGGACGCACAGAACGAAGCGCATCAGCACGCCCGCGCCGCGCCCGGGGCTTCCACGCGACAGGTACGTGTGGACGAACCCGTTATGGTTTGGAAAGGGAATTCGTTGCCGTGGACCGCATGTCGATGGCTCAAGCGCTGATACCTCGAACCAGTACTGCTGCTGCATGCTCATAGAGATCAGCATCAAGGACGGTCGCAGCGCGTCATCGAAAACGGTCATTGCGCACAGGTTTTCGGGCAAGGATCCGCTCGGAACGGCCATGCAGCAGATCTTCGATAGCGATGTGTGGCAGCCATACAAGGGCCTGCAGGTGTACTTTGCGGGATGCAGCACGGAGGTCATGCGCATGCCGGGGACATGGGAGGCAGGGCTGATAGGGGGTGACTTTACATTCAAGATGGTCGCAGCGGCACCAGCAGACATTGTGAACATGCAGTGGCCCGCGTTTCGCAGCGAGCACAGCAGGGTGGGGGACGACAGGAAGATGTACTCGATTTCAAACATCATGGGGAAGCAGCAAAGCAACATCACCAGAGAAGAGTACTTGGCTGCAGCTCAGCAGCTGTACTCAGCTACCACGCCGCAAGGTGAGCGCGTGTTCCAGTTGACGGAGCACTTTCGCATCTTCACTGGCGGCTACACGACGCACCAAGTTCCCTATTCACCTGATGTCAACGAGGGCATCGCGCTGACTGATACTTTGATGTGGAAGCGGCGAGTGTATCTGCTGTGGCGCTACAGGTTCTTGCATTCGTTTGAGGTGCACCTGTCTGTCAAGTTCAGCGATGCATTCCGCTTCAGCATCGTGTGCGACAAGTGCATAGAGGGGACGGCAGGAGACTTCATATCGTCCAAGTTTGAGTGTCCTCAGCAGCTGGGCGCGCATATATTGTGTGTACACGGCGAGGACGACCCCGATCTCCAGGACAGGCTCGAGCTGGCGAGGCTGGCGGAGGCAAATTATCGGCTGGAGCAGGAACTTGGAGACGACTTCCAGCCGTTGATGGACTTTCGAGATCTGCGGGATGCCATGCTGTGGCACTATGCCCGTGTGCTCAGAACGCTGTACGGACACGTCCACGAGACCGATGACCTGACCACCGTGTGGCCCATGCTAAACGCGGAGCACATAGCGTCCAGCAAGAAGCAAGTGCTCGCAATCCTAAAGGAGTGGTTCGCCCTGCGCCCTGGGCTCAGTGCGCACCCGTGGATGCTGGAGCTGCGCGCTGCAGACACATTAAGGAATGCTTTCACCTGGGAGAGGAAGCGTCAGAGCCAGATGGGGGAGGCCATGCAGAAGCTCCAGGGGGAGAAGCTGCCGCACATGAGGGTGCCAGGGGTGCTGTCCAGCCTCGACAATGTGCACACTTTTCTGCCCTGCGTCAAGCGGACGTTGGCCGGTGCCATGATATGGAACAAGGCTGCCTTTAGGATGTGAGCTACGGACGGTGTGTGTGCACAAGTGTTTCAATAAGAGATTTACACTTCAAAGTGGCATTGTTGTATTGTGCTGTGTTGCGCGTATTGTGTGTGGTGCTCGAGTCTTTCATGCACCGCTTGCAGCACGACCTATCCCTGTTGTGTAGCTGGCACATGATGATATTGACTTATGCAGCTGTATTCTTTTTTATAGTGCCATGTGTGTAAGCAGTCATGCAGTACATTGACCTTACGCTTTCGTCTGATGATGAAGCGCCTGCACCTGCGCGTGCTGCCTCACCGCGTACAAAGCGCACCGGCTCTGCCAGCCCTAGGAGACAACCTAGTGCAAAGAAACAACAGATTACAAGGGCACGCAGCCCTAGTCCCCGCAGAGATAGAGGACGCAGCCCCAGTCCCCGCAAAGTCACTGGTACCCCCAAGAGCCCTCGCACCAACAAAAGTCGCAACCCCAGCAGCAAGACTAGCAGATCCAGGAGCCCCGGCAGGCGCACCCCCTCCAGCGGCATTATCAGGCAGCACGCAGCACCAAGTCCTGCCGCACCAGGCCCCGCTGCACCAGGTGATGAGATAGTGCCGCTTTCTCTCAACGATATCAACCATGCGCTCTTCGCTACAGGCAGCAGACAGGACAAATGCAAGGTGACAAAGGTTGCAGCTACGCACACGATCGTCAAACAGGTTGGGGCTCTAAAGAATAAGCTGCGCTTTGTAGACGTCCCGGGTGATGGTGACTGTGCTGCTCATGCAATTCGTGTGTTGCGGTACGCCATCACACAAGAAGTGAAATCTGTTGACGATATTCGGGATGAAGTGTGTGTTTGCTTCAGAGCAGCGACGCAGATACCGCTGCTGGCAGATGCCTATGACAATGCCAGAGCACTTGAAAAGGCGAAACGGGGCAGCCCGAGGTACATGCATTATTTTGAAATAGCTCTTTCTGTGAAAGGAGGCATTCTGGGGAGCCAAGATATCAATGTCGTCATTCTGCAGAGATCGATTAAATTTGGCAAAGTCTTCTACAAGGCAGTGACAGCGTACTCAAAGCCGGAAAACACGAAATGGGTCTTCCTGGCCATGACGGGCGGCACAAACAAGGCCGCTGTCAACCATTATGAAGTGGTAGGTGAAATCATGCCTGGTGGTGGCAAGAACTCTGATGAGTTGCTGCGCATGATATTTGACAGCAATGATGAGGTGCTAACAAACCTATTGTTGCTGAAAGAGGGTGATGACGTCGTCTTGAACTTTAACGATCTATATGTAATTGATGATGATGGTGACGTTGCAGCCATATTGTATGAAGACTTTGGATTTGACCAGCCCAGTGCGCCAAGGTCTGCTCGTGCTAGGAGCACACACAAAAAGCCTTATACGCCGAGGCGCAGAAGTTAACTAATACTGTGTTACACAGGCGAGGTGTGCAGTGTAGAGACGCGGTGGCAATGTGGGCTCCTTTTCGGGGTCTTGCGCGCTGCACGGGAGCCCTTTCGAGCACTCTTGCACGGCTTCCTGAGCCTTGGTGATAGCGCCTTGTAGCTAGTCTTGGTTTTAAGTTGTACAGAACAGTCATCGTCACATTGAAACGAGTCAATTCCGTCCCTCAGCAACACCAAAAACTTATCAAGTTCGCCTTCATCTCCGATCATGAGTCTATCGTGCACCAGCGCGCACTTTACATGACACAGCGTCACAACATGCACTTTGTTTCGCGTGTTATGGTTTGCTGTCACAATGATCTCATGCACTCGTTCAGACAAGTTGCGGAGGCTGCCGTACCCGTTCCCCAGCACGGTGGAGGCGATGGCATCCCTGTCTGGCACTCCATCCTTTGTAGCTCTCGCATAATATTGATCCAGAGCGTCTGTGTAGAGACCTGGAAACAAACGCAGAAACGCAGGGCTGAGTTGGTAGGCATCGTCCAACTCTCGCATGTACAGTTCAAATGCCCGTGTTGCAGTGGAACCATCAATGGCTGCAAGCTGAATTACTCGAGGGATACGTCGTGCCAGGCCAACATTGCTTGTACGGAACTTCACCATCTCCTCCTTGTAGCCTGCGGCAATCACAATCATCTGGCCCATGTGAGTGCTTAAGAAGCTGACGATTTCATTGACAGCTTCATGCCCGTAACTGTCATCCTTGTTTTTGCCAGAAGATCCCGTTTCAGTCAAGCCGTAAGCTTCATCTATGAGAAGCACTTTTTCCAGTGATTGCACCAGTATATCACGTGTTTGCGGGGCTGTTTGGCCCACATAAGTTGCAATGAAATCAGAAGGAAATTTCTCCTTCACTCGCGCAACACCGTCCTTGATGTCCACGTCTGCAACGATGCACAGAGCGCCATAGAGTTGTGCCAAAACGTTAGAATACTGAGACTTGCCGGAACCAGGGGGACCTACAAGCATTAAGTGCTGATACCCTTGCACAAAGCTTAGCGGTGTGTCCAGGAACTGCACAAGCAGTGTGTGGACAAACGTAAGCAGGTTCAGACGCCCCAGCGAGTACCTAATGAGGTTGTCAATGGCCTGCATGACATGAGTACGCAGCCTTGCACGTTTATCACCGTTGTATTCCTTTGCATGGTTTTTCCGCCTATCTCTCGGCTCATCCGGCACCTTGTAGTTTATATCTCTTTTCACCTCACGTGCAAATCGTTTTTCCCGCACAGGGCTGGATGTGGCTTTATGTTTGTCATATGATCTGCGCCGCTCTGTTTTGCCGAGCTGCATGGCCTCCAGCTGCTGCAGCTTGGCTGCAACAATATCATGGAGCTCCTGCATTCGATTTGTTGCATTCACCGCTGAAATGACCGACTTGTTCTCCGACATCAAATCCATAACCTTCTCGAGTGAAATGCTGTTTTTCTGTGTCTGTTTGGAAATGTTGCTTGCAATTTCAGTGAGGTTTTCAATCCTAGTGTTGAACTCCTTGACGCTGGCAATACGTTGCACCTCGCTGCTTGCCAGCTCAGCTTCATAAACGGACAGCTTGAATGTCAACAGACGTTGCATGTTTTCAATTACCTGGTCAAAGTTATCATAATATTCGTTGCGCAAATCCTTTACCTTTTTGTAAATGTCACACATTTCTTTGCCTGCTGCGGCTCCGCAGTGAGCATCTAGTGCGACATCAAAGTCTATGTTGATGCTGCTGAATGAGGGTGGACTAGCAGATGCTGATTTTGTTGCCGGCATGGCATGTCAAGGTACAGTGTAGCATACAGAATAAAGGTCAAAACTTCTACTGACACAGTTTCTACTGCAGGCACTTATTTTGAGTAACACATCCAGAACCAGGCGCCTTATTTCACCGACACAGTGCTTGTTGCCGGCAATTAATTATATGTGCGTCTGTTCAGAAGACAAAATGCCTCTCAAGGCAGCGCAGGTACACAACTTGTCTCACATTCTCACAAAGCTATCACATGGAGTGCTCAATTCTGCAACATTCTCAGAGCTGCTCACTGAAATTGTGCATGCAGTTGCAAACGGCGCAGACTCCACGACACCAGATGACGCAGCAGACAAGGAGGTCGTGATTGATTGTCTGGAGGCCTTGGCTCATGCTCTGCCTGACCCGGAAGCTGACTTGGTGAGGCACATGATCGACACATGCGGCCCGCTGGTCGAGATGTTGTTGAAGACAGCTCGCACCGCAGCAAATCACGCAAAGCCGGTGGAAATAGCTGAAGACGACGCACCGGCACTGCGCACTGGCCCGCTGACAGGTCGAAAGTTTCACTTGAAGCGCCAGAGCTTCGACCGACGGGACATTGTTTTCAGCAGCAATGTCAAGGTCGCAACATTGCCAGGTGCTGTTGATCTGCGCAACACCGGCTTCATGCCACCAGTGCTTGATCAGGGTCAAGCAGGCACATGCAGCGCACATGCTTCAGCCAATGCACTTCATTACCTACTGAGACGTGAGAAGGTTGCCGACTTCTCACCTGCACGGCTGTATATATATTACACAACTAGAGTGTACGTTGAAGGCATACCTGCCTCTGATGACTCTGGGTGCGTGTTGCGCGACGTGTGCAAAGCAATCAAGAAGTATCATGTGCCCGATGAGCGTTTTGAACCCTACAGTGACCAAAAAATCAGTGAGCGCCCCAGCGCCATGGCTGTGGCCAACGCGAGGTTGCATGCGACACTCAGGTATGAGGCGGTGCCTCAAACTGAACAAGCTCTGAAGCGCGCTTTGGCCGCACGTTACCCGGTCATGATCGGCATACAGGTTTTTGAGAGCTTTGAGTCTGATGCAGTTGCACAGACTGGCGTGGTACCAATGCCTCAGGAAGGCGAACAGTGTCTAGGTGGTCATGCGGTGGACGTGGTAGGTTATGATGATGCAACACGCACATTTACGCTCATGAACAGTTGGTCAACGCAGTGGGGTGACAGTGGCTTTTTCACTCTACCTTATGAGTATGTTTTGGACTCCAACCTGGCAAGTGACTTTTGGACGTTTAAGTTGTTCAAGTGACTCCATCTTATATTGTGAGTTTAGTGGACCACTCTCCAGCAATGTACTTTTCTATATATAAGCTTCCAACATCCACATCGAACCTTATGCGCATTGCCCTGTTCCCGAAATACAAAACACCTTGCTGAGCTATATCAATTGCTGTTGTGATCTCGACATTGTCAAGCGCTAGACACTTCTCACGCACAGGTTGAGATATGTAGACAGTTTGTTCAGCGGTCATACCTACTGTGTCCTGCACACTAACCGCGTAGTAACCCTCTCCGAGACGCCTGATGTTGTTGCTGGTGCTGCCGTTGGACCACGACAGAGAGTAAGGTGGTGTGCCCCCATAAATCGAAACTGTGACCTCACCGTTCCTGGCTCCGAAGTGCGTGCAGTTGCTCTGCGCAAATTCCACACCCAAAGTGTCCAGAACAGTGTACGTGAATGTGGCGGTGGTGCGTTCGCTGTCTCTGACAGTAACTGTGTAATCACCTGCATTCAGGGATACTGCTTCGCTGCTTGATTGACCATCGCTCCAAGTGTAGGTATAAGGAGGTTTGCCATTCGAAACAGTGATTGCAACTGACCCGTAGACAACGCCGGCGGCATTGTAAGACGAATTCACAATCAACGCAGTTGCTGTAAGCATGACAGTCCTGACTGGTAAAGGACCACAATTAAATTACGCGCATCATACCTTGAGTGCTCGCCTCGCCATGTGACTATCCCTTCCCCAGCTCCGCTGCCCAGACTGAAGGTGCTCGCCTTGCACCTCATGCACCTCAGCTCGCTCACTTCAGGTCGCTACTGCAGCAGATCCTTCTGAAGGGGGATGGCGGTGATGACACGGGTACTGTCATCGTGCACTGTTGTTGCACTTGGATGGGTCACAATTATATGTTGAGCATGTAAAGTCTGATGATCAGGTACGTCATTTCGGCACCTTTGTTTTGGGGTTTTCATGTTGAGCTTGACCCTTCTGCCTTTGACAGCGACAGAGAAATAGTCGCTGTGGTAACATCAATGCTGCGGAGCGAGCTGCTCGAGCTCAACTTGCAGTTGCTGTGCGAGGAACTTGACAAGCTGGAGTTACACATTCATGATCATGCTGCACCGGTAGTGTACATGTGCAGCTGCAAGCATTGACTTATGGTGGCCAAGTCTTGTGGACGCATAGTCACCTAGACGCAAGCGCATGTTATTGCTCGTAGAACATGGATCGTAGCCCATGTCACGGGAAACAGTGCTAAGTCTCTTCCCCGCTGGCGCAGGCCGCAGCAGCAGCACGCAGGTGGGACAGCACCATCTGCCAGTTGCTTCCTGCCACAGTGCAGCAACTTTACAATCAACGACATGCGCAGCACAAAAACCTCACCTGGTGCGATGGCTTGCAGGCGTCAACGCTCTTGCAATCGTAGGAGGGCCTCGAGAAGACGGTCGGTGTGTCTGGATGATTGCCTGATGTGCTGCAAGATGCAGCACAGCCTACGCCTGCTGGTGTCTTTCCTGAAAAACTCAGGGTAAACCTCAACCGTTCAGTTGAAGATTGACGCGAGAAATCGGGCCGATGCGCATTTTGGACGTGCAGTCAGTCACGTATTACAGCAGCTTAGCACACCATGGCTGAGGAGCATAAAGATGCAGAGGTCGGCGGAGAGGACAAGGATAAGCTGTGTGCAGAGGCTCTGATTATTCTGGTCGGTCTGGGCCTTCCACCTCAAACGGAGGTGTTGGAGGGCGCTATCAGGTGGCACGACAAGCTGGCTGCACCGGTGCAAGCAGCAGTACGTCAGCTCTGCGATGAGGAGGCACAGCTGAGTAAGGACTGCAACGACCTAGACTCAGAGCGTGACCGGCTGCAGGAGGACCGCAGTAAGCTGCTTAAACAGATCAGCCAGCTGAAGGGGGAGCAGGAGGAGGATCAGCGCATGCTGAAGCAGGCAGAGGAGGAGCTGGAGGCGCTGCAGCGCAAGCTCGCGGCGGATAGGGCAAAGTTGGAAGACAAGCAGAAGACGTTGAAAGAGCAGCAGGCGGCGCAAGAGGTCCTGACGACCCGGCTTAATGCAGTTAGTGCGCAGAGGGGCCAGCTTGCCGAGCAGGAGAGCGACCTCAAGCGCAGGATGGGGGAGCATAAAGCAAACAATCCTGCCAGTAATTTAGCGGAGTGCCTGCGGCAGGCGGCTAATCTGTCCCACGCGCGAGGCTCAACACCGCCCCAGATCCGCGTGCAGGCAAACACCGAGCCTGTCGATCAAACGCCACCACCACTGCATCACCAGCAGCCTTCTGCGAGCTCGCCACCCCCGCCACCGACCTCGGAACAGCAGCAGAACCACGATCCGCCTGACAACTCGCAGCTCCCGCCTCCGCCCCCCCAGCCGCAGCAGCAGTCATCTGCGACCCCGCTGCTCCCGCTGTCGCAGCCCCCGGCGCCCGAGCAGCCAGCGGGGGCGCTGGCGTCCCCATCACCGCCTCCCGAGCAGCGGAACGAGCGCCCAGCGGGGGCGCTGGTGCCCCCACCACCGCCTTCAGAGCCGCAGAACGAGCACCCAGCGGGGGCGCTCGCGCAAGTTATGCAGGAGCATCAGCAGGGCATCAATTCCCCAGGCGCTGCAAACGGCATCCCTGTCGATGTGCCCTGGTCACAGCAGCAGCAACAGCAGCAGCAGCCACTGCAGCAGCCACCGCAACAGCAGCAGCAGCAGCCACTGCAGCAGCCATCGCAGCAGGTCCTACAGCAAGCTCCGGCGCGGGACGATGTGCCCCTTCATCATCCTGCAGCACAGATGCCGCAACCGCAACAGCAGCAGCAACCGCAACAGCAGCAGCAACCGCAACAGCAGCAGCCACCGCAGCAGCCGCCGCAGCAGGTCCTACCGCTAGCTCCGGCGCGGGACGATGTGCCCCTTCATCATCCTGCAGCACAGCTCCCGCAACCGCAACAGCAGCAGCAGCGGCAACAGCAGCAGCGGCAGCGACCTCTGGCCCGTGCCAATGCGGCTCTTCGTCATCGTGCGGCACAACAGCAGCAGCAACAGCAGCAGCAGCCGGTGCGACAGCTACATCCCTCTGGTGACGATGTGGCCCTCCTTCCTCCTGCAGCGCGGCAGCAGCAACAACAACCACTGCAGGGGGGCCAACTGGTCGCGGCTCACCCATCGCTTCTGCCTGGTGTTGGGCCTGTCGGTCAGCAAGCGCCCGTTCAGCCTTCAACCTCGCCACAAGTTACAGGGAAACGCAAGCGTCATCAGAAGAAGGAGCCCGCGTGGCCTACCAAAGTGGAAAAAGATGTGCTGGCAGCTGTTTACACGGGCAAGACGGATCCGAACCACAAGCCTCGGGTACGTGACTTACCCGCCAAGAGCTGGGGAGCCTTACCTTGTCACGGCATGCATGGATGGATTTGCTTTTGCACGCATACGATGAATTCACCTGTATGTTTTGTGTGCACATTTGAGCATCTTATCACTGCCTATCATGACTTATCATGGTGTGTCCACGGTGCTGTTGTTGCTATTGAACATGCAGCTGCTCACACCTTAAAAGTACAAACACTTTGCTGATCAGGATGTGACTAACGTGTTGTATTCGTTCACGTCACGTGGTTGCTCATGCAGATTCGATTGACCTGCGGTATTGCACTCCTCGTACGCGAGACTGGCGAGCAGCACCTCGACAGGGAACAGCTGGAGTACGTTCTAAAAACAGCAGGTGTGGGGGGGTTCAAGAACTACTTCAATGGCCGCCTGCATCGCGCGTACGATGATGCCATCACATGGAAAGGCGTCGGCGACGGCAAAACCCCTTTGCTCCTGAAGGAAGGTTCTGGATCGTCCGCCGTGTGGACGATCCGAAAGGAGGGAGTCCAATGGGGGCGTAACTTTGCTGTGGAGATGGGCGGGGCTGCTGGGGCAGCGGGTGAGGCTGCTGGGGCTTCGGGTGACAGCGGCGGGGAATCCGGTGAGGGCGACGGGGAAGCGGGTGGGGGCGACGGAGAAGCGGGTGGACAGCGGCGGGGAAGCCGGTGAGGGCGACGGGGAAGTGAGTGGGGGCGACGGAGAAGCGGGTGATGCCACTGAGACAGACAATGACTCAAGCAATGCAGGAGCGGCAGAGGAGGAAGCTGGAGAGCGCAGCGAGGGGAGCGATGGCGAGGGTGGGGCTGGTGAGCAGGACAATGGTGTTGAATACGCACAGCAGGCGCCTGCAGCGAAACGTGAGCGGGCAGGGGGGCGTGGAAGAGGCAGGGGCCCAGGAAGGGGTGGTGGGGGCGGTAGGGGGAAGGCCAAGGGCAAGGCCAAAGGCAAGGGGCGCGGACCTGGACTCGGCGATGGCGGGAGCGGCATGGCTGCTGCGGGTAATGATGTGTTTGCTTTCGACCTCAATGACAGTTCAGATGAGAGAGGAGGAATGCGTGAAATAGATTAAGTGCAGAGCGGTGTCCAGCTGCTTTTCAAATACATGGCGACCAGATTCGTGTTCAGATTCAAACCGCGTCGTCTTTTTTTGTGTTGTCAGGCTCGCAATTATATCTGCCAACCTGTGCTTGCACATTTTCACTCTGATCAGCAACATGGACGCAGACGAGCTTGGCATGCTAGTCTTTGACCATCCTCGCTCTGTAATTGAAGACGGCTTTGACAATGCGCGCATTGTGCTGCAGCACCTTGGCTGTGTTGTTATCGAAAATGCATTCGGTGAACACCACCATGCAAAAATGCTAAAGGCGACTGATTGGTGCATATGCCACTCTGTAGAAGCAGTGTTTGGCAGCGATGTGAGCGTCACTGTTCCACTTCATGAGCCCATACCCTATGATGCAGAGGACGGCGAAATTATACCACCTGTACAACGTCCGCGAGATGCGCTGCGCACATGCGCATCAGGTGCGTTCCAAGGTGTGAGGGGCACAAATCACATCCCTAAGGCAGTTGCGACCATCGCTGCATTGTTGCCGCAACAGACTCAGGAGTGCATCGCCCAGCTCTGCTATTGCAATCTGCCAGAGCATGCAACCACGCGGGTGACCGCAAGCCAGCAGATACAGGTCAGTCACCTCGCAGACCCCTGCTGCTTGCAGCCAGTGTCGCGAGCGCGTTTGACACCTCAGACTCGTGGCAGGTATCATGCATACTGTGTCGTTGAGCCAGGAGCACGGAAGCTGGCGTTCATGCCGAAAGGCAGCAGTGTTGCTGTGGCAGCTCGCAGCGCCATGCCCGGGGTATCATATGGAACACTTGTTATTATCAAACATGGCGCAGCGCATGGAGAGGCCTACGTCGAGTCCCCTGTAATCCCTGGTACAAAGTTATACAGAGCTACACATGCTGAGCATGCTGCACAGCCAAACCATTTCAGGGTCGACGTGGGGATGGCAGCAGACGTGAGGGATAGAAGGCAGCAAGTAGAGGAAACCTGGCAGGTGGGGCTCTTGTAGTTGACTTTGCATCAGCTGAATGTAGTTGTGTGTATAGCGTTGCACTTGTGTCATATGCGTTTTCTGCATACTTTAAAAAATATTGCCATTGCTTTGATATGCCTGTACACAATGAGCAGCTCTGACAGTACGGACGCCAGCAGCAGCGCTTCTGAGGGCAAGGTGCAGGCAACCACACGTCCCGAAGTCTTGATTGCTACACCTGCATACAATGGAGCCGTGACTACACACTATTTTGAGAGCATGATTCAGCTTGCACGAGTAGCAGAAAAGGAGCACAACATCGGCATCACTGTCACAACTATTTCCACCGAGTCCCTAATCACACGTGCGCGCAACATGATGGTGGCGCAGTTTATGGATGACCCCAAGTTCACTCACTTGCTGTTTGTCGACGCAGACATTGGCTTTCCTCCTGAAGCGGTGGTAGATCTCATCAAAGCTGACTTCCCTGTCTCTGCGTGCCCGTACCCTCGCAAGAGCTATGATTTCGCCAGGTTCAAGAAATCACCTGACGAGAACATTGCAAACTGCATGTCTTACATCATCAACATCATTCAGCCCACTGAAGACTCAGCCAAAGGCGTTGACATTCCCGTGTTCAAGGACCATTTCATTCAGGTACTTGAGGCGGGTACAGGTTTCATGTGTGTAAAGCGCGAGGTGGTTCAAATGATGATAGATTCTTATCCAGAACTCCGCCACAAGTTGGAGATGGCGAGTTATGGTAGGGATGGTTGGCTGTATGGTCTCTTTGACACAATGGTGGAACCTATCACCAGGCGCTTCCTCAGCGAGGACTATGCATTCTGTAGGCGATGGCGTGACCTGGGTGGATCAGTGTACCTCAACACGCGCTGCAACCTCATGCACAGCGGCCAACACGTGTTCTTTGGCAACTTCATCAAGTCAATCAGCCACAAATCGAATTAGATGTCGTCATCATCGTTTATCTGTCGTATTCCAGATGAGTTCCAGCTGACGTGCTGCTGCCTCCACAGCATTACTCGATTATTGGAGTATGCAAATTGACATGATAGCTTGTTGTGAAATAGAAAGTCTCTCCCAATTTTGTTTGCAAACCCCATCCGAACGTGCATTGCAGGTGTCTTGTTGATTGACACAAATCCTGCTCTACGCCTGCCTCCAAATACTGCTCCTAGTGCTTGCGTCGTCAAGGTCGTGCACGGTGCCACCGGGTCCACTACGAAGATGACATCTACAGCTGCTCTGTGCATCGCAGCAACTGGCATGCACACATATGGCATGTCCTTGCCTGATCCCAGCTTGCCCACTATGGGCCAAGGGTCTGTATCGCCATCATCTTTTGACATTGCCAAGTAGGACACACCGAGGTCTTCTGCAACATGAAACTCGTCGTCATCATGAAAGTAATATGAAGCCGTTTCTACAGGCGGCAGGCGCAGGCCGAGTGCCACCAGTAGACTATCCCAACACGTACCCCAACACATGTTGTACACCACCTTACAAAATACTGAAACATTTTATTGGTGCGGCACATATACTGATGGCAACATGCATGTGCAGCGACAGCGGCATCATCAGAGACAGAGATGCATTGACGTGTAGCTGAATTGAAATTCACGCACTTGTTGCTGCTTTTTTGAATGTTGCCCCTGTTGCAGCATGTGCCATCGCCTTGTGCTGATGTTATGTGACAGGCAGCCCTAGATACTTTTGTGGAAGCGCCCGTCTTAGAGGAAGGAGACGGAGCACCACATTGCATGCCATGTGGGTTCTCACCTGAACAAATTTCATTAGGGGCAACACCTGTTGTTCTTTTGTTTATTGCACAGCTGCCGAGACTGCCTGCTCATACGTCTCACCAGTTGTGAACTGCGAAGCCACATTGTCCAACACAGCTGCGCTCATACTTTCAACAAGCATGCCTGTCGTTCTATGCGCACGCCTCGCAGCTGAGGCGGGTGGAGCAGCAGACGATGCCTTCTTTGACGTCGACGCCAAGGCCGCCACCATCTTCCCGGTGCGCACTCTCCACGCCTATCGAGAGTTCCGCCTGCGGCAGGGGGACTTCAGCCATGCAGTCAATTGCGTGCAGACAGCCAATTGTAATGTGGCGGCGGACAGTGCGTCCCTTGAGGAGGCCATACAAGATGTCCGCAAGGCCGGGCATGACTCTGTAGCGGCCAGAGCGGCTGAGCAAAGGGTGATGGAAATACAGGGCAGCATGGGGGAGGCTCAGGAGGAGCTCCGCGTTGCAATGGAGGAGCTCGAGGAGGCAGCCAAATTTCTAGCCCCCGAAATGGGGAATGCGTGGCCGGAGGCTTCGACAGATGAAAGGGTGAAAATGTGAGTTTCGGATACACATATGCTAGCAAGCACCATGTTGCTGTATGTGCCTGTTTGCCATATGCACACGCTTCATGCAGGTCCCTGTCGGGCCACCCGGCTTGACTGTAAGCTGATTGCCCGACGCGCCCTGCTGGCTGGCCTGATTGATTGCCTTCATGAATCTGCCCCGCTGCCGTGCTCTCACTTGTATGCTTTCTACCGTTTGCATGCTCACATCTGTCTACAGGCTGGAGGACATGATTGACGATGACCAGGACCGACACCTTGACGGTCTTGAGGGTTGCGAGGGTTTCATGTCAAGCCGTGGCATTAGCACCTACGTCGTAGAGGCTTTAGACTTCCCCAGGCTGCTGGAAATGCTCCACGACGACAGAGAGGGGACCCTGCGCCGCCTCAAGGTCCGCCAAGCTATAATGGAAAAGCGAGGCATAAGCCCGTTGCAGTTACGCTCCCGTGAGGCGGAGGACGAGGACAATTACCAAGGTAAGGTCTCACGCTGCTCATGGTCAGGGCCTTCTTCAGCGTGGATGCTCTTGTGTCGCAAAGTTTTGAACTCATGTTAGCATATTGCCGCTGGTGGCGCTTCTCTAATGGTGGTGCTCTGTTGTTTATGTCAAGTTTATGCTGACTGACGCTCATGTGCTCTTGCTGGTAATGGCGCAAACTGTTAGATTTTCCATGCACATGTATGCAGCAGTACTGACAGTAGCAGCATTACTGTCGCAACGCCACTGCATTCGTGCAGGCAGCATTGACACATCCATTTTCGCTTTGTGTTTACTGTCACTTTGCTACTGCAACTTTCTCATGCCGCTGCAATGTTCCCATGCTGCAGATGGTGCTGCCGTGTGCAGCCTGGACTGAGTGCTCTGACTTACACCTGAAGCATGCAGTAGAAGTAGCAGCAGCAGTGGCAGCAGACTTGACAGGTAGCGGTAGCAGCAGTGATGCATTACTTTGCAATGACACCACCGTGCTCACTTAATGCCAAACTTGTCTCTTGCGTGCAGCCACTTCTGCACATGCGCGGGGTTAGCGAGCAATGGAGGACGCTGCAGGCGGCGGCGCGGCCAACATGCCTGCAGCCCAAACCATCCAGCATCTGAGGGGGGATATGCGTTGGAGCTCAAGCAAGGCGGAGAGAGCAACGGCGGCGCACAACCCCTCTTCTAGCCCTGCTGGATCGGCACGCTACACAAACTCCAATAAATACCTGGTGTTGTTGCACAAATTGCAAAATTGCCATATGCTCAAACGGCGTCTGAACTTGTTCTGCCCTTCAATTGATCAAGCAGCCAACTTACATCTTCAATAGCAGCGGCAAGGGCTTCCGTGACCACTTCAGCAGCCATCCCCTTAAAAAATTCTGTGAGGCGTAATGCAAATCACCATGGCCGTTACAACTTTTACAACTGTCCTCGCCTGGTTTTTCGGCCATGCCTAGTGCAGCCGCGATGGATAATTTCAGGCTTGCAGCGGGTACCTCACGTCGCTGAAGCTGGACGACGCGCTTTGCCACTCCTTGTCGACTGCGCCAGGAATGCGGGCTGACCGGGGCCTGAAAACTCAATCACGAGTCTCGTAATGTCATAGTAGTGAGCGCCAGTATGGTAACGCTTGTGTACATGTTTCATTTAATGCACTTGATGCATGCTTCTCTATGCGATCAGTGCTAACGAGCACATGTTCGGTACAGCGTGCTTCTAGAACTGTCAACTCAAGAGCTCAAAAGCAGGAGCTGAAAGGTCAGGCTACTGAATCTCGGGATTCCGGATGTGCTCGGGACTCCGAGTTGACCTTTGGCACGGCCTGTGTGTACCACACTCACTCACAAGCACGCAGCAGTGGTAGGGCAGCAGTAGGGCAACGTGGGCCATGTACAAAGTGATCATCATGGAGCTGGCGGACGACAAGGTCTATGTCATGTTAGCACCCTACTTGCAGGCCGACGCCATCGCAGCCGCTCACTTCGCAGGCGGCGGTATCGGTGAGTGCCCCTGGACTCAGAGATACAGGCCCAGGAGCATGACCTCGACGAGGACCAACAATCCTTTCCAGCTGGAGGCAGAGGTCCGGCTCCTCATGCGCCATCGAGGCATCGACAACGTGCGCGGTGGCCCTGCAGGAGAAGCGTTAGACCTGCCCAACGGTTTTGCGGAGTCCTTCAACGAGAGCTTGATGCAGATCGTCAATCAGGAGCTCCATGTCGCCATGCAGCAGCAGCAGGGCCCTCAGCAGGTCGTCGATCAGAGGCCCCACCTCGCCATACAGCAGCAGCAGGGCCCCCAGCAAGCCGCCAACCCGGGCCCACACGACGCCGGGCAGCAGCAGGGGGAACAGCAGATCGGCCCACCTCCACAGGGTAGACTCCAGGCCCGCGGCAGGCGCAACAGCAATAGGTCTCGCGGGTCTCGCAGCTCCAGCAGCAGCAGCTCTGGCAGCAGCAGCTCTAGCAGCTCTGAGGGCAGTAGCCCCAGCCCGATAAGGTCCAAGAAGGGTGCCAAGCGTGGTCGCGGCAGCAGCGCCAAGGTCAGCAACCGTGGCAAGGGCAGGGCTGCGCCGCGCAACGGCAAGCGCTGTCACAGTGCAAGCCGAGACAGGAGTCGCAGCTCCTTCCCACTTGATCGCCGCAATTACAGTCAAGACCAGCGCAGGCGCAGCGATGCCACAACTGACAACATGGCGCAGGCACGCAGGGGCGGGGACAGGAGCCCCAGCAGGAGCACCTACAGGAGCAGTGCCGCCAGCGACAACCGCAACGACAGCATAGCGCAGGGTCGCGGGCATGGGTCAAGGAGCCGCAGCAGGAGCGCCTACGGAAGCGCCGCCGCCAGCGATAATTCGCACCGCGGGCGCAGCCGCAGCCGCAGCCCCAGCCGCAGCGACACCTCAGCGGCGCCGAGGACTGCGCGCCGTCACGACAATCAGCACGAGCCCCTCGATGCAGCAGGCGACCAAGACAGCCCCGGCTCGTACCGCAGCCAAGAGAGTCCTGCCGTCACTCCTCGCGCCCATGATACCCCTGGCACCGACCGCAGCGCAGAGACCCCCGGCGCAGCTGCTGAAGGGGAGGAAGCAGCTGCCGCTGCAGGTGGCGGTGCGCTGAGTTCCCCGGAAGAAGGCCAGATGGTGAGCCCACGCGAAGGCCAGCACGCCGCAGACATGGCGCCCGCTGTTGCCGAGGAACAGCGGGACGACCCCCCGCAGCCAGAAGACTACGACAACGAGGATCATCAAGACGATGATGGTCAACTTGGCGAGCGCGAAGACCCCGGCCCAGAGCAGCCACAGCAAGGGGGGCAGCACGTGCGCGAACGCGGCGACGGCCGTGATAGGGGCCACGGCATGCGGGCGAGGCGCGGCGATAGCCGCGACAGGGGAGGATACCCGATGCAGCAGCAGCAGCGCAACTCCTTCCGCGGCCAGGCCCAGTACAGGGGGGGCTACGCCATGCAGCAGCGCCACGGATGCGGAGGCCAGGCATATGGCAACCGCAACGGGTGCGGAGGCAACGGGGGTCAGCGCAGCAGAAGCCGCGACAGGCAGGGGAGGCAGTGGGGTGGGCTAGGCACCGAACGCGAGCGCAACAACAGGATGCAGGAGAATAACATGTGGCCTCGGCCTGAGTGCGACATTTGCGTAATGGAAAACCGCCCCGTAGGGATGTGCATGCACTGCAGAAGGTGTGGAATGTGGGGGCACAAGCGCCGTGATTGTAGGTCGATATACCACCACATCACGGGGGCGCAGCTCTAGATCAGGGAGTGAACGGTTGGCTGCGGAGGCGTACTCTGGCCTCAAGGCAGCGCATTCAATGTGCAAAGGGTGTGGCGGATTGCATGTGCAGTAGCGCATCATAGATGGCATGATAGATTAGACTAGACTTGTGCAGACATGGAGGACATGTGTTTCAATGTATTACATACTTGCTGTAAATGCTTGCTGTTGTGTCAAATTTTTTTCCTCCTTGAATTGCTGGTGTTTGATGTTGCTTGTTCACACTTGCTGCATGCATTGTTTCGATTGGCTCTGATGGCTGCAGCAAAGATGACTTCGATTTCCGCCTACAGCACTGAGCACATGATTGCATGGTTTTTTTGATTTGTGTTAGACATGTTCGAGGAAATGTGTTTCAATGTATTACATAATTGCTGTAAATACCTGCTGTTTTGTCAAAATTCTCTCTCCTTGAAGTGCTGGTGTTTGTTGTTGCTTGTTCACAGTGGCTTGGTAGCAGCTTTGATGGATTGCATTGTGTTGTACATGTGCAATAGCTTTGATGAGAAGGTATTGCCACAATGCCTGCTTGGCACGCAGTGTGCACTTGCTGCATGCGTTGTTTCGATTGGCACTGATTGCAAAGGTGAGTTGTTCGATTTCCTCACACAGCACATGACTGCATGGCTCTTTCGATTTCAGTTTGCGCAATTTGCGTCACGCAGCGACAGCGTGCTAACATTGTCAGAGCTTTCCGATTTCGCTCTGCACCTGTCGTGCTAGGCGTTGCCAGTCCACCTCCTTGCCCTGCTTGTAAAGGCTCAGTCCTCCCTTGGCAGCAGAGAGCAGGAACGCCATGCCAGCCACCAACATGAAAATTTCGACACGGAGAATAGTCTTGCGCGCTATAACGATGCGAGCTATACCTGCTGATAACTTGCTGGTGTCGGCTTCGGTCTTACCCTGGACATCCTCCAGAATATCTTTAGCGTTCATCATGAATGGAACAGCTATGAAGAAGGTGCTAATGTCCTGTATTGCCTTGAAAGCTATCAAACAGTATAGAGGGCCCAGAATTGTGCCAAGAGCTGTGGTCATCATTCTCTGGACCTCCTTTGGCACCCCTTGCATAGCAACTTGAGCAGGCCCAATTGCCTTCTTCGCAATGACATTGATCACAATGGGCATGGCCTTGAAGAACGGAACGACAATACACGCGCTCACAAATACTGTAGTAAAAACAGATGCCAAGCTGGATTTAGCGACCTTAGGCTTTGACTTTGCAGGCGTAGCTGGAGGCTTTGCTGGTGTAGCAGGCTTGGGTACCGTTGCACCCTGTGAGCGGTCATAAGTGACGTACGCCATTAGAATTGATACACCAAGTGCAAACATAATATCAATCAAAGCAGGCCTCATCATGAAGGCGTTACAACTGCAGTAGAAAGGCAGGCAACTACCTGTAATAAACAAAGCGCGACCAGGCGACCTTGCGTATGCAGTGCAGGGAAGCACAAACACAGAGCCAGGAGTACATGCAGTGTCGACAAACGCATTGAGTCGTATTTAGTCGCTGTCGCACTGCGCAAGCCTGGCTTTCTTAGAAGTGCGCCTTGACTTAACGCATGCTGAGCAGCTGCACTTGTCCACCCATGTCCTGTGGACGTCAGGTCCGTACCAGAGCGTAATTTCATGACTATCCGCCACCGTTACACGAGTGGTTTCAGTACCCCCTGATGCTTTGCGCTTCATGTGTACCGGCTGACAGGGGCGCTGCGACGATATGACTTTGTGATCGGGGCGCAGATCTTGTCCTGGGAGGGACTTGAACTCGAACAGGCTCTTCGGAGGCTTGTCTGCCTCGTTTAAGAGGCTCATGGGGCCGTAGAGTAGCCCGTCCCAGCCCATGTCTTCGATGGTGGACGGGTAGCCCATGCTTGTAGCAGTCCTGTAAATCGAAAAGTCAGTCGTTGAATGCTATGTGAGAACTCTGGCAAGCATACGTACGCAGCCAGTCGGTAATCAAAAAGTCAGTCGCTGAATGCTTTGTGAGAACTCTGCATAAGTCTGTGATCGAGAAAAGTCAGTTGTTGCCACAGGCAAGCGCAAGACGCGCAGGCAAAACGCGCAGGCATAAGCTGGTTCCATTGCATGCAGTGGACTTACTTGGCGTCAAACGGGGTCGGAAGCGGCTCCACCCATCCTTTGAGCCCGCTCTCCTCCAGCAGCTGAGATGACAGAGCTGCGGTGCCTTTGACGTACACACCCAGGTGCTTGCTCTCCGTGTACCGGACAACGTATGGCAGGTCCGGTCCTACTGTGGCCATGGCGTACTCATACAAAAACGGCAGGTGCCGGTGCTTGAAGGTCCGCAGGGCTGACCCGTTTTTGGCGCTGCGTTTGGTGATGTCGTGCTTGAGCACTGTCGTCTTGAGCAGGTGCCAGACGCGCTCTTTCTGCTCGCACTGTGTTCCATGCGCGACCGCTTGGCGCACCAGGTCTAGCTCGTCGTTGCCTTGTTTGATGAAGCTGTAGTAGCGTAGCCACGCAAAGCATGGTGTGCCAACAACTGAGGCTAGCGACTCAAACCTGGACGCCATGGAGCCCTGCTGCACGGACGATAGCTCCTGAACCCCAGAGGAAATAATGCTCAAACTAGCACCACAAGCTGCCCTATGCGCCTGGAACCTATGGTATGAGCGTCAGCCGTGTCCAACGCCAATGGCCGATTATGTCCCTAGCTATTCCCTGCTGCTGCTGTTGCACCTGGGCGTCGCTGTTGGTGGGGTGCTCTTGCTGATGGATGAATCCCGCTGCGAGCCTTCGGTTGTTCTTAGCTGCTGCTGAACACCTCAATGACCCTGGCTACGCCTGCTTGCTACACCTTTGCTGATCCGCGCTATGAGCTTCGCCAGGGTAGTCTATGGTGGCTATTGCTGCTGTAGGTGAAAATGCACCACTCGGGTAGGGCTCTTGGCAACTCTTTAGCTCACAGCAGCCTTCACCCTCCCTGTGATCGGCCTCAACAAGCTGCAACTTGCTCCTCTACCGCTGCCTGCAAGCCTGCGAGCGAGTGCTGTCTTTACACCTCGTCAAACTTCAATCTTACAGTTAAGCGTGGTTAGAAACAGCACCGGAGAGCCCACCATCGACCATGGCTGGGGTGATCGAGGCTGCAAACGCAGCAAAACCTCGATTCCCTGTTTGGCCAAGCGTGCAGGGACTCATGCTGCCTACATCAGGCGGCGTTGCCGAGCCTGTGCAGCTGGAGGTGATGCGGCTTACAGGCAACGCCGTGCAGCTGCTGGAGGACGGAGATGCTGAGTGCGCTCGCAGCTTGGCGGATGCAGCTGAAGGGAATATGCGAGTATCGGCGATGGAGAAATTGCTGCTTGATGGAGGTACCGCAAGCTACCGCCACTTTAAGGTGTACACAGCCGCAGACCCGCGACCACGCTTACACCCGCAGGTGCGCTATCTGCGCTACAACAATAATGAGAGCTGTTTGTGTGCTATGCACTCGGAGAATTTTGGAGACTATGGATACATCGAAGCTTATTTTCTGGGGGGAGAGCGAGGGAACCTTGACACTGCCGCGTTGGCCGCCAGCATGCCTCCGAATCCATTCTTGCCTGGCGTCAGAGGGCCTGTGCTGTTGACGGCGATGGAGGAGGATCAGCAGCTGCACCAGCCTATGATCAGGTATTACGATTTGCCGGTAGCTGCAGTCACTGGTGCAGCGCTTCAGAAGCTGTCGGCAGAAATTGTCAGGAGCGGTGCTCAACGATTGTAGAGCGCTTAGCGCAGTGCAGCACAGTGCGGTGTCACCACCACTGACAGTGACAGTAAATACAAATTGCACAAAAGCTTCATCAGGTCCAGGTTCTTGAGCTTCAGCTGTGCCGTTTGGTGAATGGTGGCATGCATTGCATTGCGCATCTACTTGTTCAGCCAGGGGCTCTTCTTGCCCCCGTCGTACGTGTGACATACATCCGGGACTTTAAGCATTACCTGCGATAGCGTCACATCCATCCCCTCAACGGTAAGGTCCGCAAGCAGCCTGCCATACTTCTCCAACCCTACATTCGACAGAGTTACTAGCTTGTTGTCACAGGCTGCCGCCAAAATTGACTTTGCTTTCTCCCCTAGTGCCTTCTCATGCTCATCTTTAGAGTGCAGCTCCGCAGCATCAATACCGTGCAGCCTGCAAACAATCCTTGTAAACGTGCCATTACTTTTCAAGGCCAGGTGCACTGTGTCACCATCTATCACACGGACGACCTTGGCGATGTCGCCGTCGTGTGCAGGCAAGTACTTGTCACACGTATCATACGTTACATTGTCCCAATTGGTGCTGCCGGCTCGGGACATCAAGTTGCTCAATTTGCGTAATCGCATTGTTTGTGTCTACTCTTAGTACCGCAACACTTTTTTTCGATCAATAAATCGGGTCAAATCGAAACGGGGCTGACTTGGAGCGGGCATTTAACTGCATAAAAGGCGCAGTTGTCATGATATATCTGCAGCAGATTCGATCATCGCAAATAATTAAAGGTCACAATTATGTTAATTAATACTCGGAACCTGCGAAGTGATGGCTTCACAACCAACGACAGCCATGCTCATTGAAAAGCTGCAGGAGCTGCAAATTGAGCGCGACCTTTGCACGGTATGGACATATGGATTTGATGCAATGAGCAGGAAGAGGGCGCAGCTCTGCTTTGCGGTCAAGTATTTTGAACACCGACGAGGTACACCCAAACTGCCCAACCGACTAATATCAAAGGCAGCAGAGCGCATTTGTTTGCTTGAAAACAGGACATTTCATATGTCAGAGACATACCTCGACCTGCTGCAAGATGTCAGTGCAGAGGCGGAATACGTGCAGTCGCTATTCAATCGACTCACATCAGAGCGGTCAGAGCTCTCAAAGAGGAGGCACGGTGCAGGACGTATTAAAGCCATTGATGCTGAGGTACAAGCCTTGCTCATCCAGCAGTTCCACACTCAGGTAGATCAGCAATTCAGTAATGACATTGTCATTGATATACAAAGTGCATATGAGGATGAAATTGAGCTCATCGACCTGGAAGATGAAGACGATGAGAAGCATGCCATACTCGAGCCGGCGTTCACAACCGACCGCATTCGGTTCACCAACTGTGTCCACATCATGATGCTGGAGGTGGTCAAGGACTTTGATGAACCGGAAGATTTGATTCATATTGCACTGCAAATCACAGAGATGGAGGAGATGTACTTTGACAGCGCACCAGATAGACGATCGTATGAGAACTTGGACAATATGGATGCGTTCATCAGAGACGTGTCTAGGGCGCAGATGGACGCAATCATGGAGCAGGCTGATGAAGCACTAGAGAAGTTGACACGAAACGAGTATGCAGACGACAACATCGTTTCCCTGAGGGGTATTGATGAGACTCTCGCCTGGCACAAGCTCCGTGTACAAAAGTTGCAGGCTGAGGAGAAGGCTCTCGAAACCAAAATCAGGGAGTTGGTCGATGAAAAAACCAAGATACAGGACCAAATGGCCAAAAAAACATTCAAACCGAAGAAGAAGGGCAAATCGAAGAAATCACCTCCTCCGCCACCACCAAAGGAAACCATTGCAAGGACAGCACCGGAGACTGTCATGAATGATGTCTGCGGCGCGTGCTTGAAGCCTTGGTGTGACATCAAGTGCAGTGTAGCAGAAATGCCGTGCCGGCACGCGACGTGTTTGCAGTGTGTAGCCGGGCAGCAAAACGCGTCTATTCGCACAACACACCCTGATGATGAGGAAGATATTGCACAGCGCTTTGCCTGCCCGCTGTGTCGGAGGAAGTATCCCAATGGCATCATCAAGCGAGCAGTGGACTGGGTGCTTCAGGACAATGAGCACCTGCTTCAGCTCGCAAGTGCAGCATGCAATGGCAGCAGCAATAGCGGTGAGTTTCTTCACTCGGCTCTACTGGCCAACAATCTATGCGCAGCCAAAACAGCCAACTACCTCTTGGACATAATAAGGTACAACAAAAACCCAGACGGGCTGGAACAGATCTATGAGCGGGCGAGAGCGCCGGTGCAGGCGATAGAAACAAAGCTTGAAGAGCTTCGCAGCGCCAAGCCGACACTGGCGGTGAAGAAGGAAACAAATGATCTGGCCATCAGGAGGCAGGCGGCTGTCTATAACGCAGCTTTGGACATATTTGAATCAGTAAACCGCCAAGTCAACAACCCCACGCTAGTGGACCTGCACGGCCTGCACGCAGATGAGGCGGTGACCATCTTGCAAGAGTTTGTCCTACCCGTAGTGGGGGTGGCAGGTGACATTGTGATTATCACGGGACGTGGCACGCGCAACAGGAGGGGAGAGAGCGTATTGCGCAACACTGTGACCAAATTCCTTCAGGAGCAGGGGGTCGCATTCAAGTTTAAGCCTGGAAACGATGGAGCCGTATGTGTGTACAAGTAAATGTGATCATTGAGTGTGTAACACGAGTAACTGTTTGGGGATGAGTAGGTGAGACAATGCCAAGTCTCACTACTCGGTGTGACAAACATAAAATACAAGATATTGGTGCTGGTCACGGCGCCTTCATCGTAAGTGCAGAAAAACGTGACCATACACCTGCATCTTCACTCGCTTGAGTGCTGTCGAGCAATACCTCTAATGATTCTAAAACTGACTGGATATGGTCAAGCAAGTGCGGCGCAAGGCTATGCCAGCCGGAACATGTGAAGTGCCTTGTTACTATGCTTCCGTCGGCTATGGCTTTGTGCACAAGATTGTCTAGCGCTTCAAGGGTTTGAAGGATGTGCAGCTTTATCTGTTGTGTGCACCTAATACCTTCATTCAACTGAAAGTACCTCATGGAGCTCTCAACTTCCTGCCTCTGTGATTGTACTATTCTGCTATCTCTCCACATAGCTCCATAGCACACTGACAACTCTCCGAAATTTTGAGTGGACTCATTTGCGCATTTGTCCACAGTGGCTGGCGCATCAGCAGCAACTGCGAGAACTGGTATTAGCATTTCAGCCTGCTTCTGTGGTTGTGCTGTGTCGCTATCCCTCCACATATCTCCGTAGCACATTGACAACAACTCTCCAAATTTTTGACTGGAGTCACTTGTGCACTTGTCCACAGCGATCTCACTGGCTTGTGACGCATCAGCAGCAGCTGCAGAAGCTGGTGTTGTCACTTCAGCCACTGTAACAGTTTGAGGACACATTGTGCATGGCACCAGAAGTTACATATTGTTTTGCATGTCAATTAGACACACAAAAGAATACACATTCTCATAGGGCTACGTCCAACATCATGCGCTTGCTAGTGTCAAAACTGCCAACCGTGTCTGCTGTTGTGTCGCAGCGGATGTGTACCTTTCCAAGTAGCAGACATGTACGTCGGACCAAGTGCACTAAGCCTTTGCAATCGAGTTCGTTGTGTGCACGGATGAATTTAACCAAGTAGTTCTCGATGTTTGTGTATAGGCAACCACCAATTCTGGCTTTCCTTGACAGTCATAACCCAGAGGTGAAAGAACGTGGCTTCATTTGCTACTAATACAGCCATTAAGATGGAAACATTGATATAATGTGTGCTAGCAGTAAACGCGTGCATGTCCAAAACACCAGATTGGGCTAAGTGGATTGCAGCAGGGTGTCTAGCAGCGCTTATTATTTTGGGGGCATTCACCACAGCTGACAAGCTGGGGGTGCTGGGAGCGATTGGGCCAGATGAGCCCACAGAAACGGACCCACCTCAGCCTGCAGCAGATTTGCCCCCTGATATGGTGCATGTTGCTGGCAACATTATTCAGAAACGCAATGTTGCACTCATCCCAGTGATGCGCGCCTACCAGAACATCAATGATGTGATAAAGCAACTGTGCCTGCTTGAAGCCCACTTATACGACAGCGAAAGAGCTTGTGTTGAATGCGCGAACAAACATTTCCTCACCTTACAAGGCCTTCTAGAGGAGGCGATTAGCCTCGTTGAGAACGGAGACAAGTCGCTACCGGTTCCGACTGATCTACAGGGTTTGGAACAGAGAATACGCGGATTGCACATTGAATACTATGACTCGGACAGGGGACCCGCAACACGCCACAGAATTGCATCTCAACTCCGAAGAACCAGAAAGTCACTCATGCCTGCATATGCACGGCCAATGGTGGCATGAAAATGTTTTATTCAGTCAGATTCACCGGAGTGATTCTCTGCAGCCGAGTCTGTGTCAGCATATGTCCAACGGTAATTGTATGCAGTTTTGCAGCCTCGGTTCTCGCGACAGCATCCGACAATACGGCTGTCTGATGCTTTCTTGTTGCGGCGCCTCACAAACTCCACAGCCTCTGTAACAGACGGGAAAGTCCATATCTTTGTCCATGTGAGGGAGTACATGTGAACTGGTCGCCGGTTCTTGCAGAGCCCTGTTGCCTGTGCATGCCTGATGTTTTCGCCAGCAGTGACCCACTCCAGATTGCGGTAGTTGCTGTTGCTGGGATTGCCGTCAATGTGGTTTACCATGGTTTTAGTCGGATCATCAGCTGGTGCCAAGTGAGCCGAAGCAACTAGTCGGTACACCAGATAGACGTTGGTGCCAATCCCAATTTTGCGTCGTCCGTCGTATCGCTTGTGACCCTGCGATAACCTTCCTGTAGGCAGCTTCACCCACCCCCCAAACTGACTGACGCTGTATCCAACTGCCCCGTTGATGAACGCAGGTTGGATAGGCGCAAATTCACCAGTGTCACTGGGCAGCCACCATTCCACCTTAGTGGCGCCAAAGACACCTGTGCCTTTGCGAATCGCGATGCGGATATCCTGTTGATTGCTGCCCAATTTGGTGGATCTTCCCATGGCCTTCAGCCACTCATTTGATGTGGAGTATACTGTGGCCTCACCGTTTGCATCAGTTACAATGATAGGACGTTCCTTTCCGACGTGTCGGAATGGTCTTGTCTGGTTTGCTCGTTGCTCGCTCTTTGTGGCCCACCGCAGATTGGATAGCAGGTGACAGTCTGGCCTGCGGTTGTCAATGTGGTCAACGGTATGTGTGGGTGATGGCTTGGGCATGAACGCTGTCAGGATCTGTATCTGCGCATATGTATTAACGGTCTTGCCATCATGGGCTAGACCAATGTGCCCCTTTCTTCCATGTTTCCTGATCTTCCCAGTCTTGATGATGTAGATGCATCCCTTTAGGGCGTCGGCATAGTAATTGGGAAAGTCCCTCAGGATCGCCTTGTTGGGGTCATCGTTGTAAAGCTCAGGATATGGCCTTTCCATTGCGTGCGCAAACTTGTGGCACGTGTTGTGAGGGAAGTGAACACTGTCCTGTGCATGATATATATTTAATTGCGGCACCTTTGAGCGCAAAAAACTCCGAATCCAGATTCACGATTTTAATTAACAAATCATGCCGTAATTCGAATTTGTGTCTGAGCTGCACATCTATTCTGACAACAGCGGCCTCCTTGTTTCTCCTTGAACAGTTTTGCCATGTGGTATTTGCACTCTCAGGATTCGGTTCCAATATGCGTAAGTTTGAATAATTATTACACCTTGAATCGAATCTCATTTTCGATTTCCATAACAGATTCGTGCACAATAATTTAATGCTCGAATTTTCATGAGTCAAATCGAACTCCACAGTCACTCTCACGCACAAAGCTTTGACAATGGCTTCAACCACAGCACTTCGCCGCTCCGCAAGACTCGCAGAGATGGCGCAGCGCCGCGCTCTCACTCCTTTTGAGTTGCCCGGCCTGCATGACACCGTGCTCTGCTTTGCGGGCAGAGGCCAGGGGGTCTTCCTCGCCTGCGTGTCCAAGTCATGGGCTGCAGCGATACGCAGACAACCTGGTGTAAGGACTACATATGACCAGATTGCCAGATATCCGAAGCGCGTAGCATGGGCATGGAGGGTGCACCACTGCTCGCAACTAGCCTGGGCTATAGGCAAGTGGTCACCACCAGACATCGTGACACGGTTCATGACCCGGTGTGCTGCTGTGCATCACGGGGTTTGCCGCCTAAAGGGCGGCATCATCAGCAGCAACCGCCCCCGCCTCCTGGAGTGCCTGCAGAAGAAGACTGGAGTTCACATCAACTATGAGGTTACCCTCCACCGTGCCATTGATGTTGGTAGCTACAATGTAGCCAGGTGGTGCAAAAAGAAGGCCGGACCTGGCTACGCATGGCATAGTGAAATAGAGGCGCTGGAGCGCAGCAGCGTCAAGGCATGGGCTTGGCACGCCAAACACATCTGCCCCTATTATTTCGACTGGCTGCATGCCCTGATCACTGCAATTGAGGTCGGGGGAGTTGACCTCGCAAGGAAGGTGCTCGACCGGCTACCAGCGCACGAAGATGCGGACAGTCTAGGAGACAAAGCCTTGCCGTTCATGTGCACGGGGAGCACAACATATATTGCGGAGTTTTTCCAGCTCAGCATTGGTTTATATGAGGAGGCGGCTATGACAAAAGCAGTTAGTTGGATGCGGGGAAAGGATGCGGATCACATGAGGGGAATGCCCTCTGCTTTGTTGAGCATAAACCAGAGCTGCGCGAATGGTTTGCAGAGTTTCTGTAATGCGCTGTCAATGCAATAATATTGTACTGGGGTTCTGATGTCGGCCAAGTGCTCTCTGTTGCAGTATCTTGTTTGTGTGTGTTACATTCTGCTGTCATGTGTGTGATCAACTGCTCTACATGGTCTGACCGGCAAGCAAGCTTATTCACATTACGGGCACTGGTTGAGGAGGCGATCAGGCTACGACAGATCTACAGAGTTTGGAACAACAGATATTTGCACACTTTAGTGACGCAAAGGAGGAGGAGAAGTTAAATGCATACCAGGTGAAGATGAAGTGCGCACCAGTGCGCGTCAGTGGCGGAAAAAAGTATTGCTTGTTGTTATCTGTGAACGCGCTGTGCGAACGCATACTGTGCATATGAGCCAAAGTCGTACCTGGTTTGAGGAGCTTTTTGGGTTTGCCGAGGAAGGCAATCACAGCTACCACGATGTGCAGTCCATGTTTGAAATGCGAGGCACGCAACTGACCAGCATTGCGAACGGTCGTTCGTTCAATGCCGGCACATTTACAACACCCACTCTGCAAGAGCTGCGTCGCAAAGGACGGAGAGCACTGCGGTCCTCATCAGCAAGAGGGCAAAGACGACACGGCGTGCACGTCACTCACACTACTGTAGCTGACATTATGAGTATGCACTACGAATACCCAGGCGCAGTTTTTCAAGCGGCATCTCAGTTCAACTGCTTGGAGTTTCCTGACCCTGGCACGACACCGGAGCACGGCATCACCCAATATGCTTTCGATAACACGCAAGGCCCTGCATGTGCTTTGGCGTGTGCAGCGGGCACGGTATTGAGAAATTACCTGGTAAAAATGCCTGGCGGGGGGCGCGGCCAGACGGCGGCACGGCAGCTGAACATGCTGGACGAGCTTGAAGAGGCTGTTGACAATGGCGCGCGTAAATACTTTCTCGTGAAGAACGGTTACATCACTTCTACAAGCCGTAAACTAGCTGCACTAGCGAATGTTCTATCTGAGGACATGGACGCTCTCGTCAAGGTGGGGCTCCATGAAGGGGTCGGTGTCACCTTCAGCGGGCGCACACACGGTCGTTACATTCAGCCTAGCGGCGCGCCCACGCAGGTAACGCAGGTGTATTGTTCAGCTGTGAGCATAGGCTACAGTGGCATCGCCGCCCGTGAGTGGGAACTCCTGGCGTACGTAGTGCTTGATGCGATATACGAAGCTACACTGTGGGCAGCTGTCTTGAACGCGCAGCTGACGGGTGTGCGACAAGTATTTTTGACTTTTGTCGGTGGGGGGGTGTTTGCAAACCCCAAGAGCTGGATTGCTGCGAGCATTGGACGCGCAGTGCAGGCGCTCAACGCGGCAGGTGCGGATCTAGACGTGCATGTGTGTCACTACCGCACTGTGGATGGGCACATGGCGCGCATGATCGATGCTGCGTGCAGCCATGTCAGCACATGACGCTGTCATTTGTGAAGCTTCGGCTTTGGTGGTGTTTTCAGGCCACTGTAGCGCACCGGCATGTGCCTCCCTTTGCATGCCGCCTTGAGTTTGTGCCATATGGAGTGCGCGCAACGACGCAGTTCGTCAGGGTGATCATCGGGGGAGGCCCTAACTCGGAAGATGTGCTTCGCGCATGTCACAGCCTCCTCCATAGTGACTAGTTTGTGGACATCGCCAGACTCGTACATGTACCGCGTCACCGGCACCGAGTCCACAGTGTATGGCGTAGACCCTTCGTCGATGACCAGTTTAGCCCCCGGCAAGAGTGCGATCTCGGACTCATCTTTAAACAACGACTTCATAACGAATGGAATGACCGGCTGGCCAGCTCGGACAATAATCTCGATGACAGCCGATTTACTACGGCGCTTCAGCGAATGCGCAAAGCGGAAAGCAACACTCTTGTCCGTGCTACAACTGTAGAACCCTCGCACGCAGAGAGTGCCAGGCAGATCCTTTTCGAGTACCTGGCCCCTGTACAGAACCAGATCGCGTGGCGCCCTGAACCAGAAAAACAGAATGAGCGCTACATGCGCCATCTGCTCGAATGATCGAGGATTATCTACGAATGTATCGTTCCGCAGCACCGCGTTCGTGTCCACATAACCAGGGCCCGTGTAGTTTTCATACACACTGGTCAGCACACTCTTGATCTCCTCCGGGAACAAGTCGTCACAGGCATCCAGTATTGCTTGGGCTTGATCGGTCATGTCTTCGGCACCCTTTCTCGTAGCCTTCAGGAACATGCCAGTAAAGTCCTTCTCCATAAAGACCTGAAGGGACATATCCAGTGAGGTCTCTTCCCAACAAAGACCGCCCCCACACGCATCAGAGAGATCATAGTAGCGTTGCAGCAGGAATGGGGTCTCTGCCGTTGCCGCAAGGCCCACCACATAGGCGGCGTCAACAAAACCTCGCTTCCACATGGATGAGGGAACGTGGTTCTTGATGCCTGGGAATATTTCATATAGTAGCATTGCAAGTGACGGCTCATTGCTCACAATCCATGGCATAGACGGGCGAATCACCATGGAGGTGACCTCAAACAAGGTCTCAAGCTCCACAGCCACGGTCGTGCCAGCAGCAAAGTACAGGGCCACAACGGCAATCTCCTTCCAAAATTTGCGGGCGTCCAGCAGGCCCCGCCACTGGCTAAATTCTCGCCA
The DNA here is from genome assembly GCA_017506865.1 of Tribonema minus. Taxonomy (NCBI): domain Eukaryota; class Xanthophyceae; order Tribonematales; family Tribonemataceae; genus Tribonema; species Tribonema minus. The sequence goes on along the minus strand of JAFCMP010000090.1, from coordinate 946,302 downwards.
GGGGGAATCCTTCTCGATGGCACGCTTGAAGTGCGCTTCCAGCTGCTCCATCTGGTCGGGTGTTGGTCGCACATAGTCGGCGTAGCGGTAGAGCAAAAGAGTGGGCTGCAGGTCAAGGAGCTTTGGCTCGCCTGCACGCGCGCTCTCGGCTGTGGCCGCGACCGCGCTCGCCAGCAGTACATGTGCTAGGGATGACTTGCTGATGCCGCTCTCACTTGCATCCTCATCAGTTGGCGTCGTGGCACCGCTTGCAGTGCCTGTGCACCCCGTCTCAATGTGGTTCTCTATGGCGTACAGAAGGTCTGGGGTGTACGACAACGTTGATTGGCTCCCCCTTCTGAACTTCTGGACGTGTGGCGCATCGGATTTGTCACTAGATCGCCTCCGCTTGCATATTACCTCCTGTGAAGCTTCAAAGATGTGCGACGCCACAGTTGGCTCATTCTCCGCTACAAATGTCTTGAACACGTCTGCCAGCTCTACTGGCATGCTGTTGCACGGTATTTGCAATTGCCACATATAATTATTCTTCATCTGACCCATCTTTTGCGTCCAGCCACCTTGATTGGTGTGAGGCTTCTGCAAAGGTAATTTGCTGCTGCAGTAGGGCACTGAGTGCGTGTTTGCAAACCTCACTGACAACCCTCAATAATGACAATGAGACTCTGATGAGGTCAAGTGTGAGTCTAGCCATGGACGCCTGGTTCGCAATGTGCGCTGTCTGTTTGTTGCTGTATGCATTGCCTGTTGCAGCATCGAGCTCGTGTGCTTAATTCTGCTGTGCTTTTTAGCCCTGCAGGGCGTTACAATACAACTTACTGCACACGCTGTTCAAACGGCACACCTTGCAATGCTCTGTGCAAGGTGCTGGAGCTGACGCGATGAGGCGCACTTTTTCTATCAGTTATGAGCTTCGACCGCGCGTTTGGCCTGTCCCATGTAAGCCTTAGCGCTGCAGACACACTTGGAGGTGTTTGATATTTAATGTCATGTACATTGTTAGCTCAAGCAGCAAAGCATGCAACATTACTTGTTGCTTGTTGCTACTTATGCCCGTGCAGATCTGGCCCATCACGCTGTCTGGTACCGGGGGGTCCTGTTGATGAAAATGTCGGGGGTATGCCTGCCTCCGAAGGGTGTGCCGGGTGGCATTTTGCAAGTGCAGAAACCGCAACGTCAGTAGTGGCACACAGCACCCCATAGCTGCATGACCAACACTGCTATCGCAGCAGCTTTTCAAAGGCAGAGTATTACAGTCGCAGCACAAGACAGCCCCAGCAACAGCTGCTGCATCCTTGAGCTGCCTCGCATCTCCGGCAGCCATAGCAGGACAGCAAAAGCGGAAGGCGGGACACAGACACTGGAGGTAGTGGCAGCAGCAACTCGCTGGCAATCTATAGCACCAGCAGCTGCATCAGCTACACAATTGCAGCAGCAGAGAGAGTGGAGGGCAAGCGACTAATGAAAGCAGCTGCCGCAGCAACAGCATCCAGGTGAGCTTCTAGCAGCAGTGAGTATCTCAAGGCAAGACTCTAGCAGCAGGGCTAGCGAGACAGCAAAAGCAAAAGGCAGGACACAGACAGGGTGGCAGCAGCAGATAGCTTGCAAACTATAGACCAGCAGCTGCATCAGCTACACAATTGCAGCAGCAGAGAGAGTGGAGGGCAAGCGACCGATGAAAGCAGCTGCCGCAGCAACAGCATCCAGGTGAGCTTCTAGCAGCAGTGAGTATCTCAAGGCAAGACTCTAGCAGCAGGGCTAGTGAGACAGCAAAAGCGAAAGGCAGGACACAGACAGGGTGGCAGCAGCAGATAGCTTGCAAACTATAGACCAGCAGCTGCATCAGCGTTACAACTGCAGCAGCAGAAGGAGAGCGAAGGGCAAGGGACCGATGAAGGCAGCTGCCGCAGCAACAGCATCCAGGTGAGCTTCTAGCGTTTGAAGGCAAGACGTCAGCTGCAGCAGTGACTCTTACAGGCACTCTAGCAGCAGCAGCTTGTAAGCAGCAGCCCCACACCCACCGCTCGTAGTAGTAAGATCTACCGCAAATCAATCTACTGGTGTCGTCATCGTGTAGCCAAGTTTGTCTGTCGTCCTCTTACGTCCAGATATTCCTGACGTTCTGGAATGCACTCTGCTCCTGCAGTCATGGCACTCTCGATGAGGAAGGGAAGGCGAGCGCACAAAGCCCTTGCCCCGAAGCCGCGTGCACGCGTCAAGATATCCAATGCGACGAGCACGGCAAGGCGTGCAGCGGAGGTAGAGAAGGCGGCGAGAGATCGGAGACAAGCAGCTGCGTTGCTCGCCAGTGAGTGTGCCAGAGCGGCTGCGCAAGCGAGGAAGGCAGCTGCGCCTTCTGCAGGGGTCAAGAGGGTTTTGATACTATGCGCGCCAGAGCGGTGGAAGTGGGACCCGGACGAGGGCAACCACAAAAATGTACACATCAAGAAGGTGATGGTCAGGCAGCATGCAGATGTCGTCAAGGTAGCTGCAGAGCTGAGCAACACATCTTTCAGTGCAGTGGTGCTGTCACCAGCACATGGCGGACATGAACATGTGTTTTGGCAAGGCTCCTTGGTCACAAAGTGTGCTCTGAGAGAAGGGCGCATCGTGCCTCTCATTGACACTTTGAAAGTGTTGCAGGCCCTCACAAGGCGGGTGCACCTGAACTGCTGTCTTCTGGGCAATAGTGTGGGGGAGGCACTCGATCACTGTGACATCAGCCTGAAACACCTTAGCGGATATCGCGGGAAGGTGTGGACGCATTACAAGGACACACTGACTCCTACTGATCTGTTTGCTCCCAACTACATTTTATGTGGCTTGCCGCTCTCGCTCAAGCACATCAGCAACTGCTCCAACTGCAGTCCTTGGCGTCGTGACTGTGAGCTTGTGATTGCGTCCAGCGACTGATGCCTTTCAATAAACTGGTGAAGATGGCCACAAAGTCTTCTTTTTGCTTGTCGTGGCGGCTGGCTGCCCATGTGAGACTTGTGATGCTCATGTATACCCCAGGAGAGCTCGCCACTCTGGTGTGATCACAGCTTGTAGGTGAGGTCGCCACTGCGTAGCTATGTGCAAAATAACCTTGTATACTTTCTGAAGTAGTACAAACAGATATGGTGCAGCATGCCGCTTGAAATAGAAACATCCACCCTGCGTGCGTCGACGTCAACCAAACGAGTTGTCATTCCCTACATGAGTGCAGGCCATACTGGGCCGTGAGGCACAAACTTGTACTTGTGTGTAAACTTGAATTTGATTATCCTGGCCCTATCGAAAAAAAGTATTTCTCAGAGGCTGACCCTAAATGGGGTCGGTACGACGCTCGCTAGATTTTCGTAAAGTGCAAATAAATCAGGCTCCTGATCGAAAGTGTAGGTGAGATCAGTCTAGTGTGGGTTCAAGCTGTCCCTACATGAGCAGTCGCCAAACTGAGCCCCCGTGATCACACTTGCACTTGTGTGTGCACTTGAAGTTACTTTAAATGCCCAACAATCATAGCTCAGGTTCAACAGTGTAGGTGAGATCAGCCTGATGCAGGTTCAAGCTGTCCCTACATGAGTACTTGCCATTCTAAGCCTTGTGACACAAACTTGAAGTTATGTTTAAAGTTGAAGATCAGGCTGATCTCACCTACACTGTTGAACCTGAGCCATGATTGTTGGGCATTTAAAGTAACTTCAAGTATACACACAAGTTCAAGTTTACACACAAAGGCTTGGTATGACGAGTACTCATGTAGGGACAGTTTGAACCTGCATCAGCCTGATCTCACCTACACTTTCGATCAGGAGCCTGATTTATTTGCACTTTACGAAAATCTAGCGAGCGTCGTACCGACCCCATTTAGGGTCAGCCTCTGAGAAATACTTTTTTCGACAGGCCCGGCCTCTGGAACTTCAAGTTTGCATAAAGTTCAAGTTTACGCACAAAGGCTTGGTATGGCAAGTTCTCATGGAGGGACAGCTTGAACCTGCATCAGGCTGATCTCACCTACACTGTTGAACCTGAGCTATGATTGTTGGGCATTTAAAGTAACTTCAAGTATACACACAAGTTCAAGTTTACACACAAAGGCTTGGTATGACGAGTACTCATGTAGGGACAGTTTGAACCTGCATCAGCCTGATCTCACCTACACTTTCGATCAGGAGCCTGATTTATTTGCACTTTACGAAAATCTAGCGAGCGTCGTACCGACCCCATTTAGGGTCAGCCTCTGAGAAATACTTTTTTCGACAGGCCCGGCCTCTGGAACTTCAAGTTTGCATAAAGTTCAAGTTTACGCACAAAGGCTTGGTATGGCAAGTTCTCATGGAGGGACAGCTTGAACCTGCATCAGGCTGATCTCACCTACACTGTTGAACCTGAGCTATGATTGTTGGGCATTTAAAGTAACTTCAAGTATACACACAAGTTCAAGTTTACACACAAAGGCTTGGTATGACGAGTACTCATGTAGGGACAGTTTGAACCTGCATCAGCCTGATCTCACCTACACTTTCGATCAGGAGCCTGATTTATTTGCACTTTACGAAAATCTAGCGAGCGTCGTACCGACCCCATTTAGGGTCAGCCTCTGAGAAATACTTTTTTCGACAGGCCCGGCCTCTGGAACTTCAAGTTTGCATAAAGTTCAAGTTTACGCACGAAGGCTTGGTATGGCAAGTTCTCATGGAGGGACAGCTTGAACCTGCATCAGGCTGATCTCACCTACACTGTTGAACCTGAGCTATGATTGTTGGGCATTTAAAGTAACTTCAAGTATACACACAAGTTCAAGTTTACACACAAAGGCTTGGTATGACGAGTACTCATGTAGGGACAGTTTGAACCTGCATCAGCCTGATCTCACCTACACTTTCGATCAGGAGCCTGATTTATTTGCACTTTACGAAAATCTAGCGAGCGTCGTACCGACCCCATTTAGGGTCAGCCTCTGAGAAATACTTTTTTCGACAGGCCCGGCCTCTGGAACTTCAAGTTTGCATAAAGTTCAAGTTTACGCACGAAGGCTTGGTATGGCAAGTTCTCATGGAGGGACAGCTTGAACCTGCATCAGGCTGATCTCACCTACACTGTTGAACCTGAGCTATGACTGTTGGGCATTTACAGTAACTTCAAGTATACACACAAGTTCAAGTTTGTACACAAAGGCTTGGTATGACGAGTACTCATGTAGGGACAGTTTGAACCTGCATCAGCCTAATCTCACCTACACTTTCGATCAGGAGCCTGATTTATTTGCACTTTACGAAAATCTAGCGAGCGTCGTACCGACCCCATTTAGGGTCAGCCTCTGAGAAATACTTTTTTCGACAGGCCCGGCCTCTGGAACTTCAAGTTTGCATAAAGTTCAAGTTTACGCACAAAGGCTTGGTATGGCAAGTTCTCATGGAGGGACAGCTTGAACCTGCATCAGGCTGATCTCACCTACACTGTTGAACCTGAGCTATGATTGTTGGGCATTTAAAGTAACTTCAAGTATACACACAAGTTCAAGTTTACACACAAAGGCTTGGTATGACGAGTACTCATGTAGGGACAGTTTGAACCTGCATCAGCCTGATCTCACCTACACTTTCGATCAGGAGCCTGATTTATTTGCACTTTACGAAAATCTAGCGAGCGTCGTACCGAGCCCATTTAGGGTCAGCCTCTGAGAAATACTTTTTTCGACAGGCCCGGCCTCTGGAACTTCAAGTTTGCATAAAGTTCAAGTTTACGCACAAAGGCTTGGTATGGCAAGTTCTCATGGAGGGACAGCTTGAACCTGCATCAGGCTGATCTCACCTACACTGTTGACAATACTGCTAAGTTGAATGCAGGGCACCGCCTGGACAGCAATGCACTATACATCTTCCAGTTGAGTTTTTATATTTGCCATTCACCATCATAATGGCTACAATCGGGGATTACAAGTACTCTGTCAGAGATGCTGACTTTGACAATTGGCTAAAATGCGACGGCAGGTCCATAGCACGCACAGCATTTCCCCTGCTGTTTCAGCTGCTTGGTGTCAGCTTTGGATCAGCAGACTCATCCACTTTCAAACTTCCTAATGCGCGTGGACACGTTGTTGCTGCAGTAAGCACTGACCACACTCTCGGAACGTCTATCGGCTCAGAGACACACACCCTGTCCATGTCTGAAATTCCGAGTCACACACACAGTGCCACCATCGATGCAGCAGGCGTGCACACTCACAGTGTCGACTCTGCAGGATCGCACACTCACGGTCACAACGCCACAAGCGTTACGCAGGGGCTTGCATTTTCAGATGGCATGAATACTATGACAGGCGGTGACAACGAGAACCCGTCTGGCACTGAGCTTAACCTGAATGGTGCACGAGCCCTCACTATTGACGCTGCAGGCTCTCATACGCATACTCTCGGCACAGCTGGCAGTCATACTCATGGTGCATCTCTCACATCAGTAGGAGGAGGCGCTGCTCACAGCATCATGCAACCAACTCTGTTTGCCGGCAACCTCTTCATACTTGCGGATGCTGCTACCCCTCCTCTGTCACTTGCAGGGCGTGTGCAACATGCTGATGGTAGGAGACTTGGAGCAATATCAGTACGCGCCATCAACGGCTCTGGCACCATCAGCGAAGTCACATGGACCAACAGTACAGCTGCTACAGATGTCTCACAGCAACATACATTGGAGATCACAGACTTGCGCAGCGGTTACTACACTGTCAGAGTGCGAGACACTGCTAACACAGTCGCGTCAATGACATTTGCTTTGCGTGTTGTTGCGAACCGTAGATGATCTTGTGCCATGTGCGAGCTGGTGGCGCATACAATGAAACGTGAGCTTACATCTGCTGGCGATGCTGTAGGACGACACCTCTGTGACATTTTCGATCCTGATCCATAATCGTCTGCAGCTTACCAGAAATTTCCAACTATACATGAAGTGTAACTTTGTGCTCTCAGGCGTAGTATGGCGACTCATGTAGGGAACGCCTAAGCCCGTGCTGCATTGATCTCATCTGCACTTGAAATCTGGAGCCATAGTTATCTGCAGTATATGCAGATCTAGTGAGCATCGTACAGATTCCATGCAGGGTCAGCCTCTGAAGCATACTTCTTTCGACAGGACCAGCCCCAAGAACTTCGAATTTGAAACAACAACCACACTTTCGATTTTGAAGCCATGATTAATTGCAGTTTACAAATTGAAAGAACTTGCCCGTATGGTACAATGCTTTGCTTATGACTTGCAGGCCTGCACCGAGCAAGGAAACACGCAAGAAGCAAAGGTTTGCACAGCAACCCTGTGCTGCACGCACATGATACACGAGAATATCAAAGGCTGTACATTTAGGTTGCGGAGGTGGAGAAAGACGCAATTGCATCAATACGAGCCTGTTTGACCTTCTCGCAAATTGACTTGTGCTCGCCCCAATCAGCGGCCTGACATTCGTGACTGCAATAGTATGCGTCACGACATCCACCGCATCTCTTGGTGCCGTTCGCTGTGCAGGTGACACTGCTACACTGCTTTTCATTCACCTCCACAAGTGAGAGCACGAGGGGAACATCCCTCGTTTGCTCGCTGTAGGTAGCAAACCTGGACCTTACTGCCATCTTCCCACGGACTTGCACTGTGATCATGACAACATACTCCGTCGCAAGATCGTATGTGGCGATTTCACCGTAATCACGCCACCCGAGTGACAGAATCGCCACTGCGGGCACATACCGCACCACTACCGTGTTGTCCACTCTGGACATCATGTGAGATATCGAACGATACTCGATCATGACCCCGCCGCGCCCGTGCACTTGACTGCTCCGCGCTGCAATATCTTGAATGGCCTTGCTCGTTGTAAGCAGCATCAGCTGTTCGTGTATCACAAGCTCACAAGTATCCTCCATCGTGCTGGATTGTGAACTGTCTGTGTCCCGCACAGCACACCAAACAGATTACCATTCTGAACCTGAATCTCCATCAGGACTTAAAAAGTCCACATTGCAAGATTCAGCACACAGATTCGACACAATTAATTGACACAGAGATTCAACACATGATTGCAATATTCAAAGGGTGCACTTAAATCAAATTCAGCCTCACCACTGTCACTTCACACACATCACAACCTCGACATAGGCGCACACACAGCAAGATGTCACGCATGGATGACAATGTGTCAACTTATACCAAGGGCGTTGTCACGATGAGGCTGACCGCGAAGTTGGCGGCACGTCGCTCCATTGACGCCTTATCTACACCCATATTTTCCATGCCGTCACTGGAAGATGTCACACTCCTGGGCAGCGCCATAAACCCTCCACGCGAAGACGACACAAGTCAGCACCCAGTGCCTGGAAAAGAGGGAGCGGTCGGCAGCAAACGGAAGCGAGGCAAGAGCAGCGGAGGTAAGTCTGCTAAACCTGCGAAAACGTGCCCTGTACCTGACTGCGGTAAGCCAGCCAAGCGCAAGTGGTGCCAGGATCACTGTCAATCATCAAAGGGCAAATGCAGTGTATCTGACTGTGAACAGCGCGCAAGGTTTGGTGTGTATGGGGGAGGAGCACAGTGGTGCATCATTCATGCACCACAAGGCACCGTCAATGTAGTCATTCAGCGCTGTGCACAGTCAGAGTGCATGACCACAGCTATTTATGGCATGGAGGGAGGCAGGGCGACCCATTGTGCAAAACATGCAGCGCATGGCATGGTTAACGTCAAAGCTCCGCGCTGCGCGCACCCTGAGTGCAAGACCAGACCGTCTTTTGGTGAAGAGGGGGGTAGTGCGATGTACTGTGCTACGCACGCACTGGAGGGAATGGTGGATGTCAAAAGTAAACGCTGTGAGCACCAGGATTGCACAAAGCAACCTTGTTATGGTAAGGAGGGGGGCAAAGCGACGCACTGTGGAGAGCATGCATCGGACGGCATGGTTAACGTCAAAAGCAGGCATTGCGCGCACCCAGAGTGCGTGACCAGACCGTCTTATGGTGAGGAGGGGGGAAGTCCAAGCCATTGTGCACAGCATGCAGAAAAGGGAATGGTTAATGTCGTTGACAGGCGATGTGCGCACACGGAGTGCATGACCAGACCGTGCTTTGGTAAAGAGGGGGGCAGTCCAAGCCATTGTGCACAGCATGCAGAAGAGGGAATGGTGGACATCAGAAACAGGCGCTGCGCGCACCCGGAGTGTATCACCTGCCCGTGCTATGGTAAGGAAGGGGGCAGGGCTACCCACTGTGCAACGCACGCAGCGGAAGGCATGGTGAATGTCAAACGAAGGCGCTGCATACACCCAGGGTGCATGGTCACAGCCAATTACGGTGAGGAGGGGAGTTCAGCAGACTACTGCTCAAAACACGCACTCGAGGGAATGGTGGACATCAAAAGCAGGCGCTGCGCGCACCCGGAGTGTATCACCTACCCGTGCTATGGTAAGGAAGGGGGCAGGGCGACGCACTGTGCACAGCATGCAGAGGCAGGTATGCTAAACGTTAAACACAGACGCTGTGCGCACACGGAGTGCATGACCATCCCATGTTATGGTCAGGAGGGGGAAAGCCCCACCCATTGTGCGCAGCATGCAGAAGAGGGAATGGTGGATGTCCAAAACAGGCGCTGCATGCACCCAGAGTGTATGACCACAGCTACTTATGCAAAAGAGGGGGACAGGGCGACCCATTGTGCGAAACATGCAGAGGATGGCATGGTTAACGTCAAAGACCGTCGCTGCACTCACCCGGAGTGCATGACCAGACCGTCTTATGGTGAGGAGGGGGGTAGTGCGACGCACTGTGCAAAGCATGCACTGGAGAGAATGGTGGATGTCAAAAGTATACGCTGTGAGCACCCGGAGTGCACGACCCAACCTTGTTATGGTGAGGAGGGGGGGAGGGCGACCCATTGCGCAAAACATGCAGCTAAGGGAATGCTGAACGTCAAAAGCAGGCGCTGCATGCACCCGGGGTGCACAATCATACCGTGTTATGGTGAGGAAGGGGACAGGGGAACGCACTGCGCAACACATGCACTGGAGGGCATGGTTGATGCATCACACAAGCGCTGCCTACACCCTGGGTGCGTCACCAGAGTGTCATTTGGTGAGAAAGGGGGCGGTGCGACTCATTGTGCCCTGCACGCATTGAAGGGAATGATTGATGTAGTGACAATGCGGTGCGATCATGGGCGCCCGTTGCGTTACTGCCGTGGTGATGTGTGCCACATCATCAACATCGGCAGTCGTTCCTTTGAGGAGATGTTTGCAGATGCTACCGCTTTCATCGTATGGAGCGGCACGGACGACGTTCAGCAGTTTCTGCAGTCTATCTCCCAATGCATGCGGCTCGGTGCCATTGAAGTGCGCCCGGATCTTACAGTCGGCGTGCTCACATTTTTCCATGACGGATGGTACTGGCACAAAGACTCTCTTGACCAAGACCGTACCAAGACAGCAGCCCTGATGCACGCAGGGTACACTGTGGTGCGCACCCGCGACTGCTTGCCGCCTGTGCCTGGTGCTGTCAACGTGGTGCTTGACGCTCGCCATGGTGTGCGAGCGTTGTCCCAGGAGGTCTCAAATGTCCTGGGGGTCAGCCCTGAGGCATGGCCTAACCTGTGGCGCCGAGCGGAGAGTCTGGCACGGCGTGGCATCCTAGCCCTTTCACAGCGCTACGCTCAGACCAAGCAGGGTACAATGGACGACTGGCTTGTGATGTGACTTGGTCTCACACCATCATGGCGAAGCAGAGAAAACACCCAGAGTTGCGGAAGACGCACCCTTCAGCAGCGCATGCCATCATGCATCTGGGGCAGCAACATGTGCAGGTCAAGCAGAGCCTCATGACAGACTTCTTTGAGGATCCGCATATCAATGGAAATTGAGCCACAAGTAAACGGGGTGTGTATGTGTCCTTGCATGCTGTTGTGCATGTGTTTTCATTTAGTCTGACAATTGTGAAACTCTGACCATTTTGGCAATTGATGCTGTGTATGTACCTGAACGATTCAGGGTCTGACAAAACTTTCCGATATAGACACAGGCTGAGGAACTTCATATATCAAAGTTCGTCATTGTGTAGTGCCTGCCCTAATCGTACAATGACATGCCCAGCCTCCAGGTCGCTGGTAAACGACTTTATCCCTGCTCCCACCTGCTTCCCTATCTTCGCTTTCAGTGCAACATTTTGGAAGTTGCTGTTTTGGCGAGCGGAGATTATCACAAGGTCATGCAAACCGTCAGCCCTGCATGTTTCGTACCAGCAGTCGATCCCATCTACACCCTCTATTTTCATATTATTGAGATGGTTCTCAAGCTGTTCACAAAAGTCTGGAGGGACTGTGCAGGGCACCAACAGCGACCAACGTTGAGCCGACGCACTTGATCTGTATGCATTGATGATGACAGCGTCCTTCAGCTGAGCGTTGGAAAGAATACAGTACTGTCCGTCAGCACACACTGCATGGGTTGTGAGGATGCTAATGTTCTTAATAAGAAGGCACATGTCATTGATTTGAACGCGGTCACCCACCTCAAAAGGCTTGCTGGCATACACTAGGATGATTCCCTCAAAGAAGCGCTGCAGCGAGGAGCCAAACACTATGCTTGAAGCAACGAACGTACTCACAATCAGCACACTGTTCTGGAGAAGATTGACGCCCAGAATAGCTAGTGCAGTAAACGTAGTGACGATGAGCGATATGCCACCAAGAGCTCGATTTAATGTGGCACCTATCTTTTCGAAATCCCGTAGCGTTTCCTTCAAATTAACCGCACTGCGACTGATTTCATCAAACAAAATAACAAATTCCTGTTTGTCAATCGAACCGTCACAGTTTCGATCCAATATCTCCATTACGCGCGGTGCAGTGCTGCCAAAAATTGTTTGGATGTGTTCAAGTGTGAGATGCGGTCCTGGCAACGATGATGAATGCTGTACCATGTGCATTGGTGTGCAGTCACGGCGTGGCGGTGAGAGCTTGAGTGTTCTCATCAGCGCATTGTACACTGGTGTTTTGCTTGGGGTAGACTCGAGTTTCTTACTGCTTAGGACACTGTCGTACAGCAGGCCAGGGTCTTCTGTAAACCCCAGATCTGCAATATCCTTGGCTCGGTGCACAGACTTGAGCGACAGTAATGACTCACCATACCCGCCATAGTCAACATTAATCACAGTCTTGTCCTCTGCTACAAAGTTTTTAAACGCTTGTATGATCTGGTGTGCCATCACTGTCTCCTGAATGCGTGATAGGTACGACTTCCAGGTTACATTTGCGGTGATGTAGAGCAGAACTGCCTTTTGAAGAGTGAAAACTGCGGAATACATGACACAGAGCAGGGAAAGCTTGTCCAACACCACTGAGTCACCGTAGGCATGAGAAGACGTCACAAAGACAATAGAGCAGATGAGCAGCGCCAGCTGAGACGACATCAGGGTGCAGAGGTATGCCATGTCGTTTTCACCCCATTTTGACTGCTGAATGTGCTTCAAAAACCAAAAGCAGGCAAGCCTTATGACTGGACAGGCTGCAATGTTGCAGGCGACAATCAAAAGCCATTGCGGGTCCAGCAGGACTGCATATAACACAAAAAACGGAATGGACAGTGTAAGCCCTATGAAAATTGACTTATGCGGCATGAGGGTATTGTACAGATGCGTACATTTGTTGCGAGTCTCAATGCACGTAATCAAACTTTTTCCTGTGTCTCGGCGGAGGCACAACCTTCATGAGCTCTATAAGCTGCTCATCTGAATCGTCGCAGTCATTGTGCTTTCGAAAGTGCATCAAGGTGCGACGAACGTGTGAGAATTGAACCAATGCTTCGACTCCAGAAAGGTCCTTGTCCTCCGCCTCGTGCAGGTCTGCCGTCTGCATGATGGTGCCCACCACGAGGTCAGCATCGCTGATGGAGTCTGCCAGTGCTGACAACTGTTGCACACACATACCTGTTTTGGCCAATTTGAGCCAGCCGCCCCACACCATATCGAGGCATTTGAAGGGGGTTACTGTTGCATTGTGCACAGAGAGCGTATCTTTGAGCGCTGGCTTCACCACAATGGCATTGTGCGGCTGGAGTGTAGGTAGACGACAGCGTTTGCGCTTTTTGGGCTGTATCACTTTGTCTATCGCTTCCACCTGAAGGTCTATGACCAAGCGCCTCGCATCCCCGCAGCAGCGCCTGGCGAGGACCAGCGCATCGAAATAGTTCAATGACCTGTTGGCCATCTTGGCGCACTTCTGGGCACGAGTGACCAGTGCTGTCACATCGATGGGCTGCATTTCGATTACAACACACGTCTTGACAAGCGGGGACAATTTGGCGTCTGCAATCGAATTGAAACATAGGACGACAGACCCGCATGACCTCTTGAGGTACTTGACTAGGGTGGTGAGCCCTGTCGGTTCGAATAAGAACATATCTGCATCGTCCAGGAAAACTGTCTGCCCTAGCGCAGTCGCATTGTTGATGATACCTGTGAGCTGTGTCTGTGTCCTGGGCTCATCGGCACTGCTGGAGAAGAGCGACACTTGGTGTTTCGCAGCGCAGAGCTTCACCAAAGTCGTTTTGCCTGTCCCCGGTGGTCCGTGTACCAGCAGAGGCGCTGTTCTAGGTCCTGCAAACCATGAATCTACTTGTGCCACTGCCTGTGCATTGCCGACAATGTCTTCAATAGCCTTAATAGAATAATAGTCCGTCCACATGCTGTTCTGAGGTGTTGGTGCCTCCCCATCCTCCTGGATGGTGGGGACCACCCGAAGAGCATTGCCCCAGTTGACGAATCGAGGTAAAGCTGACATGTGGTGGGTGTGTGACTCGGTTTCGATTTGTGCTCCCTACAAATAAATTCAACATTAATACAAATCCTGAGATTCGTGGCCTGACACAGATTCGTGGCCTGACACAGATTCGTGGCCTGACACAGATTCGTGGCCTGACACAGATTCGTGGCCTGACACAGATTCGTGGCCTGACACATATTTATGGCCTGACACAGATTCAAGGACCTATTAAGGAGGTTCAAACACGAATCATAATATTCAGCACGGCAAAGATTCGCGACGTGAACCCCCCCCCCAATCGAATCCTCCTCACAGTCAGACCACACTACCGGGACTGTGCCAGTGGTGGACCTCTCCTGAGAGGTACGTAGTGGCTTCCATTGTAGCCTATAGCTATGACTGGCAGGCCAGGATCTCCTACTGCTATGCATTCGTTGCGACCCTGCAGCACCACTAGGATGCACACATTGTACATGAAGGACATGCATATGAGCTCCATGCAGCCCCCCCACGCAGATGATCGCTTCATGCCCGCGGCATAGCTTTCCAGTGTTTCATTTTGCGCCTCTGCGCTGTGATACACCCACTCTTTGATGGGCATGTCTTGCCATACCATGTCGGCATGATGCAGCATGTAGTCTACAACCTCTTCTCGCAGCACTTGAGGGTCCACCCCCAAGAGGTGCCCTACGCTGTCAAACATGCAACTCATGGCTTGCCCCCACGTACTGCCCTTGCAGAACATTAAATTTGGTATGCGCGCCACATGGCATTGCTGGAGCAAAACGGGCGAAGACGATTGGGATGTGGCGCGACAGGGCCACGCTATATGCAGGCTCCTTCACTCTACAATGCGCGGGATAATAAAGGTGTTGGTAGCACAAGACAAGTTGCCTCCCCCTCGCACAAAGAGGTGGATACATGTATGCTATGACGAGAGCAGAAAAGACCACGAAGGGCGGGTGACTGCGCACCTCATATCCATCCTGCCATGGTCGGTATCAGTCGTGAGAACACCTCCTCGCCCCTCCGAGCTCGACTACTTGAACGCTTACCTTTATGATGTCTGCGACGCACACGTGACCGGCCTTCCATGCGGCATTGAGTGGAGGAGAGAAATAGACGGCGACCCGGATGCCTCGACGGACGAGGAGCTGTGCGCACTGTGTGTAAAATGCATACAGTCGCGCAACATGGAGGGCTTGTGTCGAATACTGCGGAGGAAACCGCAGATTGCGGGACGCGCGGGGAGCGCCGTATACCCTGAGGAGGACGAGCACAGCAGAGCAGAAGAGGAGCCTGAGGACATGGATATAGATGACGACGGCGACCCAGGTGACACTGCAGTGATGGTGCAGTTGCTGAAGGAGGGCATCCACGGTCGCGGCAACCTGCTGCACTTCGCTGTGCAGGAGAACTACTGCGATGCCATCAATACGCTTCTGTGCGCACAGCCGGACCTGATTGATTCACGCGACGAGCACGGGCACACGCCGCTGCATAAAGCCTGCGCAGCAGTGAGGACTGAATGCGCAGCAACACTAATCAGTTGGGGTGCTGATGTCAACACACGAGGCGGCAGAGACAGTCTCATTTCGCCCCTAATAATGGTGGCACTAGCTACTTCGCAGAAATGGATCAAATCCTTTGAGATTGACAGATTGGTGGGCAAACTGTGCGATGCGGGTGCAGATCAATGGAACACGTTGAATGTAGGGGGGGTAGACTTGAATGTCCCGCGCATAGTCACCAAGCTCAGGGGGGCACGTTTTGTCAGGCTCATCCTGCGCAGAGGTCACTTCTCACACATGGCTGCCTGTCCGGCGGGCGATGGCAAGACTGTGATTGACGACTGCGCAAACAGCCAAAGCGTCATGAAGATGCTGATCGAGAGCGGAACGACACGCAAGCGGGACATAGCTCATGTGCTGAAGAGCACACACAGCAGTAGAGTCAAGAGATACATCAGAACATGCAAGGATGGCGACTCTGATTCTGACTTTTAATAACACCATTATTGATACCCTGCGCGTCAGGCTGCAAGAAGGCTGGTGTGCGCCTGCTGCTCGTTAAAAATGTTGTGGGAGAGCTAAGCCCAAACAGGTGATGCGCCTTGTGCAGTCCTGGGCGCACTTGGTCAGCACCTCGTCAACGCTCGAGGAGGGTCTCGCCCTCATCCACCGTGAAAACAGCGGCGACACGACAGTGCTGCCATCAGCTCCTACTGATGCGCAGATGATGTCATATATTGACACAAAGAGAGCTTTCATTGTAGGCTTTGGCATACTGTCTTGCGTGCCGCTCTGCGTAGGCCTATGGCTCTTCACATACGTGGAGCCATTCTTTGCACCGATTGCACTGCTCATCACCGCATACCTCTTCATCTCCTACTTTGCTGTTGGCGTGTGGGGCAAGGACATGAACTTCGATGACCATCAGAAGCTTTTAGCAGAGTGCGCAGATTATACACCTACAGTTGACGTATTCTTGCCTTCATGTGGTGAACCTATTGAGGTGATCCAAAACACGTACGATCATGTTGCAAAGATGGAATGGGACCCATTGAAACTCAGGGTCCATGTGTTGGATGACGGCAACAGACCCAAATCGATCGAAGCCCTGGCGAGACAGTACCACTTCAACTACATTAGGCGTCACAACCCCGGTCACATGAAGAAGGCTGGCAACCTGAGACACGCTTTTGCCCACACAGATGGCGACCTGATAGTCATCTTCGATGCAGACTTTTGTCCGCGCAAAGACTTTCTACAGCACACAGTCCCGTACTTTACATTTCCGGACGTGTGCATTGTACAGACGCCTCAGTACTTTACGGTGAAGCCGACACAGACTTGGGTTGAACGAGGTGCTGGGTCAATTCAGATTCTGTTCTACCGTTTGATACAGCAGAACAGGCAGAGATTTAATGCAACGATTTGCGTGGGCAGTTGTGCGGTGTACCGGCGCACTGCACTCGCTCCCCTCGGCGGAACTGCTAATGTGGGGTTCTCGGAAGATTGTTACACCGGCTTCCTCTTGACAGACGCGGGATGGAGGGTGCAGTACCTACCGCTGCCACTCTCTATGGGCACGTGTCCAGATGATAAAAAGGCATTTTTCACACAGAACTATCGCTGGTGTACAGGAAGCTTAATGCTGACCACGTCAGCTGAGTTTTGGCACTCAAACCTGACGCCAGCACAGAAAATGTGCTATGCCACTGGTGGGCTGTACTATTGCGCAACAGCTCTGTCCATTTTTGCGAACGCAGTGCCAGCGATCGTCCTGGTCTACACACGCCCTCATCTCGTGCTGTGGTACAACTCACTGTTTGCACTACCGTCGCTGCTATTCCCCTTCTGTGCGATGCGAGCATGGAACACACAGCCATATGGTTTCGAATGTGTGCGCATTCGCTGGCTCCAGTATAGTGCGCACCTTGTGGCACTGTACGACAGGTTTGCTGGACAGCAAATGGCGTGGCAGGCGACCGGCGGCGCCGCTGGCAAGACAAAGAACCAACGCTATAACCTTGCTCTGGCAATGTTATTGCATGTGACGGTGGCTCAGATGTTGGCATTGTATGTGGGCTGTGCATGGAGGGTGGCTCAAGGATTTCCAGCCTACAACTTTCTGCCTTCACTGCTGGTAGAAACATTCAATGTCTGGGTCGCGCTGCAAGTGTTTTGGAAGTGATGTATGTAAGCAGCAATGCAGTGAGTGAGCAATTGAATCGTTTGTTTAAGACAATTAAATTGTTCATGAGGCTGAAGGATTGTTGGTCAACATGAACCTGGTGTAGCAAGCAGCAATGCAATGCAGTGAGTGAGAAATCGAAAAGCATTTGTGCAACAGTGAGCTGTTTTGTGCGGCTGAAGGTTTAAGGATCAACATTAAAGCGGTGTAGCAGTCTCTAGAACCCTTACTGCCTAGCAGCACGCTTTGCTTTGTATTGAAGTAGCTTAAGCTTTGTGGTCGCATTTACACCTTCTTCAAGGATAATGCGAATTTGCTCCTTGATTGCTGCACTCTTGACACATGGCTGCAACTGTTCAAGAACTTGGATGGCATAGCTGCCGTTAGCTCTGTAATGCGCCCCTCCTCTGCCATCCACATTTATCACCCCTACCCTCAGACAGGCCAGTATAAGGTACAGAATATATGTCTGACTCTGGGTGATTTGCACTACAAGACTATGAACGTCATTCTGACCACATGCCACTATGATGCAGCCTTCAGCTTCAAAGAATCCTGCAATGTAGTGCATGCTTAATTCACGGAACTCATGACCACTGTTGACAAGGTCTGCATACTTCACAGATGTGCCAGCCGTGTGCGCTATGATGTCCAGATCATCAAGTGATATGAAGTCATGCTTGATGGTGTTGAATTTGGCGATGTAGTAGCGGTTGTGTTGCGTGTTTCTCCCAAAGCCAACAACCGGTTCCATCTTTGACAACACCTTGGCCACTCGTCCCTTCTGTATAAGGCGTCCTCGAATAAGCTTAGCGATTGCAATGCTTTGTGCAGCAGAGCACCTCCACTGCCATTTCTCTGTTCTTGTAGGCGTCTCCTCAAAGGTTTTCTCTATTGTTCCCACCCCAAATATGGTGAGCATTTCATCCAGCAGATCCTTTTTCTTGACCGTCTGAACAGCAACAATTGAAGGCGAGGATTTTGAAAGACTTATACAGGCATCCCCTTCAAGGAACCCAGCAGCGTGATCCAAGTCTTCATCACTAGGCGTGGGTGTAATGGTCACATGAGGTATACGAGGATCGAACACGTATGCGTGAGTAGCAATCCTGTGATACCTAAGACTAGCTCGGTATGGAAAGCTCCTCGGGCAGTCAGGACACTCATGTTGTAAGGCCACCATCTTCAGTACTGCAATAGCAACATTATTTTGCCGCTCTGTCTTTCATGCTCCTTGATGCAGTCAAATTTCTGTCAAAAAAGTGCAGGTGACTTGCCTCATGCGTGTGTGAGTCACTGCAGCCTGTAGGGTTGTGATACGTCTCACCTAATGCATGCATTCAAGGTGCATGGTACACATTGCCAATTTATTACTCCTGTGTCAAGCTGGTATGGTAATCCAGAAATGTGAGCCGACTCCTACGGTGGAGTGAAAGCCAACTGTCCAGTTCATGCGCTGAGCTAGCATGCTGACCAAGTATAGCCCTAGGCCATGAGAGCCGTGCCTCCCGACATCATCAGCATCCAGCTGCACATGTGCCTGAAATATGAGCTTCTGGTGGGTCTCAGGTATGCCTGAGCCGGTGTCGAGAACTCCAATGGTGATTTCACCGCTGTCATGTTTTGTTACTCTGACTGTAATGCTTCCCTGATCAGTGTACTTCATGGAATTGCTTAAAAAGTTCAACAAGATCTGCTTCAACCTGAATGCATCAACTACTGCTGTTATGTCAGTGGGGCACTCTATAATCAGCACAACATTCTTCTTCTCTTCCATCTTGTGTCTCACTGCTTCCCGCATGTCTTCGACAATATCACTGACACGGTGTGGGTGCGGGTTGAGCACGAGAGCTCCAGCCTCCAGTCTTTGTAAGACGAGGATGTCACTGACAATGTGTTCTAAAAAGTCGCATGCTCTAGAGGCAACCGTAAGGTCTGCCACGCAGGTGCCTAGCTCAGGGGGGAGTGCACATTGCTCTAGCGTCAACAATGTGTATTCGACCATTCCCTTGATAACATTTAAGGGGTTGCGGACCTCGTGATTCACATACGAGAGCATTGAGTTTGCACGAGCTCCATCCAGCACTGCCATTGCGTGCTGCCGTCTCCTCAGCAGCATGATCACCGTCGCTAAGATGGTCATGTCTATAAGCACCAGCACCGCCGCTACAATGAGCGTCACCGAAGCCACCTCATGCGAGTTACGGGCCTGTTCATAGCTGCTCGAGTACTGGAAGAACACAATGTAATGCCGGTTGACAAATGATACACTCCGCTGCACAGTGTATACAACTACATCTGTAAAGTACCACGTGTTTGCAAACTCCGGCACACTATCTTTGTAGACCACCGAAACGTTGTTGGCAGCAACATTCGCTACACCGTCTTGTGTAACATCGAACATTGCAATGGCCACATCTGTGCGGACTACTGATGACATTTCAACTGCTTGATCAAGGATGGTCGAGAGTCGTATGACAGTCGTGCAGTAGCCTGTGACTGCATGTGATTGCGGGGATCTGACCTGCGTACCGAGAATGATGCCAAATGCTGATGGGTTTGTAGATGGCGTTACGAGAATAGTTCGTCTGGTGACCACGCTATGAGCATTTGAGGTGTTGTATAATTGCTGAATGATGTTGCGGCTGTTATCGGTTGAGCCATAATCGAAGCCTATGACGTTCTTCACTGCAGGTACGTCGACAGACAGGGGATACATGTACAGTACGGGGTAGTAAACAGATCTATTGCTAGAGACAGGCATAAAGTTGGTTGCGTTCGATGCAAGGGGGGCCATGGGTTTCAGTTGCTTGATGTAACATCCCGGTGTGATCTGCGCGCTGCAGAATGCATTGAACGATGCGACTTCATGTCGAGGTACTCTTGCCACAAACTCAATGGCCTCCACACTGGCCACACTGCGATCATATTTGAGTTGCAGGATGTCGCTGAAGTTAGCACCTGACATGCGTGGACCGTTGAGCCGCATGACTGCAGCGTTGCGCTGACTCAAGAACTCTAGATCCTGGATCTGCTGGCTGAGATAGGCGACGACCACATCACTGTCTACCTCTTCATGTTTGCGCACGCTTGCCTTGTCCTTGTTCCTCAAGGATATGTACAGGTAAGCCACGGCAAATGCTTCGGCAACAACAACCACCATGAGAAGCGACCACAATTGCCTGCTGCACCGCCTACGCTTCCGCGATGCCAACATGACTGAATGACAAGCACCAGCCAACATTTAAATGTATTCCAGTTGACAACAGGGTGATGCGTTTCCTTTGTTTTGCACCTTGTGACTGTCGCTCAGATTCAGATGCAGTGCTGGTTACACCTGAGCCTGCATTACCCCTCACATTTGACCCCGCAAAGCTTTCTCGTCATTTGATCTGTGACGACTCATCAGGAAACAGATTGGTTCTCAAGAGGATGCTTATGATGCTCACTGGTACTGAGGCTGATGAGGCAGACTGCGGTGACAGTGCCATTGGGCAAGTAGTGCAAAACGGTGAATACGCCGTCATTTGGATGGATTTCATGCTGGGGCACCGCCTCGAAAATGGTGCAGAAGTTTGCAAACGCCTGCGACAGGACTACGGTTACAAGGGGGCTGTAATCATGCTCACAGGTTTTACTGATGAACCTACAAGACAGTACTGCAAGGAGCACGGGGCAACGGATTTCCTTTGTAAGCCATTCACGTTGGCAACCATAAGAGAATGCAGCGAGCGGTATGCACGAGACTGCTCTCAGCAGGGGGATAGCGAGCTTTGAAAAGGTGATAATTAGAAAGCGATTAACGCAGAATGGCGCATGTGAAGTGGAGAGCAGATCGATAAGGAATGGTTATCATGTGAATCGCTTCCTCTACTTGCCTGTGATAGGACACAGTGTTAATCGCAAACTTGAAGTATTGGCACGTGAACCCACCGTCGCTCGCCACGGTACTGGTGCATTCCTTGCTGAGTCCTCTCCCCTGGAAGGCTGCTACTATCCCTCCACCTGCTGCTGCTCTGGTCTCCCAATGCTGTTTCCCACGCCTGCAGAATAAGTGAGCAGCACGGCAAGTAGGGGGGCAGCCGGGGGAAAACCACGTCGTCATGAGCGCAATTTCATACAGTTTGTCAGAGTACAATGGTGGCGGGGCTTGAGGAGGATGGGATCGCGTGTCTGTGGGGCAGTGATGACTATGCCGACGTCCTCGTAAATATCCGCATGGCAGACGAGGGAATCTGCCGCAACAAAAGGCTTAGGGTCAGCGCCAAGCAGTTTCACCTGCACGCGTCCTTGCTCATCTATAGCAGTCCAGTGTTCAAGGCCCACCTGCTACGCTGGAGATCATCAAGACAAGGGCAAGCGACGTTAGACATCATCGCGAACACACGAGAGGAAGAGCAGGGAGTGGAGGACATGCTCTACACCATTTATCACAACAAACTACCCGCCGGCTGCAGCGCTATTGCGAGGATCATCAACTGCTTTGAGTGTGCAGACATGCACCAGGTCGAGCAGGTGAGGCGAGTAGTAATAGAAACGCTGTCGGAGAAAGTGGCGAGCGGCGAGCCTGTTACTTACGACGAAGCCATCACTTTCTTCGAACGCCCTGCCATCATCACAAGTCTGCTGAGCGTCTTCAGACCAGCAGCTCTGAAGGCGATGGAGGAGCTTTTCGACTTAGACGTGGCTATGAACAACAGCAAACTGCGGGCGAAGCTCATGGCGCTTCCGGAGGGGGCACTGGAGGCAGTACTGCACGGGGATGTTGTGCGCTGCTTCAACGAGAGCACGGTTGCTGCGGTGGCCGTTTCCTGGGCGCACGAACGGGCGCTACTCCATGTGCCTGAGGTCATCGCCAGCTGCGTAAAGATGATCTCGCTCAAGCCAGAGTACATGGCAGCCGTCTTACCATTTTTTAGCCAGTGGTGGGATGCGCAGAACATTGCCATGCTATGTGCCATCCAGTCCAGCGGACTCTGGATGCTTCCGGGGAGTAGAGACGTCAAACTTGCTGGAGGCGATGTGTTGTCTATGCAAATGCGCCCAGGTTCTCGTCGAAAGTCGTCAGTAACGCAACTGGTGTTTACGACTACAGCAACAAGGCGGGCAATGACAGAGGCACAGCAGAAAGCGCTAGAAACCGGCAAGAATGTCGTGGTGCAGGTGTCTCATGCAGATTGCGCCATGTTCATAGCAGGATTGTGGTGGGGGGTCGAGCTAGAATGGTCTGCCAAGCAGAATTCTTGGGGGATCTACGTGCACCCCCAAGGCGGTGATGCCATTGCTAGCAGGGTAGGGGCCACTAAGACATTCCACAAGGCTTTGGTGTCCCTGGAGGTCCATAGGCCAGTAAATCCTCTGTGGCTGCAGACGACCAGGGCGTGGGAATTGGGGGTGAGGAAAATGGGGTTTGCCAACAATGTAGGCATTGAAGAATGGCTAGATGCTACTGGCCACATGACTTTTACAGTGTGCATTGAACCTGTAAGGCAATGACGCCAGCAAATACACTCCTTGCCGCCAATCTTGCATGTGTTTCAATGAACCGCCGTCATGCTGCTGTCTATGCTCTTGCCAACCCCGCAATGCAATGCAATGATATGCATTTGAGATGAAGGCTGAGCAATATGATCGAGATTTGCTTGCAACCATGTGCATTTAAGTGAAGGACGACCTAGCTTTGCCACCACCACACATGTTGCGGTCTTCATCTCCTCAAGCGCCTAAGCGGTCCTGTGCTGTGCACTGCATGTGTTTTGATGCTCAAGAATCCAATGCTGCACCTGATGCGCCTTGCAGCAGTACCAAACGGGGCTCTCTGAGCACCCACCGCACTTGCGCATTTTTCCTGTGACTCCGAGAATATCAGCAGGCTCTTCCTGCTCTGCCTCTACCATCCGACACAGTGCGCAGTACTTGGTCCCGACAGACGGCACTGGGTCTGCATTACGGTACTGAATGATTATGACGTGAGGCTCGCCAGCACGATTAGGATCGACTGCCAAGCGATACGTGATGCCCCCTATGTAGGCATCGAACCAAACGGAGCCTAATTGCCCAATGTTCCAAAACCCTGGCTCGCGCTTGTGAGTCCGCTTGCTGCGCAGCAATCTGCGCACTGCTGTCACATCGGGTTCCACGGCAGGCTGCTCACCGTCTGGGTGAAGATAGATGTTGATACGCTCGTTGTTACGTCCCGCCTCCCACAATTCCTGCAGCTGCTCTGCCAGCTGCGCGTCCTGCTCCGCAGATATGTTTTGGGACACATCAAAGAGCATCTGCCGTGCCTGCTGGAATGTGTAGCAGGTGCTTCCGTGCTGTCGGTGCTTGCGGGCTGTCGGTGCCTGTGGGCAGTTGACTTGTGCTTGCTGGTTTTCTGTAGCTGAAGCCTTCTTGCGCAAAGCTCTTGCGATTGCGGCTGGAAAGCTGTTGTGGATAGCGTCACGTTGCGCTTGCTTGCTGGCTTGCGGGTGCTTGCTTGCGGGTGCTTGCTTGCGGGTGCTTGCTTGCGGGTGCTTGCTTGCGGGTGCTTGCTTGCGGGTGCTTGCTTGCGGGTGCTTGCTTGCGGGTGCTTGCGGGTGCTCGCTTGCGGGTGCTTGCCTTGCGTTGCGTGCGGACGTTTTTCTGCTGCTGTTCCTGCTGATCCTGTTGCTGCTGCCTGCACCTGTGCCTGCGCGGGTGTTTGGATCGAGGTTTTGAGGGTTTTGAGGGTTGAGGTTGTGAGAGTTTGAGAGTGTTGTGAGGTGCGGGGTTGCTGTGCCTGCTGCTGCCTGCGCTGCACTCGCTGGTGCTGTTCTTCGCAAGCCGGAGGGGAGGGAGCGCTTATTGCTTACAAGGAGAAAGGCCTGGTGGCGCAATGTTCTTCCGGGTCGACAAAGCGAATCCGGATGCTGCGTTTGAGCAGATGTGTGCGATGGCCAGAGCTGGTGAGATCATCGCATTTAGCATACTTTAATGTCACCAGAAGAAGCTGAGCTACTACAGTGGCATATTGTGTGGTATGCGTATGCTTACTTATGCTTAGGCCTGTGCTGGGCTTCGAGCTCGCTGCGTGAGGAACGTTGCCATCTCTTGGACGGGTTGAAGCAGATGTGGAGCCATGCTGCCGTGCTACAGCTGCTGTAGCATAACCTTTCGAGAGTCTGACATGGTTCATCTCATGCGCTTATCTGAAACGGCAGAGCACAAGGCTATTGAAATTCTTGATTGTGCAGGTGCCAGCACCGACCCATGGGACGCATTCGGCGAAGTGAAATGGAGCGATGTGCATGCTTTGAACCGCACAATCGAACTGAGTTTTCGCAGAAGCCCCTTCACTGGCCTGCAGTGCGATGGCTCGCTTTGGGTGAAAGGGCGCTTCTACGAGAATGTCGACAAGACAACCACTTTGGGCACGTACAATGCGCTCGCACAAGCTTGCGGAGACGGAGTTACGCGAGCCATGCTGGCTCCGGGGTGGGGCATTGTGATCCGTGAGGTGCAGGTCGATTCTGCTAAGCGCCGTCAGGGGGTTTTCAAAGGTTGGCTGGCGCAGTTGAAGCAGGATTTTGGCACTGTTGTAATCGAGTATGTGGAGCCAACAGGGCTGCGTGCCAAACTGGAGGCGTACGGTTTTGTGAAGGCCAATAATCGAGTAGACATAGCTGACAACCCGACATACTACTGGACATCTGGAAAGTAGGCGTTTAAGCGCATCAGATTGAGCTTTTTTTTAATGCACTCTATAACACAATTGGTCATGGCGCCAGCTGCTCTTTCATGCGATGCCTCTGAGTGCCGCTCACTGCTGGCCTCTACTCCCAAAATCCTGTACTCGTTTGCAAGTCTTGCAGTGCCTGTGATGATTGCGGTAACGACGCAGCTCACAGTTGCACCCTTGCTTGATGACCCGCGTATAGATGAATGCAAGAAGCGTGATGAGATCAAACGCGCCCTCAAATCATTTGTGGTGAGTGCAACAACAGCATCATTCATGTCGCTCGCCCTGTCAGTGCTCTTAGATCTAAACATATCACGGCTGTACAAAAAACATGGTGGCGATGCAGTTTCGATTGCACAAGGAATATCGCTCGCTTACACAATGGCTAGTGTTGTTAAAGTCTGCATATTAACATCAGCACTTGTGTCGGCCTCGGTAGCGTTTGCAGGGTACCGCAAGTGTATCAAGTAGTGTCAAACTTCTCATAGACTTTCACACATGTCCCTGGAATTCCCCTCGCGGGAAAACGGTATACTGAAGCTCCTTCACTGTAGGAGCTGCAGAGCGACACAGCTTCAGGTCTATTCACAAATGCTGCTTCAGGTGCGGCGCAGCCGGCAGCGACTACTATGTAAACGTCGTTCGTCATGCGCACCTTTTGTGATGCTCTTACGTTTTTTCACGCTTTCAACAAACTCATTGTGTCTGAGCTCGGCATTATACATTGGCAGGCGCAGCCACCTTGTCATGACGTCGTCTTCGAGGATCAAATGTTGAAAGTTATACAGCTCACCGTACCTGTCGTACATTTTATACACAGCCCTCGCTATTGCGCCTCGTGCAATCACAGGTGGCACAACAGTCTTGTGCGCCTCGTCCACAGTGACCACCGCTCCTGTCAGGTGAGAGCTTAACGCGATCACCTTTCCAGACGTTTGGTGCTGAGTGATGTTTCCCCATGTTGTGTCATGGCACATGTCCTGTGAAGATGAACGCCTCCGTGCTGAGCTTTCGTCCGCCATTTCCATCATGCCTGTGGGGTCACCGTCAACAAATTTGTAGTTTGAGCGCAAGGAATTTATCGCCGTGTCCACACAGTACAGATTGTCTAGGTCCCACACGGCCCTCTTCAAGCCAGCTTTCAACAGAATAGACTTGGGGACAATGTGCTCACGACTGAAGTGCGACTTGGGCACGTACAGTCCGGTGTACACGTCCCAGGGTGGCAGCAGCTTGGAAACTGCGATAGCAAGTGATGTTGCACATCGCCTTGCGTGCATAATAAGCAGTGCTTATGCTCTCTGACACACCATTTGTGCAGATTTTTAACATTCACAGTTTAACTTGCAGCATCAGTCTTGCGCTTTCTCACTCTCTTCAGGCGAACCCTGTCACCTGCGCCAAGCTTTCTGAACTCACGAATCGCATTACAAATCGAAGCAGCCATCTCAGGATGGCTGGGGAACTGGTGCAACAACACCTGATTGATCAGTTCCATGGTCAGCGATTTCTGCGCCATGCTTTCGGAGACTGTCAAATTGTACTGGTCTGTCACGCAGCGTTTGCAGTTGGTGGACGTCATGTATGACAAGACGTGACCCCCGAGTGCTGCATGCTCCCGCTTCGCTTTCGAAAGCTCTGCCTGAAGCGCTGCCACTCGGTCTTCTTGTGTGAGGTAGAGACGTACGGCAGGCTTGAAAGTCTGGCCGTTCAACGGAGCTGCCAGCAGCGTTGACGCTTGCTGCATGCTGCTCGGCAATTGTGGCGATGCATGGGCTGACGCATGGGCTGATGCATGTACTGATGTGTGTGCTGACACTCGTGGAACTGAATGCGGCTGGGGCACACGATGCTTGGCAATGGTTGACATTACAATGGCACTTCACGCCAACATTATTTTTTGTTGAAGGTGTGCATGTGCATCACGCAACGCCGTGCTGCACGCTCCTATATGCGCACAGTATCACGTTACATCCGGGACGTCATCATCAGTACAAAGGTAAGAGCACATGCTTGCAATGCAAATGGTTGCAGGTTCGATTCTTGTATGCACTAAACACTGACCCTTTATGTGACACGACTAACTAATCCTTGTCGCCGCAGGTCAACAATACTGAAGAGAAGGTGAGACACATTCTGGATGGCATGATGCAATAGGTACCTGAATATAACAAACGTGCACACATATTCAAGGTAGTCACATGTCCATGGCAGCCTTGACTACAGTCTACTTCAGAAAAAATGTTGCAGCATTGGTAAACGAACAAGCTCTAGACAGTATGCAATCACTCATCATCGCAAGCATACTCATCACCATCATAGCAATGATAGGTAATGTCATGTCAGTAGTCTACATGAGTAAATTGCGCATACTTCAGCGCGTCAGTAACCCAAAGTCACAAGAGAATGTCAAAGCACGTGCAGCAGCAGTAGTATTAAATTTAGGTGGTAACTTGCTCAGCCTTAGCTCCTCGCTAGTTGTAGTTTTGCTCTTGACACTGAAGGCCTTCAGATCACGTGTGTGACCGCGTACAACATGGCATCGCTGAGGTCATCCTGCTTTTTGGCCCGCATCATGGCATCTTGAAACACGCTGCAGTTCCACGCTCTCGCTAGCTCGATGGCGCAGTTAACACTCAGTTGCTTCAGCTCCTTGCCTCTGCACTGCACGAGCTGATCCTTGTAATTGGCCAGGGCAGGCAAATTCATCTTTGCCAGCCTCGAAAACTTTACTCGTGGATTGACAAACTGCAGCGACCCGATTGCGCCTGCGTCCAGCCTCTGCTGGTAAAACATGTACAGTGCAGCTGACAGAGCAAAGTTTTTCGGTGATGCGTGTCCGCACTGCTGTTCGATTAGCACAGCATCACACCCAGCAGCAGTCATGAAAGGGTTGTTGCGGATTTGTGTGTGCATTGCAGCAATTAGAGATGCTACGCACTCCTTAGATGCGCCCAGCACCACATTGCAACAGGCAATCACTTGTGGATTTGTGGACGGGCTAACCTCTACAAGGCAAGCAGCAAAATTTAAACACCCGATATCGAATGCAAGAACCCGCATGTTGCTATTGAATACCACACATATTTCACGCCCCGCACCGTGCATGCCTGAACGCATGCCTAAAACGCCGAGTCAATCAGATCACTCATGTCACTCGTGCTGCTGCTCGTATCCATGGACCGACCCGTGCGGTCCGATCTCTTGCGCTTCACCCCTCCGGCTCTGGTGGCGTTGTCTGACCCCGCGCTGCTGCTGTCGTCCATGTCCAGCAATGACGTATTGGACAGCTTCTTCTTGTTGCGCGCGTCGGAGGTCCTGGCCAAGCTGAGCACTGCCTTGAAGGTCGGACCGGTGCGTGGTATCATCTCTGCATCTTTTGGGAGCAAGAAGTTGGTCAGGTAGCTGCGGCTCAGTGTCTTGTTCATCCAGTCCTTCTCTTCCTCTGGCAGTACCTGTATGGTGCGTTTGGTGTACGGGAAGAGTGCGACATACACCTTGTAGTCAATGCCAAACGCCTCTTTCGATGCCAGTCTGCAGTTGTGGTTCTTTACAGAGCGGCATTTCTGCAGAACCCTGCGGTCTGGTGTGAACTCAAAGTAGATGGTGCTGGTGGTGTGGTCCCTGTTGACTGCGTGGCAGAAGCTGCTCCCGTAACCCTCCACTGCTGCAATGACCGAATAGTAAGGCGATCCATCTTGGTTGGAGTCGACCTCAGCGCACTTCTTCTGCTGGTTGTAGAGTTTATACAGTTTGCGCACCTGCACCCTGGCATACTCTGGGCCCAGCCACCCGGCGCGAACAAAGTTCTCTACGGCATCGCGTATGCTCACGCTGGCAATCTCCTCGACCCTGTATCGTGCCGCGGCCATCATCTTGGGAAGAGGGTAGCTGCGCTTGACGACTCTCATTGCGCGCATGTCCTCTTCGCCTGTCTCGCCCTGTTCGATCTCCACCACATAGGCGACCGGAGCGTGAGCTGGAAGCTGGATGGGCGTGAGGGGGGTGTTGTCGGGGCGCCTGACGCTCATGGCGTATATCATGATGAGGCTGTCCGACTGCATGGTCTGCTCGAACTGCATGTTGCGCGAGCCGTCCCCATTCACTGCCATTGCGACGCTGTACACTCCAGCGGCGACATCTGTAGTCTTGAGACGCCCCTTGCAGGGGCACGTCAGCACTTCATGCAGATGGATGAATTTCGATGCCCTGGTGATCAGATCCTTGTTCGCTCTCATGTTGTTGCTCTTCTCCGTGCGCACAATGGCGCTGGCATGCTTGGCAGCAGCTGCCTCGGTGACATACCTGGCGTCCTTGATGCGCTTGTTCTCGATACTCACCATGCACTGGAACTCCTTCAGTAGAGTCGCGTGCTCTGCATATTTCTTCCTCATTTCATCCGTTGCGCAGTTGTTGCATTTGCAGGGCTTGTAGCTGCCGATCATGCGGAGGGAGCTCATGTTCCTGTAGACTGCCTCATCCACTATGGAGGTCCAATCACGGCAGTAGTACGTCCTGTCACGCCTGCGCTGCGCTTTGTCAAACTCAAACAGAGCTGTGATGACGATGGCACGCATAATGTTGGCAAGTTCCTTGGTCACAATCATGGTAGGCCATACGATGTGGACTCCTGTCTTCCTGTACTTGAGGCCGTTCTTGATCACCTCGCGCACCGGTGCTGTGGCCACTATGCAGTCCAGCGGTGACAGACTGTCTCGGTCGCCGATGACGTTGACACCATTGAATATGACCTCGCAACCTCCGAATGCAGGAGGGCAGTAGTAGTCCTCATACATGAGGTCACCATCATCAGATGAGGCATCAGGTGGGGAGGAGGGGAGACACTCTGCAAGAGCTGCATTGATTGCGGTAACCCACCTGTGTATCATGTTGATGCCGGGAGGTGCGTTGAGCTCATCTCCTTCATCGCCGGTGCTCATCTCATCACCGTCTTCCGCAGGTGGCTCACTGCACTTCTCATCTGGGTCCAGGATATCGAGGTCAATGAAGTAGGGGAACTTGGCTGACACCACCTCAGTCAAGTGCTGGAATGAGTTGGCCTGATACCTGTTGTGCTCGAGGTAAGTGCTGTACGCGTGCATGAGGTTCTTGATTTGCGCTTCCGGCACGTTAAACGCTCCCCCAGCCATGTTGAGATGGGTCGCCGCCGTACCCTTCTTGCATGGCACAGTCCGCAAGAAAGCAGTGCATTGATCACCGTTCATATCTGACGGCCTTGCAGAGACGCTGTGAAGCGTCAGTGCTGTACCCCAATGCCATATATTTACTGTGCTTGAATCTCACACGTAAAGTTCGACACGAATCTCCATAATGTGCTAATAAATCCAATTTTGTGCTGCTGAAATTCGAATTGTTTGAATTCATACTGACGTTCGAATCTGTGATGCCTTTCTCCTGACACAGGCCGTATTGACAGGCGCCTTGAACAGGGCTTGGCTCACGAAGCTCGCGGTTGTCAGAAGCTGAGATATGGCTATCGCATGTGAGCTGCCACCATAAAATACTGCATGTGTCACCTTTCCGGCGTCCATGTCTGACAGCATTCGCCAGGTTGTGTATAAGTCGGTGAACGTGTCCATCATCTGTCGGTAGCAGTGCAGAATTCGATTCGATGACGCTTTCCGGTTGTGTGGAAATTTTGCGTACTCTGAAGCAACAGTCTGCGCCATTGGCATCAGTGAGCGGTGCCAATTTTCATATATGAAGTGCTCATGCGGCCGCATCCTGGATTCAGGCATGTGGTAAATCAGATCGCGAAATTTCTCATCGACCCCCCCTAGAGTGCACAGGGCATCGCTGATGGGTGCAACAAAGTACTGATTCAGCAACTGCCATGCACGCTCCACACCTTCACTCTTGATTTCATTAATGCAGCTATTTTCCCGCTCAGTATAAGGCAGCAAGCCGAAGAATTCTCGAATGTCAGTAAAGCTGATGCGCTCCCTTACCTCGCGTGAGGTGGTCGGTGAATTGCGCTGCTGAAGCATGCAGGATCGAATTGTGTTGAGAACGTCTTTTCTTGGAGTGCCGGCAGGCCGTGCACTGCAAATAACATGTGGATCAGTGTTGGCCTCATAGCTTTGAGGCATCTCAAGGTATATGCCGACACGATAGTTCATATCTATCACGGCTGCGCGCAACACATCCCCTACATCCGCCCCGTCTTGGTAGCACTGGTGATTGTTTGAGTGCTCCTCACCAAGCAAGTAGACGTGTATGGGCTTGTTTTTGTGCTTGAGCTTCTGAAAGTAGTGGGGACCAGATATGGGCTCGCTGCCATTGAGGATGTCCATCGTAGTGTACACTTAACCAACAAAGAAAACGCATTGTGAGTACAAATCGAATCGAAACTCAGCAGCTTTTATATTGCACGCACAAGTTCGGACAGATTCGGCATCGAATACTGCGAATCAAGTGCACAATTAATTATAGTGACCCTCAGGGATGAGCAGAGCCTTCACTCTCACACCGCGCAGCACCTATGATGCTCGCTGCTAAGAACCCACACCCCAGAGATGAGCGGGTCAGATTTGTGGATGAAACACACACCTACTACATTGATGGAAGCTCTGACGGCTACCTCAGCTGTACAACCTTTATACATGGACTCTTTGGGAAGTTCGATGCGGATGCCATCATCACCAAAATGATGAAGTCTCCCAAGTTTGCCATAGGGGATTATGCCGGGATGACCCGTGAGGAGATCAAGGCTAAATGGGACAAGAACCGCGATGAAGCTGCAGCGGCTGGAACAGCAATGCACCTTAACTTGGAAATGTACTACAATGACGAGCCGCACGTCGAGAACACAAAGGAGTGGGATCTCTTCTGCTCTTATCAGAAGGACTTCCCTGACTATAAGGCGTACCGCACTGAGATGATAGTCTTTGCTGAAGACCTGAAAATTGCGGGAAGCATCGACATGGTCTACCACGACCCTGAAGAGCCTGGGAGCTACATCATATGCGATTGGAAACGGAGCAAGGAGATAAAGATGAACAACAGGTTTCAGAAAGGATGCAGCGCCCTCACAAGGGATCTCGATGACTGCAATCTCGTGCATTATTCGTTACAATTGAACTTGTACAAGTATATTCTGCACAACTACTATGACATGAAGGTCAACGCGATCTTCCTCTGCGTGCTCCACCCCAACCAGGACACGTACCTCAAGATTGAAGGATTGGACCTCTATGACCGCATCGAGGCTCTCATGCGTGAGCGCCGCGCAAAAATCGAACGCTCTCATGGTGTGACCCCCCCACCCAACAAGAAGCCGCGTGTTGAGGTGGGGGATGGCGCTGAGGATGATGCCAACAAGGAAAATATTCCGCCCTCCAACATGTAGCGACTGTGGATATCTGCGTACTTCAAATATGTTACAAAAATATATAGTTCTAAATGCATAAGACGAGCGCCCGCTCTCTTGCCCGTGTTTGTGTTCATGTCCACAATGCATGAATGGGATGTGCTGAGCAAGAATTATGCCGATGCCCTACAGGAATGGAAAGAGAGCAGCGACAGGGGCTACGATAGTGTCCTCGCGCTTGCGCAGAAAGTCACAGCTTTGTATGAGCAGCGTCATGAGGTGCTCGCTGATTATGTAAAGGGTCTAGACTGGGACCATGATCCCCTCTTTGTGAAGCGCTCTGCTGACCCTCCAGCACAGGCGGCGGTGACACCACCAATCTCCAACACATCGTACCTGCCTGTCGAAATGAACATCTGGAGTAACCATTCTCACTTTCCGAGTGTCACAGCTGACACGGCCAAGGCAGCAAGTGCAGCGCCTCTGACATCCACCACTGCTGATACAGCTCACTCAACAGATGCAGAACTTCATGAAGCTCTGCGTGCATACGATGAGCTCAGCAACAAAATCATTCGCGATATGGCGTACGTGAACTCGACCCTGCAGTCAGTGGCCTGATCACGAGTCTGAAATCGAGGTCTTAACATCGTATTGTCCTGTTTGAGCGTTCTTAGCTTCCATGACAAGCAGATTTGCACCGTTCGAAGCCTCTGCCTTGCCAAATCGAATTCTGAACTCCTGATTTTGACCAAACATAATACAAGCATCATCAGTGCTGAATTGAATACCTTCGAATGTCAGTGATGTAGAGTTCTCCTTAGTGGTGTCTGCCGTGGATGTCGTGGTCACAATAAGACTCTCATGATCTGCCTCTAGCACGTTTTCGATTGTTCGTGTGTTGCTGACTGGGTCGACTCTGAGGCAGCCGACACTGTACGTTGCCTTTGTGTTGGCGGCATCAACAGTAAAGTTGTTTCTGGCAATCTCGTCAACGCTCCCTGTTGATGAACGTGAGTACGCGTATGATGATGCTGTGCAGGGTGCATTGTCCACTTTGTTCACAATGATAATGCTGCGGCTGGTCACCACATCTTTTGCAAACACGGGACCATATGTGTTGACAACGTCTGACGCCAGTGATGTTGGGTACGGAAATGTCAACGGTTCCACGTCCTCAAAGACAAGCACGATGGGCATGTTTATCTCTGCCTCTTGTTGTAACAACTACACAAGATAATTTATGTGCTTTTGTCACAGAAGATATATACACGCATGCACGGTGCGCAGAGGCCAAAAAAATATATTGCAAGTGTATCAAGAACACACACTCAATGGTTTTCATCACTGGGAAGCTTAATGTTGGTCCCATAAGGGCTGCTGTTGCTCCAGCTCCCGAACAGGTGCCTATGCCACCACAAGCTCCGGTCGTGCCCACAGGTCCTGCAGCTGCTACAGGTGCAGCAGCTGTTTCCGCTGCATCGAAAGCAGTCCCCGAGTTCAAGACTGCAAGACAAATTCTGGATGAATACAAAGCTGCTGCAGAGGCAGTCGCGGTGCCGATATTGAGCACAGAGCCTGAAGTCAAGATAAGCACTCCTGAGCCACTTCAACCTGCCCTCATGCCTCCGCCAGCACCTGTCAAGATGGCACCAGCACACCCGGCAAAGAAGTCTAATGCCAGGAGAGGAGCGCCAAAGCCCACAAGACTCGATACTGTCACCGAACATCAGTCCCCACACGCTGCTGCACCTGCTGTGGCTGCGGCGCCTGCAGTAGCTGCGCCTGCTGCGCCTGCTGTGGCAGCTCCTGCTGCGCCTGTTGCACAGGTGGCCACTTCAAAGGTCAAAAAGGTTAGAAAGCGTGCACCGAGGAAGTGAGTGATCACTCGCGCACGACAGTGATGACCCCGCTACTGGTGACCTTGGTGACGCTCTGCTGTACAGCCTGTTGGACAGCCATTTGCTGGCGCATCAGAAACTCATCTTCCTCAGAAAGGTACACTCTGTCATGAAACTTCCATAAACTTGGATGGCCAAACCTAAAGTCTCGGTCTGACGCTTTGTAGTAAGAAACAATGTCTTCATGTCTCGTGCTTGAGAGTGTGTTGTCCACGCAGAAGCATTCGAAATTGGCTGTACACGACTCAAAGACGGCTTCAAACACATGAAAATTTTCATAAAAGCCAGCAAAATGTTTCCAGACCCTTTCTCGATTGCCTCTGATGTTATCCTTGAGGAAAAGCGCCACATCCACATTTGCACGCAGCGATGGCGCCAGGTCTACCAAGTATTGCAAGGTCACAATCAGGCTTATGAAATAGTGTCGGCCGTTCATCATGATCTCACGCATGACAGGCGACGCCAAGATGCGACGGTCATAAGCACAATCGTCCAGCACTAGAAGTAGCCTGGTGTCTTGATCGGCTGGAATCTGTCCAAGTTTTTGCCTCATGATCAAATCTTTCTGCTGCTTGATGATGTTTGCGAGCACGTTCAAATCGAAAGGGCTATGAATGAATATGCCGGGCACAAACTCGCTGAAAAATCCATTTGCATTTTCCGTTTGTGAGAAAATGCAGCATCGAGGATATTTGGCCTCGTGCAGGTGAAAAATGATGTCCTTACAGAGGAAAGATTTGCCACTGCCCCGCTTACCTGTCAGAACAAGCGTGAAATGCTTCTTTGTGAGTTTCGACATGTCAAATCTCTTTACAGAGATGCGATTCGTTGGTGCGTCGGCCATGTTCATGACACCTTATAACAACAGCAACACACAAAAAAAGCTTGCGCATTGAACACAGAATCTTTTCGAAACGATCGTTTGTATTATCGCCCACAGCACTATTGCCCTTGTGCAATGTACAACAACTCGTATTGTGGGAACCCTTCATCTACACCTTTGCGCGCTTCGCAGCAGATTCGATCTCTGCGGGCACAACACTGTCGACTGCGCACGGCTTGAGCATTTCTGTCAGCTCTGCTAGCCGAGGGCGGAAAGTGGCAAAGACGCTGCCGCAGAATGCCTCCTTGTCGTGCATATCCCACGCAGCCTTCACCACGCTCTTCACATCGGCAGGAGCCGCCTCGCCGGACCGCCAGTAGAAAAGGTGCTGGAAGAACGTGAAGTAATGATGATACCAAACTCTCTGCAGCTCGTTGGTGGTGTCCAGCGCCCCCAAGCATCTCAGGTATACCCCCACAAGTGAAACGTTGCCATCTCGCACGCACAGCGACTGGTCTTGATAGGGGTGTTGCGGCGGAAAATCGAGCGTGTAGCCCAACTTCATGAGCTGTGTGAAACCGCACATGGCGGCGGGGGAGCGAGAAGCCATGGAGGTGAGGAACTCACCCTCTCCGCCATCGCGGCGTCTCTTACCTGTGAAGAAGTCGGCGCCTTTGTAAGGGTGGTACAAAAAGTATGCCACCAGTGCATCGCCGCCATCCTTGTCGTTGCCACCATCTGCTACATCGCCAGACACAGAGAGGCCGGCAGCAGCAAGCTCCTTGTCTCGCAATGCAGACACTTCCTTCCCGAATGCGGTGTACGTGGGATTCTCCCAGTCCGTCCCCACTTGTTCATCTCTCATGTGCTCCGGGATGCTGCACCGCACACCGTCTGCAACTGCATCGTAAATTTCATCGCCCTCTGGAATTGTTACAAAGCCGTACTCTAGAGGGAGTGAAATGCAGTCTCGCTCACCTATCGAAGCCTTCTTGATTTGCTCTAGAGCAGTGATGTAGTAAGCACCGGGAGAAAGCGGTACGAGCTCCAGGTGCAGCACTTCGCCATCGCGCTCCACTGTCTCGGTGTGGGAGCCGTACCAGGTTTGATGGCTGATGCGAGTTCCGCTGGAGGTCACAAAAGTCGTGCGCGCTTGCGATGGTGTCACCTGCAGCCTCTGCCTGAGCGCTTCCATTCTTGTGGCTACCGCGCGAGCTGTTATGCGCGAGCTGTGTGAGTGAGCTGGGAATGGCACGCCTGGAGAATATACGCGCCGGGAATGTACAAGTGTGATATAGCCAGATTCAGCATTTGAATTTCCGGCTTATCCCCGAGTTCCCCGAGTGGTTGAATCCCGAGGTACATTCCCCCGAACCCTAACCCTAACCCTAACCCGTGTATATTCCCCACCCCACACAGTTGTTCTCTGTTGCACCTCACACTTCCTTACTATTGCGGTCAAGAGGATGAACCTTATACCGGAATATAGGAGTTTCAACGTCGCGTTAGAGGGGGCGAAAGCCGCGCTGGAGCGAGATGGAGTTGCGGTGGTGCCTGGCGTGATTTCGGGAGAATTGCTGCCATGTGGGAGACGTTCGAGACACTTACTGAGGGTCGTTTGCAGCGTGACAATCCGGCCACATTTTCCGTCCTCTCAGAGTTCTATCCAATTCATTCCATGCTGTACCAGCACTGGGGGCTGGGGCACGCGCAATACGTCTGGAACATCAGGGGCTCAGCTGGTGTGATCGGGACTTTCTCTGAGCTCTGGGGCACAGATGACCTTATCACCAGCTTCGACGGCGTGTCTCTGCATTTGCCATTTGAGGATACCAACAAGGTGACTTCGATTTCACATGTTTTAATTGCTCAACTTCTGATTCGATTTATGTCATCAGTGCTCACAAATTATTTCTGCTGTTTGATTCTTTGTTAATTTCGATCTGTGTAATCGAAACCCACACGTCCTGCCTTTCTTTCTCGATTTATGATTTCATTTGTGCTATCAATGCTCATACATGTGACTCATTGCTTTCTTGATTTCAGGGATTCTATCGCGGCAACGACTGGCTGCATACCGATCAGCGGTCATCGCGTAATGATCTCGTTTCGTATCAGGGCGCTGTCAACCTGTACGATGTCAACGCCGGTGACGCCACCACAAGAGTGTTGACAGGGAGCCATGTGCTGCACCGCGAGTACATGGAGCACTTCAACCTTGATACCGGTACAACGGACTGGCACAAAATGCCAAAGGATGCGGTGGAGGAGCATGTTGAGTTCTTCATGCAAAGAGGATGCGAAAAGGCGTGTGTGCTGGCAAACGCGGGGGACATTGTGCTTTGGGACTCCCGCACTATGCATCAAGGCGTGGAATCGCAAAGGGGGCGTGCGCAACGCAACACGCGCGCAGCCGTGTACATATGCATGGTGCCAAGGTCTACAGCAACGCCTGCAGCGCAACGTAAGCGCAAGCAG
This sequence comes from Tribonema minus, assembly GCA_017506865.1. Classification (NCBI taxonomy): domain Eukaryota; class Xanthophyceae; order Tribonematales; family Tribonemataceae; genus Tribonema; species Tribonema minus. The sequence goes on along the minus strand of JAFCMP010000090.1, from coordinate 908,608 downwards.
ATTTTTGCTGACAAGCGCATGACTACGCACCTCCCCCAGCAGGCTAAGCTCTTTCCTAAGATGCCTCGTACATATGGTGGCGCGCTGCCCTCTGTCGGTGCTCTGCCCGATCCTGTGCTTACGCAGGCGGCGCGACGGCTGATTTAGTTTTAGTATACACGAGGCATGCGCTCTAGCAACAAGTAATATCATCTTATTGTAAGAAGTTGGTCCTCACATGCTGAGGATGTCATGCCTGAGTGTTGTACTCGCATGCAGTGCAACGTTGATGGTGTGCGCATGCATGCTAACTCATGCAGGTACACACACGCACAGCATAAACTGCAGCGGTTCTGTAGACGAAAAAAGTTATTGTGTGTTGCATTGATTGTGTACAGCAACAGACAGACCACAGATTGTCATGACGCTGCGGCAGGTAGATGACCCCCATGGCTCTGCCCGTTACAGAGTGATCTGCTGCCCTCCTCGCTGCTCAAACATGAGGTCGACTAGCCGAGGCAGATCGGATGCCTTGTGCTTTTTGAGCACATAATCTACCCCCTTATTCTGCCCCGACTTGTTCCACCTAAAGTTCTTACCCTTGTTGGCCTCCGTGTATACTGCGCTGCTTTTGATAGCAGAGAAGCCTTCCACGATCTTGCGTGTAGCGTCGAGGTATACCACCAACACCCAGTCGCACTTGTGGCTGTCGGGGGCTGCTTTTACCCCAAAAAAAAAACCCGAATAAGATCCGTCAGCTTTCTTGTGATGTAGTGAAGCAGTCTTTGCCGATATGCCCAGTGCAGCGCCAGCTCGGTGCAACTTGAAGTCAACTGTCTTGTTCTTGTCGCTGGCCATAGTCATCGTGGTGCTGGCTGGCAGCGCATTCTTGATGTACTGAAATCCGATGAGCTCCGTCTTGGTGCTTTCCGCAAGATTGCGGTTGACTTCAAGGCTGAAGCAGGTGTCATCCAGTGTGTGGTGCGGGACCTTCAGCACACCCTCTAAGATCGTCTGCTTACACACTTTGTACGGCTCAATACCATCCATGCGAATGCGAAGGTGGGCGCAACCATCATCCCGCTTCGGATCGACCATGGGACAAAAAGAGTTGCCAGGCAGATCATCTGGGCTAGAGAGCACAAAGACTTGGGTAACAGTGATCTTACCGTTGACCCGCTTAAACCCGATCGCAATTATGAGTTGACCCTTGTATTTGGTCTCCATGTCTGTTTTTGACACATGAAAATTGAACCGTCCTCCCTCAGTCGTATCAGACGCCTTGAGCTGACTTGCGCAGTATGTGCCGGCGGCCATGTTCTCCCGCTTCAGCGCCACATCGACATTGTCTCCATCTGGCACCCAGTGATACTCCAGTACGTCACGCAGACCCGTGACGTCCAGCAGTGCCTCGAACGTCTCTTCCTCATAGTGATTCCTCTGGCCAAGACCGCGCGCTATCATGGTTGCTCTCTTCTTTGCATTGCCCGCCTCCTTGCGAGCTTTGATAACTTTAAGGGACGTGTTTGGCGGCTTTGTGTTGCCAGTTCGGATGCTATGATACAACGGTGTGACTGTGCCGTCAGCCAGAAGCATCTTGCACTGAGACATGGCTTTTCCCTGGCTTTTGATGTACTCACGTTGCTTGTCGTCGTCAGGGTCAAGCTTGAAGCCCCAGGACTTGTACGCTACTTTCATCTTCACCAAAGTCAGGTGCTTGCCTTTTTGAGATTGCATGGCCGGCTTTTTTTCCTTCTCACAAAGCCGCTTCTGCTCTCTAAGCTGCTCGGCCGTCTTGCGTGGTGCTTTCGTCATGGTTGCAGTGAGTGACGGTCAGAGAGGTTGTGAATGAAGGCTGCACATTGACGCAAGGCAATATTTTATTGTTGCGCAGCCTGACGTGAAATATGTAATTGCGGGATTCAATCCGAATATATTTGGGCAAACCTTCAAATACTTGTGTAGTGTGCGCATTGCACTGGGGTATGCACACCCTGGGGACCCTGTGCTCTGCTGTTCCTTCGTCTGTCGCAGTCTCAAGTGCATGCAACATTGGTGTTCCAACAGAGTTTTATGTGCTTCTCACTATAAACTATGGCAGTGACTGCAGCAGAACTCTTTGCCACGTTGGGCACCGGAATCAACCTGGGCAACACTTTAGACACTGCTCAACACAGCAGAGACACTTCAGTGATTACAAGGCGGCTCACTGCCTTGCGAGAAAAGGGTTTTCGACACGTGCGTATACCGGTCACATGGCAGCCTATGGGCTGCAGCACGAACAGAGTCAACTCGCCTTCATTTGTTGCGATGGTCGAAGGTGCTGTCGCTGCTGCCATTGAGCTAGGGTTTACGGTGATCTTGAACGCGCACCATGAGGCTTGGCTTACTGCATATGATGCATCGCCTGCAATGAATGCAGCGTTTGCAGATCTGTGGCGCAAAATTTCACTCCACTTCAAGAGCGTTCCGCAAGACAAGCTCTTGTTCGAATTGCTCAACGAACCGCAAGGCACAATGTGCCCTTGCACACCTGCCGCTCAACAGCTCACACGCACGCTCAATGCGACAGGCTACAACGCAGTGCGGGCCGTATCGCCGACTCGGATCATCCTCATACAGCCGAATAATTTGGGGGACGCTTGGGCGGCGCGTGCCACCTATCGAACACCGTCTCTCCTGCCTGGACAAGGAAAAGACAAATACTTAGCAGTAAGCGTTCATTCATATGGCCCTCCGCAATTCGCCTTGCCTAGTGGTAGCAATGCATACTTTTTGAACATGGCTGATCCAGAGGCTGCTGTATGCAAGCATGTCAAGACCCTGATCGCAGAGCTGCTGAAGCTCAGACTCGCTCTGGGAAGCACGCCAGTGCATCTAGGCGAATTTGGTATCGGACGTGAGAACTTCGCGGACAGAGATGCACCGATCGTTCACCTCTACTACCGCACAATCGCAAAGGCGGCTAGAGACGCATGCATTCCGCCCACCGTGTGGGATGATGGCACCGGAAACGATTTTGAAATCACAAATTTCGACCGGGATGCAACTTTTGTAAACTTCACATTTGATTTGGCCGGCGAAGTGTTAGGCACCGCCACAACACCTCAAAGCGCTGCTCGTGCGTCTGGCATCCCTACACTAAAATGACTGCCACCCTGTACAGACATGTCATACGCCTTGCAAGTCTTGAGCATTGAGCTCGCTGCGCATTGTGAATCTGTTGAGGCAGGCGCATGGCGTTTCGATCGAGCGCTGCTCGTTGCAGATAGGTATCGGCTCGGGCTGCATGCTCTCTACAAGCCAACCTCTGAATTAGCACGGTCATTGTATACTGAAATTGCCAGGGTAAGCAAAGGCATGATACGCCATCAGGCACGCCACTCACTACAGTCAATGGTGGCAGATGAGGATGTAGATGCAAACGCGGCAGACTTGCCAACGGAGTGGGGCGAGCGTGTGCTGGCAGTCATGCAGCGCATGGAAAGCGTAGATGATGTTCCACCGCCATCACCAGATGATCTGATTCTGCGACAGGACGCACCACACATTGCTGTTTGGAATGCGATCCCTGAGCGCGTACATGCGGAGGTCAGAGACAATGCACCACTCATGCCTGCTGCGCTAGTTGGCGCCGACGTACAAAATGTGCACGATGCATACGTCAAAGATGCTACCAAAGAACTGATAGAATTTACACTTATGAAGGCAGATGAGCTCAGGGAGTGCAGTGCCACACATAGCAGGTGGTCGTGTCTGCGATGTTGTACACCGCCCAACCCAGTCGAAAAATTTACAAACGAATTGGTGAACTGCCCAGATATGGCGGCATATCGAGAACATGCTCAGCGAGTCATCAAGTCTCTGGTGGCCCATCCTGTAGGTGACCCCGCGTGCAGCGAGGTGGACCTGCTCGAAGCAGTATTAGTGGTCGTCCAAAGCATGCCTAACTCAGAAAATCTTCTCGTGACTCTGGCCTCTCAGCTGGCTTCAGCCGTTGAGCATGGCGTCATCGTATGCTCCACTGGAAAGAAGGCGAGAATGGTGTCCGTGTTAGAAACTATCAGTGATGGTCCACACATGGTGTCTCTGCACGTGCTGCGCCAGGAAATTATGCACATGGCGTCTCGCATACGAGAGAAGGTATTGAGTGAGCATGATGAGGCTGCACGGGAAGCTTATGAGAACGGTGGAATAGAACTGGTAGGCGAAATGACAGAGCTATATCTGAAAGATCTCAATAGGCATTACGAATCTATTCTCGATCGGGAGCTTCTGGCAGTGTTTCGACAAGAGGCTGAAACATACTTTTGAGTGTCCTTCAGCAAGTATGTGTTCCGTTACATGCAATGTTTACTCTGATCATCCCTGTACAGCATCTGCTGCTCCACGATACAGATCATACGCGGCAGCAGTACCAGACATGCACAAGTCCTAGACACCGCAGCAATCTGAGCGCTCGGTGCGCCGGCGCTACCAGCATCAGCATCAGCAGCAGCAACAACGCAACTGGCCCAACAGTACGCCGCGTTCTCCTTGCGCGAACATTGGTTCGTACTGCGCCACTGTAGAACACTACTCCAGGAAGTAGTGGACATGTACCTGCAAGTTGTGCTCAGAAGAATCCCCAGTCGCGCAAGGACTAGCCGTTGCAACACGCTGCAATTTATGAGCTCGGCAAGGACCGTCACGCTCGGTACGCCGCGGTCTACTTGTACCAGCATTGGTTCGCACTATGCTACTGTATAACACTACTTCATGGCTTAGTGGACATGCGGCTGCAAGGTGTGCTCAACAGAATCCACAGACGCGCAAGAACTAATCGTTGGGACACGCTGCAATTTGGAGCTCGGTAGAAACCATTACACCGCGTTCTGCTTGCACAAACATTGGTTCGCACTGCGCTGCTGTGTAACACAACTCCAAGGTTCAGGGGACATGCAGCTGCAAGTAGCGCGCAGATACATCCCCAGCCGCGCAAGAACTAGCCGTTGCAACACGCTCGGAGCTTGGGACGGTTACGCTGGGGCCACTTCAACAACTCAAGCAGCCCAAGAGTTGAACATTTGCCAGCCCGTGGAAATGGCGAGGGGCAAGGGTGCTGCGAGGGGTGGGAAGCGAGATGCCGTGACTGTCGCCTGCACAGCATGGATTATTTACAGGCTCATAATTGAGCATGATGAGAACAGGAACAGCATCCAGCAATCGCTGGCGCACCAGGAGGAGGGCGACACCAAAAAGCTGCTGTTGCAGCTGTGTAGGGCCAATTCTGCTGCTGCCTGGCACCTCGATAAGGCTCTGCAGAGGTGTGCGACCGGTAGCAGCAAGGGCGCAAAGACAAGGTGTGTTCTCCGAGTACTCTTGCAGTACACCACTGACACGCTCGGGCTGGCGTTGCCGTACACAGTTCGCCGAGTTCGAGGCAAAGGGCTTGGAATCATTGCTACTGAGCCGTTCACAACGTCTGCAAAGAGCATAACAGAGAGTTTGTGCGGCACAATCGAGGTGGTCACAGACAAGCAGACCGCATTCTGGTGCAGGCTCGTCGAGAGCAATTATCCCAGCCTGTTTGAGGCAGCAGGTGTGCGAGGGCTGCTGTTTGGGCCGTTGAGCCTTTTGAACGAGCCTGCACCCGGACGACAGGCGCATTTTGTGATATCAAATATACCTCGCTTGCCACTAGGTGCTGCGGACGAGGTATCACTTTCACCGAGCGACAGGCCGGGTATCACTGTATCTATATGCGCAGCCGACTTGCTGGAAGCAGCTCAAGAGTATGCAGACACTGGTGTTGTAGCAGAGGGATTCGACGAGGCTTTACTGGAAGGCACCAGCACACAGATCAAGCGTGCTGCGCTGAAGACACCGGTCTCGTTTCGTAAAGGAAAGGAGGTGACTCTTGATTATGGCGTCGGCTTTGTAAATAGAAGGAATTTTTCTTGAGATATTTGGTGTGCCTTTACTGCTGTACCCCTACACACTGCTCGCTGTTCTACTGATTGCATCGGCATGAGTCGTGCAGCCAAGGCATGTTTATGCTGTGAAAATTGTATTGTGCTTCCTTCAAAACGAAAACATGGCTTTCGATGATGCGTGCGCTACCGCGTTGTGCTACCTCGCATACCAGACACCCGCAGTGTTGGCGGATGCATATGACTCCAAGATAGGGGCAGACAAAGTTTTGGACGCTGTGCAGCAGTACGTACGCTCAGAACCCATATTTGTGTCTCATCGCCCTACAAACACGCAGGCCTACATATTCACACTGACCGACGGCACTACAGCAGTGGCAGTAAGGGGGACAGATACACTCAGCGACGCGCTTTACGACCTAATTATCAATTTTACGGACTCCGGAGATGGCACAAAAGTTCACGAAGGCTTCCTTGTGCAGTTTCACGGATTGTATTTTTCGATGCACACGCAAATCATGCAGAGCAAGCCTTCTGTAGTACATGTGACTGGCCATTCTGCAGGTGCGGCAATAGGTGCACTGCTGGCGAAGCAATTGTCTGCTGACCTGAAGGCTTCAACGATCAACTTTACAGGGCTAGGCTGTCCTCGTTTTGCAGAGCCAGCATTTGCAACATCACTCAAAGTTGCGTTAGGTGAAGCCAACGTGAGAGTGCTAAAGTGCGGGAGAGATCCAATAACAAAAATGCTACCCGGACCAGCGTATGCGGAGCTTAGTGACCCTGTCAAATATGGGCGTACTGACCCTTACCCTACGGTGCCACTGCTCAGTGATATGCCCGACCATTTCATTGAAAACTACGTTGCAGTGAGTAAAGGCAGTGCAACGACCGACAATATGTGGACAAAATTCATCCAATTTATCGCGTCATGGGCATTTGACAGATGTAGGGGGGCTTGAGGCAGACAGTGATCAAGAATGCTCTTTGTCTGAGCATCACGAAAAATAATATGTTGCATTGACAACAGACGCGTGAACCGCACAATGTCTACCAATCCTCTGGCGTCCGGTAGTGTTTTTGCGAAACGAGCCGGACTGGGTCCCACGAACCAAGAGTTCACCGTGTCACAGACTGGAGTTGTCACTTTTGCGATCGGAGCTCCCACAGCAAACACTGCTGGCTCATTCCCTGACCTGGCGGCGCCTTCCTTCAGTTCTTTGACGGGTACAGGATTGGCTAGCACCACGAAGAATGTTGACGGTTTTCAGCTCATTGACGGCTGGATCGAAAAGTACATGCTCGATTCTCCCCCCTCGCCTACCCTTGGGGCCAGCACGAGCGACACTCAGAAGATCTCCATCTCATTCACTAACCCTCCTCAGAAGCGGTTGGCCTTCTCTCCCACCGCTGTGCCATACATCAAGTATATAAAGGCAGATGTGATTGCGACCTCGCTTAATCCCTCGCAGACGTGGAGCAACTGTGCTACATATACACTTGAGAGCGTAAGTGGCAGCAACTTTGCCAGCATTACCACGCTGGAGCTGTATGTGGATGCTGGTACAGACAGCGCCAGCGGAAGCACGTACCGCAAGTATGGGGGCATAACAAGTGAGGTGCAGTACGACATCCGCATCTACTACACCAACGAGAGCACTGCTACTACCAAATACGTGCAGTCACTGGCTATCGCTACGCTGCCGGTCGGCACTCCTGTCGCTCCCACTGCATTGTCTGGGTCTGCTACCTCGTCCACTGCAGTCTCCACATCATGGACTAAGCCCGTGGACCACGACACCAACACTGCTGGCAACCAGACGACGCCCTACATTGCCATGTACAAACTCTCACGCACTGCAGCTTCTTCTTCCCGGTATGGTGGCGCTATTACAGACACGGGTGACTCATTCACGACGCTTACATCAGGGTCCAACTCTGCGACGTCTCTGAGCGTCACTTCTCTGCACCCCGGCACGACCTACTCGTTCGTCGTCGCTGCACGGAACGCCATCAACGCTGCTTACGGTGCTGCCAGTACGTCGTACAACATCTTGACCAGCTACCCAACTGCTCCCACTTACCTGTCGTCTAGCGATGCGACGGCGCTGCTGTCGGTCACCACTCTGCAGAGCCCCTACAGCACGAGCGGAGGATACAGCCTGGATGGCACTGCTGCCTGCACTCCCATCCTCAACTACAGCACGCTCACCAACAGTAACTTGCGCACACCTTCAGTTGCCTCAAGGGGCACCAACATTACTCCGGGAGCGACAGGGACTGTGGGCAGCCTTGTTGCATGCGGAGGTCTTAGCTCAGCATACACTGGCTCCACCAACAAGGCCACCTTTGCGACGCAGGGCCTCGATGTGACGAGCGCAAACTCTTCAGTCACGAGCTCTTCAGGCGCTGTAAGCCTTTACTACAGCAATGACCGTGATGCTTACTATGCTGGCAGCACGGACCAGCAGGGCTTTTTCAAGACGATTGATTGCTACGCATGCGCCAACAACGTCACAACTGCCTATGTTGCCTCCACCAACCCGTACTCCATCAAGCTGCAGTATACTCCGGTTGGAGGCTCACTGCTGGAGACGCCGGAGCTCAAGTTCTACGTAGACAACTCAGGCACTGCTACCAGCGTGAACAACCTCGGCATCATCGCCGAGACTGCAGGCGCAACTACCAAGATCAGTGGCGTACCCACGTTCACCGCAAGTGCTGTTTTCAAGGTGCAGTTCAACCAGGCCGAGGTTGCTCACTACTTTATCCGGCAGGACAAGAAGCATGCCGATGTCCAGGTGACGACCTCAGGCGGTACTTCGCTCGCGTCTGCTCTGAGCATCACCCAGGCGCTCATCGGTGCTTCTCACAAGTACTATACTGCACCGGCTAGCAACAAGTATACCACCAGCAGCACGCTGCACAACACGACGGGCCTTGCGCTAGCATCCAACCCTGGTGAGATTCAGTTCAACGACTTCACGCTGGCGCTCAATGCGGCCAGTAACGTTTTCAACGAGGGCTTGCTTGTGAAGTGCACGCCCTATTCGCTGTACAGCAATGGAGGTGGCACTCAAGTCAGCGCTTCCTACCTCGACCCGGCAACGGGTTCCACGCTGTCACTGCGCATTGACACCAAGAGTGTGAGCGTGGACAAGTCGAACGCAAGCAACGCTTCTACATCTACGGGCCAGCATGTCACCAGTGGGACCGGTACATACCCCAGCTCTGGCTACGGCAGTGCCTACGTCCACAGTGTTGACATTACGACTACTAGTGACATACAGCTCGTCAACGGGACCTACCAATCTCCGTCAGTGGGCGATGGCTACAAAAATTACGGCACTTACTGGTGTGGCGGTGTCGCTCAGCCCAACTACAGCTCCATCACTTCAGCATCGTCGTCACTTCGCTGGGTCACATTCAAGTACACTGGTCGCATTTCATCTGGTACATACTCCAAGGTACGCCTCGCTGTTGTCCACACCGGCCTTACTGTTGACTTTAACAGTCAGAACGCTGCCAATCACCAGCTACAGCTCAAGGTTGAGGACGCAACTTACGGGACGGGTTGGATGGACTGCACGAATGCCGTTTCTGGTGTTGGCATTGGCAGCGGCCCTGATGGCACTGCCTGCATCAGCATTGAGAAGGCAACAGCCAGCCAGCGTGACTGTGTCATCATTGCAGGCACAGGCAGCACGGCAGTGTTCTATGTACGTGTCGGAATTGCCAACAACGTGTCGGCCAGCATTACCTCTGTGAGCGTCACCCCTGTTGATACTTTTACTTGAAGATCATAATTTGACAGGCGCTGTTTGAACTTGACAGCACCCTCGTTCAACGTAGTATTTTCTTGGGCCAAACACTTGTGCCTTAGTTACTTGTTGTGTCATGCCATATGCAGACTACACAGACTCCAGTGGGCCTACACATGCCTCATGTTTCAATGATAAATCTGATGGCCCTTGTGCTACACGATCAAGAAAGTATGCAGAGCATTTCAGTCCAGCCCTGTGACTATTCCTGAGATGAGGCCTACATGTCGCCTTTGAATTGATTTGCGGCTCACAGTAATGATTGATCCAGCACGGCAAAGAAGAGAGAATCTGGTCCAAGCTCCGCGCTGCGTAGCATCCCAAAACAGCGTATCCCACCATGCAATATCAAAAGCAAGAAGAGACAAATTTATTTACTCCAGAAGCCCAATAGCACACTATTCAGCTAAGGGATCGTGGGGTGCGGAATGCAACTTCCTAGATGAACGGTACGACACACATGGTCTGAACCGCTGACAAAGTAGCTGCAGCAGTGATCAAAATGAGGGCCGTGCGAGCATTTGCTTTGAAGTCCGATGACAGGTATACAGCTCTCTCAAGAGCGTCCACCTCAAGAGTCCTCACTACTGCATGAGGATCAAGCTTGATCGCTCCGACACGCTGCTCGTGGTCACATGCTGACAGGAATAAGAGCAATGCAATCTGCACGCGTCTGATGCCATTCTCAATCTGCTCTGCTCTTGTCACCAACTTGTAGACAGCACGATATGTCATGTATGCACCTACGCAGTAAAGGGCAACAGGTGACCATATCAGCGTGCACATCTCCTTTTCCAGATTGAGGGTCAGCACGCTCTGATATATCACTGCCACGAACGCAAAGAATATCGCCACAGCAGACATGGCTGTACTCAGAGTCTTGGTGAACAGCTCCGCCTGATCCTTCAAGAAAGCGGCCATGGTCGTCACCTCGGAATCTCCTGCATTGTAGGCGCATGTAAGGGAAAATCGTCAGCATGGCACCAAAGTCACACAACTATCGGAAATCCAAGTATACCATAAACAGGTCGATTGCCAACATATTGACAGCATAGCCATGGCAAGCAGTCCTTACACGTTCTAGCAGTTGTGCAATCATGATGAAAGCTTGTGCCACAGCGAGCCAATGGAATACGTCTACATGAATGCGTCTTGACTAGACAGTGTATGCGGCACGAGTCTTCGTCCCCAGGCAGTGCACAGCGCATACCCGGTGGCACTGGTCTGAACCGGTACTAGCTCAACCTTTGCATGAAAATACTTGTTCTAAGGTCATGAGAATACTTGTTCTAAGGTCATGTGTCACACAAAATTTGCAGCGATGTGGTACGAGAGCTTGACTAAACGACCACTTTATGGTAATTGCAGCCTTGTGAACTTCACCTGATCGAGGCAGTGGTGTTGGTGGTGGTTGCTGCGGGCTTGACGGCTTGGCACGCTCGCTCCAATGGGACGCCTCAATGTCGTCCAGCTGCTTGGCGAGTGCCTTCACTGCCCCCAAGACGGCAATTTTGCTCGTCCCCGTCTTAATTGTGTTTGTAAGTTGCCTGACTTCACTTCTGACCGTAAAATCAGCAGCAGTAGACAGCTCTAACGAGTTGACTATTGCAGCCGCAGTCTGAGCCAACCTCATCAATTCGGCGTTCCCATGGTAGGCGTCGCTTTTCTCTTTTGCTTTCTGTCCTGCTGGCAGGTCCTTCATTAAATTGAGAGCCTGCACACAGCAATACATCCTGATTGCAACAGAATTCGCGCAACCTAGAACATAGCCATTGCGATACTGGAATAGTTCCTGAGGCTGCGCCATCCTCAGTTCTCCGATCGCAGTGGTCTCCTCGCCCGAAGCACTTTGAAGCGCCAGATGAGGGCTCAACGCCCGAGTTGGGGTAACACTAAAGTTTGTGGACGACGACACGCTTTTGGTTGCTGCTGAGCATCTGGCGATAAGCTGTTGGTGATTTGTGTGAGGGCCATCTGCTTTGACGTAAGTAGCTTGCGCCTCTCGTATTTGCCTCAACGCAAGCTGGATCAATGCTGTACCGCTCAATTAGCCTGAGACCCTACCGACTCGGAAGTAGGGCGGTGTTCAAACTCATGAAGAACTCTAAGCAAACGGGCCGCGTTGACCTCGGAAGAACTCGCTTAAACAGACGGGCAGCATTTACCTCGGCGAACGGTGCTGGAACATTGCGTATCCCTCACTGGAGACGACGCACATCTCGACAAGGCTTGCCAGAAACCTGTCAATTGTGAGGCCTTACCATGACGACCTCGAGTCTTGTTCTGCACCTTGAGGGCGGCGATGACGATCCGTTCAAGCTTTGTCAGCGCACGTTTGGTCCTGGCCATGGTATGGAGTTCCTGAACATGTACCTCCCTGATGGTACGCGGCTGACAAAAGCACTTGCCCGAAGACTTCCATCAAACCAAAGGCTGATCTACCGAGGTTCACGCGCGCCGTCGCGGGAAGTTCTGTTGGAAGGACGGGCGAGGCTCACCTGGTACGAGTCCTATCCAACTTCCACTAAGGAAGCGGAAGACTTTAATGCCAAAGAGCACATAGGTGAGCGGTGCAGGGCACGGTGCAATGCCACGCATTGATTCTTTGTCATACACGTTCCCCGTGGCCCTCATTGTAGCCGCATGGAGTTGTGATGCTTTTGTGTTTCGATGTCTGCGCTCATCGTAATAAGGGTCTTGCGAGAATGACGTCGAAAATCATGAGTTGTGTCAGCAATGTTCCGGTTGCACCTTCCAAGGCATGTTGACCTGACACCTGTTGGTAGGAGGTTGTGAGTGCGCGCCTTGACTACTTCATCCATCAGTAATGGCGGCTGGGTGCATGGTGTCGTGCTGGCTTCGGCGTGCTGTTCTGTTTGAGAATGCAGCCGCAACACTGCTACCGTTCTGCCCGGTGTGAAAAGCCATGGCATGACACAATCTGCTGTACACATTTGCTGGTGTGTGTCACATGTGAGCAAGGGAGTTGTAGCTTAGTGCCAATAGTATAAAGTATTCAAGGCTGAGCACTTGCTGCTGCCATGACTGTGTGTATCCTAATGCAAATTGTACTGTTGTATTGTGTTGTCGTATCGCAGGAGAATTTGCGTACTTGCCAGACCAACAGTTCCCGGAGGCACGAGTGAGAGAGATGCGCATTGCAGCCTTCTTCATCCACCCAAATCTGAACGCTGGGACAGCTGACCAGTTTGCAGGGAAGAGGATTGTGCTCACACGTGCTGATGGTGGAACAATTGGCACAGCTTTCATCTACGACACTGCGTCAGACGAGGACTGTAAGAACAACGAAGTTTCCACCAATGCAGCCCGCACTGGGTATCTGGTGGACTTAGAACGCTATACGGCTGAGGCTTTTTTTGGAGACGACTGGGAGACTGACTGTGCTGGGTATGTCAAGTTCCAAATCATCAATTGAGATGGGTCTCACAGCTCTCTGAGCAGAAATGTTGATATGCTGCTCGACTGTTGCGGATTGCATCAGTTGAGTACAGAAAGCTAGGATGTGATAGACATTTGCATTGCATCTTCAGTGCTACCTGTGGCATAGGAGATCACCATTTCTCAGCCAGGTCAACTGAGTGTTTGGCTAGTCAGGGCTCTATGCATTGCAGATGACAGTTTCTTTCAATGTCCATTAATGTGCACGCATGGCGACCTTTGATTTATGTATGTGTTTGCTGCATGTATTGTGATGTGGCTATGAGTTGTCAATTTGTGTAACTTCGCAGCAGTTGAGCAATACCGATCATGTTCCCAAATCGTAGATCTTTTCACACCAAGTAGGGTCGTGAGGTGGACCATGGTGGGCACACAAGCCTCGATAGGTGAGCTCAGTGCTTGTGGTAGTTGTACTGGTCGCCCTGAAGTGCACAAGCAACGTGAGCGGGATTGCTGCTGCAACTCAGGTTGGTGTCATGCAGACTCACAGCCTGACAAGCCTTTTGTGCGCCGTGATAGTCTTTTGTTGTGCTGTGAGGAATACACTCTTTGATGTGTGTACTGATATATACTAATCAAATTCACTGTCATGTCGTTGCATGTTACATAATGGTCCTTTGTTTTGTTGCTTTATGGTCCTTTGTTTTATTGCATAATGGTCCTTTGTTTCGCTGCACGGTTGTCCATCTTGTCCCTCTGGTCTAACTGTAATGCATGTGGCACAATGTGCTCTAATGTATTAAAACGCCGCATAATTATGTTTGTATGAACTTAAATCATCATGAGCAACCTGGAAGACGCCTACAGTTTAAACTTGGGCGGTGACGTTCTTGTACAGGGCAACATTGTCTTCTCAGGCCACTTGAAAGCATCCGATGGCGATGAGTACCCTCCAGGAAGTGCTCTCATCACCGATGATGGGCAGACTGTCACATGCGCAGGCCCCCTTGTGGCACGCACTAGTCTCTCGGCGAGTTCTATCGCAGTTACGAATGCTATCACTGCTGACTCAATAGCTCTGGGATCCTCTATTGTTGTGCCTAGTGCGAATGTCACCAACTGCAATGTAGGTGAGACGCTGACAGTTGCTGCTATCACTGCACAATCCGTCAACGTCACTGGCAGTTCCCTTGTGACAGGGTCTGCCCAGGTTAACGGCAATATGCAGGCTGCTGGAACGCTGTCTGTACAGGGAGTCTGCACCCATAACTCGCTCTCCTACTTTAACGGTAATGTTACAGTGGATTCAGGCAGCTCACTACTGGTTACTGGAGACACCGTTCTCAGCGGAGATATGGAGATTGCAGGGAACACCACATATTTGGGCAGCGTTGTGGTGGATGGGGATGAAGGGTTGACAGTTTCATCTGCAGCAACTAATATAGGAGGAGTACTTGGTGTGACAGGCTTGAGTTCCTTCGATGGGGGTATAGTAAGTCAGGGGCTGACTGTCCACACTGATGACATGCTAGTTTACAGTAATGTTCAGCTGATGGGCAGCTTGCTCCAGGTCACCCCCCCTTCCAGCTTTGCTGACAATGTCGTAATCGCTTCAAATAAATCCTTGACCTTGGCGTCAGGCAGTGCAACAGTTGGTGGAAACATCGCAGTTGTGGGAACATCTTTATTAGGTGGCGCCGTCACCACTTCAGGAGATGTGTCGATGGGAGCAAATCTGCATGTCGGAGGCAGCACTACGTTCATAGGGGCGGTGAACTTTGTGGGTCCGACTCAGGTGAGTGGCGCCACTGAGCTGGGAGATAATGTGACTATTGCTGCAAACAAGTTTCTGCGAGTCACAAGTGGAGCCACCTATCTGGGTGGCACTCTTAATGTCTCACAGCAGGCTGTCTTGAGCAACAATCTCAATGTGAGTGGAACTGCAACATTCAGCAGCTCTGCCAGCATAGCGGGTCTCACAGTGCACACGGCAGACCTGAATGTGTATGCCAATGAGGTCGTGTCGGGGACTTCAACTGTTGGAGGTCTTGCAACGTTCAACAATGGCATCATAGGGGCCGCAGGTAAGTCTCTAGTGATAGGCGCAGGAGGTGCAACCTCTCTGGGGGGTACGCTTTCTGTATCTTCAACGTCAACGCTGCAGGACAACGTCACCGCCGCCAAGAATGTGGGGGTGACGGGCGGGCTGACTGTGACTGGTAACACAGTATTGAGCGGCAATGCGACTGCTGCAAAACCAGTGGTTTTGAGCGACACGTTGACTGTCGGGGGTGCGACTTCTCTGTCAGGGGGTGGCAGCGCTGCGGGTTTGACAGTGTACACGGCTGACCTCAATGTGTACACCAATACAGTAATATCAGGCACGTCCACCGTTGGGGGTCTAGCTACTTTTAATAATGGTATCACGGGAGCCTCAGGCAAGCCACTTACTGTGGGCACAGGAGGCGCCACAATTTTAGGAGGCACACTTTCAGTGGCTGCCACTTCAACTCTCCAGGACAATGTTACAGCATCAAAGAACTTAGGAGTAACAGGTGGGCTTACTGTATCTGGAAACACAGTGCTGAGCGGAAACACCACAGTCTCCAAGCCAGCAATACTTGGCGATACACTGTCTGTGGCAGGGGCCACATCTCTTGCAGGCGGTGCCAGCGCTGCCGGGCTTTCCGTGTACACTGCTGATCTAAATGTGTATTCGAATGCCGTTGTTTCTGGTTCATCTACAGTGGGAGGGCTGGCAACATTTAACAACGGAATAGCAGGAGCTGCAGGCAAGCCCTTGACAGTCGGCGCAGGGGGTGCAACCATACTAGGAGGTACTCTCTCCGTGTCATCGACCTCCACCTTCCAAGACAATGTCACTGCGTCGAAGAATTGGGGGGTCACAGGAGAACTTGACGTAGCTGGGAACACAGTGCTCAGTGGTAATACCATTGCTGCCAAGCCTGTGATGTTGGGGGACACGCTTTCAGTGACAGGAGCTACATCTCTTACGGGTGGGGCCAGCGCTGCAGGATTGACCGTGCACACGGCTGACCTGAGCGTGTACACCAATGCTGTGCTGTCTGGCACTGCGACAGTCGCTGGTCTCGCGACATTCAACAACGGAATTGCAGGAGCTGCAGGAAAACCACTCACAGTCGGTACAGGAGGCACGACTTCTCTAGGCGGTACACTTGTGGTATCCTCGAATTCTACCTTCCAGGACAATGTTACCGCTTCAAAGAACGTGGGGGTAACAGGCAGTCTGACTGTGACAGGGAACGCAGTGCTGAATGGCAACACCACCGCTGCTAAGCCAGTCGTACTAGGCGACACATTGACAGTAGGCGGGGTGGCATCATTAGCAGGCGGCGGCAGTGCTGCAGGGCTGACTGTGCATACAGCTGACCTCAGTGTGTACACAAATACTGTGGTGTCGGGTACGTCTACAGTTGCTGGCCTGGCAACTTTCAATAATGGTATCATCGGCGCAGCAGGCAAGCCATTGGTCATTGGTGCAGGTGGCGCTACCTCACTCGGGGGCACTCTGCTGGTGTCCTCCACGTCTGCATTCCAAGACAACATCACTGTCCTAGGCAACACTGTGCTCAGTGGTAACACAAGCGCAACAAAACCTGTTACACTAGGAGACACACTGGCAGTGGCTGGAGCGACATCGCTGGCAGGAGGCGCAAGCGCTGCAGGACTTACAGTGTACGCCGGCGACCTCAGCGTGTATACGAATACAGTGGTGTCAGGCACTGCTACTGTAGGAGGTCTGGCAACGTTCAACAATGGCATCACAGGAGTGTCTGGCAAGCCGCTGACTGTCGGGGCAGGGGGGGTTACTACACTGGGGGGAACTCTCAGTGTCGCCGCGGCTGCAACGCTGCAAGATAACTTGACTGCTGCTAAGAACGTGGGTGTCACTGGAGGTCTGACCGTAACCGGAAATACCGTGCTGAGTGGCAACACCACTGCTGCAAAACCAGTGGTGCTCGGAGACACACTTTCAGTGACAGGTGCTACATCTCTATCAGGTGGCGCCAGCGCTGCGGGGCTGACAGTGTATGCAGGCGATCTTGATGTGTATACGAATGCAGTGGTTTCAGGCGCAGCAACTGTCGAAGGCACAGCTACCTTCAATAATGGGGTATCTGTGGCAGTTGGAAAGCCTCTGACTGTGGGCAGCGGTGGTGCGACTTCTTTAGGTGGTGCCCTCTCGGTGACAGGAGCTTCAACTCTTCTGGATAATGTTGCTCTATCAAAGAGCCTGAGTGTGGCTGGTCCTGTTGTCCTTACCAACACGCTTACAGCCACTCAGCCCGTCACACTCAACAACTCACTGGTCGTAAACGGCCTCACCTCATTTTCCAATGCTGCAACGGCAGCAGGGCTCACAGTGCACACAGCCGACCTGAGCGTGTATACAAATGCTGTAGTGTCAAGCGCACTTAACGTCGGAGGACTTTCGACGTTGGCAGGGGGGCTTGCTGTTCCAGCCTCTCAGAGCGCAGTGCTGGGCAATACCCTCTCTGTAAGTGGAGCTGCCTCGTTCCAAGACAATTTGCTGGTTGCGAGCAACAAGGCATTGCTCGTTAGCGGTAGCGCAAATGTTGCAACGAATCTGTACATGGGGAGATCGATCTTCTGGGCCAACACCACCGGCTCAATAACGGGGCCACCCGGCACAGATGCCGGCTCGCGGTTGCGCCTGTATGGAAGCGCGACGCCGTCCACCTCTGACATTGCAATTGGCGTTGACACTAACAAGGTGTGGCATAATGTCCCAGCCACCGGTAGCATATCATTCTGTTCCAATGCTGTGGAGCTGGCAAATGTCTCAAGCAACGGACTTGTTTCCAATGTGGGTATAAGTGTGACAGCTGGCAACACATCGCTCGCAGGCGCTCTCATTGTCTTGGGCAACACTTTACTGTCAGGCAATGCAACCGTTTCGAATGCCGTGACATTGAACGGCAGCTTGCTTGCTAACAAAAGCGTGGTGCTGGCAAACACTCTCGATGTGTCAGGTGTATCGACATTCAGCGCCCCTGTGAGCGCTGCGGGCCTCACAGTGCATACTTCAGATCTGAATGTGTACACCAACACCGTCGTGTCAGGTGCTCTGCAGGTGGGTGGAACCGCGACGCTCAGCAACGGAGCTGTTGTGGCAGCTGGCAAAAGTTTCACAGTGGGAGCCTCCGGTTCGACCGTTTTGGGAGGCACGCTGTCAGTGACTGGAGTTTCCATGTTGCAGGATAACGTTGTCCTGTCCAAGAACCTTGGAATAAGCGGTGACGCCACTGTGAACGGGAACCTGAGCGTAACTAAACCTGCAACTCTCCAGAACACTCTCGGGGTGACAGGTAAGACAACACTCGGTGGAGACTTGCAGGTGAGCGGTGTGACAACATTTGTAGGTGCAGTCAACTTTTCCGGTTCTACTCAGGTCACTGGGGCAACAGAGCTGCGCGATAATGTCACCGTTGCGGCGGGCAAGTACCTCGCTGTCACCAGCGGTGACACAATACTGGGCGGGGGGCTCCAGGTCGGGGGTGCTGCAGTGTTTGACTCCGCAGTCGCATGTTCAGGGCTTGTGGTGCATACCGACGATGTAAACCTGTACTCCAACACCATGATGTTTGGCACGCTACAGGTGGACAGTGATGCCACTTTCAACCAGGGTGTTACAATCGCAAATAGCAAGACACTGCAAGTCGCTGCAGGCTCTTCTCTAGCGGTAGCCAGCAATGCGACGATTGGAAACGTCAGTGTATCTCATGCGGCAATGCTGGCTGACCTTAATGTGTCCGGATCTGCCAGATTTGATACTGCACTTGCAACTGCAGGTCTTACGGTGCACACGAATGACGCTGCACTGTACTGCAATACCGTCATGTCTGGTTCTCTCAGTGTAGGAGGGTCAGCATCCTTGAATAATGTGGCCTTGGCAAATGGGAAAACGCTGACTGTAGGGACGGGTCAGACAACTTTAGGGGGGGCAGTGCAGATCAGCGGCGACACGACCCTCAGCGGCAACACATCGATGACGAGACCTGTTGCTCTAAGCGACACGCTGGACGTGCAGAAGCTGGCCACCTTCTCTGGAGGAGCCAGCTCCAATGGCCTGACAGTCTATACCAATGATTTGAATGTGTACTCCAATATGATAGCATCTGGAGCAGTCACAGTGGGGGGGCTGACAACTTTCAACAATGGGGTGACCGTCGCTGCTGGACGCGCCACATCATTGGGGGGGACTCTAACAGTTGCCAGCAACTCAACTCTGGTTGGCAACGTCGATATTCAGAGCAATGTGTCGGTCACAAAGGGCGTTGCGCTGAGCAATGTGTTATCTGTTACTGGCCCTGCCTCCTTCTCAAACACAGTTTCAATCTCTAAAAGCCTTGCTGTGACGGGAGGAGACACTAGTCTCACTGGAAAGATGTGCGTTTCTGATGACGTGACGATGAGCAAGGCCCTTACAGTATCGGGCTCAGCAACGTTTGCAAACGCAGTTTCCGCAGCGGGACTAGTGGTTCACACTTCAGAAGCAGCCATATACACCAATACGACAGTGACCGGTGAGCTCACTGTGGGCAGCACTCTGCATGCTCAGAAAAACCTGACAGTAGATGGCAACATTTCTGTAAGCAAGAACTTGACCGTGTATGGTGACTTCTTCGTGTCGGGAGTGGTAACAGCCATCTCAGCTGCAACTGTGAATGTCGACGACAAGAGTGTGGGATTGGCATACAACACGACCGACAGGGCGCAACTACAAGATGGTGGCATGCAGCTCGGAAACGGCACGAATGCGATAAGTCTCACATACGACAACAGCCTCACCTCATGGGTGTCAAACGTATCTGTTGCCACGAAGAAGGGGAATAGCTACTTGATCGGCTCAGGCGCTAACCTTATTACTGGTGAGGGTGTGACAATGAGCGAGAGCACACTCACGATGGGGTCTCCAACAGCTAACATTCAGATAGGTGCCTCAAACGTTGTGCTCTCAGCTGGTGGCATGTCGTTTGCATCGCCGACTGCAGCTATCACCACAGGCTCCATCACAGTTGCTGGCACTAGCACTTCCGCAAACTCAGTCATCACAGGCACATGCACTATGGCCAACCTGGACGTGCAGGGTCCTGCTGCATTTGAGTCTCCCATAAGCGCAGCGGGCATGACAGTGTACACGAATGATCTCAGTGTATACACAAACACTGTACTCTCCGGAACGCTGACGACAGGAGGACGGGCCACTTTTGGAAACGGCTTTTCTGTTGCTGCTGGCAAGTCAGTAGCGATCGGCGATGGCGCAACCACCATGGGTGGCACACTGACCGTCACCGGAGGCACAGTGTTACAGAATTCACTCTCTGTAGGAGGGCAGACAACCACGTCAGGCAACTTGTCTGCGCTGTCCAATGTGAGTGTCTCAGGCAACTTGACAGTGGCTAATGGTGTTGCTCTGAGCAACACTCTAAGTGTGGCAGGTTTTGCAACGTTCTCTAGCGCTGTCACAGCATCTGGCGGCATGACAGTGGCCTCGGGGGACCTGTCTGTCTACACCAATGCAGTGGTGTCTGGTACGTTGACAAGTGCAGGTTTGGCGACCTTCAACAATGGCATCACGGTGGCAGCGACAAAGCCCCTCACTGTTGGCAATGGGTCCACCACTCTAGGTGGTGCGCTCTCTGTTGCTGGCAACTCCACCATGTCTGGTACTCTAGCAGTAACTGGGAACACCACAATCACAGGAAATTCACAATTCTGGAATTCCATCTTCTGCTCAGGTTACATGACAGCGGCCACGTATTTAAGCGTGGGGAGCTCCCTGCGTATCAACGAGGCCAATGTAGAAGGAGGGCATTACGGCATCATGCATGCCAACAAGCAAGATTCCCAAATGGCAACATATGTAGCTATGACAGGCACAGGGAAGTCCTGGAGCACTGGCAACACGCAGAGTTTGGGGGGCGTCACAGGGTACGCTCTCAGACACAGAATCGCAAACACAGCAGGGCGCGGATTCATTTGGGAGAATTCCTCAGAAACCCCCCTCATGTCACTGGCTGCAGACTCTGGCAATGCTACAGTCGCTGGCACCATGAGCATTGGCTCCAGTGCGAATGTAATGGGCTCATTATCTGTCGGGGGCGCCTGCACTGTCTCCAACACGCTGACCGTCTTGAAAGCGGTCACCATGTCCAATACACTGGATGTCGCAGGTATGGGTACTTTCAGTTCCAGCATAAGCGCAGCAGGTATTACAGTGTATACCAATGACGCTTCCTTCTACTGCAATGCCACAGTCAGTGGTGCAATACAAGTAGGCGGGCTTGCTACCATGTCCAACGGGCTCACTGTAGCAGCTTCAAAGCCGCTGACAGTTGGTGCAGGGGGGAGCACAAGTCTTGGCGGATCACTGACAGTGGCAGGAGAGACACAGCTGCAAGACAATGTGAACGTGTCTGCAGGAAGGACTCTGACAGTTGGCAGCGGCGCTACCAGCCTAGGCGGGACTCTCAACGTGGCCGCAAACACAGTGCTATCAGGAGCTCTAACAGCATCCAAGGCGGTGACATTGTCCAACACGCTAGATGTGGCAGGGTTGGGAACATTTGCCTCTGGCATCAGCACAGCCGGTATTAACGTTTACACCAACGACGCTTCCATCTACTCCAACGCGGTTGTGAGCGGGACACTGCAGGTCGGCGGCCTCGCCACCATGACCAATGGTCTTGCCATTTCAGCATCCAAGCCACTCACAGTTGGAACCGGGGGCGCTACCACACTGGGCGGCACCCTCACAGTGTCTGGCATCACGCAACTTAACGACAACACTGCAGTAGCCGCGGGAAAAACTTTCACTGTGGGCAGCGGCTCTACCAGCCTAGGCGGGACTCTCAATGTGGCCGCAAACACAGTGCTATCGGGGGCTTTAGCAGCTTCCAAGGAGGTGACATTGTCCAACACACTAGATGTGGCGGGATTGGCAACGTTTACGTCTGGCATCAGCGCAGCAGGTCTAACCGTCTACACCAACGACGCTTCCATCTACTCCAACGCGGTTGTGAGCGGGACACTGCAGGTCGGCGGCCTGGCCACCATGACCAATGGTCTTGCCATTTCAGCATCCAAGCCACTCACAGTTGGAACCGGGGGCGCTACCACACTGGGCGGCACCCTCACAGTGTCTGGCATCACGCAACTTAACGACAACACTGCAGTAGCCGCGGGAAAAACGTTCACAGTCGGCTCCGGAGCCACCAGCCTAGGTGGGACTCTCAATGTGGCTGCAAATACAGAGCTATCAGGAGCTCTTGCAGCATCCAAGGCGGTGACATTGTCCAACACGCTAGATGTGGCGGGGCTGGGCACATTTACCTCCGGGATTAGTGCAGCTGGACTTACTGTATTCACTAACGACGCTTCCATCTACTCCAACGCGGTTGTGAGCGGAACGCTGCAGGTCGGCGGTCTCGCTACCATGACCAATGGTCTTGCCATTTCAGCATCCAAGCCGCTCACAGTGGGAACTGGGGGTGTCACCACGCTAGGCGGCAACCTCACAGTGTCTGGCATCACGCAACTCAACGACAACACTGCAGTAGCCGTGGGCAAAACGTTAACTGTGGGCAGCGGCGCTACCAGTCTAGGCGGGACATTAGATGTGGTGGGTGCTGGTACATTTACATCTGGCATCAGCACGGCTGGACTTACCGTTGTCACCAACGACGCCTCCATCTACTCCAACGCGGTGGTGAGCGGAACACTGCAGGTCGGCGGTCTCGCCACCATGACCAATGGTCTTGCCATCTCAGCGTCCAAGCCGCTCACAGTAGGTGCAGGGGGCAGTACCAGCCTGGGCGGGAACCTCACTGTGTCTGGCATCACGCAGCTCAATGACAATACTGCAGTAGCAGCGGGTAAAACCTTTACAGTGGGCAGTGGCGCTACCAACCTAGGCGGGACTCTCAATGTGACCGCAAACACTGTGCTATCAGGAGCTCTAGCAGCGTCTAAGGCGGTGACAATGTCCAACACACTAGATGTGGCGGGGTTGGGCACATTTACCTCTGGCATCAGCACAACCGGTATTACCGTCTACACCAACGACGCTTCCATCTACTCCAATGCGGTTGTGAGCGGAACGCTGCAGGTCGGTGGCCTCGCTACCATGACAAATGGTGTAGCCATTTCAGCGTCCAAGCCGCTCACAGTAGGAACGGGCGGCGTTACCACGCTAGGCGGAAATCTCACTGTGTCTGGTATCACGCAACTGAATGACAACACTGCGGTGGCAGCTGGAAAGACATTCACTGTGACCAGTGGCGATACGACCCTGGGTGGAACTCTCAATGTGGCTGCAAACACTCAGCTCCTGGGAGCGCTCACTGTGACCAAAGCTGCAGCCATGTCCAACACGCTGAACGTTACGGGCCTCACAACACTTGGCAGTAACTTGAACGTGACTGGTGGAAGCTTCTTTGCCAGCAATGTATACGTGGCAGCTGGAATGGAGCTCAGGACTTCAGGCAGTTTCCAAGTGTTTGGCAGCGGGGCTACTACTCTAGGGGGGCAAATATATGTGGGAGGCAACCAGCAGTTCGGGGCCACAACAGGGGCACAAACGATGGACGTCAGGTCAGTGCCGACATTCAAAGCAGCCGCAACATTCAATGACAATGTTACAATCAGCAAGAATCTGTCACTGACCGGGAATGCGTCCATCACACAGACAGCAAATGTGAGCGGCGGACTGAATGTGTCAGGTGTAGTCACAGTGTCCAACAGTGCAAGTATTGCGGGCCTGACTGTGCACACATCCGATTTGAGCGTTTACAGCAATGCCGTGTTATCTGGCACAGCCACGATCGCAGGCCTTGCTACCTTTAGCAATGGTATACTGGGAGCAGCTGGCAAGCCTTTGACGGTAGGTACAGGTGGAGCTACCGCTCTTGGCGGCACCCTATCTGTCACGTCAACATCGACTCTGCAAGACAATGTCACAGCGTCCAAGAATGTGGGGGTCGGAGGGGCTCTGACTGTCACCGGCAACTCCACTCTGTCCAAGCCAGTCACCATTAGCGACTCACTTGACATTGCAGGCGTTGTGACGGTATCCAACAGCGCGAGCATTGCAGGTCTGACGGTCCATACAGCAGACTTGAATGTTTACACCAATGCAGTGATGTCCGGTACGACAACAGTTGCAGGTCTAGCGACCTTCAATAATGGAATTGTAGGTGCTGCAGGAAAGTCGTTGATAGTTGGTTCAGGAGGAATCACCACTCTGGGCGGCACATTGTCCGTGGCATCCGTTTCTACATTCCAGGACAACGTCACAGCGACAAAGAATGTCGGGGTTGCAGGGGCACTCACAGTATCAGCCGCCACAACACTGTCAGGTAACACGACACTTGCTGGCAATACTACCATTGCTAAGCCGCTGGCATTGTCAGATACCCTCGATGTTGCAGGCACCGTGACTGTAGCAAACAGCGCCAGCATTGCAGGATTGACGGTGCACACAGCTGACTTGAACGTGTACAGCAACTCAGTACTTTCAGGCACATGCACAGTAGGAGGGGCTGCTTATTTCAACAATGGAATCATAGGTGCATCGGGCAAAGCATTGACAGTTGGCGTAGGTGGCGCCACCAGCTTGGGTGGAACTTTGTCTGTGACATCCACCGCTACACTGCAAGACAACGTTACCGCATCCAAGAATGTCAGCGTGGGCGGTGCTCTTGTTGTGGCGGACAACACAACTCTGTCAAAGCCAGTGGTCATGTCAGACTCTGTAACAGTGGCTGGAGTGGTGACAGTTTCAAACAGTGCAAGTATTGCAGGGCTCACAGTGCATACGTCAGATTTGAATGTGTACAGCAATGCCGTGATTTCAGGCGCTACTACAGTGGGAGGAACTGCAACATTCAGCAACGGCATTGTAGGTGCAGCTGGTAAATCATTGACCATTGGTGTGGGCGGCGCCACCACTTTGGGTGGTAGCTTGACTGTGGCAGGAGCGACCCAGATGCAAGACAACGTGGCAGTGTCGGCGGGAAAGTCTCTCACTGTGGGCAGTGGGTCCACAGTACTGGGAGGGACACTCAGTGTGACTGCAGATGCGCAACTGTCAGGCGCTCTCACAGTGTCGAAGGCGGTCACAATGTCCAACACACTGAATGTGGCGGGCCTTGGCGACTTCACCTCTGGAATGAGTACGGCTGGCATCACTGTATACACTAATGACGCTTCGCTCTACTGTAACACTACAGTCAGCGGCATACTGCAGGTCGGAGGGCTCGCCACCATGATAAATGGCGTGGCCATTTCAGCGTCCAAGCCGCTCACAGTCGGAACAGGGGGTGTTACCACGCTGGGCGGCACCCTCACAGTGTCTGGCATCACGCAACTCAACGACAACACTGCAGTGGCGGCGGGAAAAACTTTCACAGTCGGCAGTGGAGCTACCAGCCTAGGTGGGACTCTCAACGTGGCCGCGAACACGGTGCTATCAGGAACACTGGCAGCGTCCAAGGCGGCGACATTATCCAACACGCTAGATGTGGCGGGGGTGGGCACATTCACCTCTGGCATCAGCACAGCTGGACTTACCGTCTTTACCAACGACGCCTCCATTTACACCAACGCGGTGGTGAGCGGGACACTGCAGGTCGGCGGTCTCGCTACCCTGACCAATGGGGTAGCCATTTCAGCATCCAAACCACTCACAGTCGGAACCGGGGGCGTTACCACGCTGGGCGGCACCCTCACAGTGTCTGGCATCACGCAACTCAACGACAACACTGCAGTAGCTGCGGGTAAAACCTTTACTGTGGACAGCGGTGCAACCAGCCTAGGAGGGACGCTCAGTGTGTCTGCAAATACACTATTATCAGGAGCTCTAACAGCATCCAAGGCCGTGACATTGTCCAACACGCTTGATGTGGCGGGGTTGGGCACATTCACATCCGGCATCAGCACAGCTGGACTTACCGTCTTCACCAACGACGCCTCCATCTACTCCAACACGGTTGTGAGTGGAACACTGCAGGTTGGCGGCCTTGCTACCATGACCAACGGGGTGGCCATTTCAGCATCCAAGCCACTCACAGTCGGAACAGGGGGCGCCACCACTTTGGGTGGTAGCTTGACTGTAGCAGGAGCGACCCAGATGCAAGACAACGTGTCAGTATCGGCGGGAAAGTCCCTCACTGTGGGCAGTGGGTCCACAGTACTGGGAGGGACGCTCAGTGTGACTGCAGATGCGCAACTGTCAGGCGCTCTCACAGTGTCAAAGGCGGTCACAATGTCCAACACACTGAATGTGGTGGGCCTTGGCGACTTCACCTCTGGAATGAGCACAGCTGGCATCACTGTATACACTAATGACGCTTCGCTCTACTGTAACACGACAGTCAGCGGCATACTGCAGGTCGGAGGGCTCGCCACCATGACGAATGGTGTGACCATTTCTGCATCCAAGCCGCTGACAGTAGGCACCGGGGGCAGCACCACTTTAGGTGGCAGCTTGACTGTAGCAGGAGCGACCCAAATGCAAGACAATGTGGCAGTGTCGGCGGGAAAGTCCCTCACTGTGGGCACTGGGTCAACAATTTTGGGAGGAACCCTCGACGTGGCGTCCAACACCATTCTATTGGGCAATCAACAATTTGGCGCCACCACTGGTGCGCAGACAATGGACGTCCGGGCTGTGCCAACTTTCAAGGCGGCAGTGACCTTCAATGATAACGTGTCTGTTGCCAAGAGCTTGACAGTAAGCAGCAACGTGGCGGTAACACAGAACATGAATGTGACAGGCACCCTGTCAGCTACTGGTGCAGCGACACTTTCAAGCACACTCACAGTCGGCGCAGGGGGAACCACCACGCTGGGTGGGCCTCTCAATGTGGTAGGTATCACTCAGCTACAGGACAATACAACCATTGCTGCAGGCAAGACATTGTCTGTCACGAGCGGAAACACTAGTATGGGTGGGGGGCTGGATGTTACAGGAAATGTGGTGTTGAATCAGACGCTGCTGGTCAAAGGCGATCTCCAGGTGCAGGGAACGGTGATCTCAGTAAACTCGAGCTCTGTTAATGTCGATGATAAGTCAATTGCGCTCGCCACCAGCTCTACGGATCCAACTTTGTTTGATGGCGGTGGTATGTACCTTGGCAACGGATCAAATTCAGCCAGTATCCTGTACAACAACTTCCGAACTACATGGGACTCCAGTATCGGTGTAGATGTGCCAGCGGGAAAAGCATTTACAGTGGATCACGGAACAGGCCTCTCTCTGAGCTCATCAGGTCTGGCGTTGCCATCACCCCTGTCCACTGTGTCAGTTGGAGGGGGGTCTGTGCTCAGCAACAGTGGGCTGACATTTTCAAACACAAGTGCGCTGCTCACGGTGGGGGCAGCAAATGTCAGTGGCAATTTGGTGATATCTGGCAACAGCTCATTTCAAAAGACTACAGTAGCTGGCACCCTGCAGGTAGATCAGCTGGCCACATTCAACAATGGCCTCACCATTGCAGCGTCCAAGCCACTCAGTGTAGGAAATGGAGGCAGCACGACGCTCGGAGGGTCGTTGACAGTCGCAGGCACGTCACAGCTCAACGACAATGTCACAATTTCTGCATCGAAGACACTTACGGTGGGCACCGGTGCGTGCACCCTCGGGGGTTCACTGAGTGTGACAGGCGCGACAGTGCTCAGCAGCACTCTCGGCGTCTCGGCAGCAGCAAGCTTCTCCGACAATGTTTCCATTGCAGCTGCAAAGACGTTAACGGTCGGCACTGGCACCACCAATCTGGGGGGGGCTCTGAATGTGACGGGTGCAACGGTCCTGAGCAGTAATCTCGGTGTCACAGGTATAACCACCTTTGCTGACAATGTGGTCGTGGCGGCCGCAAAGACATTAACAGTGGGCACTGGCGCCACCAGTTTAGGGGGGGCTTTGAATGTGACGGGCGCGGCTACAATGTCTTCTGATCTGGCGGTGACGGGCAGGCTGCTCGGGTCTACGGCGAACACGACGGCCAACTACTTGGGAATAGGTGGAATCTTGCGACTGGGCTACTTCGGTGACGACTTTAAGGGAGAAGTAGTCATTCATTTAGTGGGGGCGACGAAGCAGTGTCGGGCTATCATACACATCAACTATTCAGCGAGCACGTATGGGGACTCGAGCAACATGAGGTGCTGGTGGGTGGAGTGCTCAGGTTCTACCGGATCGAATGCTCTCGGGATATCGACCGTGACGCTGACCGACCTCGCTTTCTCGACTACGACGCACTACGTGCACGTAACGAGCGCGCTCGGAGAGACGTGCACGGGGTACGTGAGCGTCCTCAACAAGGCAACGGCGTACGGAGCCGGGACGTTCACCATCAGTTTCGGCACCGGGGCGGTAACTCCTGTAAACGCAGGCGCGACACATCCTCTGTCTACTACGGAGGGCATCAATTACGCTCCTTCCGTATACGTGAAGAACAATCTGATTGTGGGCGGGACTCTCACCACAGGGTCGCTGAGCATGAACTCCATGTCGCTGCCGTCCGATCTCACCGTGGGTGGAAACACGACTCTCGGAAATTCCTCCGCGGTCAACGTGGTCACGGTCAACAGTATGGTGAACATGAAGGGCAGCCTGTGTGGACAGATGACGAGTTTCAACAGCACGGGCGCCGGGTGGATAAGGATAGGCACAGTCGGTGACTTCATCAACAGCGAGATCGTAGTACAGGTGATAAATACGTCGACAGGCACGAAAAGCTCGTGTATGCGTGTTGAAATCGATTACGGACGGAGCATCAACGCGCAAGACTCCTACGGCGGGTACTGCGTGACGGCACGCCAGGGAGGGCCTTATGGAACTGGCGCGTATATGTTCAACAGGATAGCCATGACAGGGTTGAACTTAGTTCAAGCCTCCAATGCTTCGGCCGCCAACAAGACTCTGTGGGCGTACTTGCCGAGCACCGTCGCCTTGACGATACAGATATCCGTGATTAACAAGAGCCCTCGGTATGACTACGCACAGTTTGTGCCTGACTCTACCCTGACGACGCAGACTTCTGACTCCACCCCGGTAAACCTATTGGCGTCAGGGTGCTTCATACTTGACACTATGGAAACCGTGAATCACAATGGCACTTTGTACGTGGGCGGTCACATCACCACACCTGATTTCTTCGCGACTTCTAGCAGCTCGCTGGCGAATGCCAGCGCATCATCACTCACTGTCAGTGGAGTGCTAACGGCAAGCAGCACTGTGAACGTTGCCGACTACATTTCGTTGGGATCCTCATATGGCCCTCCTGGTAGCGTAGCTGGAACCAAGTTGAGGCTGTACAACAATATGGATGCCTTGACCACCACAAACGAGTACTCTATGGGCGTAGATGGAAATACAATGTGGCAAAACATTCCACCATCTGCGCATTACTCGATGATGTTGGGCAACACGGCTTACTACGATTTCAGCACAACAAAAGGTGTTGCTATTGAGAGTGCAATGTTATACTCGACTCCTGTGGGCAAGTCAGGGTCCTTGGGAGGTACAGGATCCGTCAATACGAACTATGGAATTGCAGTCACGGCGACATCAGCAGCCATACATGTGTGGTTGAATATCTATGGGACTGCTGCATATTCTGGTTCACACCATTTGTACATATGTTTGTTCGCAAACTCTACCACAAGCACAGCACTTAAAGCAAGCGCGGACGGGCCAGACGTTAATGGATATGCGGCCACCCTAGCAACTACATTTACAGGGCTCACTCCGGGTACCACCTATTACCTGGGGCTGGGTGTGTATGCCGTCGGCGCTGGCGGTGCGTCGTGGACGTTCACTGTGTTTAGCGGCGGGGCCTACAGTCTCAATGCGTATGCATGTGACTACTGAGATTATTTTTTTCTTTCTCAAAATTATTGGTGTATGAGATAGATGAGTGCTCCTGGTGAATCGGCACTGACATTATACGAAATGATGCTGCGTGTGCGTGCAGTGAAGGAATTAATACCAGACTGCCAGTTCAGCTACGTGGGTGATGTGATAAGCATTACTGCAAGTGAGACTTGCCCTGACCCAGTAGAACCTAGCGATAAAGAGATTGCTGAAAAGATGGACTCGTACAAGCAACAAGACGCAGACACGGCTCTGCGTGAAGAGCGCAATAGGCTTCTCACAAACACAGATTGGCACATTACAATGTCGATCGAGAAGGGCACGACAGTGCGTGAAGATGTATTAGCGTACCGGCAGCAGCTACGTGATCTGCCAGAAACCACCACAGCAACAGTTGATGCAACAGGAGCTCTGGTCGCAGACTTTCCACCATGTCCGCTTTGAAATACTATGGTGAAGCGTTCTTTTTCTGTTGCCCTCGTTCTTCGTCCTCAGCTTATTCCCCGCTTTGTGGAGGTACCTGAGGCCCGGAGGGCCAGACTTAGAGCCGTGTGAGGTCATGAGACAGAGCTTGATCTGATGTCCGTCCGTTTCGAATGTGGGCGCCACCAGCCACGGGCACTATGTGACTTCGGCATTGGCGATCGCCTCCATGATCAACACAATAGAAATCAAGTTGACAAACACAGAAACTAGTGCTCTGCAGATAATAACGTCAAGTTCGATGTGAAATGCACCGCAGCGCTTTTATTTGTTGGCAGCAATCATATTGACAATGTCCGCATCGTACTCCTTTGTGAAGAGCGTGAATGACGAGGCTCTGGTGTTTGAGTATGTAAAAGCCACGTTTCCAGCTCTGACTGGGGTAGTATCCGATGGAACAAATTTGAAATGCATCTTTTCAGCATCACTGACTGCGGGTCAGCAAACAACCTTATCTGGCCTGATTGCGGGCTATGCAAACCCTTCTACAAAAGAGGACTCAACTTTTGCCAATGTGTCAGTGTACAATACAACTGCTACCGCATTGGCGGGTGCCGGAGTCTTCACCGGAACCTGGGAGGACGTGGCACGATATTCTTGCATCAGGGTAGTGTGCACTTCGAGCGTCGCTAGCGCTGTTGGAGGCGTGTCACTGCAATTTGGCATAGCAGCAGGCCAGCCGGACGTGGCACAAAACTACACCATGAGTGCTGGCTCTCCACTGGTGGTGATCAATTCGATTGCTGGAAGATATTTCAGAGTGGTGTTTACCAATGGTGCGTCGGCACAAGCATCGTTCGCTCTTACAACTAGGTGGTCTACGTCAGTTGAGCTCCCTGTGGTGCAAGCATCTGCCTCAGTCACAGATCAGAGCGACGCTGTGCTGGTCAG
This sequence comes from Tribonema minus, assembly GCA_017506865.1. Lineage (NCBI taxonomy): Eukaryota > Xanthophyceae > Tribonematales > Tribonemataceae > Tribonema > Tribonema minus. The sequence goes on along the minus strand of JAFCMP010000090.1, from coordinate 877,181 downwards.
AGCTGTGATGAACGCTCGCAATGATGCAAACGCATACGTGAGACTCAGGAATGATGAGCAGAATAGACTGAGAGTCAGGGTGCCGCGTACGTTTGAGCGAGATCAGTCCGTGAGCTCATCGCCATGGATTCAGATCAACTTCACGTACGGTATCAACGCAGATAATTGCACGACCACCCTAACTGGAACGGGCACCGTCACCGCAAGCAACTCCAGAGCTGTGGTGTCGTCAGCTGCAGCCATCAATACAGCAGCGCAGCTCTCGACAGACCGAATATGTATGTGTGGACACGGCAACACAGTGTTTGCAATAGTCAGTGCTGCATTCACAAGTGGCGTTGCTGGCAACACTCAGGTCGTGGGTCCGGGCAACACAGTCAATGGGCTGTTCTTTGGCTACAACGGCACTGCTTTTGGCATCGCGTTGCGCTCCAACTCTGTCACCACCTGGGTCACTCAGTCGGCCTTCAACATTGACAAACTCGATGGTACTGGGAGGTCAGGTGTCACATTAAATCCTACGTTTGGCAACACTTATGCCATTCAGTATGATGCAACAGGATATGGTGTGGTGACTTTCATGATGCTTGCGCCTACCGGCTCAGCAACTGCAGTAGACATTACACTTGATGATTTCATCACAGTGCACAGGCAGTCATTTGCTAATGTGAGCACTTCCGTGGCTCTCTTGAATCCTCAGTTTCCAGTCTCTGCAATATCAACCAACACTACGAGCACCACAGCGGTTCCTATATACGTGGCGGGCTTTTCTGTCTTCATCGAGTCAGATGTGCGCAACACATTGCTGTACTGCATCGATACCAACCGGTCAGTCAGCGTCACTACACTGGTGCCGATGCTCACCATCTATAACAAACCCACCTTCAACGGGATTGTCAACACATCCACAGTCCTCATACGTGAAATGAGTGTGTGCAATGTCGGAGGCACCAGGAATGTCAGCATATACATTCTCAGGGACCCCACACTAACAAATCTGGGTACCCTGGTGGACATCTCAGCGGCATCATGTGTGTCTTACTCTGTGTCGGCTACAGCAACGGTTACCACAGGAACTGGTGTATCTACGTACTGCTCAACAGTAGGGGGCAGCTCCCAGATTTACATTCTGACTGAGCTAGGTATATACATCAGCCCCGGCAGCTACCTATGTTTTGCAGCCAAGGCTCAGTCAGCAAATGCACAGACAGTTTCGATGAGTGTGACGTTTGGGGAGATGCAATAATATATCTGAAGTCTTGTAGACATGCACTGAACATGAGCATTGTGATGTCAGATGCACTGCGTTTGAGTAACAAGGGCGCGCACGTTGATTTCTTCGGGTCAGCAAGCGTGGTAGAAAAGACAAACATCATCTCGTTGGATGCCGATAACGGTGTCAGCCGTTTAAGAGATGTCATTGATGCTGGAGGCACAGGGGAAGTTGTAGAAGATACTGGTGCCTTGCTGTTGAAGGTGCATGGCGGTGCAGACTCAATAAAACTAACAACTGTCGAAACAGCCATGTACCAGCCAGGAAGCTCATGTGAGACAGAGATATCAATGGAAGTAGACTCTACACAGTTCACGGATGATCAAGTGCTTGAGTTCGGACTCTATGACAGCGTAAATGGGTACTCTTACATCTTTGATAAGAGTGGCTTGTCATTGCGTGTATATAGAAATGGGGTTCAGACAACCTTTGACAAATCTCAGTTCAATGGAGATTATCACTCAGCAGATCCTGCTGTTCAGATGGATAGAGGCAACATTTTCCGGCTCGCACATTGCCATCCATATGGTGTAGTGCTGTATGAAGCCATATATGCAGAGGCCGGGGGTAATCAGGTGACGCGTGTGATCCACAGTTTCAGCCCCCCAGACTCTCAAGCCACTTTTGACATGAAGCTGCCAATCTGCATTTCGCTCCAGTCAAACGGCAGCGATGGCGATGTCAGCGTTCGAACCTCCTCACGTCAGTTTTCAATCATAGGAAAGCACATTCCACACCATCGCACCACACCTGTCATTGCGAGTGTGGACGCCTCCGAGACAGAACAGTACATTGCAGGGTTCATATTGACCCGTAAAGTGCAGGTGAGGTTGCACGAGTTTGATTATGTTGTGTCTGGTGATGTGACGTTGGACCTCAAGATCTACGTCATGAGCACACTGGGAGGAGCATCCTTTGAGTCCTGCGGGACTGAAACCTGTTTGCAGAGAGACACCGCCTCCACAACTTTCTCTGGAGGAGTTTTAACCTACAGGTGCTTGCTGACAGGGTCAGGAGTGAGGACTGATGTGGGCACCACAATGCCGCCATACAGCGGAAATGTGATCATCACCGCTTCTGGAGCTGCTGCCAGCTTGTGCTTGCGGTTTCGAGAATACTACTAGTTTTCATACCAGGTAACTGCCACATGGCAGCTTCTAACTTTCAGGGGTACAGATGCTGGAGTTAGAGTAAGGTATACAACTGTACCTGGCACGATCCAGATCTGGTCTGTATCGCAATCAAGCTCCGGAACATCAGCCAGAATCAGGGAGGAGGAAATTTCAATTCCTCCCACAGTTGTAGCGCGCACTGACCCAGTAGTGGTATTCATGCACGACCAGGGTGCATGGCGCTCGCACGTGAATGTGCCGTAAGAGATCCCACCAAAGTAAACTCGAAATTTCACCTCAGTGCCGCACTTTAGGCTGACGCGTAGTGCAGTGACAGACGCGACCTTTGTGTTACGCACGCCAGACTGAATAAGCGGGTTGCTCAGAATCCCCACGACCGTCTCTTTGCCTGCAAAGAGCATCAGGTCAGTTTCGAAGTAGTCCCGGCAGAACCTGGTCTTCAGGGCGGCCATCGAGGGGATGCCGCTGCTGACGCTGCCCATTCTTATCGAAACGGTGGATGGATCAGTAGTAGGACCGGTCTTCATGCACACTATCTGAGGCTGGTAGGGGCGCGATGTGTCAAAAACATAGAGACCGTATGACAGCACATGACGATGTAGAGTCACAAAGTCAGTACTGTGTGGCTCCATGATGAGGAACTCTACGGCGCCAGAGGACCACCTTGAAAACCGAAATTGGTACACATTCATTTTGGTAAAGTCTACCTGGTTTAGCACGGCAGCACCGACGCCATTGAATTGTGAAGACGGAATGAAGATCTCATCCCCTTCGGCACCTGCAAAAGTCATGGTGAACTCTCCTTCGATGCCAGTACTGCCAAAGTCAATTGCGGTAGAGTGATCATAGTCTCCCAGCAGAGCTGTGTACACTTCGATTCGGTCGCACTCCAGTGACACTCGCCAATTGGCATTTCTCACCGCTTCAGACTGGTAAATGTACAGCATGATGCTCCATGGAGTCATACCTGCCAAAACAGGTAGAGACACTGTACTTCCTGCAAATGTGATGGACATCAAACCGTTAGCAGAGCTGCCTTGAGTGATTGTGAGTCGAGAATACTGTCTGAAAGACCCTATATTGAAGGTCACACCAAACACCTCACCGACAAATCCCAAACGTGCTCCCATGTTGCAGTACTGCACCAGGTTTGCCTGCGGCGGTGCGAATGAGATGTTGAAGCACGTCACTTGGTGTTCCTCATGCTTGATGTAGATGGGCATCATGGTTTCAGCAAGGCACACAGAGTTGTCTGCATTGGATGCTGTCAGACAAATGTTGCCTCCAGCCCATGTGGCAGATCCTCCATTTGATGCAAACGTCTGCATGAAAGCTGCATTGGTGCCACTCTGGAAGTCAATGACAGCATCAAAGAAAGGAGGCACTGGTGCAGCACCAGTCGAAGGCATCGCTCTTTCTTACCTGTACTGTTGCAAAAATAATGCACATAATCATAATGTGGATGTCGGCGACCCCTTCTTCTTCTCTTGCTTGAGTTGATTTTTCTTGAGACGTTTCGAATGATGCCCGTTAGTGTAACGCAGGGCAAATTCTGCAACAGACATGCCGTTACATTGTAGCACATCGCATGGGCGTGGATTAGTCATGCTCCTGATTTCTTGCAGGGCTTTGCGCTCCTCTCGAACGGACATGTCGGATATAGCAGGACGCATGACACGCTTTGTGAGGCTGTTGGTGTCACCCTCGTTCAAACCTGCATTGTGCGTGGCTTGACAGGAGGCAGAGGGGTGAAATGTTCGTCTCTTCTTTCTGCTGGTCGGTTCATTCATGATATACAGGCGTGGTGGGTCGGCCCATGGGTTCCTGAGAGGATCGAGCTCTGCGCTGTCACACATGCCTGCATCTCTTTGATTGAGGATACATAAAAAGCAAGCATCATGTTACACTTGCACATGTCGGCTCTTAGCGTACACAGTTGGTCGCGCTGCTCAAGTCGTTGTGAAACACACATGTGCTGCCAGGTGCTGCTGCCTTCGGTGAGGTCTGCAGCCAAGGCCAAATCTCAGGCAGCCCATACTTGGACAAGGTCTCTGCTTTGATTATGGGCACCTCATGCTTCTTGGCGTAAGTCAATGCCGCCTCATAGCTGCCCATTGACGGAGCTAGCATGCGTGCTAGGCGTGGTATAATGTCTGAACAGCGCAGTCCGTAATCTGTGTACTCATACAGGTACTTGTGCAGCCCACATATAAAAGAAATTAGCTCAGGAGTGTAGTATGCCTCGAGCATGCCGTGAATGTACGCACGACACAGTCCTGAATCAGGCCGTATGGTGAGGCCCTGACTGGCCAAAGCCGCCTCAAGTACAGCACGCCGCCTTTCCAACAGATCAGCAGCCATGTGATGTGCGCTGTCTGTCTTGTACAATACATTTTTTTTGGTCAAGGACGTGATAACTTCAACCGTGAACAGAAGGGCTTCTTATCGCGAGCGCTCATGTAGGGACAGCTTGAACCCGCACTAGACTGATCTCACCTACACTTTCGATCAGGAGCCTGATTTATTTGCACTTTACGAAAATCTAGCGAGCGTCGTACCGACCCCATTTAGGGTCAGCCTCTGAGAAATACTTTTTTCGACAGGCCCGGCCTCAGTAACTTCAAGTCTTAACATAACTTCAAGTGTGTGTCACAGGGCTTAGAATGGCGAGTTCTCGTGTAGGGACACCTTGAATGTGCATCAGACTGATCTCACCTACACTTTTGACCTTGAGCCATCATTATTGGGCAGTAAAGGAACTTCAAGTGCACACACAAGTGCAAGTGTGAACACAGGGGCTCAGTTTGGCGACTGCTCATGTAGGGACAGCTTGAACCCGCACTAGACTGATCTCACCTACACTTTCGATCAGGAGCCTGATTTATTTGCACTTTACGAAAATCTAGCGAGCGTCGTACCGACCCCATTTAGGGTCAGCCTCTGAGAAATACTTTTTTCGACAGGCCCGGCCTCAGTAACTTCAAGTCTTACAAAACTTCAAGTGTGTGTCACAGGGCTTAGAATGGCGAGTACTCGTGTAGGGACACCTTGAACCTGCATCAGACTGATCTCACCTACACTTTTGACCTTGAGCCATCATTATTGGGCAAATAAGGAACTTCAAGCGCACACACAAGTGCAAGTGTGAACACAGGGGCTCAGTTTGGCGACTGCTCATGTAGGGACAGCTTGAACCCGCACTAGACTGATCTCACCTACACTTTCGATCAGGAGCCTGATTTATTTGCACTTTACGAAAATCTAGCGAGCGTCGTACCGACCCCATTTAGGGTCAGCCTCTGAGAAATACTTTTTTCGACAGGCCCGGCCTCAGTAACTTCAAGTCTTACAAAACTTCAAGTGTGTGTCACAGGGCTTAGAATGGCGAGTACTTGTGTAGGGACACCTTGAATCTGCATCAGACTGATCTCACCCACACTTTTGACCTTGAGCCATCATTATTGGGCAAATAAGGAACTTCAAGCGCACACACAAGTGCAAGTGTGAACACAGGGGCTCAGTTTGGCGACTGCTCATGTAGGGACAGCTTGAACCCGCACTAGACTGATCTCACCTACACTTTCGATCAGGAGCCTGAATTATTTGCACTTTACGAAAATCTAGCGAGCGTCGTACCGACCCCATTTAGGGTCAGCCTCTGAGAAATACTTTTTTCGACAGGCCCGGCCTCAGTAACTTCAAGTCTTACAAAATTTCAAGTGTGTGTCACAGGGCTTAGAATGGCGAGTACTCGTGTAGGGACACCTTGAACCTGCATCAGACTGATCTCACCTACACTTGCATCAGACTGATCTCACCTACACTTTTGACCTTGAGCCATCATTATTGGGCAGTAAAGGAACTTCAACTGCACACACAAGTGCAAGTGTGATCACAGGGGCTCAGTTTGGCGACTGCTCATGTAGGGACAGCTTGAACCCGCACTAGACTGATCTCACCTACACTTTCGATCAGGAGCCTGATTTATTTGCACTTTACGAAAATCTAGCGAGCGTCGTACCGAACCCATTTAGGTCAGCCTCTGAGAAATACTTTTTTCGACAGGCCCTGCCTCAGGAACTTCAAGTCTTAACATAACTTCAAGTGTGTGCCTCAAGGCTCAGTTTGGCGAGCACCCATGTAGGGACACCTTCCAACCGCATCATGTGTTTGATTGCAGCTGTTTATTTGTTGCACATCACTTGACCGCAGCATGATGCACTCAAAGGTTGTGAGCAAGCAGAGTAAGGCTCTACCTCACGAGGCAGTGTACACATACATTACACAACGCGGGGACACGTTCGAGTCGGTCGCAGAGAAATTCAATATGATGCCAGACATTGTGAAGGCCGCCGCCAAAAAGGCCACCGCCGTGAAGGGTGGTGATTGTATCGGCGGCCTACAGGAGCCTGAATACCTTGTGCCTGGGAATATTCTCAACCTGAAGCCTTGAGCAAATGAAGCGAGCATTGTAACATAAGCTTTCTTGACAGGTGTACCATCAAAATCAAAACTAACATGCATTGACAATCATGAGCTGACACAGGCCAGTTCGCTAGCTTCACCGGTCGCAAAGCGTGTGCGTTCCTGTTGCATCAATAAAGGAGCAAGAAGTGTGATAATATTGCATATCAACGGCTGCTTCCTTGATCTGCCTAGCATGTACCCAGCTGTCGCGCCACTTCGAGGGTGTGTCAAAATCCGGTCTTTAGGTGATCACTTCGATTGCGCCACATGCGATGATAGCTCTCGCACAGTCGGCGCAAGGATACAAAGTAGATATGCACGTGCTACCGCAGTATAGATTGCATCTCGCTCTGCGTGCTCCTGGTAGAAAGCCTTCGCTGCACCTCCAGTTCTGTCAGCGGTAATTGTTACCCCTTCAGGAAACATGATCCCGACGCCAGGACAATGCCGTCCCTCACAAAAACCACTCCGACCTGTGTCACAGGGTCCGTAGAAAACACTGCTGCTTGGTGAGCTAGCTCCAGCAAGTCCATACTTCCGCAGGCTGTGAGCGCAACCCGTGTCATGCCCACTGTCTTAAAGGTCTGCTTTAAGCATCCGGATCAAAAAATTCAACAACTCTCGGGGATCCGGGTTTCGGAGCCACCCGGAGATTCAAAATGCAGATAATTGGCACCACTTTCACTCGTGACCTACCCATCACAACCAACAACAGCACACTTGTAGCAGCAGCAGACATGACTACCACCAGATCCGAAGAGCGCGCTCAAGGCCCAGCCGTCCTCACGGACATGTTCGGCAAACTGTCCCAATACGTGGCCGCGAAGGAGGCATCCGAGGCAGCCGCAGTGCAGGGCAAAGAGGCTCTACTGTGTGAGAGGACCGCGATGGTGCAGAGGATCAATCAGGAGCAGGAGCAGCACAAAGAGACTCGCATGAGGCTCGAGCGCGCCATAACCGACAAAAACTCCGGTCTCCGTGAGATGCGGGAACTGCAGGGTAAGGTGGCACGCATCGACGATGTTTGCAAGACGGCTCTGAGAGACGCGCAGCGCTCAAAAGCTGATAGCATGCGCATGTGGAGAGAGCGAGATAGCGCCAGGGGACAGCTGGATGCAGCGCTGTGCAAGGTAAAGGGTCTCGAAGCTTTGCATGCCTCCATGCAGCAGCGCTACAAGAAACTGGCCACCGATATTGCAGACAAGGACAGAGTCATCGTCGAACTGGAGAACTCACTAGAAGGCATATCGCGGGAGCTGCACAACAAGGACCAGATGACCACAGACAAGGTGAACTCCGTACGACTCGATCTTAACCGGTCAATGCAGCGTGCAACAAACCTTGAGCAGAAACTTAGGGCCGCCCTCAACGACAGGGACACTGCACTGCAGCAGCTGGCCTGCCTGACCAACGAGAGGCGCACAATGGCAGAGGATATGGACACTGTGGTGCGCCAGCGAAACATATTGATGCAACAGAGGGAGACAGCACTAACAGAGAGGGACATGGCACTGCAGGAGGTCGATGTCCTGAAGCAGCAGCGTGATATATTGCTGCAGCAGCGAGAGACGGCACTCAAGGAGAGGGACGCAGCTTTTCAGGACCTGCACACGGCAACTCAGCAACGCAATGCGGACATACCAGCGCAGCAGGACACAATGGCACAGGATACTGCGCCCACCGGCAACCTCGTGCAGCACACAGACAGTGAGGTGAGGCCAAGTGCGATTGATATGCAGATTGAGCCCACGGTGACCACGCAGCCTAGGAACATCGGTGATGCGGCGTCAGAAAATGCTGTTGGCACCCTCGACGGCACTGCACCCCCTCTCCACAATGATGTGCTTACGTGGACATCATACTGCGGCCACAGCGGCATCATGGGGGGCGACTTCCCGCGTAACCCGGAGGAATATGTGCAAGTGCTGCGACTGTTTCCTGATAAGAAACCTGTCAGGTACTCGCTCCGAGAGGCCGAGCGATACATGAGCGAGTTCAGCGGTGACAAGGACCAGCTGAAGAGCATACTGATGTTCCTTTGCTGCGTCAAAGTTCCAGGCAAGGGCTTCTGGACATGCGTGCCTCTGGAGGACGCGTGGACGGCGGCGTTTTCTCACCACACCAACCTGAAGGCCATCTGTGGCAAGTGCAAGGTGTATGTCGCGCTGGACCATACTTCCGAGCTGAGGACAAAGACGCCAAACAGGCGCCCCATGTTTGGCAATATCGAATGCGCATATGCCAAGATGCTCGGTGTGTGAACTTAGGGCAAAACGAAGCGGGAGGATGTAAATAAGACATTGACGTTGTTGTCCAGAGATCTCAGCTGTGTTTGATGTTTGCTGCTGTGTATGCAAGCTGCCTGTGGCCTGTGCTTTGACCCGTGTGTTGTTTGCTTCATGCCAATCCTGATGCTTCCTGTCTTGCAAATGCGTATGCTGAGATGCGCGCTTGGTGGCTCATCATCTTTAATGTACCTGCACACCGCTGTTGCGGCAGAACTGGTGCATTGCCCTTTGTGTACACATGCGCAACTGCTTTCCATAATGCATGTTGCTACAATTGATAGAAAGCACAACACCTGCCGCGTGTTGTGGATGGCAACCTAAAGACGATGTCGTGTGACGAATGTTGCATTTCAAGAGTTGTCTTATTGTGTACGCAGGCCCTATGTGTAAATCAGGTGAAAAAAAATATTGTTTACACTCAATAGGTTACCTGACTCCTTACAATGTCGATCACTGTCGCTGACATGCAAACGTTCGGTGACAGCCGCACTCGCGATGTCTTCCACCGCAACGCATACCAGGTAGCTGCAGCGAGCGACAAGGCAAGCGCAGTCAGCGTCAATCACTCTTTCTACGGCATCACGGCTGCCAACTCTGTAAATGCCATCGGCACTTCGACTCAGTTTGAGCTCGTCAAGATGCAAGCTGTTGAGAGCGCGGCTGATGGCCTCGCCGGTCGCCTTGATATCACAATCAATGACGGCACCAATGCCACTGCAGGTGTCAAGGTTGCGGAGCTTTCGTCCGCCAATGCCAAGTTTGTTGCTGCCACGCTCTCTGCTGACTTTGGCTCCAACTATGCTATGAACATCACGAGCGGCGGTGCAGCTGTCACGCAGACTTTCAAGACGAGCGCCACGTCGGGCAATGATGTCCAGCTCAAGGTTACTTCTGACAACCTCCAGATCCTCGCGGCGGCGGAGATCAAGTCCTCTACTGCTAAGGTGACTTCTGACTTTGGCAGCAGCCATGCTGTGAGCACTATCGGAACGGCTGGCGCGGTCACTCAGACCATCAGCACGAGCGCCACGAGCGCTGAGAACGTCACGCTCGCGGCTACCGCTAACAAGCTCAACGTGAGCGCGGCCAGCGAGATCAAGTCCACCACTGCAAAGGTCGTTTCGGACTTTGGCTCGAACCACGCAGTGTCCACCACTGGCACGGGAGGCGCAGTTGTCCAGACTTTTGCCACGGCGTCTGGCGGCGTTGGTGATGTCGTTCTCACCGCCACTTCAGACAACCTGAAGCTGAAGGCCTCCAATGTTGACACGACGGGGGAGATCACAGTGCAAGGCAACCGTGCTAATTGGTACCAGGCAGGCACCACAGGAGGCACCCCTGCTGCGCGCAAGTCAGCGGCTAACGTGGAGTACAACTACGTCCACAATGCAGGCACTGCTAACACCTCGACCGGGTACATGAACTTCAACCTCGATGCCCAGAATGCCTCTCTGAACACTATGGGCGCTGGTGGTTACACCTTCAAGTCCTATGACGCTGACGGCGCTAATCAGACGCTCCTGGCAATGGGGGCGGGTGCCGCTGCCGGGCAGCAGACTGTCCAGTTCTCCAACTCGTACCTGGGTGTCAACACCACGCCTACCACGACGTACCGCCTCGATGTGAGCGGCAACTCCCGTGTCGGTGGTGATCTTACCATCACTGGTGACCTGGTGGTCAGCGGTGTCACTACGACGCTTGACACTGCTACGGTGCAGGTGGAGGACAAGAACGTTACGATGGCTTACAATGTTTCGGACCCCTCGCTGTTCGATGGCGGTGGTATTTCCGTGGGCACGGGCGCGTCCGCTGCTACCTTTGACTACAACAACACGTTGGTTGCATGGGACTCTAACATTGGTCTCAACATCCCAACTGCTAAGGACATTACGATCGCGGGTGGCTTTAACACTACCACAGACAGTGGAGTCACTATCAATGAGTCTGGCATCTCTTTCGGCTCTGACAATGCCGCCATTGCATTCGGCACGGCGGCTGTTATCACCAAGGATGGCCTCGGGGCGCTCTCGGATGATTTCGCTGTGACCTTCGGTGCCTCCTCGCAATGGAAGCTGGTGATCGAAAATGTTGGTGGTGTGGACTATTTCAGCATGCAATTCAGTGCTGACGGAGGCACGTCGTATTCGACAAAATTTTCGATCAGTCCTTGAGGGGGTGAGTTACTGCTTTTGACATAGTTAGACTCTTGTAGGCGTGGCATCTCTTAATAAGAGTTTGTTTATTCAAGATGTTTCGATTTGTTTATTTATGCATTGGACCCTTTTCGATTTGGCATGTGATGTGGAGATTCAAGAGTTCGATTTGTTGCGGTGATTCGACAGTATTCGATTTGTTGCGGTGATTCGAAAGTATTCAATTTGTTGCGGTGATTCGAAAGTATTCGATTTGTTGCGGTGATTCAAGCATTTGGCGCAGATTCGACTGAATATTGTGAGAACCAAACCCACCACGCTCACACACAACATTACTCTCCAAACCAGCGTACAGCTGAGATATTATGGTATCTCCGAGCGCATCATGGCGTTGTGCACCGTCTCGGCTGTAATGATATTGATTGGATTCAATTGACGCGAATTCTGCTCCGAATTATTTTTGTTGCTATGCGATTGAGACACTGGTGTTCACAATCACAACCTCGCCGCTATGGCGTCTCCAAAGCCGCTGGTGACCAAAGCGGTTGGTGATGAGCACAGAGACACCCGGGTGTTGATGATATCGTCTACATACAGTGCCACCTCCGATGGTCATATCATCAACAATAGAACGGGCAAGCGTCTCGCGGAGAGACGGATATGCGGTTACTCAAAAGTAACTTTCAAAGTTAAGGGAAAAGCCGTCCCCCGAGCCGTGCACGTGTTGGTATGGACAGCTTTCAATTACCGACCAGTTCCCCGTGGAATGAGCATTGACCACATCAACCGAGTGAGAGACGACAATAGACTCGTCAATCTGCGACTGGCGACAGCAGTTCAACAGGTGGCCAACTCGGAGAGCAGAGTGGGTCGCTCCCGGCCTATCATGCACCGCGCCATCACTGTCAGTAAAGGCGGCACCGTGTCAGTGTTTCCCAGAATGGACGAAACGCTATTGAGGTCGATAGCACCCACATCGAACCCGACGACGGCCATGCGCAAGGTGTACGCGGCGATGAAGACGGGTGGAACCGCATACGGATACACATTTGCGTATGCTCCCAGTGACTTACTCGAAGGGTCGTCGCATGTGTGGAAGGAGATTCCGCCTACGTCTATCAAGGGAGCGACAGGTTATTATGCGTCCGACACGGGATTCATCAAGACTCCATGAGGGGCGGTGACTCGGGGAACGCTGGGAAAGTACAAGGAGTACCGGGTCGTCAACATCATGCGGTCGGAGTACAGAGTGCACCGTCTGATAGCCGACGCTCACTTGCCCGAAGACTCATCGAGACCATTGGTGAACCACATCAATGGTGATAAGCTCTGTAATGTCGTGTCCAACCTGGAGAGGGTCACGTACTCGGAGAACACACAGCACGCCGTCCGTACCGGGTTGATGCCACCGCCTCCTGGAACGGCGGTGAGGCGCACATCGCTCTGTGGCAGTGCGTTCACAGAGGACTTTGTGAGCGTACGCGCTGCCGCTCGAAGTGTCGGTAACGAGGGTGGTCACAGCAACATCTCCGCTTGTTGCGCGGGAAGACAGAAGACGGCGTACGGGTACTCTTGGAGTTATGTGTGATCCGCACGTGAATGAAATGTGTTTCACGATTACCGCGACCTACCGCCGTGTCCATGATGCTGCTGCTGTGTTCTCTCGGCTCCAAAATTGCATGCCTCTGAGCGACCTGGTTAATTCGTAAGCTGTAAGCAAACGAGACTCGCGCCGGAGACTCGTGCTCGCCGGCTCCAAAATTGATTGCCTCTGAGCGACCTGGTTAATTCGTAATCTGTAAGCAAACGAGACTCGCGCCGGAGACTCGTGCTCGCCGGCTTCAAAATTGATTGCCTCTGAGCGACCTGGTTAATTTGTAAGCTGTAAGCAAACGAGACTCGCACCAGAGACTCTTGATCACCGGCTCGCCAACTCCAATGTTCTCCATCGATTTGCTTACAGCTTACAATTTAACGACCTCGTCATTTCGCAATCGATTTTTCGACCGGAGGCTGCTGTGCTAGTGTCACTTAATATCCCCGCTCTCCTACCATGTCCACGTGCGCAAGATATCCTTCATGTAATCGCAATGATGCAGGCGCACATTGACGGTCCCCCACTACATGTATAGCGCAATGCAAAGAATGCAGCACTGGCACTTTGATGTCCGTGTTCAATAACACTCCATTATACAAGCCCTGTCGACTGTTTCTTTCTGCATTCTGCACTCTTGTGTCTGATGCATGCTGCTATTAAGTTGTTGCAGCTGTGTGTATTACAGTCGAACTCCCCAGAGCTTGCATTCGCTGTATCTCATTGTTGTGGAAAGGGTGCATGCCACTTGTCAACACAGTCAGCTGTGCTTGGGGTGACGTCTCTTCATGAAAGCATCACCATCCAGGTGAGCTTCTGGATTTGGATGCTCACCTTCTTATTGCAGCGTTCCGCATCTCCTGCAGCGTTGTATGCGCCTGTAGCGTTGTATGCGCCAGCAGTGATGTGGCAATGTGACCAAGCCTGTGCAGCTCAGCAATGATATCATCATCACTCATTGCGCCCCTGCCCGGCACATCGTCCATTATGACAGCATGGGCTGGCTTCATTTGCATTCTGTCCGCCGCCCACCACGCACAACCTCTCAAGTTGTTGAATTCGCTTCAACGTTGAAGTTGCAACTGCAGCGGGGGGTCGGCCCATCTCCTCTTTTTCGAATTCGAGCGCCATTGACAGCTGCCGTAGGTCCAGAAGCAGTGTGACGGACTTCAGATCTCTGATGTCTCTCTGACTCAGGGCATTTAAAAAATGCGGTGTAATTGCAAATTATACTAGTCAGCTCAGGGTGTACTGGAGCATGCGTCGGGCATGGCCAGTCATGCACTCTGCGTTGTGCTCAACTGACCCCTAATACGTTACCAAGGGGTGCTCTATACAGAATACTTCAGCTCAGGGTCTCTGAGCTCAACCATCGCGACCTTTCGGGGATGGTTCACTACGCTAGAACGATCTGTGACGTCGTCGTCTTGCGAGGAGGCATGTCACTTCGGGCGCTCAGCAGTGCTCACAGAGAGTGCCTTTGGCTTAAAGCCAAACCAATACACACGAGACATTGAAAGCTCTCGAAGTTGAAGTGACATGAGCGGTCTAGTCAAAGATGAGACTGGGGTACCAGCCTTTGTGCCCGAGCAGGAGCTCCAGCACTCCCCTGACGAAGATGGAAGCGGTGGCGGTGAGGGCAGCGGACACGATTCAGGTTCCGAATCCTCCGAGGGCGAGGAGAGAAAGGTGAGGCACCGATTGTTGTAAGATAACTTGTGTTGGAAGTCTACGCTCCCTTTGTCACATCTCTTCTGACCCACATGGTACTTCATCCTGCTCTGTGCAGTCTTGCAACCACTGCTTTAAGAAGAAGCTGAGGTGCAACGGCCAGCGGCCCTGCAACCAGTGCATGAAAAAGGTGGGGCGCGCCTGCCTCTCTGAGAAACGCAAGAAGCCAGCAAAGTCTCCCAGGCCAAATGGATCCTCCGTGAAGGCAGAGCTTCAGCCTCGGAGGCGTCGCCGCACAGCGGCAAAGGCCGAGCCCACAGTCTCAGTCATGCCATTTCCACCCGTCGCACCGGCTCACCAAGCTGCGGCGTTGGGCTTTCCTCAGCACAGCGTGCCTATGCTCACGCTAGCGACACGTGCGCATGCCCACCCCTCCTATCCCCAGCAGGGCCAAACGGCAGCTGCTTCGCACACGGGGTTTCCGCTACCGCCTCAGTCGCCTCAGTGCCCGATTGATCTGAGCATGGCATCAGCTCAGGGATTCGGTGAACGCATGTACCATTCCATGGCGCCTGGAGGAGCCTACAATGGCGGCGGCGGCGCTCACAGCAGCCAGGAAAACTTTGCACACCAGGCTGCCGGTCCTCACGGTTTCACCCCCCCGTTTCAGCCTCAGCGCTCCGGCACACGCCATGGAAATGCAGGCGACATGGCGGCATTCACGGAGGCCGCCGAGGGCATCCGCTCAGCCTATGCGCGTTGCGTTCAGCGATCTGCCCCCCAGCACACAGCCCCCCTACAAGCCGCCCCCCGACAGGCCGCCCCCCGACAGGCCGTCCTCAACCGCCGCGAACCACTTGAGCCCACCTTTCAGCAGGCCACTGCACCTCAGGCGGCCCAGCCACAGATCCACATTGAGCCCGACCATGGACTGCAGTACATTGCCGCACCTGAGCACGATGTGGGCGCCAATGCGGCTGGGGAGGGCGCGGGCGCAGGTCCGCAGGTGCAGGACGACCCAGAATTCTTCCTGCCTCAGCAGACTGCGGCAGCTCGAGCGATGATGGAACTGAAGAAGAATGGCCCCTGGCGCGGCATTTCGTTGGCCGGAGCAGCCCCTGTGCCCTGGTCATCGCTTGCCGTTGTACAGGTCCCCGACGTCGCCGACACAAACTGGCGCAGCAGGGTGCTCTTCACGGTTGTCAAGAACCTGAGTCTCGTCTTCCCTGTCATGACCACCAACGACCTGATAGACAACAACGAAGAAGGTAAAAAATCCACTTACTTGTCGCAGCAGCAGCAGCTTCAACACAGGTCGTGATTTGAGTCAGCGTCCACATGACATTCCAAGTGTACCTGTCCTCCTTTGCCTGTCCTGTCATCCTGTGCCTGTGTTTCTGTGCCTGTGCTTCTGTGCCTGTGCTTCTGTGCCTGTGCTGACATGCACGTGCTGTCATGCCGTGCTTTCTCTCAGACGAGTACGCTGCGACGAGGCGCAGCATGGCCATCCAGAGCGCATACGGCCTGGGCGTCTTGCTATGCGAATCCGACCCGAGCTCTGCAGCCACATACATCAAGAGAGCACAAGACATTGTGAGGGATGACCTCCCGCTCCACGCACAGAGTCATTTGCTCGTGGGCAAGTGCTACATGCTGTTGGTGAGTGTTCTCATGCATGCCATGCAGATGGCCGATTCATACATGTCGGATGCGTGAATGTTGATGCTTCTAACATGCCCTGCGCAGTGTATCATCCCTTACACAATACCGCTTGTGCATTGTGTGTCCGCAGGCCATCTACTACATGATGTGTGACAACATCAGCACCGCTCTCCACTGGGTGGGACAGTCCATTTCGATATGGGTCGGCCTGCCGGATGGCCACGATGGGCTACTGCTGTCATACGTCATGTTTTGGTCGATGCTGCGCATGCACGGCGCAGTCAACACCAAGCAGGTCTCCGACATCCTGAAGCGGGTGGCTTCGGGGACTAGTGGTAAGTTTTTGATCAGCCTTGCTGTTGGTGTTTGGTGATTGCTTGCGATTGTTTGTTGCTGCCGACCACGCTTGTTCTTTCTGAGCTGTTGGTGTTATGCGCTCATGTGAACATTGTATTGTGATCTGTCGCCCCCAGGCGTCCTGCTCACAGACATTAGGAGGATGATCAAGGAGGCGTCGACCGCGCCCGAAGAAGCTGGCAGCTACCCAAAGCTGCTGCTGATGGCCATACTACAAAGCGTTGACGAGACCACAGCAGAGTTCAAGGACGGTCTCCAACACGTTGAATGCCTGCTGGAGATGCTCAAGGCAAACAGCCCGACAAACCTTGCCATCAGGGGAGCTGTCTGCTCCTGGTCCCTCATCACCGCTGGCACCTCGCGTGCTGGTGAATTGGTAAGTAAATGAGCTCTGTTTCTCATGCTTCAAGGTGCATGCATTCATTGCTAAATGTTCAATCGGACTTTACTGCTGGCGCTTGAGCTGATGGCAAGGATGAGCACTGCTGACCGTGCCTGAGAGTGCAACCGTTGCCACATGTTCAATTTACTGACTGCAGTTTTGGTTCTCTTGTGTGGCAGGACGCCAAGGACACCTGGAAAACCATCCACGGACTCCGCGAGTCCATCAGGGACATGCCAGGTCTGTGCCGCATCCCTCTTGTCAAGCATGGCTGCCACACTGCTCTGATGCTTCTGAAGAAAATGGAGAGCACCGACGAGACGCCTCACTGCTTCGGCACCATCCGCCTCCACCTTCACCGGCATATCCCACAGCCCCGACCTGTGCGTGACAGAATTCCGGATATCGAATACCTGAACTGTGTACCAGAGCAGTGCACTGCACCCCTCTGTGTACGTGCCAGCAGGGTGTTGAGGGTGGCGCCCTAAGCACGCCAAGGTCGCCATCGTGTGTATGATGAGGGTGGTGCCATAAGCACGCCCAGGTCGCCTTGTATGTATGATGAGTGTAGTGCCATAAGCATGCCCACATGGGCTTTGTGTGTACGGGGTAGCAGGGAGGGTATCATGGGGGGTATTCCGCATGCCGATGTTGGCCTCGCTTTGCGTGTATGAGCGGGCAGTAGGAGGCAGTGGCATAAGAGTTCGATTGTATCACCACTCAAGATCCGTACATGTAATACATCAACCTGTGCATGATATGGTGTATTTTTTTTGTTTGTCCTGTATTATACAAGGCGATTGTGTCATCATGAGCACCACGGCTACATCGTTCAGCACTGCGCAGCAGACTGGGCTGTTGTTCAAGAAATTGATGGGCAAGCCGTCCACCAATGAAAATTCTGCTTTCTACTCTGAACCCAGCAGGCCCAGCCGTCCCGCCGTGTTTCAATCGCAGTTCTACAGCGAGGCCATTCCTGATGTCGCACCATCTGACCTCGCCAACGTAACTCTTGATGACGTAGGTGCTTCACTCGATGGGTCGCTCGTCGGCAAGTCAAGCACCCTCTACCCACAGATCAAGCGCTATTCGAAAGTTACTCTCACAGAGGTTACTGGTTCTAACGGTGCTGCATATGAATGTCCTCTGGATGCAACTTATGGTCGAGTCCTGCAGAACAGTGTTCCTTTCAATTACGATTCAGCAGGGAGTTACATGGTCACTGTATACAAGAGCACAGGAGCACAGATACCGTTTGGGTCCGGGGCCTGGGTCGTGGACTGTGAGGGGGGGACCTTGACATTCTATACCATTTCGACCATAACTGGTGTGTCTGCTGCTGCCCCTCCGAAGATTTCGTTCTACCGTTACGTAGGAGCTCTCGGGGCCGCTACTAGTCAAATGACTGTGGAGGCGATACGCGGTCAGGCCATCACTTTCACTGCCCCTGAGACGTTCAGTGGGGGGACGACTAGCACAACAGGAGATGACCTCGCTGCCATTGTGCTTGATGACCGCAATCTCGCCACTCTTAGTAACACTACGCCCGCCATGTCACTGCAGTTTGGCTCTGATGCAGATGGGGCATGGAGACTAGTTGTGTATGGTGGTGGTGGCTTGGCCAACAGCACTTCGCTTCACTTCGAAACTCGCAGCAACGGAACGTGGCAATCCAAAAGTAGCATGTACTCGTTGTGAACCGGACTGCTTTTTTCACCGTCAGCATATGTTGATGCACACTTGTACAAGGGCGACTGCTTCCGTATTCGATTTCGTTATTGTGTTACAAGTGGTTTGACAAGGATCATACAAATTGCTGCTTGCAACGTGATTTGAATATAGAAACAAGATACCAAATCATGTGATATTTTTAACAGGATTCGCGTGTACGAATCTGTGATTTAATAATGTGCAATAAAGGTCAGAAGCTGCAGCACCTTCACAACCTCTCAAAGCTACCACCAAGCTTTGTCACCACAACACAATACCGGAGACCATGGCGCCTATCAATGCCACCATATGTGCTTTTGGAGACAATGACGAGCAGCCTGTGAAGCGAGCCCGCATTGATGACGGCGCATATGAGACTCCGCAGATTGACAAGCGGGCGCTCACCATATTGCGCCTGAGGGAGAAGCTTGCTGTTCGCCACTACGTCATGCGCTTCTGGGAGCAGCTCAACCCCAGTGAGGTTAGCATTCCTTTTGAGTCAACCCTTCTCGCAGCTGGTCCTGCCCCACCTGCTGCCAGGATTTGTTTTGTGCCTGGCTGCGATGGTGAGGTCAAAGGCAACACAGGCAAGAGGCAAACCAAGTATTGCGATGCTCACAAGACACACTTCATATGCCGTCAAGACGGATGTGGAAAGCGTTCTGTTTACAGCTTTCCCTTTTGGGCGCCTCAATGGTGCGGTGACCACAAGACATCAGACATGATCTCTGCCACCGCCCCCCGCTGCCATACCTGTGGAAAAAGCGGCGCGTATCAGAGGCCTGACCAGCCTGGCGTCTGGTACTGTAGACCCTGTGGGGGAGAGGACGCTTTCAACAAAACTCACAAAATGTGCCCAATCTGCGGAGACCATTTACCATATTATGAGAAGCCTGGGGAACCAGGTGTGAAGTATTGCAGAGGCTGCGCAGGGAAAGAGGGATTTGATGTTCACAACAACATGTGCCCCACATGCGGAGACCATCAACCTTACTTTGAAAAGCCCGATGAGCCTGGTGTCAAGTACTGCCGTCGTTGCGCGGGCCCACAGGGAGTGGATGTTATCAATAAGATGTGCTCAATGTGTGATGTAAAGCATGCCACTTACGAAATCCCTGAGCTCCCAGGGCTCGGATTTTGTCGCGTGTGTGGGGGACCTGATGCTGTCTACATCTATGAAAAGATATACAAAATGTGCGCCACATGTGGTAATGTCCAACCCTGCTACGAGAAGCCTGGGGAGCCAGGCATTCGGTACTGCAGATCTTGCGCAGGCGACGACGCTATTGATGTAATACACAAGCGATGCACACATGGCCGGAGACTTGAGCACTGCCTGGGTCAGATTTGCCACATCAACAACATTGGCACGAGGTCGATCGAGGAAATGTTCCCGGACGCAACAGCTTTCATTCAGTGGACAGGAGGCGACGATATCGAGACATTCATACATGCCCTCAGCCATCGCCTCCAGCTTGGCGACTTGTGCATCATGCCAGACATGCTTGTAGACAAGCAGGCCTTCTTCCATGATGGACACAGATACCATGCGCACAAGCCCAAGGACGCCCTTGACGCGGTGGCGCTGTTGGGTGCAGGGTACACAGTAACACGCACACGTGACAGACTGCCGGATCTGCAAGTGCCTGGCGTGCTCAACGTCTCTGTCAACGCAAACAAGGGGCATAAGGAGGTGTCGCATGACCTCGCTACATCACTGGGGGTCAGTGACAGCGATTGGCCCGCTATGTGGCGTCGGGCCGAGAGTCTCGCCAATCGCGCCATCCTCAAGCTTGGTGACCGGTACGCGCAGTCACGCCAGACGAGCATCGACGATTTCTTTGAGTAAGTGGGGTTGGTGTTGTTTGCTTCAATACAGTGTGTGTTACACATTCAATTTTTTGAGTCTCCATCTCCACTTTGCTGCATGCTCACATTGTGAAGTGGTGATCGAAATCATGCATGCTCAAATTGGATCTCGTCTTGATCTACCAAACTGAGTGTGCCGCCTTGCCAAATGCGCAACCAATGTGCCGTGTAGTTGTGCGTTACCAAAGTGCATAGCGCTTTGCTCGTTCCGCGCAGGTAAAGCAGTCGATATGTGCGCAGTCTCCCTGCTGCGGTGCATCTGCGATTTCGCACAATGCAATTGGAAACAGGCTTGAGCGAAGGATGACGTGCACAGAGATGCGATGGACTCATGCCAAGGTTGCGTTTGGCGTCTATGTCACAGTAGGAGGTAATTACATTTACAACTTCTGGTGATAAGCACATCAAGTCATCCAGCATCATTGCCATGCGCTTCAACAAGAGCAGCATTAAAATTTGCATGGTCCAAACACCAGTTTTGCAAGGTTTATTTAGGCACCGCAGGCGCTGCAGTGTCCTTGCGCTGCTTGTTTCGAGAACGGTAGTTCCCCCCCTTCTTGTTATTATTGCGCCACGTCCTCGGGGCCACGACAGCACCACACGTGGGGTTTGTATTCAGCACCTCTGTGAAAGCCGCTGTTTTTCCCACACCCGGAAGTAACCCTGCGGACACTCCAGCAGTTTGGTCAGCAAGCTCTTGTTTGGTGCATCGTACCTGTTCCAAGGTGTTTCGCAGCGTTTTAATCTCCTCTGAGATACTTGTAATATCAGTCTGAAGCTGCAGCCGGGCCATGGTCATTGCCGTCAGCTCGCCCTGTGCCTGCGCCAAACGGGCCTGCTCGCTCTTCACTTTTGACGTCAGAGACTGAACATCATCCTGAGCTGTGCTGAACAGCTCCCTGGCCTCGGCTAGTTGCTTCTGTTTGCTGATGCGCTGCTCTGTAATCTGCGACACACAAGTGTCAAGGTTGTTCATCTCCAGACCCAGCACATCTCTCTTCTGTGAAAGGTATTCTACAGCATCTTCAGTGAACGTCACATCCTTGGCCAGTGCTTCCATTGATGCCCTCAGGCCGTTCACCTTGAGCTCTGCAGCTTCCTTTTGCTGTTGCAGGTCTGTTATGATGGGCTGCATAGAAGCAACCTGAAGGTAAGTATTGCCAATGTGCTGAGACACATCAGGCCATGGTGCACACGGCGGCCACTGCGGCGGAGTGTTCATATTTGCAAAGAGTGAAGTGAGTGTGAGCACCTCTACTTTGAGAGCAGCAATTAATGTTCGAATCTCTGCCTTGAATCTCTTTTATTCGTGTTGTGAACTTTGGCAACTCGAATCTTATCGAATTTCAATTTATTTGACACTGAGGGTGTGCAGATCGAAACAACCTTGAACTTAATTGAATCAGATCGATTGGGCCATATGTATGCGTTGTTAAAGTGCCTTGTGTTGTTTCAAGCTCAGCCCCTGCAGAAATCGAATTTCATCCTCAGCATACTTTGACATTAGAATATTCGAAACTCACACTTAAATTTTGATACACCGTTGTCAGTGCAAGTACAAATGCACCATTATCGAATACAACCAAGTTGTTGCCTAATCTAAAATTGTCAAATCGAAGTTTGTAATAGGTGTTCAAATATCGAATCTGTCATTGTGTCAAATGTGTACAAAAATCGAAAGTGATACTCATCTTGGTAGAAATTGTACAAATCGAAAGTGGCGCCCTGTAGTTGCTATGTTCCGCCGCTCTGCACTTTAATCTTGGCGAGTGTAAAAGACATGCCAGCACTTACCTCATTTCTAGAACTCTCTCCTGATGCAGTAATTGCAATAGACAGCAGCGGGCATGTGGTGTGCTCTAATCACTTGGCTGACACAATGTTTGGGTATGAGACGGTTGTGGGTATGCTACTGGAAGACCTGATACCAGAACGATTTCGTACAGTGCATGTGGCTCACAGGGTGCAATACTCATCGTGTCCGAAGCGCCGCCCCATGGGTCTTGGCAAGGCGCTCTCTGGGTTGAAAAGAGACAGAAGTGAGTTCCCTGTTGACATTTCACTCTCCCCTCAGATCCTGTCTGCTGGTGTGTATGTGACCATGGCAGTAATCCGTGACATAACAGACCGCCGTGTACTAGAGCAGAACCTCAGCAGTGTACTGGAAGCGGCTCCGGACGGGGTGGCCATGGTTGACAGAGAGGGTCACATTGTCCTGACGAACACAGAGATGGAGAACATCTTTGGATACACTAAGACAGAAATGATGGGCGCCAAAGTCGAGATGCTCATGCCCCCCAAGTACCGTGATATACACGTCAAACATCGTGTCAAATATGCAAGCGAGCCCAGCAGGCGGAAGATGATGAGTGCAGGCATGCCACTTATCGGCCAGCACAAAGATGGACGCATCATGGATGTTGACGTCTCACTGTCACCCGTCAAGATTGACCTCATGACCCATACTATTGCTATTGTGCGAGATGTCACCATGCAAAAACAATATGAGCAAGAGCTGCTGAAGGCGCGCGAAGAGGCAGTCGCTGCATCAAACGCTAAGAGTGCATTTGTTGCAAACATGTCTCACGAAATTCGCACTCCAATGCACGGTGTCATCGGCTGGGCGGACATACTGAGTGAAAAGCTTGTTGACGAGGAGCAAAAGCAGTGTCTCAGTAACTTGCAGCAGAGCGCTTCATCCCTAATGACAATCATTAACGACATTCTTGATGTTTCAAAGATGGATTCAGGTAAGTTTGAGCTCAACGTGGGGGCTTTCGATTTGCATGATCTCATCAACACAGTCCACAACATTGCAACAGTGCTTGCAAGGGGCAAACCAGTCCAAGTATGCAAGGAGGTGGACCTACCGACTCCCTTTGTTATCATGGGGGACTTTGAGCGCTTACGCCAAGTGATTTTGAACCTGGTCAGCAATGCTATAAAGTTTACAGAACGAGGAAGCGTGCGAATTACTTATGCGGTGGAGGCACCATGCCTTGTCATCACAGTCGAGGATACTGGAATAGGAATCGCTGAAAGTGACAGCGAACTCATTTTCCAAGTTTTTACTCAACTGGACCACTCTAATGATAGAAAGTATGGAGGCACTGGTTTGGGGTTAGCAATCGCCAGAAATCTGGTAGAGTTGATGAATGGAAGCTTGTCGTACAAGAGCACACCGCTGACTGGTTCATCATTTCGATGCTGCATTCCATTAAGCCGTGGTGAGCTGGTTGTAAAGCGTCCAGAGCTTCACGCTGCAAAGTTAAGAGGGAGTGTTTTGCTCGTCGATGATAATCGAATCAATTTGGCCATCGCAAGCAAGATGGCCATTTCATTGGGCTTAAAAGTGCATACGGCTAGGGACGGGCTGGAAGCCATAGCATTTTTTGAAGATGGTGAGAAAGTAGATGTAGTCCTGATGGACATTCAGATGCCTAAGCTGGACGGGTTGCAAGCTACACAACAGCTACGGCAGGCTGGGCTGACTGTTCCCATCATTGCTATCAGTGCTAGCGCTTTAGATGCAGATGTGCAAAACAGCATGAATAGTGGTATGAACGATCACCTCTCAAAACCATTTGACATGTTGGCGCTCAAGGCCATGCTTCTGCGCTGGCTTCCTCAGGTGACATAGTCCGCAGTGCCGACACTTCAGAATGCAAAAAGAATAGTATACTTGCAACTACACTTACACTGACAAACTTTTACCACTTCCACTTCCTCTGCAAACTTTACCCTTACACTTGCACTTACACTCACACTTACACTTTGCACTTACACTCACACTCACACTTATACACACACCTACACTTGCACTTACACTTGCACTTACCTACACTTGCACTTACACTTGCACTTACACTCACACTCACACTTAATCCACACCTATACTCGCACTTACACTTACACTTACACTCGCACTGACACTCACACTCACACTCACCTGCACTCATACTTACACCTGCGTTTACACTTACACTTACACTTATACTTACACCTACACTCGCACTTACACTTACACTTACACTTACACTTATACTTCCACCTACACTCGCACTTACACTCACACTTCCACCTACACTCGCACTTACACTCACACTTACACTCACACTCAAACTTGCACTTAAACTTACACTTACACTGACACTCACACTCACACTCACACTCACACTCACACTCACACTCACACTCACACTCACACTCACACTCACACTCACACTCACACTCACACTCAAACTTGCACTTAAACTTACACATACACTTGCACTTACACCTACACTTAAATTACTCACTCGCACTTCAGCTCAATCTCACACTTACACTCACACTTACACTCACACTCACACTCACACCTACACTGACACTTACACTGACACTCACACTTACACTCACACTCAAACTTGCACTTAAACTTACTTTGCTTTACTCTGACACTTACACTTGCACTTCCTTTGTAAACTTTACTCTCACACTTACACTTTGACTTACACTTTGCAAACTTTACTCTGACACTCACACTAACATCCTTGCACTCACACTTACATCCTTGCACTCACACTTACACTGACACTTACACTCACATTTACACTTGCTCTTGCACTCACACTTACACGTACACTTACACTCACACTTACACTTACACTTACACTTACACTAAAACTTATACTCGCTGACACTTGTACTCGCACTCACACTTGCACTTACACTTAATCTCAACCTGACACTTATCTCAACCTGACACTTGTACTCGCTGACACTTGTACTCGCACTCACACTTGCACTTACACATAATCGCACCCTGACACTACTCACACTTACACTCGCACTCACACTCGCACTCACACTCACACTTACACTCGCACTTACACTTACACTCGCACTTACACTCGTACTGACACTCGCACTCGCACTCACTCAACACATACACTTACACTCGCGGTTACAATTACACTCGCACTTACACTTCAGCTCACTCTGACACCAACACTCACACTTACACCTACACTGACACCAACACTTATACTTACACTCACACTTAACCTAGCACTTATACTTACACTTAAACTTACACTCACACTACACTTACCCTCGCACTCACACTTACTCTAAATCTCATTCTTACATGAACTCACACTTACTCCGCACTCACACTCACACTTACACTCACACTTGCACTTACACTTACACACACTTCAGCTACACTAGCGCTTATACTCACACTTACACTTAGTCTCATACTGACATCAACACTACACCTACACTCACACTTACACCGCACTCACACTCGCACTTGCACTTACACAATACACTGACACTTATACTTACACTGACACTCGCACTTTACCTACACCTACATCTCACTCTTGCACTTGGATGCACCAACACTTATACTTGCACTCACAATTGTACTTACACCGCCTACATTATCACTCCTATGTCCACACTCACACTCAGACACACTGACACACGTGCATGCGTGATGTATTACTCACACTCTTAAAACTTACACCTACTTTTACCCTCTTCTTACACTCCCTCAGATACTGACAATCATACTTAGCGTAAGCGCTTACACTTGTTGTGTACACTCTCACACTTACACTCAACAAAGCCTCCCTGTCACTCTCACACTGACACTTGCGCTCATACTATCACTGACGCTTTCAGTTAGTGAGGCCGATCTCGGATAAATCGAAGCTGCTTGGCAGTTCATTCTGGTGATGTGCGATCTGTAGTTATTCTGCCACATATATTTGCACTTCAGCTTTCATGAACACTGATACACGCTCATTGGCTGCTACACTGACACTACGTGCACAAACATTGAAAGGCTGGTACTATTTGCGCTTCCGTGGCTATTACACTGACACTATGTGCACAAAATTGAAAAGACTGGTGGTACTTGCCACTCACACACCAGTGCCGACACATGTGATTACACCTCCTAACACACTCAATAGTACACCAACACTGCATGATGAGCGTGTAAAACAGAAATGACTGCGTAAGGTCTAGACTGCAGCATCACATCCACACTCACTTGCGCAAGGCCATTGACACCAGCACTCAAATGCATGCAATACAACAACAAACACATTTAGCATCATACAGGCAGAAGAGAGCCTGGTGCACATGTCAGACTTACTGACAGCGATGCATGTATTTTACAATGCTGCAAACGCACATCTCGATAGCCGCTCGCTATGCTTTATCCAGCGATGACACGCACGCGATTCTTGCGATACTACTACAGATGCCCCTTGCTGCAAACGTACCGGTATAAATTGTAGGACCCACCCCACCGGCGTGCATGCGGCGTTGCTGACTTAACCCCACTAGGTACCCTTTTCCGTGCACTTGAAGTGCAGCATGATAATGACGTGCGCTAGCCATGCATGCATGATGCAGTGATGTTGGTTGCTGTGACTACAGCGGGGGGCAGTTAGTGGCAGCTTGCGCGAGTGCGCTTGCCTGCGGACGTGGTCTGTGCACTGCGTGTAGCGCGCTTACCCCCTGACTCATCACTCACCACCTTTGCGCGCGTGGCCCGCTTGCGAGGTGTCAGTGTCTGCTGCTGCTCGCCCTCCCCCCCATCGCCATTGTCGCTGCTGTCTGCGTCATCATTATCGCTGGTGCCGTCGTCCATCTTGGCGTCAACAGTTGCGCCGCTGCCGGAGTCCTTCTCGACCTTGACGCACGTGGCAGCACGAGCGCCCTCCAGCTGATCGCGTACGGGCGTCAGCTCCGCGATCTTGGTGTCGACGTCCGCCGCTTCCAGCTCTGTGGAGTTCTTGTTTGCGGCAAGCCAGTCGCGCACCTCGGCGATGGCAGACTTCTGGTCCGTTGAGGCGTACGGGATCAGCTTCGTGCTGGCGGAGATGATGCTGCCAAGGTCACGCTTGGCGAGGGTCAGCCTTACTGCAGCAGCATCCCTCTCGGCAAAGTGCTGGGCCTGCAGGACCATAACACGAGACGAGCACAGGCAGCACGAATGAGTACGCATGACGCCATCCCAAGTGCGTGTTGTGCATCGAAAACGGGCAGTGTCAATGGTGGATCATGTATCAGGTGATGAGCACCAGAACAACATCCAAAAGACACTTGCCAAATACAAACTGAAGCAAGGTATATATCAGAAATGTACAGTGAGGTGGCAGCATGTAGAGATGAGATGGCATCATGAACCTGCAAGACAAGGAGGAGAGTAATTCACTCACATCACAACCATAATTGCTCAAAGCAAAGGCTGAGGTATGCTTCATACAACAACATGCGACAAGCAACATTAAACCAGTAGGTTTTGTTGCATGGCTTGATTGATGATGATCATGCACATAGAACACGTATAAAACAGACAACCTGCTGCTGCAATCAAATACAATAAGACAGAGGAATCGAATCGAAATGAATGGTATCTTTGGGTAGGTCGGGGTTAGAGTTGAGCATCGTGGCAAGGTAGGAAAGATCTATCCTATGGCTATGATATGTGACGGGAATGCAATAGCCCTTACATAAACAGACAATTTTCTGCATTGAAGTACAAGTAGGCAAGGGAGCTGAACGTAAATTGGTGGCACAAGCGCTTCTGTTCTACAACAGTGCATAGGCTTATGAACACATCTACATCATATGCAGCAACATACAGTGCATGAATTATAACTTGCAACTTACATGTCATAGGAAAGTGAGATGCAAGAACCTGCTGCTGCTTTGCACCTGCTCGAGCATAAGCTGAAGTCTCTCTGGCGATAATGTCATATGATAAGAAAAGCGGGTTTCAAGAGTGCTGGCAATGCCAAGTTGAAATTACAACAAAATACAAACACATGAAACATTTATGCTGCTGCATCCCACCTGCTCGAGCATCAGCTGAAGTCTCTCTGGAGATATGCTGTTGGTGCGCTTGATGACGCGCAGCTCCGTCTTGTTGTCGCTGAAGAGCTCCTCCGCTGAAGCAATTAGGATGCCGTGCTCGTTCACGGTGAAGGTCACCATGAGTTTGGCAGTCGCCAGCGGCAGTGGTGTGATGTGCAGGATGAAGGAGTCGAGCAAGGTGTTCTGCTCCGCCCAGCTCCGCTCGCCCTCGTACACGTCGATGCGCACGGCTTTCTGGTTGGCTTCGCTGTTGGTGACGGGATGACGGACGGAGATGGGGTACTGCGTGTTGCGCTCGATGATGAAGCTCATGGAGCCGTCGCTGAGGGCGATGCCCAGGGACAGTGGGATGACGTCCTTCAGCGAAGGAGTGCTGAGCTGGCTGCTGGCGAGACTGAGAGCATATGTCGCCGCTCCCATCGCCACTGCCTCGTCGGGGTGGACCTGGCGGTTGGGGGGCTTGCCGAAGTAGTCTGACAGTAGCTGGCGAATGCCCCAGATCCGAGTGCTGCCGCCGACCAGGATGACGTGGTCGATGTCGCCCTTGTTGAGCCCCGCGTCCTTGAGCGCAGCGGTGACGGTCTCGCGGCACTCATCGAAGAGCAGCTTGTTGCGGTCCTCGAAGTCTGCACGGCTGATGGTGAACTTGAAGTTGACTGCCTTGCCGTCTGCATCTTCCCACAGCGCGCGGACCTGGATGGTTGCGGTCGTGCTGTCGGATAGGGTGTGCTTCGCCTTGTTGGAAGCTTCCCGCAGCATCGCCATGCTTTCCGCGTTGGTCCTGACGCTTTCGGCGACTTGAGCGCTGGCCTGCACCCTGATCTCGCTGAGGCACCAATCAACAATGTCCTGCGTGAAGTTGTCCCCCCCCAGGTTCATGTCCCCCTTGGTGGCCTTCACCGTGCAGTCGCCGTTGTCGCTGAAGACCACCGACACGTCGAACGTGCCGCCGCCGAGGTCGAAAACGACGTTGGTAGAAGTGCCGTTCTTGTCGAGGCCAAAGGCGTATGCGGCGGCGGTGGGCTCTTGAAGTAGGCGCACATGGTTCTCCTCGAATCCGCTCAAATAGGCGGCTTGGAGGGTGGCCGTCCTCTGAGCGTCCTTGAAGTTGGCCGGCACAGTAATGACCGCGTGCGGACCTTGGTCCCGAGCTTCTGGGCGGCCCACTCCACCAAGTGGCGGATGAAGATTGACGTGTAGACTATGGGCGACATCCAGACTGGCTCCCCGTTCTCTTCCATCACCTGGACGCGATCAACAAAAGTGCAATGAGCACAACTGTTAGGTTACAGAATATGCAACCATGTGTAATTTACTCTGAAGCAGCTTTTTTGTAAACATAGAGAGTTTGTTTCCATATGCTGACACTTGTGTCCTAGCACATGAACATGACAGTTTTGAAGCAGCAAAGAGAATGGGGCAAGTAAGGATCAGCAAGTGCGGCACAGTACCGACACCACCAGCAGCAGCATACCAATACGAACACCACCAGCAGCAGCATGGCAGCCCGGTCAGCATAGTAGTGTCCGTCATGATGCTACCACTTCACCTAGACATACAACCAGCAGAGAGCGTGCACCGTACGGCGCCGGAAGGCATCATCGTGGATGCAACGCTTCAGCAGAAGCATCAGCTACAGCGAAGCGCGATATGGCGGAGAATAGTGAGCTGCTGACCTTGATGAGGATGTCGTCATTGTCGTCAGCCCTCAAGGTGAATGAGATGGTGCCAGCACGTATGTCCTCCTGCACTGCGTTGTCGCTGTACTTCCTGCCGATGATGCGCTTCACGTTGTAGATCAGATTCTGGGGGCACTCCAGGAGCGTCTCCTCCTTGGCCTGGTTGCCGAAGAGCATGGTGTTGTCGGGCATGAAGCCAATGCAGGTCGGTGTGGTGGTGAGCCCGCCCTCAAGGTCGAGGATATGCGCAGCCGGCTCGTTGTCAGCCATGGAAGCACCGCCAACGCAGGACCTTGTGGTGCCGAGGTCGAGCCCGATGACGCCGCCTTTGCAGTTCTTCCACGCGCTGGCGCTGGCGCTGGCGCTGGCCCCATCTCCACTGGCTGCAACGCTCATCATCTGCCGAGAAAGGAGGCGATGGCGCTGCTCTGCTAGACTGGATACAAACGGGTGGGCTGACCAAAGTGAGCTCCGAAAAACGTGACGGAAACCCGAGCACACCTGAACCAGGCTCCGAAGCCCTTTCGTTGACCACGTCGGTTGTGACGCCCCGAAATTATCCGCCGCATTTTTACTCTGCCGCACACCCGTCGACGCTGCTGCTGACTTCAAATGGCAGGTGAGCGATGGCCTGATATGCATTGACCAGTGTGGAAATCTCAACCGCGCTCCGCTGCTTAGAGGGCGTGTAAATGCACTTCAAGTTCAGTTGATCAAAGTTACTCGCTATCGCTGCAGTCGTCCACCATGAATATCCTTGGTACGTCTCATAGGGATTGTTCATGCCTAGCATGATTGGTGGTACTCGGCTAGGCATGATTGGTGGTACTCGGAGTCATTCAGCTTGCTGGTGCCTGGGAGTCTTGTGTCATCTTCAACTCATACTGTGCGCGTGCTGTGCTGCTGCAGAACGTGGAGATGGAGGCGACCCACAGCCGGCTCAGGTTGCATGCAAAGTTTGCAACTCGGCGTTTGTGAAGGTGCGTCACATCGTTATCTACTTGTAATGTAATCTGCCTTTGCCATTGCAACCGGACATGCGCAATTTCTGGCCTTGCAGATTGTGTGTAGTCAGGGAGCTCGAGCTTGAACATCATCATCATACGTAAAACCAGAGAGCGTTAACACCAGCGCCATACTCAAAGAACGCTCCACTGCTGCCTGCCTAGCTTATATGCTGAACAGCTGCAGGAAAGTCTACTACTTGAAGCTGTGTGACATTTCAAATATGCTGAAATACCTGTGTCAAATACTTTCTTGCACACAGGTGCTGGCCTGCTGTGGGCAGATCGAGGCGCGTGATTTCATCTGCTTTCGCTGTTGGCAAGCCAGTGATGAGTGCAGAGAGCAACGTGGCCTTGACCTCGCCAGCTGCCGAGCCTGCAAGCGCCGCATAGCCGCAGGCGAGCCCGCACTGCCTTCGCGCTTGAAATCACGGCCTAGAATAGACGGCGCAGTTCATAGCACATGCATCTTAGCATGCGTCATACCACTGGAGCAGGTGGCGGAGGGTGGGTTGCACCGCTGCAATCTCGCAAAAGCCAAGAACGGTATGTTCGACAAGGCCTGCCATGAGTGCGGCAGAAGTGGCTTGACCGCTCCATGCTCCGCACCAGGCTGTGGGCAGGTGGTGCATGGGTCATGTGCATTCAGAGCGGGAGCGGCAGCCATATTCAGCGAGTTTGGCTTGGAGTACGCGCGTGTCACATGCAGCGAACACAAACAGCTTGTCAGCAAGTTCAGCCTCACACACACCATGAGGCTTGTGGGCACCACCACATTGCCGGCTACTCCAACCAACCTGCCCAGTATGCGTGCCATAAGGGCCGTGGATCATCATTTGATAGCCGCCGCCGCAAGCAAATCGCACAGTGATGAGAGGCTTCAGGCGACGCTCAAGGGCGCCGTGAGGTCTGTCATGACTTACATTGAAGCGCTCCTTCAACGTGATGATCACAGCGCCGCACAGCGAAAGCGCGCGCTGAAACAGCCTGTCCATCACACTGATGGCGATGCAGCGGGCGGTGCTCATGGCGATGCAGCAGCTGGTGCTCATGCACAGGGAGGGTCGAGCACAGATAACGGGAATGGGGGTGGAGGCAAAGATGCAGGGGGTAGCAGCCAGGGAGGGGCCTCCCATGTGGTCAAGCGCACCAGGGATCCCCGTATCTTGGCGGGGCGCGGGCCGCCGCACCTGGTTGGCAGCCGTGGGGTGCAGCATAACGTGGCTGTGCAAGGGGGGCAGCACATCGGCGGTGGTGGTGGAGACTCTCACCTCCTGGCCGATCATGGGGAGCAGTGCACCCCCTCGCCTATACCAGGCTCCACTGCCACATCACATATTGACATAGTCAATTTGGCCAGCGACGATACCGATGCGGAGGACGAAGACCATGGAGATGGCGGGGGGCACAGCGCAGGCGGACGCAGCAACAGGAGCGGCGCGGATAGGGGTGTCGGTGCAGCGCATGGAGGAGCGGCTAGCACTGCAGCGCATGGGGGGGTGACCGGTGATGTACGGCGCAGTGCTGCTAGTACAGACACCAGCGGGGGTGGCGCTGCCAGTACAGCAGATGGAGGTGTGGAGAGTGGGGGGCAGGGTGGCAACATCAACAACAGCAATAGCGAAGGTGAGTGGCTGTTGCGCGTGCAAGGCATGAGCGCTTACGGGTCGAGATGCACGCATCTGCACCGACCCTTACCCTTAGAATTGCAACCCTCACCTGCAAAAGCAGCAACATTACTCTCACACTTGCACCGGCAGCAACATGACACTCACGCTTGCACTGGCAGCATTTATACTTGCTAGCATAAGCACTTCAGCATATAAACATGCGTCAGCAGATATGCTTGTTAGCATAAGCACTTCAGCATATACAGTTACGTCAGAACATATTCTTGTTAGCATTGCCGCTTCAGCACACTTTCATCAGCATTTACACTTGTTGGCATCAACACTTCAGCATATACACACTTGCACGCACTCACATTTGCACTCACATTTACTCATCAGCATTCACACTTGTACTCATCAGCGCTCACGCTTGCACTCACCCTAGCACTCACACTTGCATCAGCACTTACACTTGCATCAGCACTTACACTTGCACTCACACTTGTACACTCAGGACCTACACTTGCACTCACACTTGCATCAGCACTTAACACTTGCACTCATACTTGCAAGCAGGATTACACTTGCACTCACACTTGCACCCGCTTATTGCTGACACTCACACACGCAGGACTTACACTTGCATCAGCACTCACACTTGCACTCACACTTGCATCAGCACTTACACTTGCACTCATACTTGCATCATCACACCTTGCACTCACACTTGCATCATCACACCTTGCACTCACAATTGCATCAGCACTTACACTTGCACTCACACTTGCATCATCACACCTTGCACTCACAATTGCATCAGCACTTACACTTGCACTCACACTTGCTTCAGCATTCACACTCGGACCGGCTCCAGGCTGACACTCACACACGCAGCAGGTCTACACTTGCACCCGCTTACCCTGGCACTCACGCTTACGCTGACACCCACATTTCCAGCTGCAGCGACACTTGCTTGCGCTGACATTTGCACCCGCTTACCCTGACACTCACTCTTACGTTGACACCCACACTTCCAGCTGCAGTTACACTTGCACCCGCTGACGCGGACACTCACACTGATGCTGACACTCCCAATTGCAGCACCTTAATGGCGCACGCTGACCAAATGTTCAACTGCGTTTGATCATCGCGCTCCATTAGCTGCCAATGCTCTCTCTTGTCATCCCAACCATGTAGGTGATCCCCAATACTTCAAGTCGTCTGACTTGCTGATTTGTGATATGATTGTAGCTCGCTCGGTGATGACGTCCGCTTTGCACGCAGGTGGCGCCGAAGGGGATGAAACCATGCACAATTTCATCGAATGCATGGGCCTGGCAGGCGATACCAGCATACCCCCCACCATACTACAAGAAGCTAGCCGCGCATTCTCGGACGCCTTGGATCGCGCAACATCTGCAGCCGACCGCAACCGCACCGTCGCTGCAGCAAAGGCTTCAAGCATGCAAGCGGTCGACCACGACACATTGGCCTTCATCGGCAATGCTGCGGCCGCAACGGCAGGTGCTGTGTATCAGCGGCAGGAGGACGAGCTTGAAGCAATGCTTGCACGCATCCGTGAGCGGCGCCGTGCAGACGTGGACGCAGCCCGCAACGAGGCCACACAACGGTACCAGCAGGAGAAGGAGCACCGTGCACAGGCGCTCATGCGGGAAGCCGAAGCAGCACATGTCAACGACATTAAATCGGCACACGACGGGGCTGTGCAGGTTGCCAAGGGCACTATACAGCGGCGTATGCAGGAGGTTGCCGCTGCTAAGGCGGCAGAGGAGGCTGCCGCTGCTAAGGCGGCAGAGGAGGCTGCCGCTGCTAAGGCCGCACGGGAGGCTGCCGCTGCTAAGGCCGCACGGGAGGCTGCCGCTGCTAAGGCCTCACGGGAGGCTGCCGCTGCTAAGGCCGCACAGGAGGCTGCCGCTGCTAAGGCCGCACGGGAGGCTGCCGCTGCTAAGGCCGCACGGGAGGCTGCCGCTGCTAAGGCGGCAGAGGAGGCTGCCGCTGCTAAGGCCGCACGGGAGGCTGCCGCTGCTAAGGCCGCACGGGAGGCTGCGGCTGCTAAGGCCGCACGGGAGGCTGCCGCTGCTAAGGCGGCAGAGGAGGCTGCCGCTGCTAAGGCTGCACAGGAGGCTGCCGCTGCTAAGGCCGCACGGGAGGCTGCCGCTGCTAAGGCTGCACAGGAGGCTGCCGCTAGGGCAACAGAGGAGGCAGACACTAGAGCGCGCAAAGAGCGGGAAAGACGGCGCCGCTCACAGTTAAGACAGCAAGAAGAAGACGAGGTTCAAGAGCGGCATAACGAGCAGAGAAGATTGTTTAAAGCTCAAGTGACGGCAGCTGCTCCGATCAATTCTTTGACTAACGGATGCCCCAAGTGCTGTAAGTTCATGCATGACTCGGCCAAGCGCCCAGCTGAGCAGGGTGGCGAGTGTCCATTGCACGTACTAAGTTTGTCATGTATCAAAGACCACAGT
Organism: Tribonema minus; assembly: GCA_017506865.1. NCBI lineage: Eukaryota > Xanthophyceae > Tribonematales > Tribonemataceae > Tribonema > Tribonema minus. The sequence goes on along the minus strand of JAFCMP010000090.1, from coordinate 841,962 downwards.
CTCACTCTAGAGCAGCTGAACGAGGTACGCAGACTGCACGGCAATGAAGAACTTGTCAACGCAGCGTACTTGCGGTTGCAGCAGCATATCAGTGCTGGTGGACCGGCAAACACAGCATGGGTGCACTTCACTACGAGACGAACTTGAACTGGATGCAAAATGTCACCTGCACATAAAGCTTGTGTGAGCTATTATTGAGCGTGCGCCTTGATCATCTCTCCGCCTCAATGTTTGTCTGCTCATGTATGCATTTCCCGAGGTGACCATTGCTTGTACATTTGCATGCTGTGTACGCTTGCAATTGTGAGATGCAGCAGCTCGCATGTGCGTGCAGCCGGGTGTGGAAAGCGCAGTTTCGTTTTTATGTGCATCCACCTTTGCAAGTGACATGTACATTCTGGTGCCATTGACGGCCTTGGTGTGCGGTGCAGCAGCTTTCATGCCTGCACCCCAGCTGCCAGTAACGAACGACATTCTACAGAGAAGGACCATCTCAGATCTTCCAGAATATGCAAACAGTACCTACTATGCATATGCTGACTTGACGTTTTGCACACCAAAAGAGCAAACATTTGATCATCAAAAGTCGACCGTGGTGTTTCTACCGGGTCTTGAGTTTTCCAGCTTGAGTTTAGTGCAATACACTGAAGCAATGTCGCCACACTTCAATTTGGCATTTGCTTGTTCCGGTAGCGACGACAGCACTCATTTCACTCAATTGGCAGCTGCTGTCACAGATTATGTGAGTTGTCACAAAAAGGTGGTGATTGTTGGCGAGTCCTTCGGCGCATTGCTAGCAATTGAGGCTGCTTCTCGCAGGCCACACAAGACGAGAGGGGTTGTCTTGCTCAATTCCGCCACAGCCTACCCAAGGTCGCCAGTAGTAGCGGCTGTTGTCAAGGCTCGTGAAATGGATGAGTGGCAGTACAAGTTGGCCATTCTGCAGGTGATGACACTCAATGCACCAGGAGTATCAGTCAACACTCAGATCATGTTGTACATGATAATCAACATGCTGCTATGGAAAAAGGATACGCTGCTTCATAGGGTTGACAACTGGCTCGTTGAAGGCGTCAATCATGTCACACAAAGAAAGCTGGCCAATTTCCCTGTGAAAGCTCTCGTGGTTGCAGGTGGCAGTGATGCACTTTTTCCATCACAACAGGAAGCCAAATATCTACAAAGTCTCATGCCATTTTGCACAGTCATCGAAGTGCCACAATGCGCTCACCTCGTGACAACTACGCAATTTGACCTCAAGAACAGTATTTGCGAGCACATTGCACTGTGAACTACCCAAGTACAGAAGAAGCATGATATGAAATGCGCATGGTCAAAAGCAAGCAGCACAGGTCATCACGGAGGTGTAGGGACGTGTGCAATATGCAAATCGATGCTATGCATTACATGAAGCGAGCCTCTGTCGGACTACACTACTTGCACGCAGCAGTGCGTTCCAGCTTGCATGCAGAGACATCTACTAGACGGCCCCTCGCAACGAGGCACAACGGCGCGTCGCCCCCGAAAGGCAATAGTAGTGCCCCGCATGCGCAAACGACAAAGCATGCTGATGGCGCATGCTGATGATGCATGCAGGGGTCGTGCAGCGCTATCCTACAATGCAAACACCTATCCTGTCATCCGCTCACACGCGTGCGATCACCCCCTCCCCCCTCCCCCTCAGATACAATTTGAGAATCGGTCACTACACGCTTGCTGCCTCATATGAAAACATCAGCATCTCGGTCGTGGCTATGGTGCAATGTAGTGGCTTCGCTAGAAGTCCAAATGACAAGTCCAAATGACAAGCCGCTGATGCCGCCAATGGTGCTGATGCACGTTGATGCACGAGTTTGCGGCAATGTCTACCACGCAAGCCCCTCATGTTGTACAATGCAATCACCAGACCACCATGCCCCCCCCCATGTTGTACCATGCAAGAACCCGACCGCGTTGCTGTAAGGTGAAGCCACCCTTCCGCCATTGTGAAGCCCTCCTTGAGCTGTTAGCCGCCGCGCTCAGTTCTCCCCGTTCTCAGCTCCATCCGCTTCGGCCGCAACGGGAGGAGCATTAATCTCCAGATGATGGATCACCGTATCGCCAGTCAGCACATCAGCTGCATTGAGACACGATGCAACAAGCAATGCACACACAAGTCAGCTGCACGGTTGCCAAGCGCCATGCTGTGGAACGTGAGGTCACCTATGCCTAGTATTGTTCCATTCTATTCTGACCACGGATGCAAGGTGAGGTGCTGCGATGGCATCGGAATGTAACCACTTCTTAAAGTATGGACACCATGTAATCACTCACACCCTAATATCAAAAAGGCAAATGTGACTAATGTCAAGAGCTTGGTTGCAATGTATGATACACAACAACACACTTGACAGAAGCAACACCATCATCTACATAACGGTCAAACAACGCGGCAAGCGTAATCAAAAGCATACAGAGGGAGCAATGGATGTCCTATGCTAAGCATAAGCATCAACAAGAATGTACCACTAGGGTCGCAGTTACATGTGAGCACCGAAAACAGCAGCACCATGTAACCAAAACTTAATATTATAAAGACAAATGTGACTTATATCAAGAGCTTGGTTGCAATGTATGATACACAACAACACACTTGACAGAAGCAACACCATCATCTACATGACGGTCAAACAACGCGGCAAGCGTAATCAAAAGCATACAGAGGGAGCAATGAATGTCCTATGCTAAGCATAAGCACCAATGAGAATGTATCACTAGGAATTTCAACAGCTGCTTACCTTGCCCCATGTTCTGCAGTAGGCCGACGAGCATCAGTGTGTCGTCAGCTGCACTCCCCCCCTGACAAGTAGTCAGCGCTGCCGAGTACGCCTGCAAGGCAGCCCCGCTGATGTATGAACGATTGGCGTCGCTCCATGTGATCGTGGCAAGGGCTTGCACACGGCCCTTGCAGTTCTTCTGCGTACCACGTCCAGCAAAGAGCTGCCCGTGTGCTGTCATTGGGTACAGCAAATTGGGCACGTAATTGTCCCCACTGACGAAGAAGGGCGGCACCACCAGAGTGCGTGCACCGGCCACGAGGTCCTGCGCAAGGCCATCAAGTTCAATCACAGGGATAAGTGAGCGGACCGCTGCTGTCAACTCAGGGTATTGTGGGCTTGGTGCGTGCAATCCAGGGACCACACCTTGTCCAAAGCTCGTATGAGCTCAACTGCAGCCTACAAAGGCCATGCAAGACAGGCTTAAGAACCAATGCCGTCAATGATTCTAAGGTACAGGAAGTTTCTCGCTCTGTATGTAAGACAACATCCAACCGCTCTGAAGCTCGCTCTCTAATGATGCTCTTGTCTGCTCGTCATGTGGACTATCCCGCCTGCATTGAAGTGTGCGGTGCAGCACATAGATATATTCTAAAGGTGTAACACGATGATGAGGTGAGGGCTGCTTCGCTCTTGCCATGCTGTGGCAGTGTCGACAAAAAGGGCCTTAGGGCAGATTTCATAGTTGAGGGAAATGCTGGCAGATCTTTCGAGTCCTTAGACAGCACAAAGCATCATGCAGAGATGTTGGACACTGATGTGATCTGAAGTATATGGCCCTGGTGCCATGCGCACTATAAAGCATTGTCAATATATGCACATTAATGCACTGTTATGTAGGCGTGCAATCATGTTGGCAAGAGACCTAAGTGAGAACTCACCCTGTCGTAGAGGTGTACGGTGCTGTTTGTCAGTGAGAGCCCTTTCGACCAGATGTCCGTGAGCTGCTCCTCAGTCATGCTGCAGAACCCCCTCTGCACGCAGCCGATCATCAGCACTGTGGACACGAACTCCTTGTTGTCGGACAGGTTGACCTGCAACATAAAAGACACCGCACACAAGATGGTTGATGTGAGCAGGCGGATACTTGTCCACAAATATTTTGCAGTGGCATGTGCGCAACGCTCCCATGCAGCATCCCTCTGCACAGCGATCATCAGCACAGACTTCTCGCTACAACAAGTCAAGCTTCAACAAAAAGACACAGTAGAACATGGACTGGCGGCCGTCACCAAACTCATTGCAAGAAGCATGTGCACATCGCGCTCACAAATGGCTGGCTGGACAAGCTGACATGTGGCAAAACATGAGCAAGCTTGTGAGCATCGACACACTCTATGCAAGTCAACTCTCTGCAAATGGCGCGGTGTCACTAATAAGTACCTCACCTTCAGATCCGTGAACTGAGTGCCGGCCGTGTCGGTATACACCCACTGGCCATTGGCATCCTCTGCTCCGGCCGTTGGCCACATTTGGTTATGGCTGCAGTAGTCATCCAGTGTGCGCTTCACCATGTGGCGACCAGCAGACAGGTTTCCCCTCTGAAGATTGATCTGATGGATGTTGTCCCAGGTTGCATCCCCTACGATGTCAACCTCAACATTGTGCGCACCAGCTCCCCCGGCAGCAGCTCCCCCCCCTCCCCCCCCACCGCGCCCTGCACCGCGCCCTGCGCCGCGCCCTGCGCCGCGCCCTCCGCCGCGCCCAGCAACAGGCCCGCCACGCCCTCCGCCGCGCCCAGCAACAGGCCCGCCGCGCCCAGCGCCCATAGCCGCAGCAGGCACTAGACCACGCCCCCCACCGCCAGCAGCAGGCCCGCGCCCAGGCCAACCACGTCCACCGCCACGCCCGGCGCCCATAGCCGCAGCAGGCACTAGACCACGCCCCCCGCCGCCAGCAGCAGGCCCGCGCCCAGGCCCGCGCCCGGCACCACGCCCGGCACCGCGGCCGCCGCCACGCCCACCAGCATGCGGTATCCCCCAGAGTTCATGGTCGCTAGCGTTGAGTTCACCGTCGCTGCCACCTTCGCCGTCGCTGCCGCCTTCGGCATCGCTGGAGCCGAGTTCGCCTTCGACGATGGAGTCCAAGTCGCTAACTTCTTCTTCGTCACCGCTGTTGCCTGATGGTGCGTAGTTGTCATCATCGCTGCTATTGAGCCACGCTGCTGCTTCTGCCTGCTCAGCTGCCGCCTGCTGAGCTGCCGCGTGCTGCTGAGCTGCTGCTGCCGCCTGCTGAGTTGCCGCCTGCTGAGCTGCCGCCTGCTGCGCTGCTGCCGCCTGCTGCGCTGCTGCCGCCTGCTGAGCTGCTGCCACTACGTTGTGATCGACGATCTCAATGTCTGAGTCGGAGTCGGAGTCATTGTGCTCCTGATTGTGGTGCCATGCGCGAAACTGCTGAAAGCGCGCATGTATCTGCTGCTGAGTCAGCGGCTGCTGCGGCTGATGGCCTTGCTGCTGTGCTTGCCACACCGTGAACCGATAAACCACAGTGAAGACCTCGAGGCTTATCGGTGGCATAGCGCCTGGATCCGCCGCAGCAGCGGCAGCAGCCTCCACCTCAGCGGGCACCAGGGCAGCAGCTGCAGCATCCGCACCACCAGCCCCCCCGTCCAACTCCATGGGCTCCGCCGCAGCTGCAGCGCCAATGACAGCGGCCGCAGCAGGCTCCACCGCAGCAGCGGCAGCAGCGACCTCCTCCACAGCAGGCTCCACCGCAGCAGCGGCAGCAGCAGCGTCAGCCTCCTGAGCTGCGTCAGCGGCAGCGGGGGCCACGGCAGCAGCTGTAGCATCCGCACCACCAGCCCCCCCGTCCAACTCCATGGGCTCCGCCCCAGCTGCAGCGCCAATGGCAGCGGCCGCAGCAGGCTCCACCGCAGCAGCGGCAGCAGCAGCGTCAGCCTCCTGAGCTGCGTCAGCGGCAGCGAGGGCCACGGCAGCAGCAGCGTCAGCCTCCTGAGCTGCGTCAGCGGCAGCGGGGGCCACGGCAGCAGCTGCAGCATCCGCACCACCAGCCCCCCCGTCCAACTCCATGGGCTCCGTCCCAGCTGCAGCGCCAATGGCAGCGGCCGCAGCAGGCTCCACCGCAGCAGCGGCAGCGTCCTCCACGGCAGCAGCAGCAGCAGCCTCCTGAGCAACAAGCTCAGCGGGCGCAGCAGGCTCCGCCTCAGCAGCGGGCTCAGCCGCAGCAGAGCCCTCCTCCGCAGCACGCTCCACGCCCACAGCTATGGCAGCATCCGCACCGGCACCCCCCTCCACCAACTCCATGGGCTCCGCCTCCGCAGCTGCAGCGCCAATGGCAGCGCCCGCAGCACCAGCAGCCTGCTGAGCAGCAGGCTCTGCGTCAGCAGCTGCAGCGTCCGCACCATTAACCGCCCCGTCCAACTCCATGGGCTCCCCCTCAGCGGCAGCAGCACCACCGGCAGTAGCAGCGCCAGCTGCGCCCGCCTCAGCCGCGGGAGCGTCAGCAGCTGCACCGCCAACAGCATCAGGGGCAGCGCCATCATCCCCAACACTAGCTCCACTGGCCTGAGCAGCTGTACGCTCGTAGGCATCAGCTGCGCCACCACCGCCTGCGTCCGTCTTGGCCTACACAGGCAACACATCGAAAAAAACAATGTGTCTCAATAATCTCAAATTCAAGTAATTTGGAGGTTTTGATCAAAACTGCAGAACATTGAGACTTCATCCACTGCAGGCATTGATATGCTCAGTTTGGTCGACTTGCGATGATCTTGAGCTACATATGTGTGACCATGCATATGATTGTGTTCAAAATGTGTGACCATGCATATGATTGTGTTCAAAAGTTGCACGGGCCAGTTGGCAACAGAGATCTCATAAGATAATAACATGATCCATGATTCCACGCGGTACTTAGGGGGTCAAAGAGCTTGAGCTACATATGTGTGACCATGCATATGATTGTGTTCAAAAGTTGCACGGGCCAGTTGGCAACAGAGATCTCATAAGTAAATAATAACATGATCCATGATTCCACGCAGTACTTAGGGGGTCAAAGAGCTTGAGCTACATATGTGTGACCATGCATATGATTGTGTTCAAAAGTTGCACGGGCCAGTTGGCAACAGAGATCTCATAAGTAAATAACATGATCCATGATTCCACGCAGTACTTAGGGGGTCAAAGAGCTTAAGCTACATATGTGTGACCATGCATATGATTGTGTTCAAAAGTTGCACGGGCCAGTTGGCAACAGAGATCTCATAAGATAATAACATGATCCATGATTCCACGCAGTACTTAGGGGGTCAAAGAGCATGTTTGGATGTGTTTTGTGTACACAGGCCATCACAATGCATGATACTGTTGACACTAACCTTTTTCTGTGCAGTGCGTTGCGCGCTCGCGCGCGCTCGCTTGGGTTCCACGAAGTCTGTCGCTTTCAGGGGCTGCACAATGTGCCTCAACACAAGGACACAATCCTGTGCACCCTGCTGGTTGCCCTTGCTGATCTTGATCTGCTCGAGTGCAGCGTTGCTGGCACGCCCAAAGGCGTTCTGGATGTTCTCCAGTTTGAGCTTGACAACATCACGTTTGGAGCCACACTTGCCGCGAAGGGTCGATCTGATTACTGTGACCGCAGCAGAGGCACGCTGCTTTGCAGCAGAGGCACGCTGCTTTGCATCAGCGGTACCGGCCTTGAGTGCGTCGTCGATGGCCTCGTCAATGTCGGGTATAAGCTCATCTTCGTCTGCACACAATGACTGCAGCCTAGACAGCACCCATCCTCGAAGATTGACAACGGCTTCCATGCCTGCGTTAACATCAGGAGTGGGCAAGTAAGGTTGAGTTGATGATACCCCTGCCTGTTGGCAGGGATGATCGGGGTGGCGTGCACGCGTGATCTGTCAACGCGAGAAACAAAGGAGAGCTAAATTCTAAAGAACAAAAGAATCAGGATGAGAGCAGCAGCAACACTCTGCGCATATATCCTTTGCCTGAGCTACGGATTGGCAGAGCTCGTTGATTGCAGTAGTGCCGACTTTTTTACCGCTTGGACATCTAACACGAGCGAGCACTGAGCGATACCGCGTACACTGAGTAGTAGATAAGTGTTAGCTGATCACTAGTCTTAGAAGCATTCTCTGCGACAGAGACATACGCTGCAGCGTAGACGCTGCCCGATCTCATGCATCTTGCAATCACAAGGCACCGAAACAGGCTAAACAAACCGACACGAGGTCACGAGCGGTCAAAATTACACTCACGTGACATGCTGCTGCACAATCCTCAGCCTGTCGCACCGCCTGCCTCCTGCTTCGTCGCCGCCACCTGTTTCCACCAGGCAAGTGAAACTCAAACAGCAGCAGCTTGCTCGGGGGGAATATACATCGTTCGCTAGGGGGTCTTGCCACGTGTACCCTTGCGTGTGTCCGCCGGGGGCTGTACCTGAGATGGAGGGGGGGCAGAAATGACCCAACGTTCACATTGCAAGCAAAGACACTTCGTTGCGCGCTGCTGTGCTCGTTGAAGATGGAGTGTAAGGTTGCCAGCCCTGGAGCCAAGTGCAAGTATCTCAAGGACCTGGCAGCACTCAACGATATCGAGGCACCAGCTGCGCTCCTTCCCACCACAACAAAAGTCAGAGGTGGCAGTTGTGAGCGGCGCGGCAGGTCAGAGCACCGCACGCCTAAGGCTGATAGCGACCCACGCAAGAGGAGTTACAGCGCCACCCTGACTGACAGGATGCGAGCAGGCGGTGTTTCACAACTCGACGGTGAGTGAGTTGTCTGATTTTGACAACAACGGCCATGTCACAAGCCAAGCCTCGTGTCTCACCATAACCTTGTTGCCGCCACGTTCTTACTGTACAGATGCGTTGGAGTCATCATGGATGAGCCGCGCACATCACAATACACCCAGTCAAAGCTCCAGGTGGGATGTAGGTGGTGCATGCACACCTGCCTTTATCAACATGAAATGATCCACCCATCAACCTCAATGGCGGTAACTTAGGCTGCTGGTAACTTAAGGATCCACTAAAAAAAATCATTAGTAATCAATACAAACACACTGCAACACAATGCAAGACCTTTTCAAACACCTCTTCTCCCTGCTGTCACACTCGGATTGTCTATGGCAGAAAAGGAATCGTAAAATTAACACAGCATCTATCTTTGCTTCTCTCTGTGCTGCATCAGTAAATAAGAGGGGCCTACGACACATAGTAGACGCTGACAAGAGTGCGTTCACTCCTCAAGCACTTTGCAAAGCACGAGCCAAGTTGCCCAATGACGTGTTTGCAGCAATCAACAAGTCCATGCAAAAGCCTTTTCAAACTGGCCACCGCATTTATGCTGTGGACGGCTCTAAAGTGCATGTGCATCCCTCATTTGTGAAAGAAGGGTTCAGGAGTCGCACCAACGATAAACCTGTGTCGCGTCCTGCCAAGCGACCTCTGGCAATGCTGTCATCCATGTTAGATGTGGAGACTAGGACTTGCTTTGATGCCATAGTGTCTGACCATTTCAATGAACGTAAATCTGCGCTTCAGCACATGACCAAGGCTAAGGCAGGGGACACTATGATATTCGATAGGGGTTATTACTCATCAAAGCTGCTGGAGCGAGCTGATGAGCTTCAGGTGAAGGTGGTCTTCAGGCTCAAAAGGGATGCATTCAAAGGTGTCAAACAGTTTTTCAACTCAACTGCTACAACAGCATGCACAGTGGTAAGAACTCTGGGTGGCAAGCTTTTACACGCCAACCTGGTTCAAGTACTTCATAGATGGCAAGGCATATGTGTGCCTCACCAATTTCTTCGCTAGCGCAACAGAAATCAAGCAGCTCTATGGCATGCGTTGGCGAGTAGAGACCAGCTTTAGAAGGCTCAAGTCCGATCTGAACTTGGAGACAGCTCATTCCATGACTTCAAAGGCCTTTGTACAGGAACTCCAAGCTCGTATATTATATGACACTGTAGCAGTGCTATCCCTCAGATACAGTAACCTACAATCTCATCTGCAGTCAGGGCAAGTCAACATCAGCTCGGTCAAGAGCTACTTGAAAGCACTGGATGATGTCCTTCACGTCATCTACTTGGTGAAGGTATGCAGAGAGCTGAAACTGAGAAGAGTTTCATTTCTCAAACTGCTGAGGCAATTATTCGATTCAGAGTTAACACCACGCTAAGAATATTGTATGCATGACAAGGGTGCTGCTTCAAGTTGAAGCTGGTGTTCTGTATCCAGATTCAAGGTCAGATTTAAGGTGTTATTCGAAATGCAAGATTCGAGGCACAAGATTCGGTAATAAATTAAATGTCTGATTCGCAGGGCACAAACAAACAATCCTCAGAGGCTGCCTCACAGTCACTCCCAATCACTCTCGCGCTCACGACGCGCATATACCGGCGACCGCACTGCGGTCAGCTTTGATGATTTAAAATGTTGCGCTGAGATCAACAGAGAGCACAATGTCATGAAATCGAGAAAGGTCAAGCTCAAAGCAGGCGCAGCGCCGGCGCCTAAGAAAAAGTCAGTCAAGGCCAGGCCCAAGCGTACTCCAGCAGAGATAGAAGAGGGTAAGAGGAAGGCTGTGGAGGCGAGAGCGAAGGCAAAGGCACAATTGGACAGCAACAACCTTCGAAACCGGCTCATCAATGCATTCGGTCGTGACAACGTGCGGAAGAAGGACGGGTCCCTGCCCAGTGAGGTGCTCAACCAAGAAGAACTGCTCTGCAGAGTGTTCGAAAGGGTGCGGGGCGTTGCCGAAGGCGACGGCATAGAAATCCGCCACAGGACAGTCCCCACCGGTCTCAGGAAAGTGGTCAAGGAGGAGTTCATCGAACTGTTCACTAACATATCCGACTACGTGTCCCAGGTGAGAGCTCCGGCATCGCTGCTTGCCAATTTGGTATGCATACAAGCTGTGGAAGCTGGAACTCCGCTCCCACACGCAGATGTCACTTTCTTCAAGCAGTGCCTCAACGCTTTCAGGGGGGTCTCGGTGAGTGACACAAAGGTTAAGGCGGCTTTCCAGGAGCTGGGGATACCCTCTCTAGGCAAGTGGTCCGGCCCTGGCACCCTTGACCAGGTGCTGGTTTATGTCGCCTCAGAGATGGCGACAGACGCCACAAACTTCATCGAAATTCATTTCTCGAGCAGGATGAAGAGCCTTGTGAGCTGGGCACTGCGTACGTCCATCTTCCCTCAAGTCACCATGAACAAGAAGACATTCAGAGACAGACTAGCATCTCTCGTCACTCTCATAACGAAAGAATGGGGAGAAGAGGACGTGGAGGCGCTGGTCAGCGCAAAGCTGCAAGAACTGGGTTTTCCAGCCACATGTGTGCCGGCTACAGCTGTAATTGCCCACTGCATCAGACGGTTGCAACTGGATGTAAAGGTGATAAAGGCAGCCGATGCAGAACTCGCCAAGCATGCAAGGGTGGCCAACTGTGACCACCCTTATAGGCGAAAGTTTCTGATTGACTTCTTCAATGAATACGTCAGGGACGACAGACGTCGCTACGAAAGCGTGGTAGCAGAGGCGTTCGAATTGTTTCCCAGCGACGAGACTGATGAGGATCGGAAGAAGCTGCGCGGCAACTTCATCCGTGAGGGATGGCAGCTGAGCTCGAAGCCACCGAGGGAGTTGCCTCCACTGTCCTTCAATAAGGAGGGTGCGTACTTTGTGAGACTGGACAAGAAAGTCCTTCAGAGCATGTTTCCAGAAGACAAGGACAAGCTAGCCGGAGTATGGTGGTGGCGATACTTTATGAATCCTTTCAAGAAGGATGCGAACATCCCGTGCTTGATGGCTACCAAGAATCACTGCGCTATGAGCGAGAAAGGGATGTTCTCTGCGATCGAAGACGTCGACAGTTTCGAGAAGTGTCCTTGGATCGTCGGCGCTAGTATACAGACAGACGGAAGACAGCTGCGCATCCAGCTGGTCACCAGCGTCAAGTCACACCCCGGTGCACATGGCTTCAGGCAGCTCATGAAAGCGGGTTACAACGTGGGGAAGAAGGGCAAGAAGCACCTCCTGCGGGATATAATCTCGGACGGTGACGGCGTTTATCGCACGGAGAACCTCACAAGGTCAGACGGTGATCTCTCAGGTGCGCAGGTGTTCATGGTTGACCCGGGGCAAGACCACATCATCCACAGCGTGTCCTGTCCTGGAGAGCTGTTTGTTGCAGGCAATGAAGTCGAGCTGGCGCTCGGTTCAGACAGGGTAACCGAGATGTTTGTGACCGGGCGAGCTTACGGTGACATGATCGAAAGGGAGAGAACCCAGAGCCGTGAGGAGCGCAGGAGGGACAATACGCCTTACGGCGACGCATGTAAGGCACGCCTCTGCCAGCGCAGAAGGACGACGTGCTCCGAGACATTCAAGGCGTACTGCTCAGTGTGGCATCAGACCAGCGAGGCCATAAGCAGTGAGCTTCTCACTGACGCACGCCGGATGTTTGCCTTCAGGAGGTTCCGACTCATGCAGTCGGCGATGGAGAAAATTGCGGAGAGCATAGTCCCTATGAGGCTCAAAGGGGTACAAAGGCGAGTGGTCTTCTTCGGTAGGGCCACGTTCAGAGCTCAGCGCGGGCACTGCGCTGCCCCCCGAAAGTCGCTGGTACGAGCGATATCTCGCAGAGCTCCTACTGGCATGACATCGGAGTTTGGGTCCAGCAAGTACTGCCCTACTAAGTGTGGGGGCAAAATGGTGTCGACCGAAGAAGACATACGACAAAGGGTGTGCGAAACTACCACTTGTCCTCTTCACACGACTGTTACAAATCGAGACCGCACTGGCGCTACCGGCATCGGAGGAAACGCATTACAAGCGATGAAGACTCACCAAGATGCCGGGGAGGACGAGGAAGAGTGGGATATCGAAGTGTGATAGGCAGTGTGTAAGAGGAATGTTTCACCACAGGGGCTCAAATCCCCTTAACGTTAAGTTAATAATGGTGATCAACCTCGCTGCTATGTGTGATGTACCGCATTTGTCAGGTGCAGTGCTGATGCGCGTAATAAGCACTTGCCCTGTCATCGATTCGCCCACTGTTTTGCGGTCTTCGACGCAACCTTTGCTGCTGCTTGTGGTGTGCTGCATGTACCAGGTGCAGTGCTGATGCTCTAAAGCCCAATAGTGCTCACGGCGTCTGCCTTGGAGCCGCCAGTGTGAAGCCATCGACCTTACTACCAGCATCTTCGCAGCATGGGCTGCAGCAGCACTTGAACGCAACACAGCGCAGCACTCAACAGCAGATGGAGCAGCACGCGCTGGTGTCGGATCATGAGGCAGCGCAGGCCAACATCAAGGAGCATCGGCTTAGGCACGAGCTAGTGGAGGCTGAGCGTCGGCAGCAGCTGCAAGGTGTGTGGGATCAGCTGGAGAAGCGCAATCTGGACCTGCAGAAGAAGCTGCAGGCAGCGCACAGCAGAGAGGAGCAGCAGAACATGGCACTAGCCCATCTTCAGGAACAGTTTGCACGCAGCGAAGTGGAGCAGCAGGTGCAGCAGCAGCAGCTGCACGCAGCGCTTCAAGCATCACTCAGCAGAGAGGAGGGGCAGCAGCAGCAGCTGCAGGCAGCGCACAACGAGCGCAGACTGCTGGAGCGGCACCTTCACGCAGCACACAACAGAGAGCAGGAGCAGCAACAGCAGCAAGAGAAGCTGCTGGGGAAGTTGCAGGCAGCACACAACAAAGAGAAGGAGCAGCAGCAGCAGCAGCAAGAGAGGTTGGAGCTTCAGCTTCAGGCAGCGCACGGCAGAGAGAAGGAGCAGCAGCAGCAGCAGCAGCTTCAGGCAGCGCACGGCAGAGAGAAGGAGCAGCAGCAGCAGCTTCAGGCAGCGCTACACGAGCGTGAGCAGCTAGAGCAGCAGATGCAAGTCAAGGCCAGTCAGCAGGGCCGCCGCATCGATGAGCTCAAATTGCAGCTGCTCTCTATGCAGGAGGAGAGCCAACAGCGACAGCAAGAGGTGCACAATACACGCAAGCAGCTTAGTGAGCAGTGGCAGCAGTCGGTGGAACGACAGGAGCACATACGAGATGCTGCTCAGAACATGCAGATCGCGGCCCTGGACGTGCAGCGGTGCCTCTCGGTGCTACACAAGGCCGCGCGTGAGCCCCTACCGCCTCCCCCAGTCAACCTGCTGTGCCAGGCCCAGCTACTACCAGCTGAACAGGCGAGCATGGACAGTACCGGTGCCAGCATGGGTGACCGGACTGACGGCAGCGTCGCGGGGGGCGATCGATGTGGCGACGGCGCAGAGAGCAATGCAGGTCGTTCAGGCCACAGCAGCCGTTCGGAGGGCGACTTCAGCAGCGGGATACAAGCTGCGGCGTGCAGTGGGGGGAGCGGCGCCGGCGCCGGTGCGGGAAGGAGCGTAGGAGCGGCCGGCTACAGCAGCGGTGGGGCGGGTATACTAAGCAGCTCAACGGGAGATGCAGGGTATAGCACTGGGACCAGTGCGGGAAAAATCGCTGGAGGGGCTGACTACAGCAGTCGCGAGCCTGGCAACTTCAGCAGCGGAACAGGAGATGCACTGTATAGTGCTGGCGCCGGTGCGGGAAGGAGTGCAGGAGGGGCTGCGGTTTACAGCAGCGGCGAGGCGGGTACCTTAAGCAGCTCAACGGCCTGTGCAGGGTATCCTTCTCGCACAGGTGCGGGAAGGAGCACAGGAGATGCAGGTTACAGCGACCGTGGTGGGCGCAACTCGAATAACAGAGGCGGCGTCGATACAGACGCAGAGGGCGGTGCGGGAGTCGCAGGCTACTGCAGCGGCGACGGAGGGACTTTAAGGAGCGCAACAGGAGGCGTGCTGTCTGGTGCTGATGCCGGTTCAGGCATGAACGCAGGGGGGGCAGTTTACAACAGCGGCGAGGGGGGCCTACTAGGCAGCTCACCGGGATATGAGGCGTACAGCTTCAACACCGATATGGAGGAGGGTGCAGCATACAGAGGCAGTGGGAGCAGCCGGGGGCGTAATCACAATGCCGGCGCCCGTCGCCACCACAGCAGCGACAGTGATAGAGACAGCTTTAGTGACAGCGACAGCGGAAGCGAGCCCGAGCAAACAATAGTGGCTCAGCAGGGGGGGGATCAAGGGCCCGCAGCAGATGAGGCAGTGGGGGAGGGGACGCCTTGGTGTTCAGTGAGGGGTTGCCTGCTCAAAGTGAACAGGAAAGCGACAAACTGTAGAAGGCACAGGTTCGGCGCGTCGCCACCAGTTGATTTCACCCGCTCACATGCAATGCGGCGCGCCAAGAACCCCAAGTATCCGTGTGATGCTGAGGGGGGTTGCGGGCAGATGGTCAGGTGCTTGTACAAACGTGGCCCTGGCCTGTGCAAGGCATGCTCTACTAAGTTGAGATACCACAGCAACAAGGACACTTGACCCACAGTGTCGCAGCGCGAGGCAGCACGCACTCAGCAAGGTCAAAAAATGCATGGGGGGTGGCATGTGCAAGGCATGCTCGACTTAGATAGGGAGGGCACAGCGCGAGGCAGCAAAGGCTCGGCAAGTTTATATACGATGCATTTGTCAGACAATTGAATTCATTATTGCTTCATTCTGCTGTTGTGCGTGTAAGCTTGTTGCTTGTGTGCACACGGTACACAGGTGTATCACACACCCCTATGTCATTATGAGCATCTTCTTGGCCCTTGTTGCTGCCACCAACTTGATTTTCCGGTCTTCATCTGCCATGATGTCTGCGCCAAGGCGCACTACATCCGCCTCACACCCTTTAAAGCCGTGCACTGTTGAGAACACCACACACTGCTGATCCTTTCGCCGCCGCTTGACTCGCATCCGGTCTACTCGCTTTGTTAGCTCTGTGACCTTCCTTTTGAACGTGAGGTACTTTGCCCAGTCTGGTTGCAGCGCACTCTCCAGCGCTTGCCGTTTGCTGCTCAGAAGCTGATCCACTTTCTTGTTGAAGTCCGGAAAGTAGCAGTTTGGTGTGATTGCAGCTCGTTCCAGCATGGCCATGTTTGAACGGAATAGATAGGTGTATGAGGCACTGAAGGCATGTGGAAGCTGAGGAGCTATCACGGTGCACCGGTCCGTCAGGCTGACCATATCGTGACTAGCCCAGCCATGCTCATTGACCAAATTGCACACCTGCTGCCCGCACCTGTAACTGCCGTGCAGCACTAGCTTGTTGGTGAAGGATTCGGACAGCGACTCCAAGGCATTCACTGCACCGTCATATGCATATAGTGCCTGGTCAGTATCACCGACGTAAAACACCGGCTTGGTGCCGTGCAGGCGTGACAGCCCTGCCATCACTGCTGGCTTGATGTCCTGCGCTTCATCAATCACCACGCATTGATAGTTTGCCAGTGCCTCCGGCCACTGATTTTCGATATGCATCATTTTCCTGAGTGATGAGTAGTCCCACCATGCTCCTGTCTTCACACCGCTGATGGCGTACTCAACAACTTCTGAGATGCGGTTATTGCCGTCGTTTTCTTCGGCGCTTGGATTGAAAGCAGGAAGCTCATTAGATGACCTTGCAAAGTTAGACCAGGTAAGACGTGCTCCAGCATGGTTGAACTTTGCGCTGAAAAACTGATCCAGCTCACGTGCTGTTGCTGGTGCACGTTTGGTCAGGAGGCCCTTGTACACGGCATATGCGATGGAGTCCAGCGTACGCACCGTCACGTTTACCAGGTTGCGCTCTTTGACTCTTGCCTCTGCATCAACGGCCATGGCCTTGTTGTAGTACAGTAGGATGAAGGTTTTGTCATGGTTTCGCTGCATCATGTCAAGTACCAGTGTTGTTTTCCCTGCCCCCGGGCACGCCTGCAGGCTGACTACTGCCTTTGTGTCACTCAAATCTGTGGACAAAAAGGCCTTGCGGCTGCGCGCATCGGTGACCTTGAGCCCCCCTTCGTCATCTTCTGGAGCTTGGACCGGTAATGGTGGCGGTTGGGGCTTCAGGAATCTGAGCATTGCACGCTAAGTGATAACAAGCCGCTGCCGTCAGTGGTCTATATAATTAAGTGGTATCAAGATTCAATGTCGAATTCAAGAACCACGAACCTGAAGTAGAAATCGAAAGTGGGCTTGTACATAGCTTATAATGTAATGAATTATCGAATTTTTTACTTTTGAATTTGGAGTCTATAATTCGTCACGGATCGTATTGTGTTGGCGTCGGTATCTCATCTCGTGGATCGAAAATAACGGCCAATATATTCTGAAGCTCATCAGCATCGGCACCCCCTAACGCCTCCTCAACTTGCGGCACATTGGCAATGAGCGCATACATTTCACCCTCGTTTAGCAGGGCATTGATCTCGTCATCATGCACTATGTCTTCAGCCAGATCGAATTGATCCTCGTTAAAGTGCAACCCTGCAGCTTCAACAGCTCCTGCCAATGCATGAAAGTCGTCATTTGCATGCAGGTCATGAGGCACGTGATCCTGTGCTAAACCTACATGAGCAAAATCAATGCCCAAGTGCTGCTCGTGTATTTCATGTGGCAAAATCATGGGCTGCTCTCCATGCTCATGCAGCCCGAGCGCCTCAGCTGGCAATGGGTCCCGCAGTGCAGCCATGGCTGCATCACCAACTTCCATTGGAGCTGCACCTCGCTGAGCGGCAGCTGCTCTCGCTTCTGCCCTTCGCAGCGTCTTAGCATTGTTGGCTTTCACACTGGCAGGCTGGACTTGTCGCTTTACATTGTTGATTTCAATTCCTCTTTGCTGAAACCCTGGATGATGGTAAGCAATCTCACGGGCACGCAAACCTTGCACATTGGTGACACGCTCAAAATTGTACAGATTGAGGCTTCGCTTTATACTGGTAATGCCTGGCTGACTAGCGGCCGCGCTCAAAACAAATGCGATGCCGTCGCACGAGTGTAAGGGTTGGCCAGGCACATGTATCCACCTGACGTGCTGCCCCTCATCTGCATACTTCTTCAGCTGCACCAAGAAAGTTTGAGGGCGTGGCATCACTTGCTTGCTGTGAAACAGCAAATATAATAGAATAAACAATGTCACTGGTGGACAACAGCGTGTGCACGCTACAATGTAACTGCGCTAAACTGCAAATGTCTTTTTTATTTCGATAGAGTCAAGCAGCTAAGCACAATGATACGCTTGTCTGTGCTACTACTTGCGTTCGGTCTGCCATGCATGCGCGCGCTGTCGCCGCCTTACACAACAACGACCACATCAACATCAGATGAGGCCGCCGCAAGTGTGTCAAGCAGCAGTGATAGCAGCAGTGATAGCGGTGGTGACAGCAGCACGTCTCAAGAAGCACTGTACAATGACCTCATCAATGGCAGCAGCAGCACGTACTATGATAGTCACAGTAGCCAGATTGAATATGGACAAGGCAACGGTGTGAAGAGCAAGACATATGCTGGTGCATACTTTCATGGTGACAGCACAGTGTTCGAAAAACAGCGAGACTGGGAGATACAATTTGACACTGTCACTGTTTATCGTCCCATCGGTGATGTGGGCTACAAGTACATACGTACAGATGGCAAGCGACTGCAGCTTGTGACAGAATTCGATGGCACCATAGAAGAGATTGCCAATGGACGTTTCGATTCCGCAGTGCGCAAACTAGCTAAGGCCATTGCAATTAAGGGCAAAATGGTCTGGATACGTCAGCTTCACGAGTTCAACTCTGAAAACACGTACCCATACTGCCTATACCCTTACACAAATGCCAAGATAAGAGCATTCAAGCGCGCATGGCGCCGTTTGGTCAACATATACCGGCAAGAGAATGCTCCTGTGAAGTTTCAGCTGACTTTCATGGCCAAGAACCCTCATAATGATGACATGCCATTTGCGCATTTATACCCGGGTAGCAAATATGTGGATCAAGTAGGGGTCGACGTATACGTCAACGCCGGCTCACGCCTGGTGTCCCTAAAACTTCGATTACAGGACAATGTCTACTCTCAGCTCACACAGTTCGGCAAGCCGATTTTCATTGGGGAGGTGTCGTGTACTGACAAGGGCCTCGACAAGGCCAAGTGGGTATATGATGCTTGGCACGACTTGGCCGTTTACTTTCCCAAGATCACTATTGTAAACTGGTTTCTTGAGGACAAGGGAGGCAAGAGGCATTGGAACCTGCATACTTCAAGAGAAGTGCAAGCATTCATCAACGGACTGCATAATTTCAGGCAATTGACTACAGCACGGCAACTAGAGCGTGAGGATAGCAGCAGTGAGAGCACACAGGAGCAGTAAAGTGCAAATGTCAATTCGGGGCGGTGCGCCACACCAAGGTCGTCTGCTGCTTACACTTCTTGGCTGGCCCCCCTCCGCTGGACTGTGCCGACTTGCGCTTGGGCTTGCCTACCTCCACTGCCCACTTGCTTGCGCCGCTGCTGCTTGTCATTCCGAACATCCCCAACCCTGCCTGACGTGGCTTTTTCTTTGACTCCTCTCCCTCTGGAGGCGCCAGCACAGCCATATGCCTCGTGCTGTCTTGTTCATGTTTGTCAGTGTATCCCTCAATGAACCCGGATATCTCCGGCTGGCGTGCCTGCTCATTCTCCAGCAAACGCCGCAGCTTGTTGATGCCTCCTGCTATCATCGGCGACAGCAGCTCTGACATTGGCTTCAGCAGTTGGCGCTCAAAGTAGTAAGTTGTGTCGATATCTGCAGGCGCAACATCCTCTGGCGGGTAAGCACGGTCTGAGATGTCTTGAGGTCCCTTCCTGAAGACGTAAGCAACCTTGCTGCCCAGAATTGGCGCTGCTGCGGGGTCCTTTTTCCTGATGCGAATAGCCATTTGCGTATGGGGTGACTTTGTCTTTGGCTCATAGCTGTGCAGTTGCTTCTTGATGACAAACATTTCGCTGGGGATCTCACCATTTCTCATTTTGGTCAGTGTCTCGCGCAAGTGGGCCAGCGCTCCGGTGGGATTGTTTTCTTGTATGGCCATGCGCAGCACATCTCCCGCCAGCTCCTTGGTGAGACGGCTCCAGTCATTGCGAATGGCCACCACGCCACGCATCTTCATCTTGGGGGGCTTGCCAGGCTCGTAGAGCATGGCCGCATAGTTCTGCAATGGCAACAACAGCAAACACAACACACAAGTGCAAGCACGTAAGTAATCTGCATCGGCGGGGGGGAGGAATAAGTGGTTGAGGAAATGCATTTCATCCACCTGAAGGTGCTTACCTTCTTCTTGTAGTAAAGCATAGGCCACATCACCCCCTCACCCTCCAGGCACATGGCATCGCTTCCCAATGTATCGTGCAGGTAGCTGGTCACGTGGTTGCCGATGATGTCAGACATCTTGAACACGTACTCCATGCGCTTTGCCAGCCACTCGTCATCTGGGTGCTCTGGCACAACATCTGGGTGTGGAAGGAGGACAAACACAGAGTCTGTGTCGCCGCCAATGATCTTCGCGCCATACTGGTTGCTGGCAATGTCAATGGTGTTTTGCAGAGCCATGCGCCCTTGGTAGGTAGTCACCGCTGCGAGGTCAGGCAGAGGCATCATGCCGGTCGTTGTGCCCAGAATTCCGTAGGCGGAGTTGCATGCAACTTTCTTGGCGAGTTGCCGCTTGTCCAATACGTTGAGCTCATCTGGGTCTGTCACTGTCTTCATCTGCTTGCGCACCTTCTTCCTCTCTTCGAGGAGCCGCGTCAGAATCTTTGTGAAGACCGGCACGTCAGCCTTGTCTGAAGGCTTTGCCAGCTTCACCACCTTACCTTCGCCGACATGGTGACGCACGATCTCAACACCCTCCTCCACAGATGCCGCCAACTCATCTGGCATGCTATCTCTCACGTATCGCGAGGGGCACACGCCATGAGAGCGCATCAAGTTGGGGTAGAGCGATGCAAAGTCAAGAAGCACGACTTGGTCAGTGGGACCCCCATAGAAGCCTGTTGTGGGCTCGATGACTGTGGCGCCCTGGTATCCTCCTGCCGCAGCGGGTGGTGGAGTGTTGAACACCCACTCTCCGTATATATCACCTTGGATCATAGACACCACCTTGATCTGCCGCCCTGTGGTGGATATGTCTGCATAGTTCATGCACGCCACCGCCGCCTCCTCCATGCACGACACATGGGCAGACCAGTGCTTCATCAGCTGAAGGCACAGACGTCCATCGATGGCACAGTAGTAAGCAATCTGCAGCAGCAAAACGACAACAATTTGAACAGTGTTAGTTTTGCATGTCACGGTGTATCGAAACGTCAGCTTGACAAGCTCAGCATTGGCGTTATTCTCACCTCGCCCCGCAGGTCATATTTGTCTGCATTGTTGAACCCCTCGAAGATCTGGCCAAAGACGATGTCCTCTTTATGCTCGTGGATGAACATGTCGGACATGGTGTTGAGCTTGTAGTCGGGCATGGACGTGAAGTTTGCTTTCGCGTACATCATGAGATCAATCACAGCCCTGCCAGACACTGTCCACAGGACGCGATCGTTGCAGCCCATGGCGGCGTTTGTGATCTGAGACTCTTGAAAGTATGACGCGATATGCGGAAATCTGCCAGCGTCGTAGAAGCTGAACTTGTCTGTCATCCTTGCTGCTCCTGAACGGCTCTCCCACTCGCTCTTGTATTTAGCCGCTTTCAACATTAAGAATTTGTTGTCAAAAGTCAAATTGTAGCCTGTCATGATGTCGGGGTCGTGCTGCAAGATGTGTTGCCTCATTGTGATCAACAGCTCCCTCTCATTTTTGACCTCTACGACATTGGTGCCCTTCACTGCAGCAGTTGGCTGCGTGCAGATGACAACAGAGCGTCCTTCGCCGTGGTCGCCTATCTCCGGTATTTGGGCTTGCGTTGTGTCCCAGAAAATGAGGCACACCTGGTTGATGGTGCATTTTTCCGGGTCAAGGCCTGTTGTCTCCAAGTCGTATGCCATGATGGTAAGCTTAGGTGGTGTTGTGTCCTCTGTACGGGGGACAAGCTGATCCACTCTGCACTCATAGTGGCGCTTGCACGTGCTCTGTGGGTTATCACGGGTCCTGATCTGCAATGTTGCATCAGGTACTTCGAACCACGCCCCCGAGCGCAACCCTGTTTCATGGAAAAACTTGTGGAAGGGTTTCACGCCACCCTCTAGCACATTCTCACGCTCCCACTGCCACACTGGCCACCGTTTTGTCCTGAACATGATGTACTTCTGCTGCTTGAGATTGGTGAAACCAATGAACTGCTTGCGCTCGACCACCTTCACCGACTCAGCTTTGAACTTCTCCTGCACCTTCTTGGAGAACAGCTTGGCGCACTTGAGGTCTGACTGTGGCACTTTGATGTATCCATACGGGGACCAGTCGCAGACAGTGACCAGAGCTGTGTCACCATCCGATGTCCTGGCAACAATTTGTATGTTGCGGTCCCAACTCAGCGTCCCATCCTGCCTCAGCACCTTCTCATAAGCTGCATGAAGCAAGAAGAGTTTCATTTGGGTTGTGATGGACGTACTCTGTGCTGCACATATGGTACCACACATATTTACGGTGATTCGAATTTTGCGCTGCTAATTGCGCCCAGATTCACCATCGAATCCTGGTTCGAAAGGTGTACTTTACTGTACCAGATCAATTGTGGCTTGGATCGAAAGCGTAGGTGAGGTCAGGCTTGCAGAGCTCCAAGCTGTCCCTAAACTGTTTGTCACCATAGTAAACTTGAACTTGTGATGAACCTGGAGTTGCAGAATAACCACGCAGTGTAAACAATCGTGGCTTCAATTCAAAAGTGTAGGTGAGATCAGTCTGATGCAGGTTCAAGCTGTCCCTAGATGAGTACTCGCCATTCTAAGCCTTGTGACACAAACTTGAAGTTATTTTTAAACTTGAAGTTCCTGAGGCCGGGCCTGTCGAAAAAAGTATTTCTCAGAGGCTGACCCTAAATGGGGTCGGTACGACGCTCGCTAGATTTTCGTAAAGTGCAAATAAATCAAGCTCCTGATCGAAAGTGTAGGTGAGATCAGTCTAGTGCGGGTTCGAGCTGTCCCTACACGAGCAGCGACCATACCGAGCCTTGAGGCCCACACTTGCACTTGTGTGTGTACTTGAAGTTCCATAAACTGCCAATAATGATGGCTCAACATCAAAAGTGTAGGTGAGATTAGTCTGATGCAGGTTCAAGCTGTCCCTAGATGAGTACTCGCCATTCTAAGCCTTCTGACACAAACTTGAAGTTATTTTAAACTTGAAGTTCCTGAGGCCGGGCCTGTCGAAAAAAGTATTTCTCAGAGGCTGACCCTAAATGGGGTCGGTACGACGCTCGCTAGATTTTCGTAAACTGCAAATAAATACGGTCCCTGATCGAAAGTGTAGGTGAGATCAGTCTAGTGCGGGTTCAAGCTTTCCCTGCACGAGCAGCGACCATACTGAGCCTTGAGGCCCACACTTGCACTTGTGTGTGTACTTGAAGTTACTTTGAATGCCCAGCAATCATGGCGCAACATCAACAGTGTAGGTGAGATCAGTCTGATGCAGGTTCAAGCTGTCCCTACATGAGTACTCGCCAAACTAAGCCTTGTGACGCAGACTTGAACTTATGTTGAAAGTTGAAGTTCCTGAGGCCGGGCCTGTCGAAAAAGTATTTCTCAGAGGCTGACCCTAAATGGGGTCGGTACGACGCTCGCTAGATTTTCGTAAAGTGCAAATAAATCAGGCTCCTGATCGAAAGTGTAGGTGAGATCAGTCTAGTGCGGGTTCAAGCTTTACCTACATGAGCAGCGACCACACCGAGCCTCTGTGATCACACTTGCACTTGTGTGTGTACTTGAAGTTACTTTGAATGCCCAACAATCATGGCGCAACATCAACAGTGTAGGTGAGATCTGTGTGATGCAGGTTCAAACTGTCCCGGCACTAGCAGCGACCATACTGAGCCTTGAGGCCCACACTTGAAGTTATGTTGAAAGTTGAAGTTCCTGAGGCCGTGCCTGTCGAAAAAAAGTATTTCTCAGAGGCTGACCCTAAATGGGGTCGGTACGACGCTCGCTAGATTTTCGTAAAGTGCAAATAAATCAGGCTCCTGATCGAAAGTGTAGGTGAGATCAGTCTAGTGCGGGTTCAAGCTTTACCTATATGAGCAGCGACCACACCGGGCCTCTGTGATCACACTTGCACTTGTGTGTGTACTTGAAGTTACTTTGAATGCCCAACAATCATGGCACAACATCAACAGTGTAGGTGAGATTAGTCTGATGCAGGTTCAAGCTGTCCCAGCACTAGCAGCGACCATACTGAGCCTTGAGGCCCACACTTGAACTTATGTTGAAAGTTGAAGTTCCTGAGGCCGGGCCTGTCGAAAAAAGTATTTCTCAGAGGCTGACCCTAAATGGGGTTGGTACGACGCTCGCTAGATTTTTGTAAAGTGCAAGTAAATCAGGCTCCTGATCGAAAGTGTAGGTGAGATCAGTGTAGTGCGGGTTCAAGCTTTCCCTACACGAGCAGCGACCATACTGAGCCTTGAGGCCCACACTTGCACTTGTGTGGGTAATTGAAGTTTTTGTGGATGCCCAACAATTATGGCTCAACATCAAGAGTGTAGGTGAGATCAGTCTGATGCGGGTTCAAGCTGTCCCTACATGAGTACTCGCCATTCTAAGCCTTGTGACACAAACTTGAAGTTATTTTTAAACTTGAAGTTCCTGAGGCCGGGCCTGTCGAAAAAAGTATTTCTCAGAGGCTGACCCTAAATGGGGTTGGTACGACGCTCGCTAGATTTTCGTAAAGTGCAAATAAATCAGGCTCCTGATCGAAAGTGTAGGTGAGATCAGTGTAGTGCGGGTTCAAGCTTTTCCTACACGAGCAGCGACCATACTGAGCCTTGAGGCCCACACTTGCACTTGTGTGGGTAATTGAAGTTTTTGTGAATGCCCAACAATTATGGCTCAACATCAAGAGTATAGGTGAGATCAGTCTGATGCGGGTTCAAGCTGTCCCTACATGAGTACTCGCCATTCTAAGCCTTGTGACACAAACTTGAAGTTATTTTTAAACTTGAAGTTCCTGAGGCCGGGCCTGTCGAAAAAAGTATTTCTCAGAGGCTGACCCTAAATGGGGTCGGTACGACGCTCGCTAGATTTTCGTAAAGTGCAAATAAATCAGGCTCCTGATCGAAAGTGTAGGTGAGATCAGTCTAGTGCGGGTTCAAGCTTTCCCTACACGAGCAGCGACCATACTGAGCCTTGAGGCCCACACTTGCACTTGAGTGTATACTTGAAGTTTTTGTGAATGCCCAACAATTATGGCTCAACATCAACAGTGTAGGTGAGATCAGTCTGATGCGGGTTCAAGCTCTCCCAGCACTAGCAGCGACCATACTGAGCCTTGAGGCCCACAATTGAACATATGTTGAAAGTTGAAGTTCCTGATCCTGGGCCTGTCGAAAAAAGTATTTCTCAGAGGCTGACCCTAAATGGGGTCGGTACGACGCTCGCTAGATTTTCGTAAAGTGCAAATAAATCAGGCTCCTGATCGAAAGTGTAGGTGAGATCAGTGTAGTGCGGGTTCAAGCTTTCCCTACACGAGCAGCGACCATACTGAGCCTTGAGGCCCACACTTGCACTTGTGTGGGTAATTGAAGTTTTTGTGAATGCCCAACAATTATGGCTCAACATCAACAGTGTAGATGAGATCAGTCTGATGCGGGTTCAAGCTGTCCCTACATGAGTACTCGCCATTCTAAGCCTTGAAGTTATTTTTAAACTTGAACTTCATGAGGCCGGGCCTGTCGAAAAAGGTATTTCTCAGAGGCTGACCCTAAATGGGGTCGGTACGACGCTCGCTAGATTTTCGTAAAGTGCAAATAAATCAGGCTCCTGATCGAAAGTGTAGGTGAGATCAGTCTAGTGCGGGTTCAAGCTTTCCCTACACGAGCAGCGACCATACTGAGCCTTGAGGCCCACACTTGCACTTGAGTGTATACTTGAAGTCCTTGACGCTGCCACCTTGCTCAGTCATACAGCACAGAGTTGAACTTATTCTAAGATTGAAGTCCCTGAGGCTGGGCCTGTCAAGATCAGCAAGTTATTATATCTCAATATCGAAAGTGTAGGTGAGGTCAGCCTTAGAGAGGATCTAACTTACCCCACACTGTGTGTAGCCATGCTAAGCCTCATGACCCAAACTTGAGATTCTGCTGAGAGACTTGAGGATAGGCAGCGCTGGCGAAGCAACGAGTGACGATACAGGCCTGATCTCGGATGACATTGACGTTACCAGCAGACAATAACTCCTGAAGCCCAGAGGGGAAAACGCTCAAATTAACAGAAGGTGCTGCTCTACAAGTGCTTATCCTGTGGTAATGTTGACAGCCGTGTCCAACAGCAACCACTATCCTCCTGTGCTTTCCTACAGCAATTGCTGCTTCTGGGTGAAGCTGCTGGTATGGTGCAGTTGCCTGTGGGAATGCAGTTTCAAACCTGCTGTTTTATCAACTCAGATACATCAAACCTTCCTCTGCATTAGCTATCACAATGCTGATCTAGATAAGTGCAAAATGCAAGACAAGCAGAGACACAGCATTGAATAAGAGTCAAACGGTATGCTTCCATTTGTTGTGTCGGCTAGGATGCCACATCACAGACATGAGCTCCTCCTCATAGAGTTTGAGCCGTTCTGTTGTACGACTCCTGCTCTGCTGCTCCTCAAGGCTGTCGCGCCTTGCCAAGACTCTCAACAGATCTGTAGCATCTTGCATCGACACAAACGACAGCACATTGTCGTTCCAGTACTGGTCGATCTTATCAGATAGGCCATCTTCCAACAGGTGGCTGATGGAGGTTGGCCTGATAGCTGCACCAGTACCTGTGTCTGAGATCATAATCTCTAGGTGAGACGACCGCATCACTTCGTATGGCGGTTGCTCAGCAGGCCATGCTGTCATTGCTGGCAGGAACGGATATGAATGCCGGACACCGTCATCTGTAGTAAATGCACAGTGCACGTACCATCCCGCCTGCACTGACACCCTGAGTTGCAAAATATGAAAGAGGAACGGTCGCATCATACCCAGGGCAGAGACCGGCTTGAGCTGTGCCAGCAGTGGTAGTGCAGCGTCATATGTGGCCGCTGTTTCCCTCTCGTACTGATCTCGGCTGGCCGACCATGGCGGCATGTCCCCCTTGCAGCCTGGGTAATCAGATGCAAAAGCGCAATAGGCGTTGGATGTTGGCGTCTGCAGCTGCCATTCTATGCTGCTACACGACTCATCTTACCTAGCGAGTTGCAGAACCCTCTCAGTGCGCGACCCCTCCTTCAAGGCTCCACTGAATGCCGCTGCTCCAAACCTTCCGCCTCCTGTCCCTTGATGCCTAGTCAAGCAGTTTGGTTGTTTGTGGCCTTACCACACACCACCATACCCACTTTGTTCTCAAACCTCCAAACCTCCAAACCTCCAAACCTCAACACCTCAGAACCTCCAAACTTCACCACGAAAGCAGCAGAGAAGCAACACCAGTAGAAGCGCGGTGCACAACAAACACTGCTGCTAGTGCAAGGCTTTGACATTCTAGGCAGCTCTCTACCTCCTCAAGCACTGGCGCCAGTCTGTGCGCTCGGCACCGTTATCTACAGTAACGCCATCCCCTACATGAGGCTGCTGCTGCGGCAGGTGGTGGCGCTGTAGTATTCTCTGCATCAGATGGTACAGCCTGAAGATGTACCACATACCCCCCATCAGCTAGTGCCAGAGAGCGACCGCTCGAGCTGAGATGGCGGTGGCATTGCACGTGGCACACGGAGCTCAGGTCAGATGTAAATTTTGACTCCTTCATATTCTATTCTCATCAAAGCTTTTTTCTGCTCTGGTGCTGCTGGTGTCGTGTGGCTAGTGGTGGGTTGCAACTCCAGCTTTGCATCCGTCAAATACTTGACGGCGCAATCTATGACGCCGTTTGCTTCACTTGGTAAAAAGGGCATCAGCTCGCTGATTACCAGTGCTGCAACTGCTGGCCATGCCTTATTCAAGCTCATGACCGGTACTTGTCAATTCCGCAAGAGAAATTGCCTCATAACACGCTTTGTAGACAAAATATTGTTGCAGTAGAGTAGATGCTGAATGGCGCCGCGCAAGTCACCTCGCCGATTAGCCAGCAAGTCACCCCGCAAGCCCAGCAGGTCCTCTCGCAAGACACCAAAGTCATCACGTAAGGGTCGAAACGCCACCCCTCGCACTCATAGCGCCGTGACCATGCTGACAAAGGCGGCGAAGGAAGCAGCTGATGCCGTCGCGCATGAGCTCAGCAAGGAGCTCAAGAACCCTAAAAACATCAAGGCCATGTCAGACCAATTACAGAACGCCAGTGCGGCCGTGATCAAGCATGCAGAAGCTCAAATGGCTGACATGTAGTGCAAAGTGCCTATTTGAGTAAATCAAATGTTAACTATGGACACAACATGTGCTATAACGCTGAAACTTCACTGGCAACGTATACCATTGGCATGCTCGGCTGCTATGCGCTGTACAGGTACAGACTTTATGCTGAAGCAATGTTTTTCGCATGTGTAGTTCAAATGCAGCTCGGTGAGTTCATCTTGCACATGAACAATTCTTGCAACGACTTGAATGTGATAACGACACATTGTCTGATCCTGGTCAACCACTTTGAGCCGATATCACTCTGGATCGGCATACTGCTGGCGAGGCGTCGCACCATGCCGGCTTTTGTACACATCATAATGTGCATCTTCCTTGTGGTGTCTGCAGTTTATACGAGCTTTGTCACCAATAATGGCTGCACTGTGGTTACTCCAGACTCAGGTGGTCACTTGTACTGGGCATGGAACAATGCAGCTCACTCGAGGGTATACTACATGTTCTTCTTGTGCTGCCTAGGCATGATGGCTGCATATGGCCTCGAGTATGCCCTGTTCTTCACCTCTATGAATTTCATCAGCTACGCCTTCAGCTACTATGTATACGGACCTACAAAGACTGTGGGGGCTCAATGGTGTTTTCTTGCTGCTTTTGCACCATGGATTACCCTGGCATTTGTAGACGTGGAAAAGCGCGGTCATCGAGACATGTTGCGGAGGTTAACTACGTCAACGCCCGTCACCGAAGTGAAGCGGCTGACAAGCAAGATCTTCATGCTTGATGAGTAGCGCTGTGCGTGCATTGCAATGACAGTGACGAAGAAGGCATCTCTCCAACTGATTTCTGATGCTTCGCAGGTAACAAGTACTGTGTCAGCAGTCGGCAGTAAGAAAGGCAGAACACCATGTAGAAATTTACTGCATGGTATACGTGTTTCCTGGCACCATATTGAGGGGGAATCATTGACTGTGATATGTCCTTGATTGGTCCATTACATCTCAAGCTTGAGGCGAATCACCAGCGCGATCAATCTCTCCTGGGCATCAGGCTTGAAAAGGTCGACCGTTGTAGTGTCGGACAGAATATCCTCATTGTTGGTTTTGGACCAGTTGAAGCTCTCGTGCTTTACTTTGACATTACGTGCCGCATAAACACGTGCGGCTGATATGACTGACACGTGTGTGCGATTTCCACTGGCATCCTTGTAGAATGCAAACACCAGATCACAGTGTTCATGATGGGGGTGTTTCTTGAGTTTGATCTGAAATACTTTCTTGGTAATGGAGGCCGTCTTCACACTGATGCGGATGTCTTCATTGTTTAATCTCCACACTATGTCCACTGTCTCATTCTGTCGCTCCGGTGCTCGCAGCGACTGAAAGCCAACAAGCGCAGCCAGAGCCTTGATGTTGAGCACCTCTGATGCATGGGTTAAGGCCACGCATGTGTTTGGAGTCTTGGGCCCCATGGCGAACCACAATTGCTCACTCTCCCAGACCGCCCTCTCCTGCACGAAGTTGATAAACATCACGCGCATACGGCAAAGCCGTGCATCATCATCAAAGCCGACGACGTAGCGATTGTCGCCGTACTTGTCATTCTTGTCTTTCCGAGGACAAGGTTTTAGGCTGGGGCAAGGCAAGTCGGCGGCAGATCTGTATAGAAATATCTGCTCTACCACCACCTCGGGGACAGCGTCAAACGTGTTCATCTCTTCCAGCGCTGCATCTCTGTCGGCGATCGTGAAAACTACGCCGAGAAGGATGTGTCCCTCATAACACCCTCCTTCCTTGCCGTCTTTTCTGTCTACATTCAAGTTAACCTGTTTGCCCTGTCCTCCAGTACCACTTTTGACCTGGCAGCCGGCGTACAGTGGATTTTCGCTCGTCCTCAATCGCATCTGAAGATCAGCTCCTAAACCGTCCGGCAGTGGTGTGGTCTCCACGAGTCCGTCTGGGTCAAGCATGAGCATCGCGGCTGCGATAGCACTCGATTCGTGCCAGTTTTTCTGGCCCAGGTCAAGATCCTCCATGGTCTTTGACTTCTTTGCCTTTGTTGCCGCCTTTTCTTCCTTTGACGGAGCATCTGGTCGGTGGTTGCCACTCATGATGTCGTTCAATCTTATCGGGTTCCTGCCGACGATGCGAAGCATCCGCTTGCTGGGCGGAACCGGTGCCTGGGCATCCCAGGCGGCTTCGTCCTCTATGACTTTGAACCCGCGTTTCTTTGCCTCCTCGACAGCCTTGTCATATGTGTACGGCCCCTCTGTTGTCCGCTTCTTTTTCCTTGAGTGCTTGCGCGCATTGCGCTCATTGTTCACCTTGTCTCGTGTCTTGGACTGTGTGGCGACCATGTTGCGCGTCTCAGCGGTTATTGTGTGTGTGAGAGTGAACAGTGCGTGCACGCTTGATATCCACATATTTATTGCGCGCACCGGGGCGCACAATATTTGAATATACGAATCTCATCCTTAATATATATTGCACAGCCCATATTCCATTTAAATACGTGAAACCGAATAGCACTGGTCCTTTTGAATGCAAATCTCAACTCCAACCACTGCTATTGATGGTGCCTTCTTGCTGCTTTTGCACCAAGATACTGTTCATTTGCAAATATATGTTATCAGCGTACAAGACGATACATTGATGGCATCACTTGCAGTGCAGATAGCATTGGAGAGCGACTTCCTGCTCCATGTGCAGCCTGTTTGGCACCCGACTACGTGCTTAGTGTGCAAAGAGTGGAACCGCGCTCATGCAGTCCAGAATGTGCCTAGAGTTATGCTCCCAGACACCTTGGACGATCTCATTGACGCTGTGTGCCAGCAGATGCCCCTGGTGTCTGCTGCCATCAAGTACGTGTGCCGACCTGCGCTGATAGAACACCTGTGTCAACGAGATGCCATCATGTATTTCGATAAACTGGGTGAGCTTGTGCATGCATGTTTTGACTCTAATCAAGAGTGTTTTGATGAATACTATTTCCAGTATGCAAAAAGGACGTGGACGATGCAACACGGCTTTGTTGCGTGGCTTACGTATGTCATGCAGCCTGAGCAGCAATATGTGATGCGACAGCACGAAACACACGCTATCATTGAGGCAGTGATGAGACTTGCGGAACCTGCACTGTTTAAGCAGTTGATAACGATATTCAAAAGTGCTGTAAGCAGAGATTACAAGCATTATGCATTTGC
This sequence comes from Tribonema minus, assembly GCA_017506865.1. Taxonomy (NCBI): domain Eukaryota; class Xanthophyceae; order Tribonematales; family Tribonemataceae; genus Tribonema; species Tribonema minus. The sequence continues at coordinate 810,682 of JAFCMP010000090.1, read as the reverse complement.
CCGTGCTGTGATCGAAACTGAGTGTGAGGACGATGGCTTGGCCTCCTGGGCGCTGTCTGTGTTAGACGATGATGCTACTTCTGATGATGAGTATTTCATGCCATCTTGAGCACCTCCACACTGTCGTTCACCCACGCTTCCCAACTCTGTGTTCTACCATGTCCTTCGACAGTGCAGACTCTCAAGGTCTGAAAAATAAAGTCCCCTTTAGGCAGGTTTAGTCTAGCTTGACTTGGTGTATGGAAAACGCCTATCACATGACCAAAACCCTGAAGATCGAAAGTGATAAATCGATAGCCTTCGATATTTGCATTGTACGTAACATCCATCTGTGTTTCAGCTCTCAATATGTATAAATATATAAACTATGCAGGCGTCTCTGCACCCTCAACAGGTGACCACCGCAGCTCTTTCGTTGACCTGCTGCAGCTACATGTGCGTGCAAGCTCAAGGCAACGATATAATATGTCATATACTCTAGGGCAGTTGACACATGTCAGTGCTGCTTGAACTAACACACCACGATCCCGTCTGCTTCCTCCTATGCGCCTACGCTGATCGTCCTATGGATGTCAAGCGATTCCTGACAAAAGAACGGCTCAAGAAGTTTAATGAATTTCGTGGCGTTCCATTGCATGTGATGCGCAATCCAGTGACGCATAGAGCACCATTCTGCAGCTGGAACACTCGTAATTGGTTGCTGAAGCAAGGCGTCATTTTCGATGAGGAGACGCTCAAAGCTTGGGTGCGTGATGCTGTCTTTCGAATTCACCCCTACCTCTGGTATTATTATCCTGAGCTCAACCGTTACGCTCACATGCAACCTGAAAACGTCATGGCAGCTCACCTTAAACGCGCATCTGAGCTACGTGCAGACAGGTCAAACTTTTACAAGGCATATCGAAAATGGGTGACTGGCGTGCACGGGCGAATTTGCAACATAGATGAGACTACATGGCAACTAGACAACCAGACAAAATCGAAAAAGAGAAAAAAGAAGCATGTTGACGGTGATGCATTATTTTCGCGATTGCAGCCTGACGTGCTTGTACTTATCGGCACATATCTGTGAGCCCCAACGGCGTCAGTGTTGGCAGCAGCTCCTGCATCTGTTTGAACTTCTGTTCACTGCCAGGCTGGAGCAGACCCTGCAAGCACTCTGCAGAGACAAATTCCTGCACTTGCGGCATCATGACCTGAACATGAAACTCATACACCTCATGCGGTGTAGGAGCATATGCAAAGTTGCTGAGGTCAAAACATGTCGTACCAACGTCCATGTAGACACGGCCGTTGGATAGGACGAAGTGATCGAGGAGGAGGGTCTCACCACAGTGAAAGCCGCCGAGCGATGCAAAATCTTTAATGCATTGAAGCACCTGACTCCACATGGTGTTTCGCAACTCCTGGCTCGCAATGGCTTCCATCGCTTCTTTGACTGTGCACTCCTTGCACTGAGTCATTGTAATCTTTGCCATAACTGTGCCGGGGTTAAGCTTCACAGCTTTGCACATTGTCTTGATAATGTCAGCAGTGTAAAAGTAATGTGCGTCCCTGTGCTCCAACACAAAACTCTGGTGCGCCTCGCACCGTTTCCTCATTTCTTCGCACATCAAAGTTGCAGGTATAGGTCGGAGCCCGCAGTATGATGGCAGAAGAAGCCGGTCTGTCTTGCCCGTGCGTCGGACCTTTTCATAGAAGGCTATTTCATCCTGGTCCATATGCCCTTCACTGTAAACGACCTCTGCAAGGAGAGAGGGTCACGGCGTTAGTATGGCTGGCATGTGTGTTTCGGCAATCAACAACAGAGCGAGCGATCGCACCACGTACCCGTGGCGCCGCCGCACCCCTTTAGTGCGATGCGCAGTCTCTCTTCCATCTTCACCGCATCGTAGGTCTTTGTCACCTCCATGGCTTCAGGGTGCTGCTGCTGCAATGAATTTGTTGCTGGAAGCAAACGGTCGGATGCGTTAGAACGCAGTTGCATTCCAACGCTTGAATCCCGGGGTCCGGAGTTTGATTATTATTTGCCGATCCCCGAAGATTCAGCATTTAATTGGGCAGCAACACCACATGCACATGCATTCACAACCTCTGGCACTGTTGCTAGTGTGTTGCTTGCGTGATCTGCTCAAGATGCTCAAGGCTGGTGGCGTCAAGTCTGGAGCGGTGGCTAAAGCCAGGGCTATCGGTCGCGCGCGTCCTATGAGGGCTGGCAAGGCGGATAGCGATGTGAGTTCTAAGATACTGACGGCTCCGTACGACATGTTCAAGGATCTGGTGACACGCTGCCCCGAGTTTGTGGAGGCCATCTCAACCCTCGGGCGCCCCCTGCGCGTCGCCACCATGTGCAGCGGCACGGAGTCCCCCCTGCTGGCCCTGGGCATGATAAGCAGAGCAGCTAAGGAGGTATATGGGGTCGACTTCAAGATCGAGCACATATTCAGCTGCGAGATTGAGCCGTTCAAAGCTTCCTACATCCAGCGCAACTTTGCGCCTCCTCTCCTGTTCCGCGACGTGCGCGAGCTGGGGAATGAGAAGGTTACCACTGCCTATGGCGCTATGATGGGTGTTCCAGGTGAGGTGGACATGCTCATTGCGGGGACGTCATGTGTCGACTACAGCAATCTTAACAATGAGAAGAAGAGCATTGACGGTGGAGGTGAGTCGGGACAGACCTTTCACGGTATGCTCAACTGGGTAAAGAAGCACCAGCCTCCCATTGTGATTTTGGAGAATGTTTGCTCTGCCCCTTGGGAGAGCGTCGTGCAGCGTTTCAAGAAGAACGGCTACAGTGCCGGTTTTGCTCGCCTGGACACCAAGAACTACTACATACCCCACACGAGGACTCGCGGCTACCTGTTCGCGAGCCTTGGGGGGGACGCTGATGTGCCTGGTGCATGGAAGTCGATGGTCAAGAAGCTTGAGTTCCCCAGCAACAGCACGCTGGAGGCTTTCTTGCTTCCTAACGACGACCCGCGCATAGCAACAGCTCGTGCCAACCTCACCAAGACCTGGGATGCCAACAAGACGCGAGCTCGCGTCGACTGGTCGAGGTGCGAGAGCCGCCACCACAGGGCTCGTCTGGAGGAGGAGCTCGGCTCCAAGCGCCCACTGACTGGGTGGGAGGAGGGTGGACTGTGCACACTGCCTGACTTTGCGTGGCATGACTGGGGGCTAGCACAGGTGAGTTCCATATCAAAAGTGCAGATCATTGTCTGCACATTCGATCACGTGCTGGTGCGAGGGTGAGAATTTGATGGCGCAGTGGCCATCGTGTCGAAGCTCATAAGTGCAGTCTCTCATGATGATGAACTTGTCTTGCATATATGCAGCTGGTGTCAGCTGTGGTAAGCACACCATATCGTACGCTTCAGGAGGAGAAATTTCCTGTCCATTCACATCAACAAAGTATACACATGCCATACGCTCATCTAATCGCTGTACCCTCACACTCAAGCAACCAGTCACGTTCAGAGAGCATGCACCATCGTAACCGTAATTTAATGTTTTGATCATTCCTGACGTAGCCCCCTTCCCCTCTTGTGTACATTTTTTGCTCGATTTCGCTTGGTTTGCAGACAGACCGCGTGCTCGACCTCATGGACATCAATCACATCAGGATGGCAAAGACCGGAGTGGATTCATGCTACAAGACGTTGGTGTGGAACCTGTCGCAGAACGTCGACAGGAGCACTGCCAGCAGCAAGATGGGAATATGCCCGTGCCTGACGCCGTCCATGGTGCCGTACATAACCAACCGTGGGGGCCCTGTCATCGGGCTGGAGGCGCTGTCGCTGCAGGGCATACCTGTTGATGACCTCATCCTGACGAGGGAGACAGAGGATTACCTTGCTGATCTTGCCGGCAACGCCATGACCACAACTGTGGTGGGAACCGTGATGGTGGCGGCGCTCAGCCTGTGCATTGAGGGCCTGAGGGCAGCCCCCTGGGCCAATGCAGCCGTACGAGCTGCTGAGAGTGCCATGGAGATTGATGGTGCTCAGACGCAGCTGCTGATCAAGGAACATGGTGCCACGCACAAAATGTCGTTGGACCTGCGCCCTGCGGACTTGTCGCCTCTAGCTCCCATCTTCGAAATGGCGTGCAGGAGTGCGAGGATGTGCTGCTGCGAGGGAAGGGACAGCGTCAGCGACAGCTCCATCTTGCTCTGCTCCGACTGCGGCCACACGTGCTGCTCGCGGTGCGCCGGACGCCCGGAGCATACCTACACTGAGGTACAGGTAGAGAGGGTATCGCCTGACAGTTTTCGCAAGATGCTGATCCGCTACATCCCCATGATTGTCTGCTTTGACTTCACAGAAGACGCTTACAGTGCTCTCGGCGGCCACTTCTACTTTACCACCCTTGAGCGCACGGTCGCTTGGCGGGTGGTATACACATCACCATCAAGCGGAACGCGGCTCGAGCTCGTCATTCGCGGCGGCAAAGCCGAATGGATGGCGTACGCTGAGAACGCTTGCGCAGGAGGTGGCGATGTGGAGTGTGCAGCATTCGCTAGGATGAAGCTGCGTGACGATGCCACGTCATTCATCAGCGGAGGCATATGGGAGGTGCGCGATACCGGCATAATCGTGAAGCGCCCCCTGCGCATCGAGGGCACTGGGGAGCGTGTGGACTCGTGGGAGACTATACTAGGGCTCCAGGGGGACGGCTTCTCCGACAGGCAGCGGTGGAGCGAGGTGACTGTGTCAGGTGACCTTGAGGATGTGTGCGGAAGGTATATGCTGCTGCACAAGTGTGGTGGTGCGCTGGGCATGTTGCATAAGCGTGTGGGTGAAGACACGCAGAGCATGTTCATGTTCATTGACCCAACACGTTGCGAGCAGACACAGGAGGACAAGTTTGTGTTCTCCCACACTCCAGAGCGCCTCGACTACAGCCAGACCCGCGACATCATCGCTCACCTGCCGGCGGGCTGGCGCATAGACGACGCCGGAGATGAGGTGCTGTCCACCAGGTACAGCTCTTGGGAGGCAGCGCCCGCGCTGATCATGCGTGCTTCCACATGCGAGGCTGTCGTGTCTCAACCTCCTGTCGCCTCACACACTGCGGCGGACGGCGGATGTGCGGAGTCTATCGTTTGCTTGACCTGCAGTGTGCCGTTGCTGGCGGAGGAGGATGCATGCATATGGGGGGAAGCGGGCACATGGACGACAATCGCCGCCAAGAGCTTCAGGTCAACGTTTTCCTCCTTGGCCCATATCACAGAGCGCCTCAGCCTGCCGTCCCATGTCACCCAGTGGTCAGAGGAGCATACGTCAGATGGCACGCTGTGCACCTCCTGTGCACCCCGGGAGCCCTCGCTGCGGTGGGTAAGAACGTCCCGCGGCAAGCTCGAGCCGGTGGAGGACATTGTTGAAGCCGGCGTTTTCGAACAGACGCTCAAGAAGCGCCCTGCCGCTTTTATAGCGCAAATAATGCGCGATGACGAAGCTGGCGCCGGCACCTTGCGCATAGCCATCAATGGAGCCACCTTGATGCACCGCGCGGCGGGCGCGCTCAGCAAGGTGACGAGGAACACGCCCATATCAAGCTCATGGCGGGTGGTGGAGAACTGCGACAGGGCCACACCGCTGCCGGTGTTTGCTCTCAGCAGCAACCGCAGCGATCCTCCATCTGACCAGCCTCCTCACTTTTCCAGGTTCCAGCTTCGCCCTGAGCAGCTGCGTAGCTTGAGCTGGATGATCAATCAGGAGCGGAGTGAGGACCCTTGGGTCGAGGAGGAGGTCTGCGAGGAGCTGGGGGCGCTGGGATGGAGGGCCGAGGGGCGTGCGCAGCGCCTGGTACCTGTCAAGGGTGGCGTTCTGGCTGATCAAGTCGGCTACGGTAAGACTGCAGTGACGCTCGCCTTGATTGATTCCATGCCTACTTCATGCCCACCTGACGAGTTCGGGCGCGTGTCGCTGAGCGCCACCCTCATTATCGCCCCGCCTCACCTCATGAAGCAGTGGCCCTCAGAGATCATCAAGTTCACGGGCTCGTGCCTGCGGGTGAAGCTCATCAAGACTCTGACAGACCTGTCGAGGCTCACAGTGTCCGACCTGCAGCACTGCGATGTGGTGGTGGTCGCTGCGACAGTCTTCAGGAGTGACCTGTACTTTGACAGGTATATCAAGTTCACAGGGGGCAAAGAGCTGCCAGCCCGATATGGACGCATGTTTGAGGCCATATACAGGGAAAACCTCGACAGCATGCGCACCAGGGTTGAGTGGCTGAAGACAGGTGGCGAGGGGGGTGTCGCTCGCTTTGCAGATGCACTGCGGGCAGATGAGGCAGAGCGCGATGTGCCCGAGGACCTTGACGAACAGGACGGCGAGGTGCAGCACTTCAAGAGCAAGAAAGCAGCATATGCCAGCGACAAGAGGAAGCAGAACACAGCTGCCCCCCTCGGAGATGGTGGCGCTCGTAACAACAGCGACAACACCGTCTCTGATCAGCCAGTACCTGCGGAGAAGCAGCGGCGCACGCGCAAGACGCCGAAGCGCGCAGACCCATTCGCCATGGACAAAATGCTATCGTCATGGGAGTTCATGACCAGTCCCCCGCTTGAGATGTTCAAGTGGCAGCGCGTTGTGGTGGATGAGTACACATACCTAGCAGGTGAGGACAGGATGGCGGTCACCAGCATCAGTGCTGTCAACAGGTGGTGTCTCAGCGGGACACCGCCGACCTCGTGCTTCGAGGACATCAACGGCACGGCGGCTTTCCTGGGAGTGGTGCTGGGTGTCAGCGAGCCGCGGCGCAACAGGAAGGACTTGACGCTTTCAGAGAAGTTTCGGTACTTTGAGCAGGTGAACACGCCAGCATGGCACCGGAGGCGGCATGACATTGCGCAGGCCTTTCTCGACAGGTTCGTGCGGCAGAACATTGCAGAGATAGATGAGATCCCACATGAGGAGACACGCATTGTTGTCACCCTGCCATCAGCGGAGAGGGCCATCTACATTGAGCTAGAGGCTCACCTTCAGGCGCTGGACATGAAGTCGGCCAAGACGATAAAGTCTGGCAAGGTGGCCACCGGGGATCGCGATGTGCGCCTGCGCAGCATACTGGGGTCATCAGCCACACCAGAAGAAGCGCTCATCAAGCGGTGCGCGCACTTTGATATCGAGGGCGGCTCGGAGTCAGCAGAGGAAGCGTGCCAGGCCATAGTTGACCTGAGGTTGGAGCAGTTCAAGTCATGCATTGAGGATCTCAAGAAGTCGGCGATGAAGGCACGCGGCATGCGCCTGGCCATCATTGAGCATGATCCCGAGTATGAGACCGACGCGTCAGACCCGTTCTCGAGGTGGGTGTCCAGCCTGCGCGGCGATGCCGGAGTCGGAGACAAGGAGTGCGGAGCCTTTCTATGCAAAGAACTTGAGAACATCATGTCTGCGGCGGTGCTGCCATATGATGAGGACGATGATAAGATCGATATGGTGGACAGGAAGTACAACCTTCGAGAGGTCGTCCACGACCTGAGGCGTCTCACTAAGGAGCTGGTGGGGCGCATGCGCAGCCTGCGGTACTTCAGAGCGGTGAGGGACCTGCAGAACACACAGGATGCGGTGGCATGCCCTGCATGCGCCCAAAGTTCCACAGAGCTCAGCATACTTTCAACTTGCGGCCACAGCGGCTGCTTCTCCTGCCTCATTGAGCACGCTGAGAAACAGGAGTGCTGCACGGCGGGGTGCGCCGCGCCTGCACGAGTCACTTCCGTGGTGAAGGCGGCTGACCTGGGGTGCGAGTCATCCACTACTTCAGGGCGTTTCGGAGCCAAGCTGACGACCCTGATCGAAACCATACGCGGCATACCAGCGGAGGAGCGCATACTGCTGTTCGTGCAATTCGCGGACCTGATGCAGGTGGTGACTGCCGCCCTAGAGGACTCTGGCATCAAGGCGCTTCAGCTCAAGGGCAGCGTACACACCAAGACATCCGCGATGGAAGCGTTTCAGAAGGAAAGTGGTGATGTGCGCGTGCTGCTTCTCGATCTTGCGGGGGAGAGCGCATCTGGCGCCAACCTCACTGTCGCCAATCACGCCATGTTCCTGCACCCGGTCCTCCTGCCCACTGCTCAGGAGCGCACAGCGGTGGAGACGCAGGCCATCGGGCGTGTGTTGAGGTACGGACAGACGAAGACGGTCAAAATCTGGCGCTTCATTGCGGCAAACACCATCGACACAGACCTGTTGAAGTCAGCGTAGGCATGCACACACACAGCACTCGCGCTTGCGTATCAATACATGTTGTACAACAAAATCTCTTGTTTCATGTTTGTTGGTGACAAACTGCATTGAAAATATCTTTGCACTTTGCAACACTGCCGTTGAAGTATGACCCTTACAGTCACACTGTCAGCCACAAACTTGACAGCGTATGGTAACTACAGTGGCGCCGTCACAGTTAGTGGTGTTACTGGCGCTGCTGGCCCGTACTCATATGCTTGGACCGATGCTGGCGTAGCTTCTACAGCCACCTCGCAGTCAAGGACATATCTTGCTGCCGGCGTGTATTCTGTCACAGTGACTGCTTCAAATGGTACGACGGGCTCAGCTAGCGTGACGTTGACTCAGCCCGCTCCTGGTCTCGTGTTGCTAGCAACTCCGGTCAGCATAAATGCTTCTTGGTCTAGGGTTGCCGGGGAGCTGACCTACAAGGTCAAGTGCACTAGGACTGGTGACCTTACCGACACGGTTGTGGTAGGCAATACACGTGCAAACACTTTAATTATTCGAAACCTGTTGCCCTCCAGTCAGTATACGGTGAAAGTGTATTCCTCCTCAACAGGTGCCCCGCCTCATGCATTGAAGTACACTGCAGTCACCAACACTACGGTGAACTCAGTCGGCAATTTCACAAAGACATCATTTGTCCCTGCACAGGCGGCACCTGTTTACGATCTCTCATATATTGCCAATTCGACCAACGCCGTGAATATTGCTTCTGTCGTCGCGACAGCGTTTTCGAGTGGAGACCGTCTAGCTGTCAAAGCCGAAGTGAGCAGCAGTCTAAAGGCTGTGACTCCAAAGGTCGCTCAAGTTGGATCAACTACCACAGTTCCTACTAGAGGCGATAGTGTTTACATTCCGTTCAGCACTACGGGAGTGACATCGCAGACAGCAACATTGTCTTTTGGCACCTCAAGCGCGTCCATCAGCTACGACAAGACCACCAACAATATTACGATTGGCGGCGTCACATACAGCGATGGTGACACATTCACGCTCAATTCGCAGCGATGTACCGTTATCGTCTCATGATAATTGTTATAGTGTTTCATGGCTTATGTCAGCTTGACACGTCCGCTGTGTGGAGACACATACGCAGAGGCAGTAGCATATCACCTAGCGTTGCCGGCAGGGACCAATAGCTTCACGCTGGATGACATGAGCAGAGTGACAGAAGCATTTGCAGCTGCACAGGCATGCAAACGCGCACCGAACATGCCGAATGGAGCATTTGTGTTTTTGAGTGTTCCAGTGCCGCATGTGATTGACCTGATATTGCATGAGATGAACGGCTATGTTGAACTTGTACAGGGAGAGTGCACGTGGCGAGTGTACTGCAAGGGTGCAGCAGCACCTTTGGCATGTGAGCAGCATTTGATACGCCGTGTCGTTGCAGTAACAACGTTTATGCGTGAGATCACGCAAACATTGCAGAAGCCTCTGTGCGTGACCGTGTTTTTGCTCGACCACCCAAAAGTGTATGACCGCTACAGTGGTCACAGTCCTTCTTCACCTGAAGTGCTCAACTCTGGTGTAACACCTGACTCCAATAACATTGTTGTGTACAGGTGCGAGGAGGTGGAAAAAGTGATAATGCACGAAATGATCCATGTAACAGGTGCAGACTGCATGACTGAAGGCAGGCGTCTCTTGATGTCGCGTGATCTGACTTGGTTCAACGTTCAGGGGGCTTACAATCCTATTGAGGGATTGACTGAAGCTATTGCGCAATTGATGATGTGTGTTGTCCATTCATGCGACACTGGTGAAGAAGTGATGAGCGCACTTGATGCACAGATCCAGCACGGCATGCAACAGTCAGCTCTTTTGTTACTACTCAACGGCGGAGGTCAAGTGCCATGGCGGCAGACAAGTTACGCGCTAGAGTACTTTGTATTCAAAACTGCAATGCTGGTCGCAGCGCGTGATGATGCAGCACTCATGGAACTTATGTTGGCACGCATGGCATCGGAACCGTCTACACCCTGCGCACAACTCATCGACATGTTTGGTGACACTATAAAACGCATGTGCGGATCGAAAGACTCGCCATTCATGCAATCCCTAATCGAAGAAACGAGGTGGGTGAGATGCTCAAGGTTTACTTCGATGAGGATGAATTTATATTGAGAGAAGAAAAGTGGCCAACTTTTCGAATTGGTCGCTTTCAAGTACGAACTCGGCACTGCCTATGCGTACTGCGAATGCTGGGAGAATGTTTACACCAAGCCTTTGTGCCTCATTCACCAGGGGCTGGTTACCGTCTACACAAGCAGAGCAGATGGCAACAGTTGGTGGAACAGAGTAGGCAAGAGCCTCAACATTCTGCAAAAGTTTGCGACATTCACTACTGTACCGAGAGTAGAAGAGCACGACTCGGTTACCATAAACATTAGTCAGGTCGCTGACACAGCTTGCGGGTCTCATTGCAAAGCTGTGCGCACAACTGATTATAGTTAAGAGCATGGCACAGACAGACATAATGGAATGCATTGTTTGCACCTGTTACTTTGACAGCACATTATATTGACGCTGCATCAAGCACTTTCTTGTGCTTGTCGACACAACCTTGACCAGCCCATTTCGCGTTATCACAGAATGATCTGCTGCCCTCCTTGCTTCTCAAACATAAGGTCGACCAGCCAAGGCAGACTAGGTGGCGGGTATTGCTGTAACCTGTAGCCGACACCCTTTCTGCTGCCCTCCTTGCTCCAATGAAAATCCTCCTTACCGTCCTCATTGTACACCTCGCTGCCTCTGATTGCAGAAAAGCCTTCCACAGCCGTACGCGTCTTGTCTAAGTACACAATCAGCACCCAGTCGCACTTGTGGTGGTCAGGGGCTGCGCTTTTGTGAAACTTGAAACTCACAGAAGTTCCATCTTTCTTTTTGTTGTTCATTACAGCAGTCTTTGCTGATATGCCCAGCGATGTTACACTCCGATGAAGCTGGAAATCTACTGCTTTGTTTTTGTCACTGGCCATAGTCATCATAGTGTTGTCGGGCAGCGCGTCCTTGATATGCTTGAACCCGAGCAGCTCTTTCTTGTGGTTTTTGGACACGTTGCGGTTTACATCGAGGCTGAACAATATGTCGTTCAGCGGGTGGTGTGGCAGATTGTGTATATATTGTAGCACAATTGCCCTACACGCCTTGCGCTGCTCCTCATCATCCATGCGAAATCGGATGTTTGCAAAAGCATCCTTCCACTTCGGATCGACCATTGGTGCCAGGACCTGACCCGGCAAATCGTCCTCATGAGAAAGCACGAAGACTTGGGTGACAATGATGTCACCGTTAACGCGTTTGAACCCTATTGCAATAAGGAGCTGTCCTTTGTACATGGTCTGCATGTCTGACTTTGAGAGGTGAAAATTGAACTTTCCACCATCTGTTGTACCACTTGCCTTGAGCTGACTCGCGCAGTATGCATCCACGGCCATGTCCTGACATTTCAGTGCCACATCCACGTTGACGCCATCCGGCGCCCAATGGTGCTGCAGCTCGGCTTTAAGATCCAAGACGTCCAGCAGTGCTTCGAATGTCTCTTTCTCGTAGTGATGCATTTGGCAATTACCTTTGGCTACCATGGCCATGCTTCGCTTTGCGTTCCCTGCCTCCTTGCAAGCGTTAATGTCATCGGCTGAAGCGTTCGCTGGCCTAGTGTTGCCACTTTGGAGGCCATTGAATCTTGGGGTGACAGTGCCGTCATCCTGAAGCATAGTGCACTTAGACATGCATCTCCCCTGCTGTTTTATGTGCTTGCGCTGCTTGTCGTCATCATCGTCAAGCTTGTAGCCCCACAACTTGTACGCTTTCTTCATCTTAACAAGCGTCAGTAATGTGCGCTTATCACTCGGTTTCTTAGCCTTCGTACATAGCTGGCTCTGCTTCTTGTTCTCCGCCGCATTGCATGGCACTTTAGTCATAGTTGTGTATGAGGGTCGGTCACAGTGGTTGTGAATGAGTGGCGCACATTGATGTGTGGCAACATTTAATTGTTGCGCAGCCTGACGTGATATATATATACATCGAATCTGATTCAGGACATTGGTGCGCATACATGGACTGAACCGTAGGCTTCAAAAAAATGCACTGGTACTTTCGATCTGCATCAAAACTGGCTGGCACCTTAAAAAATGTTCACAGAGAGTATAGGTATGCGAGCATTTTTTGCAGCTTTGAACTTTGTCAGTGCGTATGCTTTACACATGAAAGTCACCACTGTAACTACCTATTCACAGTTCTGCCGTGTCCCGATCGGAAGCGCTGTGCTGCTCCACTGTAACATAGGCACGCGCTGCGCTGAAGCTCTCAACTACTTCACAACTCTTTCTGATGAACCCAATGGTGCTTTATGCTACTCGGTGTGCGTGGGTTGCAGCAGCCAATCTCTCAAAATTGCCAGAACTTTTGGTGTCAACAGACTCCCTGCGCTTATTGTAAAGGGGTGCAGTGCAGCTAAGACAGGCATCACAATGAGAGATCTGGAGGTTGCGGTCAGGGGGCATGCGTTGTAAATTTCAATCAATTATGAAGTGTCGGACCCACTCACCATCATCCAGGGCCTCAAACACCATTTCAGTCATTTGCTGCTCATATCTAAGTCGCCAAGTCCCATTCCCAAACAGCAAGCACGCATCATTAGACACCTGTATGCCACCTGATGTGATGTTGATTGCACCGTTGTCAATGGTCAGTGAGTTTGAGGAGAATGCGTTTGCATGCCACGCATCGCCGATGACAGACAGAGCATTGCCCCCTGCCTCTGTTATTCCTGACGAGCTGACACTGTAGTCACCTGCTGTGGTGGCTGGAGGATTGACCGAAGCTCTAGGTGCCTCATCGATATAGAACCTGTTTCGAGCACTAGAACGGGTTGTAGGCGGGTTGCCGAGCGTGTTTGGCGCTGCTACACGTTCACGCGGCTGCCTCACCACAAATGTGTGCTTCAGCGACAAGCCTTGCCCATCCGTGACGGTCAAAGTATACATGCCGGCTTTAACATGGAGGCGTTGAGAGCCCACAGCGCCGTCTGACCATTTGAAGGTGTTGTTGCCATCACCACCAGTAACTGTGCTCGGTCCAATAATCCCATCGTCCTCCCCGAATTTGGAGCAGTTTGTGATGGCACCAGCCGTCAATGCAAGCATGTGTTTGATATACCCTGTACAACACATTTATTTGGCGATGTACGCCGTGTATCGACATCGCCAGCCGGGCACTTGTTGAGTCCCTCGGGGTCGTCACTACTGGCGCTGGTTGAGTATACCCCGCAGATGACGTTGCGTAACCGCTCTGTTCGGGGTCATAGGCCGCCTGTATTTTGAGATTCAGACACAGGTGATTCCAGAGGATTCCCGGAGCCAGACGCAGCCCGAATCCCGGTGCACAATAAATAGGCCAGAGTGCGGCAGTCTAGAGCAATCACATTCCTGAAAGCAGCAGCCACATCGCCTCAGAGCACCATGACCAAGCGCAGCCTCACCACTCAGCAGAGAGATACCATGGCCATGGCGTTGAAGGTGGCGATGGCTGCTGCCATGACAGTAATAGAGGCTCACAGCTCGTTCGACGAGGATTCAGACACTTCTGCTGCTGTTGCACCTCCCAAGCGTGTCAAGATGCACACCAAGTCTACGTCGAGGAAGCCAAGTGACCGGCCTCACACACCTCGCAACACTGACACCGGTGAGAGCCGCACACCTGCTGGTAGTGATCTGCCTGCAGGCAGCAATGTCTCTGTCGCAGCTGCCACTGAACGCGCAAGTAATACCACCTCTACAGAGAGCGAAGCCAACCCTGCCGCTGGTGAGTACAATCAGAGCACCAACCCTGCTGCAGGCAATGCGTCGCCCTCTGCTGTGGTTGCTGATCCTGTTGCCAGCGCTGCCATTCGCAACAGTGCCAGTGTTATCCTCAGCTCGGTCACAGCAGGAACGCCTGCTGCAGGCGGGCCCAGCAGGGCTACGCCTGTAGGCCTTTCTGCACAGCGTGCTCTTGAAGCGAGCACTGCCAATGCGGTGCGTGCTGATCCTACCACGCCTGGCAACATTGGCGTTCGTGATGGCAGCCCTGGCACCATCGTAGACAGCACAGCCAGCACAGCGGCTGGCATGGGAGCCAACACGCCAACCGGCACAGCAGCCGGCGCAGGAGGCAACACGGCAGCCGACATGTTAGCCAACACTGCAGCCAACACGCCAACCGACACAGCAGCCAGTACAGCCGACACGGCAGCCAAGAAGGAGACATTCCCAATGCCAGACGCATTCGTGTTGGGATACCCAGAAGAGGCGACACCGCAGGAGCAAATGACGTTCACGCTTGACTTCTGGAACAGTAATGAGATCGTAAAGAAGTGGAAGGCGACGACTGACGACATGTCAGCTCTCACACCAGGCGGGCTGAAGACTATCTCCATCAACAACATCACCTCACAGCAAGCACGGGTGCACGTCAAGAATATGCTGCGCCTCACCAAGAGGATCCTGCTGAGCTCCAAAGACGATGGTGAGGTGAAGATGCTTATCAGCTGGAATGAGAGGATTGTAAAGTTGTTTTTCGAGAACTGAGGGTGACGGGACGGTGCAGACGGAGCACTGTAAATACGAGTGCTTTCGCCAAGTTGCGTGTTGCCGTCTTGCGGTCTTGTTTGTGCTGCTCAGTGAGAATCAATGTGCGCTCTCATGCGGTGAAAACTCATCATCACTTGCGCTGTTGTCCGCAATCCATTTGTGTGCTAAGATCTGTTCGAGTGATGGGCGCTTAGTAGGGTCAACGACAATGATGCTGCGTATGAGGTCCTCTGCCTCTACGGATACTGTGTCTCTCGGCACTACATATTTGGCATGTTTGATCTTGATGCGAAGCGCCTCATGCAGATCATCATCGAATGGGAGGTAGCCCATAAGCATGACGTACAACAAAATGCCAAGGCTCCAAATGTCGCTTAAAGGGCCATTGTATTGGATACGGGACAGCACTTCGGGGCTTGCGTAGTGCGGAGTACCACATACTGTAAAGAACATGTCACCGTACTTCTGACTGGTGATGTTCGAAAGACCAAAGTCAGTGACCTTTATTTTTTCTCCATCATCAGTGACCATGCAATTCTCCGGTTTCAGATCTCTGTGTGTAATGCCATTGTCATGACAATGCTGTATTGCCTTGACAATCTGCACAAAGTACTTACATGCTAGAGGCTCCGGCAACGAAGTGAGATTTGCAATCTTGTCGTATAAATCTCCTCCCGACACATACTCACACACAAGGTATAGCTTTGTACCCCCTTTCAACACTCTATACAATCGAACAATGTTGTCATGGTGCAGCGACTTCATAACGCTGATTTCTCTCTTGATTTGTGTAGAGAGGTGGTTTCGATGGATGTATTTCAACGAGATGATCTTGATCGCAAACAGGTTTTCTGGGTGCTCTGTCTCATGCACTAGCACGACTTCACCTGAAGACCCATTCCCCAGCATTCTCACGACAGTGTAGGACTCAATCGTGTCACCCACTTTTGCCATGGGTGGCGGAGAAGTCATAATGTCCATGTTGTTTGGTACTATCAAAGGTTGCACAAAAATAATCTCAATCCTTGAGTAAGGTTCTCACACATGGAGTTCATTTTGGGCACCGCCCTGGGTGGTGTTCTTCTGCACATGTACTCCAAGTCGCAAAGTACTGATGACTCAGTGCTAGGTCCATTGGGCGAAGCCAGCATTGAGGGGCCCGCACCTGCAAACCCAGTCCTCATACCGCCTGCTCCTCCAGCACCCATAGCACCTCCTGCCTCAGGGCCCATGTCAGCTCCTGACTTCAAGGACCCGGAACATATTGCCCGCCCCGGTGCACCTGTGTTTCGAACGATTGCGTCGTCATACCCTACTCAAGACATTAGCGAGCCTTTCAGCAATGAACTGGACGGGCAATACATGAACTTCATGTCAACAATGCGGTCTGGACTCATAGCAAGGAAGGAAGCTGTCAAGCAGCGCATAGAGCGCATGAAGCAGGCAGAGATGACCTCTGAGGCTGCCAGAGTGATGAGAATTGTCGAGACTCCAGTCCCAGACCGTGACCCAACTCCAACATCCAGCACAAAGTATCCTGCATGGATGCACGCCACGACTGCTCCTCCACCAGTGAAAACGATCAGCGTGCTGCCGCTGCCACCGGCGCAGGACATATACGCCCGTGATGAGACACACCATCGTAAGAACCTCATGTCTACGCTTGTTGGCTCATATGGCAAAGCAGGCACATCTACATACAGAAATTGGGCACTCCCTGTGGATCAAGAATGGACTGGCTATGGTACTGGTCAAGGATCCATCGCGCCGAAGTGGGAGCGCCCCTCTTTTGTACTGGAACGCACTGACAAAGATGTCCAGCCCACGTTGCCCCCTCAGGCAGTGGCATCATCTATGCAACCATCCTTCCGGAGCCAAGAGAATGCTGCTTTAGGGGTGAGCCGGTCCTTCAACCTGCATGTAGACACCACAAACGCGCCAGGCGTTTACGCTGTCCCGCTCGGCGCTGCTGTTGTTGCTCCCTCAGTAGCTGGGCCAGCGCGGCAAACAACTCTTGGCATCGGGCCGCAGGGGACGAGTTTGGGGGTGCTGCCTGGAGGGGGCAAGAAACCTCAAGCGAGTATCCGCCTCAAGCAGGGTAGCATCAACTTTGACCCTTCTTCTCTGCCTCCTAATCAGATTGCTAAAGTTGCGCCCAGCTTTGCATCAGATGTGCGATTGTCAGATGATGCGCGTGTAGCATTGCTGCCTGCTGCAGATGCTTCAGGAAGAGCTGATCATCCTTTGGCGCCTGCAGCAGAAATGTCTGCTGACCCGGATCGGTACGCAAGAGACGATGCCCGCGACGCACGAGCTTCTATACTTGCAGCCACCACCAACACAATGTCTGGAGTAACGTCCGCGGCTGCAACACCTGCAGTGCAGAGTGGTCATGATGGCCTCAATTACCTCAGCAAGGAGGAGCTGGAGTCACGCACAGCTGCTCTCATGCGCCAGATGGACGTTTCTGGCGTGTATGCAGCTCCGGCACAGCCCGCTTCAGAGAGCGATCGCAGTGATGCAGTATACTTGCAGCAGGAGGCCATAAGGCTGAAAGCTGCAATCTTGCAGATGCAATCGTCGGACATGGCCGGTCTGGAGTCACATGCGACACCTGCACAGTATGAGGCAGGTGAGCGTGTCAATGAGCTCGTCAATCTGCAAGACCGGCTGGGGGATGTACTGCAGCGTATTGGGGTGACTTCTGGGAGGGCTGATGCTCCTGCCGCTCCGTCCGAGCTGGACCACTTGAAAGATGATGCTGGTATCAACCCACAGGAGCCTGATGGACGAGGTGCAAGTACAAGTAGTAAGGTCGGTGCGTATCACGGCACCCCTTCCAACCTCCGAGATCCCCAGGGATTTACATTTGCGCAGTCTGCGCCACATGCCGCTTTCGTAGGTGTATCTGTAGACCAGCCTCCTGAAGCTTCTCATGCTATGGTGGGATCGGGGCTGAGGACATCAGGAAATGCAGACGCGATGGCATATTCCACATTCAGTCAGAACGAGCAGCGTTCAGCAGAGGTGTCGAGGCTTGGCATGCGCGGCCCCTCGCCTGGAGTAAGAGAAGTGGACCACTGCGTGCCTCAAGGTAGAACACGCGAGAAGCTGGGCATGGCTGCCTCTGCATCAGCACCAGCAGAAGCGCCTGTGCCTGGTGAAATGGGGAGTGTGCAGAGGCAAATTGTTGACACACGCGACAAGGCAAGCGGACTAGGTTATGAGATGGAAAGGCTGGGATTTACTGTAAGTTCAGATATGCAATTCAAAGACTCTGTGTATGCTGATAGGGATGTGATTACTTTGATCCCTCCAGAAAGAGGGGGCGCTTCAGTAGAGGTTGTTTATGCACCACTCAGACAGAGCAAGAATATGCAGCTCAATCTGTTTGACAGTAGCAGGCAAACGCTGACGCCGATGGGCACGTCAACACCTACTGTGCGAGATGTGTTGCTCGGACGGAGAAGGAGTTGACTTTAGAAATAGTGCTGCGACGCGTCCAGCACGTATGGCCGTTCACTTTCTGTCACATCATTCATGTAATCGTCACCCGTCGTAACCCTCACTGCCTCCTTATTGACGCTTTGGTTTTCCTGGTACACTCTGTCATAAGCTTCCTTGAATTCAAGCAGCGCTCTGTCTTGAGCAGCCTGCTCTATGTCCACGCGAGGGCGAAGATTCTGAGTATAGGCCCAGTTTTCGGCAATATCATAACGATTATTACCATTGGCAGGGTCCTCACTGTGGTCACGTGGGGTTTCATACATGTCATTGAGGTCATAATCATAGGCCGGCTGCATTGGCAGAGCATGAGTCATGCCCCCCACTGCATTTGGCGCATCGATTCCACGTGGCTGAGAATCGCCGTACATGAGGGACAGTGGGCACTCACGTGTGTTGGAAGAGTGGCGACGATGAGAGGGGGATGTACGGCGTCGTGGCTTGTATGACTTTGCATGTGTCTGCACAGGAGTCTCTGGGAGGTGCTCGTTCTTGCTGTAGTGATCACTGTAGATCAGATTGAAAGTGTTTGCATCAGTCAGTGCGTCAGCGTCAGCATCAGGACCATCATCAGGATCCGCATCCTGGTACCTCGCGTCAGGGATCACAGTTCGATCACCTGACCGCATGTTCAGGTGCTGATAAGTTCTCATTGCATCATTCCTGAGAGCCATCCTGCTTTGTGACTGTTACATCTTGACAAAGAAAAAAAAGTTGATAAGGGAAGCATGAGGCTTCTTAATCTACATGTGCAGGCTGCAGATGGCGATGGCACCTGCACTTTGTATTAACCAGTGCATCAATACCATGTTGTTCACATGAGCAATGTTGAGAAATTAGGTTAGGTATCGCTGCACCTGTGTGAGGTTGACATCCTGCCGTGGCGATTTTGCCACCTCTACGCCGCTGCCAATCGCTCTTCCATTGCACTTGGAACACAGCGGGCAAAATTGTGCCTTTGCCTTGCCATCTTACAGCAGCAGCACCAGCTGCGCTGCACGTTTGCAGAGCTGTTGCAGGTGTTCTGCTTTTGGTGCTTTTCATGCCGACACAGCTGCTCTCCTGCTGTTGCTGCCGCTAGCCTGCTGTTGCTGCTTCTGCTGCTGATGCTGTTGCCTGTGTGTGTATCGGCCGGCGACGAGTTGAAGTTAAGTGTAGTTGAAGTAGTTTTGCTCTACACGCTTGCTGCAAATCTATACGCTCTACACGACCCGACGTTGAGCTGCATTATCTCACGACAGAAGATTCACATAGGCTGGCGGCACTGTACTACTTGAGAACAGGTGTGCCACCACCACAGTTGCAAGCGCACAGCAAACCTTGATATGGCACAGGTATTATTTGCAAGTGCCTACAGCAGCACTTACACGGCATATCGTGTCCAACATTGCAAATGTACTACTCAAGGTTGCAGCTTGCTGGTGTCCAGGTGTACCTGGACACATGGGGGAATATATACGCAATGGTGCGGGGGGAATATACACGCAACGGTGCGGGGGAATATATCCACAATACAATGGGGAATATACGTGGGGAATATACGGATGAATATATAGGCTTCAGGTGGAGGCTGCACAACCTTCACAAACCAGGCGATCAGACAAGACCGACCCAGCCAAGGTGTGTACACAAACACGTGCACACAGCCAGCGGCACTTGTGTATGTTGTTCTTGTTGGCATCAACGTAAGCTTGCAGTTGGGCGCGAAAGTCTAAATTTGAAATCAGCCGCAACGGTCGGAAGTGTAGCGCCCCCCGGGTCACCTCACGCGCTTGCCACAATTGTCATTCACACTACCTGCCATCTGCTGGCGAAGTAGTCTGTGTGAGCCTCCATACATCCTCCCGCACCGGCCCGTGTCGCGTCGCTACAGCTGCAAGGCGTGCCCCGCCAGGTGAGCGCAGGGATTCCTTGGTATTGTGCTATGCTGGTACCGACGGAGTAGCTCGACAACGTAGAAGACTTGACCACTCTGACAAGAAATAAGTCTAGCATGGCGGATTGAGCTCAGTGAGGTTGACACCAAGCGCTCACTTATGCTGCTGTGTCAAAAGATGTTGCCGGCTCAATCACACAAAGGCACATGTTACACACGTGTGGCAAATCCCGTGAGCAGCAACGCGTGTAATGACATTATGATATTAATCAACTATCTTCCGTCATTTCTGCTCTGTGTTGCTGCTCCAGTCAGACATGAACCGGATCGTGATCACGCCTGTCGTTGGACAAGGCGCAGCCTTCTACTTGGCCGAGCAGGCGCTGACCCAGAACTTCACGACGCCGGGCGCCATCTGGGACAATACGTTTAGGAACACAGGCCAGGTCGGTGATCTGTTCGCCTTTGTGCATGCCCCCAACGACATTGTCCAGGTGTTTAAGATCTTGGACATCACTCCACCTGGCACCGGACGTGTTTGGTGGAATGCTGGTTCAACCAGGGAAGTGCTGCACCTCAGTGCGTGCATTGCTACCACATCATGGACACAGTACAGGGACGCCAACGTGCAGGTGCAGCCAACGTACATTGTCCGCTCCACGTCTCGCATGCATCTGATTGCCTGATGCACAGCGCGCACATGTAAGCTATGATACAAGTGGGGTGCATGAGAGGATGCAAGGTCCATAAATGCAAATGGCAGGCCTGAGACGAGACATAATAAAGTTCTGTTGACAGGGCAACAGACTCTTCTGCCTTCACTGTTTTCCATGAGATTACGCTTCTTGGCACATCTTGCATTGTGAGGCACGCAGTGCTGGTATGATTACAGCAGCTGTATGCATTCCTGTGTGACTGCATGTGTGTTGGGCCACATCCAGAATGCACATGCTGCAGTGCCTACGCTTGTTGCATATGCCTGTTTACAGCAATTACATTGCTTTTTTCTTGTGCAAGGTACAGAATCGAATGAGTGCCAGGTTGGCTACATTTGATGACACTGCTCAGCGAAAGCTGGAATCAGTCTATAGGACATGGAAGGCAGAATTGGAACGTAGAGAGTTAGAGCTGGACAGAGCTGGACTGCAGCTGGTAAACGACAAGTGGCTTGCAGTTATCGAGAGAGAAATGTCACGTGTAGAAAGCACACGTACGCAGATACTGCAGAGCCTGTCGAAAAAAGCTCGAGATGAGCTGAAGGCACGTGAACGTGAGTTGGACAGAAAGGTGGAATCCGACTTGCAGCATGATGCTCGCTATAAATCTTTGAAGGAGCAGGTGGAAACAGACAAGCAGCGCATTCAGCGGGGCAAGAAGGCTGTACAGGCCATGAACAGCCGCAGCTGGACAGAGATTGGACAGGACTGGTTGCACTCAGTGAAGACACTTCTGAGCCGCAAAGCTGATGCAAAGCCACTCAGAGAGCTCGCCGATGAACAAAAGGTTTTGCAACAGAGCGTATTGACGTTGGAGGTCGGCCTGCAGCAGAAGCAAGAGCATCTTGCAAACCTCAAGCGAGTTGCTGTCACTGAAGCGCACACAGCTTTCATGAAGGAGCGCATTGCCGCTGCAAACTCCACGTCCACAAAGCTGTCGCAGGAAGTGGTCACTGCCCTCAATGAGTTGTCTGCATTGGTGAAGGATGCAGCTAGCGCAATCATATCGGCCCGGGAAGCAATTCATAGACACATTAGCGCCATGAATGAAAATCTTGCCGAGCTGGCTGATGCGGTGATGACTCATGCTGACAATGTGCATGCACTCATAGCAAAGTATGAGTCGATGCATATAGATGTTGCACACAAGCAGGGTTCAGCAGACTTTATGATCATGGTACTGTCAGCTCTGCATACGTTGCCCCCCATGCAGAAGCCAAGAGTGATGGAGAGTCGCTGCGGTCTAGCAAAGAAAAGCAACTACCGTAAGATGAACTATGACTTAGGCTCATCGACCTATGATCCCGAGTACGGCAGCGATGAAGAGGATCGTGACAACACAGGCAAGGCATACCCTTTCGAACCAGAAACGTATCAGCGGGCAGTCGCTCAAATGGCAGCGCCTTCATGGCACATGAACTTGCTCATGTACTGGGGGCCTGGTTCAGGTAAGACTTGCGCAATTCTGTTGGGTCTGCAAAGGGCAGCTCAGTACTATCTTCGACACCCACCACGGGACAAATATGGCGTGCCAGTAGAACCAGGTGCCCTGATTCTAATGCAAAATACTGCTGGGCTAGAAGAGTATTTCAGCGAGCTCAACAAGTTCTGCATTGACAAAATTGAGATGAGAGGCTTACGTGTGAGAGAGGTGAAGCGCCCTAAATTCAGTGATGATGATGATGATGACAGGCCCCGCAAAAGCACTTCACTACGCGGCAGGTCGACTCATGCAAAGAGCACTAAGCAAACTCACCCCTACAAAAACTCGCACGAGTGGTGTTTCCTGACCAAGGACTTGAAACGTGTAGTCCTCCGCGTTATAGTTCATAAGCTGAGCTCACCATTGCTGGTCGCTACAGAGTGGCGAAAAGGACCAATTGACAGGGAGCAAAAGGCTCCCGCAGGCAGCCCATATTGGGAGATACCAAGGGTCGGTTGCATTATAGTTGATGAGGCACACAATCTGTTTGACACATCCCAGATGAAGACGAGCCAACACAGCAACCACGCAGTCAAATTCATTGACCAGATGCTAGCGCGTCCTGACATTAGGAGGTTGTTCAGCACTGGTACACCTGTAGCTGACAGCAGCAGCTTTACGAATCTTATGAAGCTTCTGGACTTGCTGCGACACCCATCACCTCCAGGTGCTGATATGTTGGCAAGTGCGCCCGCATGCACACAAACTGTCGAGCTTGAAGGCGGCGATACAGGGAGAATGACTGATATTGACGAGCTGGAGGACATAGCCAAGGCAAGCAAGCAGGCAGACCGCAATGCCATCAATGAGCAGCTCCGCAAGTATGCAAACGAAAGGGCTGTGCGAAAGCCATGGTTCTACCAGCTGCCCAATGACGACTACATGTGGAAGCCATGTGCGGAGCACACTTTCAAGCAGATGACGTATGGGTATGTATCATACGTCAACATGGAAGCTGACGCCACTGCATTCCCCCAATTTGGTGTGCAGTGGAGCGGGCGCAAGTATCCAAAAGGCATGGTGTACACAAAGTTCCGGCCATCAGATTTTGACATTGCTGAAAGCGGTTTACTAACAGAACTGGCCCAAAAACGTAAAGGTAAGGGGGCTGGTATAAGAGCAAGCAAGCAGCCCAAACTCACCGCTGCATCGAAGTTTGAGTTTCAGGATTTTGAGTCCTCAGGCAAAGGACCATCTGTGTTGGTAGTTGATGTACCCACTCACCAGCCCAATTTGCACGCAGAAGAGGCACGGTTGACTACACAGGGTCAGATAGGCAAGCATTTCACTCAAATCAAAGATGTGCCTTTCAAATGGTTTGCTTTGCGCCAAGCACTGCAAATCAACTCTGACGTCAAGCACTTCATATTTCTAGAGAAGCAGACTGATGACCTTCTGAGAAAGTTTTGTACGTGGTTTGAGAAGGCCATGAAAGAGGATTCTACAGTTGCTGCGGATGACCCCATGAAGAAGCCCAAGTTGTTTACATTGCCATCAAGGTACAATGATACATGGACTGACGAACAGGTGGAGCAACATATCATTGCACTGAACAAGGGTAAACAGAGAGTATACCGTTACATGATCTTGGGTGATGAGCTGATGATAAAGTCATCTCTGCGGTTCTTCAACGCTACTTGCAACAAGGGTGGAGACTACATTGCCATTGTGATGGGGCTCTCGACTGTGAAGGAACAAGTTACAATAAGTGACACGAACTTTGTGCACTTGCTGCAGGCCCCAACATCCGCGACCATGTTGAATCAGGTTATAAGAAGGGTGGCTAGGAGATGTAGCATGTCCAATATTGAGCCCATCAATAGGTGGCTTGTCACCGTAGTGATATATCACACACCAGAATCAAAGAAGGAGGTAGCTTGGTTGACAAAAAGCATGGGTGCTGCAAACACACCTGTGGAGCTAGCATATCGTGCCTTACAGTCCACCGCCATTGACTGCGCGCTGTACACAGCATTGACGGGGGTGAATTGTGATGATCACAAGGCTCAGGACATTGAAACTTACTGCTTGTACCCACGTGGGGGAACACAACGGCTGATCAAAATGGTGACCGGCTCAAATGGCACCATGTACAGTGAGCCGGACTGCATCAACGATGAGGGGATCCCAGGAGGGCTTCTTGAATATGGCCTGTGGGACGAAATTCTCTACCAATTACTGAGCAAGTCAAAGCGGTACACTGCTCGCCCAATACCGCCTGAAGCTGCGCCCGACCTGATTCGTAAATTCCCTACCACCGTAAAGTCCACCTTACGTACAGGTGTGTGGATTGAGGAGGGCCAAGCCCCAAAGTTGACATTTGCGCGAGATGTCCCCCCTGAGGTTCTGGCAAGGTGGATTGATGCAACACCAGCCCATGTGGGAAATGCTGTGCTGTTTCTAATTCAAAACAAACGATCAGGTGCAGATCAGCAGGTGGTGAAAAAGCTACATCAGAAGGCTCGCATGTACGTAGAGAGAGCGGAATTTGATGTGGCCTTGCACGACTCTCTGGAACAGAAGACTAAAGCGCTACAGTCACTACGTGATGACTTTACGTTCAACTTGAACGACTTGAAGAGCGCATCACTGCGCGTTGACACAGCAGGGAGAGCAGCACAGCAGCTAATCGAGCGCAATGCGCGTTACATATAAGTGTATTTACACATCAGCAACACCAAACTCCATGACCTTGCACTTGCCAGTCAGGTCGTACTTGACGTGATTGGCCTGCATCACTTCCAACACATCTAAGCCAAACTGCTCGACCTCGGGAGGCATGTTGGCCCTTTTTTCAACAGTGTAGCCGTCTCTGCCACACTTGTTGCCGTAGTGTGTAAGCAGCTGTTGCCCTACTTCTATGGTCTTGGCGACCACCACCAGAGCCCCCACCAGCACAGTGTCTTCTCTATGAGCTGCTGTGATGGTGTATGCTGTGTTGTGAGGAGCAGGGAACAGCTCACAGTTGACATCCTTGTTTTGCGTAGCCTCATTGATGTAGCTTCCGTATAACCATGACTCTTCTACTCGGCCTTTGACAAGCTTGGGGTGGGCGTCTAACACCACTCCATCTACCGTCAGGGTATCCCACGACACGGAATTGACTGAAATGTACGAAGAATCCACTTGATAGCTTCGGTCTTGCTTCCTCGCCTTTCTGAGTGCCACCGTGGTAAGGGGGATCACGGTCCCCTTCCTCACCTGGCACTTGGCCACTATCCCCTTCCCCATAGCGCCGCAGTCCTGAAGCTGAAGCAGCTCGTCCAGGTACTGCACCTGTTTGCGCCTGGCCTCAGCCACCCTGGCTCTCTCCTTCGCTGCCCACGCCGTGTCTGCCTTTCTCTTGGTGGCCCTGCGCTCCTTGATAGCTAGCTTTCTGGTGGCTCTGTACTTTCTGGCCGCCATTGCATTCCTGATCCTGAAGCTCTCTCGCTGCGCGCCGTCCTTAAGCCTTTCAGCCGCGGCAGCATTGATGTCGCCCCTGTGAGCTGCTCTGTAAGTGGCTGAAGTCTGCACACTCACGGCCCGGGCTTGAGAGGCCTTCCTCATTGCTGCATGCTCTACAGCACGACCTTCTCCCAGGCCACCGTTAGCGTCGGACTCCTCTGCGCCGGCCATGGCGCCTATTAAGGCTTTCTGGCACAGTGGACAAACGGCTGCGGTGCTCAGCAATACTTCAACTATGATGCGTTCATGTCACCGATGATGCGTACACATGTGATTCTCAAGCGGCCATGAGCGGATACAGTCGCATTCTCTCGCGCTCGAAGTTCACGCCAAGAGACACCTCATCACAGCAGCGCAGGCTGGTGGCAGACAAATATAGCACGAGATCGCAGCACAAGATTGCAGGCGCTGACCGCAGTCAGGTGAGCCGGTGCAGTCGTGCGATGCACAGCACCAACATTTTATGTTTGGCATATTCAAATGAAGAGAGGCTTGTGCTTGGCTTTGGCGTGCGCTGAAGCACTACTGATTGGACCAACTCCAAATGTTAGATTTGAGCTGCTCGGAATGGACAAAACTTCAGCCGTACGGCATCTGAGAAGGCTTCAGAGCGAGTGCGTGCTGGCAGGCTTTCCTGAGGAAGTCATAAGTGAGTATGGCGAGGCCAAGGTCTGGTGCCTTGACAATTTGAGCGATTATAGTGCTTGTGTGAGTGTACTGTATGACCAGTCCGAAAATAACATACCCTTCGTCATCCTGCACCGTTTCAGCGAGTCGATCAACAGTCGACCTGCCGTAGTCACGCTACATGGCACGCTGCTCGACCCGTTTGTACCAGGTGTAAACATGTCCCACCTTGAACTCTTGCGCCTCATTGAGCGCTTTTGTGCATCAAAATCTCTGTATGTGCAGCACCAAGACATGGAGAGATGGCAACATGGCGCCATGCGCACACGCCTGCACCTGGAGAAATGTGCATCGCTGGTGATGTGAAGGCAAGGTGCGAACAGCTGCTTCAAAGTACTGTGAAGGCGAGTTAGGGACACTCTTCGTGTTGAAGTTGACACTTGTTTAATATTTGTAAAACGTAGGATAGTTTCGAATGCGCTTCAATTTGTATTGGTGGTTGGCCGCTCAAGCTTGTGTCAACGGGCTACTGATAGGACCAACATCCATTCTTCATTATGACCTCCTAGGGTTGGAAAAGCCCTCTGCTATTAGGCATCTTAACAAGATACAAAGTAAGTGCGCTCAGGCTGACGTACCGCAGGAGATTATATCCGAATTCGGGGAAGGCAAGGAGTGGTGCATTGAAAATGTTGGAGACACAACTGCACGTGTCAGCGTTCTGCTCAACCGTGCCGACCAAAACTTGCCCTACACATTGCTTTACCATGTGAGTGAGGGCACTTATAGTCGTGCAACTATAATCACGTTGCATGGCATGCTCTTTGACCCCCTTACCCCGACAGTGACAACAATTTCGCATTTGAGGCTACTCCGTCTTATTGAGCTCTTCTGCTTATCGAAATCAGTATACCTGCAGTACCAAGACTTGCAGCGCTGGCAACACGGTACCATGCAGCACCGTTTGCATCTAGAAAAATGTTCTTCGCTGACATTGTGAGCGCAAGTAACAGCTGTGTCAACACGGTATTGCAGTCTTTGCGTGCAACTTTTATGTGACTACTCTGCAAGAGCAGCAGATTGCATGGCATCCTTACGGGCTCGCCCACCCCTCAGGAATCCCTACGTTGGTGGCAGTAGGTCAGTGGCCGTGCAGGCGGTTATTGATGCTGACACAAGTCTTACTCACAACTGGCAAGATGACGCTTTTGATCCTAAAGAACCAGACACGTGGCAGGAGCTTGACATGATGCCAGACACAGAAGTTGAGGTCGCGGCCATGAAAAAGCACGTGACCAACGTTGAAACCCTCCACAGTGCTCTGCAAGAGGATTACAAAGATCTCGAACTCAAGTATAAAGCATGCATGAGTGGCCAGGTTGCAAACATGTTTAAATCGTCTTCTTCGCTGACCAAAAAAGATGCCTCAATCAAGACATTGACAGCTGAGAAGGATCAAGCAGTTCTTGATCTCGCAAATGCTAGATTGCAGCATCAGCAAGCAGCTCGGGATGCAGCATCTGCCCTGGCGGCACTGGCTGCAGAAAAGCAAGAGCAACATGACGATGCAGAGGCAGCGTATAATGCACTGGCTGCTGAGAAGGCAAAGGAAGTGCGTGATGCTGCAGCGGCATATGATACCTTGTTAGCTGCTAAGGACAGTGCAGTGCAGAATGCTGCAGCAGCATATGCTACTTTGCTAGCTGCCAAGGATAGTGCAGAGCAGAATGCTGCAGCTACTATTGCGGCAATGTCTGCAGAGAAGCAACAGCAACATGACGATGCAGAGGCAGCGTACAATGCACTGGCTGCTGAGAAGGCAAAGGAAGCACGTGATGCTGCAGCAGCGTATGCTACCTTGTTAGCTGCCAAGGACAGTGCAGCGCAGAATGCTGCAGCTACTATTGCGGCAATGTCTGCAGAGAAGCAACAGCAACATGACGATGCAGAGGCAGCGTACAATGCACTGGCTGCTGAGAAGGCAAAGGAAGCACGTGATGCTGCAGCAGCGTATGCTACCTTGTTAGCTGCCAAGGACAGTGCAGCGCAGAATGCTGCTGCTACTATTGCAGCAATGTCTGCAGAGAAACAACAGCAACATGATGATGCAGAGGCAGCGTATAATGCACTGGCCGCTGAGAAGGCAAAGGAAGCACGCGATGCTGCAGCAGCATA
The DNA here is from genome assembly GCA_017506865.1 of Tribonema minus. Lineage (NCBI taxonomy): Eukaryota > Xanthophyceae > Tribonematales > Tribonemataceae > Tribonema > Tribonema minus. Next base: position 782,039 of record JAFCMP010000090.1, on the reverse strand, counting down.
TGCTACTTTGCTAGCTGCCAAGGATAGTGCAGAGCAGAATGCTGCAGCTACTATTGCGGCAATGTCTGCAGAGAAGCAACAGCAACGTGATGATGCAGAGGTAGCATATAATGCACTAGTTGCAGAGAAGCAAAAGCAACATGACGATGCAGAGGAAGCATATAATGCCCTAGCTTCAGAAAAGCAAAAGCAACATGACGCCGCAGAGGCAGCATATAATGCAATGGCTGCAGAAAAGCAAAAGCAACATGACGCCGCAGAGGCAGCATATAATGCAATGGCTGCAGAAAAGCAACAGCAGCATGACGATGCAGGGGCAGCATATAATGCCCTAGCTGCAGAAAAGCAACAGCAGCATGATGATGCAGAGGCAGCATATAATGCGCTGGCTGCTGAGAAGGCACAGGAAGCGCTCGATGCTGCATCAGCATATGCTGCTCTGGTCGCTGCTCAGAAAATCGAGGCTCAAAATGCTGCTGCAGCGCTTGCCGCTCTGTCTGCAGAAAAGCAACAGCAACTTGTTGATGCAGAGGCAGCGTACAATGCCCTAGCTGCAGAAAAGCAACAGCGACATGTCAATGCAGAGGCAGCATATAATGCACTGGCTGCAGAAAAGCAACAGCAGCATGATGATGCAGAGGCAGCATATAATGCACTGGCTGCTGAGAAAGCACAGGAAGCGCTCGATGCTGCATCAGCATATGCTGCTCTGGTCGCTGCTAAGGAAACCGAGGCTCAAAATGCTGCTGCAGCACTTGCCGCTATGTCTGAAGCAAAGCAGCAACAACATGAGGATGCAGAGGCAGCGTACAAAGCTTTGGTTGCAGAGAAATCAGCTGCTGTTGCGGACTTGGCTGCAGCAAAAGAGGATCACAGAGAAGACATTGCGGCACGAAATGAAACAATGCGCAAGTATGAAACTGTCATGCGGCAACGTGTAGCAGATTGCGAAGCAGAGTGCAAGAAGAAGAGTGGCATCATCAGCGCAAATCATGCACGTGAACTCGGCAGCAGGGATAAGGCGTTCCATAACTTCCAGAACCTCATGCAAGCTGAGAATGCTGACTTCACCAAGAAGTTGGCGGACTGCTCTTCACAACGGGAGTCCCTTTCACAGGCCATTGAGCAGTTAACTGAAGCACGCTCAATGCTTGCAGAAGAGCTGGAGCAGGTGCTCGGTTCACGCAATGCGTGCAAGGATCAGCTCAATGCTGCAATGAGCGGCAAGTCTGACAACGCTGCTGATCGCACAGCAGTTGCACAGAAACTTCATGACCTTGACCAGGAACACGCTAGGCTGATTTCTGAGCACTCATCGACAATCAACAAACTGGATGAGTGCATCAAAGAAAAGCTGACCCTCGAAGATGCTCACAGAGTTCTCTTGGCTGAGCAAAGTGCCAAGAAGGATTGTGAAACTGAGTACAACAAATTGCTTCACAAGTATGAACGTGCACACGAAAGGTTGCAGTTGCACTCAACATCAGCAGCGTCTGTGCCTTCGACAGGTACGACTGACACGCTTGAGAGCATCGGCGCATGCAGTGCGGAGCGCGATAGGCTTTTAGCAGATATGGCAGCCTTGCAGCAGCATGTAGCTGAGCTGGAAGGGCGGGAGGTGGTGCGGCAAACGGAGGAGAGCGCCGCTGCCAGTGCTCTGCAGGCAAAGAAGGATGAACTGGAGCGCCTCACAGGTGAAATACTTGAACTTCAAAAGCAAGTGCTCGACCTTCAAAACATTTTGCACCAAGTTGAGGTAAGGGTGGTGGACAGCATGAATGATGGACGCCCCTTAGGCAGCGAGTATGATGAATGGTCTGACAGCGCGCGTTATCTGCACAATCTCAACGATGTACTGCGCAAGGCTGTGGAGATGAGGAACGTTCTGGCTGCAGAGCTGGAGCGCTCGCGTATAGACTGCGCTGAAGCTGCAGAAGCAAGAGCACTGGAGGCGGCAGCAGAAGAGAGTGTCAAAGTGCAATTGCAGTCCGAAGTCACCAACACGCGCAAGGCACTTCAAGATAATGCTACTGAACTTGATGGACTCAAGCAGACATTGAGCGAGTGTCAGTCATCTCAGGCTGCGCTGCAGTCCTCACTGCAAGAAAAGGCGGTAGAGTCTCAGCGTTGCGCGAGTGATCTGTCTGCAGCAGCCGAATCTCTTGCAGATGTTGAAAGTCAACTCAAGAACATGCACCAGCATTTGGCTCAATGCGATGCCGAAAATGAGTTAGGTCATGCGGAGCTGGCGAGGCTTCAGTCTCAAGTACAAACTCTGCAGGGCCAAGTCACGACAATCACAGAACAGCTCCGAATCAAGGCTCAGGAAGTGCAAGACCTGACGGACCGCTGTAACAGTGCTCTTTCAGATAAAGATGCTAAGATAAGTGAGCTGTCACTGGAGGTCAGTCAGAAGCAAGGTTTACTGGCAGCCAAGGTATCTGAACTACAACTCAAGGAAAGCGAGCTTGTCCAGCTTCAACAAGCTCTTCAAACCAAGATATCAGAGTGTCAACATGAAATGCACATCAAGGACCAGGCACTCCAGCAGAGAGAGGCAGAGCTCGCTGGTCAGTGGCAGCAGAAGGAGGCGAATCTGAAACAGGAGTGTACGCAGGCTTGCAACGACTTTTTGAAAATCAAGGAAGACGAGCTCAAGGCATGCAAGGCGGCCTTGCAAGGAAAGTCATTAGATAGTCAGCAGGTGATGGACGTTGTGGAGGATGACCAGGATAATCAACAAAGCCGCATTAAACGGAGAAGGGCATGAAGCGGAAAGAGCGCGCCCCTGACGGCAATGCGAGTTCTGCGCAATGCACAGAAATATCTTGTACCACATTAAGACAAACATCATGGACAAGTCTCTTCATACACCATATTTGCCTCGACCGTATCCGAAGGCAACAAACACACCTCTGGGGTGGCTGATGCGCCTTGTGGGGCGCAAGAGTGATGCTGATGCTGCAGCTGCGGTAGGTGCCTCAGGTGGTGCCACGCAGGCGCAGATCAGTAGTAGCAAGACTTCTCCATCACAGCTAGAGAGCGCTCGAGCAGTTCAGGACGGGGGTGGAAGCTATTTTGCTTCTTGACCTTGGCTGATTGGACTGTGCGGATTGCACAACGCCTATACAAGGACAATAATTACATTTCTATAAAAATAGATACAAAGAATGTACAACGTGATCAATGAAATATGGAGTAAAACATTCCAACATGCACCCTCGATTTGGATTTCGGTTTTGCAGACTGACTCGACTAAATTTCCAGCAGCCTACAATGCTTTCATGTTTGCAACGGCATGCATGGACGTTGAGCGCTCATTTAAATGTGCGGGCACCGAGTAGCAAGCACAACATGTTGCTGCAAAGGTGCCTTGTTGTGCTTGTCATGCCATCAGTCGCTTTGGGCTTTGTCGGCCTTGGTATGCATATGCCCACCTCCGTGCCGTTGATGAGCAGAGCTGAATTAATCAAATATGGTGGTGCTACGTTTGCAACATCTGCTCTCGCACTACCAGGACCGTCACCAGCCGAAGCTGCTGAGGAGCCAGAGTACGGTGCAGTAGAGCGCGTCAACAACAAAATCTACATGTATGCTGAGGTCAGTGCAGAGTCATGTGCAATGATAAGGAGAGCCATAGCCGATGCGACACAGGAACTTCAACAGTACACCGCAGCCCTAAGTATCTCTCACCCTCTCCGTATAGAGCTGCATATTCAGAGCCAAGGTGGGGCTCTCATGCCGACATTTGGTCTGGTGGACTACATCTGTCGCAATCCTGTACCGATAGACTCGTTCATTGATGGGTATGCAGCGTCAGCCGCAACCCTCATTAGCGTGTCCTGTGCTAAGCGCTACGCATACCGCAATTCAATCATGCTTCTGCACCAGTTGTCTGGAGGTGCGAGCGGCAAGTTTGCAGACATTGAGCAGCAAGTGAGCAACATGGACCTCTTCATGTCAATGATTCGCAACATATACTTGGACCGAACTGCCATGAATCGGTCAGAGATTGATGAGGTGCTAGCAACTGACGAATGGTTCTCAGCCAGAGTGTGCCTCGAAAAAGGAATCATTGATGAAATTCTCGCGTAAAAAATGTTGTATAATGTGTATCGAATGCCAATGGGTTACAACAAGAGTCCACGCAAGGCTGCCCGCAAGTCTCCGCGCAAGAGCCCTCGCAAGAGCAAGTCACCTCGTCGCAAGTCTGCCACGCCGAAGCGCAAGTCAACCCCCAAACACCGGAGCTCGAGCATCCGCAAGCATCTGGCACGGTGGGGACTGTAGGTTCTGTTTGACTTGAATTCTTCTTTCTCTATCAGTACACGTTTAGTCATGGTGGAGTGTGCTTCTGCATGGCTGCTGCAGGCACTCATATAACAAGACAAGTAGACATAGGCATGCAAGGCCTTTTGAGAGAATGTAGCGTATTTACACCTAGACCCAGGTTACATTAAATGCGCGCTAAAAGGCAATTCGCTTTTCGCGCCAACGCTTGCACCTGCCAGGCACAGTTAATATACGACACTCATGTGCAAATCGAATCTGCCCTTCATGTTGAGTATTGTACAACAGCCTAGCGCATGGTCAAACTTCTGGTTAAATCGAATCTGGCCTTTTCCAATTTGTTGACAGCATTATTCCAAGCTCAGCATTTACAAAATTTCTTGAGTGACAGTTTCACATCGAATCTGGCCGTTTCGATTTGACAAAATTGTAAGATTCGTAGTATGTGAACCAAAGTTAGCACGTGCACTAAAATCAATAAATTCAAATCGAATCTGGCCTTTTCGATTTCTGAACAGCAACGTAACATTTTAATAAATATCATTGAAAACAATCGTTTGATCACACTTGTGCTTACGACATGAGTATATCGAATATTGCTTGCGTCCATATTGATGCTGCAGGGACCAACACAACATTGGGCGCTGCTGGTGGTGACATGGCGCTGTTTGACTTTTGGACAACGAAGTGCACCAGGTGCCCTGCTGCGTTGCAACATCTGAACACAAATGCGCGCTCACTTGCGGCTCGGCATGGTGTAAAATGTGTGGCTGTCAATCTTGATGATTGTGCGGCAGCGCGAGATATCGTGGCTGGCTTGAACAATGTGGTTCATGTGGCCGTGGCGGAAACGGAGCGTGAGCACCTCAAACGGTTTCTGAATATGAAGAGTGTCCCATACTACGTTCTCCTCAGTAAAGGATCAATCGTTGCGCAAGGCAAGAGCGTAGACTTTGTCGATTTCGACAGCTTTGGCAACACGACTCCAATGCCAGAGTGTGTTGGAGGGGTTTGCACCATTTCTTCCCGCAAACAGAAGGCGGACTTCTTTGATGATGGCTTCTAGAGAGATGTTGCAGTCTTTCCACGGTTCACAATGAATGTATTGTTACGGAATGCAAACATTCCTCCAGCCAGCATGCCTAGCGCTGCTGCGGCGCTCCACAACACAATAGCAGAGGACTTTGATGAAAGTTTGCAACACAACCATGCCTGAGAGGGGTCAGTGTTGTTGAATTCCACCTGCACTGTGCTGCCTTCATTCACTGCCCTGTCTTGCATTACATTTCTTATGGTGTACTCCTTTCCCTCATGCGCATACTTCACATTGAATGTATATGTCGACCTTGTGATTGTTTTGTACTTGTGAGTTTGAGGATCTAGCGAGCGAGTAGTTGATATGTCGCTCCGCACATCAGAAGCTCTGCCAGGCACTGTTGTGCGAGCCGGGTCTATCTGCGTGTATGTATGCAGACCCGCAACAAGTAGGATCACGGACAGTGCAGCGCAGCCTACATATGTCACTTTGTACGCTAATGTATTGTACTGGATTTCATCCTTGATGAAACGATTGCCTAACTGGTACCGTTCACCTAGGGCCTGCTCTGCAATGCCTCCACTAGCGACTGCAACAGACATGTTTCTTACACCCTGGACACATAATTATTTAGCAATAGTGTCTTGATAGCGTCACCCTATTCTGCCAACAATCAAAATATAAAGTCCCTAATCAAGGCTATGGCATCAGGACATGTCCGACTCAAAACCACCGACACCAACGTGTCGTATTCCATGCGCTTGCTCAAGTTTTCACGCCAGTACTGAACACTGCGCCTCAGGGTCTTCTCAACACTTTTAGACCATTGTCCCTTGTGTTCTATCATGAAATTTTTGGACTGAAACCCATATGTACACCCTGGCCGCCCAGGTATGTTGACACACCACACATTGGACTTGAGGTACGTCATAGAATACTTTATACTCTGGCGGTTAAAGTACTTGTATTCATCAATTGAATCAAAGCTGTATTTTCGCTCTCTGCAGTTAGGACCGCTGCAAAGTGTAGTTGTAATCATACACTATGAGGCAAATAATTTAACATCTGAAGGCCGCGTTTCAGGCTCCAGCATGACCAGGTTCCGGTCCATGATCACATTGACGGTGCAAGAGCCTTGAGCTAAATTACGCTCGTCAGCCATTTGAAGTTGCGAAATCCATCCACCCATGCTTGTTGCTCCTCATCCGTGTTCAACCCCCACTGACCCTGGGGTTTGTTCTCAATGAACCAGTTTATGATGCATATATGCGGGAACTCTGTCGCCAGAGCATACCAGGCATCGCCGATCCACTTGGCCTTGTCCAAACCGATGTCTGTGCATGATGTCTCTCCGATAAATATTGGCTTGTTCAGGGACACCAAGTCCCTGTATACTTCTCTAATACGTGTTGCCAGAGGCAGGGGCTTCGCCCCTTGTCTTGTATATACGTCAATGCCAACTTGGTCCACAACATCAGATCCTGGATACATTGTAGCTACGACAGATGTCGGATCATCAGCTGGGTTCTTGCACGTAAAACACCACTGAAACTTGACTGGAGCACCGACAGATCGGAAGAGGGACACAATGTGACGCCAAGTTTTCTTGTACAGCTGTATTTTGTCTGTGGTGTAGGGGTATATACACCATGGATAGACATCTGTCCCGAGATTGAATTCGTGCAGGGGGCGTATCCACACTTCGTTGCGCACGGCTGAGATGTCAAATGCCAACTGCTTGACTTCCTTGTCAAACTTGCCGTTCAGTATGTTTATGAGCGAGTCTCGCATTTCAAGAACAAGCTGCTGCTGCTTGCCATCTGTTCGAATCCATTCAAATCCTATTGATGTAGGAGGCCGATAATTTAAAACTGCATCCAACCTGATTGCGGCAGACTTTTCGAAATCAAATGGCTCGGCATCACTTTTCATCCGCACACCAACAACAGTTTGGCGTTTCACAGGTGCATATCGCAATGGCGGCAGCTTGTACGGATCTGCTCCCTGGCACCAAATTGAGTAGAGAGCAGAGGTGTCGGTGAAGGCATAGGGAGCTCTCGAGTCCCAAATTACTCTTTGTACGCGGGTATAGGCAGATAGGGACTTCCAAGCATCGCTGATGAAGCCACTTTTCTCAGTTGCTACACTGGTTCCTACAGGAACAATGACAAATGGTATTGCTGCGTCAAGTCTGCTGACCTCTGTGTATGCCTCTGCTATCATGTTATCGATCCTCAGTCCTGTAGCCTTTGCTTGAGCAGTGATGGCAAAGCAATCAGTGTAAGCTGGTCCAGGGTACCATGTGGACCACTCGCAGATGCCCTTCTTGTAGTAGTACTGCAATACAAACTTGTGAGAGTTGCTGACGCTCCTGATAATGTCCACAATGTGTCTGTAAGCTACAATGAACAGGTGAGGATCGGTAAGCGCCGAGTTGAAGGATGCAAACGGATGCAACCATAGCCCTTCATATGTTTTGGCAAAGGTTTTGAGCTGTTCATCCTGTCTGCCAGCGGCCACACTGTCGAGACCATCGACAAATGTGAGACCGATATGCACCTCCAGCCCCCTGTCTATCCAGGATTTCACATTAAGCAAGGGCAAATCACCCACATCACAGACAAAGTGTACAGCTGATATGTAGTCTGTAAATGGAGGAAGCCAAGAAGCCATGTTGGAGTTGTTTGCGTAAACTCCGATTTTCATTTTTTGTTAGTAGGCAACATTATATGTCGTGATCGAAAGATTTGGCCATATGTGTCTGTGCTGAGGTAGTATTTGTCAGTAGCGTGAATCCCACATGCATCCTGATGGTAGAATGACTCACATGCAAATCGTAATGCCGTGCTGATGGCCGGAAGCTTGGCACCGCACCTGCGTAACTCGCGTGTGTAGAAAATGTCCTCGGCTTCTGACTCACAGATTGTGTCGTCACCTCCGCAGACTTTCAGCATGGCAGACTTCTTGCGCAACGAGAAGCCTCCGTTGAAGACCACTGTATCTTCACTGATCTGCCCGCACGGTGCGCCTATGAAATCGTACTCTTCAGCCCACTTGTGCACCCCACGCAAGAACACTGTGTCTAGCTGGAAAATCAGCACGACCTCCTCACTTATTGTGTTCCAGAATGACGGGCGTCTGAGCAAGGCTGAGTAAGCGGAGGATGAAAAAGGCAGTGTCACGTGCAGTTCTGTGGCAGTAAAATTACATTGCGGTAAGAGCTCATGCAGCGTATGCAAGAGACCGGGTGGAGCAAACACATGAATGTTCCACCCACTGCCGAGTTTATCAACAGCGTTCTTGATCACCAAGGGCAGAAAAAATGCATCTCGTGTTTCCACTATGACAGCCACCCTAGTGTTTGCTGTAGTGTTGGTATGCAAGCAAGGTGTGTTTGCATAAGCAAGTAGGAACTCTCCGCATCGCCGCTCCATTGTTCATCTTGTACACCACGAAGATTATACATTGCAGAAATATGTCGCATGACAGCATGCAACAAAGTAGAATTTGCACATAAGAGTTGAGCTTGTTGACATTTACTTTCGGCCCATGGCAAGCACTGCACTGGCTAGTGCAAGGCATCGCCCCTCGCACATGCCCGCTTCCATTGCTCGGATTATTATCTTCAACTGGTGCATTGGAGCTTGTCTGATGGCATTACCGAGTTGGTGCGTGATGATGACACCGAACCGCAGTGATATCACTAGGTCCACCATAGCCCGCACACCGGTCTTGCTCATATCTGCTGAAAGCTGACAAAGCGACATTGTATACTGTGCCCCGATGGTGTCAATGATTATGCTGCAGTCATTGTTGTGACTGGCAACACACATGTCCATTTTGTCCACCAACATTTGCACACCCGTCACTCCAACGCTTTTCAACTTCTTCACTATGCTGATCACTTCGTCACCCATGGTTGCAAACACCATCTGGTTTGCATACACATTCAGGAGGCTGGGGTTGTAGTCTGCAAAGAGTCGCTCTACCACCCCACACACCTGCTCACAGATGAACTGCGTGAACTCGGTGCTGTTAGTGGATGCCCAAGCCAGGTACACGATGTATGCTCCGATGCGTACCATGTCACCTGTGCAGACCGCCTTGTGTACTAGCGAGTAGAGAGGCTCATAAATGCCGCGCTGCTGAAGGCTGAGCGTTGAAATGCGATTTGTCTTCATGTTGAACCACGATGGGCGCGACTGAGCCAGCGTCAGTATGTATGCGAATGACATGGCTGAAACCGCCTCATCATGCTTCATCCTGTCTGTAGTTGGCTGCAGCAACTTGCTGGTGTCGCGCACTGCTATTCGTACGCGACTGGGGCTGACCTCACACACAGTGGCCAAAGTAGTGATTGCGCTGTCACACGCACTCTCGCAATGAGCCGACTCCGCTCTTGCCTGTGCTATGGCAGCGTATATCGCTGCATACTCCTCCTCGTCAGAGACTTTTGGCTTGTTGGCCTTACCACCTCTGCTCCTGTGCGCTCTGGTCCTCCTCGCCTTTGTTGCAGGTGCCTTCACCTCAGTGACTTCAGGATTGACGTGTGTATTTGGAGACCTGTGAGATGTGTGGGCCGCACGCATCTGCTGCTGCTGGCCTGCTGCGTCGTGTGGAAGGAGGTCTTCTCTGTCCACCGCTGCCCCATGTGGCTGCCGTCGTACAGCGGGTATGTGCACGTTGGTGGACTGCTGCTGCTGGTTGCTTGACATGCTTGGGTCGTGCAGCGTGGCCTGCTTCACCGTGCTTGGTATGCCTGCAGGGCTCTGTTGTTGGGCTGCAACAGGTGCGCTGGCGACCTGCTTCACCGTGCTTGATATGCCTGCAGGGCTCTGCTGCTGTTGGGCTGGAGTCGGTGTGCTGGCGCCCTGTGTCTCCACCGTGCTTGATATGCCTGCAGGTCTCTGCTGTTGGGCTGCAACAGGTGCGCTGGCGACCTGCTTCACCGTGCTTGATATGCCTGCAGGGCTCTGCTGCTGTTGGGCTGGAGTCGGTGTGCTGGCGCCCTGTGTCTCCACCGTGCTTGATATGCCTGCAGGGCTCTGCTCCTGTTGGGCTGGAGTCGGTGTGCTGGCGCCCTGTGTCTCCACCGTGCTTGATATGCCTGCAGGCTGCTGCTGACGGGCTGGAGTCGGTGCACTGGCAACCTGCTTCACCGTGCTTGATATGCCTGCAGGCTGCTGCTGCTGAGGGGGTGGAGTCGGTGCGCTGGCCACCTGCTTCACCATGCTTGATATGCCTGCAGGCTGCTGCTGCTGAGGGGGTGGAGTAGGCGTGCTGGCGACCTGCTTCACCGTGCTTGATATGCCTGCAGGCTGCTGCTGCTGAGGGGGTGGAGTAGGCGTGCTGGCGACCTGCTTCACCGTGCTTGATATGCTCTGCTGCTGACGGGATGCATCAGGTGTGCTGGCTCCCTCCATCTTCACCGTGCTTGATATGGCTGCAGGGTTCTGCTGCTGACAGGATGCATCAGGTGCAATAGCGCCCTGCGTCCTCACCGTGCTTGATATGCCTGCACACTGCTGCTGACGGGCTGGAGTAGGTGTGCTGGCGATGATCTTGCTTGATGTGCACACAGGACTCTGCTGTTGGCGGCCTGCAGCAGGTAAGCTGGCAACCTGCTTCTCAGTGCTTGATATGCCTGCAGGCTGCTGCTGCTCGCTAGAAATGTTTGCGCCGTACGGTAGCTGCGTGGGCTGCATCTGCTGCCAACTCTGCGGGTGGAGTTGATTGTATGCCAGAGATGACTGTGGTGGCAGGAAATGCAGTGCTGGCATGAAATGCAGTGCTGGCCCTTGGTCTGCCGTCGCCTGCATCTGTGGAGTACAGTCAAACATCGCCGGCGCGCAGCAGGATACGCCACAAATCTCACCTGTGCCATAGACGGAAGGCAAGATAGGTGCAGATGACATGTATGTCTGCGGGCTGGCGTAGCATGGCCATGACGTCTGCTGAACCACATTGGCGACTGGGTACTGGGGAGCCATGAATGGTGGCTGCTGCAGGAGGGGCTGCTGGACGAGTTGCTGCTGCTGCGGGAGGGCGTGCTGAGGGTAGAAGTTGTAGACTCCACACTGCGCGCACAGCGGGCCTACCACAGGTAAGCGGCACCACGGCGTACAGCAGAGCATTGGAGCCATGTTCATGGTGCGACTTTGTGTAGTGATGCTGCTGCTAGTAGTAGTGTGAAGCACTGTGTTTGACGGGTACCTTTTCATTGTGATTAAAAAAAACAGCGATCCCCGAACTATATATAGCTCGGGATCCCGAGATACAAGTATAAATACCGATGCAATGTGGCCTGCAAGTGCAGCCGGTCAATTACAAGCGCTCGCACCAGACCTTCTGCATCGTCGGCTACAGCTTTGCCTGACATGGCGGAGGCCGTGAGCGGTAGTGAGCATCAACGCGTCAACGACCTTTGGCAAGCTCAGTCACTTGCCGGGCACGGCTTCGACGTCAACAATGTGTTTGCCCAGTCGTTCAAGAACACCAGTCTGCTCCACATTGCCGCTACAGGAAGATCACATGAGGTCGTCGAACGCTTGCTCTCTCACGGCGCTGCGGTAAACTGCCTGAACGGAGCAGGTCAGTCGCCGCTGCACTGCGCCGCCACGCCCGACATTGCGCGCATCCTAGTGCGTTGCGGAGCGGATGTCAACCTCATAAACCCTGTGATAGGGTGGACAGCCGTCTCATACGCAATGGAGAAAGCCATGGTCAGCCAAGAATGGAGGGAGTGGACTGTAGAGCTGCTTGCGGAGCATGATGCGGATGTGGAGGCAGCGGTGCAGATGCTCGAGCTTTGGAGCTTTCTGTATGATGAGGAATTTCTGCAGGAGCTACACAAGTACATAGACTAGATATATACATCTGTAGTTTGTGCTTTGAAGATTTGAAGCGTTCAGTGTCAATAAATGCAAACTTACTGTACATGATTTTTGTCCGTACTTCTTGTGTCTGTTGTGCTTGCAGATATAGATGTTGACCACAAGTTAGCAGCCTCTTGCACGACATGTCCTCTCATAGCACTTGCTAGGTGCTGGTTGATTACTGCTTCCTGCTCCAACGCTACGAGCTCGCTGAATATAGCTTTCACAGTGTCAGGCTCGGAAGAGCTTGTAAGTGTGCTGTGTATGAAGCCAGTCAGAAGTTTGGCATGTGCTCGTTCGGCATCTTCTTCTCGAATCAATTTTTGTGTTCGATACCTGTTGATTTCATCAAGCCTGGCGCGCAGCATTTAACTATGAATGTCAGTATGGTGACATTAAATTTGAGCGTGCACTACCACACTTGCGGGTGCAGTCCTATGCCATTGCATTGCTAAACAAATGCATGAACGCATAAGAGCAATATGCATTGGTCGACGCATCTTTCCACTGCTTGATCAACGTGTCAATGTCCTCAATGCTCATGCGCTCATTTGAGATCTGGGTCTTAAGGCAGTGTTCAAACATACAATACAGTCTCCTGGTGCAGTGTGTATCTTCCCACGTTTCGATTTCATACGATGGGAGTCTCCAAGTATTGTTACATTCCCCGTCGCTCTGTTCACACCAATCTCTTGTTAGATTGTACAATTGTGTTGAGTCAAATAAAGCAGTAACTTCTGGCATAAGTATCCGCATGACAAAGGCGATGGCCTGGCGCAGAGCATACGATGTAAATACTACCTCCCTGATTTCCGATGCAAAAGCCTGTCGCACGACCACATATGTGCGCGATGACATGTCACTGAGCGGCTGTCAATATCCTGCTAAAATGTTATGTTGCGTCCAAATCACGAACTGATACTTTGAGATTTTTTCATACGCTTCGTTACAGCAGCATACATTGTGATATCCGCATCGAAAAACCTGCACAATGACCACAGCCACTTCAGCTTCGAATGCCAATTATATTGACAGCGTGTTTCGAATTGTGCAGAGCATTGCCGCTGATGCGTTTGCGCTTTGCAACCTAGTAGAAGGCTCCAGTAATGCTGAAGATGATGCCAAGGTGATCGCAAAGGTTATAGCTTCTCTGAAGTACGCCAACGCACCTGCTCTTTACAAATACCTTACCAAAAACGAAGGTGTCAACATGCGCGAAATTGGCGATATTGTGAAGGCGTGCGTCAAGGATGTACTGAAAGACAATGCACTGAAAGTCGATGACGTGCCTTGCATTGTTCGCATGATACTTGCAATCATCAGGCAGGTCAACAACTACAATACTGAAGCAGCAAAGGCACCTGCGCCACTGAAAGCAATTGATGTCACACTGCTGCTGAAGAGTATTGTAATACTGGTGCTTCACATGGCGCTGCCATCAGATCAATATGCAACCATGCTGGCATTTGTGGACGCACAATTCGAAATGGTGCAGGTGCATGTACTACCCATCGTGCAGGGTAAATGTGGATGCCCGTGGTTTCAATGTTGGACTTGAGCTGACAACGATAACACAAAGGCTCAACAAGAGTGAAGGGGAATGCAGGTGTCACATTTATTGATCAACGCCAACATATGCAGTCACACTGTAACACCGCTGAGTCTCAGTATCTCCTTGTATGCGTCCGACACTTTCTGAAAGTCGTCTTTGACACCACCGGGCTTATCAGGATGTGTGCGCAAGGCGGCTCTGCGGTATGCGAGTGTGATGGCGCGCATGTCGTATGCTCCTGCGCACGCCAGGCCGAGAGTTGACAGTGGGCACACAAAGCCGTCTACACGCGGGCAGAATGTGCAGATGACGTCATCTACCTCCTCGTCAGATGACTCTGACTGCAGAATTGCTGCAAAGCGTTGCCTAGCCTGCTCACGCTCAATGTGCTGCTGCGCTTTGAAGTGCCGCCTGTACGCCCTTGAGAATTCTTTCTCAGCTTGCACGACTGCTTGCCGAGCCCGTACCTTGTCTGATGTGGTGTTTGCTCTGGCAGCGCTTGCATATGCTGCATGCAGTGCTGTTTGCGCAGTGGTGCTGACGCGCTGAAGCATTTCCACGTCATATGTGCCGTTGCCATCGGCATCATCATCACTGTCTGCATCGCCGTCCGAGGCAATCTCTATAGGCGGATCACTCGAGGGTGCCTCCTCACCAGTGCTTGCAACGTTGGCATCATCAAGGTTGTCACTGTCTGCATTGTCGTCCGAGGCAGTTTCTACAGGTGGATCACTCGGGGGTGCCTCACCAGTGCTTGCGTCATTGGCATCAACAAGGTTGCCTGGTTGGGTCGACTCAGTGTCTTGCTCCAGCATGTCATCCGTGCCGCCTCTTTCAGATTCATTTTGCCGCAATGCCTTCCTCTTACGGGGTGTCTTCGATGCGGCATTGAAGGCGTCTACAGCATTGAGGGTGTACTTGAGCAGCAAGCCACGAGCGACGCGGACGATGTCTGACATGAGATGGTACACACCTTCGTTATCCACCCACATCAGCGGGTGTTGCCACCGGTACGGATGCAGGTGCGGTACAGTGCCGGATCTCGTCCACTTGGAAGCTGCCATTTGCTGACGCCCAGGGTGCTGGAGACCCGAGCATACCATGGATGTGTTGTACGGTGGGCGAGGAGGCAGAACCGTAGTGTGGGTGTTGAAGAGCTCCCTATAGTCTTGCCAAGGCGCGGAGCACATGTTGATGGACACCATGTACAATATGATCCTTGATATTTTGCTCCCAGACTTGAGTTTCCTCAGCAGCAGCGCGTCCCTGTCGTGGTGCTGTGGTCCCTGCATGACTTTGCTTTCTTGGTGTGGTCTCTGCAGTTGTGAGCGACCTGACACAACTGTCCTCTGAAGAGTTCGAACAACACCGGGAATCCCGGCGTTGAATTAAACTCTGAATTTCGGCGTTCGCCGGGCTTCCAAAAACTCTTGAATCTCGGCTTTGTTTGTGCACCAAGTTTGCGCTCTCTGTCACACCACAACCCAGTCACAAGACAACTCCTGGTTCTTCTCAGACCCACGCTACAACACAATGGCTACCGCCAACCAGGTGGCTGCGCACGGCAGCAACAAGGAGCAGAGCATCAAGGAAAAGCTGATGGAAGCCAACTTGGACAAACTCAAGCTGGAGAACAAGAAGGCCTTGCTCAAAATGGAGGTGTTCGAGGCCCGCGCAAAGGCTGAGGCCAAGATGGAGGACGTATTGGCGAAGGCGCGTACAGAAGCAGAGAAAATCATCATCAACGCGCGCGCGTCTGCCGAGGTCAAGAAGCACGAGGCCGACGCGTCAGCCGAGGTCAAGAAGCACCAGGCCGCCGTGGCAGCCGAGGTCAAGAAGCACGAGGTCGAAGCCGAGTACGCCACCATGACCATCAAGGACGAGCACATGAACAAGAGACGGGTGAGCGAAGTAATCTATGCTGGCATCGAAGCCCTTACAGACAAAATCATTGAGAAGGGTGATGTTAATGATCTTGCCAAGTTGATGAAGCTCAGGGGTGGTGATGTTTCAACTGCTGGCATAACTCAAGATGGTTCGGGAGGCGGCGGGGCGGCGCCTGCGGCTAATGCAACTGCTGCTGCGCCCTTGGTGAACGCACCCCTGCCGGCAGTGGACAAGATGGATCGCTTCAAGGATGTAGGCATTCCTGTAACCATCAGGTCCATACAGCTCGCTGTCTGCTACATTTGGATATCCAAGGAACTGGAAAAGGAGGAGATGACGAGGAGGGGCTTCATCACCCTGATGAGGACGCAGTACAAGACGGACGTCAGCTCATACTTCCACTCTCATGGCAACCCTCAGCTGCCCATATTCATACTGGATGACACCAGCAGGGCCGTGCGCCTCAACCCCGAGTGGTTCCACAAGAAGGTCACCATGCGCCTTGGGCACGCTGATTGGAACTGCGATATACCGGAGGCGCTCACGCGCCGCGATGACTGAAAAAGGCAAGCTGATCTGTGTTGTAAATAGTGACGGCTTTTCATGTTTCACTACCGTGCCTTTCATATTTGGCTGTTGCTTGTTTTGCGGCTGGCTTGTGTGTGATTTGTTGAAGGTTGGCTGCTTGTTGTGATGAGTGCATACGGTAAGCTGGGCTGTACAGCAAATGACAGTGTACTTCATCGCAGCTTTTGCTCCACTTTCTGTTTTCTTGCTTGCGTGCATATGGTAAGCTGGGCTTACAGCAAATGACAGTATACTTCATCGCAGCTTCTGCTCAACTTTCTGTTTTCTTGCTTGCTGTCATTATATTGGCTTTACTGGACATGTGCTTTTGCTGCTTCTTTAGGCATGAGGCGCGTGTCACATGTTGACACATTGGCTTTACTGACCATGTGGTTTTGCTGCTTCTTTAGGCATAAGGCGCGCGTCACATGTTGACACTTTCTCGTGTACAAAATCACGGGCCTCGTTCGATAGGGTGCACGTATCATACACAAGCCACCTGAGTACAGTAGACGCCGACTCATCTGCAAGGTTTTCACGCAATACCTGCCATGCTCTCCTCAGCAGAGTGTCAATGAAGTCAGCCACAATAGCGCTGCGCATACACACATTGCCTACAGCATCACACATGCGCCTTTCATACTCAGATACTCCCAGGGTAACCCACAGGTCATCACTTTGCCATGTGAGAATATGCAAAATAACAAGACCGAGGGCATACATGTCTGTGGCAGCTCCAAACCTGGACTCAGGTGAGTCTATGTGCAGGCACATTGGTGTGTACTTCTGCGTGGCGATAAGAAACCGAGGTCGGCTGTCATCCTCCACTAGATACCCAGATCCCATATCTGCAAGTTTAGCAGTCAAAGTATCATCCAGTAGCACATTGTCTGGCTTGATGTCAGAGTGGACCATGTTGAACGTGTGCAGGTAAAGGGTGCCTTTGCGAAGCTGCTCACACCACCCTACACGCTGTTCGATAGAAGGTGGTGACATGCTGCTGATGTAGTTGCCCAGCGAACCATTTGCCATGTATTCCATAACACAAGCATGTGGGGAGGCAAGGTAGAACTGGACAATGAATGGATGTCGTATCCTGCGACCAATTTCGACCTCCTCAAATATCTGAGATAATCCGTCACATAATAAGCCATCATCGCTACCCTCGCTGTCCGATGTTGTGCTGTCATTGCATATCTTGTACGTGTCATCTTCAGTCTCCTTCATAATTTTGACTGCTACGCGTACACCAAGCCATTCTGCACAACACACAATACCTGACGACCCTTCACCGACCTCTGTCCACTCAGTTGGAGGTGACAGCTGCTCCAGGAGGTGCACGTCGCTCACAAAGAATGTAGGTTGATTAAGTAATACCTCAATACCAAACCTTGCGCTTTTCGCCTTTGAAAAGTACTGCAGAACGAGATCAGAGTAAGGTTGCTGGCGCTGTATGATACTGCTGATAAGGTCGCTTGATGACACTTTGGTCAAGGCACATAGTGACAGCTGACGTGTCAAGCCAGCCTCTGGTGCTAATTGATCAGCTTTCATGCATATGCAGTGTGCAATATAGCTGCACAGTTGGTAGCATGCAACACTTTTTTGTCTCCAATCTGCGCACACACAATGTACAGAACACTCAAAATGGAATTTGAACATTTCATTGACTTGTGTGTTCCGAAAACACTGCACGAGCTCTCACTAAGACTGAAAGTAAGCCTTGAGGGATGCGACCCGCTTTGTTGGTGCATGTGTTGGGGCAGAGGTTGGTGCATGAGTGCGGTCCGATCCCAGTGCTGAGGGGGCACATGTAGGCATCACAACATATGGTGCGGCTGTCGGGGCTGGTGTCGGTGGCTCAGTATTGCAATCTGCATACACCATGGCCATGATCGCGATAGTGTGCACTAAGCACTTGAACATGACCACTGTATACCAAGGTGCTACATAATAAACCTGAGAGCTTGAACACGAGTGGCGACACATCCGTCGCGCTGGCGACAAATCCGTCACACAAGTGCATCTGTCATGCAAACATCGAATTGTTTGTATCCAACCAGGGTGAGTGAGGTTATTGGAGTTTGCATTGTCATGTCTGAACATGTGCTGTTCATGCCTGTACACATTATCAATGCCGCCGCGTCAAGCCGCAAGGCACATATATATATATCAATCGTATACACACCATGAGCACACCTAACGACGAGGTTGTGGACCTGGCGACATCGCGCACATGGCAGCTATCAAACTGCGGTCTGATAGATTCACAGCTGGCAGAGCTAGTCGATGCTATTGGAGACAGCACATTTGAAGGTGTGACCTCAATTAACCTGACCTGCAACAGGTTGTCCCTCAAGTCCCTGGCTACACTGCGACTGTTGCACGATATCTTCCCAAATGCGTATGTCGACGTGCGCCACAACTGTATGTCTAAGCCAGAAGTGCGCAGTAGCGAGGGCGCTGGTTGGCGCTGGCTGATTTACACCCTGGACACAGCTGAGCAGCTTCATGAATACATCTTGGAATCGCGCGCCACATGTGCGCTCGTCGATGAAGTGGGGCGGCAAGTTGCGGCCACCTCTGCTGCTCTAATGTAGGCATACATGATCATACGCTGTGCAAGGACAGCCTCTCAACAGTTCAGGTATTGGAGCTCGTTGCCACCTGCACATTCTTGTCCTCGTCATTGTTCACAGTGTTTCCTCTCAGAATCATCTGCACGTGCAGTGTGCATGGTGTAGTGATCAATATCGTACTTTTTCCCAACAACATTCTTCCAGTAGTGCAGCAGGAGCAGCACGCGGACTGCCTCCTCAACGCCAGTTTGCTGCTGCGTTCACGAACACTCAGCTGCTGCACACGTGTCCCGGTGTAAGTCCTACTTGCGCAGCCGCACTGCTGCGTACATCTCAAGATGACCGCACCTGCTGCTGCTGGCGCCACCTATTAGCCGTGGCTTCCTGTCCACCTCTCAGTTCTGGCGCTCCTGCCCATTATGCTTGACGGTTACGGGAGTACCTCCGGGCTGCTCCGGGAAAGTCGTCCCTGCTCAGCAGCAGCAGCGCGTGGCACCACCACAGTCCACAGAGCAAGGAGAAGGTAGAGATGGAGCAGGAACACAATTGGAACAGTGAGAATGCAGAGAGCAAGCAGGAGCAAAGACGTTGCAGCAGCGCAGGAAAGCAGCAGAGGTGAGCAGTGCCAGTGCATTTGGGTTTTAAACAGCAAGTCAGCAGTAGGAGCAACAGCAGCTGTACACACGACCATTTAGACACTGCGGCAGTCCTTATGTAAGCTTTGTACTGTCAGGAGAGACCAATTCTGAAGTCACAGCTGTCAGGAGCAGCGTAGTGCCACTCCACCATGAAGCCGAGGTGACAGCCCAGCAGCAACAGCAACAGCAGAGTGGCAGAGGGGGGGCATCAGAGGTGAAGGCAGTACTAATGCGCTGCAGTAGTGTACCATCACAGAGTATATACAGTGCAGGAGCAGCAGCAGCAGCAGCAGCGTGGTTAAGCAAGCCACCAAGCAGCAAGAGCTGTGATGTTGCTCATATGAAGCTGCTGTTTTGTGGAACGGGTGATGACATCCATGACAGATAAAGGTCACTTCCTGCCCATTGTCATCACAGCTGGAGGCATGCGCAATTCCGCTGCCTGCCCCCACCCTCGCCGCCAGCGTACAAAGGTCGGTGAGACACACCTGCACGACCGCGCATTTGCCGCTGCATTTCAGGACAGCACCATCCCTACACTTCCGGTGAGCAAAACGTAGGACATGGCGCGCAACTCACAATAACCATTGTCTGCCTTGCATGACCGCGTTGTCGTGGCGTAAATGCGTTCGCTTGCTTCTTTACTATATATATGAAACACTCACTGCACGTGTCGTGCGATCCGTTGTGTCTCTCAGATAGTGAGGGACTCTGCGGCAGCTGTTGCAGAGCTCAAGGCCGGGCGCCCGGTGGCACTTCGCATTGACATCCCAGCACACCTGATTGATGATGCACCTGCGTTTGTGCGGTACGTGGAACGCAGCACTGAGCACATGCAGGAGGCTATATCCCGCTTTGTGACGCACAACAAAGGCAGCAGAAAGGTACGCTGCTGCTTGCTCGTGAACAATACCTGGCTGTGACAGTCAAGCTGTAATTGTGCTCACCAAATGCCATTGTGGTGTTCTTGTTGCAGGTGCGGGAAGATGTTGTGAAGTTCCAGGCCGCCCTCGAAAACTTCATGAGGTCAGAAAGCGTACCAACATGGCTGCGGGACAGGTCAAGTGTACCATATTGGCTGCAGGACGTTGAGATTTATTTCACAGGCGGTCACGCAATGTGGGCGGGTCTCACCGCAGTGCATCGGCACGCAACGCCGACCGCCGCGTTGTCAGTACTGGGCCCAAAACAGTTTCTGTTTGCCAAGTCTGACCCCAGGTCTGCTTGCAATGACGATGACGTGCTCGCACAGGCTGAGCGCAGCAAGTCTCATGGTGCAAAACAGTGGGCAGCGTACTCAGGACCAAAGTTTAAGGTTGCTCTCAGCTCTGAGAATCCCAATCTGCCCAACTTGGTGCTGTGGCCGCCTGGCTGGCACCACGAGGTGCACACACCCGGCAAGTTCATCGGTGCAGCATTTCAGGTCATGCCGCGCAGCATATCATCAGCAGTGGCATCATCGATCCGATGGCTGCGCGCTGCTGAGTCTGTAGACTTAGGCAGCTGCTCAAGAGAGCTCATGGAGACCTGCAAGCGCCGCAAAATTGATTACCACAGCAGTGTCGATGCCTGGGTGCGGTCACTAAAGTAATGCTCCAGGGGCTGGTCAATGGTTGTGCATTTACACCTGTTGCAAGATCAACAGTTTCTGAGGTAATCTCATGCTCTCGTGTTTGTTGCACATGACATAACACATGGCTTTGCACATGACATTTCAAATGGCTTTGCACATGGCACTGCACGACATTGCAGATGGCATTGCATATTGCACATGGCGATGGTGTGGTCAATGACATCTTCAACAAGGCAAGTGGTTGAGTGCATGCTGCACAATCATGGCTAGTACAATATGTACGCATGACTTTTTCCTGAGCACACATTGCATGCAAAGCACAGAGCAATCATGAGACTTGGTTGCCCTGAATTGAAAACGCTCTCATTGTGTATGTACGCGCGATCTGCAGCCCGACACAATCGTTACACTACTGCTGCCTGCACTGAGTCGCAGGCGCGCTTGTACCACGCGAGCAAAGTGTCACCTGCCACCCCCACACTCTTGAGCTCATTTGCCCACACCTGGCAGACATCGCTGAAATTCCATGTGTGTGAATCCTGGAGAAGCTTGGTGGAGGGCGGAACTGTGTAAAAGTGCAGACCAGCGTACGGCCCAGGTGTGTATATCTCATGATAGCAGCCAGGGGGCCAAACGATGACGTTTGGAGCATCAACGTTATCACCCTGCAGCACCGCCTTGTACACACGACCCCTTGGTGTCTTTGCCAAACTCGCAAGGTGCGCTGCGCCGGCGTGTTTGAGACTGGTATCACGCGCAAGCTGCTCACCTGCGCTGCCCTGGACAGCATGCATTGGCTTTGATGGGGAAAAGAGGTACTCCTTAGTCCCTAGGCAGCAAACGTTGGCTACAGCAAATCCATGTCGGTGGATGGTCGTGTAGCCGCCAGCAGGCCCAGTAATGTTGAGAGCGTGACCAGTCAGCTCATTTGGCAGCCGCTCCCGCTCCCCCGCAATCCAGTTTACTCCACACTCCTCCATAGCTGCGACAGCTCTCCTGTGTAATGCAAGACACATTGTGAAGTCAGGTCTCAAATAAGCAGACAGGAGGAATGACACACACAACATTGATTACACAATGCTGGTGTTTGCTCACTAGTGTAGAATGTGGCTTGAGGCACAGCTTGAAGTCAAATGAGAATGTCTTAGACCGGAAGACTGATACATACGCCAGCCGTCGAAACAATGCAAATGTTTGGAACTCACTTGTGTAGAATGCGGCATTGAGCACGCTCCTGCTCGTCGCCAGCTGGCACGCTCTGATCCTCGGGATGCTCACACCCTTGCTCCTTGTTGTCCATCACCCGCAGGTGCTGTATGCTGTGCACAGCATTTGAGGTCAGAAATGTCTTCATGTGCAGCAGGTCCCTGCCGGCTTCACTGAGCGCCTCCACCCTGAAGCTCACAGGGGTACCACGCTCCAGCCGTTTGGTAATGTCCTTGTTGAACTCTTGCAGGGCGTCGCTGTCTTGTGGTACTGCACCCAGGTTGGCCACCTCCAGGACACCCTTGCTGCTGCAAGTTTTTAAGAACTGCTGAACTGCAGACCATAGACAGAAAAGTGAAGCAGTGTCAAGGTCTTTT
Organism: Tribonema minus; assembly: GCA_017506865.1. Taxonomy (NCBI): domain Eukaryota; class Xanthophyceae; order Tribonematales; family Tribonemataceae; genus Tribonema; species Tribonema minus. The sequence goes on along the minus strand of JAFCMP010000090.1, from coordinate 759,459 downwards.
CAGAAATGGCATTAGTGATCAGCAGCGCACTCTACAGCAGCAAAATTGGTGCGCTTAAGCTGGCAAATTGAGCAAGTGACGTGTTTTGACGATAAAGCAGGCAACTCACCTCTTGGTGGCACCCTCATTTGACGCCGTGCACCAGGCAGCAGGACTCCAGGAGCGTTCACTGCAAACTTGCCGGTTTTCCTCAGGTCCCTGTTCTGTGCAGCAGCAGCCTTCTTCCTCTTCGTGCTCACATCTGCCTTGCGGTCCTTGCTGCACCTGTCGATGGTGTGGTGCTTGTACCAATTCTCTCGGCTTGTCGATGACCATCCGTCGCATCGCTGGCAATACCTCACCAACTTTGGACACTGCAGGCATTGCTGCCGATGCTCCTTCTGTAGGTCGACCCCTTCAGGCACACCAGCAACTTTATGCTTGTGGGTAGGGCACCTTGTGGATTTTGCTGTCTTGCTGCGCTTCCTCGGTGAACGTGCTGCAGTTGCCTTCGCCATGACAGACTCACAGACTTGCTTTGAGCCGCAAAAAACACAGTAGCTTGCGGTTTGCAGAAATTTCGGGTTTTGTGGGGACACGTGGCCGCAAAAGACACAGTTTTTTACGGTTGGTCTTGTACGCTCGGGAATCATGTGTTTATTGTCAATCCGGAGTATGATACATCAGGATTCAAGCATTAAATTCGATTTGTGTAGATGACTCTTTGTCACTTCACTACCACAATACACATCAGCAGCAGCAGTACATGATGCAAATCGAGCTGACCGACAGCGCTCTTGGCATATGGAATGAGTGCTATGCACCTGAACCCGAGACTATAATCAGCAAGTTGCTGCTTGGCCATGAAGCTCACCGTGTGGCAATGCGAGACGCCTCGCTGTCCCTCATGCAAGAGAAGGTGGTGAGCAGTCTACGTGATGTTACCTCATCAGTACAGCAGATGTCTACAACTATGCAGCAGCAACAGAACATGAGCAAAATAGAGTCTAAGCTGTCCAGCAAAGGGCGACAGATGGAGGCCACTCTTGTGGACATGCTGCGCTCCTCTTCTGCATTTGGTGAAGTGTATCATATCACAGAGAAGGACTCGCGAGGCAAAATTGGCGGTGATGTGCTGGTCCGCGACCGAGAGAACAACGGGTGTGTTATCGAAATGAAGGATAAGGCGGTCCTCACTATTGAGGATTTCACCAAGTTTGAGGAAGATGTGCGAGCGTGGCAGGGCAGCGAAGTGCTTTTTGCCTTCTGCCGTCGTGATGGAGTAGGCACCAATCGAAGACTGCAGATGAAGCCTCAGATTGAGTCCGTCACCTCTACCAGATCCATCTTGTGGTTCAAGGGTGACATCAACGAGCTGTGCCAATTGCTGCCTACCATTCTTTCGATGGTGGCATTTGGGCTACGCAACCGCGCCAGCGACAACGCATCGCATGTGGCTAAGCTTCTGAGAGCAAAGGATAACCTGGGAACACAGCTCGCAAGTGTACGCTCCAGACTTGGAGCTATAGACAAGGAGAAGCAAGAGCTCAAGAAGCAGGAGGCAAAGCTTCTTGCAGCGGTAGAGGACGTGGCTGTCGACTCCACAGCATGCCCTGACATCACCAACAAGAAGCGCCGCATTGTTGATGAGTTGGAGCCACGTATTCTAGGTGTGCCCCTCTAAGCACAATGTGCACGGCATCGTCAGCATTGCGCAAAGCATAGCTAGACAGTTGCAAAGGTGGGGGAACCGATACTTCTGCTGCATGGGGTTCGATGAATGATATGTGTGCGCGACAAACTGGGCATTGGCCTTGCCCCCATTTTTCGATGAGCCACTCAACAAGGCATGCATCATGATATGTGTGGCCACAATGTAATATGACTGGTGCTGTTGCAAACTCAAAGCAAATGCTGCATTTTGACTTTTTCATTCCGCTGCTGCTGCTGGTACCTTTTGCTGAGTATATTTAGGTCACTTGTGTGCATGTTCATTATCTGTTATCGTTTATGTCATGCTTGCTGCCGTAAGCTACAGCATCTTTGCGTGCCAGTGCTTGGGCCGCATGTTTACTACTGACGTGGCTGATTTGAGTATTATGGCGCTTGGTTTTCATCAACTCTCACTATCGCTAAGCTCATCCCATTAGCCACAATGGCGTTAACTTAGGCTGCTGGTAACTTGAGGATTCACCTGGGTGATTGAAAGCAGCATCGCATGTCACTCAAACTGTTGTCGGCACCAGAGGACTCGGCGCTAGCTGCCTCAGGCACTTGCTCATTGCAGTATGTCAGTTTGTTAACCAAACTATCCAGGAAAGCTCCACCAACAGCGCCAGGGGCCCCAGCATCAAAACGGCCGATTTGAGGAGGCGAATGCCACGGCGGCAGCAGGGGTGCTATACATTGTCATTACGCATATTGAAGAAAAGCTTTCTTGGAGCAGGACCATGCACGGTACTCTTCAGACTGTGGTATGTGTGAAGCAGGACTGGACCACTCGCCACAAGCACGCTGCTCCTATCAGCAGCAGCAGTGAAACCCTCCCTCCAGCAGCCGCGCTCAGCCGCGCCAGGCGATCAAAGCCTTTACTCGACGTATTCAACACTGGTGACAGCAGAATGATAATGTTGTGCTTAGCGGTGAGCCACCACACTGCCCCCTTCATACCACCCAGATCTGTCGCATGCTACTTCAACTGCGACGCACTTGAGGTACGAGCCAGAAGACGGTAGAGGGCCAATAGGCAGCAGCAGCAGCAGGCAGCCGTAAGTGATGATAGCAGCATCAGAGAGAAGCGGCAAGAAAGCTTATAGGCAGAGGGGCGTCAGCACCATCGCCCTGGATGCATTGTGCAAGCTGGACCAGCAGCACATGCTTTGCAAATCAGCATGGGGGCTGTGTTCAGCGTTGAGGACTAAGAACCGGGCACGACTGTGCCTCACACCCTTGGAACCCCCACCAGAGGTGGCAGCTCGCATCGTGGCTGTAAAAGAGGTCACCACTCTCGTAATGTCGGGCCAGTTCAACAGTGACATCCTCTACGGCATATGCGGCATGGTGAAGCCTCGTCTAGTCACAGTGGACCCAGACTTGATGTGGTTCGACAACATTTTCAACAGCGTAGACTTCTTGAAGATGATGGACTTCAGCGGGCAGGTGCAGCGATATCCTCAGGCGCTACAAAGACTGCACATCACCGCGTGCCCAGCCCTCTCCGCTCTCCCAGAAAGCATCTGCGAGCTGGCTGTGCTGCAGCGTTTAGTGCTGCATGGGTGCAGCTCCCTCACCGCACTGACAATGAACATCGGCAACCTGGCGGCCCTGCGGGTATTGATCATCAGCGACTGCGGGTCTCTCACCACCTTGCCCCACAGCATCGGCCAGCTGGCAGCGTTGGTGAAGCTTCATGTCAAAGATTGTGAGGCGCTAAATGAGCTGCCGGACAGCATCGGCCAGCTGGCAGCCTTGAGGATCTTTTGGATTTGTGGATGCAACCTCTCAACGCTGCCGGACAGCATCGGCCAACTGGCAGCGTTGAAGACATTTTATGTCAGAAATTGTGAGCGGCTGACTGCACTGCCACAAAGCATAGGTCAGATGTCGGCGCTAGAGGATCTCGAAGTCAAGGATTGCAACGCCCTCGCTTTGCTGCCGGATAGCATGGGCCAGCTTTCAGCGCTACAGGAGCTCGAAGTTAGGGGATGCGGGGCCCTCCCAGCGCTACCAGAGAGCATCGGCCAGATGGCGGCTCTGCGGAAGCTCGAAGTCGAGGACTGCGTGGAGCTGACTGCGCTTCCGCAAAGCATTGGCCAGCTTCGACTACTGGAGATTCTGACGATTGGCCAGTGTGGGAGTCTCGCCACACTGCCGGACAGCCTAGGCCAGCTGCAGACGCTATGGGTGCTCAAAATCAGCGAATGCGGGGGGCTTACAGCGCTGCCGGACAGTATCAGCCACCTGGCGGCGTTGGAGGCGCTCTTCATCGAAAAGTGTGGGGGGCTCACCACACTGCCGGATGCGATCGGCCAGCTGAGGGCGCTGGAGAAGCTGGAAGTCGAGGAATGCGGGGGCCTCACCGCACTGCCAGCCAGCATCGGGCAGCTGGAGGCTTTAGAGACACTTTCGATTCAAGGTTGCGGGGGGATCATTGCGCTGCCGGACAGCATAGGTAAGCTGGCATCATTAGAGGAGCTTTTCATTGAGAAGTGTGGAGGCCTCATGACACTGCCGGATAGCATCGGCGAGCTGGCTACGCTGCGGGAGCTCAAAGTCAAGGATTGTGAGGGCCTCACCGCGCTGCCTGACAGCACAGGTCAGCTGCCCGCGCTGCAGCATGTCGATATCACAGGCACCCGCTGTACAATCAACATGCGCGGCTGCCTCATTGTTTGCCAGTGAGCGGCATGAGTACTATGCATGTCAATAAAAGCGACAATTACGGCATCATGAGCGTTTGAGATCAGCACACGTTGGTCACATGCTGGTCAGATCTGTTATGCTTCTTGCAGGCTTTGAGCTTTGTTGCCAGCATCCGACATCATGAGCCTGTTTGCTCCACATGCAGGTTTGTGCTTGTTCACTTGAGTGTGATGGTCGTGTGTTGAACAGCATCAGTGGTGCTCCGGTACAAGTATGGGCACAGGAAAACCCATGTCAGGTGCACTGTGCAAGTTGACTCCAATGCATTGCACTTCAGCATGCGCATATCTCAACAGAGCAGCCTGTAAGTGCAGACAATGTGTAACATGTGCGCTGATCTCATTGGCTGGCAGCCTCTTCAGTGATCGTCTCATCAAGACGAACCAGCATTGCATTCAAAGCACGGACCGTACATGTCTTCACTCCAGTAAGCAGTCCCACTGTCCAAACATGCCCAGCATCGTGGGCTTGCTGGTTGCGTTTGTACTAAATAACGTCTCTTATTCTCTAAATGCCGGTGCACAAAGCAGTACCTGTAGCGCTTGCCTGTCGCACGGCAAAATCCGGTGGACTTACCACACCTGACAACCGAGCACAAGTGATCTGCACGACTATCGCACTTTCTGGCCTGTGAAGCATCGACAGTATCAACCACCCCTTCAGGGCACCTGCGCTTTTTGTGTGCCGACTCTGTATCTTGTGATAACACACTACGTTGCTGCTGATAATGTATAGCATTTGTGAAGGCGACCTTTGCCTTCTCGAATATTAGCGGGCACCTACTGATACGTTCATCATCGGAACCGCACACTGCACAGAAGTAACATCCGTCTTCCGTTATGATGGTTGGACCCTCGCACAGGCAAGTTGTTTCCAATTGAGCATCAGATAGGATGGCGGGGCATGAGTTGAACCTGTGCCCCGGGGTTGCGTTATGTTCATTCAGATCCTTGTCAACTGCACTGTATCCCACAACCCCTATGCAGGCGCTATCTGCATCATAGTATGCAACAGACTCTGGGGCATGCCAAATATGGGCACCGACAATGATGTATGGTCCCTCCCATCCGCTCTTCCATATTTTCTGTTCATGTTGACTCAGGTCTTCGTATGTGGCGGTGTCTTGAACATCAACAAGTACAGGTCTGTGCAAATCGATGATGAAGGCAGGCGTGTAGCCTTTGATATCCCATGGGGAGTCACACTTGTACTCCCAGATCCACCCCAGGTTGCTGAACATAGCTGCCCATTGCTGCTCAAGAGGGCTGCGAAACCTGATGCCACCGGGCAAACAGGCATCACACACATTGTCATTCCTCATGTCATTGAACTGCAGCTCTCCTCCTTCAATGGCCTTGTTGAAGATGTCAGTTGCCATAATCTCAAAAAATGATGCGTACCCGAGCTGCTTCTGCAAGCTGTAGCACTTGGTGATTTCTGTTTGGTGAGTGTGCATGACCTCGACTACGCCAATGACTGAAAGATCTTTCTGCACGGCAACATCTAGTGTGTATGAGCCATGCTTCAGCTCGTTTACACCCTTGGCGTTTTCAAATGTGCGTCGGCAGATGGCTCCGCACCTTCCACAGGTTTTGGTGAACAGAATCTGTTCCAGTGCCATTGCGATGAACTTCTTACCAAACTCATGCATGTACGTCTCAAAACCCCCACCACCACAGGTTGTTGTGACGCTCTTGTGCCTGAAGTGTGGTGTGAGCTGAGAACCAACGCAAGGCACCATGGCTCCACTGCAGCCCGGGCACGTGTGGTTGCCGCCCATAGCTTTGGCCTGTCTCGGAAGGACGACGCAGTTGTCACCGTCGAGGGCAAATGGATACATGGCAGTCATGGCTTTGCTCTTGTGCTTGTGATGCCGCCAGTGAGAGGGTTCAACAAAATAAACTTCAGTCCTTAACCATGTATTGTGGCACAACAGGTGCCTTACCTTAGGGTTAGCAATTTAATTTAGTGCGATCTTTCACTTCCGGACATTCAACTTTGAAATCTACATAACGACGCACTGGGTCCACTGCCACCAACGTTGAGGGAGCTTCATGTTGAAAGCGGAGAAGCCCTGCTCACTCCATGTGTGGCTTGTGCAATGACAGAGTCCATGCAAACTAAGCATGTGTCATGAGTTCAATGTTGGGGACCACCGGTCTACGATACGTGATGAGACAACTGGGGAACGTTTGCCGGATGTCGCAAGTGAAGTTTGCGTTTGCGCAGATGCACATCATGGAAAAGTACGGCATGTCTGTTTGATGTGAATGAATGCAACAACCGTGCTTCACCCCCACACAATGCCCCCCTCCATGTCAATATTGGACATCGTTTGGGAAAGGTAGCAAATTGAGTCAAATGCTGAGCGCTCAACTCATACTTATGTAGGTGTCAACTCACCCAGTGAAACTTTGTTCTTGACGCATTAAATGGCCATTATATGACTACATTCATGGTTGGTCAGTTTCTCACTGGTCCAGCATAATAGTACATGGCCCACATGGCACCATAATGCCCCCTGGCCTCTTCATCACTCATATATGTGAATGGCCAACTCATATTGATATATCTGTATAATGGAGAATGAAGTATTCCCCAGGCCATGAACAGGAGGCAACTCATTTTTGTTGCCTAGTAAATATGACATTGGCCTGAGGCCCATTGCTGCCCTTGGCATTGATAAAGTGCGTTGAAGGCAGTGCAGCTACAGGCAGCTTCATTTGCTTTGATACATGCATTCGATATAGGTTCAATAGCTGCTGAAACGCGTACACGACTCAATCAAGTCATCAAAACTACTCACAAAGAGCTAACCTCGGCACCTTCACTAATTCATTTGGTGTGGCATGCAGCCGCGAGAAGCAGAACTAGTAACCAGCAGCTACAGAATGCGGCAGCAGTACAGCAGCATGCAGCAGGCATCAACATGACAACTGGTGCATTGTGAGGGGTAGAATCAACCAGTGAGATCGGTCGACATACATTTGTGCGGGCTGCCAAGGCATCATGTGAAGCATACACACCGCTTTGACTGGATGCAGATTGCATATTCATGACACACTCTTACACATGCAGCAACTGCGCCAAGCGCGCATTCACTGTCTAATTCAAAATTGTGACTGTCCTCGAGGCAACTGCGCCTGTAGCTGCATCTGCAGCTCACTCAAGTGGTTCTCCAGCCTGTTTCGTGTCATCATTACACATGATGCGCACCGCGTGAAAGGTGTCTAAGTGCTCCGCAGCGACGGTGGCTCGTTGAGCCTTGCCTCCACGACAACAGGTACACCGGCCGTGACCAGCGCTGCTTGTGCCTTTGTGCCAAAGCGCTGGACTTGTGCATCGTCGGGATGCGCGCGCAGCCCTGCCTCCACGCTAACAGCCGCACCGGCCGTTACCAGCGCTGCTTGCGCCGCTGCGCAGCTCTGGGCCAGAGAGGCGACTGCCGCGAGGCCGAAGCGCTGGACTCCCACATGACCGGGGTGCGCGCGCAGCCTTGCCTGCACGACAACAGGCACACCTGCCGTGACCAGCGCTGCTTGCGCAGCTGCGCAGTGTTGGGCCAGATGGGCGACTGCCGCGAGGCCAATGAGCTGGACTTCTGCATCGCCGGGATGCGCGCGCAGCCCTGCCTCCACGACAACAGGTGCACCGGCCGTGACCAGCGCTGCTTGCGCCGCAGCGCAGCCTTGGGCCAGAGAGGCGACCGCCGCGAGGCCGAAGCGCTGGACTCCCACATGACCGGGATGCGCGCGCAGCCCTGCCGTGACCAGCGATGCTTGCGCCGCTGCGCAGCCTCGGGCCAGATGGGCGACTGCCGCGAGGCCATTGAGCTGGACTTCTGCATCGCCGGGATGCGCGCGTAGCCCTGCCTCCACGACAACAGGTGCACCGGCCGTGACCAGCGCTGCTTGCGCCGCAGCGCAGCCTTGGGCCAGAGAGGCGACCGCCGCGAGGCCGAAGCGCTGGACTCCCACATGACCGGGGTGCGCGCGCAGCCCTGCCTCCACGACCACAGGCGCACCGGCCGTGAGCAGCGCTGCTTGCGCCACTGCACAGCCTTGGGCCAGATAGGCGACTGCCGCGAGGCCATTGAGCTGGACTTCTGCATCGCCGGGGTGCGCGCGCAGCCTTGCCTGCACGACAACAGGCACACCTGCCGTGACCAGCGCTGCTTGCGCAGCTGCGCAGCCTTGGGCCAGATGGGCGACTGCCGCGAGGCCATTGAGCTGGACTTCTGCATCGCCGGGATGCGCGCGCAGCCCTGCCTCCACGACAACAGGTGCACCGGCCGTGACCAGCGCTGCTTGCGCCGCAGCGCAGCCTTGGGCCAGAGAGGCGACCGCCGCGAGGCCAAAGCGCTGGACTCCCACAGGACCGGGGTGCGCGCGCAGCCCTGCCTCCACGACCACAGGCACACCTGCCGTGACCAGCGCTGCTTGCGCAGCTGCGCAGCCTCGGGCCAGATGGGCGACTGCCGCGAGGCCATGGAGCTGGACTTCTGCATCGCCGGGATGCGCGCGTAGCCCTGCCTCCACGACAACAGGCGCACCGGCCGTGACCAGCGCTGCTTGCGCCGCAGCGCAGCCTTGGGCCAGAGAGGCGACCCCCGCGAGGCCGAAGCGCTGGACTCCCACATGACCGGGATGCGCGCGCAGCCCTGCCTGCACGACAACAGGCGCACCGGCCGTGACCAGCGCTGCTTGCGCCGCTGCGCAGCCTTGGGCCAGAGAGGCGACCGCCGCGAGGCCGAAGCGCTGGACTCCCACATGAACGGGGTGCGCGCGTAGCCCTGCCTCCACGACAACAGGCGCACCGGCCGTGACCAGCGCTGCTTGCGCCGCAGCGCAGCCTTGGGCCAGAGAGGCGACTGCCGCGAGGCCATTGAGCTGGACTTCTGCATCGCCGGGATGCGCGCGCAGCCCTGCCTCCACGACAACAGGTGCACCGGCCGTGACCAGCGCTGCTTGCGCCGCAGCGCAGCCTTGGGCCAGAGAGGCGACCGCCGCGAGGCCAAAGCGCTGGACTCCCACAGGACCGGGGTGCGCGCGCAGCCCTGCCTCCACGACCACAGGCACACCTGCCGTGACCAGCGCTGCTTGCGCAGCTGCGCAGTGTTGGGCCAGATGGGCGACTGCCGCGAGGCCATTGAGCTGGACTTCTGCATCGCCGGGATGCGCGCGCAGCCCTGCCTCCACGACAACAGGTGCACCGGCCGTGACCAGCGCTGCTTGCGCCGCAGCGCAGCCTTGGGCCAGAGAGGCGACCGCCGCGAGGCCAAAGCGCTGGACTCCCACAGGACCGGGGTGCGCGCGCAGCCCTGCCTCCACGACCACAGGCACACCTGCCGTGACCAGCGCTGCTTGCGCAGCTGCGCAGCCTCGGGCCAGATGGGCGACTGCCGCGAGGCCATGGAGCTGGACTTCTGCATCGCCGGGATGCGCGCGTAGCCCTGCCTCCACGACAACAGGCGCACCGGCCGTGACCAGCGCTGCTTGCGCCGCAGCGCAGCCTTGGGCCAGAGAGGCGACCGCCGCGAGGCTGAAGCGCTGGACTCCCACATGACCGGGATGCGCGCGCAGCCCTGCCGTGACCAGCGATGCTTGCGCCGCTGCGCAGTGTTGGGCCAGATAGGCGACTGCCGCGAGGCCATTGAGCTGGACTTCTGCATCGCCAGGATGCGCGCGTAGCCCTGCCTCCACAACAACAGGCGCACCGGCCGTGACCAGCGCTGCTTGCGCCGCAGCGCAGCCTTGGGCCAGAGAAGCGACTGCCGCGAGGCCATTGAGCTGGACTTCCGCATCTCCGGGATGCGCGCGCAGCCCTGCCTCCACGACAACAGGCGCACCGGCCGTGACTAGCGCTGCTTGCGCCGCAGCGCAGCCTTGGGCCAGATGGGCGACTGCCAAGAGGCCAAGGCGCTGGACTTCTGCATCGCCGGGATGCGCGCGCAGCCCTGCCTCCACGACCACAGGCACACCTGCCGTGACCAGCGCTGCTTGCGCTGCTGTACAGCCTTTGGCCAGACAGGCGACTGCCAAGAGGCCAAGGCGCTGAACTTCCGCATCGCCGGGATGCGCGCGCAGCCCTGCCTCCACGACAACAGGTGCACCGGCCGTGACCAGCGCTGCTTGCGCCGCAGCGCAGCCTTGGGCCAGAGAGGCGACCGCCGCGAGGCCGAAGCGCTGGACTCCCACATGACCGGGATGCGCGTGCAGCCCTGCCTCCACGACCACAGGCGCACCGGCCATGACCAGCGCTGCTTGCGCCACTGCACAGCCTTGGGCCAGACGGGCGACTGCCTCGAGGCCGAAGCGCTGGACTCCCACATGACCGGGGTGCGCGCGCAGCCCTGCCTCCACGACCACAGGCGCACCGGCCGTGACCAGCGCTGCTTGCGCAGCTGCGCAGCCTTGGGCCAGATGGGCGACTGCCGCGAGGCCATTGAGCTGGACTTCTGCATCCCCGGGATGCGCGCGCAGCCCTGCCTCCACGACAACAGGCGCACCAGCCGTGACCAGCGCTGCTTGCGCAGCTGCGCAGTGTTGGGCCAGACGGGCGACTGCATCGAGGCCATTGAGCTGGACTTCCGCATAATCGAGATGCGCGCGCAGCCCTGCCTCCACGACCACAGGCGCACCGGCCGTGACCAGCGCTGCTTGCATTGCTTCTGAGTTGAGGCCCGGAGTGTGAAGAGCCTACAACAAGCAAGAGCCCATCAATCGCAATGTGTCGCTTCAGCTATCATACATTTAGGCAAATAGGCATGCAGGTAAACCAATTTAAGGCAAGCAATTGTGTTCACTGGGTACTAATCTGTAAATGCTGACATCAACAATGTGCGATGACAACTTTGCAGTGACGACATCGATTATATGCTCAGGAGCTCACACCACGACGCCAGGCGCACGGGCCGTGATGATGTATAATCATCAATTTAGGCAATTAGGCATGAATGTGAGCCAATTCATGATGCTCAGGCAGGCAATAATGTTAACAGGGTAAGTACATGTAAGGTCTGCAATGTACAATGACCGTTCTGTAACGACGACATCGGTGATACGCTTAGGAGCTCACCGAGGCTATGCACTTCATAGCTTCCTCTTGAATCTCCGCATCAGCCGGGTGCCTCTCCATCACCGCCGCGACTGCACGGCTGGCTCCAGGTGCCGCCATGACAGCATCTGCTCTGAGAGCCGACAGCAGCACAGTCCTCCCCCCTTGTTGATCATCCGAGCGATCAATCAGGGCCTCCTGTACACTGGCATCCTGCAAAAGCTTCCACCCTGGACACCAAAGCACTAGGCTTGCTCGGAGCTCTCTTTTGATGCATATCAGCCGTAGGACGTCCATGTGCTCCCCTAGCGCGGCCATCCAGCACGCGCTTTCGTCGATGCTGGAGTTTCCCAAATGAGCGCGCAAGAACTCAGAATCCCCGCACCCCGCAGACGCTGTGCAGATGGAAGTGAGCGAGCAGCCGTTTTGTTGAGCCCATCCCCTCAGGTTGCCTGGCACGCAGATCAGGCGCACACTAGTCCTCTTTGAGCCAACAGCGGGCTTTGCGGTCTCTGCTTCAGTAGCGCCCTCAAGCACTGGGTACTGTGCCCCCTCTGTCACCGTCAACCCCCCCACGCCACCTGCACATATCGCGTGCCACTCCTTGGCGACCAGAGACAAGGGGAGGTAGTAATGGTCGGCTTCTTCCATTGATAGCACTTTACGCAACACATCGCCAAAAAGTACGGCGTGCGATGCTAGCTTTGGTATCTTAATTGACTCCTTTCCACCACTCCTGTCCTCCGCAACTTCCCCCATCCGCTTGTTGTTGCTGTTGGCCTCCATCGCTATGAGCTGATACAGATGTCAAGGCACAGAGAAGCAGCAATAGGGTCGTGAGAAAGTATTTCAATGACGTATACAAACATGTAGCTGACTCGAGGGTGACAACACCCTTCGTCAGGAGCATGATGCTTTGCGATATTTACCCGTTTCTCAGGCTCGAACAGGGCAACAGCACCACTCAACTATGCTAGGTGTTTGACATGCTGGCTGCGGCTCACCTGATGCTTATGTGGCTGCTGCTTCTGTGGCGCTGGTGCTGCACCCCTTGCCGTCCAGTGGCTGTGCTGTGATCGGTTCTCAGAGGTTCAAGTTGCAGTTAGAACTCGTGAGCAACAAATTTGAAGTTGAATGTATCTTTTGTGGCACGGAATGCGCATCGAGAGATGGCAGGCGTAGCCACACGGATGACCAGGTGACGACATCTGCTACGCAGTCCTTACGGTGTCCGTCATAGAATCATTAGCGAAGCCATACAGCAACAGCAGTAAGCCCACTACCGACCTGGCGACTAGCTCATCCGCAGATTGATTTAAGGATACTAACATTGATACACAGCGTAGAGGTTGCACTTGACAAATCATGCGACGTGACCCCCTGAGATGATGCCTATGCCTCATGCCTCGTGTCGGGGCCTGACTTTTCAATGATGGTGGCAGCACATCGAGGAGACGATACAATCCATGAATTTACTGCATTCAGCCGTCGGAGAATTGAAGGGCGTCTGCGAGTTGTGCCTGCTGTGGCCTGTTGCGCTGTAGACCCTTGCCTTGTTGACCTGTACTCATCCAAGACCCTGCCAAACAACAGAAAAGCACATGATCAACATCACTCAAATAAGAACAATTATGTGTGTCATATGTTATCACCTGGTGCCATGCCTCCACGTCCAGACATCATTGACCTTGTGTCTGACAGTTCAGATGATGATTCCCTACGTGATCCATCCCCAAGGCCCGGGGGCCGCAGCGCCGCTGCTCGTAGGCGCCGTCTTAATTCTTTTGATTCTTCTGATGACAGTCCCCGTACTCCCAGTTCACCCTCTGCGGCAAAAAGCAAAGCTGCTACAGAGGCTAGAAAGCGGAGGATGGAAAAAATGAAAGCTAAGGGTCATGTCACATTTAGGGGTGGTAGTCGCCCTGATGCATCCAGAAATAGAGGCAAGGGCAAAAGGACAGCAAGTGCCATTAGTACTTCTTCAGCTGACAGTCCCCATACTCCCAATTCACTCTCTGTGGCAAGTAGTAAAGCTGCTCAGGAGGCTAGAAAGCGGAGGATGGAAAAGATGAGGGCAAAAGGTCATATCACATTCAGGGGCGGTAGTCGCCCTGATGCATCCAGAAGTAAAGGGAAAGGTAAGGCACGTGCATCACCTACTTCAGAGACTAGCGACGAGTCCAACAGGAAAGGTAAGGGGAAGGGAAAAGCACGGGCATCGCCCAAACCAGAGACTAGGGACATTAAAGTAGCGCTGAAAAGATTCAAGCAGGTGAGATCTGAGCCTAATCTATACCGCTCAGGCACTAGTGCTGCAGACATCCATGCAGCAATTGAACGAGCATGGGCTGCCATGGACGATGAAGACAAGAAGCTGTACTATGACATGCCTATGCCCAATTTTGACGTCTATCTGATTGATCAGGAAGAAGATATACGTGAGCTCATGCCAGCAGATGCCAGCAAGCATGAAGTAGAATTGAAGGCGCTGAATAATTGGAGAAGCATGACTGACATGCAACGCTGTGAGTTTGCAGATGAGTCGCTCCTAATCAAAGACATACCTGTGAGTGAGCATGCAGCATTCGACGCCTTCTTTGCAGACACCTATGAGGCTACAGAGACAGAGCTGAAGGACAAGGGCAGACACGCATTCCGTTATGAAGTCATGAAGGCAGCAGTCAAAAAGTGGACAAGGCTGAATGCTGAACGCAAGGCAACCTACGGTGCTGCAGCCGCCAACCTTGATGAAGATGGAGATCAACTCATTGGTGACTTTGATGTATTCAAGTGGGCTGTGGGACGTCAACTTGGCAACATGACTGCCACAGAAAAGGATGCTTTTCTTGCTCAGCGATGGACAACAATGACTGATGCGCAGCGCAACATGTTTGTTGACCCTGTGGACGATCCCCGCTACCACATATTCTTTGATGCACAAGAGGATACCAAGAATGCAAAGTGGAAAAGGGAGAACGGAGGCAGAGAGTTGAGCGATGACGAGTTCAATGATAAGATGCAACTGGAGTGGCTACAAATGGAGGAAAATGCTAAGGACCAGTATGAGCCAGAGGCGGACTATGACGATGATGTTACCGCTGAGGTGCCTGAGCTACTACACTATGCATTCTCATACTTTGTAGACAAGCAATTTGAAAAGGGCCTCGTAAAGTCTGAAGACAGCAATGAGGAAGTCAACAAGAAGGTCATGGCCGCCTGGAAAGCACTGACAAACGACCAGCAACAGGAATTAGTTGGAGAGCTGTGCCTCCATAATTACAAGAATAAGCATCGTGATTACATTGTCGATCTAATCAACAGGCGAAAGCTAGCTGCCACTGAGGCTAACATTGAACGATTTACAATTATCGCTTGGAATAACCAAGATGACGAGGAGCGGGCTAGCTACTACTACTATGGCGACCAAGGCAAGCCTGATAGTGATGATGATGAGGAAGATGAAGATGACAATGTGTGGGCCGTTGATCATGATGCAGTGCAGAACACTGCAGAATATGAGCGCATATTGCGCCACTTCATCTCTAAGGGACACACAATAGACACAGCAGAGCGCAAGTTCTTCGATCGCTTCAGTGCAGATGAACGGGGTGCAGTGGAGAGAGAACTCACCAGGAGAGGAGATCCTGACCCAGCAATGAATGCCAATGATGAACTAAGGAAGCTTTGGGAGGAAATGTCACCTTCTCGAAAAGTGGAATATGCTAGTAGGACCAGGGTATGAAGAATGTAACCTAGCTTGCAGAAGACCTTCCATACACACGCTGCAGCCATGCGTTGGGCCTCAATATAGTTTGGCAATCAATGATACTTGCATTTTATGTCTTCACACTTCTTTTGCACTCACACTGCTGAAACGTTCAAGGAGTGTAATGATGCCCAACTTCCACCACTTATGCAAAATTCAAGTGGCCCTGTCCTTCGAAAGGATGTGGAGTGATCTAGTGAGAGCTCAGATGCAGGGTGCATTTTACGATTTTCTGCATCTGGCAGACGCTTCAACACAGCTTTAGCAGCAATCTGCTAAAGCTGCTGACTGAAGCTAATTTAACTACCATAAATAATGTTGCGTCAACACTAGCACAACCATGCCGCCGCGTAGAGTGCGTAAAATGGGATGTTCCGGCATAGATTTTGTGGGGAATGTCGTACGCGACAATGCTCGTAATGGTGATTTGGCGCGTGCGGTGATACGGGAGGTCGCAGGCGGCGCCAAAGAGGTCACGGATGTGAGCCACTACTGTCAGACACGTGACTGGTTGAAGAAGAAAGCCATGTCGCCTCGCTCTTGCGACTCCATACATACCATTCCCCTCGCCGGTATGGTGATGACAGCAAAGGGCGAGCCATGCAAACAATATGTGCTTGGCAGAATGTCAAATCTGAAGGACTACTACCGGTGTCAAAAGTACTTTTACACTTTGGACAGCGAGGACTGGGATGACAATTACCAAGTGAACGATTTGTTTGTGTACTGCGCGCACATGTCAACAGAAAATGTGTTCCCCATTCGCATCGTAACTGACCCTGACGGTGGTATCAGATCTCGTCATCCGAAAACTGGCATGGCAGACTACGGCACAAACTTGTTGACCCTACCACATTTGCTGAATCAGCGACACAAAATTCACATACTCAGTCGTGAGCTTTGTCAGGTTGTGAACTATTTCAAGATGAGCCTCTACCAATCCGAAGGCTACCCTCACATTTTCTTTGCAACGGCCAAACCGAAGACAAGCTTACACCGCCACTTGCGCAAATACGGTCTACATCAGGTCACTGTCGAATGAATGCTGACAGTTGCACTATAGCACTGACACTCACACTATTCCACCTCAGACCTGCGCACCTAGAGACCCAAGGTCCGCACGCACTGCTCAGTCCCGCCCAGTTAGAAGAGCTGGAGGATGGTAGCAAGCTGTTTAGAGTCTTGGATCGTAGAGCAGAAGCTAACGGTTCATGGCGCTACAAGTGGCAGTCCAGAGACGGCAACACGCACGCATGGGTCTCAGAAGATGACATGCTAGAGCAAGTTACACCCTGGGCTTTAGATGTCTTCCATGCTTTGTATGAGCTGAGGTATGCAGACAGACTGCCAGTTTACGCGACAAGGCCGGCACCTAGTGTGTAGCACTCATCGTCATCAGACGTTGCCACGACTTGTTCATGTGCAGACACACCTTTCAACAAGGCGCGGATCACAGTCACATGACAAACAAAAACTCGGTCTCACCTGTGCGTGCTCGGTGTTGCAGGGTGGCAAAAACAAACACAAAGGCCGGGCTCGCACATGTAAAGTGTTGAAGTATGTACATTGATAGGGAGTGCTACAGGGTCAGACTGTTGAGGGGACATGTGGCGTACCAGACGTGGCCCAACTCACTGTGCCACCCGCACCTCAAGCGCTACATAGGGGACGTTTGCCTCCTTCACGGCGACAGTTACAATCAGCGACCGTCGCCGCAGGTGCCGTTGACGAGACCAGGCCGATGCTGATACCTGTGTATAGCGCCGTGCAACTGCGGCTGGCCCGACATCTACTGCACCACACACTTTCATGACTAACAGATACGGATTGCGATGAACAACAAGCAGCTCACGCTCAGAAAGTGTGTCGACCATGGCGTCGATTACATCAAGCACAGCAGGCCAGTCCATGTTGACTGCTACTTCAGTCAACACCAAGATGATGCAGGGCCACTTGATTGGCCTCTGTTGTGTGACATGCCTAAGGACACCAGGCATATGCTGTACATCTACTGTTCGGATGTGCTCAGAGTCGAGGATGCGCAGAGTACGTGCGCTAAGGTTTTGAGGAAGTTGCACAGCTGCGTCAACAGCACTGTCACCCTCCAATGAGATCTCCTCTGCTCTGAACGCAAATGACGAACTGAAACCGTCGTTGACCTTGACAGTCAGCGTGTGGGGGTGAGGTGAAAGAGCCTGCATCAACACCTCCAAGCCCTCACTCCACTCAGGTAAGACCAGGCGGCCTGGTGGGGGTAGAGGCCCATGGAACATTGGAGCATACCTACGTGCTACTAGCTGCGCCCAGGTTTGTGTGAAAGTGCTCGCAACATGTATCGTCGTGTATCGGAAAATCTGTGCCACCAGCACCACATCAGACCACAACAGTTGGTGGTGTGTCTGAGAGCTGGGGCGACCGACAATCGGGTGAGTGAGGGGAGATGGTGTGGTGAACACGACGCCTTCCGCAGTGGTGCCCCCTAATGCGGTCTTGTGCATTCCTGCATGAAACTCCTTGTTGAGCTGAATACATCTGGCCACCTGGGCCACGTTAAGGAAGCCACCGACGTAGTTCCACTCCTGAAGCCTTAACGCGTGCGCCATGATCCCTGTTGCAACAGGGGCGTTGGACACGGGGTTAAAATTCTGCCATTGCTACTGCTGCAGCAACACTAGCATACCCTCGACCATGTGCTGTTCAGCTTCACACACCTGTTGTATAATGTAATGAGGCCTGCGAGGCTGCTGACACGCGCTCTCGTAGCCCAGCGCCTGTTGCCTCCTCCACGCAAAGCTGTGTCTCCTTTGTGCTTGCTGCTCCCTCAGGTTCTGCGTGTTCTTGCTAGCAGGCCACAACGTCAGGCAGATTATGTGGCCTCACTTGTTGGTAGGAGAGCCACAAAAGGTTCCGAAGATGGCTCTCTGCTCGTCGACGGGTTGGAACAGAGGTCTGTGACTACAATAACACAGATGGTGTGGGGGGACGGGGGTCGGACGGGAGTCGGACGGGGGTCGGACGGGGGGCGGACGTCGTAGGACGTGGGGGTGTTGTGGGGGTGTTGTGGGGGTGTTGTGGGGTTGTTGTGGGGGTGTTGTGGGGGTGTTGTGGGGGTGTTGGGGGGGTGTTGTGGGGGTGTTGTGGGGCTGCCGGGGGGCTCCGATGCAGCCAAAGGTCGCCGGGATTGCCGGGGATTCAGGCAATTAATTATTAGCAGGATTCAAGATTAATGATGCGACAGGTGAAGGTGGTGTCACTTCCTGCAATCAACAGCTGCAACGGCTGCCAAGCATCAAACCATGCACCTGCTGCCTCTGGAGAGCACAGTGTTCATAAGGGTCATCCGCAACCTCGACGCCGCCATGTATCAGCGTCACGACATGGACAGCCTTCGAGAGACCGGATTGGAAGTCAGCGATATCCACGACCTGATCTCAAGTGCAATAGATCCACCGTCTGCAGCGGACATGGCTCAATTCCAGCTGCTCACGTACTATATCCTCAAGGTCTGGCGGTTCGTCCAATACTTGCACCCGCTGTGCGGCATGCATGAGCTCATTTCTTACTCAATGATATACGTCAACACTTTGTACGAGTGCGCTGGAGATATGGACTCGCAAGAAGCAGATATGCTGTTCAGCTCGCACATGGGCTTCCAGGTAGCAGATGATATGGAGCCACAGCTTCTGAAGCTGGTTCACAAAATGCTGTCATTGTACAGGATCCGGGTCAACGATTGGGAGGTAAAGAGGGACGGTGTTGGTTACAAGGAGTTTGTGGACTCTATACTCTGCAAGGACATGTTTGTTGAAATCAATGCACCAATTCATCAGCCAACGTGCTGAGTGACATCAAACCAACCAATTTTCTCAATGTTGTCCTTGACTGCAGGGTGCTCAATAATGGTCTGCAGCATGTGCTGCTCTTCATCTGTCAGCACCATGTCCTGCACCGTCCTGCTGTCCAGACTGAGAACCCGCTGATGATTGTCATGAAACCATGTGGCGGCGTGCTGCGCGTAAAACTCGCTCTTCAGTAGTCTGTCATCACTTTGTGCTTGTTTAACGACAACAATTACTCCATACACGGGAGAACGCTTGTCTGGTGCAGGATCGAGGCTTACAGTCGTATAGGTCACCTGCCTCCTTGATGCCTTTTCCAGATCTGGTATAACAGCGAAGCGGTCGATAGGGGTTCTTAGAACAACATAGTACTCAAGACCGTGATTGACAACGATCATGCTGAGCGCAAATGTACTCAGAGATTTATATAATAAGGAATGCGAAG
This sequence comes from Tribonema minus, assembly GCA_017506865.1. NCBI lineage: Eukaryota > Xanthophyceae > Tribonematales > Tribonemataceae > Tribonema > Tribonema minus. The sequence goes on along the minus strand of JAFCMP010000090.1, from coordinate 739,952 downwards.
GGGACACAATTCTAACGTGTCATTGTGTCAGACACCAAGTGTTTTTTCTATGCGCTTCAGGTGTAGCTCAAATATGGGTGGCTTGCTGTCCCTTCTCTTGGAAGATGAAATGATGAAGGTGCGCGCAGAAGCTCAGGCAAAAACCGACCAAGTTCGCAACGATGTGTGTGCCAAGGTGTCTGAGATAGAGCAGAAAGTGCAAGGAGAGATGCAAGGTTTGGCGAAAGACTTGAGTGCACAGATGGACGTGATGGCCGCCCGAGTGAACGAAGTGGCAATCATGCTGCAAAGTTATGCCAGAAGCGAGGATCACACTGCACTAGGCAATGCGGTCGAACAAGACCTAGCAGCGGTGCAGAAAGATGTATTGTCCAATACAGTTGCAATCGAAACAGCTACAACCAGAATGAGTGAATTGGCAGTACAGACATGCAGCATTTCTGACGGCCTGAAGGCTCTTGATGACAAGGTGCAGGCATACTGCAAAGTGCAGGAGGGTGACCAGGCAAGCACAGAACGCTCTTTGTCTAGAGCTCCTGTTTCGATACGCAAGCTTTTCTCCAAGTAAAAATATCGTACAGATTATAAACATGAGACTTTCCCGTTCGAAAGTTCCTGAGCCCAACTCATCAGAGGGGATTTTCGCATCCATAAGACACGCTGCACCTCGGGAAACTGTTGCTTCCAGCGATAGAGCTCTGCATCGAAGGCGCGCTGTTCACTGGCGCTCATGCGCTCTTCGAGTATGTCAGAGTCGTCCTTGAACACTTTCAGCGACTGCTTGACGACCCATGACTTGAATCGGCGTGGGGGCTTGCCAGCCCGTTTGCAAGAGGAGTAAAAATCGCCACTGTGTCGTTAGCGCCGTACTGCCCTTTGGCTTTACACCGCCAGCCGGAGATGCATGCGCAGAGCGTCTCGTTGATGTCTTCCGCCATGTCGGTATCCTGTAGGATCTTCTGCATTTGTTTTATGCGAGCTGCGGATGTGAAGGCTTTGAGAGTCAAGGGGTGCGCTCTGTCTCGTGCGAAGAAGAGTAGGTGCGGCAACTCCATATCCATATGTGTGCGTGACGAACTTTGAAGCCAACACTGCTAGGGTAAGGCATCTTGTCCGTAGCAGGGGGACTGACAGCAGTCGAGGGTCGCTCTTCACCTTGTGCGCACAATTTATGCCGCCACAACATATAACAAAGACAATGGAGAATCCTTCATGTTTCAAATGTTGTCCATTTTTCTGCCATTGTTCGCACGCAGAAACGTGTACATGGCATCCCCGCCCAGTGTGTGCAGCAGTTTCACAGCGCGCCTCTCGAAACTCGCATTGACGATCCTCTTTGTAAATCCCCCTATCCCGAATATTCTGGCAAAGTTCTGTGCTCCGAGTGCATTGAACCACCTGCTTGTAATGGCCTGAAACGCAGGATTGAGCATGCGAGCGGCGACGCCATCGCACATAAATGTGACAAAGCACGCCGCTCCGAGCCGCTCAAACCAGATTTCTAAGCACGCTGCGAAGAGCGGGTCCAGTAGGCGAGCGGCGACGCCATTGCACATAAATGTGACAAAGCGCGCCGCTCCGAGCCGCTCAAACCAGATTTCTAAGCACGCTGCGAAGAGCGGGTCCAGCAGGCGAGCAGCAACTCCGCCACACATAAATGTGACAAAGAGCGCCGCTCCGAGCCGCTCAAACCAGATTTCTAAGCTCGCTGCGAAGAGCGGGTCCAGCAGGCGAGCGGCGATGCCATTGCACATAAATGTGACAAAGCGCGCCGCTCCGAGCCGCTCAAACCAAATGTCTAAGCTCGCTGCAAAGAGCGGGTTCAGCAGGCGAGCAGCAACTCCGCCACACATAAATGTGACAAAGAGCGCCGCTCCGAGCCGCTCAAACCAGATTTCTAAGCTCGCTGCGAAGAGTGGGTCCAGCAGGCGAGCGGCGATGCTGTCGCACATAAATGTGACAAAGCGCGCCGCTCCGAGCCGCTGGAACCAGATGTCTAAGCGTGCTGCGAAGAGCGGGTCCAGCAGGCGAGCGGCGATGCTGTCGCACATAAATGTGACACAGCGCGCCGCTCCGAGCCGCTCAAACCAGATTTCTAAGCTCGCTGCAAAGAGCGGGTCCAGCAGGCGAGCGGCGATGCCATTGCACATAAATGTGACAAAGCGCGCCGCTCCGAGCCGCTCAAACCAGATTTCTAAGCGTGCTGCGAAGAGCGGGTCCAGCAGGCGAGCGGCGATGCCATTGCACATAAATGTGACAAAGCGCGCCGCTCCGAGCCGCTCAAACCAGATTTCTAAGCGTGCTGCGAAGAGCGGGTCCAGCAGGCGAGCGGCGATGCCATTGCACATAAATGTGACAAAGCGCGCCGCTCCGAGCCGCTCAAACCAGATGTCTAAGCACGCTGCGAAGAGCGGGTCCAGCAGGCGAACAGCGATGCCACCGCACATAAATGTGACAAAGCGCGCCGCTCCGAGCCGCTCAAACCAGATTTCTAAGCGTGCTGCGAAGAGTGGGTCCAGCACGCGAGCGGCGATGCTGTCGCACATAAATGTGACAAAGCGCGCCGCTCCAAGCCGCTGGAACCAGATGTCTAAGCGTGCTGCGAAGAGCGGGTCCAGCAGGCGAGCGGCGATGCCATTGCACATAAATGTGACAAAGCGCGCCGCTCCGAGCCGCTCAAACCAGATTTCTAAGCGTGCTGCGAAGAGCGGGTCCAGCAGGCGAGCGGCGATGCCATTGCACATAAATGTGACAAAGCGCGCCGCTCCGAGCCACTCGAACCACACGTCCAACGTGCTGTCGTATGCGGGGAGGTCCAGATAAATGTTCCCAGAGCGCAGGATGGACATGAGGGTGTTTATCCCCCTTTCCGCCCACTTGGAAAGTGTCGCTCTCACCTCCGGGAGGTGCGCCTTCACGTTCCGTAGATGTACGTCTCTCAGCGGGAAGCGTCCACTGGAGCTGCTGTACAGGAGGTGCGTCAAGTACTCCCTCCCCCGCATTCTCACAGCGAGCTCTTCCTCGTCGATACCCATCGCAGTGATCAGGCATTGCGAGATGTTCCCCGGTGAAAGATCTCCGCTAGCGCAGCAGCTCACGACGCCGTTGATCATCGCGATCGTCTCTTTAAATATCCCCATCGCGCTCACTTCCCTGCCTGTCACCAGATGATGCGATGGATGAGGCCGTCCCTCTATCGCTGCGAAGCGACAGTCGCCAGCCTCGCACAACGTCACTCCGAGCGAGGAGAGCTCTTCCATGCGGGAGATGAACCCTAGCGTGATCATCCTCTCGAACGCCGCTTGACACGTTCTACCCGCGATGTACACGCACGGGATGCTCGCTGCCGCGGCCAGCTGAAGTGAGAAGCGGTGGTAGAAGTCGTGAATGATCTCGTCGTCAACGACCCACGAGGCGATGACGCCCTGGTCGATGATGTCGTTGCGCACATTGGCACTGATGCAGCACAAGTCCACCCACGCCATCTCCACCCCTGCGTTGAGTAGCTTGCGCATCTCCTTCTCCGTGCGCGCCGTCTCCGTCTGGGCCCTCGGTCCCGGGTAGAGGGCAAAGTTGATGAGCTGCACGTCTGCGACAGGAGCGGAGAGGTATATGGTGACATCTTCCTCGGCTCCGCGGACGCAACGTTTCTGCTTCTTGAGGACTGTCTCGCTCATAGCATATGTGAACAGGCGCTTGTCCCCAGCCCCTTCCTCGGTCACTGGTTTTGATAGCGTCGTCATTTGTCCGGTCGGTCAGGAATGGTAGTGATGCTTGTGGTACAGGATTAAGTGATTTGTGTGTGCGTGGGGTTTGGCGAATCAGATTCGTACATTTATTCAAATAGGATTCGGTACAGAAGATTCGCGCTCAGATGGGAAAATCTCCGTGTTATGAGATTCGCGCATGGAATAACGCAAACCCTGAATCTCTTGCCTTGAATCGCAAGAGGGACGGCAAGCACAGAGAGTACCGCAAGGCATGCGAGTTCCGCATGACATGCATGCTTGTGCCAGTCTTGAACAACTTTTCCAGCACAGCATCACCGTCTCTATCACCCGGTCCAAGAGCTCGCATATAGAGGAGCTCGTCAGCCTGCAAACCATTGCTGCATGTGGTTCTTGCTGTGCTGCAGGCTCTCTTGTGCACGTCCACTTGCAGTAACCTGTCCTGGTGTACGCATCAACCTCCATTGATGGCTTTAGCTGCTGAAGCATGTGAGAGAATGCACGTGCTCGAACTTTAAAGTAGCCACCGCGATGACCAAGCACTCCACACGCCTTGGCCATTGCATCGTGATCATGTATAGTCATGATGGTGCTGAGCACAGGCACACCTCTGCAGATGCAGATTGGTATGACTCCATTCTAGAGGACGAATAGTCCACTAGTGTCAAACCTGTGGTGCTTCGATCTGCTAGTAGAAAAAGAGCAAAGAGCAATAAGGCAAAGAAGAGCTCGAGATCAAAAAAGGCTTCAAAATCGAAATTAATGAAAGGCAAGAGCCCGAGACGCAGTGGCAGAAAGAGGTAGTTTCCAACATGCATTTGCCAATAGTTACTGTCCATTTGCGTCGCAGTGCATCACAATGTGCTGCATATGAGCTTGTTTCTGCAACTGCAGCAATGCGTTAGCCCTGTGCCAAAGCTGCATGCCTTTGAGCACATAGTCTTGAGACTGTCTAGAGTGCGAGTATCTTGCGTCGTGCATGCTTACACCCTTTTTGAACAATTGGTCAAACACAGCATCACCATCTCTGTCACCCGGCCCCAGTGCTCGCATAAAGAAGAGCTGCTCCAGTGTCTTCCAAAGTGTGCAAGCCATTGCACTAGCAGCAGGTAGCTCTTGCTTCGCTGATGGTGCTTGTGTACAGGACCAAAGACAGTAGCCTATCCTAGTGTAAGCTTTAAGCTCATTTACTGGCTTCAACTGCTGAATTAAGTGAGTGAATGCACGCGCTCGAATCACAAAGAAACTACCTCGGTAGCCCGGCACCCTGCACGCTTCTGCCATTGCTTTGTGATCACTGAGAGTCATGAAGTCCACCACAAGATGCAGTGCTTCATTGTATTGCCTCAGAACAGCCATCATCTGAAGGTATAAGTGACTGTTAGACTATTTTAGCACCATAATTGCCACAGTGCGTGTATGTCATGCACAAGTACTAAACACAGAAGCACACAATGACAAGCTCAGTAGTTGACAACAGAACACTGAGAAACTTGCGGAATTTATTTACTGCGATTGCGATTCCGTGGCATTGGCCTTGCGTATTTAAAACTCAAATCAGGCGACGCGCCGCCTGCGTAAGCACAGGATCGGGCAGAGCACCAACAGAGGGCGCCGCGCCACCATATGTACGAGGCATCTTGGGAAAGAGCTTAGCCTGCTGGGGGAGGTGCGTAGTCATGCGCTTGTCAGCAAAAATCTGCTTGCGCTTCCGCTGCGCTGCAGGCGTTGCTGTCGACCTCGGCACCATGCAAACGTACACAACAGAGCGAGTGTTACGTTGCGCGCGCCCCTTTTGCGCTTCCACGCCTTGATGCATTGTCCGACTATCCCATAGTACCATGTCCCCCGCGTTGGCCAGCACACATGCCTTTTCGCATCCCCTCTCCAAAAAGAAGTTGACATGCTCCTCCACCGCATCCTTTGGCATCTTGTGCCAATCAGCGCTCCCCGTGTCAATGTTGAAGTGCTGCATGTACTCGCGGTGCAGCACATGGCTCCCTGTCAACACTCTTGTGGTGGCGTCGCCGGCGTTGACATCATACAGGTTGACGGCGCCTTGGTATGACACCAAATCATTACGGGACGACCTCTGATCGGTATGCAGCCAGTCGTTGCCGCGATAGAACCCCTGAATTCGAGGAAAGCAAGCAAGTTGAATGTGTGAGCATTGTGAGCATTGATAGCACGTATCAAATTCGAAACCAAGCAGTAACATGCATGTGAAGTTGCTATAACCATCTTACCTTCTTGGTATCTTCAAACGGCAAATGCAGAGACACGCCGTCAAAGCTGGTGATGAGGTCGTTTGTGCCCCAGAGCTCAGAGAAGGTCCTGATCACACCAGCTGAGCCCCTGACATCCCAGACATATTGTGCATGCCCCAACCCCCAGTGCTGGTACAGCATGGAGTGTATAGGATAAAAATCTGACATTACGGAAAATGTGGCAGGGTCTCCACGCTGCAAACGACCCTCAGTAAGTGTCTCAAATGTCTCCCACATGCTATTCCTCAGTGAAGGCAGCGATTCTGCCGAAATCACCCCAGGCACCACCGCAACTCCGTCTCGCTCCAGTGCGGCTTTCACCCCCTCTACCGCAACGTTGAAACTCCTGTATTCCGGTATAAGATTCATCCTCTTGGCCGTGGAGGCAAAGGATTGGGGAGTGAGACAGATAACAACTGTGTGGAGTGGGGAATATACCGGGAGAATATACTGCACCGGGAGAATATACCGCACTCGAGAGAATATACCGTGGGGTATATTCCCCGTGTATAAGGTAGTGTTATGCAGCACGACATGCATCCTGTTCAGTGCTGGAGAATATACGCGCGGGAGAATATACGCCGTTATGTTCATGTAACACAAAGTATATTCCTCCGTGTATATTCCCATGGCCCATACTTTGGCTAATGTAATCACTCTCAAAATATCACGGAGGTCGGAGGCAGCCATTCAAGACAATGGCGATGAAGACCAAGGGGGGGAGCGTGGCTGTACCGCATGGCAAGTTCTTGCCCCTGCTACAATTGGTGACTCTGCAGGGAAAAGTTGCTCATTTTGAAAAGCGTCGTGGCACGGAAGGGTACATGATATGCTTCAAGTCACAGGAGAAATTGGTGCAAGCCATGGGCGGCAGTAATGCAGCCTTTGCGCGTAGCATGCAGAAGTACTCCTTCAAGAAAGTACGAGGTGAAAACGCATACATACATGTCACATTCGGTCCACTCAGTGACCCGGCACAGGAGCGTCGCAAGTAGCTGCGCCATGTGTGCGGCTGCTGGCATGTGCTGCTTGAGTTGTAATATAATTGAGGTTCATCTCTGCTGTTTGTGTTTGCCTTCTGTTGACTCTGATGCTACACTGTGCTGCATGCATACTTTTTCTGTGCAGCAATGCCAACATCAAATAAAATAGAATTCACTAGAGTAATTTGTCAGGTAAAATTCATTTTCAACAAGTTGCTTCCAATGTGAGACATTGCTTCCCTTGATCATTGTACATAATGCCTTGCGAGATGTTACTCTGATGACACGCAATGTTTCACTGCCGTTACAAGTAGTGCACATGCGCCTCATGCGCAGATGATCTGCTAGCTTTTCCTCAAACCTGTGCATGTCGATCCTCGCAGGAGGGAATTTGTAACGTACCTTTTCTTCGATCCCTAAGTAATTGAAGACCACACACCATAGGTCATAGTTCATGCTTTGCTAGAGAGCAGTTACAATAAATTTGAAATTATGTAGATCACACACTAGGAAAGCATCGTACACTCACCATGGCTATTGGTGTTTGTCAGAGAGGCAGTGCTGCCTGAAGCTGACATGCGGCGGCGCTCTATCGCAAGAAGCTCAGATGCTGTGCGTGTTAGGGCACGTGAAGCACGCAGAGGTGATCTGTGCTTGTGATCATGTGATTGAGAACCGCAGTCGGACTCCATTGCTGATTGCTGATGGTTGTGCTATATAATAATCGCATGCCATGGTGTGCAAATACACACCAGCTGCAAACTTTTATGTTTGCATTGTACAGTCAAGGCAATGCCGCCATGTGAAAGGCCCACATGCTATACGACAAAAGCGAACAGGTGCATGGCACCGAATCCGTGGATCTTGTTTCTGCGGGAATCGAAAGGTGATGGCAGAAACAGAGCGGCAAAGAGGGCGGCATATGATGAATGGAAGGGGGCAATTCTAACGCCTGAAATGGACACCCCCAAGAGGAGGCAGTTTGCAGTATGCAGTAGAATTCTCGGTTCACCACTGACTCGTGCTGTTAGCCCTGAGCAACGCCAAGCAGCAACAAACCAGCGTCTTGTGGGGGCCTTGGCCCGCGCGCGTGCAAGTCTTCAAGTTCGTCAACTGCAGACTGACGTCGTTGTCAGGTGGCGACATTACATGCAGAAGCAAGTGTCAGAACGGCAGAGGGATGCTCATCCCTGTATGCTGGACAATGACACCATCCAGTCGCTCCGCAATGTGCTGCAAATCGACATACATCCAGATCTTGGTGATCCTTGTCGGGCCATGACTGAAGCGATGCCTGTTGGTAGGCTCGGTTACAGAATTACAGCACTAATGGACCACGGCGCCTACGGAGTCGTGATGAACATGGTAAACTTGAACAATGTGCATCATGTTCTGAAGGTCACGCGCATACAGCGAGGCGATGAAGCACATGCAATGGATGTGAATATGAATGGCCAAGTGCACGAGTGGAGAACAACGCGATATTGTGACTTTGTATATGGTGTGAGAACGCATCAGATGATTCACGAGTTGGAAGCCAACAACGGTACACCCCTGGTGCTTACGGCTGAAATCACATCTGCAATGACAATGAAAGCAGGGGGCGACAAGGTGGGCCTGGTGGTGATGACACGTATATCAGGCAGGAACTTGAGGGCAGCATTTAGTGATCAGACTCTTTCACTCACCAACAAGCGAAGTATAGCTCGAAAGGTTGGGCAAATACTTTTCGCACTGCATAGAAACGGCATGGTACATGGTGATGCACATGGAGGGAACTTCATGCTTGTTCCGGACGGCAGAGTGTTTGTGCTAGACTTTGATCGCACAACGTCAGTTGTCGGTATTGACCGCAACCTGGCGAGCACCTTCAAAGACTTTGACATGCTCAAGTTCATGTCTATAGCACCACGCAACGTGTGGGAAGCATTCTTTGAAGGATACACCAGCAGACCGCGCCAGGCAGGATGGCCGCAACAGAGGCAGCAGCTTTACAACCTTGTAACAGCGCTCTGGCGACGGTATTGGAGACACTGGCGTGAACAAGTTGAGAGCATGAGTATATAGTATAACGTGTTTAATTGTTGAGACTCTGCCACAGGTCTTTTTCCCGGTGCGCCTGAGCGGCCCGCTCTTGCTTCCATTTTTGCACATTGTCAGCATATGCACACTTGGCCGCAGCTTCAGCACTCGATGACGCTTCGCTCTGCTGTTCTAGGAGAGCCTTGACATCGGCATTGGTCTTCATCATGATTGTGTATAGAGCGGATCGAATCGAAACAGCAGTGTGAAGCTTTGGTAAATGTATCAAAAAAAATGCATTGCGCTGATCGAATCGAAACAGTTGTGTTTTTTATGTTTTTGAATCCTGGTGTATTCTTGTTCGATTCGATTGGACTGTGAATCTCTAGTGTACAGGTACAAATAAGATTCGTTGAACTGTAACAATATAAGTGCTGATCGAAACTCTGTGCTTCCAACAAGTCACAACTCTCAAGGCCATGAACGCACTGTGTTACAAGCTTGGAGAGTTTGAGCAGCAGCCACGGCCTCTGTTTGAGCTGGTGCCGACACCATACTTTTTCTTGACGTTTTGGGGGGCACAAGAGATGGCCACGCTCCAAGAACTGAGTGAGATGGCGAGATTCCAAGATGACAGAGTCACAGCTGTAGCGATGCACATCCCTCTGTGGGGCACAGGCAACTTGTTCGACACGGACCAGCTGCTCATGGAATACATTGATGTGATACACTTGCAGCCTGCTGACCTGGAGAGCTTTGTGTATATGAAAAACGAGCTGCTGTTTTGGACACCCATGACATTTGCACTCAAGCATGGGGTTGTCGTGGACTACTCATACATGCCTAGGGATGTGTCACTCCTGCTGACATTGGAGGAGGCGTATGCCATTGAGTTCGATTGTGCATAAATGAATTGATATTTAACTGTTCTGCTGCGCAACTTTGTGGAATATGCACGTGTTGCGTGTCTCAACCATGACATACAGATGATGACATGTCCATCACATCTTTAATAGGTGAGCATTGCTTGAACCTGAACGAATCTGATGCAATTTAATTCCTACAGGATTCAGCCTTCAAGATATTCGAATATTGGCAGATTCAACATTAATTATTGTGTTGAGATTCATGATTCGCAAATAAATAGAGGCTGTCACTCCATCCTTCACAACCTTGCAAACAAGCAACAGCATCAGACATGTCTGCAGCAGCGCACACCACCGACAGCATGCTTGGCAAGAGAAATGTTATTGTAGAGCAGAGTGACCGTGCCAGCAACCTTCGCATCAAGCCCGAATGGCAGATCGTGGAGGAGGCAGCCTTCAAATCTCTGGACCATTTCCCAGCTGGAGCCAGGCGAGCGGTGCACTGGACCAACATGGGCTTCGATGATTTCATGGATGCGGGATTCATCACCTTGTATGACGAAGCCAGACAGCTGCGCATTCAGAAGCTGTCCAAGGCGCCGGGCGACCAATTCGGTTATGACGGTGCCGTCCTGTACGAAGCGTGGGAAGGTGCACAGGTAAAACACGAGCGTGAGCCTGTGGGTCCAAAATCGCTCGGGGCATTTTATTCAGCCATCATCGGCATGCGTATCAGCAATCCAGACGTGCGTACTCACCTCCTGTCCACATCAGGTTTCACTCCGAGAACGGTGGTGGACTCCCACAGGCTTAACTTCACACTCCTGAGCAAAAGCTCAACAGCATTGCTTGCAGCAGCAGCAGAACAGGAGCCCAAAGCACCCGTGGCTGTAGCTGGGGATGACGTCGCCAACAGCCAGAACCTCAGGAAGTGGCAGCAGGACGCGCTGTGCTCAATGGCAAAAGCTTTTGCCACTGAGGGTCCTTATGTACTTGGTGTCGTGCCTGGCGCCGGTAAGACACTAGCCTGCATTCTCCTGTGCCTGCACGAAGTGGCACGCAGGTTTACCACGGTGGTGGTAGCGTCACCACGCAGGTGTCAGGTCTCGCAAACGAAGCGTAGGTTCGATGCGGTGCTGGACAGTGACGGACGCGCATACACGTCCATCCTGTTTGACACGGATGGCAGCACAGACAGTGATGTGCTGAGTGTGTTGGAGGAAGATGGCGGAGCAGACGGCATGTGCGTCATTCACACGACGTACAAGTCCGCAGCCAAGGTGGCAGAGGCGCTGAAGGAAAAGGGAGAGAAGCTGCTGGTCATATATGATGAGGCACACCACTATAATCACAGTCAGCTCGGTGAGCTCACATCGCTGACGAAAGACATACTTCTGGTGTCAGGCACATGGCGCGGCATACCTGCGAGCATCATGAGCAGCGATGAAGGCAGGCAATACATCATGACGATCACGGAGGCTATAGACACAGGCATCATTGTGCCACAACGATACATTCTCCCGCGCAACGTTGATGTCGATGCGGCTGGTATAGAGACACAGGCAGAGTTTATCGTCACCGCCACGATGCGCCTAGGGTATGGACCACGCCGTCACCTACTCTACTCACCCACCATCGCGGACGCCACGGAGATAGTGCGACTGCTGGAGGCGGAGTTTGCCCGGCAGAGTATGCACATGGAGGCACGCATCATTACCGGAACAACTCCAGCAGCGGAGAGGGATGCTACGATCAAGTGGATGAGCAAGGGTGATCGAAATCATGTACGTGTGATCTCCTCGGTGCACGTATTTGATGACGGCATTGACATTCCTGCTGTAGATTGCGTGTTCATCCAAAGTGTGGGAGAGCATAATCTCTACAGGCAGAGGGCATTCCGAAGTGTACGTCTCTACGCTGGCAAAGAGATTGCCACGGTAATGGTGTGGAGCACACCAGAAGCGATGGTTGACCTCTGCCAGGATCACCCCGGCTGGGAGCAGACCATTCACTCCATGGCGCCGTCACTCAAGAACGTCGACAGGGCTGCGGAGAAGGAGGCCGTGCAAAAAGCCATCAGCGTCATTGGACGTGGCATAGTCGGCTTTTCAGAGTGGAGGTGGGAAAAGATGTTTGAGATATGGAAACTGGCGCGCCATCAGGGGGAGGTCAAACAAAGGACGCGGATCACGGTGGACGGTCAACAGTATGCTGTCGGGGATTGGCAGAACAGGCAGCGCATGGCTATCAAGAAGAGCACGCTCAGTGACGAGCGAATCGCCAAGCTGCAGGAAGTTGGGTTCATAGAGGGAAAGCGCCATCCATGGGAGGCGAGTTTTGAGGCGTGGCGTCTTGCATGCGCTGAAGGCCCAGTAGGGAGTAGAACCACATACACGATAGGGGGTGAGGAGTTTGCTGTGGGAGAATGGTGTCGCACGCAGCGCAGAGCGGCAGCAGCTGGCACGCTCTCTGCTGAGCGGAGCGCCATGTTGGAGAGTGTGCACCAGATCAGCATGCCTGATGGGGCTTGGAATGCCAACCTCAAAGCATGGTGCATTGCACGTGATGCAGGGGGCATGTCAAATCGAACATCAGTCGATATGGACGGCAAGCCATTTCACGTCGGCACGTGGCAAACAAATCAGCGCAGGTACAGGGAGAGATTGTCTGGTGATCAAGTCGACCAATTGAATGAAGCGGGGTTTCGATGGGAGGGCAAGTATGGAGGCCATGAGTAAATGGTGAAAGCATGTTGCGTGTTTATGAGAGGTGCTTGCTGTGCCTTCTTGTTTGTAATCAATGTGGTGTGTTCTGCAACTTTGCTTTGTAGCATCGATTGTCTTGCCCCCTTTGGCTAAGCATCAGATGCATGCGTTTCTGATTCACACGTGTCCTGTCGAAATTCCGCCCAGCCTGATGAGAAGGCAGACACATCTGCCGGAGTGTTGAGGTCCCAGTTTTTCAAAGTCTTACCAAAGGGCTTGTTCTCAAGAAAGAAGTCGACAGCAGTCACCTTGGTGTACTTAATAGCCAATTGATGCCATGCTTCACGGATCCACGCAGGCTTGTCAACGCCGCAGTAACTGGTTGTGCTTATCTCACCAATTCCCATGGGTCGATTTGTAATAGCAGTCATTTGATAATAAAACGTGTTGAAGACCTGCACGAATGAGCGCAGTATTACTGAGCTTGTGCCGCAGGCGTTATATACCGACACTGTCACCATGTCTACATAGTCATCACCTGCATACATCTGCTTAAGCGGAAAGTACTTGTCAGCGCCGTAGTTCACAGGGTTGTAGTGCTGCTGAAACAAAAACTTGCCTGGTGCGCTCTGCCGCATGACACTCACCACCCGACGGTAGGCGTTGAGGTACACGGGAATGTTGCTCCCATCAGGTGCCTTGTAAAATACCCCCCAGCTGTACCAGTTGGAGTTCAGTTCGTGGAGGGGCCGAATGTACACCTGCTTGCGGCCTGTGTACCTGTTTGCGGCTTTTGCAAAGGACTGTAGCACGCCGTCATAATGGCCGTTATTGATGTCATCAAGGGGGGTCTTCGACATGAACTCAATCACAAGGTGCACGTCATATCCTCTATCTAGGTAACCTTGAATATAGTCCCACTTAAAGGCTGAAGCCTGCACAGGTAGGAACAGCAATACTGCAGTGAATTTAGAGCCATACGCAATCGCGCGAGGTGCTAGCTGATTATCAAGATCTTGAGCATGCAAACCGATTGCTACAGGCCTACATGGTTCAGCACCTTTCGTTGCGACATCTGCAGGCGGGAAGCGCTTCTGTACGTTCACCACACATGGCGCACTATTATGCTCGCAGGATTTCTTCGATTTTCTGATCATGCTGCCACAGCACCGCCTTAACACATTCGCACTTGTTGAGCGTGAGAACCCATTGCACGTCGCCTTGCACTTCGGACAGTCTAGCGGACAGCAATATTCTAATGTCTTCGGCTCCAGCCATGAGTTTATGCACGTAGGGTCAGCATGTCTTGCACTGACATGAGCGGTCATGTTTAATGCACACGTTTGCATGAATGGCAGCAGGCACAGTGCAAGGAATCTCATACCACCTGATACAGTTTGCAACAAGATAATATTTTGGTGGCCACAATCTCACACTGTTAAATCGAAGAAACTCAGTATTCAATGCTCTCCAGACCGTCATACTCTGACTTTTTCCAGTCAACATAATGTGGAACCTTTGCTATCGACAGCGTACAGAACACACCACTTGCGCAATGTAGGCCGTACTTGACATAATCAGTCATGTCATCGTATACGTCGTAGTGACACCTCCGACAAGGATGCGGCCCCTGGTCTTTCGAGTTCAAGAATGCGTCATATGCTGCAGCATCTTGTTGCGCCATCAACTTCCCGAAATCAGACATCTTTTGCTTACGACACGCAATCTTTTGTGTCACACTGAATTCTAGAAACTCATCTGAGTAGTTGAGGCCTCCATAGCAGGCATTGTAGATAACAAAGTCAAAAAGTGGCACTGTTGCCAGTTCCTTTGTGATCGCTCTGTTTAGCTGGCGCAGTGTAAACTCGCCTTTCGTTATGCGTTCAACAGCTTCAGTCACGAGGGCGTCCATTCTCTCGCTTGAACATGACAATATATTTTCCTACTTAGTATGAGATTCTGTGTCTGACGTGTTACGGTGGTTCTTATAGAATGCAATGGCGCCTATGCAAAGAAGTGCTGTGGTGACTAGCACTAATGACACATATGTCTTTGTTCGCATGATATGCTTTTTTGAAGTTTGTCACATATTATATCCGTTGTTCGAAACCAAAGGCGCATGTCTCTTGCGTGTTTACAATAATGTAGTAGTCGTAATACAGTTGACGAAGGCATGCTGTTTCATCGTGTTGTGCGATCCATGTATGCGGGTTATTTGACGTGTTTCAGCAGCACCTTGCACCAGCATAGTTCGACATTGGTTGATCAGGTGTATACAAACACTGGTGTGTGTAGGTCTTACAGGTGCAGCAGTTCAGGTCAATTGCTACACAAATTTCATCTTCAGCAGTGGCTACTTCATGACAACATAACGTCACTGTCACCGACGTGTATTCAAGTGTCGCAAACGTACATTTGGCAGGACACCTGCTGCAACGCGCACCATACATATAAACTCTTCAAAGGAGCTCGCGGCAGCGTAGTAAGAGCAGACTCCTCTTGGCACGTCAACTACCAGAACTCTACTTTGTACAGTAGCATCTTACAGTCCAGGTTTAAGCGAATTGAAAAGGAGACATTTGACAAATTTGTTGCATCTCATAATGATTGACTCAAATGGTGCATTTCTGCAGAAGATACTGCAGCTCTGTTGGCAATAGTGTCAGTCACGTGCACATCTAAATCTGACAGCAATAACTGATGACGAGCAAAGTCAGTCATCAAATGCACGCGGCAAGGTTTGCTCACAAACTTGGGGCGTAGCATTGCACAATGCAGAGCTTTTATCCTGGCTTGTGCACCTCGCCTGCCAATTCCTTTGGCAGGGTGCTTGATGTGCCACTCTAGAGACAGTGCATCACTTGCAGAATAGTCTATGCAGTCAACTACATATATGAACCGCCACGGGCCTCGTCCTCTTGTCGCTTTCGCTCCGCCTTTAATGTCTGAGTTGTGCTGCCTGATACGCCTGGCAGGGCATACAGTATAGCCTACATATGTTCGTCCACTTTCATTGCACAACGCGTAGCAGTAGTGGCTCATCAAGAACTGCTGAGTATCACCCGATATTATTTCTGGCCAACACATCCTGCGCCTCTAGCATTGACCAACGCTGTCAGCTCCGCAAGTCTCTCAGCTCTGGCTCGCATTACTGCACTAGCACAAGCTTGTCGCCGCATCTCACAGGTTTCCTGCCACTGCTGATTTACATGCTCACGCTCTACTCGCATCACTTCATTTGCGAGCATTGCCCTCTTTGCTTCGAGCATCATGAGCTGCTGCTCAGCCTCATGTTTCCTGCAGAGTTGACCTTTGCCACCGCGAACGTCAATGCCGCAAACCTTGCACTTGCCTTGCCTCTGTGATGTGGAGGATACAGCATCGCATACACCGGGCAGCATGGACATTTCTCTGACAGAGTCTCCACAAAATTTTCACCTGTATTTATGCAACTATTGCATGCAATCTCTTGCGCCTGCGTACATGTCGCACACCACGATGGCACACTGCTGCGCGTGGAACCAGCATCAATTACACGTCTCAGCGAGTGTAGACAGCTACAGCCACAAGCCCGCCTTTGTACGATCTCTGCCTGCGCATGGGCGGCTTGATGGCATGGTGCCAGTTCGGGGAAAGCATAATGTGCTCGTCATCATACATGAACCACTGGTCACCCACCCTGATTTCAGTAAAGTAGTGCCCCGACGTGGCGTCTTTGCCACGCCCTGCGTGGTAGATGACTCCGGAAAGATTGTACGTGAGTGGCCCTTGGGCTGCAGGGACGCGCACCATGAGATTGGCCTGCATATAGAAGATGAAAAGCAGGTAGGAGCAGGCAGAGCAAGATGTAGTGTGTGATTTTGTGTCATGACAGTGTCAAGAAACTGCTTACAGCTAAGAGATTATGATACACTAGTGCAAGCTGGCAAATGCACCGTTGGGGTAGCATCCTCGATGTTCTCACCTCTACGGCATGTGTGATCCTCTCTGCCTCCATCTTGGCTGTGTTCCATTTCGTCCTCTTCAGGTGAATGACCAGCACGGTGGGGTGGCTCAGCAGCTGGGGGGTAACGCATCGCCGAGCGTTGTTGCACGTCTTGCACGCAGCGCCCAACTCCTCCTCACGCATATGAGTCCACGCACGCCTGCACCGTCCCGAGCTTGTCCCCTTCGATGAGTGTCTGGACAACCAGGCTGAATGCAGGCTTAGGTGCATAATCCCCTCCCTCGCTATGACAGCTGGTGCAATGGCCGAGGAGGGAAAGCTTCACACCCAGCACATCGTCAAAAATTGCTGCATCGTGGACGCTCAGAGCCTTGCGAGTTGCGTCTAGAATGAGGGATAGCGTGACTCCAGCATCTTCCTGTTCCGCTGCTGAAAGGCCCATGCTAGCGAGCATGCCTGTGATGGCTGCCTGGACCATGTCTCTGCCTCTAGTCCCCAGTCCTAAGCCCGCCACAGCAGCGCGAGCATGGTGATAAATAGCATTCTCCGCGGTCTCGTGAGGCCTGTGAGAAGAGCAGCATCAGCACATGCAAAGGACACGGTTCATGCAACAATTTGCTGTAGAGCAGTACAAGAGCGCACAAGCAGTAGACGGTCTGCATGATGGCCAACAAAGTTCCCTTACCCGCAAAAGAGTGCGCGAAGGCTGGGGATGTGCTGCAGAAGCTGCAGTGCTGCAGATAAATGACATGTTTCCCCCCAATTCCTGGTGCCTTCCCCCTGCTGCCGGGCGCCAAACCTTTCACTCCTCCGCATGGCTGTACTTGACTGTGGTGGCAGGCGTTTGAAGTTTTGTTTGAAGTTAGGCAGAGGCGACCTCAGACAGGCAGCACAGCAGCAGCAGCGCAGCAGCAACAGCAGCAGAACAACGGCAGAAGTAGTATCAGCAGCAGCAACAGCAACAACAGCAGCAATATCAGCAGCAGCAAACGGCGCAGCAGGAGTACCGCGTTCAATGCACACCAATCGCAGACATGAGCGCCGTGAACGATGATGGGGCACACGCACCACCAGGTCAGAAAGGAGCCCCTTGACCTGACAGTGATCATGTCGTCTGCCTTATGTAATAGTGTCAACTTAAGGCAAAATGGACTCAGCACCTTTCGTCACTCCGTTGCTCAATCACCCACAACTGAACATCTTGCGCTGCAGGGAACCTCCAGCGCGTCGAAAGTGGTACTGCAACAGATCCGTTCACACTCTCTGACGACGAGGACTGCGATGGCGGCGCTGCTGCATCTGGCAAGAGGAAGTATATGGCGAAGCAAACGGATGCAGCTGCCGTGGTAGTCCAGGAGACAGGCGCCGCGACAGGCAGTAGCAGGAGCAGCGGTAGCTCAGGAGAGCGGGTCATGGCTGCCCCTGCGGGTGCAGTGCTGGACATCGATAGTGATGACAGCAGTGGAGGAGCGGGGGGGAGTGCATGCGATGAGGGGAAGAGGATGCAGCGCAGGAAGAAATGTCGCAACAGGTTAGCCGTGCTGAGCTTCAAGAAGCTCCCTCAGCAGCTTGCTGACTTGCAATTTAGCCAGGACCAGGCGTCGGCACTGCGGCAGTTGTGGTTGTGGAGCGAACATCGCCTGTTGGACGGTGATGTGAGCACTGCAATATTTGAAGGTGGGGGGCACAGCATAACTTGCCGGGAGATCCACCGCTTTGCCGGCACAGAGTGGTTGAACAACTTTGCGATAGATGCGTTCATCGACGTGTTCATTGCCACCCCGAGCAGCGGCAAGGTAGTCCTCATCCCCACCGTACGCAGAGGCAACATGGTGGCAGGGTGGGTCCGTAAACAAACTGCGGCATTGGAGGGTGCTGACCTCCTCGTTATCCCCATTTGCCACGAGTCTCACTGGGTGGTGTACATCGTCGACCGAAAGCAACAAGAGCTAGTTGTGTACGACAGCTTGTGCTCTGCTTCCACACCACCTGGTGCACAGCGTCAAGCACAGATGGAGGATATGCATGAGCTGCTGTTGATGCTGTACCCCACCACTCCTAGTGGAGGAACAATCATGGCCACACGGGAGCCGTTCCTAGCAAACGCAAAGTGTCAGCAGACCAACAACAAGGACTGTGGCGTATTTGCATGCGCGAATGCATGGTGCCACGTCTATCAGAAGCAGTTCTGCGACATTGGCTATTTCAGGCAGTATATGCTGCACATTCTCTCGACACGCCTGGCACGCTGCATCGGCCCTGAGCCGTGAATACACCATTTTACCTTAGGTGTCCCTATATTTCACACACTGAAACCCTGTACTTGCCTACATAGAACGATGTGCCTTGCTGATATGCAGTGTCACCGACCTTTATCGCATCTGTTGACTCTACATAGGACACACTTGCTGCAATCCCAGTCGTTGTCTCGAGAAGGTCAAGGTGCTGGTCGCCGCCACCAGTCTTGGAGAATGGCAGCACTATGGCATCAAACTTGCTTGTAGAGAACAAGTCATTGTTCTTGGCAACTGTAGCCTTGGCGTCGGCCGTCACTCTTGTGCTGATATTGAGCACATCGTTCGGCTCAAAAATTGAGAGGACATCTGTGGTCACATTCGCCAGTTTCACCCCCTTCATTGCATATGTACCATCCGTCGCTCCATACTGCGCCTTGTCGAAATTGGTCGGGCTGTCTGCAAGTGTTGAAACGCTTGCCTGGGCCAGTGGCTTTCTTATGTTGCGCGCCCGCTTCAGTACTTTATGCACTTTCACAATATATGATGTAGAAGGTGTCAGTCCGATCAGTGTGTATGACCCTGCAGTGGTCAACGAGCCATCAGCTACGACTCCGCCTCCATCCTCAAGTGCAGCACTGACGCTGTACAGACCACCAGTTGATGCACGTGGTACAGGCCATGACAAGGCTATGCTGATTGGTGTGATGCTGGTGACACTGAGTGCCTGTTGAGGCTCTGTCACGGTCACAGTAGCAGTTGCCCTATAGACTGTAGCATCAGACACAGTCAGGACATACTCACCTGCTTCCAATGCTGTGATGGAGGTTGCCGTGCTGTTCTGCAAGGGCAGTGCTGTGCTGCTTGACCACTGCAGTGTATAAGGCGGCACACCTCCACTTAAGAAAGATACTGTGGCGCTGCCATCATTGGCATCGTACGCACTGCAGGGAGTCGTTGACAGTGTCACTCTGATAGGCTGTGTCACAGTGTAAGTGTAGGATGCAGATGAGCCTATAGCATCTACCGCCGCGACAGTGTAGCTACCCGCCTTTAAACCCACTTTTGGTGATCCATCTTGATTCACAATGGTAGTAGCCCCCGCAGAGGATGACCACGTGTAAACAACGGGCGGCACTGCATAAGCCATGGATGTGGCGCCGATATAACCATCATCAGCACCATAGGCCTGTGCGCTGGTCACTGCGCCTGCTATGATTGCTGGTGTTGCAGTGGTGCACACTAATCCTGTTGCTGACAGGACAGTATAAGTGCCCGGCCCTATCTTTCTGGCACGAACCCACAGGTAGTGAGTAGTGCCTTGAGTGAGGCCAGTCAATGTAATCGTCTGCGGTGCACTCTGCGCTGCGGCTGCGCCACAGTCTGTCATGGTCGCACCAGCTGAGTTGCTGAGAGAGAAACTGATAAAGTAGGCGTAAGTGGCATCAGTTCCTAGGGTGGCAATCGACACTGTCACAGATGCTGTTCTCACACTCACTGACTGAAGGCTGATTGAACCACCAGAAGGTGCTATGGTGGTAGTCATCTGTGTGCCACTGCTCATCAAGTTAGTGTACACCCCGGCAGTGAGTGCGCGAACCCAGAGGTAGTAAGTGACGCCACTGGTCAGCCCTGACAGCGCGACCGTTTGTGCAGTCGTCTGCGCTGCAACCATGCCGCAGTCAGTCATGACCGCTCCAGTGGAGTTTGTCGCCGAGTAGCTGACTACATATGTGTATTGTTACTGAAACTGATGCTGTTGTACTTGCAACAGAGATCACACTGAGGCTGCCGTTGGACGGTGCTTCGCCGCTAGTGTTTGTAGTGTCTAATTGAGTGCCGTCTGTCATCAAATTAGTGTACACACCACCAGTACGCGCGCGAACCCACAGAAAGTATGTCGTTCCGCTGGTGAGCCCCGATATAGCCACTGTCTGTGCCGCCGTCTGCTCCAACAACGTCCCGCAGTCAGTCATAGCTGCTGCTGTAGAGTTTGTGGTAGAGTAGCTGACGACATACGTGTATGTTGCGTCCGACCCGAGCGTTCCAATTGCTACTGACACCGACGCAGTCGTGTTTGCAGCAGAGTTCACAGTTATGCTCCCGTTGGACGGTGGTGCAGGGCCGGCTGTGGTCACCAGCTCTGTCCCAATGCCCATCATGTTAGTGTACACCCCATTGGCGACTGCACGCACCCACATAAAGTAGGTGGTGTCACTCGCCAGCCCTGTAATCGCCACAGTCTGCGTAGTTGTCTGTGCGGTAAGTGAACCGCAGTCAGTCATGTCGGCTTCGATAGAATTGGCATCAGAGTAGCTGACTACATATGTGTAGGAGGCTCCTGTTCCGAGGGTACCAATTGACACTGATACAGACGCTGTTGAACTGCTGACAGAGTTGACTGTGAGATGGCCATTGGAAGGAGTGATGGGGACAGCGGTGGTGCGCACTTGGGCACCGGTAGTCATGGTATTGGTGTATACCCCCCCGGTGAGTGCACGTATCCACAGGTAGTAGGTTGTCGAGCTGTTCAGGCCGGCAACAGTCAATGATTGCGCATCTGTCTGCGCGATGACGGGACCACAGTCGGTCATGAATGAACCGGTAGTGTTGGTCATGGAGTAGCTGATGACATAAGTGTAGACAGCCCCTGTGCCCAGCGTTCCAATCGAAACAGACACTGAAGCTGTAGAGCTAGTGACAGAATTCACAGTAACGCTACCGCCAGATGGTGCAGTGGTTGTAGTGGTCAGCTGTGTGCCGGTGGTCATCAGATTCGTGTACAAGCCACCGGTGAGTGCACGTACCCAGAGGTAGTAAGTGGTGCCGCTTGTTAGCCCTGATATAGCTACCGTCTGTGTAGCTGTCTGTGCGACAACAGTGCCGCAATCAACCATGAACTCGCCGCTGGAGTTTATCGTCGAGTAGCTGACAACATATGTATAGGTAGCACCTGTGCCCAGAGTGCCAATTGCAACAGACACTGATGCTCCAGTGTCAGACTTTGATGCAACAGTCAGGGTGCCCCCTGCTGGAGCTATGGCGCCTGGTGGTGGAGGTGTAGTAAGCCATTCCGTAAAGCCAAGCTCAAGAATTTGACAAGCAGCAGTGCTACTGATCTTTGTGACCACCAGGCGCACATACGTGAATGCAGTGTAATTGGACACTGGAAACTCCTGTACTGCAGCAGCGGCCCACGACACTCCGACTCTGGAGTTTATGAGTGTCCATGTAGAACCGTCATTTGATCCAGCGAGCTTGAAGTCGACGGGTGCAGTGGTTGCTGAGTTGTACCACATTTTGTATGAGTACAAAGACTTTGCAGCAGAAAACTGCACTTGCAGCCATTGACCATAAACTGGAACCGAGTCTATGGTAGTGGAGAAGGCAGTCCCGATGTAGGAAGGGTTGTACTGTGAAGTTGGTGTTGCCCAGTATGTTGTCACTCCCTCATCAAACGCACGCGCCACCGTGTTTGTCGCGTCCACACTGGATGATGTTTTGGTAATGATCGCAGTCACAAGCACGCGGGCGATCGACGGCGTGGCAGTCGGCGGCGTTGTTGTGTTGGCGCCCACACTGGGGTCTTCATACAAGAAGACCTCACTGATCTGAGTTGTGGTGGCCGTGCCATCTACTTTAGGCACGACCCAGCGCCAATAGAGGTAGCGCTTGGGAGAAGGAATGGTAAAGTTCTTTGAATCACGTGTTCCTGACCACACGAGGTTTGTTCTATGGTCCATCGTGTCCCAGTAGATTGCATCAGGGGATGCGATCACATAGAACTCCGCTGGGCTACTTCCAGTTGTAGTGCCATTGTAAATGATGTATTGACTTACAGCTGTGGCAGCTGTGAACTTGATTTGTGTCCACTCTCCGTACACATATGCAGAGCTGGCGATCAAAGAGACCTTGGAGAAGACAAAATCTCCGCCCTTGTATGACGTACCACTCGTCCATATTGACGTCGTCGTAGAGTTGAAAGCATAGGCATTAGAAGCGCCTGTATTGCTGGAACTGCCTACTGAGGCTGAGTCTGGGTTGATTCGGGCATTAGTCACCACAAGCCTGGGGGGTATTGACGTGTTGGGGGGCGCTGTCAGCTTTTCGATCAAGTTCACATCACTAATCTGTACGTATGGACCGCCATTGGTCTTGGTGACCACAATCCTAAAGTATGCCCAGCGAACAGGTTGTGCCACAGTGAATGTCAACGCGGATTGCGCGGACGCAAACACTGCACCTGTTTGCGAGTCGATGGTAGACCAGTACGCACCGTCATCGGACCCGACCACCATGAAGTCTACTGGGCTGTTTGCCAGTGAGTTGCAGTATATACTGTACTGGTAAATTGCCTTTGATGCGGAGTACTTAATCTGTACCCATTGACCGTACACCTGCTGACCATCAATTATGGTGTAGCTGGCACCTAGAGGGTATACACCACCAGTGTATGCTTCCGCGCCTGTGTTATTGCTCGTCCACGTATTAGCGGTGTTTGCATTGAAGGCATATGAAGCGTTAGACCCCGATAGGAGAGTGGACGCCGAGTACGTTTGCGATTCGGTGGACAATCTGGCATAGTCCACAGTCACAACGGTCGGCGGTGTAGTGTTCACAGGCGCCGTCAGCTTCTCTACCAGCTCCACTTCGGATAGTTGCACACTTACACCGCCATTGGTGGTCGGAAACACCAGACGCATGTATGTCCATCGAGTCGGATTTGCAACAGTAAATGTCATTGCGGAAAAGGTGCTGCTCCAAGTGAGCCCGCTCCTTGCATCGATAGCCGCCCAATAGGTGCCACCGGTGTCTGATCCGGCCATGATGAAACTTGTCGGGCTCTGCGTCAGCGAATTGACATTGGTAATTGTGTACTGCGAGATGGCTTTAGCTGCTGAGAGCTGTATCTGTATCCATTGACCGTATACCTGTACTCCATCGATGACCGTGTAATAGACACCTTTAGTGTACCCACCGTTGAGGTAACCTTCATACTTGCTGGTGTTGATGGAGCCCCAATAGGTCTTGTATCCACTGACCGGGTTGCCCGTCTGGTTTGTATATCCATCAAACAGATAACTGGAATCCAGGAGTACTTCATGGGTGGATTGTGCTGTGGGGCGGCCTTTGCAATAGACACGCGCATAAACGGGCTGTGCAACAGTAGGTGATGTCAAATTGACAGGCGCGTCCAGCTTTTCAACAAGATCCAGCTCACCGATCTGCACAGGACACCCAACGGCCACTGTGCTAGCTGTTGCTGTAATTACCACCCTCAAATACATCCACCTCACAGGCGATGACACTGTAAACGTGAGGCTGCTGAGTGTGCTGGGGTACACAATGCCTGTCTGTGTATCTATCGATGACCAGTAGGATGTATTGTTGGACCCTGCAAGGACAAAAGATACGGGATCAGTCGCTGGTGTAACGCCGTTCGACAGTGTGTACTGACAGATTGCTACCGCTGATGATAGCTTAAGCTGCAGCCATTGACCGTACACCTGCTGCCCATCAATGATCGTATACACACAGCCATGGTAGATGCCACCATAGTACAGCTCATTGCCATCCTGTCCGGGGCTTGCCCAGTAAGTGTTATAACCAGTTGGACCACGTGCCACTTGTAGATAGCCATCAACGGCAGCAGCAGGTGTGTAAGCGCCGCCTGTTTCAGTGCCAGATGCGGTCGCACTCACACCAGTCATTGCCACTCTTGCGTCGTTAAATGATGCCGCAGGTGGCGTTGCTGAATTGGCTGGAGCACTGGTCAGCTCTGTGAAGGTTAGCTCATTCACCTCAGTATAGTAGCCTCCACTGTTCCGTGTCACAATGACTCGCAGGTACCGCCACCTAGCGGGTGCAGATACTGTGAACGATTGGGTTGTGCTCACTGCTGACCAGGTGGTGCCCGTGCGTGTGTCGATGGGTGCCCACGACTGGCCATCTGGTGAACCCACTAGCATGAAGTCAACTGGGCTGTACTTGAGATTGGTGTGATTTTGTACAGTGTAAGAGTCCACAGCTCGTGCTGTGCTGAAATCAACCTGCACCCAGTGGCCATATATACGAGCAGCGTTGACAATGGTAAAGTAAACACCTCGCGCATAAGTGCCGTCGGTAGAATAGGTCTCCTTACCAGTTGTGGTAGTCTGCCATGTCGTACCGGTCGCACCATCAAAGGTGTTGCCAGCTGATCCACTTGATGAAGTCTTAGTCAAACCTGTGAGGGTTATTGGTATCGGCATGTCTCTGTCATCACTAACAGAAGCACATTATATCCACCACAATCAGACGGTATGCCACTTTGCAACAGAAAACCATAGACTGCTTGTGCTTACACGTAGCCATCAAGCATTGCAAAGCAAGTTTGACAGCGTAGGTGAGGTCAGGCGGGGACAGGCTCAAGCTTCCCCTACATGAGCGCTCGCCAAAGTCAGGCGTACAGCACAACGTTGAACTTTAGTGTGTACTTCAGTGTATACTTTTGAAGTTTTGTAATGGACCGGGATCAAAAGTGTTGATGAGGTCAGGCCGAGACAGATGAAAGCTTCTTCTACACAGGTACTGGCCGAACTGAGCCTTACATCACAGAGTTGAAGTTGTGTTGAAAGTTGAAGTTCCGGAGGCCGGCCCTGTCGAAAAAAAGTATTTCTCAGAGGCTGACCCTAAATGGGGTCGGTACGACGCTCGCTAGATTTTCGTAAAGTGCAAATAAATCAGGCTCCTGATCGAAAGTGTAGGTGAGATCAGGCTAAGGCATGTTCAAACCTTCCCTACATGAGAACTCGCCATACCGAGCCCTGAGACCCACACTTGAACTTTATTGTATACTTGAAGTTACTTTGAATGTTACAATCATGGCTTAAGATCAACAGTGTAGGTGAGATCAGGCTGAGGGAGGTTCAAGCATCCCTTACATGAGAACTCACCAATATTGAAGTTCCTGAGACTGGGCCTGTCAAAAAAAGTATTTTTCAGAGGCTGACCCTAAATGGGGTCGGTACGACGCTCGCTAGATTTTCGTAATTTGCAAATAAATCAGGCTTCTGATCGAAAGTGTAGGCGAGAACAGGCTGAGAGAGGTTCGGGCTTCCCCTACATGAGTGCTCGCCAAAGTCAGGCGTACAGAACAAGGTTAAACTTTAGTGTTTACTTGAAGTTAATTCAACTGCAAATCATCATGGTCCAAGATCGAAAGTGCAGGTGAGGCCAGCCTGAATCTGGGCCTGTCGAAAAACCATGCGCACCGCTCACATACTAAATAAATTCACCGTCGAATCTCTTTTGCATTTTTTTCTATTCTTACCAGTGCACATGTCACTTCAATTCGCACAGCGTAGTACCACAACTATGGACCGTCAGAGCCTCACCTGCACGACAGAACCATGCATCATCATGCTGGACTACAAGTACGGCTGTGATGGAGAAGCTGCACCTCAATGGTTGATGATGAGCCTCATGCGAAATCGCTGCATGATTGCAGGGTGCAAAAAGCTGAGAGCCAAAGGGGTTTATCCTTCAAAGTTTTGTGCGAATCACGCACCCGAGGAGACCAAGGCACCCCCTATACTGCAGCGCTCAAAGCTGCACATGGTGACTGACTTTACAGCCAGAGATTAAAGTATATCAATCAGAAACAAGGCCTCTCAATGAGTGATGATTTCTGCTTCATGCCCACTTTCATGTCCCTCAAACGTGATTCACTACAAGGTATGCTGGGCTGCGCTGCTGGCACATCACTGACATTTGCACCACCCTCGCTGGTTAGCACTGTAGGCGTCTGCTTGTTAGCATACAGCTTTCTTGCATATGTACTCAAAATTGCAGCATGTCTTGCATGTCAATTGCGGAGCTTACCAAATGGTGTGTACAATGCTGTGCTCATGTACAGGCCATGGTCATTCCTACTTGCTGCTTGCACCACTAGAGTGTATGCTAGTGTGGCCGCCCGTGGCAATGTCAAAGTAGCAACACTGGCTATGGCAGCAGCAGTTGTAGTTGTAGTCCATAGTGCAAGCACCTTACACCTGACCAACATCTGTGTGTGGGGCATGTACGCAAGTAGAGTGAATGACAGTGTCATGATCCAGACATGCTTTCGCGCCTTGTACAACTATGCAAGGGACAATGGTGTGAGCAGCATAGACAAGTGCCCTGATCTTGTTACCTCTGTACACGCTGTTCACAAAGTTCTACAGTCATCCATGTGGACAGACAGTGATGTGACCTCCGGAGACTTTTGGCATCTGTTGATAACCAAGATTCAGTGCAGCAGCAAAGAGCTGAGTCCCTTGCACCGCTCAGTGAATGTACCTGCTCCTGCACAGTCGCCCATGAGGCGAATCATCAGGATGCTCCCACATTCACCCGCATCGCTCAAGTCCAGCAGCAGGGCACTATCCCCACCAAGACCTCATTCTCTGGTAAGACAAACCCTGAAAGTCTCACAGCTACGCGAGTGTCTCGATCCGTTGCTTGCAAAACATTTGAAAAGGGCGCTCGGCGCAGAGTCAGATGCATTCGAAATCGACCACAAGCGCTTCGAGAAGGCATTGTATAAGGCTACTGACAGCCGCACTGCTTTGAAACGAACACTGCACGACTACATGAGGATCATGGGCAAGCTCGAGGTGGGTCTTGGAGTGCTTTCATGCATTGTCATGGGACTTGTATGTGGCATCATTCTCGATGTAAACTTTGTGCAGGCAGGCACGACATGGCTCACACTGGCACTCGCCTTTTCCTTCTGCTTTGGTGACACAGTGAAGCGCTTGTTCGAAGGCCTCGTGCTTGTCTTTGTCTGGAATCCTTATGGAATTTCAGACAGGGTCTTCATCAATGATGACAACAAGGTGGAAATGAACCTTGTTGTTACCAAGATCAACTTACTGAACACGGAGTTTATTCGAAGTGACGGGCAATTGTGCATAATCTCCAACAGCATCATTCAACAGCGAGATGTGCGAAATGCAAGCAGGGCAGAGTTCAATTGCACTGTGTTTTTTGCAAAACTACATGCAAGTGTCTGCACTGATGTCCTCATAGCCTTGTCAGACCACTTGGAGGACTTCAGGTTAACTGACTGGCGAGGCGAGGTGAAGGAGGTGAGGGTTCAGTTGCGTACTGTAAGGGACAATGCATTAACTTCTACAGCAGCTGTGGTTCTGATGCACGTAGGCAACTTTGAAAATGATGATCAGAGATATGCTATACATGATGCATTTGCAAGGCGGACACATGACTTTCTGAGAGAGCACGTTCACAGTGCAGCAGGAGACAACAACTATTTGGCAATCACTTGAGTCTGGCTGAAAATTGTAGTGTACTTGTATTGTCAAAGATGCCACCAGAACGGCGCTCAGAGTTCAAGCTTAGCCTGCATATCTCCATACTTGAATGTCACTCATAACTACTTTCTACAGCTTCTGACCGAAAATGGCTTGGGTACGACGCTCCAGAGATCCGAAGCTTACCCTTGATTGTGCCTGACCGTGCTTTATGCTTTCACTAGCATTCCAGCACGTCTGCGGCTGTCAAGCACTTGCGCATCTTCGCAACCGCGCGCCGCGCTGCGGGCAGTTGTTCGTTGAACTCGTCCAGCACGTCCGCGGGATCGAACTCGTCCTCGATGGCATCAATGAACTCTTCGACGCTGCCAAACTTGACAGTGTACGCGATAGAAATAAGGCCGATGATCAAGGACATGATCACGACGGCGACGAACAGGTTCCACATGGACTTCCTGATGGACGCGCTTGACTCTTTCAGGTACCCCTGTATGTCTGTCGTAATGTTCTTGAGGCTCTCGGCCTGCGCATTTTGGTGCCCGGTGGCGATCGCATTATCCATGTACTTTTGCTTGTCGGGCTTGCTGCGGAATGTTTGCTTTAACGCATCCACCCAGGTGCCTGTGTTGGGGTCGTAACTGTTGTAAGTCGCTTCCTCTGCTTGAAATTTGGCCATGCTGTCTGCGAGGCTTTTGTCAATCTCGTCCTTCTTGGTTGCCGCAAAACCACCTTCCAGCGCAGTGGCAAGCACTTGATCCACCTCGGTCAGTTTCTCACCCTTGTTCAGCTTGTCTAAAAGCCCTTTGGCCATGTTGGACTCAAATTGTCGCTGCACCTCCTCGGCGGCGATGCTGTAGACGAGCTTTTTAAGGAAACCATTGTCAATGAAATTTCTAAAGTGTTTCAGATCAAACGATGACGGCCACCAATTACCATCCTTGAGATTACTCCACCAATTCGCCACGCTATTGCTCACGGTGTTTATCGCGCCACACCCCTTGCCGATGAGGCCGCCCGCCGCCCACAGAAGCGGGCCAGTCACAATCGACGTGAAGAAGTTGATGGAAGTGATGACGATGACGGTGACGCCGCGGTTCTGTGCAGTAGCGTCGTCCACCATCTGGACATAGTTCTGCTTTGCGGTGTTGACGTCTCTCCACGCCTCGTCGTTCGCCGCGTTCACGTCATCGAAGGTCGCCGTGGGCTTCAGCCGTGCCACGTACTTGTCCCGCAACTCTTCGATTCGCGGGATGGCCGCAGCGCCAAACTTTGCCGTCATCACCTCACTGATCATGCGCATTACAGGCCCCGAGATGCCGGGAATCTGCAGCCCCAGCTGTATCACCGCCGCCACGACTATCGGGTTCTGCAGCATGGCCGTGAGAGACTGAGTGAAGCGGCACAGCCCGTCTACTTTCGCCATTGTCGCCCCGGCGCTCAGGAGATAGACCGGAGGCACGACATGCATGAACACCGTGTACAGTGCCATCGACACGGCCATCTGGAACATGTACTTTCCGACGAATCTGACGGCGGACTTAAGGAGCCTGACAACGACGTCGCCGGCCGTCTTCGCCAGCTCTGCCGCACGTTTGCCCAGTCGCTTCATGTACTGTGAGAACGAGATCCTGAAGCGAGCGTCGGCCTCGTCGAGCATGATGCCGACCTTGTGGACGAGGTCACGCGCGTCGTGCAGCGCCTCTGCCAGACGCTTGACGAAATCGACGTCGAAGCACCGCATGGTGACTTTAGACGCACCCTTCTTCGACGAGCAGTTTTCGGCGTATTTTAGCACCGACACGACGTGCTTAGCGTGCGCCTCCATGTACCCTTGCAACGCCGTCATGCGCGTCTCGACGCTCTCGTCGCTTGTCGTCTCGAGTGTCACCTGCATGAGGGACACGACGTGCTGGTATTTCTTTGTGTTTGATTTCATATCACTGTGCAACGCCATCAACGCGGCGTCGCACTCCCTCATCGCCGGGAGAAGATGTGCCCGGTTGTCACTCACAACGTCGGCATCGCTGGAGCAAGTTCCCTTGCGCCCGTCGGCGATGAACTGAAAGTCCGACCCGAACTTGACGGAGCACTCTTTGTCGAGGTCGGCGAGGGTCTGGCGGTCGACGCGTTCCCCCGTCAGATCGTGGCTCATCCTTATGGTTGCCCCCACAGATCCCGTTTCGGAGGAGACTGTTGACTCCACTGACTTGCGATGCTTCAACAGTGTCTTGCGCTTCAGCGGCGTCCTGCGAGGCTTCGGCGTCCTGCGAGGCTTTGGCGTCCTGCGGGGCTTCGGTGGCGTCCTGCGGGGCTTCGGTGGCGTCCTGCGGGGCTTCGGTGGCGTGCTGAGAGGCTTCGCAGGCGTGCCGCGATGCTTCACTGGCATCTTGCGCGGGCTGGCTGGCGTCTTCGCACGTGCCTTCTTAGTGCGAGATGCCTTTGGTGTCATATCTTTGCCTGAGTGTCAACATTTTTATGTGCATACAGAGCAGGTAGTCACGGCTAGTACAATGGCTGCACCGGTGATTACAGAGCAAGTACAGCGCGCAGATTAAAGTATATTTAGGGGTTTTCGATTTCGGTTTCAGTTGCTGCCTTGCTTTTGCGGCTGCACGACGGCGAGGTTGCATTGAGCATAGTTGACAACACGCTGCTAGGTGCGTTCACTATCATTATTAGCAACGGTCGAAGATGAAGTGCAATACTAAAACTGGTTTCTTTTTCGATTTGCATTATAATTTTCATGGGTTCCCAGTTACCGCCTGTTTGACTTGCTGAATGAGTGCGGATTTCGATATAGGTGTCACTGCTCTTACAGGTATCAGGGGCAATATCGTGTCACCGAGGGCTTTAATAGCAATATACCGATTCTGCAATGGCTCAATGAGGTCCGCACTTGATATGACAAACTTGTGCGTCTCAGCTGCATACTCCAATGCCTTGTGAAGCTTATCGTCCTTCAGCAGTGGAGACTGCGCGCCCAGATCAGCCTCTGTGGCTTGTTTGATCACCTCATCTGTCATGTCCTTTAGTTTCATGGTTGCACCGTGAGCCTTCTTAACAGCCACTTCTACAAAGTTCCTCACGGTAGATGGCAGGCTCTGACCACTCTGCACTTTGATAACAATTGCTGCGAGCGTTGCTTCTGCTTTTGTGAAGTCATTGTTGGCATCAGCATTGATCTTTTTTATAGTTGCTTCCATCAGCTTCAATACTTGATGACCCTTTTTGTGCGCGGTCTGCACTGCTGCCAGTGACTGCTTCTGCTGCATCAAGTCCTCAGGTATGAACAGCATGGACATCACTTTATCCCGTTCAGATGCTGGAGTAGACGTATGGTTTTGTACGTACCCAATCACCTTTGCAGGTTGTGGATACATGCTCAAGAACGTTTCGTCCATGTAGTTGAACACTCTGAGGGCGAGCGTGCAGTATAAGCCTTCATCACGAATGGCCAGAATCTTATTTGGAGCCTTTTCTTTGATGGCTGCCCTTTCTGCCAATGCCCTCAATGTTGCTTATGGTTGTGTTCAAGTCTTCAATTTTCTCCTGCTGAAGTGTTGCCCTGTCAATGTCTGCGTCCTCGTCAGCAGAACTGGCAATGTTTGCAGCAATAGTTTCAATCTCAGCAAATGCGACCTGCGCTTCCCCCAGCATTTCTGATGCACGCGTCAGCGCACCTTCAGCATCGCGTGCTTTATCTGCAGTGCTTCTTGCAAGCTTTTCGCTTGCCAAGTCTCCTGGCGTAAGCTTTGAAGATGCGTCCAGTGCTAGATCATGTGCTTGCAATGTGAAGCGCCGAATATCTTCCACAAAGGTGCGCAGGTTTTGAAGTGCAGACGAGCTCACTCTGACTGATGTTTTCACCTTTGACTTTGCAACGTTGCCCTTCTTCTTCATAGGTTCACCCCCCGCTGTGCCAGCCTTCCCAGCTGCAGCAAGCACTGGAGGGCCTTTGACCCCTGATGCACTCAATGGAGGTGGTGGAGGGATTGAACCAGAATTGCCGATGGCAGGCGGCAATGGAGGAGGTGGGGGGATCGACCCATGCTTGCCGATGGCAGGCGGCAATGGAGGAGGTGGGGGAATTGACCCTTGATTGCCGCTGGCAGGTGGTAATGGAGGTGGTGGAGGGATCGGCCCTTGCTTTCCACTGCCCGGCGGCAATGGAGGTGGCGGAGGGATCGGCCCTTGCTTGCCGCTGGCAGGCGGCAATGGAGGTGGCGGAGGGATCGGCCCTTGCTTGCCACTGCCCGGCGGCAGCGGAGGAGGTGAGGGAATTGAGCCTGTCTTGCCACTGGACGGCGACGCACTCGGACTGACTGGTGCCGGCTGAGGCTGAGGCTGAGGCGCTGCACCAGCTGGTATAGCAGGAACAATGACATAAGGGTGTTTCAGACGCGCTTCATCGTTGGCTTTTCTCACCTCATCAGGGTAGTCTTCGATCAGGAGCGCTTCCACATCAACCTGTTTGAATGGTTGCATGGCCAAGAGTGCATCACCGACATAAGCAGCGCATTCTTCCGTGAATGTGGGACGCGCACCAGGCAATATGTATGTTGGCGTAGTCTTTGAGTCCACTGATGAAATGCCCAGTACTGTTATGTAAGTGTAGAACGGCATGAGCATCATCATAACAGGAGCGTGAGCACCTTCCTTGACCTCCTCTGTGAGATTGCTTACAATGTCATCACTAAGCAATGTAGCTCTGTTTGCCAGCGGTAACCAAGTACACATCGGAGACAATGTTCCGTTGCTAGTAGCAATGCACCGATTGCGAAGTGCATCATCACACTCTTCACTCCTGGAACCCTTCTCAGCGCACTGCAGCAGATCACTGTACAGATTTGCAATGTTGCTCCTGTAAAGAGTCTCATAGGCAGTGCCAATTGTCTGAGGTGATTTGTATGCCACGTCGTGGTGAGCACATGCACCGTAACGTGATTTCATTGCGCTCTGAAACAAGGGATAATCTTCAAAGTTCAGCTGCTTGAAGCGAGACTGAAGCGTATCCAGCGAGCGGGCCTTTTCAAAGTTGAACTCGTCATCCTCATACTTTTTCAAAATGTCAATGCGCCTCTTCAAGTCGTCGTCGCTTTCATTCTTCTGCTTCTTCTTGACCTCTCTCATGACCTGTGCAACTTCAGATGGGGTTACTGCAGCATGTCCTAGCAATTCTTCTGCCTTCCTTTCCGCCAACAGCCTTGCAGCTTGATACTCTTTGACATCATTCTGGTCTGACCAAGTACTTAAGATTGGCCTTGTCATATTGACCAGCCCGTCCACTACATTCTTCGGCTGCTGGTAAAGAAGGTCAATGTATTTGAGGGATGACATCAGTCTACCCGCTGATGAAATTCTCAGCCATACGTAGAAATTGATCAGTAGCTGGGTTTGCTGCTTGTTGATGCCACTTTCGAAATGGGAGAGGTACCAAGCCACCTCGAGTGCCAGTTGATCACGATTAGGCGCTCTGTCTGCAATGCCCACATCGAACGGCACAAGCGCCAAAAAGCGCCTGGCTATGTTCAAAACAGCATGCATTACGCATTGCTGCATCATAATGTCACGAACCCCATTCAAGAATTTGCCAACAGCGCTCGCATCCCTGGCCTTGGTCAATGTGTCATACTGAGCGGATAGCGCATCAGCCTGCTTGTTACGCTCCGCCTTGTGTGGGGTCTCAGTGGGCTGTCCTTTCGCTTTCATATCCTTATCATACTGATCGAGTTCACGGATAATGTCCATGTTCGCCTTGTTGACGCTCTCTGCGCGTTCACTCAGGTACTGATAGATTTGAATGGCAGTCAACTTATTACCCTTCACACCCATACCACGCATTACAAAGTCGTCAGCCAGGTCAAACCGGTTGATCAAGTCCTTGCACTTGGTCTCGCCTTTTAATTGATCAGTGAGAGCATTCAAAAATCTGAGACTGCCTATCAGTTGCTCAACTTGTTCTCTCATGTCATCAGCAGTGCCCCCTGATTGAACTTGTGTGTGTAGGTCAGCCATGATTAGCTTTATGCGAGCCCAGTGATTGTCCATATGCATGCGCATTTCAGTATCATCGGCAACTGACATTGGCAAAGTCTTTGGAGCATGCGGCTCTGCACCTGCAGCTTGCTGTACAACTGCATTGACAGCCTGTTGCGCATCATGTGCAACCTGCACCGCGTTAGCAGCTGTGCTCTGTGCTGATGTGGCTGCATTTGTCATGGTAGCACTTGCCTGAGCAGCCTGCTGAGCGACAGCGGCGGCTTGAGACGCTGCACTCATCTGAGCCTGAGCTCTGAGGGCTGCTGCTTCCGCTTCTGCGACCTGTGTCTTTGCAAGGGCGTCTGCGAGCTCCCTTCGGACCTGTGCTTCTTGTAGTGACTGAGCAACAAGCTGAGCCTGTGCGTTGTCTCTCTCCCCTGCATATTGTGCTGCCAACGCTTGTGCTGACTTCTCACGGCTCTCCGCATCAGCAAGAGCGAGCAATGCAGCATCTGCGGCTGACCTTCTAGTAGCTGCATCGGCCTGCGCAGTCTGCAAGTCAGCCTGAGCTTGTAAGGCTTTACTATTGGCCAGTGTTTCAGCTGCCTGGGCTTCATGGGCTCGCTGAAGTGCTTCTTGTGCTCTATCGAGTGCCTGCTGCGCCGCTTCAGACTTGGCCTGAGCAAGACTTTGAGCAGCCAGCACCTGCGAAGCCAGCACAGCCTGCACTTGAGTGTGCGAGGTGACAGTTGCATTACATGCAGACAGTTCCGCTGTCAACTTTGCGTTATCATCCTTCAAGCTTCGTATTTGTCTGCTCACAGGCAGGAATGAGGTGTGTGCACTGTCATCATCCAGGTCATCCTCATACATGTCAGACAGTTCAGATGGTGTTGGTGACACATTGGGAGAGAACATGATCCACGTAGAGCTTTCAAAGGGATCAAACTTAGGGGTGATGTCTGCCAGCCTGTCGTGAATTAAGGGGTTGTTTCGCTGCACTCCAAACTGTGCCGCGACAGAATATGGCCGCCGTCTTCTCATCGGCGCTCATTCCTTTAAACCAGTACAGTGATTTTTTTCCTGCTACAATACTCCTGTACGTTTCAGAGATGTCACTATGCCCCTTGCTGTCTCCAGGGGCACATGCAGCTCACGTGCAAGACGTTTTGCTACAT
Organism: Tribonema minus; assembly: GCA_017506865.1. Lineage (NCBI taxonomy): Eukaryota > Xanthophyceae > Tribonematales > Tribonemataceae > Tribonema > Tribonema minus. Next base: position 704,751 of record JAFCMP010000090.1, on the reverse strand, counting down.
GCATTCGTGCAGCAGCGCTCGATCGAACATCAAGACTACCAGCTGGCTGAGTGCTCACCCACTCCTGTGCGCGCAGAACGTGGCTGGATGCGTCCGAGTTGCGCGCTGCTATTCGCCAGCCCTTGCATGTCTTATGTATGCGGCGTGAAGGCTGAAGGTGGGGGGCGAGATTTGCAGGTACGCTAAGAGTGAATGGTGTACGGCCTCTGTCTGCCTCTACCCTCCTCATTGCCTGTTTGATCTGTTCTGACAGTGGAATGCGGCGCGCACGCATCTTGTCATACACGTAGACTACAGCCCTTGCATCACGGATGTCACATATGTCAATCAGCAACTGAACAACATCAGTATCAGACAGGTCAGTTATGCCGTCCAACCTCATCTGGATTGAGCTCATCCTGCTTTGCATGTAACACACAAAAAAGTACAGGGGGCAGCACCTCAGAAAGCACACGCAAGACCACATTACGCACCAGAGAGTGTGTGAGGAGTCGGGGTGCATTGAAGCAATACCGCATCATGTGACTTGACAACTGTGCGCACCTTTCACTTCTTCGTGACAAGAAGATTGTACCCGAGCTCATTCATCTGCCCTTGAAGCACTTTGAATTGCTCTTCGATATCTGAGCCTGACATTGCAATATCAACATCCATCTTCAATTGCTCATCTAGCGCAGTACAGCACTTGCGCTGCAAAGTTGCGGATGCATCTTGTAGCTGCTCAAGCTGCCGAGTCATGCTTCGCAGCTGCTGTCGAAGTGCAGAGGTTTGCTGATATTGTGCACGCAGCTGTTGTGCCCTGCTGTTCCACCGGCCGAAGTTAATCTCTGCTGTCCAAACAGCATCTTTCGCCTCACTTAACAGAGCAGCATACTGAGTCCGCAACTTGACAAAGTCCTGTTCCCATGCGCCCTCGCTCAACTCAATGGCCTCAATGGCATCTCGCCGCCGCACCGCCATTGACGACTGACGCTCGTCCAGCTCCTTGAGTTGGCTCTGCATTGTGCACATTTCCTGCTGCTTGCGTGCATATCGCTGTTGCAGTTGTGCTCCCTTGCTCTCCAGCTCCTGCTCACGCTGTGAAGCATCCATATGCAGCTGCTCCAGCTCCTGCTGACGCAGCACCTCTAGCCTCTGTCGCCGCTGCTGGATGCACAGCAGGTCCTCCTCCACCTCGGTGCACCGGAACGCCTCCAATTTTGCTTGCATCACGTCGCTGCCACCGCCATCGCTGACCACGTCCTCCAGTGCACGGTATGCGCGCATCGGTCCTCTAGCGCCTGGCAGAGTGTTCACCAGTGACAATGCCAAACGCTGCGGGTCTCGTGAGCAGTAAGCGTCAACAATGTGAGCCACAGCGTGTTCTGCGAGATGGCGTAGGAGTGTGCTGTTGGCGGAAGTGGTGCCGCCTTGAAAGGCAATAACAGGCACCTCAAAGTCTGTTGCTAGCGGCCACGCTGTCAGCATTCCATCCAATGTCACCACCGCGCTTGAGTACTTGGTCATGTTGTTCAGGTCTTGCTTGGGGGGAGGCAAGGGCACTTCGATTTTCATGCACGGTGGTGCGCAGTTGCAAACTCTGAGCACCTGGCACAGGTTTTGCAGAAATGTATGCAGCGCAGTCAGCGTCGGCTTGGCCGTTTTGACATATAGGTAAAAGTACGGTGCTAGAGGTGCCTGCCGTGCTGCCATAACGATGGCTGTTGCCTCGACAGTGCTGCCCATGTGGGTTGAGACGGCGGCGCGTACACGCTGACAAAATGGCACATAGTCATCCTTGGTGAACGAGCGCCAAAGAGGGTTGTGAAGCCCTCTTATAGCCTCCTGATCACCTCCATAAATCCATCCCGGCTCAATATTGTTGAAGGCATCGTCGTCCTCCATGTGCCCATTTTCAGCTCGGCGACGGCGTTGCTCCTCCTCGAAACGAGCTTTCGATTCCATCATTCTCTTGGCGTCGCTTACTGTGTGGGTGAGTATATTAAGGTACTCGATGTTGTGAATGAGCCAGCCAGCACCACAGACTGGCCGGGCAGCGACTCCAAAGCTCTGTGGTATGAGTTGCAGCTTCACAATGTACCCGCCCCACTGCTGCCGCTGGCCCTGTTCCACATACTGATGCATGCGGTTCTCTGATAGGGCGCTGGCGATATCCTGGTCAATATAGAGCATAGCCTGCGCCTGAGGCGCAGATGGCACCAGTGATGTAGACGTGGAGACTGAAGAAATCGGCTTGGATGCGGACACAGGTGTAGCCGTGGTGCAGTGAATTGATGTGGCGTCCATGGCTATCAAAGCCTGTTTAGTCAGTCGAAAGTGAGTCTCGCAGCTTCTCTGCTGCTTCATGCGTATGATCACAGAGTTGCCTTCACCTGCCACCGCAGTAGCTGTGTTCTCCACGCTGCACGCAGCCTCGATTATTTGAGCCTGAGCATCTGGCGTAGGTCTGCTCAGCTCATATTCCAGCCTGTAGTACGTCGTTCTCTTCCTGCTCTCCTCCATGACAGCTCTGTGCCACTCTGTTGTGCCACCTACTTTGCGGTTGCGTGGAAGCAAAGAACATCAGAACATATCTTGTTTTGTTCCAGACTAAAAGGGGCTATCACGGGGGTTGAGCGAGTGTCAACTCGTGTTGGGTGCAGGTGTCACGATAGACGAGCAAGAAGTAAGACACGCCGAAAATCTAGGAAACTGAGCCAGACCTTCATCTGCCTCGCCTAGGCGATACGTGCTATGCAATCGGAACTGAGACTAGAGAAGCTGTGGCTGCTAAAATTTCTTCATGGTGGACAGGGGGGGCAAGAGAGTCAGGGAAAGCCTGCCTAAACCATAGGCACCGGGGCGTCCGATATGGCTCAGGTGCGTCACCTGGTTCAAAGTCATGGGGGCTTCGTGCACACGAATGGCGCGCCTAATAGGTAGGCGCAGTAGGGTGTTTGATGCACATTCAGCAGCGTCACTGCAGGCTTAGTAGGCAGATAGTATACCTCGGCTGTACAGCAAGGCGGCTTAGGTCACACGTTAGGCGCGCCTAATTGCTAGGCGCAGTAGGGTGTTTTGCTCAACCTTCAACGGCGTCACTGCATTTGCATTATGCACTCTGTCTATCTTGGTTGGAAGTCCAAAGGGCTGACTTATACGAAACGCGCGCCTAATAGGTAGGCGCAGTAGGGTGTTTGATCAAAGTTTCAGTGGTGTCACTGCAGCAGCTGATATACCTTGGTTCACATTCAAAGGGGGCTCAATGCATACGAAACGCGCGCCTAATTGCTAGGCGCAGTAGGGTATATTGGATCAAAGCTTCAGCAGCGTCACAGCGTCGCAAAATGTACCCTGTCTGTGTTGGTTCAAAATCCTGGGCAGCGTCGCAAAATGTACCCTGTCTGTGTTGGTTCAAAATCCTGGGCAGCGTCGCAAAATGTACCCTGTCTGTGTTGGTTCAAAATCCTGGGGGCTCAGCGCATACGAACCGCGCGCTTAGTTGCTAGGCGCAGTGGGGTGTTGGATCAAAGCTTCAGCGGCGTCACTGCAGCTGATGCACCTTGGTTCACATTCAAGGAGGCTCAATGCATGCGAAGCGCGCGCCTGATTGCCAGGCGCAGTAGGGTGTTGGATCAAAGCTTCAGCTGTGTCTCTGCAGCTGATACACCTTGATGCACTTGTCAGGGGGCTCAATGCCTACGAAATGCGCGCCTAACTGCTAGGCGCAGTAGGGTGTTGGATCAAAGCTTCAGCTGTGGCACTGCAGCTGATATACCTTGGTTCACTTTCAAGGGGGCTCAATGCCTACGAAACGCGCGCCTAACTGCTAGGCGCAGTAGGGTGATTGATCGATGCGTTCAGTGAGCGAGATGGCCTGTTCAATTATGCAGGCGTTTGCGGCTCGTGGTGCCTGCCTGCACCAACCGCCTAGCGCCTAACGCCATGCTTGAAATTTGAGACTGCGAGTCTGCCAGAAAAGTTTTTTTCAGAGGCTGACCCTAAATGGGGTCAGTACGACGCTCGCTAGATTTTCGTAAACTGCATTTAATTGTTGCAGACACATCGAAACAGCAGGCTGAGATCAGTGCGAGATACATTTCAGGTTTTGGGGCTCAAGTTTTCCCTACATGACCCAGCACTTATATTAATGTCCAAGCACAATGTGCCCATCCAGTGTCAGACTGAAGCAGGCTCAGGAGTGCTTGACCAGGTGATCAGCAGTGTAGCGCAGTCTGATTTTGATTTAGAACTTGCTCCCCACCATATGTTCTCACCGTGTTCAACCTCACTGTATAGCTTACATGGATTGCTAGGCGCAGTAGGGTGTTAGATCAAAGCTTCAGCTGTGGCACTGCAGCTGATACACCTTAATTCACTTTTAAGGGGGCTCAATGCCTACGAAACGTGCGCCTAATTGCTAGGCGCAGTAGGGTGCTTGATCGATGCGTTCAGTGAGCGAGATGGCCTGCTCAATTATGCAGGCGTCTGCGGCTCGAGGTGCCTGCCTGCACCAACCGCCTAGCGCCTAACGCCATGCTTGAAATTTGAGACTGCGAGTCTGCCAGGAAAGTTTTTTTCAGAGGCTGACCCTAAATGGGGTCAGTACGACGCTCGCTAGATTTTCGTAAACTGCATTTAATTGTTGCAGACACATCGAAACAGCAGGCTGAGATCAGTCTGAGAGATATTTCAGGTTTTGGGACCGAAGTTTTCCCTACATGACCCAGCACTTATATTAATGTCCAAGCACAATGTGCCCATCCAGTGTCAGACTGAAGTAGGCTCAGGAGTGCTTGACCAGGTGATCAGCAGTGTAGTGCAGTCTGATTTTAATTTAGAACTTGCTCCCCACCATAACATATGTTCTCACCATGTTCACCCTCACTGTATAGCTTACATGGATTGCTAGGCGCAGTAGGGTGTTAGATCAAAGCTTCAGCTGTGGCACTGCAGCTGATACACCTTAATTCACTTTTAAGGGGGCTCAATGCCTACGAAACGCGCGCCTAATTGCTAGGCGCAGTAGGGTGCTTGATCGATGCGTTCAGTGAGCGAGATGGCCTGCTCAATTATGCAGGCGTCTGCGGCTCGAGGTGCCTGCCTGCACCAACCGCCTAGCGCCTAACGCCATGCTTGAAATTTGAGACTGCGAGTCTGCCAGAAAAGTTTTTTTCAGAGGCTGACCCTAAATGGGGTCAGTACGACGCTCGCTAGATTTTCGTAAACTGCATTTAATTGTTGCAGACACATCGAAACAGCAGGCTGAGATCAGTCTGAGAGATATTTCAGGTTTTGGGACCGAGGTTTCCCTACATGACCAGCAGCCTCAGGAGTTGTTCAGCAAGTGTGATCAGAAGGTTGATACAATCTGATGCTGTGTTAGGCTCGCCCTACATAATTGCTCAAACTCATCATGGTCTCCCTTGTGCGCAGTATGCTGGCTTCATAGTGTAGACAAACTGAGTTGATATTAAGACACACAATAGTTGAGCAGAGGGAGGAGTGACAATCACCAAGGCCACTTCAAGAAGTATTTTCTATTGGTCTTTGTAGTAAATCAAGACATGATGTCACTTGATGGTGTAACTGTCCGTTTCTGGATTATGAGCTCAATTGTGTGGCTGCTGCTGATGAAGACGCACAAAGAGTCACAACAGATTTCGATCCGTGCTTCCTACCTCCAACAAGATATTGCACAGGCCATCACACATGGTGCGCTAGTGCAACGCTAACGCAGCGTCTAGCTGCTGCCTCCTACTGCCTTAGCTGTACGAGCAATCCAGGACGTGCTTGATTTTGCAAACTGATCAAACCATTCGTCAGCATACATGACCGGCACCAGACACATCCTGAGCAGCCCCACAACCTGCTCCACCACAAATGTCGATTGCGCGCCAATAGAGCCAGAACTGTGAACAGTAGCGTGACGTACACTTTTGTAGTCAGCGACATGGGCAGCGGGATCAGCCGGTCCACCACGGACGCGAATGTAAAGGTCCCAACACCAGCAGTAATCACAGCAGTCTCACGGAGCACCGGCCTTATCTTCACCCACAGTGTGTCGGCCAAGGAGTAGATTTTCTCTTTCAAGTTAGCCAGCAATCCCTTCACCAGCTCGATGAAGACCTTGGTGAGCTCAATGACCTTGTCTTTCATCATCACAACCACTTTCATCAATGGTACGGCAATTTCATGCCACAGCCAACGCATCTTATCCTTGACTGTCACTGCAGAACTTGTGAAGATGGTGGATACACCATCCCTAATTTTTGCCCAGCTGATCTCCTCCCTGACAAAGTGAAGCACCGATGCAACAACAGTGTTCACATATGCAAACAACACCCCTAACGCTTCCCAGACGGCTTAAGGAAGTCTGATAGGAGTTGTCCAAGCTTTCCAATTGCCGTTTCAACTCCATCGAGCAGGTTAGGCACGTGAGGTATATCAGCGCTGATGTCGCCTATTTCAAAGTTGACCTGAGGTCTCTTCATCTTCACCTGTAGTGAGGGAGTCTTGATGTCTAAAGGTTTCACTTGCCAGTCCACCTTCAATCCTGGCGGCTGCAAGTTGACAGACGGGGCAGTCAGGCTGACTCGTGGTAATGTGACACCATCAATGACCTTGTCTGCACTTGAAACTGCAGCTTTGGCAGCGGCGCGTGCCTTCAGTGCAGCAGCGGATGCCGCTTTTGCATCAGCCAACTGTTTCTTGAGAGTGGCTTGTGTTTTCGCATTGTCTGCCAGCGACTTCTTTGCGGCATTCTCACGGGCTACTGCTGCCGCACTGTCCAGAGCAGCTCGCTTGTCTGCCTCCGCCTTGTCTTTCACAGCTTGTTTATTGATGGCGTCAGTCAACGGCTTGGCTGCCTTTAGTGCGAGATCCCTCGCTTCTTCAATCGCTTTTTGCGCTGTATCTTCAGCAAAGTCAGCGACATCATTTGCTGCTTTCTTGATCCCGTCTCCGATCTTGTTGAAAATTGACTTTCCCAGGGGTCTGCGTTCAGCGGATGGAATGGACTCTCCGAGCAGAGTGGTCGCCCAGGTGAAATCTTCTTCTGAATCGTGCGGGTGAGTGGGTTGGTTGTTGGGCATGAAGGCATAGCTCTTGCGAGTAGAAGGTGCTGCTGCAGGCAATGGCTCTTCACCCAATGCTGTTTGCGAGTCCGATGCGATTTTCCAGTTCTTCTGAGCCCTTTCAATAGCGCCCAGCAGCCTAGCCCGTGCATCACCTTGCGGCTTCTTTGTCGCGGTCGAAGGCACCTTATATGTGACAGAAGGAATATTCACATGCGGAATAGTAATGGTCGGAATGTCGGGAATGTCTACAGTTGGCAGGTCCACGCCATTCGGCTCCCTTACATATGGAATGAACATGAATGGATAAATCGACCCCAGCGCCCCCAACTTGAGTTCAAATGATGAAATCTTATTGATCGACTTGGCGATTGATCGTATCGGCGTGAGACCTGCGTCGACTGCCTTTTCGATGACGGTAGCAGAGCTGTTTACAGTCGCCTCGATCTTGCCGCTCACATCCTTGTTGATGACCCCGATCATTGCATTTATGGAGCTGGCGAGTCCATCACTCAAGCTGTTAACAACTTGCTCCGTTTCATCAATTACATTGCCGATGCCTCCTACAACATTAGAGCCGACATTGTTGACAGCGTCCTGAACCCCACCTGCCACTGCATTGACGCTGTCTTGCACACCACCTGTTACCTTTGTGAATGCTGTGTTGAGCTTGTCTCCAGTGCTTGATACAACTACATCAAGTGCCTTAGTCGATGTGTTGACAGCAGCAGTCGCGCTGCCGACAGTTCCAGACACTGCAGCATTGATACCGCTCTCAACACCATCCAAAGCCTTCTCAACACCCTTCCCTATTTGATTAACTGAGGTCTCGACTCCACTGACGACAGTGTCAGCGCCGTGTTGACGGCTCCTCGCACACCTGCCACCAACTTTTCGATCAGATCTGCAATTTTTACCAACATGCTTTCTATGGTTTTAGAGAGCGTTCCCGATGCCTGGTACACTGCGTCATACGCTTTCCTGACGATCTCGCCCCCTCCGTCGAGTACAACGTCCACCTCTTTCATCACCAGATGTACAAAGGCGACGATTGCGTCCATGGCTTTCGTCACAGGTTGCAAGACGTACTTGATCATTCCTGCTATCAGCGGTTTGATGACTGCATCATGGAATGCGGCCCATGTGTCGTACATGGGTGTTAGCGTTGCTTTGGCGATCTCTGCCACCTTGGCTTTCAGGTAAGCTGAGACTGAAATCATCCGTGCGTACACTTCAGCAGCAGCAGTCATGAGCTTGCTCTTGATGAGCGCAGCAAACTTGCTCAGGTACTCTGGCAGCTTTGTTGTGAACACTGTCAGCTCCCTCGCATACTCACCTGCAGTGAGCGCACCTTTGCGCGCACTAGCGATGGCTGCATTACCCGCTCTGTACGCTTCACATGTGACTGAACCTGCGCCTGTGCCATCCATGCACTTGTAGAACATGCCACCGGTGTCGCAATTAACACACGGGATGGTGACCGGGCGCACCGTCAGCCAGATCAGTGCTGCTACCAGTGCAGCAAACGAAAGTAGGTCTCGATCTGAAACCTCACGTGTACTTGTCATGACACCTTGTACTCATATGCGCAATAATTTATGCTGTGGACAAGACGTCTTCATTTAAATGTGTTTCAACATCAACGGTGCTCGAACATGTGGCTGCTGCTTTCTTGCATGGTGTTGTACACTGTACTATTGCACATTGTCATATTGTTTGAACTTGTAAAGTATAACTTGCTCCCGGAGCAAGCAAAGATATGGTGGCTCCGAACCTACAAAGATTACCCCAAGAATAGGGAAAAGTACAGCAGCTTTTACCGGTTGATACTCGACGCCATCTTCAAATTCGATAAGAAGTTGCACTTTGCAACACATGCGTCCACCATCAAGGAGCGCGTGTTTGTGTACAGAGCATTGTGCTGTGAAATAAGGGATGATTGGGCTATCCGTGCACTGCAACTAGGCTCCCAGCGTCCGCTGGGCTGGGATGCACAGTGGTCCGCTGACCCATCTGCGCAAGAGACAGAGGAAAGTGATCCACACTTGCACTCCATGTCACAGCTCGCAGGCGAGGAGCCCACGGTGCACGACATTACAGGTATAATTCAGCAAATGTGGGCTGAAAGTGGCAGTGAGGGTGAAATCGTGTTTGATCATGCAACATTTCAAAGCATTACCAAAAATGCTCCAGCTTATCTGCTGATGGTGGAGTACGGAGGACACGCAAACCTGACGCGGAGGGTGGGCGCACAAAAATACTGCACTGTTTATACGCTGACAAACAAGGGTGATGTACCGCAACAGGTTTTCCCCCCTGAACACGCCATGACTCAGACAGCGAGGGGCATAGATGTTCGACAAGTACTTTACGCGAGCATGGACGGTCAAGACATAACAGACTTCATCAAGACACTGGCCGGCCCACGGAGCGACTTCTTCTCAGAAAGCAATCCCCTAGACTATTGTAAGTTGTGGTTTGCATTGTGGCAGTGCCTGAACAACAAGCACCTGGGCAAAATTGTCATAGAGGACACATTTTTGGAGGTCACACACTGGTAATATTATTTATTGAGGTTACAGAACAGTGGTGGTCCCTTTTTTTGCCTTCACACGCTTTTTAGGAACTGGCGCTGCTGCTGCATCTGCTGATGTACTCACATCCATTACCGCTGTTGCACTCACGCTCTGCTGTTGCTGCTCTGCTGCTGCCGGTTGTGAAGGGGTCTCAACCTCAACTGCACTCGTGGATGAAACTTGCATCATTGCACATTGCTCCAAACTCTCTGTTGATACTGTTGTGTTGGTGGACGGACGGGGCTGCTCTTCCGCAGTTGCCGACAGGCTGAGCTGCTCCTTGCTCTGCTGATCTTGTTGCCTTGTCAGCAACGTTTCCTCTACAACTTCGACTGGCGTCGGTGGTCTGAAGGAGCCACCATTCACTGGTGCGTCGATACCTTCATCTAAAGTCTCTTCAATCGTGTCAAGCTGCGTGATGTTTCGTATCGCAGGTGCGCGGACATGAGGTACGCACTTGGATGCTGCATTGAGCAATTGGGGGCTTAAAGCAGTCGCGCTGGCAGGATGGGTCGTGTCCAGGAAGGTGACACGCGTGGGGGGCATTGACGGTGGTGGTGAAATAGCCGTGCCAACATCAGGACCTGCTGATGGCGCTGACAGTGACACTTGCGGCTCCATCATCTGTGAAGGCGCCATTTCGACTGGTGCCTGGCTCATGGGTGCTTGTGTGCGCGGCAGGTACGATGTGGCAGGTTGTTCCAGAATCTCTTCAAGCTTCACGCGTGCAATGGTTGCCACATCCTCCTCTGTCAGGTGACTGGTCACATCCAGTTCAGCCCTCATACCATCCAGCTCACTTTGTAATGCTTTGATCCGCTTCCAAAGTCGTAAGATCACAAACACTGTACCAATCACAAGTCCTGTGATAACGATGGACTTGATGAGTTTCACACCATTCTTCGATGCAGGTGCAGCAATGGTGGATGCTGCTGCTAATGCGATTGCAGCTCCAGCGCTCGTGGCAGCGCTTGTGGCAGCACTTCCGTCTGACGTCTTTGACCGCGCACTTGCTACCTTAACTTTTGCATGTGAACTTATAGAGAACGCAGACGCCGATGTTGTTGAACTCCAATCAGAGTCTGAATAGTTTAGCGTGTCCAAGGGTGGTGGTGGCGATGGCACCTTGTGCCTGTGCTTTCGAACTCGACCTGCAGTCCGAGAGGGTCTTGTGGATGAGCTCCTGTAGGCTTTACGTTCCAAGGGCGGGGGGGTTGGCAAAGGTGACATGACACGCCTGGTGTGCGTCTTGCGTGTCTTGAGCGGTGGTGTAGAAGAGTCAGATGAACTTTGTGAAGCAGTGGCTGGTGTGACATCAATGATCTTTGCGCTCGATTTCAGGGTTGGTACTGGTGCCTTGGCTTTATCTATCAACTCATATACATCACTCATTGCCAGGCCCTTTGATAAATCACAACAACAATATATTTTCACGGTTTTGTACGCATGACGTCATCAACACGTTGTACACGTTGAGCGTTTTTTGTGTAACATGATCGTATATACGGACTCATGTGGCCTCAGGCTGCTGCTGTCGGGCATTCAGGCTTGCAGAATCGAAAGATGGTGCCATGCACCTCCCGCCCTACAATGCTGATACGTGGACCATCAAAGTACAGCTGCAGCGACGGCAGAAATGACATGATCAGTGCTCATCCTCAGCCTGACACTAAGCTACCACCTCCCCCAGCACGTGAAGGTGAGGCGTACCTCTCGCTTGCAAGATGTCCATATAGTGCTGAATTTGCAATGGCAGTCAAGCATTACGGATTGAATGTGCATGTGGTGGACATTGATGTCTGCCAGAGTCCGCCTTGGTTGCCGGGAGTCCCTACAGTCCTGGATGCGAATGGCGACGGGTTTTGCGGGGACGCAGCATTCGATTGGCTTCAGTCCAAGATTGCTGAACCGCCGGCTGTTCGTCAGAGCGGTAGCGATGCTGCTGGGCCAGCCACCAGGCCGTCCAGCGCGCCGAGTGCAAATGGAATGCCACCCGAGCCTCAGCCATTCAGTTCCTTGAGTGATAAGAAAGCCTTGGGCACTAGCATCGCTGATGCCTACAGCAGCATGGGTAATGAACATGCGGTGAATGCTGGGGACGCAATGCTGGTGTCTCAAAACTCTGAGAAGCTGGATGACGCCTTTTCCAAGCTTATGGAGTGCCGTGAGACCCCAAAATTTTGACGTAGCGTGGAATACCGCAAATATATTGTGTGCTTTGTTTCAAGCAATACACTTGCACCATGTCTGCCGATCTTGTTCATGTTGCAACAGTTGCCATTCAAATGCTGAAGCAGGACTCGTATGAAAGCCCAGTTGAGCACGCAGCTTCACCTAGCGACCCTGCATTTGCAAATTTTGTAGCCGATCTTGTCGCTGACTTGCATCTCGGGCATGCTACTCCCGATCTGACGTCACTCCTCTACAGGATTGTAGTAGAAAAGGCTGATGTGGAGCCAAGAGACTTGGTGGACATTATGGTGAGCGACGCCGATTCTGCTGACCGTATCCACATCACCCCTGTAGCTATGAGCACACACGCAAAGCCCACCGAGGTGAGACCTTCAGCTTTGCAATTGGTTTCCGACATGAACCAGCTGGTGAATGAGCTCTTGAATCTGGAAAAACCATCACTTCTGGCAGGAGCCATGATGAAGTACCCCAAACCTGCAAGTGCTTGCAACAATGTGCTCACTGCCAGCGATTCTACAATTGCAAGTGCAACTGCCGGCATTGCAAGTCACGATGGCATTGCCGCAGCAGAAACTGCTGTGCGGAGCGCCTATGAGGGTATCATTTGCTTAGGATATGGTGGTATCAACGCCACGAATCACAAGGACTACGCCCCTCAACTCTCAGCGGCTTGCAGCCTTGCTCAGAGTTTGCAGAGTGCAGTGGTGCAGCTTGAAAAACAAAAAGAAGTGGCACGCACTGCTGGTGAGACGGTGACGGCCACTGGAGTTGAACGCGCAGCAGCTAAGCAGGAAAGGGCCATGGCGGACGCAGCAGCAGCAGAGCGAACAGCGGCAGCTGAACGTGCAGCGACCGAGAGAGCTGCAGCAGCTGAACGCGCACTGCCAGCGCAGGCCAGAGCTGATGCAGCAGCGGCAGCTGAACGTGTAGCGGCGGAGCAGGTAAGGGTCAATGCTGCAGCGGCAGCTGAACGTGCAGCGGCTGACAGAGCTGTAGCTAAACGCGCAGCAGCCGAGCAGGCCAGAGCTGATGCGGCAGCAGCAGCTGAACGTGTAGCGGCGGAGCAGGTCAGGGTCAATGCTGCAGCGGCAGCTGAACGCGCAGTGGCTGAGAGAGCTGCAGCAACTGTGCACACAGCTGCTGCAAAGGCCAGAGCTGATGCAGCAGCGGCAGCTGAACGCGCAGCAGCCGAGCAGGCCAGATTCGATGCAGAAGCGGCAGCTAAACAAACTGCAGCCGAGCAGGTCAGAGTTGATGTAGAAGCGGCAAATGAACGTGCAGCGGCCGAAGCTGCAGCCAAGCAGGCAAGAGCCAGCATAGATGCAGCTGAGCGTGCAACAGATGCACTGCCACCTCCACCGGCATCTCCACACTTCATCACCACAAAGCCACCCCCACCACCTGAGGACATTCAGCCCATCGAAGACGCCGAAGACAGCTTTTATGATGCTGATCTCCCACCTCCCCCACAGCAGACGGGTAGTAGTACTTCCCCTCCAATTCCTCCTTTGGAGCTCCACTCAACGACAAACAGCTCTGCAGAAACATGCAGAAGCTTCCTTGACGCCAGCTATCATATTCCTGAAGCTCCCGACACCATTCAATACCGCAGTAGTGATAGCAAGAGTTTGAGAAAGTCAAAGCAGCGCGCGCTTGAACTGTGGGCAATTGCGCATATAAGCAAGCGCGACTGCATGAGGCACATGTGTCAAAATGGCTCTGTCACAGCAGACGCACCATTCTTTGCAACCATGATTACGTATCTGGACAAGTTGAAGAAGGCAGGTAAAATTGAACAGAACCAGAAGTTCATTCAATGGTCCGCAACATTTGCTGATGCAAGCACAGGACTTGTAGCCGTTCAAGATGCTTTTGAGCAGTACAGACAACAGATGGTGGCTGTAGGCTCTGCCGCCCCTGACTTGCGATCGAACTTTGAGCACACACTCGAAGCAACTGTAGAAATGGAGCTGAAGAAGGTCAAGCAAAAGGGTGGTGTGTCGTCGACGTCTCTTGGCAAAGTGGTACTGGGCATATTGGCTGCCGGGACTGTATGTGCTCCACTTGTACACTGGGCCCATCCTGCTTTATATGAAAGCGGCAGGGATAGTGTTAGCCACGGTGCACAGTTCATGCACTCAAAGTTAGCCGCCGCTGGGCCAGCTGCTAGGTCGCTTGTTAATAACACGCAGTCTGGAGCTGGAAACCTTGTGAAAATGGCAGCAGCTCAGGCAGCTAGTGGTGCTGCAGCTCTCAGCAGCTTTAATGGGTGGGGTAACATGCCAACACAGCCATCAGCTAATTTCATCGATCAGGTACAAGCAGTCAATCCCCAATTTGTCACGCAGGTGGCGATCCCTAAGGCGCCAGCAGCCAGCATGCAAACGCCTGTTGATATAAGTGATCAGATAGAAACACTAAAGCTGCAAAGAGTGCAGGCAGCCATGTCACAGTCACTAGACATTATGCAGTTGCGCCAGATTTCGAAAGACATCAGAGAACTCGGAACAAACATCCCGGTCGACACTATCAGATTTGCCACAATGGCAACTGAAGCCGAAACACGATACCACGACAGTATGGACACTCTGGCTCACATTGATGGAGGCTCTGATCTTCCAACCGCAATAGCGAATGTGCACGGGGTCAATGTGATTGTAAACACGTACATGCATGGAGCCCCGATATGTGGCGATGGCAGCTGCATAGCTGGACCTACAGCGCTGGACGGAGTTGCTTGCTGCAGCACGCTGCTCTACCTGGACAAAGATATGGCGACTATGGCCTCAACAGCCCTTAAGAAGACGAACGACAAGATGGTCCAGATGCTGCAAGATGACGCAGTCACCTATGAACTGCTACATCAAGTCATTGCACAAACAGATGGGGCAGATGAGCTGAAGGGTGCACACTTGGCTGCTCAAACAAGATTGGCAGACGAGCAACTCATGGAAGCTCCATTGAAACAACTCGGTCAACTTATGGCAGACAGGGCGCCAAACCTTACACAGAGCCCAAGGTCCGACGTGGCAAGATACCTCGTACAAGTTAGCCAGGGGGGACCAGATGATGTGTCTGATTTGCAGAGCGCCGCTCAAGTACTGAAAGATGCAGGAATTAGTAAACTACCACCATCATTTGAGGAGGCTGGAGTGGTGGCCACTGAGCGCATGGCTACGAAGGCTGTTTCAAACTTGTACTTACAAGGCCTTCAGAACGCCTATCAAGAGTTGCCGCTGCAGGCTATAAGTGATGAGTCGGAAGCAATCAAGGACGGCGCCACTTCACTGATCAATGCCCTACACGAGGCGGACCAGGGTGTGGATGCATTGTTGAAGGCTTCAGAAGCTGCAACGGCAACTGATACAGCTTACTTGGGCGTTGACTTTGACCAACCACTACAAAAAGCCGGGGTCAGTGTTGTGAAGTCGCTGGTCGCTGGAGCGTGGAGTACAGGTCCAGAGGATGTTATCGCCATGTACACCAAACTGCCAGCACGAGTGAAGAGTGAGGAGACCAATGAACTGATTAGTGGATTACGCAGTGACGTTACGGCAATGAGCGCCATTGAAGCTATCAACTCAACGGCGCCTGCAGTGCAAGCTGCCGCTAAAGTGAATCATGGATTGGACGCAAGTGGAAACACCATCGAAACTTACTCAAGCGCGTTGCAGCAGCTGCAGTCCCTACATTCGAATGCCAACTCGGATTCTGTACGCGATGCGGCGAAAAGTGAATTTTCCGCATTGATCACCTACGCGATCGAAAACGCTGCGAGCCAGGGTGAGCAGATCGGCAGGTCTGCGCTTGGCCTCATCAATGGCTCCACACCATCACGCATCGACATGTATACACTTTCAAACAGATCGAAGATGGCACTCAAAAATGCTGAAGAGGCTGGTGTATTGTCAAATCAGCTGGACCCAGCGGCCGGGACTGCTTTGAAGTCTGCATTGACGGTGAACAGGGATGCTGCATGGTTTTTTGACCAGTTTGAGCACCTGCAGAAGCTAGTGACCGAAGCAACAAGCAGCGTCAATGTTGATGCAAACTTCAGTGGAGCGTTAGCAGCCGCAAAATTGTTTGGACACACACTGGCCCCTCTGGACACTATATTGGCTGCTGGTGCATCTGCACAGCTGAGTGCTGCGGTTGCTGGCATCACCACTGCCCCCGACGTGCAGAGTCAAGTATCTGCCATATCCTCAAGTCTGGGTGAGTGGATGCGACTGACCGCACTTGCCAGCAAAGCAGCGCTGCCAGATGCAGCTTCTGCGCTCAAGCTGCAAGGCGCAAATCTTGTCACCGCCATACGCGATACCGTGAACGGCAAAGAGTGGCACGAGTGGCTGCGGACGCAGGCTTCACGCATCGAGCAGATCGTCAAGGGCTTCGCTGAAGCACCTCAGCTCCAGCTGCAACCTGAAGAGCTCGCGCTGGTCGCTGCCTGTGGTGTATCAAACGAATGTGCACAGGCACAATTGATGGCAGGCTTATTTGATGTCTATGCAGAACGCGCCATTGCAAACGCCAGCGATATTGATGACATAAAGGACCTGCGTGCCTTTTTCAAACAGGTAGGGGACGCAACGCAAGATGCGCCGGTAATTGAGTACTCATTGGGGCTTGCAGGGACAGTTTTTGACGCAGCGAGCATTAGCATCTCCAATCTCGCTGCCCTGCATGCCATGACCACACCAGAAGCAGTCGCCCAGCAGGTTGGCCAAGTTGTCGGGGACGACGCGATCAGTGAGAGTCTTCTGGGCATTTACAAGATGAAAGAGGGGTCCATGCAGAGCAATACTCACCTTGCTGCGTTGCAAAGTGCACGCGATGTCATCAGTACTCTCGTGCAGCAGATGACGCCTGCACAGGCTGATGATACTACTGTTGCAGAGGCACCCCCATCACCCACTGTTGTGGAAGCGAGCGGAGTGGGGGAGCAACCTGAAGCAGCAGACGTTGTGGAAACACCTGATGCCAAGGCAATGACCACAACTGCTGCTGAGACTGCGGATGCAGCTGCTGCAAGTGACATTACTGCTGCTCCAGCGCAGGAAGAGTCACCATCTATTGTGGAAGTGAGCAATGTGGCAGGAGAGCCTGAAGCAGTTGACAACGTGAAAACACCTGACGCCAAGGTAATACCCGCAACTGCTGTTGAGGCTGCAGTTAATGTTCGCCCGTCACTAGTGTTGCAGGATGCATTGGAAGCAGCAGAGACCATGAGCGTGGAGGAAGTGAAGGATATGTTGTCATTAGTCACGCACATGACTCCAGTGTATGGTGAGAAGGCAATCAGAGATGCAAATATGAGTGCGGAGCAGGTGGCGGACAATCAAGCCCTCATTGACATTGGCGCCGTGCTGAATTCGCTCGAATGGCCCAAGCTGGCAAAAACTGTGCAAGGCGGTTGGAGCTCAAATGGAAAAAAGTTGCTGGACCTGTTAACAGCAGCAAACACGCACGCAAAGCGAGCAAGGGTTGATGCTGTCGATGACACCAAAGAGCCCGGCAAGCATGCCAAAGCAAACGCCGATAGTGGTGCAGATGCAAGAATGCAGGCAATTGCTGTGAACATGGTCCCTGAAGCAGAAGTCCTCGCTGAAGCTGAGCCTGCGTTGATGGCAGCTGAAATCAATCAGGCAGAAAGTGAAGTTAATGACGCTTTGAGTGTGTATCACAATGACAACGTCAACCAGCCTTTATCACAAATGCTAACTGAACATGTGCGCAAGGTGCTCAGGTTTTCAACCAAGCCGGCTATTCGTTACGCTGCATTAGGTATACTAACTGTTGCGTTCGCGGGCGCAATTGCGGCTGGGCAGATGGAAATGTGTAAAGCTCTGGCGACCGCGCCAAACGCACTCATGTTGGCTGGTTTACAATACAAGGCAGGCGCTGCTGCAGGGGCACTGTGTCCCATAGGAGGCAATGCACTATTTGTTGGCGCGACCGTGGCTGCACCTCCCACTCTTGCTGTGGCTGCAGCGGCTGCCCGTGATCGACATTTGTGGCTGATTGAACAAGATAAGCTCTTTCAAGTCTTCCTGCGGTGGAAGAGGGCGCAGCTGCTTGAGTCTTTAGACTTCACAGAGGCCGGTGCATTAGATAGCGTGTTGGCAGGTCACAAGGTGGACGGGCTGAAGGAGTTTAGCAAAAGTTATGCCGACAATTGGGCGCAGGTGCTGCAAAACAAGGAGGCTAGGAATGGTTTGCTCGCGCGCATAGACGCGGCGGAGCTTCTATTTAAGCGGCAGCACCCTGCAGCGTGGGAGCAGATCAAGGGGGTGTTCCCGTAATGCATGATGGCCTGTTGGTGTTGATCATGTCGGTTGACGCACAACAAGTCGGCAGCATAGTATGAAACGTAGGCAATCAGGACAGCCGCTGTGCGGGGCAGCTGTTGTGGCAGTTGCGAGCAGTGTGAAAAGATTACGCATTTCCCCCTTGAGGCCAGCTCAAGCTACTTGGTGCATGTCAGACAGCACTATTACTTGACGTCAGGCTGTACCACGAATTAATATTCACGTCAGGCTATACAACAATTATATATTGCGTCAGGCCCTGCAACAGCTAAATATTGCGTCTGTGCAGCACTCACTCACAACCTGTCTGACCGTCAGCAACTTGCGCCATGACCGTAGAGGCTTGCAAGACCACAGATGTCACGCCAGTGGTGAACATGCCCGCCGCCACGACATGTGTGTGGTCCACGAAGCCCAGCCTCATGTGCGTTGAGGACGTTGAGATCGAGGACATACCTGCGTTGGTGCATATGGCTGACATGGAGGCGGCGAGGGCAAAGCGCCGCGCTGAGGACGAGCGCACCATCACCAAGCGTCCGGCAGCTGCCGCAAAGGGACAGTGCGCGAAGAAGGTGCGGAAAGAGTCTGTGGCGTCAGCGGCTACCATTGCTTCTGGAGCCGGTGGAGACGGGGCCCTACCTCACCTTGAAAGATTTGAAGCACTCGAGGTGGTCAAAGGAGACAGACCCATGTCGCGGTGCTTCTTGCTTTCCCCCGCCACTGAGGAGCTGGCTTGCGCCATATTTGAGTCGGATGATACAATACACTATGTAGGCAAATATGGCACCTATGTCCTCGTACGGTACAGCAAATCCCAAGGTATTGCTGCCCGCGAGAACGACTTTAGCTCTCGTGGCGTAGTCAGTATTGCACCCAAGGAGAGCAGCGTAAAGAAGCTGATCAAGGACATCACATGGCAACTTCTACTTAAGCGTGACTGTCACTTCCCTGTTGAGCCCACCCCCCTCGCCAACTACATCAACTTCTTTCATGCAGGCCGCTGGCGCAGCCAGCATGTCGTGTTATATGTCATAGACGCCATCATCAGCAGCATGAAGGGGCACTCCTTACAACGCCGTCACGCCTTCATACTCATGGACGTTCTTCGCAAATTTCTAGCGGCTTTCCATGCCACAAATTGCATGTGTTCGTGCAGACAGGGCTGCAACTCCATACTCATGCTTAACGGTGTGTCCGGCATATCACCTGACCGCAAACACGACAACCTTGGATACGGCAACGCACTGCAGGTGCTCACGCTCGTGGACAAGCGTCATAACACCCACATTAAAAGCGACACGAAGCCCACGGTGCGCTCTAAGCCCACGAGCTGGCTGCGGCTGACAACAGACAACACTTTTCACAGTTACAGGGATCGCTTAGAGAGGCTCAGCAACAAGAAGAGCAAGAACGAGGTAGAAGTGGCAGAGCTGGAGCGGTATGAGCATGAGAAGAGGATGGAGCACCTGCGCTCTCAGTGCGAGGCACGTGGGTTGGATGCGCCAGCGGAGGACCTGGCACAAATTGCTGCTTTTGATGGCGACGACAGGTACCATTCTAGGGAGAGCATTGGCAGAATGCTTGTCACGCTGCGAGACACCACAACATGCTGTGCAAAGGACACCTGTGGCAGGCAAATCTGCTACGGCGACAACGGCGACAACGACCGCATGACGCTCGCGCATGTGCCGACTAGGGCGTCCCCGGATCGTCTCTGTAATAGCCTCGGTTACCTTGGCAACACAAGTCTAGTCTGCTCGTCCTGCAACATGTCGGAGCGTGAATACTCACGCGTGCACGACGACAGGACGAGGTCAACAAAGTCTTCCACATACAAGCTGTCGGACTACAAGGGGAGGTGCATCACATATCTTGAGGGTCTGATCGAGATTGAGGCCAGTGGGGACACAGACAAGCAAAAAGCGGCGCGAAAGAAGGAGCTGCGCCAAAGGATCATTGCAATGTCCGAGTAGGGACACCACTACCAAAATAAAACAGCGCATACACCTTTTGGAGGGAAACTTATGTGTGCCTACCTTGTAGTATATCTTCAAGATGCTGTCAGAGGCGTTTAGAAAAATCGAAAGGCACTGGATTGGATATCCGCGGCTCATGCCTTATGTGCTTGGTGTTTGCAATAGCGTCTTTCTTTTTGCCACCGTGGTAGAGGCGAGGCGAACAGATTATAAGGGTGATGACATACTCATGCTGCTCGGCATTGCTCTGGCAATTTGCCTAGGCTTCATTGTAGACGTCACACCACTTCGGTCTGCGTGACCTTGTCTGCGGTCAGCCAAAACCAATTATAATCAGTTTTCACCAATAAATGCGTAGTCTGCTGTTAGCACTTTGCATATGCTGTGCACATTTTGCTACTGGTTTTGTAAACATTCCCCCTGTAGTAGCAGCCGCCTATGGCGACTTGCGCAATGCCAACGTGCGGGAGCCGCCTGATGCTTGGGAGGCAGCGCAGCGCTCAAAGAACATCACGCCTCGACAAATTGACCACTCAAAGTTTGGCGCATATTGGCAAAACATGAACAAGGACCGTGCTGTCGAAAATGTGCTTGAAATAGGCTGCGGCACCGGGCAGGTAATGCTGACGCTGCACAAGTTGCACGAGGATGCAGACATTGTAGGCCTCGACGACAACGCATACAATTTGGCCCTCGCACCAAACCTGCCCAATGTTGAGTACATACACGCCAATGCGCAGAGCATGCCCTTTGGCAATGCCACATTCGACAGGATTGTTGCAGCCTACCAACTCTCACACTACTCGCTGCAAGACACCATGTCGGTATTGCTAGAGTGCGCCCGTGTGCTCAAGCATGGAGGAGTACTCAGTGTGTATGACCGCATTCCTTACACTGAGCATGCGCATAAGCACTACGCCTTCACAGTGACACAGCTGCAGAGTATTTTGACAAATGCTGGCTTTGCTGCATGTGTTGTGGAGTACAATGATGTGCAGGGTCAAATATCCGTATCAGCTTGGCGCAGCATTACAGACCCTGTGAAAATAAGCAATTTGACTGTGCCTGAAAAGTTCAGGAGGAAAAGTAAGCAAACGATGACCGAGAGCGCCATGCTGCTTGCCACTTTTGCGCTGCAGATTGTGGTTGCATATGTGTGGACAGTTGTGATCGTAGAAATAGTAGGTCGACTGTAAGTGTAGGCAGAACACACGGCATGCCCAGACTTAAGAAATTGCAATCAACCACCATCTACAAGATCCTTTACACTCTGCATGTACAGTGAGATGCGATGGTCAGCGAGCCGAGCCAGTATCCCGCCTTTGGTAGGTGTGCCAATTGCAATAACTTGTGGAAATGATGCATAAGCACGAAAGGGGGGCAGGCCTGGGATAGGGTCATTACCATTCTTGACTAGCAGCAGCCTGTCCCCGAGCCTTTGCAAGACGCCTTCAACGAGTTCTGCATCGCCCACGCGAGGCATGCCAAAACCGATCATCGAAACAGCGCCACCATAATTTTGAGCGAACTGGTAAGCAGTCAGTGCAGCCAGTGCAGCGCCTGCAGAATGCCCGATGCAAGTTATGGAAGCATGTGATGAAAGTATCTTGTGTAAGTCAGGTTCACAGAGGCGCACTAGACGGCGCTGCTGGAGATAAAAGCCAGCATGTGCTCTACCTGGGCCATACAATGTAGGGGTGAGAGAAGCGTGTGCATCAAGTACGAGGTCTTTGAGGCCATCAGTGCCCCGGACGCAAAAGACATGTTCAGTTTCACTCAATTGCATCAGCATGGCATGTGCGCCAGTGCGCCAGTCGGTATAGAAAGCAGGGGGGCGGGTGATGCCGCTGAGCTCCTCAAATGCTGGCCCAGATTGTACGAGCTGTGCCGCGAGAACTTCAGCAGGTGCACGGTACACACAACTAGCAAAGTTTACGGCTTGCAGCAACTTGGCAAGCGGCAGCAACATTTACACCTTGGCTGCCAAAATTGCAGACGAACATGCACAGTGGAGCAGCCGTCACAGGTGTCTGTACCCATGGCTAATTTTGTAAGCATACATGCAGAAAAGCCAATGGGCATGATGTACTCAAAGTGCCTTTTAAATCGGCATCGAGAATGGGTGCTACTCAATACGTTTGGTAATCCTCCATGTGCACGAAGCGGTCACGCCGCAGTTATAGTCAGGGGCAAAATCTACGTATTTGGTGGCTGTGACGGTGATGTGGTCTACAACGACTTGCACTGTTTCGATACAGTCACACATGAGTGGCGTGTGATTATGTCAGAGGGAGCGCCAACACCTCGTGCCGCGTTTGGCATGTGTGCGGGGCCTGGTGACGAGGACTTCACGATTGCATGCGGTAGCAATACGCAATTCATGAGTGCTTATTCTGACGTATGGTCCTTCAACACTAGGCACCGCACATGGACACAGCTGTTTGAGTCGCCCAAGGCGTTATATGGAGTTTCGATCTGCTGGTATGGTCGCATGCTGCTCATGTACGCCGGCACAGCGGGGCTTGAATACTGTAACCATTTGTATGCGTTCCATTCGCTTACGTCCAGTGTTATTAAGGTCAGCACAACAGGAGTGTGCCCCTCGATATGGTACAAGCACGAGAGTTTTGCTGTGAATGATGACATGTATGTGTTTGGCGGTGGCTGCTTTGCACCTACAGAAGGCCGCATGTTCATTAGCTGGCTCGATCTGAGGTCACTGGAGTGGAAGCAGGTGCAGGTGCAAAATGACACTTCTATCCCAAGAACAGCCTTTAGCTCCTGCGTGGGCCCTGAGACATCGAAAGTTTGGGTGTTTGGCGGCTTTGACGCTGACAACACTTGCTTACAATCCTTTCAAAGCTATGACATGCTGTCAAGAAAATGAGAGACTGTCCCCAGTATTTGCAGTCTAGCCGCCCGTGCATTTCATTCCAATGGCATGATTTCAGCCAGGGGTCATTGTTTCTGATGCTCGGCACAAATGACAGAAGAAAGTTCAATGACGTGTAGCACTCCTCCCAGCTTGTAGATGCTAGCAGCAAACGCATTTCTAAAGGCTGCCACATTCTGCATGCCGACCAGCTATACCTGTTGAGATGCAATCACTCACAGAGTCTGTAAGCCTTGCACACAAGCCCAGCATTTCATCTGCATGCACCTAAGTGCTGAAAAAGTGGTGCTGCCCCCTCCTTGTCCAGTTGTCCTTTGCTGCTGGTCAATGACTTAAACGCCTATGCTCAGTGACAGCACGTGGAAGTTGGAGCAAGCGAGAAAGGAGTTCATAAAGTGTGAATAATTGTGGCTCAGCATCGAAAGTGTTGGTTGGGTCAGCGTAAGACAGGTACTGAAAGTGTAGCTGAGATCGGTGTAAGAGAGGTTCAAGCTGTCCCTACATGACTGCTTGCCATACCAAGTCTCAGGGCACAGGGTTGAACTTATGCTACGTGTGAATAATTGTGGCTCAGGATCAAAAGTCTTGGTTAGATTAGCACAACACAGGTTCAACCTATCTCTACATCAGCAGTCACCATACTCAGCCTCACAGCACACACTTGAACTTTTGAGCACACTTGAAGCTCCTGAGGCTGGGCCTGTCCAAAAAAGTATTTCTCAGAGGCTGACCCTAATGGGGTCGGTACGACACTCGCTAGATATTCGTAAAGTGCAAATAAATAGGGCTCCTGACTGAAAGTGTAGGTGAGATCAGTGTAAGAGAGGTTCAAACTGTCCCTACATGACTGCTTGCCATACTCTGTCTTAGGGCACAAGGTTGAACTTATGCTGTAACTTGAAGTTCTTCAGGCTAAGTCTGTCGAGAAAGAGTTCATAACAGTGTGAATAATTGCGGCTCAGGATCGAAAGTGTTGGTTAGGTCAGCGTAACACAGGTTCAATCTATCCCTACATCAGCAGCCACCATACTTAGCCTCACAGCACCCACTTGACCTTCTGAGCACACTTGAAGTTGCTGAGGCAGGGCCTGTCGAGAAAAGAGTTGATAAAGTGTAAGTAATTGTGGCTCAGGATCGAAAGTGTTGGTCGGGTCAGCGTGACACAGGTACTGAAAGTGTAGGTGAGATCAGTGTAAGGGAGGTTCAAGCTGTTCCTACACGACTGCTTGCCATACCAAGTCTCAGGGCACAAGGTTAAACTTATGCTTAGTGTGAATAATTGTGGCTCAGGATCGAATATTTTGGTTAGATTAGCATAACACAGGTTCAACCTATCTCTACATCAGCAGTCACCATACTCAGCCTCACAGCACACACTTGAACTTTAAAGCACACTTGAAGTTCCTGAGGCTGGGCCTGTCCCAAAAAGTGTTTCTCAGAGGCTGACCCTAAATGGGGTCGATACGACGCTCGCTAGATTTTCGTAAAGTGCAAATAAATACGGCTCCTGACTGAAAGTGTAGGTGAGATCAGTGTAAGAGAGGTTCAAACTGTCCCTACATGACTGCTTGCCATACCAAATCTTAGGGCACAAGGTTGAACTTATGCTGTAACTTGAAGTTCTTCAGGCTAAGTCTGTCGAGAAAAACGTTCATAACAGTGTGAATAATTGTGGCTCAGGATCGAAAGTGTTGGTTAGGTCAGCGCAACACAGGTTCAATCCATCCCTACATCAGCAGTCACCATACTCAGCCTCACAGCACACACTTGTCCTTTTGAGCACACTTGGAGTTGCCGAGGCAGGGCCTGTCGAGAAAAGAGTTCATAAAGTGTATGTGATTGTGGTTCAGGAACGAAAGTGTTGGTTGAGTCAGCGTGCCACAGGTACTGAAAGTGTAGGTGAGATCAGTGTAAGAGAGGTTCAAGCTCTCCCCACATGACTGCATGCCATACCAAGTCTCAGGGCACAAGGTTGAACTCATGCTAAGTGTGAATAATTGTGGCGCAGGATCGAAAGTGTTGGTTAGGTCAGCTTAATACAGGTTCAACCAATTTCTACATCAGCAGTCACCATACTCAGCCTCACAGCACACACTTGAACTTCTGAGCACACTTGAAGTTGCTGAGGCTGGGCCTGTCGAGAAAATTGTTCATAAAGTGTAAATAATTGTGGCTCAGGATCGAAAGTGTTGGTTGGGTCAGCATAACACAGGTACTGAAAGTGTAGGTGAGATCAGTGTAAGAGAGATTCAAGCTGTTCCTAAATGACTGCTTGCCATATCAAGTCTCAGGGCACAAGATTGAACTTTAGCTGTAACTTGAAGTTCTTCAGGCTAAGCCTGTCGAGAAAAGAGTCCATACATTGTGAATAATTGTGGGTCAGGATCGAAAGTGTTGGTTAGGTCAGCGCAACACAGGTTCAATCTATCCCTTCATCAGAGTCACCATACTCAGCCTCACATCACACACTTGACCTTTTGAGTACACTTGGAGTTGCTGAGGCAGGGCCTGTCGAGAAAAGAGTTCATAAAGTGTAAGTAATTGTGGCTGAGGATCATCGAAAGTGTTGGTTGGGTCAGCGTGACACAGGTACTGAAAGTGTAGGTGAGATCAGTGTAAGAGAGGTTCAAGCTGTCCCTACACGACTGCTTGTTGTACCAAGTCTCAGGGCACAAAATTGCCCTTACGCTGTAACTTGAAGTTCTTCAGGCTAAGCCTGTCAAGAAACAAGTTCATAGAGTGTGAATAATTGTGGCTCATGATCAAAAGTGTTGATTGGGTCAGCATAGCACAGGTTCAATCTATCCCTACATCAGCAGTCAACATAGTCAGCCTCACAGCACACACTTGAACTTTTGAGCACACTTGAAGTTGCTGAGGCTGTGCCTGTCGAAAAAAGTATTTCTCAGAGGCTGACCCTAAATGGCGTCGGTACGACGCTCGCTAGATTTTCGTAAAGTGCAAACAAATAGGGCCCCTGACTGAAAGTGTAGGTAAGATCAGTGCAAGAGAGGTTCAAGCTGTCCCTACATGACTGCTTGCCATACCAAGTCTCAGGGCACAAGATTGAACTTACGCTGTAACTTCAAGTTCTTCAGGTCAAGCCTGTCGAGAAAAGAGTTCATAAAGTGTGAATAATTGTGGCTCAGAATCGAAAGTGTTGGTCGGGTTAGCGTAACGCAGGTACTTAAAAGTGTAGGTGAGATCAGTGTAAGAGAGGTTCACGCTGTCCCTACACGACTGCTTGTTATACAAAGTCTCAGCGCACAAAATTGAACTTGCGCTGTAACTTGAAGTTCTTCAGGCTAAGCCTGTCGAGAAACAAGTTCATAGAGTGTGAATAATTGTGGCTCATCATCGAAAGTGTTGGTTGGGTCAGCTTATGACACAGGTTCAATCTATCCCTATATCAGCAGTCACCATACTCAGCCTCACAGCACACACTTGAACTTTTGAGAACACTTGAAGTTGCTGAGGCTGGGCCTGTCGAAAACAGTGTTTCTCAGAGGCTGACCCTAAATAGGGTCGGTACGACGCTCGCTAGATTTTCGTAACCTGCCAATAAATAGGGCTCCTGATCAAAAGTGTAGGTGAGA
The DNA here is from genome assembly GCA_017506865.1 of Tribonema minus. Lineage (NCBI taxonomy): Eukaryota > Xanthophyceae > Tribonematales > Tribonemataceae > Tribonema > Tribonema minus. Next base: position 678,154 of record JAFCMP010000090.1, on the reverse strand, counting down.
TCAGTGCAATAGAGGTTCACGCTGTCCCTACATGAGTGCTCACCGCACTAAGCCTTATGACACAAAGATGAACTTATGCTGAAACTTGAAGGTCATCAGGCTAGGCCTCGAGAAAAGAGTTCATAAAGTGCAAATAATTGTGGCTCACGATCGAAAGTGTTGGGGGAGTCAGTGTAACACAGGTTTAAATCTATCCCTACATCAGCAGTCACCATACTCAGCCTTACACCACACACTTGAACCTTTGTACACACTTGAAGTTGCTGAAGCTCGCATGTGCCAAGAAAAGTATAGAGGCTGACCAGCTGCTGCCTGCTGTGCAGCTAGAGTGAAATAAGCAAGTCATTGAAGTGCGACGTCGGCACTACATCACCTTCCTTGTTGCGACGCACTGCTTGGAAGATCAAGACGTCATGGGCAGATACCAACTGTGATCCCCAGGCATTGTTGCATGCACGCGCCAGGCAGGTCAACTGCTTGAAGCGCTGTTTCTCGCACAGCAACGGTCGCTCGGCAAGGACACGGGGCTCTGATCAGCATCTTCTGATGCAGCTTCTTTTTGATGCTTCTGCTGGCCTGTTAAATGTTGATAACGATAGGCGCTAGGATTGCATGCAAGGAGAAGTTTGGAAGATAACCACGATCCTCTTGCATTCAAGCTCACCTCCTCTTGCATTCAAGCTCACCTTCTGCGAACGCTGCTGCTGGCTTTCAAGCTCCCGCTCCTGGTCATTCTGCTGCTGATCTTCTGCGGCTCCTGTGCTTCCTTTGTGCTCCTGAATGGGCATCAATCGCAGCCTGCGCTGACTGCTTCATTGGGCTAGATGAAGTTCCCTTCTACTGCTGCTGTGCTGCGCTGCTGCTGTGCTGCTGATATGCTGATGCTACAATCAGCGCTGGTGGCACACCTCACCGATAGCCTTGTGTACAGCAGCACTTGAACTCTCTGTTTGTGCTGGTGTACCAGCCTTCTGAGGTGGCACGGCTACTTCATCTATGTGTGCTCGCTTGCAACTTCAGAAACCATCAGGCAGCAGCAGCATAGGCTCTAGCATGAGGGTGTCTTGCTGCAGACTTAACCTACAACCCGAGCAACAATAGTACAGGATGGACATCGTGCTGCCTGCCGAAGCCTTCCCGGTGATCGGCTACGACGACCCGACGCGTCACCTACCGCTCATGGTAGACGTCACTTGCTTCGAGGCACAGGTGGCGTCGCGGGCGGCGAAGACTGCAGCAGACCCCGAGCGCTGCTGCCGCGACCAAGAGGCCGCCAAATTATCCCACTGTTCTGGTCATTATGACCAGAATTGCTACAAACTTGCCACTCTGGCAATCGGGTCTTTTGGCAGCATCGGGGAGCAGGGGTGGAAGCTGCTGGAGGCCTTGGCGACGGAGTATGCCAGCAGGATGTCAGTGCCCGGAGGAGCGCGCCCTAAAGCTCTTAAGGGCATCGCCCTGGCGCGCTTACGCTCGGCACTGTCGGCAGCGCTCCACACGCGTACTCTGGCCGTGTCATGACACATATGGCAGAATCCAGGGGGGGGGGCACATGGAGGAGGACAAATAGGGGAGGATCCCGAGATGCCATTTGGCGGCGGCGGCGTTTGAGTGGTTGTCGTTGAGACACTTTCAGAAGTCACACGACATGCAGATTCCGTATAGCAGCATCAAGTTAGACCATCATCTGGGCTTTTCGCGCCCTGAGCGAGAATTAATAAAAAGTACTAAGAATTCACAGACAGTTGGCATATCTGAGGACATGATGAGGCAGATGCGAGTCTGCAGATTTACCTGCCCCTGGGCATTTTATCCTTGGACTTTACAAACAGTTGGCACATCTGAGGACATGATGAGGTTAATGCAAGTCTGCAGATTTACCTGCCCCTGAGTACCCTTGGATACCGCATCTTCACAAAGGTGTGGGTTGACCATTGTCATTCATCCGATGTGCACATTCTACTGTTCAAAATGAAGCAGCTCTTGGCAAATGCCTGACTTGCCTGAGCTATGACCACTCCTGCCTTATTCTTCGAGCCTCATGCCGAAAGTCGATCACGCTACCCTTCTAGGTAGCAGCACCAACGCGGAGAGTGTCAGTCAAGTTGCTACCTGTGCTAACCGCAGTACACATTTCAGCAACAGGTCATATTCTCAGTAGTTGGAAGCGCTCCCGCGACCTCAGGCCGGCAACGAAACAGGGACTTAAAGAATTGCGCATTGGAGTAATGGGTGCTGTTGCAGGGGCGGACTCAGGCGATGGCGCGGGCCAACTTGCTTCTACAATGTTGCGAAAAGTTGCACACTGCATAAGGCACATGTGCACATCGAAATTGTCATTTTATCGCATAATCTTGCAAGTATGAAAGCTCCAACGAAGCTGGAACTTATGTGCATGCCTTGCAACCCACAGCATGTGGACACAGTCACATGCTGATTTCAGCGATTACTAAGGCACTCACCATGTATCAAGAGATGTACGCAATGAGTCAGATGGCACCGAACTTTGCACGCCACGCTGTTGCAGTAGGTAACATTGGAATATGAGTCTCTCATAAGGCTTGTATGCTAATACACGTGTCTAGTTAAGCACCGGTCCATCACTGTTCCTGGATATTACTCCACCTTGACCTTTCTCCACCACAGAAAACGTATGTTCGGCTGGCTGCAATTCGCTGGGTCTCTTGTCGTTGCCTGCTGGTTCGCTTGGCATGTTTGCCTGGAGCTCCAGCACGTAGACATTCCTGACACGTAATAACACTGCAATGCTGCTAGCAAAGATAGCCATGCACAATGCATTGTCGAGGCGGAGAAGATGAAGTACCATGATACACACTTTGCAGCTCATGGGCCTTCGGGCAAGGGCACTGTAGGCACCAGCATACAGCCGCTAAAGGTCAAGCATTCTTGTTGCATAAGACATGCGCAACAGAGCCACTAGTCAGGTGCGAGCGCTACAGGCACCGACATTCACGTTTCACGGCAGAAGAGATGGAAAGGCACAACACAGGGAGCTGATGTCAGCGAGATTATGCACATGTGGAAGACTTACATTCGAATGCAATGAGACATACAACTTCAGTCGTGATGCGGTGTGAGTGCCGTTTGCGAACGGAATGCAAGGTCCATTTCAAGCTTTGTGGTTGGCATGTAGCAAAAGCAAGCTGCGTCATAAAACAGAATGCAGCCAACTCCATACCCCACAGTGGATGCGTCATGCGCAAACATCTGGGGATTTACGAAGCGAGGGCATAACGGCACCAATCTGCACAGCACAGAACGATGGGCATCCCCGGCTGCAAGACAGAAAAAAAATGTCCATTACTGGTCTTGATCAAACTGCATGTAAACATCAAGTACAATCATTGCTCTTGCAACACACTTCTGCGGTGCCCTGCATGGCATCAACACAGATGCATGATCTCAGACTGATGCACATCTTGGCTCTTGGCTACATGGAAACTTTCACTGCATGGCAATGCTGGCCATACTGAATGGCTAATTGAATGCACTACTATCCCAACCCCTTTTCTGAGCAACATGTGCCACGTACCGCATGGACGCATCACCGCTGCTGTCATGCGTCTACGAGCAAATCACAAGCGAGACGCAGCACTGATCCTCAGTGCAAGTTCGCTGCGCGCATAGCAAGGTTGGCTTCGGCAATTGCGAGATCGCTTGCGGTTTGCGCTCTCTGCACGCGCATCCTCGTGGATGTCCGCAAGCCCTCCAACTTTGCCTTGGCTTCTTTGATGGTAGGAGACAGGCGCAGGTTAGACTTTACGCGATCGGCAGCAGTGTTTACAGCAATTTTGTACTCGCCGCATATAGTGGCCAGTGCTGTCCACTGTGTCAAGTAATTCATTGCACCGCGCACAAAAAAATCTTCCTGGTAGTACTGCGTGCGCTGATCGCGGTTTTGCACAGTGCTTACTTCATCTTCTATGGTCTCAATCACTCTAGGATTGGCAAGGCTTTCGCAACCTCTCTGCATGTACCTCCAAAACTGGGTCGCCTCCAACAGCGAAACGTGGATGTTGTTGAATGCAAAGCTGGCCATCTCCAGCGCCGCTTGTGATGACTTGGAGATTGCTTGGTCTGTCATGTTTGCCGACAGGCGTTCAGTAAGCTCTGCAATCTTGCCGAGCGCCTTGTTGTTTTTCTCCTCCAGGGTGCGCTTGTGCATCAGCAAGTCCAAGCGCAGGGATCTAGCTTTGGCAGCGGCAGCGCTCGCAGCGCTGTCGACGTCCGATGCAGCGTCACCCGCAGTCTCAGTCGCCGGAGAAGCCGCCGGCTGGTCGGTGTCGGTGGTAGTATTGGCGTTTGGCCGGAAAACTGAAAGTGGGTTGAGGTTGTTGACAGTGTTGACGGCGCCGGAAAAGGCAGTCCCGAACGCTTTAAGGACCAGATTGGCGACGGCAGCCCCATGCGCTCGGCCTGAGGGGTTCACAACATGCAGAGGATTACAGGAGGGAGATGAGAAAATCAAAAACCCAGCAGAAAACAGACGTCCTGCAGATATTGCATGTGATGCGGTGGGCTTCAGCTGTAGTTCCCATCGAGCGGCCAGGAGCGTCACACAAGCATCACAATTGGTATTTGCATGGCGTGCTGGGTAGAGCATGTCCTGCATGGTGATGAGATCGTTATAAGGCCTTGCACTTGACATCGGCAGGGCAGCTGGAGTGAACGAAAAGGTGTGTTGAGGTGTATCGATCGCGAGATGACATCGCCCAGCAAAAGCAGGGTGCAATCATAAGAGCTACAGAACGAGAACTCGAAATTCTTGCCTATCACATCACTGACGCAACAGCTGCTCCATGACCTCTGACCTGCTCTGATGTCCTCCCTCTTGGTTTCGCTGTCGATGTCGTGGATCACGTCGTCCAATCGAAGCTTCAAATCCTGTTGCATCGCCTTCTGTTCCGCACTGACAGCACGCATCTCGTCCCGTGCCTTGAGCAGCGCCGCCTGCACTTCGCCTTCCTCTGCCACCATCTCTTGCGCGGCTGCGGAGTCTTTCTTGGTAACTTCTGTCATCGCTGCGTACTTCTGTGCCAGCGCTTCGCACGTGTCCGCCATAGCGGCTGCATGAGCGGCGCACGTCTTGAGTTTGGTGATGGCTGCATCCTCGTTGCCCGCTAGCAACATGCGGTATGCAGCGACTAGGCGGTCGACCACGTCGTTGCTTTTCTGCTGCATAGTCGACATCGTCATAGAAGAGTCAAAGCATAGCTCTAACAGCTCCTGGTGCCTGGCGTTGATGGTTGGGGCCAGTCTTGTGCCTTGGACACTGCAATACGCCAGGAACATGAGTTCTGCAGCCCAGTCGAGGTTCTCCACGACCTGGTTAAGATTGACACCTTGCAGAACTGTAGTTTTGGCATCCTGGACCAGGTATGAGTCGGCGGCGGGAGCGGCGACCAGTGTGTATACGACATCACGCACCACCAATGCGCCATCGATCACGCTGCCTTCAGCCATCGGACTTCCTTCCACTGAACTGTAAAATTACCTTCGTTAACCATGTCTATTTTGCCGTTCAACGTCACTTTTGAGAAGATGCGCCGGGTGATTGAACGCCAACGTATTGTTCCTTCTTGGCGCAAATTCAAACTTTGATTGCAGATTTCGCTCATTTTCAAGGAGCGGCTCGCGCTGAGCAAAAGCTTGCTGCTTTCACCGTTTGAAATGTAGCAACAGCAGTGGAACGCTGAGGCAGATGGCGCGCCACAGGCATACGTAAGGCTGCGGCGAGATTGCGCATGATCTCGCTCATGCTCTTGACTGTGAGATTACCTTCGTTAGACATGTCTATTTTGCCGTTCAACGTCACTTTTGAGAAGATGCGCCGAGGTGATTGAACGCCAACGCATTGTTCCTTTTTGGCGCAAATTCAAACTTTGATTGCAAATTTCGCTAATTTTCAAGGAGCGGCTCGCGCTGAGCAAAAGCTTACTGCCTTCACCGTTTTTGAAATGTAGCAATAGCAGTGGAACGCTGAGGCAGATGGCGCGCCACAGGCACACGTAAGGCTGCGGCGAGATTGCGCATCATCTCGCTCATGCTGTTGGCTGACCAACGTACCCAGAGCGAGCCCAGCTCGTCGAATGTAACTGGCGCTTGGTGATCAAAGCTTGTAACTGTCGAGCAAAGCAAACACAACCACACCCAAGCCAGCGTGTAGCACACACGCCACGCACACGTGACGCAGACGCAGGCAGGCGGAGAAGTCATCATTAAGTACTGGCGTCTGTGTCTGCGCCGCCAGCCAGTTGCTGCTGTGCGCGCTAGGCTGCTGTGGATGCTAACTGCTGCAGCACATGCGATTCGGATCACTTCTAAACACTTTTGGAGGCGGCACACACACGATGCAGCTGCTGTTACAGCAGCGACTACCCGCCGTATTAAAATGTCAGCGCCGTGCAGCACACGCTAGACTCATCTATCAAGCATCCCTGCGGCCATCAGGCGCTCTGTGGCAGGCACACCTCTCGTGTGCACGGCCCGCCTGGCGTATACAACACAAGAGCACATGGCGAATATGCCTCCTGCACCCGATAGTCATGCCAGCTGCGTGCCAGTACCTCGTCATTATGTCTGCCTGCGCAATTACTGCTTTATGCGAACGCAATGCTGTTTTCAGGCTTGCAAGCCTACTTTTAAAATTCAAATTTGCAATGCCAGAGCCGAATGCCTTACCGACATCATCGGCGACATGAGTAAGTATGTCGGAATTGCGCAATTTCTCTGTTTAGAGTTTGGGTTACGAGGACGTCTTGGCGTGTAGCGTCCAAGCGATGAAGATGGCATGCGCGCCGCTTGCGAGTGCAGTGATACTGGTGCTGCTGTTGAACCACACATCTGCCCTGGAACTGTGGTTCTCGTTCCCTGCGGTGGGGTGGCAGCAGCAGCAGCGACAGAGGCGGCAGCGGTGGCGGAGGCAGCGACCGCGGCGCTGGCGGCAGAACCGGCAGCAGCAGCAGCGGCTGCAATATCAAACCCTACTCGGCGACGACGTTGTCAGCGAAGGGGACGAAATTGTGCGGCACCGGTCAGGGCTTGACTGTGACAGCTTTGTGGTGCGCACCAAATACACTGCTAGAACAGCAGTCCGGCTAGCACAACAGGCTTTGATGCGCACCACGCGAAGCTTGGCGAACAGGGTCCAGAACGAGGCGATTGAGGCAGGGCGCGAGTATCAAGCTATGAAAGCCGCTTCCCACCGCACTTCGACAGAAATAGCCATTGCTGTTGGACGGACAGCCAGCATCAACGACCACCTTGTCGATGTTGATGCAGGCGCGGCAAGCGCCAATAAGATAGTGGACGCCCTTCAGCAACGTTTGAGTCAAGTCCAGCAGGAAGTAAAGCAGGTGCAAGCGCGTATAGAAGCCTTCACCAAAGACCGTCGACTGTGTCGGTCCTGGTGGGCTCCTATACGCTTGGATTGTGTCATCAGACACTTGGACGACAAGGTGAAAGGGAAGGCTAAGCGAGCCGAAACGGAGTTGCACCGACTTCAGACGGAGGTTGGTGACCGTAAAGCAGACTTGTTGCAGGAATCGGCGACATTGCGCGGTCTTCAGGAGCGCTCAATCGATCAGCACCGCCAGCTTGATCAGACATGTAGTGACATTGCAACCCTGGAGCAGTCCCTTAAGGACATTTCGGAGGACTTATTGCAATGCTTTGACTGGGTGACACGCCTCCAGCGACTGATGCTTTCCATAGATGGTATTCTTGCCAATACGGATGAACCTAGGGCAGTAGCAACGCGCAGTTGGCACCTTGTGCATGACACTCTTGACCGTCCGTCGCCACTTGCAGCTGAGGCGGTGACACTGACACTGCGGCTGTTGTGGCTGCATTGCCTTGAAGAATGCTTGCCAAGCACCGTTGATGTACACGGTGAGCAGTTTGTAGCGTTGTACGCAGCTGCCAGTGATGGTGCTGTATCACCGCTGGCGCTTTCGCAAGCCAACGACATACATGTACAGGCTTGATTATGCGGCAAAGTCTACTGGTTTGTCAAGTGAATGGATGTGTGCGATTTTGCCTATATGCTGTGCGGGTGCGGCGTGCGCGGCGACGAGATTGTACCACTCGATGACCTTCTTGTACTTGTTGTGCGACAGCAGCTTGAGTCTACCCAATATGCGTCACTCGCTCACCATAACTCAAGTGGGTTCGACCTGGTTGAGGGTGTGCCCGACGCGTCCAAGGACTTGACTACTCCAGACACGATGCGACATCAGTAGGCAGTGTGATGCGTTACCTGTTGATCACTTCCACATGACTGCTAGTAGTGCGCTTAATCAGCGTTTAGATGTACGCGTCATGCCGCATGTTGCCCCAAACGTCATGCCAAATGTGCGATTGCCCTGAGTGTGTCTAATCAGTGTGTTTTGCGCATATGAGTCATGATATGACATCACACTGTGACTGGACTTGACAAATCAGCACATGACACAAGGTTTACCATCTCCTCTCCATAGCTTGCCCATAAATAGCTGTTGTGCAGTTGCACGAGCTGTGCATTGGTCGTCAGGTCGGAGCATGGCCCTGAACTGCGACTACATTCTCGACAGTGGATGGGGCACGTTCTCATAGCGGAGCTCCGCTTCTCCACATGACACCCGCAAACAGAGTCAGGGCAGGCCTTCAAAGGTCACCAAGTGTTATTGCTCCCTCCATGTGCCTGCTGCTGATTCATTACGGCTGTTGTGCTACCCCAAATATCGTCACCAGCGCGTTGTGTCTCAATGCAAGCAAGCAAATCTCAGATCAATGGTGCATGTGCTCTGGGATGAGCGAAAGACTTATAGTTGAATCATACAACGTGAGCACATCACCACGCTGTGTACTCAACCTATGCGCTTCAAGCACAGATCCCATGTTTGTGCCTGCATGGGTCAGATAGTTAATTCTGCCTAGGAGGCCCACAGCCTGTCTCGTCTGTAGTACAGAAATAAAGGTGTATATTTCTCTCACAGGCGCTACTTCAAACAGCTAGACAGCAATGCTCCACTTGCTATTTGCGGTTTGTGGTTTGTAAATAAGAGTCTATATACATGTGCACTTTAGTGTGATGTGTTGCTAAAACAGCGATGCCTCACTTGCTGTTTGCAGTTTGCAATCCGGCCACAGGGGTGAGTGTCTCGTTTCATTGACGCGGACTTGATTATTGGATGATGCTATGTCACGCATCTCTGATGCCAACCTCGTGGAGGCGGTGTATGCTTGATTCGAAGACAGATCAGGATTGATCAGTCAAAAGACATCAATGGCAGTACCCTTGTTACTAAAAGAATCAGGTCTGATGGATGTGGTAAAGTTAGCGACGTCAATTGTGCTAATCTCCTATGAGCACAGGCTAACATGTTACCATTGCCGTTTACACACGCAAAACAATCTTCTACTGTTTTGCATGCCTGTTGCCCGTTGGAGGCGTGCATCACATTGCCAACAGCACAAGTAGCAACACAAGGTAGCAGCACTTTTCAAAAAGTGTGTTTGTGCATTCATTAAGTTGTTTGTAAGATTTTCAACTACCCACAGCATGAAGATGTTGTGCCCCAACAACACTATTGTGTTAGGTTAGCTCCGCAGTGTGCTACAGCATGCAAACTTACCTTGTATTAGGGAAGGCCTGTCGAGGCGGAGGTGTCCTCAGCTATGGCTGTCTTGTGCCGAGACCGGGAGGTAGAAAGTGAGAGTGCAGCTGCCCTTTTGGCAAGTTGCAATTAGATCCTCTGCGCAAGTCGGGAGATCCGAGCCAGGAGTAAGGTGTATGAGCATGACACCCTACATCATCACCGACATACCAGGGGTATGCCCTATGTTGGCATCGTCAGACATGGATACCACAATCTACGATGTGCAACACTTTCACCCTGGTTACTTCCACAGGCACCCGGGGCATGCACGTCAATACGTCCTAGCCAACTGATTGGTGCTGCTACCAACTTTGCAGGCACCATGTGCATGATGCAGTTTCGTAGCACAGGAATGCACCTACACCTGCACATTGCCTGTTCGCATTGTTGCCCGTGTGGCCTAAGCCTGTGAAGGAGAAGTAGAAACCAGTAAGGGCAATTTTTGTACGTATGGACTTGTATTTATAAAGGCCCAAGGGAGGCCGGGTTGCCTATGCAATCGAAAAGCTTGCGAGGGTTAGGGTTATTTTGCGGCTGCACTGGTGCTGTGCAAGGCCTTCACGCCTGTAAGAATAACAAGATTTGAGCAGATAGACAACAATCAGATCAAGCTTTGGCGACATTCAATGTGACCAACAGCATGTTGATCAGCTTGATAAGGAGAAGGCGAAGCTCAAGAAGAATCTTCGTAAGCGGATCGTTGCCATGACTGAATGAAGCTTATTTCCACATTCCACATGATCTTTGCATTGTTTTGGTGCATTTGCATACTTGCGCTACTGCCGGTTGAGCAGTGCAAGCAAGTGAGGCAATTAACATGCTTTTGGCATGCAGTGTCAGCGCTCCACAGATATGTTGGCCACATGTGCCGATGACGATCGATGGGCATACTGGCTGCCAAGGGAAAACACAGCCATCACAGGTGGCTGCTACACAGTTCTGGTGACGCTCCCATGTCAGGCACCATCAGGAGCAGCAGTAACAACAGTAGCACGGGCACAAGACTCAAGACATTCAGAGTGTAAAATACGATGCATTCAGCAAGTTGACGACTATGCTAACGGGGGCGGCGGTGTCGCATCATCGCTACTGCACCACATGAGAAATCGTATGCTGCTGGTGCATCTACACTGGCAGGTGTCTTACTAGGGGGTGAGGGGAGGCGCACAAGCATTGTGTACCGTGGGCGTCTTTCAAAGCAAATGCATGCATCTACATTGGTGGAGTGCCAGGAGGGGGGGGGGCTGCTTGTGTGCAGGGCCAGACATCTGGCTCTCTGCACTCGTGTGAGAGCGGTGATTGAACCCAGGAGGGGGTATGCTGGATGACTTGCGCACGTGAAACTGGCAGCATCTGCACGGGGGTGTTACGGTGGATGGCATGCGCATGTGCAGCTGGCAGCATCTGAGGTGGGGGGTTGTGGCCGATTGCAGGAGTGTGTGCAGATTGCAGCATCTGAGGAGGATTGCCATGGCCAAGAGCGTTGTGCGCAAGTAGACCAGGATGCTGCATGTACATATACCACTGCAAGAACATGGCTTGCTGGGCCTGCTGCTGTCGCTGCGCCTGCTGCTGCTGTTGAGCCAAGTATGCACGGTGTGCGGCAGCGTTCTGCTGCAACGTTTGGCTGTGCACCGCTGACATCTGCTGCAGTGTTTCACTGTGAAGGTGTGACGTGCGCCGGTAGGCGGTTTTGTGCACTTTCTGAAACTGCTGCAAAGACAGTGCGTGTGTCGCTTGCATCTGCTGCATGGTGGTCGTGTGTGTGTTCTGCATGCTGGCGATTGCGTCTTGCAAGCTAGCTGCGTGCACATGCTGCATGTTGGCGATCGCGGCAGCAGCCACTTCGGCAATGGCTTGTGCACCACCTCCACAACCGGCCCGGCCCCCCCCAGAACCACCGTCACTCCCGGCTAAGGACATGGGGCGCAGTGCAGGGGGTGGTCGCGGTGCATCAACGACGACACCATGGTGCTCACCATCTGCTTCGACAAACTGGGAGCGCTTTCCCCGGTTCTGCACACGGCTGGCACGGAGAGCCTCGAACTGTCTGTAGGCGCTCTTTGCCGCTGCAACGCTGCTGTGCAATTCCTTCATGCCTGTAATTACAACAGCAACAGGCAGATATAACAAAGGGAGCTCTAGCCATGGTTGCAGTCAAGCATGAGGCAACTGAAAGGTATCTGCTTCACAAAGAGTGCTTGCAGATGAACAAAACCAAAGCACATGCAAACATACAACATCAAGTCCAGCTATGGAAACTGTCTAGTGTAAGTCCGACTGCAATGTACTTGCTGCATATATTTGAGCGATTGCACATAGGATGAATGATAGACTCTAGCAGAGTCTGACCGCACAGTATATTTACTGCTTGATGATGAATGTTGCATATTGATGCTGCATGCAAACATGACAACACCGCATCTACCGGTCTAGCATGAGTTCGATTGCAAGGCCTCTTGCTATATTGAGTGCTGTCAGACAGGACAGACACGCGCACACGACATCAGTTGCCATTCGCAAACAGAAGGTATTGACGTGACATGCAAGTTGTTCGACTCACTTGATAGAATGAAGTCCTGTGCCTCCCCCCACCGCCCCTCTGCACACATCTTGCGCGCCTTCGCAAAGATTTCTGTCACGGCAGTGGATCTATTGCTGTAGGACGCGTAGTAGGGGATGCCCAGGTTGCTGCGGCCGATCTCGTTGAGGACCTTCTCTCGAAAGGTGCCTTGCCTCACTTGATAGTTGGCACCGCCGCTGAGGCCGACTAAGCGGTCGGGTACTGGGGTTCCGAAGTGAATGGCGCGCATTGCCCGGCACAGGAAGAGGACCGTCAGCATAGGCCTATTGAGCTCCGACGGGACTGGCACGCATGTCTTCATCGGCTCCGTGTCGTCACCGCCACCGCTCATGGCGATCTTGCCGAGTTCAGCGTTCGCAATGTCCTGACATGAGAACGCAGCAAAGAGGCGTTGGTGATGACGTCAACTCACAGCAGGGGTATTACAAAGTATGTTGCATCACTATTGTTGACACACATTATACATCATCAAGTCATGCTTAACATGCTTAGAGTGTGAGCTATGTTGCATCACTATTGTTGACACACATTATACATCATCAAGTCATGCTTAACATGCTTAGAGTGTGAGCTATGTTGCATCACTATTGTTGACACACATTATACATCATCAAGTCATGCTTAACATGCTTAGAGTGTGAGCTATGTTGCACCACTATTGTTGACACACATTATACATCATCAAGTCATGCTTGACATGCTTAGAGTGTGAGCTATGTTGCATCACTATTGTTGACACACATTATACATCATCAAGTCATGCTTAACATGCTTAGAGTGTGAGCTATGTTGCATCACAACCGTTGACACACGGTACACATCATATCAAGACATGCTTAACATGCTTAGAGTGTGAGCTATGTTGCATCACAATTGTTGACACACGGTACACATCATATCAAGACATGCTTAGAGTGTGCGCGCATGCGTGGTGATAGGCATACCTGAAATAAGATGAAGGAAACACGGCCATCTGGGCCCGTTGTCATCTTGGCCCAGACTTGAGAGGCAAGATTGCTCATCAAAGCCTCGGGCCTGACAGGGAGCAGGTAGTAGGCGTACAGGTGGACGAGGATCTCGAGGTTGGCGACATCGTACGTGGTGAACTGCTCTGCCTCCAGCACGTGGTGTGCGAGTGTTGTGACCCAGCCGACCTCCAGATGCGCGCAGTCACCCTCCGTCTGGGCCATGTTGAAGCCGTCGGCGGGACGACGGTGCGCCAGAAGCTCGATGAGACCGTCGAAGTCCGCCATCTGACGCCCCTGCGCCTCCAGCCCGCGTTGAATGGCTCTCTCGAACGGCTTCCAGGTGCTCTTGATGAACCCTTCCAGCATGTCATGAATAAGGTACATGAGGTGCTCCGGAAGCATGCGGCCTTGCTCCACCTTGTGCTCGTGTGTCTGGCTGTATGCCTGCCACTTCTTCAGCTGTAAGCGGATATAGCACTGGAAGGGGGCCTGTCAAAGCAGCAGGAAAAAGTGCCACATGTATGACACACAACAAACACAATGACACTGTGGCACTGTCGGGGTGAACATGCGCAATGTAGGTTAGTGTAGATGTGCAGTGTACACGTGCACTGATGGTACAGTACACTGGTGAAGATGTGCGGCACAAGAAGTGTAGACGTGTAGCGTAGGGAAGTGTAGACATTGCAGCGTAGCATAGACGCTGTGCAGAATAGTGTAGACATGCAGTGTAGGGTGTTGCCGTGGATGACGAGTACTCATGTAGGGACAGCATGAACTTACAGCAGACTGATCTGACCTACACTTTTGATCTTGAGCCGTGATTACTGGGCAGTTTACAGAACTTCAAGTGCACACAAAAGTTCAAGTTGTAGCCCTGAGACCGGGAATGGCGACTGCTCATGTAGAAACAGCTTGAAATCCTCTTAGCCTAACCTCACCTGCACTTTCAATGAGGGACCATATTTATTTGCAGTTTACGAAAATCTAGCGAGCTTCGTACCGACCCAATTTAGGGTCAGCCTCTGAGAAATACATTTTTTGACAGGCCCAGGATTAGGAACTTCAAGTTTCAGCATAAGTTCAAGTTTGTGTCATAAGGCTTGGATTGGCGAGTACTCATGTAGGGACAGCTTGAACCTGTAGCAGACTCATCTGACCTACACTTTTGATCTTGAGCCATGCTTACAGGGCAGCTTATGGAACTTCAAGTGCGCACAAAGGTCAAGTTCAAGCGCTAAGACGGTAATGGCGAGCGACTGCTGATGCAGGAACAGCATGAACCCCTCTTAGCCTGACCTCACCTACACTTTCGATCTAGTGCATGTGTGCGGGCGAGCATTGAACTTGTATCGACAATGACGAACGTAAGATGCAAAGGATATAGGTCCAGCATACGACTGTGCTATGTCTGTAAACGTCAAGGCAATGATGGCGCCAGCTGTTTGCCACCAAAGTCAACTGAATAATTACACCTCCCATCCAGCAAAAGCATTAACACCAGTGACACACCTTCAGTAACTGATCGTGTAAATCAAAATGCAACTCACCTGATTCCGACGTAGGCTCTCGGTGCATCGACTCAAGTCGATCAAGTTTTGCAAGGTGCTCCTGATGGTGTGCAGGCAGAACTGGGCGTCGCTCATCAAGTTGCAATACGCCGATTGTGAACGAGCAGCCTCCCCAGAGTTGGTGTCCGCTGAGAGGAACCACATCTCCATCCTCGCCATCGGGGTGCTGTTGACAACGCACACAGGTGGGCGTTCGCCTCCGCGCTTGCTGCAGACGAGTGCTTCGAGGGCACGTGGTAGCGACGGGTGGGAAGGGGGGACGAGTGTCTCCAGGACGCCAAAAGGCTTGCGATCGTCAGCAACCGTTGTTGCGTGGATGCGAGTTTCCGCCAACTCGAGCTCCTCCTGGGTCAGCATGACAGCGCCTGAAGCGCAGGTGGGGAGACGGCCGAGGACTGCTGCGGTGGACAGGATCTTGATGACCGAGTTGACTGGGGTGACGTTGGCGGCAGTCTTTCTGGGGAACTTCTCCAGCTCTAGTGTGTCCATAGTCTGCCGGGTGAGGCCAGGCCAGCAGATTGCCATGTACGAGCTGCTGGTGTCTAGGTGGGTGTACCGATGCTGTTTAGGTGGCAAGAGACGGTCGCAAGTAACTGCGTCCGCAATGGCGCGTACGATGCCATGCGTCCGCTTGCCGTTGGAGTGTAGGTGTGGCTGATTGGGGCGCAGGTACTTGCCCTTTCTAACCCACTCGTTGGCATCAACGCGCGACCCAGACTTTCTCTTAACCTTGGCGTCCGTGAGGTAGACATGCATGACCAGCATACCCTCAAACACCAGGCATGCGCGCTGCAGCAAATATGTCCCCCACGCCTCGCAGAGAGGCATGATGCCCTGCGCTGGCTCCGCGCGCTTCAGTACGTCAGACAGGCTGAGCAACTCAGTCCTGGTTGGCGTCCTGCGTGGATAGCAGCAACATGTTGAGAAGTGAAGTTAGAATCTGCCAGCTCAGACAGCCATACCTCCTGCAGATTACAGGTGCACAATGGTGAAAGATGTCACCTACTGACTGACAGCAGGGTGCTCAGGTTGACAGAATACTAGAACACAACGCGGACATCACCTGACGTACTGTCGCTTGCCCTTGCTGCCCTTCTTGCTGGCGCGCTTCCTGCGAGAGGGGGCATCAGCGCTTGTGCCCTGCTGCCTGCCCGATGTCTCCACAAGATGAGATGCTTGGGCAGCGGCGCTGCTGGTCACACAAAGATGCACACAGAGAAGAACAAAAAGCATAGTGAGCGTACGATTGCGTGCAGTGGTCATTTGTATTTGACTGTCTGTGATCCTGTGCACGGCAACATACAGGCATAATGCGCAGCGACCGAAGGTGTACTATCTCACCTGACATTGGCCGCCATGCCATCACCATTTCGCTCGCTGTCGGCAGTGGGTGCCGTGGCAGGGATGGGCTCACTGTCGACAGCAGAGATTGACACACAGGATATGACAAGAGTGTGGTAAGGTAATGACAACGTGTGTGGGCAACACGTGACATCAGTCAATGATTAACTGTGTATGGCCTCTTCTCATGCTGGGGATGCTTGAACCTCTCCTACACTGATCTCGTCTCGACAGGCCCAGCCTCAGCAACTTCAAGTGTATACAGTAGTTCAAGTGTGTGGTGTGAGGCTGAGTGTGGTGACTGCTAATGTAGGGAACACGTGGACCTCTCTTAGCCTGACGCCACCAACACTTTCAATCATGAGCCACAACTGTTTACGCTTTATGAACCCCTTCAGCATAAGTTCAACTTTGTGTTATGAGACTTATGGTGAGCACTCATGGAAGGGCAGGTTGAACACGGCGACTGCTCATGTAGGGATGGGTTGAACCTCTCTCAGCCTGACCTAACCCACACTTTCGATCATGAGCCACAATTATTTACACTCTATGAACCCTTTTCTCGACAGGCCTACTTCAATTGCAACACAAGTTCAACTTTGTGCTCTATGCCCTAGTATGGCCTCTGCTAATGCTGGGGATGCTGGAACCTCTCTTACACTGATCTCACCTACACTTCTGATCAGCAGCCCTATTTATTTGCAGGTTACGAAAATCTAGCGAGCGTCGTACCACGCCCATTTAGGGTCAGCCTCTGAGAAATACATTTTTCGACAGGCCCAGCCTCTGGAACTTCAAGTGTGTGCTAAAGTTCAAGTGCGTGCTGTAAGGCTGAGTCTGGTGGCTGCTCATGTAGGGATAGATTGAACCTATCTTATCCTGACCTCCGCCTCACTTTCGATCATGAGCTACAATTATTCACACTCTATGAACCTTTTTCTCGATGGGCGCACTTCAATTTCAACACAAGTTCAACTTTGTGCTCTAAGGCTTAGTATGGCCTCTGCTCATGTAGGGAAAGATTGAACCTCTCTTGGCTTGACCTCCCCCTCACTTTCGATCATGAGCCACAATTATTTACACTTTGTGACGACAGGCGGCGCAGCCTCAAGAACTTCAATTTCAACACAAGTTCAACTTTGCTCTCTAAGCCTTAGTATGGCCTCTGCTAATGCTGGGGACGCTGGAACCTCTCTTACACTGATCTCACCTACACTTCTGACCAGCAGCCTGATTTATTTGCAGGTTACGAACATCTAGCGAGCGTCGTACCAACCCCATTTAGGGTCAGCCTCTGAGAAATACTTTTTTCGACAGGCCCAGCCTCTGGAACTTCAAGTGTGTGCTAAAGTTCAAGTGTGTGCTGTAAGGCTGAGTCTGGTGGCTGCTCATGTAGGGATAGATTGAACCTATCTTATCCTGACCTCCGCCTCACTTTCGATCATGAGCTACAATTATTCACACTCTATGAACCCTTTTCTCGACGGGCGCACTTCAATTTCAACACAAGTTCAACTTTGTGCTCTAAGGGTTAGTATGGCCTCTGCTCATGTAGGGAAAGATTGAACCTCTCTTGGCTTGACCTCCCCCTCACTTTCGATCATGAGCCACAATTATTTACACTTTGTGACGACAGGCGGCGCAGCCTCAAGAACTTCAATTTCAACACAAGTTCAACTTTGCTCTCTAAGCCTTAGTATGGCCTCTGCTAATGCTGGGGACGCTGGAACCTCTCTTACACTGATCTCACCTACACTTCTGACCAGCAGCCTGATTTATTTGCAGGTTACGAAAATCTAGCGAGCGTCGTACCAACCCCATTTAGGGTCAGCCTCTGAGAAATACTTTTTCCGACAGGCCCAGCCTCAGGAACTTCAAGTGTGTGCTAAAGTTCAAGTGTGTGCTGTAAGGCTGAGTCTGGTGGCTGCTCATGTAGGGATAGATTGAACCTATCTTAGCCTGACCTCCGCCTCACTTTCGATCATGAGCTACAATTATTCACACTCTATGAACCCTTTTCTCGACGGGCGCACTTCAATTTCAACACAAGTTCAACTTTGTGCTCTAAGGCTTAGTATGGCCTCTGCTCATGTAGGGAAAGATTGAACCTCTCTTGGCCTGACCTCCCCCTCACTTTCAATCATGAGCCACAATTATTTACACTTTGTGACGACAGGCGGCGCAGCCTCAAGAACTTCAATTTAAACACAAGTTCAACTTTGCTCTCTAAGCCTTAGTATGGCCTCTGCTAATGCTGGGGACGCTGGAACCTCTCTTACACTGATCTCACCTACACTTGATCAGCAGCCTGATTTATTTGCAGGTTACGAAAATCTAGCGAGCGTCGTACCAACCCCATTTAGGGTCAGCCTCTGAGAAATACTTTTTCCGACAGGCCCAGCCTCTGGAACTTCAACTGTGTGCCAAAGTTCAAGTGTGTGTTGTAAGGCTGAGTATTGCGACTGCTCATGTAGGGAAAGATTGAACCTCTCTTGGCCTGACCTCCCCCTCACTTTCGATCATGAGCCACAATTATTTACACTTTGTGACGACAGGCGCAGCCTCAAGAACTTCAATTTAAACACAAGTTCAACTTTGCTCTCTAAGCCTTAGTATGGCCTCTGCTAATGCTGGGGACGATGGAACCTCTCTTACACTGATCTCACCCACACTTCTGATCAGCAGCCTGATTTATTTGCAGGTTACGAAAATCTAGCGAGCGTCGTACCAACCCCATTTAGGGTCAGCCTCTGAGAAATACTTTTTTCGACAGGCCCAGCCTCTGGAACTTCAAGTGTGTGCTAAAGTTCAAGTGTGTGCTGTAAGGCTGAGTCTGGTGGCTGCTCATGTAGGGATAGATTGAACCTATCTGAGCCTGACCTCCGCCTCACTTTCGATCATGAGCTACAATTATTCACACTCTATGAACCCTTTTCTCGACGGGCGCACTTCAATTTCAACACAAGGTCAACTTTGTGCTCTAAGCCTTAGTATGGCCTCTGCTTATGCTGGGGATGCTGGAACCTCTCTTACACTGATCTCACCTACACTTCTGATCAGCAGCCCTATTTATTTGCAGGTTACGAAAATCTAGCGAGCGTCGTACCAACCCCATTTAGGGTCAGCCTCTGAGAAATACTTTTTTTTTGGAAACAGGCCCAGCCTCAGGAACTTTAAGTGTGTGCCAAAGTTCAAGTGTGTGCTGTAAGGCTGAGTATGGTGACTGCTGATGTAGAAATAGATTGAACCTCTCTTAGCCTGACCTCACCAACACTTTCGATCCTGAGCCACAATTATTTACACTTTATGAACGCCCTTCAAGTGCCCAGCATAAGGTCCAATGAAACAGTTCTCACCTCTGTATCAAGAACCAGCTGTCTACGCCGGGTGCCCTGGTGCCAAAAACTGTGACGCCTGGCGTTTCTTCCCTGTATGAGTTGATGCTGAGCTTAAGAGGGCCGTCAACTCCGACGTCGTCCTGGATGGTGTTGTTGATGCGCACACGGTCGCGTTGCAGCGTGAGCATGATGAGCCGATGACTGTCCACAGCCTCGAATGACGTGATCGAACCTCGCACCCAGCACCTCCGCCCGTCCACGTCCCTGACCACCCAGACTCGCAGCCGCGATGTGTCTCCGGTCAGGTCTACCTTCTTTGCCTCGTCCTTACTCAAGGGCCGAAACGCTACGGCGGCTGGTGCTGCTGCTGGTGCTGGTGCTGCTGGGGCGCGTGCTGCTGCTGGTGCTGGTGCTGCTGGGGCTCGTGCTGCTGCTGGTGCTGGTGCCGCTGCTGCTGGTGCTGGTGCCGCTGCTGCTGGGGCTGGTGCCGCTGCTGCTGGTGCTGGTGCCGCTGCTGCTGGGGCTGGCGCTGGTGCTGGTGCTGCTGCTGGAGAAGGAGCCGATGCAGTCACCACTTGCGCAGAGGCTGAAGTGGCACGTTGAGAGGCGGGCTCCGGTAACAAGCCATAGCCGACCTCGAAGTGCATGCCATGTACGCCGGTAACGATGCCTCCACCACGCACCCTCGTCCTACCCAGGCGAATGCCGTAAGCAGATGGGTCAGCGAAGCGCGCTGAATTGAAGAGGGACTCGTCCACGCGTTCGGAGGGCTCCGCTGTGCAGTAGAGGACACGGTCTCCGCTGGTGCGCAGCAGCACAGTGTTGTGCTTTTGGCTCCTAGTCCAGGACACCTGCAGGTACACAATGCATGCAAGAGTATGGTGAGGTCGAGAGTCTAACAGTTGCTAACAACGCTGAAGAGTCAGAGTCACACGACGCTTTGACCTGCAAGTACTCTGCACCTCTTTCACCTGATGCAAATAATGCTAAATAGTCACATTGCAATAACCGTCACCAACCTCGTTCACCAGCAGCTTCTCAAGGGATAGGAATGTCTGCTGGTTGTCGCGGGACTTGTTCCTCCGCTCCTGCACCTCCACCTTGTGTTTGTCGGACTTCTGGATGAGGACGGCCGGGTCGCCGTTGACCAGACTGGTCTGACGGGCGAGCACAGCACCGCCAATCAGCTTGTGAGCTGCTCGATTGCAGCCCGAGATGCAGAAGGCCGTGATGCGCGCAAACGCCTGCATTAGGAGCAGCAGAGTATGTAAGCCAGCAGACAGGCATATGCAGAGCCAAGCGCTGCTGACAAAATAAACAAATGTACTTACATTTTGAGCCACACCTGCCGCTTTTGCTGTTGTCCCTCGTGCTGAAGTGGTTGACGTGGGCATTACAAGGCTATTTGAGTCCTCCTCATCACTGTCCTCGGCGTCGCTGCTGCCAGCATCACTGGCGTCCTCATCGCTGCTGTCCTCGTCACCCATCTGCGCAGAAAAGTGGACGAGAGAGCAATATGGTGAGCATTGCACAACGGTACTGAACAGCAGCAATGCCTCTGAAGAATTGCCTCTTTGTCACTTACCATCTGCAGGTCCTCGGCAAGGGCTTGCTGTATCTGTGTCTCCATGTGCTGATAGTCAGCCGCAGTGACAGGCAGCGGGTGCTGTTTGCGATGTTGCTCCGCATGCAGTTGCTCCGTGTGCAGGGCGGTGGCAGTGGCGTTCTCCTGCACGTATGAGAACATGGCTGCGTACATGAGGTGCGAAAGTAGAAATGATGTGGTAGTAGCAACAACATGATACTCACATCTGAGCCCGACGAGTCTGTTGCTGCCGCAATGACCACTGCAGCCGCTCCTGCAGCTGCGCTGACCAATGGTGCCATGTAGCTGTTGTCAAGGCCAGGGCCGTCGTCCATGGCCGCCACAGGCGCGCATGCTTGCAGGAGCAGTGCCAGCAGTAGATGGGCATGGCTCATCGTCGTGCCGCCGCCACCGAAGCGCGCATGCTGCTTGTAGGAGCTGATGGCCTGCCCGCCAGCAACACCGGCCAGTGTATAGAGCGGCTTGATGTCCACAGCTGGCACGATGACGCGCATAGCTGCCAGAGCCGTTGCCGCCGTGATGGCACCGCGAACAAACTGTGCCATGCAGCGTAGGAACATCACCTTTGCGTGCTCACGCAGCGCCTGTAAAACACACACGTATTAAGTAGGTCAGGTGCTGTGCCGCAATCGTGATGCTACTAAGCGCGGCACGCGAAGGCTAGGCTGCGTACCTTGAGGACCAGTGACCGCAGTAGGGGCGGGGTGATGGGGTCTTCAGTGGTGCTCGTGCGGCTGAGGCGCGTTGCAAATGTCCACTGCATGAGAGCACAACACAACGTAAAGCAAATGAGCTTGCAGTTTGCACAAGGTTTTGTGGCTATCAACATGCTGCATGTACGCACTTGCAAGGCAACGCACATGTAAGCTGTGTTGGCGCACATGTATTCTCACCTGAGCAGGCATGCGACGGCGACACTTTTTGGCACGGCCGATGGTGGCAGCAAAGACGGCATTGGCTCGCTTGCGGGTGCCCCCGATCTGCCTGAATGTTGGGCCTCTGGGTGAGTCCTGTTGCAAAGTTACATCACGTTTCGCAGTTGTTAGCGACACATGCCACAATGTAGGCTACATTGAGGGGTTGTAAGCACTGCATGCAGGCATATCAGGCGGCATCACAATAGCATTTACCTGCTCCATCATGACTTGCCAGAGCCCGGCCATCACTAGCAGCACCACATGCGGCGTCAGGCTGCACGGGGTCGCCATGACGATCCAAGGGAGGAGGAATAGTACACAGGCCGTGTAGGCCAGCAGTTGTTTGAACGTAATCATGACGCCACTGCGCCTGCAAGTCAGTGAGCAGCATCAGGACGGTTGAGTTGTAGAAGACAGGATGTTGCACCAGATGATGCAGCGCAGTGTATGGTTATGTATGGTTGCTGTACAGCATGTGTCTCTGTAACCCTGAAGTGTGAGGTGTGCATACATGCAGAGCTTTGCCTCGGGAGGCAGCAGATGGATATTTTGCCACAAGAGTGCACACATGTAGGCGTTGCCTCAAGCGTCACCACTCATAAAATGTATCTCCTGTTTCAGCACAAGCAGCTCTTACCTCAAGTTCCAGCACGAGCAGCCGCTTAACTCGAGAGTGCACACTTGTAGTGCACACTTGTAGTGCACACTTGTAGCACTTGCCTCCAGTTTCAGCACAAGCAGCACTCACCTCAAGCTCCGACACAAGCAGCAGTTGCCTCCGGTCCCAGCACACACATCACGTACCTCAAGTTCCACCCACTCAAGCACCCACTTACCTCAAGTTCCAGCACAAGCACCACCTACCTCAAGAGTGCACACATCCACCCATGGCCTCAAGTGTTAGCACAAGCAGCACTTGCCTCAAGTTCCAACACAAGCAGCCACTTGACTTAAGAGTGCACACTTGTAGCACTTGCCTCCAGGTTCAGCACAAGCAGCACTCACCTCAAGTTCCGACACAAGCAGCAGTTGCCTCCAGTTCCAGCACAAGCATCACGTACCTCAAGTTCCACCCACACAAGCACCACTTACCTAAAGTTCCAGCACAAGCACCACCTACCTCAAGAGTGCACACATCCACCCATGGCCTCAAGTGTTAGCACAAGCAGCACTTACCTCAAGTTCCAACACAAGCAGCCACTTGACTCAAGAGTGCACACTTGTAGCAATTGCCTCCAGTGTTAGCATAAGATGCCCTTACCGAAGACCCAGCACATGCGGCATTTGACTCAAGTCTCAGCATAAGCACGGGCTGTCCTAGTCAAGTTGCTCCAGCTCTTGCAATCGCGCGTTAATGCGCCAGCACTTGCTATAGCTGTAGTGCCGGGTAAGTTCTCACCCATCTATTGCTTGCGGGAAAGACTGCAGATCAGACCAACGCCACACAGGTAAGTGCTGACATCAAACACGCCGAGGCACCTGTTGAGCTGGGTCTTTGACGCAGGCGTTCTGGCGATGTCCCAGGTCTTGACAGCGCGCGCTGATATCCCGAGAGTAGCCGCCGGTGGCGTGGGGCAAGAGCACGGTCTTGTTGCAGCAGCGGGCAAGATTGAGAGAGTGATGGACGCAATGCGGTGCAGTAATGCACGCACTGTCCGTTGGATTGACCAGTAGTGCGGGGAATATACCCATTTATCACGTAAAACTCCAACGCCATCCTATGCCACTCTGGTATCCCAGGTCTAACTCGCCACAACTGTTGAAGTCCCATAACATCAAGCGCCACCCCCAAAACCCCCAACTCTGACCGACGTGTCCCAGTGTCAAAGAGTCAAAATAACAAGAAGCCAGTTTTAGTGCACATCACGACATTGCCCTCGGAAAGATGTGCCACCGTGGTGACTCCCGCATTGCACATCCAGCGCCATGCTTGAGACTGGTGATGAAAAGAGTTTATTCCGCTGATGGACTCCGCTTTCAGCGCTGCTGCCTTGCGTGGACAGGTCCTGCATGGTTGCTTCAAGTAACAGGAAGAGTCATTCAAGTCCAAATCCACATGTTGAGGATTAGGCGCTCCCCCCACCGTTGAACCCGCAGATGCAGTGGCGCAGAACCACAGAACGCCGCGCCCCCCGCCCGCTGCGGTTACACTGCCCTCGTGCCTCACTACCTTTGAAATGTTGTAACAGAACACTGCTGCCACCGCTGCACTGCTGCGGTTGCTCGTATGTTTTTCAGCAATATTTTGAGCTTCGCGTTTCCTGTCTTGTGCTGCGCTGCCGCCACCGCTGCCACCGCCGCGCGGCTGCGGTGACGCGCCCTGCGTATCTACACTAGACTACTGAACTTCGCGGCCCCTATCCTATGTTGCGCTGCTGCTGCCGCCGCCGTGCAGCGGAAGTGCCGTGGCGCGCGCTTTGTATGTATACACGTCGTTGAACTCCGCCATCTCCTCTCCCATTCACGCTGCGCTGCGCTGCCGCCGCTGTCGCGCAGCTGCGGTGGCGCGCGCGCCACATGGACGTCTCCGCCGACGGCTGCCGAGCAACCATGTACGCACTGAACGCGGTAGCTGTCGCGGACGCGTCCGTCACGCGCGACCTGCAGCACTTCAACATGGCCTGCGCGCAAGTCTGCCGCCTCCTGGACGTGCCAATCAAGCAGGTCTTGCGGGTGCGTAACTGACGATGGCGACAGTTTTGCCTCTGGGCGGTTTCGCCCTGGAGGCATGCGAGGCGCTGCCTGTCGTGCAGGGCCTCAGTTAGGTCACGTACTTTTGAGTCTCATCAAGACCTTCATCTGCTGCAGAGCATGCCAATCAGGCCATGCCAGCCGCGTCGCGTTGTACGGCGCTGTCACCACAGAGGGCCGCACCCTTTGCGCGGCATGTCGCTGCTGCGCATGCACTGGCAGGTCGGCGCCTGCGAGAGCGAGGCTGCTTGCCAGCATGAGAGATTTGGCACAAACACGCAGTTGAAGTTTGCTCCACGTACGTGCTGGTGACGCCGGCCTCTGCGTGCGACTGCGACACACCGATGCGATTTCAGCAGTGAATCAGATGATGAATTCTGCGCCAGGCGACCGACGCCCATGCAAGCGGGCCTTTTCCTTACACCTCCCCCCCCCCCCCCCCCCCCGGCCGTCACGCACAGGTGGACGTGTACGAGAGCGAGACGACGCGCCAGCGCTACGCGGCAGCGCGCAAGAGCCTGGCCTTCGACGGCGTTGACACCACCGAGTCGTGGGTGTTCCACGGCACGGCGCGCGAGAACATTGCCAAGATCATGTGCGCGGGGTTCCGCGTCGGCGGCGAGGGATGCGTCGCCATCAAGCACGGTGCCAGCTATGGCAACGGCGTGTACGCCGCCACCGGCCCAGGTAACGCAGTACGCTCACGTGTGGCACCTCCTGTCGAGCAACCTCGGTATGCGCCCAATCACCTCACCTTGCTTACTGTACCTCACCTCTATTGTCGGGGCTCAGCCAATAGGGATGGGGTCAGTATCCACGGGGGACCTCAACAACGCCCATGAAATCTGCGTGCTTCTGGCGCCCACTGGCACTGCAGGTGTTGACGATACAGTTGCATCTCACGGCACCTGTACGACACCGTGACTAATTTTGGTACCTGTAGGACGCCCGTACAGGCGCGAGCTGCGTTGCACTTGCACAGGTGCCGAGATGCGTTGCATCGACAACACCTGGGTGCACACTTCGTGCCTGCCACCTGGAGTTGGCACAATCATGCACAATGTGGCGTGATGGTGCGTGCGCAGTGCTAGCCTGTTCCCACCGACGCGCATGATGACTGCCGGGCTCACTTGCACGCGGTCCCCAGAACCGATCACACCGTCATAAACTCTAATGCATGCGATGGCCTGTCGTAGAGTGTTGGCTGTGCTCAATTGAGCGCTGCAACCGCGCGCCTTACGGGCACCACGCGCAGCAGCTCACCTTCCAGCTTCCCGAACGCAGATAGCCAGCTGCACCGCCGTAGTGTCCTGTCCGCATTTGGTGCGCGTCGCGCCAACACCCATCGCTAGCATCATGTCCGCACGCGCAGCCCGCAGTTTACGACACCTGCTCGCCTCATGCCCAAGCGCGCGCAGCAACCAAGCACACCCACATACACGTACCAATATATACATACCGTGCTCTGCGCGTCCCCGGCCATGTGCACGCAGCCACGCCCGTCACATACAGCGACCGCAACTTGAACGGTAGCCGCGCCGTGATTCTCTCGCGCGCGCTGCGCGGCCGCGTCGGCGCGCGCCAGGGCCTGGGCAACTCGTGGTCCGGCGCAAGCTACTGCTGGGTCTTCGCGGACAGCGCCCAGCTGCTGCCCGTGTACATGGTGCACTTTGTGCCAGCGACAACAAGCGCGTGAGAGCTCGCACGGTTGGGGGACGGAGGCGCCGCCGCCGCAGAAGCGGGCGCGGCATCGCGCTGCAGCAGAACCTCGGTGGTGGCAGCAAGCGGCGGCAGTCTGCAGCACGCGCACTACTTGCTGGACCTCAAAGTCGAAGATGCACTCAAGCGAAAGGGAGCACGGCGTCTGCTTGGTGCTGCTACCGCCGCTGCGGTAGTCGCCAGCGCCTCCATTGCTGCCACCGCGGCGGTTGACGCCATAACTGCTGCTGACGATGGCGACTTCATCTCCATGAGCCTCCAAGGGCGCACCGCCACCGATGTGGCCAGAATGTCAGCCAGCCTGAGACAGAAGCACATCAAGCATGCAGCCTGCCCGCTGCCGCTGGTAGTACTGCCTGGTAACATAGGCCCGCCTCAGATCCGTCTGTCTGCCAATTGCCGCTGGTGTAATGACATGAAGGGCGGCAGTGCAGCTCCGATGTCACCACCACGTCTGTTACATCCGCCTGCCGCGAAGTTACAGTATACCGCTGGCGGCGTACCCGGCTGGCCAGTAAGGAGTGTGCGTGCTTTCGTGCTGCTGCCAGTGCCATCAGTGACAATGACATGTCACCTACTGCAGTGATTGATGCAATCATGATGCAGCCGCAAACTTTTAGATGCGACAGCTGTTACGAAGCCTGCTGTCATACATGGGGTGTTGCGTTGAGTTTTCCTCAAGCATTTGATTTACTGCAGTTCATTCAATGAAATTCAGTTTCGACCTTGGGGGAAACCAGTGTCAGATCAGATTTGCAGCAAGCTTGCACGATCCAGCGATGACACGCATTGTGACAGCAAAGTACAGTGCGTACTTTGCACTGCATCATGTTATGACCAGACTCTCCAGATACTAATAGCCCTGCGGGCGTGGGTGGAGTCCTAGGGACGCGTGCAGGCATACATGCATGCCGCTGCGGGTACAATCATGAGCATTGCAGGCTTCAGCAATGCCATGGGGCCAGATTCATAGGGAGTATCAGAAGTGTGCCACCTGGTCCTGCACTGAGACAGGGAACGGTTCTCATTGCGGCTCCACATACTGCTTATGAAGAAAAATTCAGCTTGAATTGAATTTCGCCATTGCTGCTACTACATGAAGTTGCCGGATGCAACTTCAATTTACCTCCACGCATCAATCTTCACCTTGAAGTAGAGGCGTCTTACCCTCGGAATTATTCGAAAACAGGAACTCCAACTCTTCACCTTTGTAGTAGTACCAGTGCCACCGGTGGGCTGAGTACTGCTCACTGTGGCCGCTGCACCTCACTCGGCACCTGTTGTTCGCTTGCTGCATTCGGGTGTCGCTGGCTGACGTTCCGCCAACACGTTCGTGGTGTCGCTGGCTGGCGTTCCGCCAGCACGCTCAGAGTCGGTGCTCCGTTGGTTTGTTACTGCATGACCTCCCGCAAGCTGTACGGCGCGGCTGCCGCAGCTCCTTCTGCTTGCTGAGTGTGCGTGATCTTTGCATAAACTGACCACTGCACCGCTGCCGTTTCCTTTTCTGTAGCACTAGCATAGGATCCTAACCTTTGCCAGTTGCTCACGGTGAGAGCCAGAGCAAAACCGGCAACAACCGGATTCAGTGGGCTCACACACACTAAAATCATAGGTTGAGGCTGTGGCAATACCCCACTGCGCAACATCATGAGTCTGCGACAGATCTTGCATAGTTATTACACCTGACAATGTGGTGTTCCATGCACTCAACAGATTCAGGAGAGTTCTGGTTCAGAAGGTGTTGTGATTTGAGGTGTTCTGCACGATGTTCAAACGGAGACCTAGTGACTTCGTCCCTGAGAACGCCACGATGCGTCCTACTTCCACACCAGGCCAATATTGTCGACGCTGTCAGATACACTTGCAATCTGACTTGCTGGCACGTCAGATAGGCCCTGCTGTCAGGCCCTGTTCTTCCCGCTGATGCTGAGGGTTTCAAGCTCCGCATGCAGTACCTAGAAGGCTCGGCGTCAAAGCCGCAGCTCAGAAACTTGATAAATCAATCACTCTTGCAACTGTTGCGTGCAGTCGACCGTCCATCCAAGAATCAATACATCCGCTGCCTGTCGGGCCGTGGGCGTCCACCTCGCTATTGCACATGTCAGTTTCTGCTGCTCGCAGCTCGTGCGCGCAATTGGTCCCTGCGCAACGGCGTTGTGGCGGCTTCCGCAGCTCATTTACTACGTACTGCTGTCGTGCACGCGCGATTCCCTGCATGCAATTGCCTGCCGCGGCTCATACACCACGCTCTTGCTTTGGCACACGAATCAGTTGAAATCAGACCGACATATCGAGTTGGTGTGTACACAAACTCAGTGTTTGATGGCCAGACCAGTTATAGGTCAAATTACACTCAGCTGAAGGTGACAAACAGCAGGCCACTTGTTGACTCCAGGTTGGCAAGGCAGGGCAGGGTTGCAGGTTAGCAGCAACTTCATGGAGTTGAACCTTTTAACGCCTGCCTGGCTAGGGTCCTCTCCTTCGAATGATGTGACCCGCTTGTTCCCAGTGCGGGATAGACGCGGCGCCAAGGAGGGCGTGGCCATGAAGCTCCAAGAACTGCAGCCGAGCTACGGCATGAGGGGTCTACGGGTAAGGCTCATCGTTTCGTCCGGCCAGTGTCTAGCGCGAAGTGTCCTCATGTCAAACTGCATGCTACGCATTAACGACTTTGAGCTCATATGGATTCACCTGCCGCCCCTTGAGCAAATGAGGTGCAGTCCTTCAATCACACGCCGTTGCTGGCGTGCAGAGATGTGAAGATAGCTGTGGTGAGCACAGTTACCCTTCCCGGGTCGCCCTGATCGTACTTTCACGCCACGCGGCTGTAATGCCGCCGCTGCCGCTGGCAGACGATTGGACTGATATCCCCTGAGCAGGTGGAGCAGCTTAGAGTGTATTTGTGCATAGGGGTGATCGGCAAGGGGGCGGAGAGACACAAACTTTATGAATGCTCGGGGCTGATTAGGTGTACATGAATAGTAACAACCCTCTCAATCGCAGCAGCGATATCGATGCTCTTGTTTTCTGTCGTTAATACCGGCCTGAGGCTAAAAAAATATTCCAAGTGTTTACAAACAGATGTGCCATGTGCAGCCTGCATGCATGCGTGACAGCGGTCCCCACAGCCACTATTTGAGCGGTGTGCCCTCTGTGTCGCTCGGCATGCCGTGTGCGGCGCAGACACAGCCGAGGGCAACGTCCGCAGCGCGAGCAGTGGTGGCAGCAGCGCGTACGTTGCTGACAGAGTTCCAGCAGCTTGAAGCGCCAGTGGCAAGGCCCAGCGCAGATGGTTTGTCACCGTATGCCTTCGTTGCCATGAGCGCCGTGGTGCTTGCTGCCTTGGCAGCGGTGCAAGCGTTGGCGAAGGCAACGAACGAAGGGTGGGGTCTCCGTGGAGCAGGTGAGTGGCCTCCTGGTGCCAGTTGCACTCGTGGCTCGCGCATGTGCGGCAGAGCGATTCGCTCATCCCCTTTTCTACTAGAGTACAAACTTGAAGCACAAGGCAGCCGTTGCCGGTCACGTGCACTGACCGCTTGTACGGTGTAGGGCGCTTGTGTCATTGTGATCTTGGGCACTGGCAGTGCCGGAGTGCCCCCCCCCCCCCCCCCCTTCCCCCCTCCCCCCTCCCCCCTCTCCCCAATGGCCTGTCAGCCTCTTGCGTCCACCTGAACAAAAGATGGCGCAGAAATGCCATCGCGTATGCGTCGTCTGGTGCAAGTCATGTGTTGCGCGCTGCATGGCAGAAGCGCGCCACAATAAACAGCACTCAGCCAGCGCTGCCTCTCATGGCTCCGAATCACATGGGAGATCAACCAGGTAGTTCCGAGTCCTGCAGCAGTAGAATCCGGCGCAGCGGCAGCAGCGCCGCGCACAGGGAGCGCGTCGCAGAGCTCATTTGAACTGTCGACCGTAGCGCGTGCTGCGGCGGTGCAGGTGCAGTTCCTGGAGAACACCGATGTGATTGAATCGCTGGCCAAACGACACGCAGCGCAGCGAGCAGTGCAGGCGCTCAATCACTCGTGGCGCCTTGTTCGGCAGGCGGCGGTACAGCGGCGGCGGCAGCGCCAGCTGCTGTGTCAGCGACGGCAGCACCAACAGCAGTGCCGACGGCAGTGCAGACGGCCACGACGGTGTCGACGGCAGCACCGACAGCAGCGGCAACGGCGGCGGCGGCGGCGCGGGTCCCGTTGCCATTGGCAGCGTCGACGGCAGCGCCAGCAGCAGCGGCGACGGCGGCGGCGGCGTGGGCCGCGGGGGCTGTGCCACACGCGGCCGCCGCGGCGCCAGAGGGCGGCCCCGGCATCTGGGAGTGGGACACGGGCGGCGGCGTGTTTGAGGCGTACGACGCCAAGACGAGCGCGTTCCTCGACGTGGCACTGGACGCGGGCGAGAGGCGCGTCGTCTTCCTCCACCGCGGCGCGCGGCGCATGGCCGACCTCACGCTGCACGTGCAGCTCGCCGCCGACTGCAACGGCGTGCACGCGCTGCGGCGCGTGTGCCGCTCCAGCGCTGGTTCCGTGGACGGCCAGGTACGCGCGCCCCCGGGGGTCGTTGAGCGTTACGGTTGTCAAGAGTGCGTGCCACCGTCCCATTGCCTCTGCAGAAGCGTCGTTTGTGGTAATGCAGCGCCAAAATCACGGACAGTGGTGATGCATCGGCAGGCCAGCATCTGGGTGGTCTGCGATTGGACCACCACTGTTACAGTATTGCCCTGTGGAGAGATAAGCCTCTGAAGGGTGAGGGTCGAGGTTTAGGGTTAGAGTTGAATTTTGGGTTGGGTTCAGAATTAGGGTTAGAGGTGACCGCACCGCCCCTTCTGCGCTGCTTCTTGGAGTGGCAGTTCAAGGGGATCATGCAGCGCGTGCTTCTGAGCACTGCTGCCGTTTGATGGACAAGTCCTCGGATAACTACTTTGGAGTGGAGCAGGTACAAGCGCCCTTCTTGCATCAAGCGAGATTTGAATGGTTTCTGACCGCTGGCACGGCATCCTTGAGCATGTAGTTGCAGCCATGTAGTTGCAGCCGTGCTCTCTGTGGTACGGCGCCGCCGCCCACACCAGCATGCTTGCCTCATCAAATGTTCCACCTTTACAAACACTGGTGTTGTAGGGAACGAGCGATTACGGTCACCTCATCTCCGCCCTGCACTGCGCTGCCGCCTCCTCACTGCTGAGGCTGCGCACGCGGCACCCTGAGCTGTGCAGCCCACAAGCACACTTTGTGCCCGCCTGACAGTGTGCCCAGTATTGGCCACCGCACCACGTAGTAACCGTCCTTACAATGGACTCATCATGCACAGCAATTGCTTAAGCACATTGAGCGCATGGCCTTCCCTGTTCTGCGCTGCGCTGCCGCCACTGCTGCCGCCGCGCAACCTGAGGTGGCGCGCGCTACTCACAATAGGTGGCTGAAAGGTGCATGCGTACCCTGTTCTGCGTTGCGGTGCCGCTGCCGCCGCTGCGCAGCTGCGGTGGCGCGCGCTGCGCGTGAACGTCACCGCCGACGGCTGCCGCGCGGCCATGTACTCGCTGAGCGCGCAGGCCGTCGCGGACGCGTCCGTAACGCGCGACCTGCAGCACTTCAACATGGCCTGCGCGCAGTTCTGCCGCCTCCTGGGTGTGCCGACGAAGCAGGTCGTGCGGGTGCGTAACCGACAACCCAGGTGTTGTGTTCGAGTAATGTAATGGGCCAGTGCTCAGCAAACTGTGTCAATCCTATCGCAGTGGTGTGGACCTGAGCGTTCTTTGCCTCTTGGTCGAGCTATGCCGAGCACGGGGCAAGCTCTAGGGAAACGATATATACTGTACATGAAGTGCATTACGGCGAGCACACAGTGCCGCCTGCCGTGTTTAGGAGAGAATAATGGCATACACGTGCATGGCGTCGAGATATGGCGATCAGGCAATGCTGACGCTAGCGCTCGCGCTTAGCGGGCACGCTGTACCATTGATTACTTTGCAGAACTCATCATTATGGCTTGCACAAGTATGTCTGCAGCGGTGTACACACGCGTGCTGCGCTGCTGGCACACTGTTGGCAAGCGGGCGGGGCACCGGCACAGCCCAGTGCGCAGTTAAAGTACTTGAGTCACACACATGCGTATAGCGTCGTTCCAGCACGCCTGCCGTGCTTGCACACCG
This sequence comes from Tribonema minus, assembly GCA_017506865.1. Taxonomy (NCBI): domain Eukaryota; class Xanthophyceae; order Tribonematales; family Tribonemataceae; genus Tribonema; species Tribonema minus. The sequence goes on along the minus strand of JAFCMP010000090.1, from coordinate 645,618 downwards.
CTCCACCGCACATGAGCTGCACCATGGTGCAACAGGCACGCAGGAGACACTGCCTGCCATGTTTCAGTGATGCCGTGAGAGGGTTAGGGTTAGGGTTTGGGTTAGGGTAAGGTTGGGGTCAGGGTTAGGGTACTACTACGCCGCATTGCCGGCATCAGGCCCATGTTACCGCGGTACCTTATCAAGGATTTCGATGCGTGCCACGAGAGGTCTGTTTTACACTGCCATCATTGAAAGAGGGACTACACCCGTTGTGCGCGCGCCTCCTCGCTGTGACACGCGCACTGCAGGTGGACGTGTACGAGAGCGAGACAACACGCCAGCGCTACGCGGCTGCGCTCGAGGGCCTGGCCTTTGACAACCCTTTGACAACGTCGACACCACCGAGACGTGGGTGTTTCAAGGCACGGCGCACAAGAATGTTCCCAAGATCATGTGCGCAGGGTTTTCCGCGTCGGCGGCGCTGATGAGGGGGACATTGCCATCAGGCATGGCGCCGACTATGGCAACGGCGTGTATGCCGCCACTGGCCCAGGTAACGCAGTGCACTTGCAGCTTCTGTAGTTCAATTTCGCTCCGCGCCCAATCACCTCAACGTCAAGCAGTCTACCATACCTCTGCGTCAACTCTGTTGTCAGGGCTCGTACCTCAACTCCGTTGTTGGAGCTCAGTTTGTCGGGCGCAGCCTGTACTTTTTATTAATTCTCGCTCAGGGCGCGAAAAAGCCCAGATGATTGGCATCTAGCTGTAAGGAATCTACATGTCGTATGACAGTCTGAAAGTGTCGCAACGACAACCACTCAAACGCCGCCGCCGCCGCCAAATGGCATCTCGGGGTCCTCCCCTACGTCCTCCTCCATGTGCCCCCCCCCCCTGGATTCTGCCATGTGTGTCATGACACGGCCAGAGTACGCCATGTGGAGCGCTGCCGACAGTGCCGAGCGTAAGCGCGCCAGGGTGATGCCCTTGAGAGCTTCAGGGCGCGCTCCTCCGGGCACTGACATCCTGCTGGCATACTCCGTCGCCACAGCCTCCAGCAGCTTCCGCCCCTGCTCCCCGATGCTGCCAAATGACCCTATTGCCAAAGTGGCAAGTTTGTAGCAATTCTGATCATAATGACCAGAATAGTGGGTAGTCTTGGCGGCCTCTTGGTCGCGGCAGCATCGCTCGGGGTCTGCTGCAGTCTTCGCCGCCCGCGACGCCACCTGTGCCTCGAAGCAGGTAACGTCCACCATGAGCGGTAGGTGGCGTGTTGGGTCGTCGTAGCCGGTCACCGGGAAGGCGTCGGCAGGCAGCACGATGTCCATCCTGCGACTCCCCGGCGGCCCGGCGGACCCCAGAAACGGCGTGTAGTCCTCGTCCACCAGTCCCTTTTTGAGGTATTGCCGCAGGATGCGCTGCGTGGCCCTCTTGACGCTATTGTGGACGATGGTGTTGTGCGCCTTGACCCGTGGCGCTTGACAAAGCCGTGCATGCAGGGTGCCGCCCGGCGACTTCCCGCACTGCTTGCAGCCTGCCGTCTGCTCCTCTACTCCGATGGCACGTTTGACGGCCAGCTGCCAGGATAAGCCATCGAACGAAGCCGTTGTGGAGTACATGGGCTCGTTGAGGAATGCCATGCCGATCGAGTGCATCTGGCGCTGCGACCGGAATCGAGCAAGTGCTTGCGTGCGTTGCGTGCCTTGCGGCAGCTGTTGCAGGTCCGCCTCTACCTTATCTGCAAGCTCGGTAGCGACGGCATCTGCAAGCGCACTCTGATTGGGGCGCTTCAGGCTACACTGCAACTGCAGAGCACTGGCGTCAAGTACGCAAGCAGCATCCGCACCAGTGCCACCACCTGCTGTCGGCCGCAGCGGCGACTGCTGCGTAGGTGGTTGCTGCTGCAGTGGCGTTAGCGCTGGTGGCAGTATATGTTCCAGCTTGTCACCTGTTGCTGCACGTAGAGATGTGGCAGCTGTGGCGATCGTCCGCATGAGGGGCAGGCGCGCCACCTCTGCTGCTGCTGCGCCTTGTAGCATTGCTGGTGTGGAACGCGCAGCGCCTGCATTGACGGCTGCCGCTGCTGAGTGCGCTGGTGCTGCAGCTGCGCCGCCTGCCGTTGCTGCTGCTGCCAGTGGTGTTGCTGCTGCCGCAGGTGTTGGTGCAGCACCTGCCGCATTGGCCGCTGCCACCGCCATTGCCGCTGTCGCAGCCGGCACGGTTGCGGCGCCGCCTGCCGACGCTGCTCCTGTTGCAGGTGCTGCAGCAGCCCTTAGGCTAGTAGGGCCTGTAGCAGCTGTGTTGCCTATGCCCGCAGCCGCTGCTGTTGATGCTGCAGTTAGTGATGCCGCCAAGGCCACTTGAGGTGCAACATGTGCTGCCGCTGCTGCAGCAGCCTCTGATGCTGGAGCAGCTGCTGCTGCCGCCGCTGCTGCTGCCGCCGGAGTAGTTGCGCCGTGCGCCGCCGCTGCTGCTGCTGCTGCCGCTGGTGCCGCCTGTGCTGCCGCCGCGGCCCCTGATCCAGCGGCAGCTGCGTCGTGTGTTGCCGGAATGGCTGCGCCATAAGTGCGGCCAGCCGCTGATGCAGTTGCCGCTGCCGGAGCGGTCGCGCCTCCACTGGCAACCGCCGCTGCCGCTGTAACAATTGCCGCTGCTGATGCTGCTGGTGCGGGTGCTGCTGCCGCTGCTGCCGGTGCCGCTTGTGTTGCCGCATCCTCAGCAGCGTTGTCTGCAGCCGCTTGAGGAGCCGCCTGCTGCAGCACCGCCGCCCATCCAGAGAGTGCTGGTTGCAGCGCTTGCAACGTGCCCGCCACATACGCAGCATCAGCGATGTCGCAGGCGCTGGTAATGCCAAGGCCGCCATGCCGTGTTGGGAGTCGCGCTTGCTGTAAGGCTGGGCCGTGCGCTGCCAGATGGCAGTGGGCCCCACTTTGCTCAAACTGGCGCCAGGTCTGGCCTGGTGGCTGCAGGCCCATTGAGTGCTCAAGCACCCACTGCGTGACCCGATCCCACTCCTTGGCGGCTGGCGCTGTCTGCGTAGTGGGAATGGTACGCAGGCAGTACGTCATGCGAGGCACCACGCAGTAGCGCAGTAACCTGAACATAGCCCTCGGAGATGTCAGGCGCGCGCATCGCTCTGCAAATCGAGCCCCTGCCCCGCCTGCACCCGCTTCCCTGCGCAGCCATGCGTCCACAAAGCTGCTGTGGCCCACCGGCACCCCCAGCAACACAGCTCCACGGTTCTGATTTTCATCCGTATCCCCCACTAGCTGAACGCCCAGCTGCTGCAGCAGTTGCCGCTCGTACTAGTAGGGTTGGGGCCAGTTTTTCATGGTGGCCCTCGACGATCATAAAGTCTGTGTGCTTCGTGCCCATCGAGTTGACGCCATTGAGCGTCATCATGCAACGTATCTGTGCGTTTGCAGTGCTCGCCTGATCACACTGACGCGCACGATGGTTGCCAGGGCCTCTTGCACGCTTGCCCCAGAACCAGTCGCACCGTTCTCGATCCTTATGCATATGATGGCCTGATGTAAAGTGTTGGCTGTGCTCAACTGAGCGCTGCAACCTCGCGCCTCACGGGCACCACGCGCAGCAGCTCCCTCTTCATCCTCCTCAGCCTGAGGGCAGACAGCCACCTGCACCGCTGTAGCGTACACGTCCTGTGCGCATTTGGTGTGCGCTGTGCCAACACCCTGGGCCATCGCTAGCATATCCGCACGCACACCCCGCAATCTATAGCACCTGCTCTCTCATGCCCAGCATACACAATAACGTTTTGGAATCATACCCACATACACACACTTAACCTAATACCGACCTAATACCTACACCTATTCATACATACCGTGCCCTGCGCGTCCCCGCCCCCCCACACACAGAGACGCCAGTCATGTTCAGCACAAGCGAAGGCGGCCGCTCCGTGATCCTCGCGCACGCGCTGCACGGCCACGTCGGCGCGCGCCCGGGCCTGGGCAACTCGTGGTCCGCCACGTGCGACTATTGGGTCTTCGCGGACAGCGCCCAGCTCCTGCCCGTGTACGTGGTGCACTTTGTAGCGGCGTCGGCAAGCACGTGAGCGCGCGCGCGGGAGACGCAGGCGCCGTCGCCGCTGCAGTGCGGGCGCGCGCCGCACAGGAGCAGAACATCGGCAGCAGCGGCGGACGGCAGTAGCGGCAGTTGCCTGTAGCGTGTGCACTACCAGTAGCGGTACTTGCCATGTGCGGATCTGATGCGCAGGCTAGACTTCCAAGATCACAAAGCACTTTGAGGTTTGCTTCACGCGTTTACGTCAGGGTACACGCCGTCTGCTTACCGCTGCCAATGCCGCTGCGGCAGCCCGGCGGCGCCACCGCTGCTACCGCTGTCGCCGCAGTTACTCCATATGCTGCTGCGTGACGATGATGTCGTACGACGTCGTCTTCTCCATGAGCCTCCAGGGGGTGCCACTGCCACCGCCGTGGCCACTACATCCAGCCTACACCAGTGCTTCCGGAGGGGATACCACTGGTATGAAAGTGTGTGGCCTACCCGCTGCCACTGGTACTACCTAGTGACAAGGGCACATCTCAGAACCGTCTGTCAGCCACGACATGCAGGGCGGCAGTACACCCCAATGTTACCACCAGGCCTGTCACATGCGCCTACTGCAAAGTACTGCATAGGCATACATGTATGCTCAGGAATGTTTTGATGGTGCTGCCATCAGTGCCTCAGGCGGACAACTGTTGGCACGTCATGTATACTGTGGTGCATATCATGATTGATGCAATGCAGATACACACATTTAAATGCGGCAACAGAGCCTGCTGTCATACGTTGCGATGAGTCTTCCTCGGGAATCTAAGTTACTGCACTTCATGCTTTATGTGTGCAGCGGGCTTGCATGATCCACAGCAACTTGTAAGCATACTGCTTGGCTGCATTGGCACTGCAACCACATACAAAATATTTCATGGCTAGCCTCACCAGAAACTATGCACTTGGAAAAACTTCAAGGCCTTCAAGAACTTGGAGGAAGGCCTTGTATTGTACGCAACAGGATGCCAGTGACAGAAATGGACCATCTTCGGAAAGGAAGCACACTGTCGATGCGTGTTGCTGCCACGCATAATGACAATAACACCGCTGACGCGTGACGGCGCACTCAAGGCTTGCATGGGAGCATCGAGACCTCTAGTGTGCGCACCGCAGAGCGCCCGCATTGCAACTCGAGTTGATCAAGAAGCAGCAACTTGTTGAACACCCAGGCCATCATGATTCTCACTGGCAGGTTGCCCGCCACCGCCGTCGCGGCTGTCCAGGCACAGCTGCTTATGACTGTGGTTCAAGTTTGTCACCTCAGCGTGACCGCCATGCATCTGGCCCGGCACTGTACCAACTGCTGTCGGTTGCCGCAGCTGCGCTCTTGGAGCACCCGCGCAAGCGTGGGGCTGCAGCAGTGGGCGGCACACCTCGCTGCGCAGCTGCCGTCATAAGTTCGCAGGCGGCACGCGCAGGCAGCACTGGTGCGCGGTTGCAAGCCACATGCCCCGGGGAGTGATGCCTGCTTAGTCACTGCGTAGCTGAGGTCAGGCGCGCAAATTTGAAGGTAGCAAGTGGTGCCCTGACCTTAAAGTCACGGTGCCATACATATTCAAGTATAAACTAGTATGATGCAACTCCTTGTGTACCCAGATTTGTAGTGGCCCCCTGCGGCAATGCGTTAACACTTGTTGACAAGCCTCGAGCGCAACAAAGTTAGCTTGCTTGTCTGATCATTTGACAACCTGAGCTGCAGCTTGCGACAATTTCATAATACTGAGGGTGCCGCGCGAAGCTCGCATATGCCTTGCAACTCTTCAAGTTGCTCTATATAGTGAGTGAGCACCACAGAGCTTTTGGTCGTTGACTGCACCACAGCTGCTTCGATGGCGTAAAACAGCTTCTGTCACGGTGGAGGTGAAGGTGAAGCAGCTGATTGACGAAGCGGATGCATAGTGCAGAAAGAGGACTGACGACCACCGACCTCTGGAAAGCAAGGCAGGCGTATCACTCCGCCCCCCAGGGCGCGATCCGAAGCTTGTCGTCAGCGCAAGCGATGTCAGCGCTGACACCCTCAAAATTCAGCGGTTGATTCTGGCCTGCTGCCCAGGGTCCAACCTTGACCTGAAAAAAGTTCCAACCGCGCGGACTCAGTGACCTGGACGCGTTGTCACCAAGAAGAGCGTGTAGTGAAGCTCGCTGAAGTCGAGCTAGGCATGAGGAGTCTACGGGTACGTTCGCGCGCGATTATGTATCGTTCAATCTGGCAGCATGCCTTGCGCATTGCCTTGCGCTGCGTGTCAGCCGCGTCAGTTCCCTGCAGCATGGAGGTCACCAAGCATGCTTGACGGTGTTTGATTTCTGAAGCGTTTGCTTCGCACAGCTCTTGCTGAATCATCTGCCCCCCCTTTGCAAATCACAGCTCGCATGCTTGACAGAGAAGTGAGGTTGCTGAGGAGTGAAGCTGCATTGTACCTCTAATCCGCCATGATCATATCGCTTTCACGTGGCACCGCGCTGCTTTTGCCGCCGCTGCCGCTGGCAGCTGCTTGGACGGATATCCCCTAAGCATGTGGAGCAGCTGTTCGTGTATTCATGCATAGGGGCAATCAGCAAGGGGGCCGAGGACCACCCAGACTTGACGCTCAGGGCCGCTCAGGTGTGTAATGCAATTATCCTTGCAACTTGCGTCACTGTTGCCTTTTATTCATCAGTGAGCCAAGCAAGGTTCAACATGACAATTTGTCGAAGCGACCGCATCGTCGCGGCTGCAGCCTCGACAGATCCTCAGTTGCCGTTGCGCCAATGCCGGAACTGCGGTATATGAGTAGATGCGAGGTCACTGCCTTGAAAGTTTGCATACGTGCAGTATCGAGGCAGGCACCTCCCTCGCTGCAGCAGTATTTGGCTTGCTGTGCATGTAATTATTGCGTCATCGCCAGTCATGCAATGCAGCAGCTGCTGTGAGCTTTCGACTCGTCGCGCTTGTCCGCTGAGACCTCGTTGCGCTATGCAGTTCTGCGTGCGTTCTCTAGTTGTATAGCGCGGAGTGTTTCTCTGCTTGTATCTGTGTGCCTCAGGCTGCGTGTGGCAATGGACGCAGCAAAGCCTTGAAGCTCTAGGCCATATCACAATGAGGTATATACAAGGCCAAGAGCTGTAAGTCCGCATCGGATTTGTGCCATGAAGTGTCCAACGGGACAGTAAGGTCGCAGCAAAAGTGACGTTGCTGCTCATCTTCAGGTTTTGTCTGGTCGATACTGTTCTAGCACAGATTACTGAAGTACAAGAACTTGAAATGTACACACAGATGTGCTATGTGCATGCATTGCCAGCGTGCACACATGACAGCGATCCCCACAGCCACTTTTTGAGAGGTGTGGTGACTTGCTCTTTCGGCCTGCCGTATGCAACGCAGATGCAGCCGGTGGCCGCGCTTCCGATGGCGGCAGCGGCGGCGGCGGCGGCAGCACCTGCAGCAGGGCACGCGCTGCGGCTGCAGTTTCAGCAAACGCCGTGGTGCACTGCAGCTGCTGTGTTTACCTTGGCTTCAATGGGGGCCGTGATTCTTCTGGCGGCACCACCGCGCCTGACAGCAAAAATACCACCCCACGCAGGGGGCGGTGCAGGCGAGTGGCCTCCCCGTTTGCGTCCGTGACTCGCGCATGTACTTCAAAATACTATAGTATGCATGCAGGCACGGGATGATCCCGCTGCAGCATACTCGTGCGCATAGCCTGTGTGGGCGCTTGGAAAACATCCAGTGGCACTGGCAGGCAAGATATGGGTAAGTTCAAAGTTTGAATGCTGCAAACGGACAAGGACACGTTGCCGTATTCCACCAGCGACCAATGCTGTGCTGCGTCCACTGTGGCGGCGGCAGCGCCAGCGCCATTGCAGCACCGACAGCACCGTGCTTTGAGCCGATAAGCATGGGCTCGCAGCCTGTGCAACTCTGTTGCGCCCCATTGCAGCGTGGCTGCCACTTAAGTGTTACCACCGCAGCAAAAGGTTTGCCAAACCAAAGCAATACAAGTACTGAGGCAGTGCTTCCGAGGGTTGTCATGAGCTCACGCGCAATCCTTGTTCACAAAATATAACCATACAGCATATGTTGACGTTCACGTGCACCAACTGATGGTCCAGTGTGCTGCGCTTGTGTTGTTTCGTCCTGGGCAGTGCCGGGTTGCCCTCCCGCCCCCCCCCCCCCCCTCCCCTCTCCCGAATTGCCTGTCAGCCTCTTGCTCGCGCCTGCACCAAGGATGGCGCATAAGTTCATTGCATATCCACCATCCGGTGCAACTCTGTTGCTGCCCGCTGCATGGCAGCAGCGCGCCACAATGAACGACGGTCAGCCAGCGACGTCCCTCATGCCATCATCACCATCGGCTTGCGTGCGAAATCAGGCTCCTGCACTGTGACAGCAGCAGAAGTTGGCAGCAGTAGCAGCGCTGCGTGCAAGGAGCGCGTCGCAGCGCTCATTAGAATGTCATCCGTAGCTCGTGCTGCGGTGGTGCATGTGCAGGGCCTGGTTAACGCCGGTGTGATTGCATCGCTGGCCGAAAGACATGCGGCCCAGCGCGCAGCGCACACTTTCAATCAGCTGGCGGCGCCTTGTCTGGCAGGTGGCAGTACAGCGGCAGCGGCAGCACCAGCTGCGGCGCCAGCGACGGCAACGCCTGCACCAGTGACATCAGCAACAGCAGCAGCAGCAGCACTGGCAGCACCGACGGCGGCAGCAGCGGGAGCCGCGTCGGCGGCAGCGTTGGCTACACCGGACGGCATGGGCATCTGGGAATGGGACACGGGCAGCGGCGTGTTTGAGGCGTACGATGCCAAGACAAGCGCGTTCCTTGACGCAGCGCTGGCGCTGGGCGAGACGTGCGTCGTCTTCAGCCACCGCGGCGCGCGGCGCATCGCCGACCTCGCGCTGCTCGTGCAGCGCGCGGGCGACGGCAGCGGCAGCGTTGGCGGCGGTGGCGCCGCGCGCGCACTGCGGCGCGTGCGCTGCGCTAGCGCCGGCGCTGGCGATGTGGATGGCAAGGTACGCGCGCCTCACCGCCATAGCTTGTGCAAGTGTGTACTGTCATACCGTTGCCAGCGTAGGTGCGTACTTCAGGGCAAAGCGGCGCGGTGTTGGGCATGCACGCTCGGGCATGCAGCGCTCCTCAGCGCTCATCACCCGCCGGCGCTTGCTCTGGGATTCGGCCACCACGATATTGGGTCAACAGAGACAAGCTACTGCAGCAATCCCTGCATCGCGCCTTGCATGCCGTGCCGTGCTTGGTGATGTACAGGGCTTTTCCCCGGATGTAATTTGCATTTGAGCGCTGCTGCCTTGGTGGACAAGTCCCCACATGATCGCTGCAAAGTAATTATCATATAAGCGCCCAGTCCAAGTCACCCAAGATCATATGGATCCTTTGGCGCGCGCCTCTTATATTTGAACTTGCGGATGTAGCAGCACAGAACCACATAATGAGGCGACCCCAGCTGGCGGCAGCCTGAGATGCACGGCCCTCTCGCCTCATTGCATACTGAGTGTTGGAGTGTCGAAGAACACTGCCGCTGTTGCCGCGCAGCAGCGGTCGCTGGTGCTACAACAATAGTACTTCTGAAGTATGTTGAACTCTGCGTTCCCTGCCCTGTGCTGCGCCGCCGCTTGCCGCCACCGCTGCCGCTGCTGCTGCGCGCCTGCAGTGACGCGCCCTATGTACCTAAAACAGGTTGTGAACCTTGCACCTCCTGTGTTACGCTGCGCTGCTGCTGCCGCCACCGTGCAGCTGAGGCGGCGCGGCTTTGTACGTATACACGTCGTTGAACTCCGCCATTATGATGATTTCCTCTCTCTTTCACGCTGCGCTGCGCTGCCGCCACTGTTGCGCCGCTGAAGTGGCGCGCGCGACACAAGGACGTCGCCGCCGACGGCTGCCGCGCGGCTATGTACTCGTTGAACGCGCTGACCGTTGCGGACGCATCCGTCACGCGCGACCTGCAGCACTTCAACATGGCCTGCGCACAGTTCTGCCGCCTCCTGGACGTGCCGATCAAGCAGGTGTTGCGGGTGCGTAACTGGCGGCGGCGGCAGTTTCGCCTGCGGGCGGTTTTGCCCTTCTCGCATGCCAGACTCTGCCTGTCGTGCAGTGCCTCAGTCAGGTCACGTGCTTTGCGTCTCATCAAGACCTTCAACTACTGCAAAGTCTGCCAAATGGGCCATGCCCAGAGCAGCGTATTAAACGGCGTAGTCATCATAGCGGTTGCGCACTCACGTGGCACGTCGCTGCCGCGCATGCGGTTCGACGTCTTTGACGATTGTGCTTGCCAGCGCTTCGACACTGCACAGAAGTGAACTGCCCAGTTGAAATTTGCATTGAGGACCGCTTGCGGCGCGTTGCGCGTGATGCCTCTGCGCGTGCGGCCGCCGCGCACGAGAACGATGTGATGACATCAGGGAGGACGGTTAATGCTCCTGGCGACCGATGCTCAAGCAGTCCCCACTCGCACCCCCCTGCCGCCGCGCGCACAGGTGGATGTGTACGAGAGCGAGACCACGCGCCAGCGCTACGCGGCCGCGCGCGAGAGCCTGGCTTTCGACGGCATCGACACTACGGAGTCGTGGGTGTTCCACGGCACGGCGCACGAGAATGTTGCCAACATCATGTGCGCAGGGTTCCGTGTCGGCGGCATCGGCAAGGGGGGCATCGCCATCAAGCACGGTGCCAACTATGGCAACGGTGTGTACGCCGCCACTGGCCCAGGTAACACAGTACACTCACACCTCCTGTCGAGCAATCTCGATTGCGCCCAATCACCTCACCTTTTTAAAAGTTCTCTACTGTACCTCAACTCTATTGTCCGGGCTCAGCCATTCAATGGGCCATTAGGGTTGGACCTCGACAACGGCCATGAAGTCTGCGTGCTTCTGTGCGCCAGGTGTTGTTGATACGGTGCATCTCGGTACCTGTACGACACTCATCTCGGTATCTGTATGTCACTCGTACAGGTACCAACATGCGTTGCATCACACTCGTGCATCACACTCGTACAGGTGCCGAGATGCGTTGCATCGACAACACACTGGGTGCACACTTCGTGCATGCCAACATGAAGTTAACAAATTTGTATGCGCCATGTGACGTGACGGTGCATGCGCAGTGCTTTGGCCATTCCCACAACCTACGACACGTGTGATGACTGTCAGGCCGTATCTCGCGCTTGCTCCAGAACCGATCACACCGTCTTCAACTCTGCATAAATGCAAACAATGGCCTGACATACAGTGCTGGCTGTGCCCACTCGAGCGCTGCCTGCGTGTGCAACATGAGCGCCACGTACAGCAGCTCGCCTCCCATCCTCCTTTGGGCAGACGGCCAGCTGCACCGCCATACTGTCCTGCGCATTTGGTGCAAGCTGTGCCAACACCCCATCGCCTGCATTCCCAACCAGGTGGCCACGTTGCACGCTTTTGCTGCGAGAGTCTCCTCATGCCCGAACGTGCACAGCAACCAGGCGTACCCACTTAAAACACATACCTTCACATGCGCACCGTGCCCTGCACGTCCCCGACCACGCGCATGCAGCGACCCCTATCGCGTACAGCACCCACAACAAATGCCACGCCGTAATCCTGGCGCGCGCGCTGCGCGGCCAAGTCGGCGCGCGCCCGGGCCTGGGCAACTCGTGGCCCGCCTACCGTGACTGGTGGGTCTTCGCGGACAGCGCTCAGCTGCTGCCCGTGTACGTGGTACACTTTGTGATGGCGTTGGCGAGTACTAGTGATACGTGAGCGCGCGCGCGGGAGGCACAGGCGCCGTAGTCGCTGCAGTGCGTGCGCGCGCCGCGCTGCCGCAGAACCACGGCGGCGGCGGCAAGCAGCGGTCGTCTGCAGCACGTGCGCTACCTGCCGTGTTTGGATCTGATGCGCAGCCTAGACTTCAAGTCAAAGGTGCACTGAAGGTAGCACTGAAGGTATTGCTTCAAGCCTGTACGATAGGGAGGATGCCGTCTGCTTGCACCAGCTGCTGCCGCCCTTGCGACAGCCGCCACTGGCAGCGCCTCCATTGCTGTCACCGCCGTGATTGATGCTACAACTGCTGCTGAAGATGGCAACTTTCGAGTCTTGTCCATGAGCCCCCGAGGGTGCACCGCCACCGATGTGGCCAGAACGCCAGCCAGCCTGAGACAGAGAAAATCAAGCATGCAGCCTGCCCGCTGCCGCTGGTAGTACTGCCTAGTGACATAGGCCTGCTGAACCCGCCTCAGATCCGTCTGTCTGCCAATTGCCGCTGGTGTGATGACATGAAGGGCGGCAGTGCAGCTCCGATGTCACCACCACGTCTGTCACATCCGCCTGCCGCAAACTTACAGTATACAGCTGGCGGCGTGCCCGGCTGGCCAGGAAGGAGTGTGCGTGCTTTCGTGCTGCTGCCAGTGCCATCAATGAAGATTGCATGTCATCAATTGCAGTGATTGACGCAATGCAGCCGCAAACACTGCGGCACTCAGATGCGGCAACGGTTACAGAGCCTACTGTGTATACATGGGGTGTTGCGTTGAGTTTTCCTCGAGCGTTTGATTTACTGCAGTTCATTCGTGTCCGACCTTAGGGGATACCAATGTCAGATTGGACCTGCAGCAAGCTTGCATGACCCAGCGATGACACGCGTTACGATAGCAAAGTACACTGCACAACTGCGAACTTTACACTGCATCATGTCATGACCAGACTCTCCAGAAAATTTGCTCCAAGTACGCATACTAACTTCCTTGTTGTGCAGTTGTAACAATAACTGACAGGAAGGGACTCTGTTGATTCGTGTCGTCGCCATGCATGATGACAAAAACACCGCTGACATTGTGATGGCGCACTTGCACGTGAGCATCGCTAATGCGGCCGCCACAGCGGCCGCTGCAGTGCGCCGCCATGGCAAGTGGAGCAGCAGCAGCGCCCACCATTATGCCGCCGCCGCCGCCGCTGTCATTGCTAGCGGCAGCTACTTTGTTCGAACTCAGCTTGACCGCTGTGCATCTCGCCCCTCGCTGTCAGGTCTGCTATTGTCTGCCGCCGCCGCTGCGCCGCCGCTGCGCACTCGGAGCACGCCTGCAGTGGGGGCGGCGAACTCGCTGCGCAGCGCTACACACTGTCAGTGACTCAGTGAGCTCTAGTGCGACTTTAAAGTTAGCAATCGCAGCAAGCGATAAAGTGTCCTAGTGCCTTCACGGTCGTTGAAAAATGCATGGTGAGCGTGCCACCAACAGCCTGAGCTCGAGGTGAAGTGGTTGCATCTGTGAGTTCAACCGCTCAGCGATGACGCGCCACGGTTCATTCTCACCCTTTCCAAAGTTTCCAAGGCTCTGAAGAAGGACTGGACTGGACAGTAACTACACAGTGTGGATTGGACATACACTCAGCCGCGGCGCAGTGAGGTTTGTGTCCATGAAGCACGAGGCGCAAAGTTATTTCCGCAACAACTTTTTTGACCTTGTATGTCTCGAATGAAGCGCTCGTGCTGGACGGCGGTGTAGTGATCGATATGGCTGTCATGCCTTGCGATCATCACAGCCCATGTGATCATCACAGCCATGAGTTGCAGTACATAAAGTTGTCTCAACATTTCACCACTGAATCACCAGGTACTTCAGAATTAATGACATAAGCAGTGCGACGCACGCGGGACTAATGCTCTTTGTGATTTAAGTGCAGCACACACCGTGCTGAGTTTCGGCTGCTGCTGCGAGAATGCCGCACAGCAGGTGCAAAGGCAAAGGCGCTTACGCAATGACTTCGATGCGCAGCACTCGAGGAACCTGAGTCGAGGAACCTGATATTAGCGGTGCACACAGTTGATCATTCTAGCTTGCGGTACAGTGAATGCTGCGGTGTATCTCCTCAAACATGATGGCGTGTGACACAACCCAGCGCTGAGATCCTCTTCGCGCATGCTGCTTAGCCAACCCGCCGCGCTCCATGAACTGCGGTGCCGCGCTATGGGCACTTCGCGTTGCAATGACGCAGCCTGCCCTAGGCGCATGACATACATGCACACTTTGAGGTATACCATGCTGGCATATGCCAATCATGGGCGGCGGATGCTACTTTGTGGAACGAAGCAGCGAACTGATGTGACTGCGGGAAAACATGCAATGCGGCGACAGTGGAGATCGCCCTATGAACTTGAACGCGAAGGAGCTCGCGCACTGCTCCGCATGGCGGCCCGCCTCATCTGCCCCCTCAAGGCGCCACCCCTGCTATTGCGCTCCTCCGCGTCAGTGTAGACCAGTTGACGGCGCCGCCATGCGCGACAGCTCTGGGCGATGCTCTCATTATCTTCCGCGATCGCGCAAGCGTCGTCCCGGGACTCCCGTCAGAGCGGGCGCTCCCTCTGGCGCCTTCGCCGCGCAAGCCGCGCGCACGCGAAAGCGTCGGCCACCTCCGACGCGAGCGCGCGGCAAACGCCATGCCTCCAACGCATGCACACGCACCGCACAAGCAGCCCCGCCGCACTCGACGCCTCTCCCAATGCAGCCAACCTGACCCCCCCCCCCCCCCCTGCGCGCCTCCCCGGCCCCCCGTGCCGCCTTTGCAGATTGCGCAATCGACGGACGCCACGCTAGCTGTCAATGCCGACGTGTCTGTGACCGCGCCGAAGCTCGTCCACCTGCGGAACATTCTTGACGACGACACTGCGACGCTCGCACGGGCTGCAGCCTCAGCGCTATGGCCATGAAGCTCAAGAAGCCTGCAGCCGCCGCTGCTACCGCATCTGCCGCTGCGCCCGCGCCCACGACCGCACACGCGGCAACCGCGGCCGCCCCTGCTGCTGCGGCGACGACGCCTGCCCCCGCCGCCGCGCCTGCGCAGCCCGCTCCGCCGGCGCCCGCGGCGTTAGAGCCGAGCGCTGAGGCCATCGCGCAGGTGAGCGCTGCCGCAGTAATGATGCGCCGACACACCACCATCATCGGCAGCCTCGTAGCAGTGCGGCGGCCTACATCACCCCATGGCACGAGTGAGCGCTGCCGCAGCAGTAATGCGCCAACACCCCACCAACATCGGCAGCCGCTTCGCAGCGCGGCGGACTGACTCCCTGGCGCAGACGCTGCAGCGTCCACGTGCGCGCGTTGCTGCACGCGCGCAGCAAGCCGTCGTATGGATTGATTGCCCCGCGGCGCAGCGCCGACGCAGCGTGTGCCCAGACGAGCGCTGCTGCACTGGCTGAGCATCGGCGCCTCAGCGTCTCGGCGTCCGCGCTGCCGCCGCTGCGCGTGCCCTGTAAGCACCAGTCTCAGGCAGCAGTTTCAAGCGCGACGATGCCACAGCGTGTGCGCTGCAAGTAGCAGTCTCAGGCGGCATTTTCAAACACGGCAGGCGGCCGCCGCCGGCGCGTTGCGCGCCCGCTGCGGCAGGGGTTGCGAAGAGCGGCGCAGCTCCACTTTGCCGCCGGATGTGCGTGCGCATGCGGTGACTCCCTGCCGCGAGGTCTGGTGTAGCCGCTGCTTTGATAGTTGTTGAACTCCTGTGCAAACGTGCTAAGCTGCAGGCGTGGACGCTATGGCCTGATCTTAAGCCAGCCCTCATGCGCTCCTCGAGTCGTGCAGAGCTGCGCCACCGCACAGGCCCTGCGAGACGCAGCAGCGCAGCGCTCCGTAGCGGCGAGCTCAGACCCTAACCCTACTAAAAGCGGACGCTCACGGCCGCACCTGCAGACCTGCACAAAGCAGGTAACACATCAATGCTGTCCCCTGCCCCCCCCCCCGCCCCCTCTCCCCGCGCACGCCGCCACCGCCGCTGCCCACAACAGTTGATGGACATGGGGTTAACAGAAAAGATGGCGCGCGCCGCGCTGCTCGCAACGCAGGGCAACGCTGACATCGCCGCCAAGTTTCTCATGAGCGGCATCCCGCAGGGCCTTGCGATGCCACCTGCGGCGGCCGCAGCGGCAACACTGGCGGCGGCGACGGCAGCAACAGCAGCACCGGCGGCGGTGGCGGCTGCGGCGGGCCGCGGCGGTGGCAAGCTGGCACGGCTGCGACAACACCTGCGCTTCCATGCGCTGCGGCGGCCTGCGCCAAGGTCGCCGAGGGCGCTACATCGCATCGGCCAGCAGGTGCGCACGGGAGGCGGGGGGGGGGCGATTGGTTAGGGGTAGCTCGGCAGTAGGTTTGCTGACCTGCTTCGGTCTGATGGCGTACAGCTCGTCACCGCCAGAGATGATCAACAACCAAGGGATCCAAGCAGGCACGAGACTTGCGGCTAGCGCATGTGTCGCTACAAGTAAGTGATCATTGAGAATCAGAAAGGCAAACACACGAATAGCTGTCGGTGCCCGACAGCACCTACCTCAACATGAGCTGAGCTGTGTGCTGTCAGGGTTGACATAAGGGCTGGGGTCGGCGTTAAGGCAGGCGACAGGATGGCGTCAGTGACCACGCGCTCGGCGCGCCTGACCGTGTGTTCTCTCGTCCGTCGCCGCGCAGCACGGCGGCCTCTCCGCTGCAAGCTCAGCAATGTCCAACCATGCTGTGCATACAGGGGGGGGGGGTCGCGTCCGCCGTACCGGCGCGTGCTTCAGACGATCTAAGAAGACATGTCGGTTCTGAAATCATGCAATTCAGGGATCAACGCGCCGGCAGACGACTTTGTTGATTGACGGCTGCACGGCTTGTCTCACTCTGTCCTGGTATTGCCTGCGACCCTCCCCCCCCCCGCCCCTCTGTGCATGCGTCAAGCACTGCAGACGCCTGTTCCGCAACAGGCAGCGAAGCAGCCAGAGCCGATGGGACAGCCCCTCGGGGGCGCTGCTCCCAGAGGGGGTGTCACTCGGGCAGAACCTGGTGACTTGAAGGTGAAGTTGAATGCAAACCTTGAAGATCCACAGTCTAAGGGTGGCCAAATTGTAGCTTGAGCTGAGTTCAAGCACACTGGGTCACATTAACTGCTCGCTGGGTCTGAGCGTACGCAGCGTACCATAACAGGTGAGCCCTTCCCATGCGGTTTTGTAGTGGACTCATGACCATACAACTTCCACACTGTCGAGGGGGGGCGCTGTGCAACTATAAATAAAAGTGAGGTGGTTTGGTGCAACTTGATAGCCACGCCTGCAGCACCCAACCGCTGCGCATCACCACCAGCTGCTGCCAGGCACACTGAGCTGTATTGCAGTGCCACCCGCATGGATGTTTTACGTTGACGTTGTGAGAGGGGAGCCCTGGAAACTGAAGGTATGGCGGTCCTCACGCTGAATGATATGCCACCGCTTTGAGCGTACGAGCCACGCGCATTCTTTGGCAGCATGTGCACGCCACTGGTTGCAGGGAGGGAGGCGGGACTTCCTGAGGGCACCATCACTGTAACTTTAACTTCACAATGATGTATTGCATGCCGCTTTCACCGAGAGCCGTGCACTGCTGCTGCATCCGCTGACGCTGACAGACGGTTGGACAGACGTCCCCGAATCGGGTGACGCCGCTACTTGCGCACGAGAGGGTGGCAGGCAAAGAAGCGGAGCGAGACCAAGGCCTAGTGCTTACGGGCGCTGAGGTATGTGATCGCCATCCAAATCCATGCCCATGGCTGCCTTCTGCCTTGATGCATCAGTATTTGTGGAGCCAAGCCAGGTTGGCGATTTATTGAAGTGACTGGAGTGTGATGAAGCTCAGCGGAGTTGACATCTGTATGGGGTGCTGGTGGTCAAGCGGTTACGAGGGCAGCTGCGCGAAGGCGCTGTTGTGGACGATTGTGCTACTGCAGCGGCTCGAAAGCGCGCATGCACGGAGTCTCGTGGCAGGCCAGCTTCATCGCTGCAGCAGCAGGGCGGCCTGCGGCTGGGGCCCTGGATGTGTGATGGAACAGGCGCTGTAACTTCAAAAGTGTCGCGCGTGTCCGCTAAGAACACCTTGCGCTCAGAGCACTTATGCGGGCGGGGGCGGAAACCATTCTCTGCACACAACATATCCGGCTGTAGCTTTTCGCTGGTGCTTCGAAGTGTACTTGAAGGTATGCTATTTGACGTTACAAACAGTCGACGTGTGTACCAAGCTACGAGCCGTAACTCTGCGTCCGTGTACCTCGAAGTATGCTCTAGTGGGGCAGTCGAGGTTCAACGGCAACGACGCTGGCGGCACTCTCCCCTCTTATCATGCCCCTTACGATGCGAATGCAGCCGGCGGCAGCGCCTGCGCTGACACCAGCAGCGGCACCGGCACCCGCAGCAGTGAGCGCGGTGGGGCGCGGCGGCACCACGGCAGCAGCGGCGCGGACAGAGAGCATCTCCTGCGGCACGCCGCGCATGGTAGTTGAGACAGCTCAGCGGCGGCCAGCGGCAGCAGCAGCAACAGCAACAGCGGCAGCGGTGGCGGCGGCGGCATGTACAACAGTGAACGCATTGCTGATGCAGCTCCAGCGAGCGTTGGCGATACGGCGCGTGACAGCTGCCGCTGCAGCAGTGGCATCAGCTGCACTGGTGTCGCTGGCGGCAGCGGCGCTGGCGGCAGTGGCAGCGGTCGCAGCGGCGGTACCGGCAGTGAGTCTCCCAGCAGCTCTGCCGCAGGTGGCGGCGAGCGCCGGCACGGCTGCGGCGACGCCAACGCGAGTGGCTCTGCAAGGGAAGGGACCGACCACCACGGGGACCGGAGCAGGCAAGTGGTCTCCCTGCTTGTGCTTGTGTACCTACGGTTTCACAGTTTGTTTTCATGGCCCGTGTATACTGTAACGCATGGCAGGTAAGGTATGGGTAGGTATGTATGGTCCTGGCTGCACACTTTCATTTCACGTTTCGGCATCCGTCCAGCAGCCGGCGTGGCTGTTGTCAGGGCGTGATGCGTTGCTGCCGCCGCCGCCGCAGTGAAGCCTCGTGCCGCTGCAACTCTAATGACGTCATGGCATTTTCTGAGGACCACGGGCCCGCAGGCTGCGCGATTCCGATGGTATCCGCGGCACCACGCCCCTTCGGTGTGAACACCGCAGCGGAAGGCGTGTCAAAGTGCAGCAAGTTGAACACCCGCTGCAGCTCAGATTCGAACACACGCTCCTTCGCCGCGGCAGGCGCTGGCGCTGCGGCAACGACACCCGGCGCTGCCGCGGCACCGACGCCAGGCGCTGCGGCGGCAGCGACACCGGGCGCTGCGGCGGCAGCGGCGCCAAGCGCTGCGGCGGCAGCGCCGACGCCGCTCGTGAGCAGCGCGCCGCAGAGCCCACTGGGGACGCAGTCCGCGGCGCCCGCTGCGGCGGCGCAGGCGCGGTTCCTGATGAACGCCGATGTGATTGAGTTGCTGGCCAAGAGACACGCGGAGCAGCGCGCTGCGCAGACGGTCAATCAGTCGGCGGCGCCTGGTCCCGCCGGCAGCAGCGCGGCGGTGGCGGCGCCAGAGCCAGCTGCGGCGCTAGCGGTGGTGGCGGCGGCAGCAGGTGCCGCAAAGAAGGCAGCTGCCGCAGCGGCGCCGGACGGCCCCGGCGTATGGGAGTGGGACACGGGCGGCGGCGCGTTTGAGGCGTACGACGCCAGGACGAGCGCGTTCCTCGACGCGGCGCTGGCGCTGGGCGAGACGCGCGTCGTCTTCAGCCACCGCGGCGCGCGGCGCGTCGCGGACCTCGCGCTGCTCGTGCAGCGCGCGGACGACGGCGGCAGCGGCGGCAGCGGCGGCGACGCGCAAGCGCTGCGGCGCGTGCGCTGCGCCAGCGCCGGCGACGGCGACGGCCAGGTACACGCTCCCCCACTGCCGCTGAGTTATGTGAGAGAGTGCGCTGTTGCCGGCGTATGTGCGTGTTGTGGAGACGCAGCGCTGCGGCGATGGGCGATGCATTCAGCGACGCGTGCAGCACTCCGCAGCTTGAGCGCTCATCACCCGTCAGCTCCAGCCATGGCCATCATGACATTGCCCTCCAAACAGACAAGCACTGCGGCAACCACCGCATCGTCCCCGCTTTCGCGGCGTGCTTGTGATTGGCGATAGAAGTCGGCTCATCGCGCCGAATCTGCTTCTGAGCACTGCTGCCTTGTGGTGAACACAATACCAGGTAGCTACTACGCAGCACACTCTCAATTCCAGGCACCATTCTTGTATTATCAGAGGTCATCTAACCGTTTGTCGCTTTTCCAACCTTGGGTTCGCAGCTGCAGCGGCGCTTTCTGCGGAATGGCGCGGTCTCCGCCAGCAACGGTCCAGGCCTAAACGAGTCGGTAAGTTTGGCCCACACTCTCCTTGCAGAGAACAAGCCCTCGAGCATACTGGTTCTCATGTCCTGAGCAGGTTTGCCACACATGCAGCTGCAGTGGGCGTACCCGGCAGTGTGAGCTGCAGCGTACTAGCGCATCCGCACCCACCTGTGGAGGATATCGACCTCCGCAAAAACGCTCTCACGATTGGATGCGCCATCCGGAACACGGTGTTGAGCCCCACATCCCCTGCCGTGCGCTGCGCTGCCGGCGCCACGCAGCTGGTGCACCCCGCAACTTCAGCTGCAGCTCACCAGCGCATCCGTACGCGCCTTTGCCTGTCATTGCTTGCTACGCGAATTCCCTTGCGATTGAACGCGCAAGTGAGACAAGCTGTTCTTGTCCACACACCCTGTACTGCGCTGCGCCGCCACCACTGCTGCCGCCGCCACTGCTGCTACCGCCGCTGCCGCCGCTGCGCATCTGAATTGGCGCATGCTGCATGTCTACAAGCAGCGTTGAACTCGTGCCCCCTGTGCTATGCTGTGCTGCCGCTGCCGCCACCGTGCAGCTGAGAAGGCATGCGCTTTCACTCTTCAGACTGCTCATCTTGGATTCCATGTGCACCATTGCTGCACCTCTTCCAAAGTGAGACTGAACCGCAAGCAAGCTTCCCCCTCACACTGCCAACAACACCCCACCACCAAAGCGCCATGTACTTGCGCAACACGTCATTGAACTCCACAACCCCCCCTCTCTTTACGCTGCGCTGCACTGCCGCCGCTGCTGCTGCCTCTGCCGCCGCCGCTGCGCAGCTGCGGTGGCGCGCATGCCGCATGGAGGTCGCCGCCGACGGCTGCCGCGCAGCCATGTACTCGCTGAGAGCGCAGGCCGTTGCGGACGCATCCGTCACGTGCGACTTGCACCACTTCAACATGGCCTGCGCGCAGTTCTGCCGCCTCCTGGACGTGCCGATGAAGCACGTCGTGCGGGTGCGTAACCGACTTCGGCGGCGGTTTCGCCTCCGGACATGCTTTGCCTGGATGCAAGGTGCCTGACGTACTCGCAGTGCGGCGGAAACTCTGCGTGCTTTGAACCTCACCCGAGACCTTCAAGTACTGCAAGGAATGTCAGCTGGCCTTTGGCAGCAACGGCTCATTGCGCACCCTTCGCACGGCACACATGCAAGTCGGCGTCTACGAGAGCGAGGCTGTCTGCCAGCGACATGACTTTGCATGGGTGTGATCTGCACAGTTGAAGTTTGCTTTGAGAGTACCACTGGCGGCGCGTCGCGCGTTCTGGTGGCGCCGGCCGCTACGCATGCGGCTTGACCGATGCGACCATTTTAGTGATTACGCCTTCTGCACCAGTTGACCGGCGCTCACTCAGTCCCCATCCGCATCTCTTTCCTGCCGAGCATGCAGGTGGACGTGTACGAGAGCGAGACCACGCGCCAGCGCTACGCGGCCGCGCGCGAGAGCCTGGCCTTTGACGGCATTGACACCACCGAGTCGTGGGTGTTCCACGGCACGGCGCACGAGAACGTGCCCAAGATCATGTGCGCGGGGTTCCGCGTTGGCGGCGTGGGGGAGGGCGGCGTGGCCATCAAGCACGGCGCCACTTTTGGCACGGGCGTGTACGCCGCCACCGGCCCAGGTAATCGTGGCACACTTGTGACAGTTGATGTCTGTTTCTGTTTGGCTTCAGAGTCGCGATGCCGCCGCGCAACTTCTCGGGCTGTGCCCATCGCCCCGACTTCCCTGCTGCACCTCAGCCCTGTCGTCAGGTGTGAGGGTCAGCTCCGTGCCCACTGTGCCTGTTAAATTTGTGTGCTTTTCACGCCTCATGTTAATCAGGCGAGCTGCACGCGTGAAACACTCTGTGCACGCGAAATGCTCAGGTTTATGGCGCATGTGATGGCCACCGGGCTGTCTAGCGCGCGTGTGCCCCGAGTTGATCGCATTGGCTCAGCGAAGCGACAGCTTGAGATATGATAATAACATACGCCCAGACGTGCGCTGCAGCCATGCGCAGCCAGCGCACTGCGCGCGTGGCTGCCCGCCTCGTAACGCATGCAACGCTCATCCTTCACAGGGCGAACAGCACCGTGCTTTCCTGCGCAGTCATGTGCTGCGCACACACTCATCGTACTCATGCACATGCCGGTGCACAAACAGCACTTCTCAATGCACCACGCGCGCAGGCAGCGCATCAGAGCGCATGCAGAGTGCCCGTTCATTTGCAGCTGGCCGCACACCAATGCGCTCCCTGCCAATTGCACCTTTTCTTTGGTGCTACATCAGAATGCAAGCTGCCGCGCTGCTGCCCTGCCTCCGAGCGTAGACCGCAGTCGGACGCTTGTGCACCCTTTCCCGCATCGCCAACCGCGCGTGCGCAGCGCCTCTCCGCGCAAAGCGCGAAACTCTCGGCGCTACCCACACGCACAGCCACCGCCGCATACCCCGTACCCTCATACCCATACATATCTCCCGTGGTTTGCACTGTCCCCAACCGCGCAGCGACGCCCATCGCCTACAGCGCGTGCACAGGCGGCCGCGCCGTGATCCTCGCGCGCGCGCTGCGCGGCTGCGTCGGCGCGCGCCCCGGCGACGGCAACTCGTGGCCCGCGCGACGCGACTGGTGGGTCTTCGCGGACAGCGCTCAGCTCCTGCCTGTCTACGTCGTGCACTTTGTGACGGCGACCAAGGGCGCGTGAGCGACCGCACGAGGAGGCATTGCTGCCGCGGCAGCACGCTCGGGCGACGCACGGCGGATGCGCAGCAGCAGCAAGGCGACGGCGGCGGCGGTGGCGGCGGCGGCGGACGCGCAGCAGCAGCGCATCAGAAGCGGAGGCGGCGGCGGCGGCAATCGTCTGCCAGCAAGCGCTCTTTGTGACGCGTATGAGTCTGGGAAGCTGCCGGCAGGGACTTCAAAGCTGAAGTCTCACTCGAAGATTTTCTGTTCTGGAGCCTTGACAAAAGAAGGCACAGCTGCTTGCTGCTTCTGGCAGCCACCGCTGCTGCTGCTGCTGCCGCCACTGCCGCCGCCGCCGTTGTTGCAATTACTGCTGAAGATAGCAACGTCGTCTTCTCCGTGAGCAGCGGGCGCACAGCCACCGCCGTGGCCAGCCTGAGACGTGTGCTGTCTAGAGGGCATTCAAGCGTGTGGCCTGCCCGCTGCCGCTGGTACTGCCTAGTGACATACGCCCTATCAGAGCCGCCTGTCACTCAGTTGCAGCTCTTGCACCAACATGCAGGGCGACAGGCAGCAGGCAGTGCACCTCTGATATCACCACCAGGCCTGTCACATGCGCCTGCCGCCGCCACTGCCGCCTCCGTCATTGGCGGCGCCGTGTGACAGCACCTCGGCTCAAACTCAGTGGCTGAGCACGACGCCGCTGCGGACCTCGCCCTCGCGCTGTTGTGCGCGCAGATGTTGTCGGTGCAACGCATCTCGGTACCTGTGCGACACGAGATGCATTGTATCGACAACACCTGGGCGCACACTGTACAGAGTGAAGGTCTGTTGTTGTCGGCCGCCGCTGCTACCGGCGCCGCCGCCGCCGCGCGCTTGCTCGGAGCACTGCTGCGCAAGCACCTGCAGTAGTGGGCGCCGCATCTCGCCGCGCAGTCAATGCTGCCGCAAGCTACGCAGACGCACACATGCAGGCAGGCAGCGCGCTGGCGCGAGGTGGCGCGCCGAAGCGGTGCCGCCGATGCTGCCGCGCTGCTGAGCGCTAGCGCAAAATTGAAGTTGTGATGCGTGATCGGCGGCACAACTTCAGAGCTGTGATGCGATGACGGCACGCGAGGGTGTGCTTTGGAGCTCGCAAAGTGCCTCCTGGACCAGTTGACATGGTCTTTCAACCGTTGCGCCGTGCCACATTGGGTCAGGTGCCGTGGGGTTACTTTGCACACCCGGTCAACGCACAGCACAGCATGTTTCCCAGTAACCGTGGGTGATGGTGCGCCCAGTGCGTGCATTGCAACACATCTCGGTGCCTGTGTGACATTGACGACCCTTGGGCGCACATATGGTCATCTCACTACTTGTGGTACATAGACACAAAGACACATGTAGATGCCGGTTTCAAGTTCATGAACATGCACCAGCTGGTTCGCGCCCTGAGCAAGAATTAATACAGAGTACGTTGACATGCTATGCGGCGCTTTGGCACTAACGGAGTAGAGGCGCGCTGCACCTTCGCATGCGTGTGTGCCGCAGCTGGCCACAATCAAGAATAAGCGCTGGCCGCTGTTGAGCATTGCTGCGCCTGCAGCAATGCCGTACCCATCTACACCAGACTGAATGTGCAAGGGACATCTATTTCAGAAAACAATGCTTTGAAAAGGCCTTGCAACCGCTGCTGACCGTCCCTGTGCGATTGTGTACACTTTTATAATCGAAAATGGTCAGATGCTGAGCACTGTAACATTGTTGCTACTCTTGCGGTTTTGCTTGCATGCATCATCAGTTTTGCCTGCATGCACGTCACCAGAAGATGTGCATTGTGCTGCAGCGATGTAACTTGGAAATGTGGTGCTGTTGGCGATTGCACAAGCGCTGAGCCCTTGTGATCTGCAAAGGTACAGTGATGCCATATCGGCAGCACCCGTCCTGAGGCCTGGGAAGCTGCCTCCAGGCCAAGTCCGTGGCGACGACATACCTCCACTTTACAACAATGTCAAGGCGCACTTACCAGAAGCGGAGACGGCATCACCTGTCACAATTGGGTCCGCAATGGTCATCATGTTGTGCAACCCGGTAACGGCCCGAGCTCTCCACAGCAGCTGGAGGCTTCAGGCGAGGCCAGCTGGACATCTGCGCTGGCTTCCTTAGAAATACTCGCCGCTGATGCGGCAGAGTTGTGCTGCCTAATTTTGATGTTGACATGACCACTGCCTTGCGCTTAGGCTCACGCAAGGCGCGGATGTTGAGGTTGAAGTAACAAAGGAGGCAGAGTGGGACCGTATAAAGCTGCCTCTTGCTTACGCTCATGAACACGTTGCCTGCTGCATGCATGCTGCGTACAAAACACTCATTGACGGCATGCTTTTAAGCCGGAGACATCTGCAATCTGTCACTTGCCAATGCTCACACCGCCCATGACATGTCGAGTATTGACTTGAGCGCATATCCGCAACATGTCGTAGTCCAGGCAAGCAACGATGGCGACAGTCGAAGGCGTGCGTATAACGTGAGACGTGTCGCTACGCTGCTGATGCATGCACAGATGATGATTGCCGCCAGATGGCGACGGAAAAGCAGGCGACTGCTGATACCAAACCCAGTTCAACGCCTAACAAGACAGCACGTACAGCTCTGCAGCGAGACAGTAGCACGCTAACCACATAGCACCACTGAGTACCATGCAAACTGCCACTCCAGCACCGATGGTTTTCTGACGTTCATTCTGTTTTTTTGCACAGCACTGTAACGCACATGCCCCCCCCCCCTCTTTCCATGATGCTTCCTCTCCGCTGCTACCTTACCGGAGGGTTGTCGCCGTAAGCCGGCACTGTGAGCCTCCGCAAAGTGCAGACCTCATTCCCCCCCCCCCCCTCTATATACACTGGATACACACCACCGCCCCTGTTGCCCGAAAACGCCAGCTTGTAACTACAAGCCACCCCTGTCCCGCCTGCAGCCATCGGTGTCGCTATACTGCTACCCTGTTGTTGCGCTGTTCGCGTCAGCTTTCTTTTGCACAGTGTGTTTTTCTTTTCTTGCCCTGTTCGCCCGCCAATCGCCCACCCCCCCCAGCTGCATATATCCCCTGTCGCCAGCCCTCAGAACCAGTCCTCCACGCGGGGCGCCTGCGGCGCCGCTGCAGGCGCATACGCTCCTCCCTGCGCCTTCACAGCCTCATCGAGGCTGGGGCTGGTCCCGCTCCGTGCGTGGTGCTCGTGGCTGTGCGCCGCCGCGCTGCCGGGAGCGGTGCCGGCAGAGTTGTAGGCTGCTGCCTCCGCCTCCTTGCTGTTGGCGAAAGCGCCGTTGGAGGCGGCGCCCTCCCACCCCGGTGCCGCAGTCGCCGTCTCCGCTGCCTGCTTTCCGCGGCACGCCTCGCAGTGCTCGCAACCGCCTGAGGACGCCCCGCCGCTGTTGAATATGAAGTGGGGTATGAAGCAGCAGTAGACGAAGCCGCCTTGGAGGAGCACCTTGGTGGCCACGCAGGCGAGCCCAGCACCCGTGCCCAGGGCCAGCAGTGCGAGGTCAGGCCTCTCTGCGACGACATCGCATACGGACCTAGCAGCGCCTGCCACGCCGCTCAGGTGCTTGGCTTGGCCGGGAGGGATGAGAGAGCTGACACGGGACTTGAGCCATGACTTAGCGCCTGCGGCTCGGCCCCTGACGTAGCCCCTGAGGGCACGTGCGGCTGTGCGCTCGGCTGGATTGGTTTCAGCAACAGGAGGGCAGTCCAAGTTGGTGGGAACAAAAACCCAAACGCCCTCGTCGGGCTTGGTGGAGTCCTCCGTGTGTGGCGGAGCGCAGGGGAAGGCCTGGGGCACCGTCAGGCTGCCGCCATCGTCCCAGGCAGACGTGCTTGCTTCCATGTCGCTGCCGCCAACGCGGCTACTTGAATGAGATTGCAACAGCGCCAACGAGTACACTCGCGGGGCAGAGTCAAAGTTGTGAGTTGCGAGTCAGTGTTCCTCTTCGTCACTTGTGATGCTATATATATTCTGGTGGCACGTCAATGAAGGTTTCATGAATTGAGAAGGTGTGTAAGTGCAGGCAGTGGGGGACCTCCATTCGTTTTCATGCGGTCCTGCTTCCATCATATGTATCAACACACAGCATGGCTTGTACACAGTGTACCCAGTGAGGACATGAAAAGTCCTGCTTCCATCATCATGTCAGCACACAGCGTGGCTTCTACAGAGTGTGGACGTACAAAAATTTGTCGCAGCGCACAGTACACTACAGTACATGCGAGGTCACCTGTGTGTATGGACAAACCAAAGTGAGTTTGTTGTGGTGTGTCAAGGCCCACCAGCGGGTCTGTCTCGTGCACATGGGCAAGAAAGACAAGAAGCAGAAGCTCATACAAGCAGGCCACATCATCAACACATGTCAGCAGAGACGTACACGTGACAGAGCAAGTTTAAACATCGTTCCAGCCTTCAATATTGATCAATACCCGTCGGATCACACAACGTGAGGGGCTCAAAGCCGCCAAAGGTCGCAACGAGTCACTGTTGTGTGCAGGCAGAGTCCCGACTCACGTTGTAGTGTTCTCGTACAGTACGCTGCTGCCACGTTCAGTCACGCGTACGCGCCAACTTCCGTCGATTCTTCACCCTCATGAAGGTGATCACTGGCAGCTGCTTGTGCCCTGTGAGAGGCACGTGCCTCACAAGAATAATCGCCCTCAAACACACAACAGTCACCACTGGGATACACGGCACCTGAAACCTCTCTTCCCCCCTTCCCCCGCCTCTGAGCGAATTTGGTCAGCAACGCGTATTCACTCCTGCAACATGTGTCGTTTCTGTACGCAATCGGGGTACAGGGGCTGACAGGCGCGCCATTCCCAGGGGTTGTAGGACGAGGGGCCACTTAACCTTGCTGAGGCCCTGGCATGCCGCCCCCTCCCCCCCCCCCCCTCCCCCCCCCTCAACAAGTAACATCTACACACAAACAAATAACGTCAGACGCCCTGCAGCCGCAGCGCGCGCTGAGCTGAACGCAACTGGGCGGACGCTCGTGGGCGGCGCTGAGCAATGATGCGCGGCGCACTGCAGTCTACCGCTGCAGAGCGCGATGTTGCCTCCGCTGCGCATGAAAGCATCCGCAGCTGGCTAGCACTGTAGTTCTGATGGACGCGCCGCCGGCTTGTGCGCTTCGTGCAGAGTGGCGTCGGCAGGCGCGCTGCCTACCACGCGCAGCAGGGGCGCAAGCACAAGTGCATGCATCTATCCCCTCCAGCGCGGCATCGTTGGTACAGTGTTTCTGTGCGCACGCCCGCGCCGCTGCGGCACGCCCTGCCTCCCGCCCCGCAAGGCAAAATGCCGCACCGCTTGCCTGCGCAGCAGCGCCCGCGCCTGCACACAACTCGCAAAGCGCGCAGTAGCGGACGCTCGTCGTCGCCGCCACCACCTCCACCGCTGCTGCGCGCCGCCGCTGCTGCCGCCGCCACCGCAGCCGCTGCTGCTGCCGCGCGTTACGCCATGCGACGCGGCGCCCGCTTCAGCGACAGCGGCGGCGCCTCCGTTCCCTCCGCCCGCGTGCGCGCGCGGTCACGCGCCCGTCGCCGCCGGCACAAAGTGCACGACGTAGACGGGCAGGAGCTGGGCGCTGTCCGCGAAGACCCACCAGTCGAGCTTGGCGGGCCACGAGTCGCCCTCGCCGGGGCACGCGCCGACGCGGCCGCGCAGCGCGCGCGCGAGGATGACGGAGCGACTACCGTTGCGGGCGCTGTATGCGATGGGCGTCGCTGCGGCGAGTGGGTGTGTGAGGCAGCAGGTGTATGAGGTAGATGAGTATAGGTATGTAGGTATGGGTACGCGCGCTGCGCGAGGATCACGGAGCGGCCGCCCTCGCGCGCGCTGTAGGTAATGGGCGTCGCTGCGGCGCGCGCGCAGATGGGGAGGCGCGCAGGGGAAAGTGGGTGCATGAGGTAGATGAGTATGGGTGTAGGTGTATGAGTATGCTGGGTTGCCGTCCTGCGCGCTGTAGGTCACAGGCGCCGCTGCGCGTCTGTAAAACAGCGGTGCCTGAAACGGGGCTGAGGTACAGTAGACCTACTTCTACTGCTGAAGAAGTAAAGTTGAGGCAGTCAGCGCGGCTTGGGACAGTGCGTTGTGACTGCGACCTTCTTGGAGCCGCTGCACCCCAACTTCCACTACGCGACCTCATCAAGTCGATGAGATTTTGTAGTCGTGTAACCGGCTGGCGACCGCGCAAGGGCGCACATGTGTACCAGGTTCACCATGATTACCTGGGCCGGTGGCGGCGTACACGCCATTGCCGTAGGTGGCGCCGTTCTTGATAGCGACGCTCCCCTCCCCCACGCCGCCGACGCGGAACCCCGCGCACATGATCTTGGGAACGTTCTCGCGCGCCGTTCCGTGGAACACCCACGACTCGGTGGTGTCGACGCCGTCGAAGGCCAGGCTCTCGCGCGCGGCCGCGTAGCGCCGGCGCGTGGTCTCGCTCTCGTAGACGTCCACCTGCGTGTGCGCGGCGGCGGGGGGGGGGTGCCGATGGGGGACCGCTTGAGCGTCGATCACCTGGTGTAGAAGTTAACATCAGTGTTGCCATTGCATTGGTCTGGTGCGCAGCAGCCGTGTGTGTAGCGGCTGGCGCCACCAGCATGACATACGCGCAGCAAACTTCAACTTTACAGGTTGGTCTCGCGCAGCAGCGCTGCCAACGCTCGCTCGCGGAGACACCAACCTGCATGCGCAGCAGCGACATGCCACGCACGATGCGGGCCCTTCATGACAGCAGTGCCACCACAATGAGCCACTGTCGGCATGGCCGACTTGGCATGCTTTGAAGGACTTCAAGGTCTCGACGAGGTTCCACAGTACTACAATTCCTTGAGGCACTGCCGCACTGCACGACAGGCAGCGCCGTGCGTGCGTCAAGCGCGAAATCGCCCGAAGGCGAAACCGCCGCCGCCGTCGGTTACGCACCCGCAAGACCTGCTTGATCGGCACGTCCAGGAGGCGGCAAAACTGCGCGCAGGCCATGTTGAAGTGCTTCAGGTCGCGCGTGACGGACGCGTCCGCAACGGCCACCGCGTTCAGCACGTACATAGTTGCGCGGCAGCCGTCGGCAGCGACGTCCTTGCGCGGCGCGCGCCACTTCAGCTGCGCAGCGGCGGCGGCAGGGACAGCGGCGGCGGCGGCAGCGCATTGCAGGACAGGGGATGCACATTTCAGTGGCGTATTGTGCTGTAGGTAGCGCGCGCCGCCTCAGCTGCGCGGTGGCAGCAGCGGCAGCGCGGCGTCACACGGGGGGCGCGGGGTTCAGTTGCTTAATTTACGCACCTACTGTAGACCGCGTCACTTCAGCTCCGCAGCGGCGGCAGCGGCGGCGGCAGCAGTGGCGGCAGCGCAGCACAGGCTAGAGAATGCCAAGTTCAACAGCTTGCTGTGAATAGCACGCGCCACCGCAGCTGCGTGACGTCGGCGGCAGTGTTGCTCAACACTCTGCATGCAATGATGCGAGAGGGCCGTGCAGCCGCGGCAGGGGGGGGGGGGGGGGGGGGTCCGTGGTTCTGCGCCGCTGCGTCTGCAAGGTCAAATATGGGAAGCGCCAAAGGATCCAAATGATCTTGGCCAAGCCGCCGCGTCACTCCACAGGCGTCACCTGCACTGGCATCAGTGCACACTCTCACAGCATCCAGCGGCAGTGGGGGTGGCGCGTACCTGCCCGTCCACGTCGCCGGCGCCGGCGCAACGCACGCGCCGCAGCGCTTGCGCGCCGCCGCCGCCGCCCGCGCCGCCACCGCCACCGCCGCCGCCGCCGCCCCCGCCGCCGCCGCCCCCGCCGCCGCCGCCGCCACCGCCGCCGCCGCCCGCGCCGCCGCCGTCGTTGTCAGCTCGTTGCACCAGCAGCGCGAGGTCGGCGACGCGGCGCGCGCCGCGGTGGCTGAAGACGACGCGCGTCTCGCCCAGCGCCAGCGCCGCATCGAGGAACGCGCTCGTCTTGGCGTCGTACGCCTCAAACGCGCCGCCGCCCGTGTCCCACTCCCAGATGCCGGGGCCCTCCGGCGCCGCCGCGGCAGCTGCCTCCGACGCGGCGCCCGCTGCCGTCGGCGCTGCTGCTGCCACTGCTGCCGCCGACGGCGCTGGCGCAGGCGCTGCCGCCCGCGATGGCACTGCCGCCGCCGCCACCGCGCCGGCGCCTGCCGCAAGCGGCGCCGCCGTCTGACCGCGACCTTTCTTTGTGCGTTCGCTACTGAACATGGCCCTCAGCTTGGCCTGTAATGCCGCCTCCCTCTCCGCGGACGCTTGCGCCGCCGCGGCGGGCGCTGCGGACGACGTTCCCGGCGCGCTGCTCGACGCGCTCTTCGCAAGCGGCGCCACCGGGGCTGCCGCTGCCGCCGTGGCGCCAAGTGCCGCCGCCGCTGCGCCGGTACCTGCTGCTGCGTGCGAGCGCGTGTGCATTGCGCGTGAGCTGCAGGAGGCATCGACGGCTGACCGTTCAGCGCTGCGCGGCATGGCGCGCTGCTGCTGCTGCGCACTGGGAATGACATGACAGGCGCCGGATGACTGATAATGAGACAACATTACGTGGTGTTGGGCAAGAACAAAGCTGTCAGGCAGTTGAGGTGAGGGGAGGAGGGGGGGGGCAATTCGGCACTACCTGACAGAGACATGACGCACATACCGTATCAGCAGTGGGTGCGCACGAGTGTCCACGGGTGTTGCTGGAGGGTCGGTCGTGCTGGAGCGGTTATCGTGCGAGAGCCCATTGTGCCCGGAGAAAATTACGAAGGTATCAGTGATGCAGTGGCGCATGTGCGGCCAGGCACCTACCCCCCCACACTCTACCAGCCACCCATCAAAGCACACGCACGGGCTCCGAGCACCAGCATCACGGTCTTGAATACTTGAAGTACATGCATATGCAAGCCTCCAGCGCCTGCAGCAAAATCACTCACCTGCTGCCGCGCCCTTGTGAGCCGGCCTCTTTCCTGTCAAAATCACGCGTCCCGCTGCCGCAGCGCCAGAGCCGGTGGTCACTGCTCCCTGCTGCAGAGCTGCTGCCGTCGCTGGCGTCGCCGCCGGCGCCGCTGCTGCCGCTGCCGCTGCAGCCGCTGCTGTTACTGCTGCTGCCACCAGAGCTGCTTCTGGCATCGCCGCGGCCGCTGCTGCCGCAGCAGCAGCTGTCGCCTGGTCCGCTGCCGCCCTGCGCGCCGCTGACTCTTGGTTAAACTGCCTCAGCATAGCGTCCACCGTCGCGACGTGCGCTAACCCTGCTGGTGGCTGCGCCATCATGACTGGCTGCCGCCCCTACGAAATGCGCGCCGATTGCGCTGATATTGCTGTCGTCCGTGCCATCAATACGCGCCGCTGCTCCTGTGTGCGCATATGCGCTGCGTGCGCTAGCTCCGCTGCTTTTCGTATATCCAATACAAGCTGTCGCTCCTGTAACATGCGTGTATTCTCTGCGTGCGCTAGCCCTGCTGTCGTTTGCATTGGCAATGCACGCTCCTGCTCCTGCTTCATGCGCATGCGCTCGTCCGACGTGTTGGGCTTGCCGTTGGACAAAGTCGCAGTCTGCGCCGCCGCCGCCGCTGCGTCGCTGCTGCTCGCCTGCCCAACGTCAACAGCCGCTGCAGGCTCTGCCGTCGCATCCGCTACCCCTTGCTGCGACTGCTGCGAGCCGAAGGTGAAGATCCCCGCCGGCGCCGGCGGTGCCGCTGCGCCGTGGCTGCTCGCCACAGGGGCTGCTGTTGCATCTGCTACCCCTTGCTGCCAGTGCTGCATGCCGAAAGCGAAGATCCCCGCCGGCGCTGGCGCTGGCGCCGCCGCCGCTGCGCCGTTGCTGCTCGTCTGCCCAACGTCAACAGCCGCCGCAGGCTCTGCCGTCGCACCCGCTACCCCTTGCTGCCGCTGCTGCGTGCCGAAGGCGAAGGGCCCCGCCTGCGCCGCCGCCGCTGCAGCATTGCTGTCTGTCTGCCTGCAGCCCCACGAGCCGACGGCCGACGCAGGTGCTGCCAACTCCGGCGCTGCTACGTGGCATTGGCTGGGTGGCGGCGGTGCGCTGATCGGCGCGCGCTGCGGCGCGGCGGCGGCGCAGCCGCTGCTGCCTGCGGCAGCGCCGCTGCTGCGCAGCGCAGCGACCTGCGTGCGGCGCCCTTGCAGCTGCTGCAGCTGCGCAGCCGGTTTCGCGCGAGGAGCGCGGCCGGCGCCGCGCGCCGCGACCACCACCGCCCGTCCGCGCCAGATCAGCCGCGGCTGTGCAGCGGCCGCCGCCATGTACGCGCGCTGCGCCGCCGCCGCCGCCGAGGCGAAGGAGGAGCACGGCAGCCTCAGCCGCCGCGCGCGCTCCACCGCCGCCGCCGCGGTCGCGCGCGGCACGCCGCCGCCGCAGCGCCGCCGCTGCGTCGTCACCACCACGCGGCGCGGAGCGCCGCCCTGCAGCGCAGCAGCAGCAGCAGCGGCGGCAGCAGCGCGCACAGCCTTCAGTCGCACAACGCGCCGCTGCGCGCCGGCAGCGCCCAGTGTGCGTACGAGCGCACGCCGCGGGCGCGCCGCCGGCGCCGGTGCTGCGAACACGAACCACGGCTGCCCCGGCAGCGCCGCCGCCGCCGCCGCCGCAGCGCCGTCGTTAAACACCAGCGGCGGCGGCTGCTGGCGCGGCGGCAGCGGCGGCAGTGCGTCGCGCGGCGGTGGCGCGGCGCGCTGAAAGCGCCCCGTCGCCGGGTCGAAGAAGCAGCGCAGAGTCAGCGGCTCGCTCAGCGGCGCGAGCGCGGCGCGCGCGGCAGCGCTCCACGCGTCGCGGAAGACGCGCGCGACGTCGGCGTCGTCGCGCGCGCCAGCGAGGAAGACGGCGCCGCGCGCTGCGGCGCTGTCCGGGAAGAGCGCTGCCATGGGGGAAGGGGGGCGCTGCGGCCGGTAGAGCCACTGCGCGAGGTGCGATGATGGCGATGGGGGTTCGGGGGGGGGGGGGGGGCAGGTGATGTGAGGAGGCGGTGATTGTTGGCTTTACAAAGAGCTGGATGGCATGAGCATTGGCACAGTACGTGCAGAGGTGATGGCGGCGCGGGCGAGCGCTGCAGGCGGCACATGCAGACGGCCTAATGCGTGCTTGACATGGGCATGCGCTTCTAACGGTTGCCGGTCGACACCCGACACACCTCGACCGCACCTACTGGCTATGCGTACTAGCACGCTCGTGTGACTAGTAGACCACACTGCGAATGGATGTACCCATTACCAAGAGGATATCCCAGCTAGCACCTGCACGAGACCGAGGTGCCAAGCAATACTTGTTCAGCCCCGTATACGTTAGTGCGGCGTTGTTGGCTCACCGCGCGCTGCGACGAGCCCGGGCGCTCGCTGGGGGCGCACACCACAAACCCCCTGCTCCCGCCCCCTGACAGCAGCGCCACCATCTCCTGCAGCGTCGCCACCTGCCCCGTGCGCTTGCAGCGCAGCGCCACGAAGCGGCGCCTCCCATCCGCACCGCCGCTGCCGCCGCCGCCACTGCCGCTGCCGGTTCCGCCAAGCGATGATTCTTCCACCCAATGGCAGTCCGCGCACGCTGCAGTGCTGCCGTCGCTGCGCATGCGAGTGGCGGTGCGGCGACGAAGGGTGAAGGGCAGTGTGGCGCGTGCTGCTCTCGGAAAGAGCTGAAGCGCTGGGTAAGAGTGAGGTGCATCAGGTTGAGCGCTGCCGCAAAGGAGCACCTGCTGATGCGCCCGTCTTGCGCCAAGTCATGACGGTGATGAAACTGACATATGGTCGCAGACCTGATCTGCTGCTGGTGGACGGTTGCATGCATCAGTGCTAGTGCTGTCACGTCGCTGAGTACTGCTGAGCACAGAAGCTTGGCTGATGCGCTGGATCAGTTGAAAGCACTGACGCATGCCCTCAGTGCGCTGATCGCTCAGACGCCTTCCCTACTTGGCTGATGCACTGGCTGATGCACTGGATCTGTTGAGAGCACTGAGCACGCCTGTCACTCACTCGTGCGCTCATGAAAGCGAGTTCTTATGAGCGCCGGCCGACCTTGTCCTCACAGGCGTTGCGATATATTATGTCCTGCAGACCATGTGGCTAAAATAGAGTCATAGTGAAGCTACACATGAAAGGCTTGTAGCTCGATCAGCATGAAGCCAGCGACAGGGCAGCTACTGCCTGCACCTGCTGGGAACTGTCGTCAAAAGAAGTTGAACCACGATCATCCCAGAGGGATCCCACGAGTACCGAGCCTCATCTTCGAGCTTCAGAAAACCCCTTAGGTTTTCTCAATGTATCACGAGCGATTGCGATCACCTAGTACTTGTTGTCAGTCAGCGATGGTTGATCAACTTACCTCATGAAGTGGTTCAGTGAGGGCTGAGGATTGCTTCCGGCAGGGCCGAAGCCGCTGTCGCTGCAGGCTCCGGTGCTAGCACAAGCAGCAGCCATCTGCCCTGGCCAGGAGCACAGGGCAGGCAGGCCTCTGTCGTCTGTTGGTCCATGCAACTTCACCTTTGAAGTAGGGTTCAACCGTCAACCCGCCGCATGAGGGGTAGGATGAGATGTTGATTTTTTGTGTGTCCTCGATACGCTGGAGACATGCCGAGGCTCTACTGTAGTTATCCTTTGTTGTTGCACCAGACATCATGTGGTGCCGAGTAGCTGCCGTGTTCAGCGAAAGTTTCGAGGCAACTCCATCATAGTCATGTCGAAACCAAGCTGTAAGCCGGCTCAGCTCAGCGCACATGAGGTGTGGCTGCTGGCGAAACAGCGGTCTGAGCAGGCTCGGTCTCTGCTGCATTCCGTAGCGCTGTCCCGCGCTTGCAGCGACAGCGAAGCAATAGCGGTAGGCAAGGCTCTGAGAGCTGTTGACGAGCGCTCGCTGGAGGCTTGGCTGCACTGGGTGCGCCAAGGCGGCACTGCCGTTTGCAGTGACATCTGGAGGGAAGCCTGGGATTCATTTCGGCCCAGGACCAATGCCGACCTGACCTTCGGTCCGAACGATCCTGCCCACAACGAAGTAGTGTTCTTGCGGGATGCGGGTAGCGGGAGTGCTGCCAATGAGGCACAGGCGTTGGCGGTGCAGGTGCCTGTGGTGGAGCTTGGAGCAGACGGATTGCCTGCGGTGCAGAGCGAAACAGGGGACGTCGCTGCGGCTCGGACAGTGGCAGCTGCGCTGCGCGAGAGGTGCGTGACGCAGACAGAAGGTGTTTACAGAGTCAGCAAGTACATGAGCGCATCAGATGGTACCACCACTGAGAGCGACCATGACAGCAGCTACAGTATGTGTTCATCTCTGAGTCGCAGCATCATCAGCTGTTGTTGCGAGTCGCGGCCGCAACGCCGTAGCGGTGCCACACCACTGCCGTAGAGCCGCCGCTTGCCGCCGCACTCATCATGACCAAGGATCAGCGTAGGCACGCATGTCAAGGAGTCCGGCATTCAACGGCCCGATGCGTACAGCAGAACATCAATCAACAATATCTCGCTTTAACTCCTGCCTCTGCACCATGCCGCCCGCCCCCCATCGCACCAAATGCTGATGACTGACGTGCAGCGATGTGCTGCGGCTGGGCAAGTGCCGCGTCACCGGCGACGCCGTCGTCGGCAGCGGCGGAGCGCGCGCGCCGCCGCTCTGGCTGCGCGTCGCCGTGGTGTCCGTGCGCGAGGAGTGCGTGGTGCTGGCGCGGCGCTGCGGGGAGTGGGGGGCGCCCCTCGCTGAGTGCGACAGGTACAATTTCAACTTCAACTTTGCTGTGACGTGCAGACGCTCGATGCGTTGGTGGTCAGCGACAGTGCGAAGTAAGGAAGGGCGCACACAACTTCAAGTTCAACACCGGTGCTCAGCGCCATCATGGTCAGCAGTGCAATCCGAGGCGAGCGCACAATGCGGCAGGCCAGGCACACACAGATGGCGCACGGCGACTTGCTAAGCATCACCAGTATCCTTGAGTCAAACACGCCACTCAGTGTCAGTGCGAGCAACATTGGTTTGCGTGTTCTGCGCTACCGGCGCTGCACCAGCGCAGGGAGCAAAACGCAGCTTACGAGCTCCGCAATGTCTGCAGATCGGAGGCTGACAACAGCTTTGCCAGTCCTCGGCGGCTGCCTCGAGCGCTGATGTATTATTTTGCTAGGCGCATGCGCGCAACGCCATGCTGCAGTGTTCAGCACTTTACAGACCCTCGCCTCTGCGTCACCGCAGCTTGCACTGCGTTGCATGTTCATGCCATGTCTGCGTGCCCTGCGCGGAACGCAGCACGCGGTGCCGTGTCGATAGGCCGGTTCATAGCTGCCTGCCATCCTAGTGCCGCACAGCGGCACCTGAATTCTGCTGCTGCCATCTGTACATGGCCCGTGCTGCTTGGGCTCGTGTGAGCCACACTGCGGTAACGTCATCAAAACGCTCCCTCCGCCATAGCCAGCGATCAGAGTCTCGTAGTGCGTGTATGCGCCGCCCAACCCGTCTTGCCAGCATACCCCTCCCTACCCCCCCCCCCCCCTTGCTCCCCAGCCTCTGAGCCTCTGACTGCGACCCCCTTCCGCTCACACCTACCGGCCTGCTTTCTCATCTCCGAAAGCGCGCACGGCGGCCTGCTGGAGGTGCCCCTCGCACGCCTCGCGGGCGCCGTTGTACTGCGCGAGCGCGGCGACTCGCGCTCAGCGGCAGCAGCGCCGCCGCTGCCGCCGCCGGACTTCCGCACCGCCGCCGCCGCCGGCTGCACCGTGGTGGCGTTCGCGCTGCCGCTGCCGTCGGCGGAGTGGGGCCTCGCCTGGCTGCGCGCCGCCGCGGCGGAGGACTGCCGCCTGGGGGGCGCGGACTCGCTGGCGGCTCGCGCGGAGGGGGGCGCGCTGAGCGCTGCTGCGGCGCTGCAGGTGCGGCAGCGCGCCGCGTGCGATGCTGCGCAGCAGCGCGTTTTGCCGCGTCCGCATGCGCACCTCGTTGCATGTACAGTAGCAGCAGCTGGGGGGTCGTCTGCGCAGATCGGGGGCATGCGTGTGCCCCCCACGACGCAAGGGCACACAGGGGGAGGGGGAAGGGGGCATGTTGAGCGCTGCCTCAGCGGGCAGCATGCTGCAATGCACGCCAGAGCGCTTGGTCTATAAGCACTTGGTCCGCCATCGCTGCAACAATGGCGTCATCCAGCTGGAAGGAAGCAGCACTGCTTGCAGTGCTCTTGCGCACATTTCCCGCGCCGTGCAGGTCATGTTGCCCCCCCCCCACCCTCCCTGGTCCCCCCTTCACCCGCACGCCTCCGCCCCTCACCCTCACAGGCAGAGGCGGCGCGCGAGCGGCGGCGCCGCCGCGACCGCGCGCTGCGCGACCGCGCCGACGCACGCGTCCGCGAGGCGCGCGCGCTGCTGCCGCGCCTGTCGCCGGCGCGCGCGCTGCGGCGCGACGCGTGGGCGGCCGTCGGGCGCGCGCTGTTCGCGGCGGAGGGCGGGCGGCGCGGCCGCGGCGCGCTGCGCGCGGAGTGGGCGCGCTGGACGGAGGCAGCGGCGGCGGCGGTGGAGGCAGGGCAGCAATTCTCCGCAGAGGGCCAGCGCGCGGCAGCGGCAGCAGCAGCGCAGCAGCGCGCGGGACTACCTGCGCGGCCGCGCGCGGCGGCGCCCGCGGCACAGCGGCAGCGCTGCGGCGGCGCCGCGGGGGCGGTGGCGGCGGCGGACGACTGCCGCGCGGCGTGGCTGCGGTTCCGGCCGCGCACGTCGCTGGACGCGCCGGCGCTCGTGAACCTGCGCGCGTGGGTGCAGGTGCGGATGGCGCTGAGCGCTGTGCATGTGGTGTATTCGTGTAGTACGATCCATCACGCGCAATGCGCGTGATGCGCAGCACCATCCACTCCGTCGTTTTATCCCTGTACTCTTGCCGCGTGTCAGCGCGTCGAGCGCTGCTGTGTACAATGTGTTTTTGAAGCGCTGCGCTGTGTCGTCGTGCTGCGACGGCGCGTGGAGAGCAGCCGCCGCCCTCGCCCGCGCGCTGCGCCGTGGCGGTCTGGTGCAGGCTCATCCTCAGTTTGCGACACTTTCTCCGACTGCATGCGCGCCAACGCGAGCGACGCCGCCGCCGCCAAGCTCGCAGAGTTTTCCGGCGCGCATTTAAAGGTGCATGGTCACCATACTGCTCTCTATGACCTGCAGGGGGACTCCCGCATTTGATTGTGCACGGTCCTAACCCTAACCCTAACCCTAACCCTCAGCATCAGCATCATACGGCTCTTTTTTTGCCTCACCGCAGGGCGATTCGAACAGGCTTGCCGGCGGCGCGCCGACCGCGACCCTGTCGTCCGCGTTGCGCGGAGATGCCCTGGCGCGAGCCAAGCAGATGGTGAGAGGAGCCCGTTTCGCACGTGTGTGGCGCCGTCATACATGCCTACCCCACACAGGCGACGTGGTTACTTGACTCAGGCGACGTGGTTACTTGACTCAGTTACTTGACTTGGCTACTTGGCGATCAAAGCGTCACCGGCGACGCTCAAAATGCGCCTGCAGCAGCGCGTGCTAGCGGCTGTAGAAGAGTCACGCGTCGTTGCTGCAAACCTCAAGTGTGGCTTACAGCCACTGCTGCGCCTCGGGACTGCACTTTCGGCAACCCTGTCGTCAGTGCCGCCGGGAGATGTAGTGGCGTGGCTAGAGGAGTCGCACGCGCTGCTTCGCGCCTCAAGTGGCTCATGCCACTGCGGCACTTCAGAGAGTTTTCTTTTGGGTCCAGTGCGAGGGCGGTCAGTACTTGTTCAGTACTTCCTCAGCACACGCCGTCTCTTGAGGCCGAAGCTGAAGCTGTAGCAATGCCTTTCATCGAAGCAATGATGCAGCACGTTGAGGCCCTGCACTACAATGTCAGTGTTCCATGTCGAGTTGTGTGAACTGTAGAGCCGCACTTGAAGTCCACTTTGGCAGTTGGTATCCATGTAAGCTGTGTGAACTGTCAGAGCTGCACTTGAAGTGCACTTTGACAGTTGGCGGGGTGTTCTATTTGCTGAACAAAACAAAACCCATGGTCAGAGAACGATGATGACTCCCAATGCGGCCGAAGGCACATTCAGCGCGTGTTTAATCATGCTGGGTTGCTGTTGCTCACGTCATGCCACAAAAGAGTTGCAACGGCAGGCACCAGAGAACGTAACCTCGAGCAGTTGAAGTTTTGACGTCATGCATGAAGATTGCAGAGCGTTGCACGGTGCAGACGAGGCTGCCGCCGCAGTGCTTTGACTGAGCTCCCGCTGCGACGGTTTCGCTCTGCGTAACTGCCGCAATATGAGCCAGAAATCTCTTGCAGGCGCAAGCAAGGCATCAACCCACGCGTGCCCCCCGAACTTTTTGCATACCCCGATGCGCTGTGTGCCTCAGGTGAAAGAGCTTCCTGAGCGGACGCGGACCGTTCTCCAGTTCCTGGAGCCTTCCTCAGAGCCCCTTCAAGTGCCGGCGGTCTCCATGGTGCGGACCCCCCTATCAGGCCCCCCCGCTGGGCCCCCTTCTGGGTTCTTGATGGGAG
Source organism: Tribonema minus (assembly GCA_017506865.1). Lineage (NCBI taxonomy): Eukaryota > Xanthophyceae > Tribonematales > Tribonemataceae > Tribonema > Tribonema minus. Next base: position 605,326 of record JAFCMP010000090.1, on the reverse strand, counting down.
AGGGGCTTTTCCCCCTGCCCCCTGGCAAGGGGATCGGGGGGCTTTTCCCCCTGCCCCCTGGAAAGGGGGACCGACGAGGTCAGAAGGGGCTGACTCTCGTGCCCCGCGATGTAGTGGCGGAGGTTCGCCCCGGAGACTGGCTGCTGGTCACGAGCGGGACGGGGGGTTACAAAGGTACTAACCCTAGTTCCAGGCAAGGGGTACAAACCCTACCCTGAGCACATAGGTTTGGAGGCACGCAAACGATGCCACAAATTTGAAGTTTAAAGGCGTGTATGCCTCAGATTGTTAGCGAAGCAATCGCTGAGAAGAGGGGAGTACAAAGGTGCTAACCCTAACCCCAGACAAAGGCGCAAGCGCCAAGCGTGGTTGAGCACTGGGACTGCGTCAGTTTGCGACAGGGCATTGACTTCTCCAGCATGTCACTGATGGGGGCTTTTCTCGTGCCCTAAACAAGAGCTTGCAAAAAGCAACATATGTCAAAGCCCACAGCACAGGTGCATAAAGTGGAGGCTTGTGAATGAGACCTGCCATAAACTGAAAAGTACATGAGGATTGTAGAAGTTATGCATGTATGCCGCGCGTGTTTGCGCGGCAGCTGCGACTTCACCAGTGTATGGCCCATGTTACCTCTGACATAGCGAACCGCGCAGCTCGCGTCAGTGAGCATTTTCATCATAAGATGCAATGACACAAGCGTGTAGAGGGTACGCCTTTTGTCGTCTGAGTGAATCGTGTGAGTTCATGGACCTTGTCATTCTTGAGGATGTGACCCGCACCCCATTTGGTTAAATGCCGTGATGCAGCATGCTCTCAGGTGGCACGTCAACAAGTGCACATCAGCACGTTGTTCGGTGAGTGTTGCTGTGGACGTTCAGGAAACATACCTAAGAATCAAGCTCCACAATTGCCAAACAGTAGGCTGCCCACGCATGAATGTCCATTTGCCAGATGATCTAGTCTCTCATCCCTTTGAGTGCCAGTCCAGGCAGCACCACCTCATCACCAAGTGTACTGCAGTGCTTTGTTGACACAGTGGAGGCGTACCATGTATTATCAAGGGACCAGCAGCATTTACATGCATGTAGGATTAGGGTGTGCCTGCGGTGTGCGGTTTCGTGGCCCACGCTTGGCCGTGACGCTGAGCGTTGCTGCGTGCCTATTCAGAGTTGAGCGCTGCTGCATCGTGCTCTAAGCTTGACCGCTTCACTTGCGCTGCACACTGCCCCCCCCATCGCTTCTGCCGCGCAATGCGCAGAGCACTGGCACCCATCATTGCCGTGCCGTGCTGTGCGCCGCTGCCCTGCGCTGTGCGGCGCGCGCTGCTGCCTGTCTGATGTTGAGCGCTGCTGCCTCCCTTTACAGCGCGCCGAGCACCGCTGCACGCTTATGTACTGAGCAAAGCGTGGTGCTGTTCACAAAGGTGATGTTATGACCATGTCGTGTAAGGGTGCGAGTGAACCTTCAGAGGTATTCACGACTTGAGTCAAACGAAACATTCATCCCGTTTTCCGCGTCGGTTCCGTTCCGTTTCTAGCATCTGACTGTTTCGCGCTTTTGTACTGAGCGGTCTCGCCATGTACTGTGCTGAGCATTGCTGCCCTGCTGCTCTGGCCCGCGCGCGCCCGCTGCAGGCGTGTGGCGGCAAGTAGTTGGGCTGTCGGTGCTGCAGCCGGCTGTCATGGTCAGGGCGCGTGGCAGCAGGGCGTACGGTGCGCAGGTGAATTCACGGTGGTTTTCATAGAGTATGGCACGCAGGCGAATTCACAATGAATTTCAGCATTGCTGTTCGTGTGCGCATGCGGGTGTCTGACAGCTCACGCCAAGTTCCGGGGTGTGTTGCGCCGCAACAACTTCAGATAAGTTGCCGTACTTGACAGCCATATCCGATCGTTGATGAAGCCTTGACGGGTCGTACAAGGAGGCGCAGCTCTTCCCCGAGGAAATTCCAGCGAGCGATGTTCAAGCGGGTCTGTGAACTCTCGAGCAGGACACCTGGAGGGGGGGGGGGACTCCATTCCCTACATTAATCAAGCATTTTCAGTGTTCTGTAAAGAAGGTTTTTGCGCAAGTCAGCTTCATCTCATACAGTTCCCTCATTGTCGCACACTCGCGCTGGCGCAGAGCGACGGCAGTCCCTGGCAGCTGCCGCGGCGGCGCACGGAGGCAGCGCGTGGCAGCGCCGCCGCCGCCGCTGCCTCTGCCGCCGCCACCGCTGCTGCCAGCGGCGCGGGCGCAGACGCGCGTCGCGCGCGCAGCGGCAGCGACGCGTGGCGCCCGCTGCGCGTCGGCCTGGAGGAGCTCTGGGGCGCGTGGGTGTTCAGGGACGATGAGGTGCGCAGCAGCGCTCAGTCATCGTGCGATGATGTGCATGATACTTCAAATAAAGAACCACAGGCAGTGAGCGCAGTGTCGAGGATAATACTGCGGGGACGGGACCGCCTGCTGCTTCTTCAGTGACAGAAAAATACCCGAGTAAGCAGGGATTGAGCGGCGGCGCGCAGACGAGTGCGCGCGCGCGCGACCCGCTGCTGCTTTTTGCCAGTCCTTTTCGGCACAGGTGGACCCCAGCCCTAACCCTAGCCCTAAGAGAGCGGCATGTCGCACAAGGCAGCGCGCTCCGCGGCGATGGGTAGCGCATGCGCGCCTTTCTGCCCCCTCCGCGTCAGCCCCGACAGCTGCACCGGCGCGCACCCCTCTTGTCCATCCTTCACTCACTATACACCTTTCCAGCAACGCTCAGCTATTCTCCTCGTTACCGCGCTCGTTGAACTTTATTCCCCGCAGCCCTGCGCCAGCCAAGACTTCAATACTGACGCCCCGGGGGCACGCTGGTCCGAGCCGCCGCCGCCGCGCACGGGCTGCGTCGGCTTGGCGTTCCAGCTGCCGGTGCCCGATGCCGCGGGCGCCGTGGACGAGCTGCGGCGCTGGGCGCGGAGCGATGCTGCTGAGCCCGAGGTAGGTATGGGTATTGCTGGACCAAACGCTGTGCTGTCTGGCGTTCTTGAGCACTGTGTGTGTGTGTGTGTGTGTGTGTGTGTGTGTGTGTGTGTGTGTGTGTGTGCGTGTGTGTGTTCTCAACGCATCGCCTCCTTCTTTAGCAAGCAGAAAAGAGATTATACAGCTCGATAATGTCATGTAAGCAGGTGTTTGTAGAGAGTAAGAAGTGGAGAGCATGCAAGGTAGCACGAGCCTCGCGGTGCTTCCGGACAAAGCCACCCCAACTCTAACCTTTGCGCCGCATCTTTCGTTGTGAATGCCGAGCGCCTCACCACCACTATGCACCCACATGCGCCTCCCAACGCAGCATACGCCGCGCACGACTGCCAGCGGCGGCGACGGCATCAGCGCGAGCCGCGTGCCCAGTGACAGCAAAATTCAACATAACAGCGCTCAACACCGCGACGCCAATTCCTACCTACCCAGCAACACGCGCCGCAGCGCCGCCGCCACGGCCGCCGGCGATGCGGCGGCCGCTGCCGCGGGTGGCGGCAGAGCGCTGCTGCTACCCGCGCCGATGCTGCGAGCGCTGGAGAGGGGCGTCGCGCGCCTGCTGGTGGCGTGGAGCGGCGCCGGCGAGGCGCGCGTTGAGCTGCTGAGCACTGAGGTAAGCTGTGCTTGAGGTTTACTGTTTTGTTTGGTGACGCAGGTCGTCTCATGCTGTTGGGACGGGCGCTGTTGGTTGTATGTATCTGGATGCTGTGCTTCGAGTTGTTGGAATGGCCTTTGCCCGACATCGCGATGTGGTCTCGGTGCAAGGCTGGAGCCCGTGCTGAGCATTGCTGCACTTGTCTTGCAGCGCCGCTCCCTCCCCCTTCTGCGCATCTCATGCTCGCTCTGAACAATCCTGTTTTCGAGTGTACACGGCTCCACTGCTTAGCATGCCAATGTGCGTAGTCGTGTGCCAGCGGTGACGCTTGCGACGCATGTGCGCATCAAGGCACATAACCATGGAGGTACGCCTGCCCCGGCGCGCTTCAATCACAAGCCCACAGGGGCCTGCAGCAGTGCTCAACCCCGTCGCTGCTGCTGCGCGCAGCCTCACACCAGCGCGCCGCGCCGCACCGCACCACCGCTCACGCACTAAAAGGGCATGCCCACTTGAGCGGCACTGCCTGCAAAGCTCACGCGCCTCCACCACTGCGACGGATCGCCGCTCGCCTGCGCGCAGCCGCCGCGTGCCGACGCCGGCAGCAGCGCAGCGGCAGCAGCAGCGCCGCTGCGCAGTGCGTGGCGTGCCGTGTACGCCGGTGCCGCCGGCGCGTGCGAGGTCACAGGCCTGAGGCAGTGCTCCACCTACACGCTGCGCGTGCGCGCCGCGGGGCGCCGCGTCGCGCTGCTGCGCGCGTGCACGCTGGCGGCGGCGCCGCCGCGCGCGCCGCTGCTGGCGCGGTGGCTGCCGCGCGGCGGCGGCGGCGCGCACGAGCGCGTGGCCGTCATTGAGGTATGTCGGTATTTGTCACTTGTTTGTGATATGCTTCAGTATACATGGCAGGAAGGATGTGTTGTTTGATGCACAGCGTCAGCGCACGCAGGCGCGAGGCCATAAAACACGAAGGTATTCGGCATTTGTTTGTTGGGTGTAGGGCAGAAAGGATGTGTGTTTTGCAGATGAATGTCTGATGGCTGGGAGCATTGTTGCAGTTCCCCCAACACGACAATGTGAAGGTGCAGTACTCAGCTGTTGTGCCGTTGGCGACCGTTGCAGTATACTGCAGTTCATGTCAGTTCTCGATTGCTTCGTCACTCGCCAGACAGCGAAGATGCTGAGCTAGACTGGTGAGGCTCCTCTGGCCGTGTGACTGGCTGTGCTGATGACACTGCTCACGCCATTGTGTGCATTTCACAATTGGCCAAATTTCACAATGGCCAAAAGCATTCCAAACCCCCGTGGCCCTGACCCTGACTCTCTGTCTCTCTGAGGTCTTTCGACCCCGGCGACACAGCTGCCTGCCCCTTCCACTGAGCGGCCGTTGGCACGCTTCACTGATCTCACGTCACGCCTGCGCACCGCCATGCCGTCGCAGCACACCAATCACCCACGCCACGGTAGGCACGTAGGCCTTCAAGGCACCGCCAATCGCCTCCCTGCCCGCCGCATACACCCAGCCCCCTCTTACACTGTACCCCTTGTGTCGAGCGCTGCCGCTGAGCGGGTATGCAATTCTCAAAGCACCAGCAACCACAGTGCCTCCCCCGCCCTCCAATTGCCTCTCCCCCCCCCCCCCCCCCCCCCGTCCCCTTGTTTTGAGCGCTGCCGTCCCGCAGATGGGCTGCGACTGCGCCGCCGCCGCCGGCCGCTGGGTGCTGCGGCGGCGCCGACTGCCCATGCTGAGCGCGGACCTCGCTGCCGACCAGCAGACCGCGCTCGCGACGGCGCGCCAGTGGAGCGCCATCGGCGGCGATACTAGCGCCGACGCTGGCCCTGAAGCCAGTGTCAACGCTGCTGGCGGAAGGGTGTTCGTGAAGGCAGGCGGGGGGGGGGCGGAGGGGGCGCTTGGCAGGAGGTGTACAGGGGGAGGAAGGGGGAGGCGGCGGTGGGGGGCCTGGTGGCGGGGGGCGATACGAGTTTGCGCACTGCAGGGAGAATGAGGCGAGTGCGGAATCGGCGGCTTGGAGAGCCGGTGTCATGCGCCGTTTTAGCAGGAACAAATGGTGAACTGCGCTGCATGATGAATGTAAACAAGAGCCTGCAGCGGCAGCAGGCATGACGTGTCTAGCATTTGCAATGCCCTCGTAGTAATGCCAACCCCATAGTCATCGCATCTGCGGTGCTCCAAATGCGAGCTCTGAGAACATCGTGCGGCCGCCTAGTGCAGTGCCGTATTGCCGCCGGAGCGCCCTCTTAAGCAGCCTTGTTTGCAACAGAAGCCAAACACTCTTTCAAAGATGCGACCCCGTTAGAGCGCATGATGCCATGTTCACGGCCGACCGTGAATACACATGCATCCCTTGCACGCAGGAGGGCTACCGAGGGGGCTGGTCCCCCGCCCTTCCGGTGACCGTCCCGCAGCAGTTGCGCGCACGCCAGTCGCATCCGCCATCCCGCGCGCAGCACACAAGCGGCCGCAGCGGCAGCGCCGCAGAAGCAGATGGCGATGCTCAAGCAGTGGTGCGCGCTCTCGGGCCGCGCCTGAGCGCCGCGCAGCAGCGGAGAGTCACCGCCGCCTTTGCGCGCGTGCTGCGCAGCGGCGGCGCCAGCAGCAGCGGCAGCGATTGCAGCGCCGGCAGCAGACTGCGAAGCAGCAGCAGCAGCACAGAGCGCGGCAGCGGCAGCGGTGGCGACGGCAGCGGCGCCAGCGGTGACACAGGCGACACAGCCGGCGATGGAGCCTCTGGCAAGCGCGACGCACGTCAAAACAGTCGCAAAGGACGGTTGCCGCGAGGCTGGCGGCGCGTGCACGACGGCGCCGGCGGCGCGGCGTTCTACGTGAACGACGGTGCGGGTGTCGCGCAGTGGACGCGGCCGCAGGCGTGGCAGGAGGAGGCGGTGGCGCTCGATTTGGGAGATGCCGCCGCCGCGATGCGCTTTGAACACGATTGACAAATCATGGATGACGTGGCCTAACAACTACGCGAGCGATCGATCCCTCTTTTGTTTGTTTTTGGCTTGTCGCTGCTGCCGGCATGATGCCACTCGCTGCACGTATGTTGTGCTTGGTGCGCTGAGTGTGCTAAAGCTCTCCTGTGAGTGCGGGCAACTCGCAGGGCGCGTGGGACTTGCCGCGGCCCACTGGCATTTGCCAGGTTGCTACTCAATTATGGACTCACGCGCGGGGCACACACAGCGCCCAAGCAATGCACATGAAAAGCGCACAGTGGGGACAGAAAGCCTGCAAGTGCAGCGAGTCAAAGAAGCGCTCAGAGGCATTCAAGTCTAAGTGGTGTGGCTGTATATTTGCCGCGCTATATGAGACGGAAGAACGAAACGTGGATCTGAGTGCCGTTCGAGCGCTCTCATGTGGCTTTCCTTTGGCGCTCGATGTGCCCTGTGCGTGTGCACATCCCCCCCCCCCCCCCCCCCCCCCCCCCCCCTCCTCCCTCTGCATACATGTTTCTTGTCTTCCGCTCTGCACATGTTTAAAAACTGGTTGGCCTCAGAAAGCCCCTGCCCCCCGGCCGACCCTTCCGCCCGCCACTGTCTACACCCCCCTAAAAAATGCAGCGCAATCTGTATTTGTGCTTGTTGCCCGTGATTACCGCATAGCCCATTCATACACTGCCGTCTAAAAATGCACATTACCCCCCCCACCCAAAAAAATGCCCCCTTCGTCCCCCCCTCCTTCTATGCTCCCCACCCCCGGCGCGTACCCCCCCCCCCCCAAATGCCCCTCTGCCCCCCACTCCCACTCCACTCCCACTCCCCATTCTATGCTCCCCCACCCCCCGGCGCGTAGTGCGCCTTGACATCGTGCAGCAGCTTCTCCAGCGTGTCCTTGGCGTCGCCCAGGAGCATGTCGGTGTTGGGCTTGACGAACACCGGGTTGTCCACGCCTGTGCGCAGTCAGAGGTGCGCAGCGTCAGTGCGGCGGAAACGAGGGGGGATTCGTGCCACGAAGCGCTGTACGTGGGGAGACGGGAAGGGGGGGATGCGCAACACGAAGCGTTGTTGCGCGGGAAGACGCTCCCACAGGTGGTGTACGCTGCACATGTGTGTGCATGTAGGTGTGTTTTTGATGTTATGCAGCCTCGACTTACAAGGCTCAGATCCGACGCTGCTTGCACACTGCGATCGTGGCCAGACCTTCGACGCTGATAAAACGTAGTGCCTAGCATGATCCGTGCCGTCTGTGAAGGCGAAATGGCGACACAATGCTGCACCGCAGCCAAGCAAACGCTCTCAATGGTACATTCTTTCTGCCGACCACAAGCGCGCTATCCATAAGCTCCCCTCCTCTGATGCCGCCAAACTGTTGCCAAGTTCACAGTGGCTTGAGCTGATACACGACAGGGCTTGCGCCAGCTGCACGCCGCGCGGACGCAATGCACATGCTGCCGCTGCGCTTTGGAGACGAGGGCATGTCTAACCAGGCAGCAGCGCTCACGCAGCGTCAGCGTCGACATCAGCATCAAAACGCGCACTCGACACAATCAATGGACGGCGCACGAGCACAACCGTTACATGCGCTGCACGCATTCGGTAAAAGGCTACACGGTGCGAAGTATACTCCTGATCATAGCATTGGCATACCACGTACTGAAATATGTGTACACACTGTACAACAGTGACCAAGTGCGCAAGCGTGCGCGTTCGCGCGCAGGGACGCTGAACCGTGGCCACGGGCGCTGGCTACTATGAACTTCATGTTGAACTTGAAGGAGGAGGGCGCGCACCTGCATACCCGCTGCGCATGCTGCGCTTCATGACGACGACGCGCTTGGCCTCCCACACGCGGATGACGGGCATGCCCGCAATGATCTGTGGCGCGCGCGCGGAGGCAGCGACTTAGGGTTAGGGTTAGGCAGCGACAGCGCAAGGCGTCAGCAGCGCGTTCGTGTGCGTCCCATGAGATGCGCCCCGCAGGTTGATGACCGTCATGCGTGATGCGGACGAAACATCATAACCTCTGACGGAGCTGCGCGACGTAAACAGGTGCGAGCTGCATCACGCTAGACCCGTCCTTCGCGTTTCTCACAGTCAGGCGACATGAGCGCAGCCATTTGTTGCGACGGCTGTGCCAGCGTCGTCGCAGGGCGGTGCAAGGAGGCGGGGCAACGGAGTGAGATTCAGATGATGGGAGCATGCGCGCGCTGATCTGCCGTGCGCACGGACGCGGCGACGATGACGGCAGAAGCGGTCAGCGGCGCGTTGATGCCAACGCGCACCTTCTTTCGGTCAACAGCTTTAGAGAGCGCCGCTGCCATGGGGCAGCGCGCAGCAGGTGCGGACACTGCTCCAGCCGCGCCGCCAGTGCATACGGAGTGGAAGTCCTCTTCTGTAGTGCTGCTGACCTTGTACTGCGTTGAAAAAGTGCGACTGGGTGCATCTCCGTGATTGCAAGCGGCACTGATCCGCAATGTACTTGCAGGGCTCGGCGATGCTGCAACACCGCCGCCACTCTCACTTCGGCGAGGCACGGCAAAGTTATCGAAGAGTTCATCGTGGGGATTTGTTGCAGCGTGGCAGGCATGCGAGACAACCACCACAAAAACCTCTGTCAACTTCATTCTTGAAGTTTCATCGTGCAATACATACGTACCGAGTTGGGGTCCTCCTCCGCGGCGCTGTTGACCGTGTCGTTGGCGCCGATGACGAGCACCACGTCCGTGTTCTTGATCTCGTGATTGATGTCCTCCATCTCGTGGACAATGTCGTAGGGGACCTTGGCCTCCGCCAGGAGCACGTTGAGTTGGCCCTTCGGGGGGGGGGGGGGGGGGGTAACAGGGGGGAGCACGCGGGCAACTTCAACTTTGGCTGTGCGGGCAGTACCAACTCCAGAGTAAGTGCAACTAATGTGACAACTGCGGACAATGTCGTAGAGGACCTTGGCCTCCGCCAGGAGCACGTTGAGTTGGCCCTGCAATGAGGGGGGGGGGGGGGGGGGGGGGGGGGGTTGGGGGGCAGAGGACGTTGAGTTGGCCCTGGGAGAAGGGGCGGTAAGGGGGGGGGGGGGTGCCAGCAATTTTCAACTCCAATGTCACAAGTGTTCAATGAGCGCAGCGTTGATGACGCCAGAGTGAGTGCACATGCAGCTGCAATCACGGAGCGTAGAAGACTGAGTGGGACGTGGCGTGGCTGCTTCTGTCCGCTGCTAGGGTATGGAGGGTGGGGGGAAGGGGGGTACTTTCCTCAATGAAGGAGATGAGATTGGCAGAAGATGTCACGCTGACCTCGCCCGGGGGCGCTTTAAGGTGGCGTCCCAGGCAAGTGAGAACAAAGCGGCGGCACTTCAGTGCATGTCTCGACCAGGGTATCGTGCAGGAAGTTGACCGAGCGACCACCACCAAGTACTTCACCCGAACCTTTCCAGGCTGCGCTGCCAAACCAAACCGACTTGGCCCATGCTCTTCAAGTCGGCCAAGCAGTGGAGAAAATCGGCACACAACGGGTAAACAAGCGCGCGCGTTTGGAGCCCGCTGACAGACGGGCATGGCAGGGCCGCCGCGCCGCGCCGCGCCGCTGTGCAAGGCGCCTTCACGCATTTGCAACGGACGGCACTGGTCAGCAGATGGCAACGCTCAGCCACTTGCTTGCACACAGCCATTCCCCGCAACGTACAAGCACTCTTTACCCGCGTACGACTCACACGACGAGAAATGCCCCGCTGCCAGCCCCTTGTACGACGGCCAGCCAACAGGATTTGCGCGCGCTTGCGCAGCGCTGATGTGAAACCGCCCCGGCGCTGAGCACTGCTGCAACCAACAGGATTGCCATGCGCTGCGTGCAATGCTGATGTGCAAGCGCGCGGGCGCGGAGCGCTGCTGCTCGCATGCACTCACCGGCATGCGCCCGGCCACGGGGTGGATGGCAAACTTGACGTCGACGCCGTGCTGGCTCAGGATCTGCGGCAGCAAGCAGCGAGGGCGGCACCAGTTAATCAATAAAAAACACATTGATTGCGCACGCACGTGCGTGCCCATTATCTTTTTTTTTTACAGTCACCCCCTCTGCAGGGCATTTTTCCACTGACTGCATGCATCGAAACGGGAGTATATATTGCGCAGCGTGTGTCCACATCACAGGGAACAGCTCAGCAGGGCATTTTGCGTGTGACTGCATGCTCCAGACAGAGATGGAAGCGAGTCCTCGCGGTGGCAGCTGCTGCCACACCCGCGCGTGCCAGCACACAGATGGGATCTCAGAGCCGCTGCGCACACGCATTGCATGCTCTCCATGCGTCCCTCGCGCTGTGCGTGCAGCACACGTCAGCTGGCAGATGTGGATTCTGCAGCGCAAGCGCTGGCGGCACGCGCACTTGCACGCCTGCCGTGCATAGCCGAGTATTGATAGTTGGGACTAAGGCTAGCTCCGAAGCCAATCCCCGCATTAACGCCCCCCCTCACACCAACTCGTACCCTGACCCTGAATTGCGATGCGCATGCATGCGTGCATGCCCGAGGCATCCCCCGCCTCAACGCACAATGCTCCCTGCCCCCCGCCTGCCGCCAAGCCACGCCTGCACACAATGCAAGTACACCACCACCGGGCCTGCTCTGCAGCGCTGGCGCTGAGGGAGGAAGACATCGCAGCCTACGCCAGCCCCGCGTGACGGCATCACGTGGTCGTACGCCTCTTGCACAGGCGGCGCAGCGGTCTGTGAGGACGTCAAGGTGCCAATGCTGTGGTCGGCATCAACATTGAATTCCACTACAGCAGTGGCTATGTGGCGCTCCGTAAGAAATTTTCTGCTTCCCACCAGCGGCGCAGCCATGCTTATCAAGCGCATGCGTCTACTTTAGAGCCTTCACTTTGGAATTTGCCCCCTCTCACACCTGGGCCATCTCTCGCGTGCGCGGGAGGTGCATCAAACGCATACCTATGTGCCCCCCTACCCTACTGTGTACCTGCCCATACATTAGCTATCTCTGCGCACGTGCGCTGCTGCGCGCCGGCGACCGCCATGCCGTAGCGGGGCACGATGACAACGCTCTTGGCGAACACATACATGCCGACCCCTACTGCAGCAGTATGTAAATACATACCTTGACTATCTCTGCGCACGCGTACTGCGCGCCGGCGTCCGCCATGCCGTAGCCGGGCACGATGACGACGACGCTGTTGGCAAACACGTGCATGCCTACCCTACTGTGACATGTACCTACATACATACCTTGACCATCTCCGCGCACGCGTACTGCGCGCTGGCGACCGCTATGCCATGGCTGTCCACAACGATGAAGGGGTCGGTGAACACATACCTGCCTACCCCTACTACAGCATGTACCTACATACCTTGACTATCTCCGCGCAAGCGTACTGCGCGCCGGCGACCGCCATGCCGTAGCCGGGCACGATGACGACGCTCTTGGCGGACGTCAGCGCGTCGGTCGTCTCGGGGACGGTCGTCACGGTGTGCTCGCCGATCTGAGAGGTCGCGTGTGCGCGTGGAGCGTCGCCATTGACACACGATCAGAGTTGAAGTTGTGGATCAAAGTGAATGAAAGACGGAAGTGTCACGGCGGCGTTTAGTGTGTGTGGTGTCAAGGGGGGGGGCTTGATGGTGCGCACGAAGCGTTGCCACGAGCACAGACGGGTGTGAAACTATGTTAAGCAGGGAGGTTGACCGCAGCTGAGAGTATGCCATACATGACATGGGTGATTTTCGACGTGGGACAGTTGATTCCGGCGGCATGAGTATGACGAGCGTTCGGAGCGTTGCCACAGAGGCGGACAGGGGTGGGTATGTAAGCCACACATGGCTGCTGCAAAAGTCTGCCAGGAGGTGAAAGCGTTTTGGTTGAAGCAGAATGCAGGGGGCAGCAGCATTGCTGCAGCACATCACCACTACCACCGTCGGCAGCAAGCACAGAAGTGGTTCACTGCCGATGTTCTTGTTTCTGCCAAGACCCTGTGTCATGATGATCCGCTTGCATGTACCGTGGCTGCTGCCACTATATTGCGGCGATCAAGTTTCGTACATCACAAGTGACGTGCTGACGACTGATCAAGCACTACTCCAGGCAGTGCCACATGACAGCCTGGAGGCCTCTAGGCACTGCAAACCATTGGCAAAAAACAGTGAGCAAATGTGTGCTTGAAGTAACTCACGATCTTCATGGCTTCGCCGCCGCCCGTGGCTTTGGTGCCGTAGCCCCCCAGCAGCACACTTACGATATCACGGTTCTGCGGGCGGGGAGTGGGGGGGGGGGGGGGGGGGGGGGGGGGGTCACAACGGGGGAAGCGTTCATCATGTCAGTTCAGGCAGGAAATTGGCGCAATAGCACGTGCCACCACCAAGCGCAACTGCAAAAGATGCACCCGACCACAGCCATGTGACATTGAGAGAGAACCCGTGCAAACTCATGCACAGTGAAGGCTTGTTGAACTTTTGGTGCGCGCGTGATGCGCCTGCGACAGTGCAACTACTCTTACGACAACAAATGGGCAGAGAAGGGACCCTGTCAGCGAGCGCCACTCGGCGCTACACAAGGGCAGGCAGTGGCATCCCAGCACCTGATCACGACACTTGCATTTCTATCGGGAACCAAAATCAAAGCGCCCTACCTGGCACGAGCAGGAGCCACAATCAAAACGCCCTGGCTGGCATGACCAAGACGCTTTCCCTGGCGACGCGTATCAGGAGTTAAAGTTTTCAATCACTTCAACAGTTGTGACGCTGCGCTGCGCTCACCATGGCGTTGCACATAATGTCAGTGAAATAACTCGCTGGTCAGGACCGTTACGTATCAAAAATCCAGTATGCAGCAGGCGCAGTGCGTCGACGAAAGAGCACGTGTGCTCCTCTGCGCTGCGGCGCTCACCATGCCCTTGCACATGATGCCGCTACCCGCAGCCTCCAGCAAAATTCAGTCTGACCTACATGGCTGGCGCAAGCGAGACAGTCTCTTTGGCGACGCACATCAAGAGTTGAAGTTTCCATTCACTTCAACAGATGCAATGCTGCGGCGCTCACCATGGCCTTGCACATCATGTCTGTGAGGATGGCGCCGCTGGAGCCGATGAGCGCGCCGCCTGCCCTGGCCGGCGCACATAAGATCATCACTATTCAGGCCCAGCACCGAGGCTCGTCGTACTTTTGGCAGACGCAAACACGGCGACCGACGCGACGGTCACATCAACTTGAAGTTGACGCTCACTTCAACGGATGTGACGCTGCGGCGCTCACCATGGCCTTGCACATGATGTCGGTGAGGATGGCGCCGCTGGAGCCAATGAGCGCGCCGACGACCGTGAGCAGCGGCTTGTCCAGCATGAAGCCCTCCGCGCAGAGGGCCCAGCCCGAGTAGCTGTTGAGCACCGTGATGACCTGACAGCAGCAGCAGGGGGCGCGGTGCCCGCTTCAGCGAATGCGTAGGTATGAGGCCAGAAAGGTGTTGTTGAAGGGGTGGCGACAGCGGCAGAACGGCAGCAGCAGCAGCAGCGGCGGCAAGGATGGCAGCAGCAGCAGCAAAGGCGGAGTCTGTGCAGCTGCGCATGCAGCAGCTCATCGACCCTTACCCCCCTACGCGCAGCCCCTATGGGCCTTACCCTAGCGCCCTACGTACCACGGGCAGTCTGCGCCGCCGATGCTGGCCATCGTGTGCGCACCGAGGAAGCTGGAGCCGACGCCGGCGACGCCCAGCAGCGGCCTTACCCTAGTGCCCTAACCCTAGCGCCTACGTATACATTCGTTCCACGGGCTGTCCGCGCCGCCGACACTCCGTCATGTGCGCTCTCAGAAAATTGGAGTCGGCGCCGACGCCCAGATGCGACCTAACCCTAGTGCCCTGACCCTAGCGCCTATACCTACGTACCCCGGGCATGTCGGCTTCCTGGAGCCGGCGCCGACGACGCCCAACAGGGGCCTAACCCTAGTGCCCTAACCCTAGCGCCTATCTGTACCTACGTACCACGGGCATGTCCGCGCCGCCGATGCTGGCCGTCATGTGCGCGCCGAGGAAGCTGGAGCCGGCGCCGGCGACGCCCAGCAGCGCGATGCCCGTAGCCGGCGACGGGTGCGCGGCGAAGATGCCGAGGCCCGCCAGGCACGCCAGCCCCGTCGCGGCATTCATCTGGTCGCGGGCCTTGATGGCTGAGCGATTGGGGAGAGAGGGGGGGGGGATTGGGGGGGGGAGAAGGTGGTTCAGGACAGTGCCATATGTGGTGGGGGTGGAGGCTGGGGGGCCGGGCGGGAGCGGGGAAGGGGGGGAGGGGTAATGGTAAGCTGGTTAAAAAACGAGCATTTTATGAGGAGTGGGGGTGTGGGCTGAAGTGAGATGCACACAGCGCCGTGTGCCAACACGTAATAGCTTAGTAGTAGTAAATTCTTGCGTGGGTCTGATTTCCCAGCCCTCTTGAAGGCTGAGCGGCGAGGGATGGGTGCGCAATTGTGTGGTGATGAGAGGGTGCCAGACGGGGGCGGCGAACGGGGGCACTGCGACGACCGCAATTCACGCTTCAGCAGCATGGACACGAGGCGCAGCACGCCACATCAGCGCTGCACCGCTTCAACTTCAAATCGTACATGGAGCGTCACCCCTGCACGGCGCGTCAACTTGCACCGCAACGCTGAGCGCTGCTGCTGCTGCCGCTGCTCACCGAGCGGCGCGCTCTTCAGCAGCCCCTGCAGCTTGCCGAAGGCGACGAGCGACCCCGTCGCGGTGGCGCCGCCGATGAACGTGGCCAGGTAGATGGACACGAGACGCACGCCGTCGAGCACGATCGAGGGGTCGTGCAGGCAGTGCAGGTAGTCGCCCACGGCGCCGCCCATGGCTGCCATGCCGACCTGCGGCAGCGGTGAGCAGCGGTGGTGTGCATGAGCAGTGGCGGCAGCACTGAGCAGCAGCGGGCGGGCAGTGGCGGTAGCAGTGAGCGGCGGAAGCGGCTGCAGCAGTGAGTGGTCGGCAGCAGCAGCCAGCAGCGGCAGCAGCCGCCGACGTCTGGCCATCACCGGCAGCAGTGACGGCAGCAGCAGCGACAGCTGGCAGAAGTGGCAACGGCATCACATTCATCATCAACCTTGGGCATGGGCCTTGCCTCACTGCATACCTCACGACGATAACAGCATGTTGCGCAGCAGCAGCAGCAGCAGCAGCACCGGCAGTAGCAGCGGTGGCAGCGGCAGCAGCAGCAGCAGTGCTCAACCAGAGGACTCACCAGGGAGTGGAAGGCGGCGACCGTCTGCGGCAGCTCCGTCGGCCCGACCTTCTTGGCGAGCGCGTAGCCCAGCGCGCCGCCAGCGCCCATGAGGCCGGTCTGAGCAATGCCACGCGGATAATCACACCAGAGGGGAAGGAAGGGTTTGACGTGGTGCGCTGTTGCCTGTATGAAAAGGAATTTACGGCTTTGTTTGCCAGAGGGAAAGGCAGAGATTTGACGTGCTTATTGTGATGAACTGCACATGAATTTGTTGCGGAGTTCATCAACCTGAGTTCATCAAGCTATTGGACTGCATTATCAGGGCGGCTGCCAACAGCCAAGCGGGGGTGCGCGGATGGCCGAGGCAGGGTTTGAGGGATCAGACAATTCACAGACACTGTTGAAGTTGTCGGCGCTTGCCCCGTCGCTTCCCGTTCAGAGGCAGGCGTTTAAAAGTGTAGCACCGCCCCCAACGCAGGCTGCTGAACGCGCAGCTGCCATTCAGGTTTCCAGACAGCACCAGCAAGAGAGTGTGAGCAGCGGTGCCCCGGGTACGCACCTCAGACAGGCGAGTGATAAGCTGACAATGCGTACTTAAGTGCGCTGCGCAGCGCAGCAGATGCCCGGCGCGCATGCGCACACACACGCTCAACTAACTCTCACTTGCGTAGCGTCTGTGGGTGAGCGTCACCGTGGGAAGATGCACAACCCACTCCCGCAGTTGGCCATTGAGGACGAGCGATTTCATATGCGCCAGTGAAAGAGCCGTTTCCCTAGGTCCAGTAAGACCGAACAAGACCGTGGCGCTACGCTCCCACTTGGCGCGGCAGTAGGGTGGGTTCAAAACCAAACTTGCACGCCAGCATTGCTCACCGCCTACAGCAGCTGCGGCAGCGTGGGCGCGATTGTCGAGCGTCGCAACGACGCCGATGCCTAAGCTAAGCCAAGGCCTAATGAGAACATCTCTAATTAATGACTTGCCGCACATGCAGCTGGTCGCGCACGGTGCACTACCATAACTTCAAACCAAAGTCGGGCGTCAGCATTGCTCACCGCCTGCAGCAGCTGCGGCAGCGTGGGTGCGATCGTGCCGAGCGTCGCGACGACGCCGATGCCTACGCCCGACATGCCCAGCACGTTGCCGAGCCGCGCCGTCTTCTGGCTCGACAGGCCGCCGATGCCGCCGATGCAGCACGTTGCGGCGACCGTGCTCGCGATCGCGTCCATCTGCGCGTAGCCCATGCCCTGCGTCATCAGCGAGGTGGCGTGTGGTGGCACGTCAAGTTGTGTGAGCGCGTCAGGCGTTGAAAATAAGGCCGTGCAGGGGCATGTGCACGCGCGGGAAATGCTGGCACTTAGAGTTCATGTCAACCTTCTGGTGATGTTGAGATATGGCGACTTCTGCTGGACGAGCAGTTGCCGATGCCGCCTATGCAGTGCGTCGCGATCGCGTCCATCTGCGCGTAGCCCACGCCCTGCAGCAAGGCGACGATTGCAGTGTGTGGGTACGTCGTGTGTTAGGTTAGCACATCAGACGCTGGAAACAAGGCCGTGCAGGGGCGCGTGCGCCTACAGGAAATGCTGGGGCACTTCCTTTTGTGTCCTTCTTCTGGTCATGATGAGCTACGTCGACTTCTGCTGAATGAGCAGCTGCCAATGACCTAATAGGCCGGCGTAGTGCTAAGAAGCGGGCTTGCGCATTGCAGCCGTCTGCCGATAGCCAATGGCCTTCCTTCAAGTGGATGGAATAATGAATGATTGCTGCCGCCAGAGGCAAATGGCGATGCTACCACAACAGGTCCCCACAATCTGATCTAGCATTGCACATAGCTAAGAATGAGGCCCATCATAGGCATGTCAACTTGAAGACGTAGCCTGCCTTGCCCAGCGCATAGCCCCCAGCCACCGCCGCTTAGTAGCAGAGCCCCACGCCTTGCACATTTAGTAGGGTTTCCGCCCCACAAGCAAAGGGGAATAAAGTACAACAGCAGTACAGGTACAGTTCACGTGTACTGCGATCACCTTGGCCAGGCCGTAGCCCCCGACGAACACCGCCGCCGGGATGGCGTAGTACTGGTAGTACTCAGGCGCGTCATCGGGGCGCTTGAACATGTCCAACATCTTCTTGGTCACAAGGAAGCCGCCGGAGATGTTGACCTGCGCGCGCGCGTACCGATGAGGACCAGGAGAGTTCACACGCAGGTGACGCACTCCAAGCAGGTGATGCACTTGGAGTAGTGCTTTGCGGAGCATTTTGACTGGTGCTTTGCACTTATCAGCCTGGTCTCAGACACAATATTTTTGGGCGGCTGATGAAGGAAGCTGAAACTATGCATTCGGCAGCACTACACATATGTCTGCTCTGACGGGACGCACCACCCCTGAACGGGTTGCCGGGATACCACCAAATCTACTGTACACACATACAACACACAGGGCCAGACGAGCATCAATCATTACTGGTGTCATGGCCGTCTGGTCCTTTTCACTACGTCACGCACAGCTGGCCGAGGTACTACAGTACAAAGCGACCTCGAAGCGTGCATGTTTTCTATGAGTCTGTTAATCAGCACTTCCAAGGATGTCAAAGGACCGCTGCACCTAAGGCCAAGCACACCTAGCGGCAATGCAGCAGCAAGAAGTACACCCGCCGTTCCTGTTCTCCCTATCAGCCTGTCGTCCTGTGCGCTCTTCATGGTTGAAGTTAGGGGTTGAGGTTGGGCGTCAGAAGGCTGCTCAGATGAACCGCGAGCATGCAATTTGAGGTGACCGGTAAGCGGGGGACCCAGGAGCTGTCACAATCGGCATACGTCTGTCGCACTACCGTATGAAACTGGCATTTTCTGAGACAAGACGCAACAGTGCCGCTTAGGGTAGGTATGTCGGGTTACCGTGGAGATGAGCACTGCCCCCGCGCCGAGCGCCTGCGCGGCGTTGGTGGGGTACAGCCCGGGGCCTAGCAGGTACAGGCCGCCCACAGCGGTGAGCCCCGAGATGGCGTTGGTGACGGCCATGAGGGGCGAGTGCAGCGAGTGCGTCACCCCCTTGACCACCTGTGGGGGCCGGAGGGGGGGGAGGAAGGGGGAGGGTGAATGCGTTGGCATGCTTGTCAGCCTGGCCGGGACAGGGGGGGGGGCATTGGCGCAGGGGGGGGTGAGCCCGGAGACGGCGTTGGTGACCGCCATGAGGGGCGAGTGCAGCGAGTGCGTAACCCCCCCTACCCCCCCTGCGTTGGTGTGTGCGTCAGCCGGGGCGGGGAAAAGGGGGGGGGCATAGGCGCAGGGGGGGGGTGAGCCCCGAGATGGCGTTGGTGACCGCCATGAGGGGCGAGTGCAGCGAGTGCGTCACTCCTTTGACCACCCCGGGGGGGGGTGGGGGGCGGGGGGGGAGGGGGGGGGAGGGATGCGTTGGCGTGTGCGTTGGGCGGGCGGGGAGAGGGGGGGGAGGGGGGGGTGGCGAGGGGGGGAGGCAGAGGGCGGTAGCGCGACCCCATGGAGCCGATGCGGGGGGAAAAGTGAGCAGTGCTGAAGC
The DNA here is from genome assembly GCA_017506865.1 of Tribonema minus. Classification (NCBI taxonomy): domain Eukaryota; class Xanthophyceae; order Tribonematales; family Tribonemataceae; genus Tribonema; species Tribonema minus. Next base: position 586,056 of record JAFCMP010000090.1, on the reverse strand, counting down.
AGCAGTATTGGGAGGACTGCAGTAAGGCTGCCCCTGCAAACCACAGTCATGGGGTCACAGCGGTGGGACTGCATCAACTGGAACTCTGACTCAGTGTCACAACATTCGCAACGAGGGCACCGCTACCCGATGGCAGCAACAGATCTGTAGATGGCGGTATCCCAGGCTGGCCATGCACGAGCTGCACCCTCTCTACCGCTGCCTCAGGTGGCACTGCAGCTCTCAGTGCGCGTGACGGCGAACAGCCGCTCGCTATTCCGGGCCTGCTGCAAAGATCAACCCCGTCAACAATGCCTGAGAGCTGCACCCCCGCTGGACGCTGAGCGCTGCCGCCGTGTTTGCGTTACCTGCACGCCGACGAGCCCCGAGAGCGCGAATGTGGTGACCATGGAGCTGAAGGGCGCGTTCGGCGACGCCATGCCCAGCAGCACCAGCGCGCCGCTGCCCGCCGACAGCCGCACCGCGCGCTTCTTGAACTCCTGTATGCGCAGAGTTTGGGGGGTGAGGGAGTGAGCGGCGCGCAGTCACATGCCCGGGCACTTGCGCAAGGATTGCGGTAAGGGCGGGGGACGGGCATTCACTGTGTTGAAGGGGAGGGGAGCGGGGGGGTGGCGAAGCGCAGGTTCGCGCTGCACGGGTGCTGCCATGATGCGCGTTCCGTGCGATGATGCAGTGTGCTGCTGGATGAGCCGATGAAACTCGCGCCGCGCGCTGCGATTGGACCACCGGCATGCGCGGTGGGACAGCCGGGACTGCTTCGTTGCCTCGGTTCATAATGAGTCAATGACTGTACACTTTAGTCGCTGCAGATGAGAGCAGCGAACTGCAGTGTGCGGCAGTGAACTGCTGCCAGTGTACTGCAGCACGCCTCGCATGCTGCTGGTCCACAACAACTGCACAACGACTGCGAGCGCTACTGGTACAATAGGCGAACTGCACTGTATCACAGAGCAGTGCTGCCAGTTGACTGCAGCACGGCTCACCTGCTCGTAGTCTACGGCGATCACACATTTCAGATGCTGCGAGTACAAGCGGTGAACTGCACTGTACCAGAGTGCACTGAACTGCAGCACGGCTCACCTGCTCGTAGTCCACGGCAACCGCATAGTACAGTCGCTGCAAGTACAACCAGTGAACTGCACTGCTTCACAGTGCAGTGTTCTGCAGCACAGCCCTGCTCGTAGACCGCGGCGACCGCAGCGTTCAGTCGCTGCGAGTACACCTAGTGAACTGTACTGTACTGCAATGCAGTGAGCTGCAGCAAGGGTCACCTGCTCGTAGTCCACGACCACCGCCTCCACTGTGGGCACCTCCTTTGCCGCCGCGGCAGCAGGGGCGGCGACCTTGAGGGCGGGGGGGGGAGGGGGCGGCCAGCGTAGGTTCCCCCTGTCAAGCACCAGACAGCCCTTGACGGCCTCGTCTGCCGTGTCCAACTGAAGCAAGAGCAGGGCACGGGGCACTGAGTGTGTCAGCAAATGCAGGGGGGAGGGGGTTCTGCATCAACATACCCGCCAGGGATTGGCAAGGTGACCGGGACAAGGGGGTGTATGGAGGAGGGGGGGCATGTAGTGCAGTCAGGTCGGGAACTGAATGTTTCTTTCTGAAATCTTGTAAATAGTCTTCCTCCTGAGTTGCTGCCACGACTTGCACACGGCGGCGACTGGCAATGCGGTGGGGGCGGCTTGCGCGAGGGTCCCCCCGTCCCCTTGCCGTGCGCTGAGCTTCGCTGCACGGCGTGATCTCGACTTGTAGCCTGGCCGTGAGATTGCCACATAATCACCGCCCTTGACAGGCAATGCCAAGACCCCCGGACCTGAACCCGAATGCCCGCTCGTCGCAGGTTTGAAGTGTAATAGCAGCGCTCGACTGCGGCAGCGCTCAGCGCATGCGGCGGAGAGCGTGTGCAAGATAAAACTCACTCAGCGGGCGAGTCTGAGTCACCAAAGCACCCTCTCTAGCGCACACATCTTTAATACTACACAACACTAAAGTCCGCATGGCCCGAATCCTTGCCTACCGGTTGGTCTGGACACCTACCTGGCTAGCGAGTGTGCGCAATACGATAGTCGGTGGCTGACTCTGAGCCATCAACGCATCTCGCTTATGCAAACAAAAAACCCTGACCCTCAAAAGCACTGTTGCAATTGCCCCAAATGATTGCTTGTTGCTTGGAACATGGTGCCAGCGCGTTGGTATCGATCACTTCTTTGCAGTCCACCGTGCCTGGTACAGTGCTGCTGCGCTTCCGCATCAAATCCACAACGAGCATCCTACTGCGCCGCGGTGCTTGGTAAGTACTGCTTGCTAAATCTGATCTGAGATAACACGCCGTTGCAGAGTGGAGAGCGCGTTCAATTGCTGTAGGCGCTGGAGTGCCACAGAGCATGGCTCTGTCCATGTCCGCTGTCTCAAGCTGTGTGCTGTGACACATAGCAATGCCTTGAACGCGTACGAAACAGCAGCTGTCGTCAAGTCAGCGCCTCTAAGCCCTACCCTGCCACAGTGATAGCTTCCGCCAAGTCAATGCTCACAACCCTTGCCTGCCACTTGGTCTGGTCCTTTGTGGTGATGGGCCCCATGCTGAGGAAGAACTTGCTCGTGTTGTTGGCAAATAGCGTAGATGCGGTCGCTGCGAGGCGGCTCGCCATGTCCGTGTAGCCGATGCAGAACACGCCGTTGGCGGTGCGGTACGCCTCGTCTGCGCGCGTGGTGCCAATGTTGCCGCCCGACTCTGCAGCGAGATCAACCTGCGGCAAGTGGCAAAGGGGGGGCACCGGCGCTGAGAGCGGGAATTTGAAAAGGGGCACGTAACATGGAACTTAAGGCGGAAGTAATTGGGGTGCGCTACGCTTCGTCCGCGCGCATCGTGCCGATGTTGCCGCCCGACTCCGCCGCAAGATCAACCTGCAGCGCTCAGCGAAGGGGGCACAGACCAAGGGGGGAGGTGAGAAGAGGGGGGGGGGCATGCATCATAGCCTCGCGCTGAAGTTACGACACGCGTGGTGTGGTATGCCTCGTCGGCGCGCGTCGTGCCACTGTTGCCGCCCGACTCTGCTGCGAGGTCAACCTGCGCCGCTCAGGAACAGGGGCAAGGATGGCACCATCAACAAGAAGGTGATTGTGAAAAACAAATGAGAACTTCAAGTTGAAGTACAAGAGCGCTAGTGCGGTTCGCCTCGTCGGCGCGAGCCGTGACTATGTTGCCGCCCGACTCCGCCGCAAAATCGACCCGCGGCATGCGGCAGAGGGAGCGCGCCGTCCCGGAAGGGGAAAGCCAGACGAGGGCTGGTAATGATATCTGCAGATTGAAGCGCATGCAGGCGCGGTGCGATACGACTCGACCGAACTGCAGCAAATACATGCACGGCGCGGTGCGCTTCGTCCGCGCGCGTCGTGCCGGTGTTGCCGCGACTTCACTGCCGGGTCGACCTGCGCCACGCAAAGAATGGGTGCATACCATTGGCGCAAAAGGGAAGTGGACAAGGGGCACGCAATGTCGATGTGCCTCACCCTAAGTCCGCTCACCTACCGCTGTCCCTAATCCTAACCCGATCCCTGACCGCGCATGTCAGCTGACTGTGACGCTGCCGGGCTCCGTGGTGGCCACCATCTCCTCTGTGCCTTCTGAACAGCACGCGCTCCTCTCATCGCCAACACAGCTTCTGCAACCAACCGCTTTTGTCCTGCTAGAGAGATTGCCGTCAAGGTTGCGCGTAACCGCCTGTAACTGCTCACCGTTACGCTGCCGGGCTTCATGGTGGCCACCATCTCCGCCGTGATGAGGCGCGGCGCGGGCTTCCCGGGGATGAGCGCTGTAGCAATGATGATGTCCATGTCCTTCACCTGCGCCATCGAGCGTTACATGAGGATGTGGAACGAGAGATCGGATGAGCAGGACAGCTCTCTGCAGAGCGCGCACCTGGGGCGCTTAGGCTGCGCCATCACGCACCTTACGAGTACATGGACCGAGAGATTGGATGGTGAGCGGCGACGAAACTGCGGATTGGACTCTGTTGAGTACAGTGTAACTGGGGCAGGATGCTCATGCACCCCCGCAAAGTGCAAGCAGAGTACACGTGTACTCGCGCAGGGTGCACTTGGCTCGCTGCAGAGTACGTGCACTTGGGGGCAGGGTGCAGATGCATGCCCCGCGGAGTGCAGGAGCTCACCGCAGAGTACGTGTGTACTTGAGGCGGGGTGCACATGGACTTCTCGTCGGAGTATACGGGTTCACGCCTGTGCCGCCCCACGAAGTGAGCGATGAAACGAATTGTGACTTGCGTCCATGACTTGTCGCTGTGCGAGTGTGCTCCCCGCAGGTGTACTCCCCGCAGAGCTGTACAGCATGGAACTGCGTCACCGCTGAGCTACACTTGCATGAAACACAAGCGCGGACCGAGACTCTGTGTATTCATAGCAGCGTCCCGCGACGGATCCAGGCGCCAACGGACAGCATCGAACTCTGTCATGTCTACACTACACGCGCGCGCGGGAACGCTACGAAAGTACGGAACGTCGCGACCGTGCGCACACCATCGCCCCCCCCATTGATCGAGCGGCCACGAAAACGCCGTCCATCCGCAGCTCTCGTGCCAGCACCCTGGCGGCGGCGTCGCACGGAGACGTTTCATCACAGGGGACATCAATCATCTGAGCTTTGTCGCGCACTTCGAGAGTAGCCAAAGGTTCACTCGAGTAGGGACGAAACGGACTCGCAGAATGGCACCACAATGTGCACGTGCGCACCGCCACGGATCGAGGCAGCCATCAAATTGGCATCAATACACCGCCCTCTCGAGCCAGCACCCTGACGGCGGCGGCGGCGAACCACTCCTTACATCAATCTTTTGCGCTTCGTCGCGCCCTAAGCGAGAATAAACAAAAGTACATTTGTGTAGTGGGATCGATTCAGACGCGCGGAATGGGACTCAGTGCACATGTGCGCTCCGTTCGATTGGTATCGATACACCGCCCGCCCGTACCTCTCTCGCCAGAACCTTGGCGGCGGCGTCAATCCAGGCGCCAGCGTACAGCATCAAACTCTGTCACGTCTACACTACACCTGCGCGCGGGAACGCTACAAAAGTACGACACGTCGCGACCGCGTGCACATGAGCGCCGCGCCAAGTACCCAGCGGCCATGACAATGCGGTCCATCCACACCTCTTGCGCCAGCACCCTGGCGGCGAACCACTCCTTACATCAATCATCCGCGCTCTGTCGCGCCCTAAGCGAGAATAAACAAAAGTACATTTGTGTAGTGGGATCGATTTAGACGCGCGGAATGGGACTCAGTGTAAATGTGCGCTCCGTTCGATTGGTATCGATACACCGCCCGCCCGTACCTCTCTCGCCAGAACCTTGGCGGCGGCGTCAATCCAGGCGCCAGCGTACAGCATCAAACTCTGTCACGTCTACACTACACCTGCGCGCGGGAACGCTACAAAAGTACGACACGTCGCGACCGCGTGCACATGAGCGCCGCGCCAAGTACCCAGCGGCCATGACAATGCGGTCCATCCACACCTCTTGCGCCAGCACCCTGGCGGCGAACCACTCCTTACATCAATCATCCGCGCTCTGTCGCGCCCTAAGCGAGAATAAACAAAAGTACAGTTGTGTGCGAATGGGACTTCATGTAGATGTGCGCTCCGTTCAATTGGCATCAATACGCCACCCGCCCATACCTCTCTTGCCAGAACCTTTGCAGCGGCGTCAAACCACTCTTTGCTCATCTCCTTGGCGTAGCCGCCGGCGCCGGACCCCTCCTCCCCCGTTGACACTTCAAGGAACTCCCCGCCGAGCGATTGCACCTGCGCAGCGGCGGCGGCGTTGGCAAGCGCGATACAATGAGTAGGGCCACGGAGTGGGCCGAGACGGTGATGATGAGAGAGTGGGGAGGCACGGGCGCACGACTGGTGAGGGCGAAAAGAGACTCAGCCAGGTCAGACTCCATTGCGGGGCCCGCTGCAAGCGCGATACAGCGAGACGGGCCACGATGTGGGTCCAGACGGCGCGATGTGCGCAAGCGTGGAGGAACGGGGGGTCAGCGCGGGAAGTGGCTAAAGCCGGGTCATGCTCCATCGGGGAGTCCGCTGGCGCAAGTACTCACCGGAAGTCGACGTGCGGCGCGCGCGGCACGTTCACGCTCCGATCCATGCAAGCGTGCACAATTCATGAATTCATGCATTGCGCATGGAGTTCATGAGACAACGAATACGCAGGGCTAAACACATTCGCGCTCCGATCCATGCATGCACGCACGGATCCATTATTTTTATGAATGAAAGAATGAATTCATGCATCAAACACTAAATTCATGCACGAAACAATGAATTCATGAGACAATGCATGGTCGCCTCACCTGCTCCTTGACTGCGGCGCGCACGTCGAAGGCCTTCACCACCGCCCCCATGCCCCGCGCCGCCTGCAGGGAAGCGCCACCGCAGCAACGTCAGCATGCGTGAGGGCCGCAACTAACTCTGAACCACACCCAACCATAACTCGAGGTGCCGTGCAGCTGTACTCACTTCCATTACACATGGCTACCAGCGGCGGATTCAGGTAAGACTGCATGAATCCGTGGCGCGCCGGCGCATTCATTACGACCCTTATTACCAGGGCAGCAGCGGGTGAGGGTAAGACTGCTTAAATGCGAGTCGCATCGGCGCATTCATGACAGCCCATGCTGGCTCGCACACTGCATATGAGGAAACGCGACGGCAAGCGCAAGCACAAGGGGCCAGCGCCAGAAGCGACTACACATTCCTAACGCTGCACCGGAGTAATGGTACATCAACGGCGCGTTATCGAGCGCTTCAGAATGCTGCATGGCCTGTGCTGCAGCACATGCAGCGAAGTCCGAGCCCCTACACGCCGCCGCTGAGCACAAGGACACGCACGTGGCGAGCCTTCTCTAGCAGGTCAGCACATGAGACTGATCGACTGGGCGCGGTCTGAACAGCGCAGGCATGTGACTGATTGACACTTCCGCTGACCGCCATGTGCACCTGTACGTCTGGCGGCGAGCCCCGCCACACCACCGCCGAGCGCGAGCGCACGCGCGCGGCATGCATGCATGCAGGTGTGTACGCATGTCACTGCAAGGTGGACGCTGCTGAGCACTGATGCACTCCTGGATGCCGAGACACGCCCCTGACCTGGACGGCAGGCGGCGAGCCCCGCGATGCCGCCACGACAGACCGCAAAGCGCGGTCTCCGCAGGGGGCGCATTGTATGACGGAATGACAATGCCGCTGAGCACTGACGCACCTGTATGGCGGCGGGCCCCGCGCCGCCGCCGCCGAGAACGAGCACGCGCGCGGGCGACACGCATGTGGGTATATACATATGTTACTGCAAGGTAGACGCTGCTGAGCACTGATGCACACCTGGATGGCGGCGAGCCCCGCGCCGCCGCCGCCGCCGACAATCAGCACCCCGACCCCAATCCTTACCCTAACCCTAGGTCGTGACGCGCCCCCGCGGGAGGCGAGCCCCACAATTTTGCTATGAGCACAGAAGGGACCTGCGCAACATATGATGGAATTAAATACAGCGACGCTGAGCACTGACACACCTGTATGGCGGCGAGCCCCGCGACGCCGCCGCCGAGCACGAGGACGCGCGCCGGCGGCACGCGCCCCGCCGCCGTCGTCTGCCCCGCAAAGAACCTGTCGAAGGCGTGCGCCGCCTCGAGCACCGCCCTGTAGCCCGTAATGTTGGCCTGAGAAGAGGCAGGTCAGGGGCAGCGTCAGAGGGCACGCGGCAGCAGCGGTCCCCACAATGAGGACTTAAGGTAGTCCATTCAGCTGTTGTTGAACTGCACCCGCGGTCGCGAGGATGACAGATGACATGAACAGCGCACGCCTCTGATCACAAGGTCGTAAGAACCTGTCAGAGGCGTGCGCCGCCTCCAGCACCGCCCTGTAGCCCGCAATGTTGGCCCGAGAAGCGTCAGGTGAGGGACAGGGTCAGAGAGCGCACGGTAGCAGCGCTCCACGGCAAATGCGTCCGACAAGCGCCAGGGCTCGAGAACACGCCGGGTCCATGTAGGTTGCAACGTGTACTCTCAACGCGGATGATCCCAGGTCAACACGAGTGCGTGCGCTTCTGATCAGCAGCCCGTTCGATCACTCTGAAAGACAACGACTCGCGTTCGGAGCGCTGTTGACTTCACTCTGGAGGTAAGAGCTTCAACAAGCTCACATGAAGCACTCCCAATTAGACCTGCTGCTGTGCATCATCTACGCTGAGGTCATGAGCCTCACCTACTTCACTGCTGCTGAAGTCTTGCTGGTGCGTCACCTGCTTCAGTCTGGCAGAATGCCCGTCCCACGCTCAGACAAGACACTTGACATATCAGGACCAACTGCTCTGAATCACCAGCAATGACAGGACGTCAAACGCCTATGCCAACTGTTCCAATGTTGACAATTGAGGATGGCGCGTCACCAGCTTCATTGGTGAGACAATACGCCACCACGCTCAGACAAAGCACTTCAAGTCAGTGACAGCTGTATGTTGAAGATTCACCTGCGATGACAGGACGTCGAACGCCTGCCCCCTTGACAGCGTGCGCGGCAGGCAGTCCAGCGCCAGCACCGTGGCCCCCTGCGCCTTGAGCTGCGCATACATGAGAATAGGAATGTAGATGAGTACGAAAAATGGAAATGTATACTTTGATGTACATGTGTACCATGCACCTTCCTCGCCTTGAGCTGCGCATACATGAAAGGTGAATATACATGAGTATGAAAATGAAAATGAATAACGCAATGTACATACGAACCATGCACCTTGAGCTGCGCATCCGTCAGATATGAGTATACTGACTATGACTATAAACACGTACATAACATACCATGCGTTTTGAGCTGCGCATACATGAACATGAATATACATGATCATGAATATGAACATGTACAATACATATCGTATGACTTAAGATGCGCGTACATGCAATATGAACATACTTCGAAGTACATGAGTATGAATACGAATACGTCCATACACTCTATACGTGCAGCGCGCCGCGCTCTCTACAGGCGCAATGGCGACATGGTAAGGGCCAGCGCGCGCTATGGTCGTGGTGGCGATGATCTTGATGATGATGCTGCAGCGAATGATTGGAGATGACGATCACCTTGCGTACATTACATGCATACACACGAAAGGTATGTGCTGCATGCGCCGGCCAGAACAGGCATACCTTAAAGTGCACACAGTGATCATGAAGTTCAAGATCACATGTACCACCGCATACTTCAATGCAACGGAACGGCGTCAAAGGAATGATGGTCAACATATCACCACAGGGCGGCGCTCACCACGTCGAGCACCTCCCTGTTCTGCGCGGGCCAGAACATGCATACCTTTAAGTGTACACATTGATCATGTAGTTCCAGTCACCTGTACCACTGTCTACTTCACTGTGTAACTGGAAACAATGGTCAACATATTACCACAATACGGCGCTCACCAGGTCGAGCAGCTCCTTGTTTTGCGCGGGCCAGAACAGGCTCAGCAGCGCCCTGTTCTCCAGCTTGGCCGCCTCCTCCTTCGTGGGCGCCCGCACCTGCAGCGCTCAGCACCGCATTACCGCCGCAACGCGTTTCACGTTATCAGAAATGGTTCAAGCTGTGATGTTACCCAGGCCCGTTGGAACTTCAAAGCGGCGATCTGTGATGACATACATGGTCTCTCGATTCGACAACTCAGATGCGGGCGTCCGCACGTGCAGCGCTCAGCACACCGCTGATGTTGCCCAGACTCGTGTGAACTCCGGTGTAGGTACTTTTATGCGAACTGCACTCTATAATACAGGCTCTGGCATCTCATTGCCCTGTGCTACTGGTACATGAGGCACAAGTGCTGCAAGTATCATAGCGCGCATGCGTCTTGTGGCGCCTTGTACATGTTAATGGCTGTTGTAGGTAGTAGTACGTTGCTGCTGATGCACCTGCCATGTGGCACCAGTCTAGCGCGTTACGAGCAAACTGCAAGAAAATGAAGTTTTGGCAATCTGAAAATGTCATCTCCACCATGCCTTGCGCATAGGTTGTTGTGGTCCATAAAGTTGCAGCGTGTGACGGCCAAATGTTTAAATTCTGCCGGGTATCTGCCAACTTGCAGCCTTGCTCAAGACAGTGGCATTGCAATAATACGCTTCTATGGAGCAGCATGTGGACGTACATGATGCCGCGTAACGCGCCCTGCGCATTCAACATGCAGCAGCTATTCCGTGCACGTTGGAGCGTGACTGCGCAGCAGCGCTGCGGTATCGCCGCGCGCTGTTGCAGCGCTGCTCAGCAGCAAGGTGCCGTGACGCCTCCTACAGCACAACACCTCATCATCAGCGCTGCCGCAGACCCGCCTCACACGCAAGCCTGCGCCGCACCACCGCAATCCTGACATTCGGCACACGCGCGCACCCTGTCTCGCCTTGATCACGAGATCCGACTTTTAAAACTCCGCGCTAGCCTGCGCCTCACCACTGCAATCCTGAATCGCAGCACGCGCCCTGGCTCATCTTACCACGAAATCCGACTTGCAAACCTCTGCACTAGCCCTCGCCGTACCACTGCAACCCCTCAAGTTCAGCACACGCGCGCGCGCTGTCTCATCTGAAACTGTCATCTCCACCACGCCTTGCGCGCCCTGGCTCACCTTGATCACGAGGTCCGACTTCCACACCTCCGCGGCGCTCACGATCGCGGCGCCGGCGGCCCTGTACTGCTCGTCCGCGAAGTCGCACGCCGCCCCCGCCCCTGCCTCCACGCGCACCTTCACCCCCACCGCCGTCAGCTTCTTGACCGTCTGCGGGGTCTGCCCCACCCTCTTCTCCAGCCTCATGGTCTCCTTAGGGACGCCCACGGTGATGTCGCCGTAGGGCTTGGACTGGAGTATGGTGGCGGCGGCGGCGGCCTCCGGGGTCTCTGTGGAGAAGCGGATCCGCCGGGCGGGGGCCGTGCGAGTGATCCATGGAGACTGCTGCTGCAGCTGCTGCCTCGCCGCGGTGGGCCGCAGGGCGGTGCGCGCCCTGAGTCCATGGGAAAGAGCTCGCTGCAGCATTGTTGTGCTGAGCTGCCACCTGCCTGACATGCGGAGAGAGCAGGGAGATCGGATGATGCGTGGATCCATGCTGCTGGGTTCGTGCAGCCAGGATCAGGCAGTTGAAGCAGCAACGCGAGGGGCAAGCTAGACGACGGCTGGTGCAGTGATAATGAGTAACGATGTCTGCAACACATTAACACACTTAAGCTCTAGGCGCATGATTGATGCGGTCACGCATGCTTGCCGCCGCGCAAATCCAGGATATATGCCGAAAAAGATGTGCATGCACGCAGGAATTACTTGTTGGCACCGGAGAGCAGCAGCACGCTTGCGCAGATCATTACCAGGTGAAGTGGACTGTTCAACACGTGCGACAGCACCGCCGATGCGCCAGCACAACCAGGCCCTGCTGCAGGTGCCGCGCAGTCCAGCAAGTATCTTTTTTCCAGCTCATGATCAGACACTCTTGAAGTTTGTGTTGAAGTTCGGTTTTTGCCGAACTTGCTTGGGAGCAAGCGGAGCTATGGGTCGTATATTCAAGCGATACCTGGAGGGCCCGCAGATCTACTCATGCCTGGAGTGTGGTACCCACTTCACCACCAAGCAGGACATCATCAGCGAGAACTTCCACGGCAGAGGGGGGAGAGCGTTCCTGTTCAATCAGGCTGTCAACGTGACTCAAGGGCCTCTGGAAAAGCGCATGCTGATCACTGGTGAGTTTGGCGATTATCTAGGAACCGAGAGCAGCTCACTTATCTTAATCATGAGTTTCAGTTGCTTCATCAAAAGACAATTGGCATCCTAGGAGCAGGATCATCTTAGGAAGGGCCTTGCCTTTCATCATCAGCATACATATGCTCAAACTGTTGGCGCATATCAGAGACAATCGGCAGAATGTCAGTTCGCCATGCACGATTTCCGCTCGTCCAAGCGGGCCCTTGCAGGCCTCAAAACTTCGTTGCGTTGGTCTCAACGCCCGCTGCTATGGCAGCCAGGCATTGTGCACATCACACAAAGCCGGCCGCAGAGCAATGCCTATGCTCCTTATTCTGCCGCACACTGCCCGTGACAGTGTCTCTGCGGACAAGCCCAAATTCGCGGGCCAGGCACTCTCGCAGGGGGCGTGCTCACCTCGTTTACATACGAGCTCACCACGCAGACATGTACATAAAAAGTACATGCATGCTCGTTAACGCCGAGAGGCATGGCAGCGAATGCGGCTGGTTTGGTGGGTGGGCTGGGCTGCAGGGCTTGCAGGAGCTAGCACCAGCGGCCCTCAGGTGATGCCAGTGTGCGTAGCTCCTTCGAGAGAACTTCAAACTTGTGGTGGTGTCTCGGAAGCCCTGGCTGGCGTGCGGAGGAGGGACAGGCAGCGGCTTGGCGTGCTTGGAGAGCAAGCGGAGTCGGCTGCACGCCACGGCACCAACCACAAGTTACTCGCAGCGGTATATGGCAATATCTTGTCAGGCTTGCAGCCTGCGGTGAGCCGTGACCTCGCTCATCAAGGAGGCGATGCTTTACTTAGTTATGTAGCCTTTCTCTCTAGCGTCAGCGCCTGGCGCCCAGTGACTCCCTCTGCTTATCTCTATGATATCGGGGTTCACTTAGATAGCCACAATCTCCAGTTCAGGGCCCATCATGGTGACCTTGGCCTGCATGAAAACTTTGAGATGGAGTCTGCGTGGAGCTGGGTGGCCCTTAGAAGGGTCTGTCTGTGGGGGGAGAGTCTTGCAGCTTTGTTTGGTATCCCTGCTAGTGTGTGGGGGACAGTCGCTTGCGGATGCTTTGTTGGGGGTGATAGGGGGGGGCCGGTGAACCACCGTCCTGCTCATCAAGGAGGCAATGCTTTGCTTAGTGATATAGCCTTTCTTTCTAGCGTCAGCGCCTGGCGCCCAGTGACTCCCTCTGCTTATCTTTATGATATCGGGGTTCACGTAGATAGCCACAATCTCTAGTTCAGGGCCCATTATGGTGACCTTGGCCTGCATGAAAACTTTGAGATGGAGTCTGCGTGGAGCTGGGTGGCCCTAAGACGGGTCTGTCTGTGGGGGGAGAGTCTTGTAGCTTTGTTTGGTATCCCTGCTAGTATGTGGGGGACAGTCGCTTGCGGGTGCTTTGTTGGGGGTGATGTGGGGGGCGGGGTGTGGCGTGCAAGCTTTGCATGCTACATGCAAGAGTGAGAACAAGGCGACACACCTACAACATGGCATTTCCACAGCCACAAGTGGAATATAATAAAAGTACATACTCCACGCTCCCCTGCCATGACCTTGATGACGCCGCAGCGCTCCGCAGATCAGTCTCCTAACCAATGCGCCTCTCTCGCGCGCCGCGCGCCCCCCGCAGGCATGCACACCGTCGCGGACATCTACTGCGTGGACTGCCAGAGCCTGGTCGGCTGGCGCTACGAGCGCGCCTTCGAGGAGAGCCAGAAGTACAAGGAGGGCAAGTTCATACTGGAGAAGACGCGCATGAAGTTGGGCCCATGACGCGCGCTGCGCACACTCCGCCGCCACCACGCCTTTTTGCACGGCGGTGCATATAGCATCGTTTTGCACGGCGGTGCAAATAGCATCGAGGGCGCTGCACATCCCGCCAGCATCTGCCAATGCTCAGGCGTCCCTCCCATGTATAGAGCGCAGAGGACACGGACCAGCGTTGGGGGGCTAAAAGGGGGGGGCGTGGCGCGCGCGCTTGCCGCCGAAGCGCCGCATGGCGTGTACACACAGGGCAGAGCTGCTGTCCATTGCCGAGATGAAGTACGGTCAGGGCGCGAAGTGATGTGCTTGGCGGCCGCCTGGGAGGATTAAGTTGTTCAAAAATACTGTACAGAACCGTGCAAAAACATGCAGCACTGGAGTACGACACTGTGCATAGGCGGTGCTGTGGTGCAGTCGTTGAGTGCTGCCGCCTGAAGGCTGCCGTCGATGCTCTCGTCATCAATTGAACATATGTTGAACCCCAATGAGGTCTGTTGAACATTTGATACTAGCTCTCTGGATGTGTGAACCCCCCGCTTGATCGCACTCGATCATCGTAGGCGCGTTTGGCGACTGCAGCTATGTGCATGCTCGCAAGATCGCTGTAGCGCTGATGCATCCGGTAGCATGCTCTGTGTCTGGCTCTTGCAAACGCAGCCCTGCACACAAGGTTGAAACGGTACCCTACGCTGCCACCTGTGGTTTTGTTGCAAACTAAAGGCTCATTCATGGCGTCTCCGCTTGCTACAAGAACATGGTGCGACACCATCGCTGCGGTTTGGGGCAGTGAGCCCGGTGGTAAGCAAGACATTTGTAGCCTAAGCTGAGCGGCTGCGTAAGCGGCAGTTTCTCTGAGCATGGCCACATGCAATGCTGGCAAGTTGCGAAGACAATATGACAGAAAAAACATGTCTTGGGGTACCTCATGGTATGCCGCCATGTCTGGCAGCTTGTAAAGCCGCTGTGACCAGAGCAGTGAGCATACAGCGCAAGTTCCCCCACACACGCCACTCAAACGCGCACCAGAGTCTCGCAAAAACAACAAAGCCATGAGGACTTCTCAGGCAACATTATGCAACGAGGGCCGACGCAAAGGCTGCGTGCAAGGGCACAGGTGCCGCGGTGTCAAAATTACCCCGCCTACTGCACATGATGGCCAATCACGGACGGCGGCGACATTTAAAATGGCTCACATGTCATGAACCCAATGCGTGTGTGATCTGTTGCGCTCGTCCTGTGTGTTCGCTCAGTCAAAACTGCCGCAGGGCGAGCAGCCCACAATGCAGGCGCAAAAGCTCACTGCGCGCCTGCCGCTGCGCCGGTGCTGCTGCTGGCGATGGCGCAATCGGCACCACCGCCGCTGCCGCTGCTAGTGGAAGGGCCGCTGCTACTTGGTGGAAGTGCTGCTGCCGCAAGCGCGCACTGCAAGTATTGTCATGCTGGACAGCAGCGCACCGCACGCGGAGCTTCAGCCTCATGGCGCTTGCAGTACAGCTGCCGCAGCGGCTGCTGCTACCGCCGCCGCCGCTGCCGCCGCCGCTGCTACTGCCACCTGCGCTGCCGCTGCCGCCGCCATCAGGCACCGTGCATGATCATTCGGCACGCCGAGCACCAGCAGTAGCTATACTGGCGCGGCAACGCAGTCCGCGATGCTGAGAGCCCCGGTGCCCCCGCTCGCGCGTTCAAGGCGATGCCTTCTGCAAATTGAGCAGCGCCACACGTGCGCGCAGCGCGGCGACGGCGGCGTCCGTCGCGAGGCGCGCCTCGGCGTCGGCGACCCAGTCCCGCGCGGTGACCGCCGCGAGGCCCTGCGCGCCGCCGCACGCGCAGCAGCAGCAGCAGCACCAGCAGCGATCAACAGTGGTGACATCAAATCAGAGGCAGCTCTTTGCGCCATGGTAGACAGCGATCAGCGCAATGACATCAAATCAGGGCAGCCCTATGCGCCATGGTAGACTTTTCGCGGATGCAGAGGCAGCCGTGAGGTTCTGTGTGAAAACAAACAATAACAGAGGTGCTCCCTCAAGCCATGCGTGCGCCGCCGCGCGGCAGCGCCACTCGCAGACACCAGTCCGCCGAGCTGAGGTGAGCATCGTGCGCAGCAGCAGCAGCGCTCCTCACCTGCAGCGCCTTGAGCTCCCTGACCGCGCCGCGGAGATCGCCGGCGTCCGCCAGGTGCTCCGCGCGCGTGAGCGCGTCGTCCGCGCCCGCGCCCTCCACCATGCCGCGCCGCTTGAGCGTAACTGCCGCGAGCGCTGCGCCAACGGCCTGGCGTGCCAGGCCCGCGTCTTCGCCCCCTGCTCAGGCAGGGTGACGCAACGGTGGTGAGTGGTGTGTAGGAAATTAGCAGGGTTCAGTTCAAGTGAGGCGCTGGGGGGTGACCACGGGCAGCGCCGTGCCGACTGCACCCCAAACTTCAAGTGGGCATCAATGCCAATCTTCAAGTATTCCACAACACATCGTCGCCGACAGAGCAGCAGCAGCAGCGCTCACCAGGTACGAGGGCCGCGCGCAGACACTCCGCGCGCACGCGCGGGAAGCGCGCGCGCAGCTCCGCCGCGGTGGGCACACCTGCCGCGGCAGCGGCGGCAGGCACGGCGGCGGCTGTGGCGGACGCGGTGCCGTCCGCCGCCGCCAGCGCGCGCAGCGACGCCAACTCGGCGGCGGCGGGCGCGGACGTGGCGAGGCGCTCCGCCAGCGCGAGCGCTGCTGCGGTGACGCGGTGCACGGCGGCGCTGTCGCGCTCGGGGTCGCCAACGGCGCGCCACGCCAACTCGATGGCCTGCGCGGCGTGAGGAGGGGAAGGGGGGTTGGGAAACACCGGGCGCGCAAGGGCGCGTGACCGAATTCGTGCTGGGTTCGGAAAACCTCGTGGCGCTCAGTAGTGCGCGCGACAATTTTTGTGCTGCGGGCGCGGTGAAGCGCCCACCTAGCGCTCACGCGAGTTGTGGATGCGCGCACGGGGCAATGGACGGACTGCGCGCAGCTCGTCTTCACGCGACCGTGCAGCGTCGCTGCAGAAACAAGCTGCCACCTTTGCGGATGTGAGGGGTAGAGCGCTGCCTCGCCCTGGCTCTCCTTACGATCCCTCAGGGCCGCAGCCAGCGCCTCCACGAGAACCGACGCGGCAGCGTGCGTTTTGCAACGAGGTGCAAAAGCACACCATGGCCAACGCGCCGTAGCGCGACATGACGCGCCCAGCGGTTGCGCCCCTACCTGCGCTCCACTGCCTTCAGCTTAGGGTTACGGTTGAAGTCAGGGTGGTGCCCTGTCATCCCGCGCTTGCCGCAGGCGGCACCTCCTGCTGGTCCCGCGCAAGCGGCGCGGCGGCGCACGCGTCACTGCGGTGCTCGCGAGCGCAGCGGCGCGCTGTGTGCCGTCGTGCGACGGTCCGTGCGGCATCTGCACACGCCACCTCTCGTTTTTTTTTAGCGCCACTGACTAGCAGCGCAGGTGCGCTGCGCACCTCAACCAATCTGCGCACGCATCCGACCGCCGCCGCGCCACAGAACCACTCCGACAATACCCCCCATCTCCCCCTCCCCCCGTACATCCCCCTTCCTCCCGGCGGCGCGCACGCAGAAGCCCTTCGCGCATGGCCCTCTGGATGTGAAACAGCGCCTGCGAATCGCGCTCTGCATTTTACGACAGCGGCGTTGCATGTCTCACCTTAACCTGCACGCGCATGTCGGCCAGCGCCGCCTGCCGCTCCTCCGCGTCGTGCGCAGCGCCGCGCCGCAGCGCCGACAGCTCCGTCTGAAGCTGCTCGCTACAGGACATGATGCGCAGGGCGGCGGGGGGGGGGGGGGGGAGGGGGAGGGGGACACAGCGCTGCTGTCACCACCACGCTTGTGTTCATTGTCACAATCGTTTCATCAGGGCATGACTGCAAACACGCCCATCAATGTCAGGCAGATACTGAGAATCCAGGCACTACCAGGCATCAGGCACGCGCTCACTGCGGGGCACGACGCGGGCGCTCGAGACCTCTGCCAGCGGCACACCGCAAGGCGCGCCAGGCCAACCTCTGCCGTTGTGCGGCAGCAGACGGTCTGTACCTGCGCGCTGCCGCAGCAGATGCCTGCCAGCGGCGCGCCGTCCGCCCTGCGCGCTGGCAGCAGCGGGGCGCGATGTCTGCAGGGCGTCACAGGCGGTGCCTGGCGTGTGTGCCACGCGCCGTCGTTGGCGCCGTCACGCCTGACGGTGCTGCACGGTCGCGCAGCGGAGCCAGTGGCAGCAGGAGAGCTTTGCGCTGACCGCGCCGCGCCAGCTCGCAACGCACCGTAGTAGGTGTACTTTGTGGAAATACTTCAAGTACAAAAGTAGATACTTCAAGTACGACAGTAGTTCACCAACACAAAGAGTGTCTCCGCTGGCCTCCGCGTGCTGAGCGCGTGTGTCGACTGTGCGGCAGCTGGCGCGCGCTCTCGTCTCGCGCGGCGACCGCGGCAGCACGGCGCTGAAGCAACGCCAAGCGTGTATACACCTCACACGTTTCACAGCGCGTGACCCAAGGCGAAGCGCACTACCAGCAGCAGAGACTACAGTAGGGTCAGAGCAGGTGCCGACGTGTGCGACCATCCAACTTCAACTTCAACTGAAAATGCAACGCGCGACGCACCTGCACTTGGCGGCGAGCTCCGTATCCAACTTCAACTGCAGATGTGCGACGCACCTGTACCAACTTCAAATTCAACTTCAACTGCAATTGCGCGGCAAACCGTGTACTTGGCAGCTTCATCTCCGACTTCAACTTCAACCTCAACTGCAACGCACGACGCACCTGTACTTGGCGGCGAGCTCCGTCTCCTGCGCGCGCATCTGCGCGCGCACGGCGTCGTCGTACGACCGCGCCTGCTGGCCCAGCAGCTGCGCGCGGAGGGGGAGGACGCACGATGCGGCGGCGGCGGCGGCGCAAAAGGGCACAGTGAGATGCTTGTGCGCCACAGAGTTTGCGAGCCGCGGCACCTACAAGTGTTGACGACGGCACGTGCGCATGCTGCTTTCACGGTACGGTCAATGTCGCGCTAAGTAGGCTCAGACTCTTGAGTCAGAGTCATGCGCAGCTCCCCCCAGCGTGCCCCCCCGCCCACCCCCTTCCCCTGTCCACTGACGAATGTTAGCGTAAACGGCGCGGATCCGCGCTACTCCTGCCGCTGCGTTCGCGCACATCGCGCGTCGTTTCAAATATCAGGTTGCACTCGCACTTATCGCGCGCCGTTTCAAACGCCAGGTTGCACTCGCCTCCTGCAGCTTTTGTTCAAACTCCTCGTGTATCGTGTCCCTCACGCGCGCCTCCTGTGCAAGAAGCTCCGTCTTGAGCTTCTCCGCCGCCTCCACCTCCTGCTGCGAGAGCAGGCTCAGGTAGTGCCGGCCGGCCTGCGGGCAGCCGCGGCGGCGAGAGTATGTCAGGCAAGCGTGGTGCAAGCTGAGAGCTTCAACTTGAAGTTGACAGAAAAACAAATGCGTCGTCACCACGCACAGCAGGCTCAGGTAGCGCCGGACGGCTTGCGGGTGGTTGCTGCGAGAGCGCGCACAGCCAGTATGTCAGGTGAGCGTCGTGCAAGCTGAAAACTGCGTCTTGAAGTTGACAAACATCAAGTCCGTCTCATCTCGTACCCACGCACAGCAGGTGGGTGGGGAAGGTTGATAATCTGCTCACCTCCTCTTCGGCGGCCCTGAGGCTCTGCTGCAGCCGCAGCGCCTCCCACTTGGTGCGGTCCTGCATCTCCGCCGCGAGCTGCACGAGCCGGTAGCGCAGCGCCGTCGTGTCCAGCTGCGGCGCGCACAGCGCACGGACAGCACGGATGTCATTCGTACTGTGCGTCGTGCAACTTCAAGTAAAGGGCGGAAAGCGCGCAGCGCAGCACGTATTTGAGGTACATTGGCGCGCGCGGTCCTGCATCTCCGCCGCGAGCTGCACGAGCCGCACGAGCCGGTAGCGCAGCGCCGTTGCGTCCAGCTGCAGCGCACAGCGCGGAATTCATTCATGATATCCATACTTCGCAGCTTCAAGTGCAGTTTCAAGAATGTGCAGCGTATGCAAATGTGTAGGCGCACACTGTCCTGCACCTCTGCCGCGAGCTGCACGAGGCGGTAGCGCAGCGCCGTCGCGTCCAGCTGGGCAGCGCACCACACGCAGACGGCGCGGAACTCCCATTACTTCAAACTTGAAGTACATGGAGGCACAAGCTCCTCCGCTGCCGCACTGCAGCACGCGCGGCCCGCGGCGCTGTAGTTTACGCAAAGACTTCCATGCATGCCTCGCAGGCGCACTCAAACAACACGTAGGCACGAGAGATGCGCGAAGATAGCGTGCGCGCGAGCGTGCGCACGCGACAGTGCGCCGAGCTGCGTAGGCCGGTGTGCGCCTGTGCGACTGGCGGTCTTGGAATGCGATGTATGAGTGGAGATACCTGAGTTGAAGGTGTTTGCACAGAACACTCATGTGCGACAGAGGCGAGCTGCAGCTGGGAGCGCCGCCTGCGGCCATTTGCCTTGAGAGCTGCGCAACAGCAGAGGCGCGCTCTGTCAGAGGCACGCGTGCGTCGCATCGACCGCCGCGGCAGCGCGGCGGCGGCGTGCTTCGTCAGCTGTGCGCGCCGCCCGCTGCTGCCGCGTGCCGTCACGCATGCCTCTGCCCTGCGGAGAAGCTCACAGTCCCCTAGGTAGGATACCTACATGCCCTCCCAGGCGCGCCTCTGCACGCCAGCTACGTACGTCCGCAACGCGGCGAGACATCGACGGTGGACCGCATCGCCGGAGCCACACGCTGCAGGCACGGCGGCGGCGGCGGACGGAGCCATGGTCCCCGAGTACCGGCAACACCAACTGCTAGAAGTACATCACAATCGGGCAGTGGCAGACGCACCGAGTCGTGGTCACCGAGCACCGGCTGTACCTACCGACAGAAGTACACATCTATCGGGCGGTGGCGGACTGACAGAGTCGAGGTTGGCGAGGATGCTGGCGTCGAGCTCGCGCCGCAGCGCCGAACCCTAACCTTGAGGCCGAGCCCCGCCAGTACCTACCAACATAATTGGTGGAAGGCACTTGCAGCTAACCATACCTTGTCACCTAGAGCTCTACGATCTTTTGATTCGTTTTCATATAATTATCACAATGGGGCAGTGGCGCACTGACCGAGTCGAGGTCGCCGAGGACGCTGGCGTCGAGCTCGCGCCGCAGTGCCGCGCCCGCGTCAAATACGCCCTCCTGCGCCGCCTGCAGCCGCTCTTGCTGCCGCTGCGGCTGCTGCTGCTGCTCTGCTGTCGCCTCCTGCCGGCGGCGACGGTCAGGTTTTTGCGATGCGGTGCAGGGTGGTCAGCGGCGCTGGCGGTCCGAGTCAGTGACATGAAAGTGCAGGCAAACAGTTGACCCCGCATTTACGTGCCACGGTGAGGATTCGCGGTGCATGAAAGCACTGCTCAATTGAGCTCCCGCCGTTGTCTGTGCCGCCCGTGCTGCCTCTCTGCAACTGCCGCTGCGGCCGCTCCCCTGCCAGCACTGCCGTGCTGAGCCACCACCGCTGGCCAAGACACAAGTAGTGGCAGCCGCCTTCATGCATGGACAGTGGCATGTGTGGGGTGCGTGCGCTGCGCAATGCGCATTACGCAGACGCTGCACATTTGCCGCCCTCGCAGCCGCCGCGCAACACAACACAACACGATGGGTGCATCCGCAAGTGCGTTGCTGTGGGAGCGCGCATCACGAGCGGCGTGCTCACCTCCTGTGCTGCAGGGCTGCGCGCATCCGCCGCCGCCGCCGCCGGCGCAGCCGCCGCCTCCTCCCGTGCGCCCCCCCCGCCGCCGCCACCCCCCGCCTCCCCCCCACCCGCAGCTGCCTTCGACGGGTCCGCAGACTTGTGCAGCACCTCGGCAACGTCGCCGCTCGACATGGGCAGCTTCACGGCGGCAAGCGGCGCCGGGGGCGCGGGCTCCGGGCTCGTGATCGGCGGCGGCGCCCGCCGCGCGGCAGCGGGCGCAGCGCCGCCGCCGCCGGCCGTGTCGGCCTGCTTGGCGGTGTGGCGGCGCGCCACCTGGACCTGAGCGCTGCTGCCGCTGCTGCTGCCGGGTGCGGGAGCAGGAGCGGGTGGCGCGGGGGCGGCGGCGCGCTTTGGCGGCGGCGCAGCGGCGGCGGCGGCAGGGGCATCAGCGCCCGCGGCAGTCGCGCCGCCCTCCCAGCCGAGCTTGCGGTAGAGGCCGTGCACGGGCTCCGGCATGTCAATGCCCCGCTCCGTCAACAGCGATTTGAATGCGGGGACCTTGGCGTAACCGACGAATATGGCGGTTCCGGTGATCCCCGTTGCCAGTAATAGGAGGCGGCCGGTGCTGCCGCCGCCGCCGCCGCTGGCGCTGGCGCCTGCCGCTGATGCGGCGCCTTGCGGCGGCGCGGCGGGGGTGGAGCCTGCTGCGCCCTGGGCGCGCGACAGGGGGGGGGGCACGCGCGGCGCCGCGCCTGACAGCGGCACTGCGGGTTGCATTTGCGCGTCAGGAGGATGTGACTTGCGCGAGGATGGGCTTGCGAACCGATGAAGAGGGAGGTCTTCCATGTAATTTTGAACAATTGTTTGAAAGTGACATGCGCTGCGAGCAACGCGAGCAACGCGTGCACATGTATGACTGCGCATGGTATCCGCAAATGTGATGTATAAACCTAACACACAGGCGCTCAAATTGGGCGCAATGTACATAGTACATGAAGATTTTGAAAGGATGCAGCAGCCTTCAGGAAATGCAGCCTTGCAGGCTGCAAACACTGCACACGCATATGCACGTCGTCCTCGGCATGGTCAATCTCGCCTGGCCATTATAGCTACCTTCGCATTTGTTCACAAATTGGCTTCAGGCGCAGACAATGAGCATGACTCCAACTTCAAATGTGATGGAATACGGGATCTTGTCTGCAAAAGTTGTTTTTCGCATGCATTCATTGCCAAAGCAGACAAACCTGCACATGCATTCATAAAAAATGGAAGATGCAAGCCACGCACCGACGGGCTTCTTAGGGGCTTTGTAGGTGCGCACGCTGATCCTAGCATGATGGGCAGTGGCTTCCGCTAGCCGGCGCCCAGCTCGAAGATGGATCATGACGCTGCCGAGCCCTCACAGCCCGATGCACGCGGTGTAGTCTAGAGCTGGCCGGCCGGCAGATGCTAGCTCTTGTAAAGCACAGCTCGTCAAAAAAATGCTGCGAACTTCAGGCAATGATCATCACCACCTACTTTAAAAAAAACAGTAAAAAAAAACCAATTGTTGTTTTTTCATTCCACGCAACACGCAACAAAGCAATAGCAGACACGAAAGCGAAGATACAAACACCCAGCGACGATGCCGAAGCCTATTACAAGCGATGAGGCTGGCTTCCACGGGTAAGCGTGCGTGGCTGGCAAGAACACCGCCTGCTGATTTTCTTCAACTTGACCTGCTGACTTGCGTATCCTTGCCAGCCGCCCCTGTGGCGTTATCTTCCTGTGTAAGGCTGGCTTCTGTCTACTGAAAGCTTCAGACTGGCCTGCCCTTGAGCGGCAGCCTGAGTCACCCGTGTGCCAGCCCATATCCACATGAATTCCGACCCTGTAGGCTCCACACGGAGGCTCCGTGTGTAGCGGCCTTGAGCCAGTTATCGCTAAAAACCGATCACTGCCTCATGTCGGTGCTGCATAGCCTCATACCGTTCGCGATTCGGACTGCCTTATTGCAGCGTTTGTCGTCCGGTGACCGTAAAGATCCGAGTTGATCAAAAACTGCTCGGCAAAGTAGCCACGCCACGCTTGCCATGACACCGCTTGCTGTGTGCCATTGGTCCCATTGTGCTTCCTCTGCAGCGGCAAGAGGGCTGCCAAAGCCGATCACCAGGGAGTCTCACGGTCCAAGTCACCGAACGACGCCGGCGCAGACAATGAGGCAGCGGACTACGTTCACATTACCATCAAAAAAGGAGGAGAGAAGTTCTGGATCATGGCGAACAAGACGCGAGCGGAGAGACTGAAGGCGGGAGAGGACATCATGCTGTCTGATGTGGTCGAAAACTCGGATGTGTACTTTGGGAAGCAGGGCGAGCCGAACCGCGCCTCGCGCGCAATGCTCAGGTCAGTCTGGTTCACGAGCCTTGCACTCATTGTCAATTTGTAGATTTGGTAAGAGTAATAGTTTGGCAATGAAAATGAGCTGATGGCCAAGGTCGAAGCCAACCATTCTGGCCTCGAGTAGGATTGTAACCGCCAGACCTACGTAACTGACCTAGATATGGTGCCACTTTTCACATCACGGAGGCAATCACCCATAACCCTACGTTCTTACGTGATGCGGCCCGGGAGTTAGCTGAGCTTTTGCACACCTGACCCACTCAAGTCACATTTTAACATACCGTTCTCTACTTGTGCTTTTTTTGACAATGTGAAACGCTTGAGTCGTGTATCGCAACATTCTGTTCTGTACTTGCATGTATATACTTGAGGTGCTTATGAAAATGTTTTATGCTTGAATGATATAGACTATAGCCTCTTCGTCACAAGCAAGCCCATAGATTGGTCAGTACAGAGCAATCGACATTCCGCTAAGCTCAGTCGCAGATCAGAGCACATATTGCAACAGTTTTCTGTTTGGCAAGCGTACTGGTCAATCAGCGTCTGTCCAAGAAACAAATTATGTCACAGCATTGTGGTCCCATCAACTCCTACGTGGTGGACTAGAACAGCAGCTGCACGACTCTGTACTCATGAAGAGTCATCGAGTCATGTGCCAGGTCCAGCAATAACGTCAAAAAATTGGAATGCGCATGACAGCCTGCTTCTCTCGACAAAACCGCAGCA
Source organism: Tribonema minus (assembly GCA_017506865.1). Lineage (NCBI taxonomy): Eukaryota > Xanthophyceae > Tribonematales > Tribonemataceae > Tribonema > Tribonema minus. The sequence goes on along the minus strand of JAFCMP010000090.1, from coordinate 561,708 downwards.
GCGGAGCAATGATGCCATCAGATGAAAGCAGCGGCCCTGAGCTGCAGTGTGACAAACTTTGTATCCCAGCCGCAGATTTCGGGGAAAATGCACTATCAAGGCTTTTGACGCAGCCTACCTATACATAGACACTTCAACATGTGTGAAGGATAGTTTGTGAAGTTTGATTGCGCGTATCGTCGAGCGAACTGGTGCACCAGCCCAGTCACCACTGGCTATGCAACAGCCCAGTCACCACTGGCTATGCATGGCTCTGACGGTTAGACTGTGAAGTATGATTGAGCTTGTCGTCGAGCTAGCTGGTGCAACAACCCAGTTACCGCTGGCTTTGCAAGGCTCAATAGTCATTGGTGTGACAGCATGATTGGTGCCTCAGCGCAGGCGGGCCGTCTTCGGTGACATAGACTGGGCTCAAGCGCTGCTGCCACACTACACGCACCAACGGGCCAGATGGTGCAAGCAGACAACTCCTACAGTTGCTTCATCCAGTGCTGTGCAGCTGTGCCTACTTGTTGCGTCGCCCACAAGTCATGTATGTCAACTAAAGAAATTTTTTCATCAAGACTTGCGTGTGCTTCTGGTGGCTACGCACATAATTTGCGTCATGCGGAGAAGCAGATCCATGATGAATTTTCTGGATGTGCCACGCGTATCTAGAGGGCAACATTTTACAGTTCTCTGCTGCGCCACAATTTACAGGTCTGCTGCGCCACAATTTTACCATTCGTTGTCTTGGCATACTCCTGACGATGACAACATCTGAAATGCTATGAATGTCGAATCCGGACGTTGTGGCCACAACAATTCCATGTCATTCCATCATCAGCCTTGCACTGGCTGACCTGGTTATGAGTGCATTGGCACAGGTCAGCGTACGAGCACGCTTGTGCTTGACGTGACGCGTTTGAAGTAGAGCTTCTTAGGTAGATAACAAACACATACAACAATTACACACCCTGAATGCTGTAGCAAAACTCTATGGATGCATCGTCAGAGCCCTAGGGGCTGATCAAGAAGGTTACGCTGCATCGCGTGGCGCCATCTGCCCGCAATTTTTCGCGGGCACTATGAATGTAGATGAAATGTAATACAGCGGCTGTCTCGCGCCAAGGACTGGGAAAGAGTGGAGTGGCTGCACCGCACCTGGGGACAGCAGTACATCGGACTGCTGGACTACTTCGCCCGTCGCAGTCCACTGGACTGCTTTGCAGTTCAGTGAACTGCAGATCGCCGTAGTCCACTGAACTGCAGCAAAGCTTCATTGGACTCTGTGCTTTTCTTCACCCATGGTGGCACCGTCCTCTTGTTCCCATAATTTGATGCATGAGCCGGTGCGTTGCACCTAGTGGACGTTTACCGCGCTCATTTAAGGCCTGGTACATAGGGGGTGAATGCTCCACAGCTTGCACTGCTGAAGTAGGAAGCCGTGACTGTGCTCTTGCGCAGATACGCGCCCTTTACGCAGACCCGAATGAAGTTCGCCGTGTCCATGCAGTGAGCTGCACAGTCGAACACACCACATCTCATCATCTCAGGCCTATAGATCCTAGTCTACACAATCACACAGGACCATTTCATTCAGTCAAATCCGCAGAGGGCTGCTGGCACACATGGGGAGATATCTTACGGGTAGACGTGACGTTTATGAGTGCGTGATAGTGCGCAGTCTGTTTTGCAGAACCTGGAACCACTGACTCGCTGCCCCTGTGCTCGCGGCATTGCAGTTGTACATGGTTGTTTTTGGAGTTGGCACATTGGCTGTTTGCATGTCGACAGTACTATCAACTTTGTCTCGGTCTACCAGATGGTGCACCAATGTACATACCAGGACGCCTTCGCTCAGTCAATCTCACTGCAAATGTAATGCCAACTCTCAGCTCGGTTTGCTGCTTTATTATCAGATATTATTTGCCAGTTCAAAATCGCTCAGCCAGCGCCAACGGCAGCGTGAGTCTCTGACCTTCGCAAGCTCGCGCTTCTTCCCCTTGCAGTAGCGCGTTTGGAGAGATCGACGTGGATGACATCATCAAGATGATCATCAAGGAGGGCGCGGTCATGTGATCTGACAGTTCTGGGACCATTCTGTGGACCAGCTATGGGGTCGTTCTGTGCACCGCTGCCCGTCGCCTCGGCAATGCCGCCGGTGGATGGGCTGCACTTGCATGATTGTGCCACCCTGCGCCTGTTCATCCTTGCGTGCTCAGCGAGTGCCAGCGCAGCTGCGGCGTCCTCCCGAGCGCACGAGCGTTAGAACCGTTCTTGGACCGTTCTAGTCCTCCTGTGTATGTAGAGTGACAGTGTGGCGGGGGGCGGGGGGGGGGGGGGGGGGGGGGGGGGTAGGTGGCTTGGTTAGCTCACGGGCATAGCTGCTTCTGTGGTAGTGCTCAATCTGCTTTGGCGTTGCACCTCAAAGTAATGCAAGCTACCACACTCACACACACACACACATGTCAGGTTTACATGTGCCTTTGACGAGTCGCTTCAGTGCCCAATGCACCCTTTTGCACTTTTTGTACGTATGGACTTGTATTTATAAAGGCCCAAGGGAGGCCGGGTTGCCTAGTCTGCGCTGTGCCCTAGGACTTTTTGTACTTTTTATTAATTCTCGCTCAGGGCGCGAAAAGCCCAGATGATTGGCATCTAGCTGTAAGGAATCTACATGTCGTATGACAGTCTGAAAGTGTCGCAACGACAACCACTCAAACGCCGCCGCCGCCAAATGGCATCTCGGGGTCCTCCCCTACGTCCTCCTCCATGTGCCCCCCCCCCTGGATTCTGCCATGTGTGTCATGACACGGCCAGAGTACGCCATGTGGAGCGCTGCCGACAGTGCCGAGCGTAAGCGCGCCAGGGCGATGCCCTTGAGAGCTTTAGGGCGCGCTCCTCCGGGCACTGACATCCTGCTGGCATACTCCGTCGCCACAGCCTCCAGCAGCTTCCGCCCCTGCTCCCCGATGCTGCCAAATGACCCTATTGCCAATGTGGCAAGTTTGTAGCAATTCTGATCATAATGACCAGAATAGTGGGTAGTCTTGGCGGCCTCTTGGTCGCGGCAGCATCGCTCGGGGTCTGCTGCAGTCTTCGCCGCCCGCGACGCCACCTGTGCCTCGAAGCAGGTAACGTCCACCATGAGCGGTAGGTGGCGTGTCGGGTCGTCGTAGCCGGTCACCGGGAAGGCGTCGGCAGGCAGCACAATGTCCATCCTGCGACTCCCCGGCGGCCCGGCGGACCCCAGAAACGGCGTGTAGTCCTCGTCCACCAGTCCCGTTTTGAGGTATTGCCGCAGGAGGCGCTGCGTGGCCCTCTTGACGCTATTGTGGACAATGGTGTCGTGCGCCTTGACGCGTGGCGCTTGACACAGCCGTGCATGCAGGGTGCCGCCCGGCGACTTTCCGCACAGCTTGCAGCCTGCCGTCTGCTCCTCTACTCCGATGGCGCGTTTGACGGCCAGCTGCCAGGATAGGCCATCGAACGAAGCCGTTGTGGAGTACATGGGCTCGTTGAGGAATGCCATGCCGATCGAGTGCATGTGGCGCTGCGACCGGAATCGAGCAAGTGCTTGCGTGCGTTGCGTGCCCTGCGGCAGCTGTTGCAGGTCCGCCTCCACCTTATCTGCAAGCTCGGTAGCGACGGCATCTGCAAGCGCACTCTGATTGGGGCGCTTCAGGCTACACTGCAACTGCAGAGCACTGGCGTCAAGTACGCAAGCAGCATCCGCACCAGTGCCACCACCTGCTGTCGGCCGCAGCGGCGGCTGCTGCGTAGGTGGTTGCTGCTGCAGTGGCGTTAGCGCTGGTGGCAGTATATGTTCCAGCTTGTCACCTGTTGCTGCACGTAGAGATGTGGCAGCTGTGGCGATCGTCCGCATGAGGGGCAGGCGCGCCACCTCTGCTGCTGCTGCGCCTTGTAGCATTGCTGGTGTGGAACGCGCAGCGCCTGCATTGACGGCTGCCGCTGCTGCGTGCGCTGGTGCTGCAGCTGTGCCGCCTGCCGTTGCTGCTGCTGCCAGTGGTGTTGCTGCTGCCGCAGGTGTTGGTGCAGCACCTGCCGCATTGGCCGCTGCCACCGCCATTGCCGCTGTCGCAGCCGGCACGGTTGCGGCGCCGCCTGCCGACGCTGCTCCTGTTGCAGGTGCTGCAGCAGCCCTTAGGCTAGTAGGGCCTGTAGCAGCTGTATTGCCTATGCCCGCAGCCGCTGCTGTTGATGCTGCAGTTAGTGATGCCGCCGAGGCCACTTGAGGTGCAACATGTGCTGCCGCTGCTGCAGCAGCCTCTGATGCTGGAGCAGCTGCTGCTGCCGCCGCTGCTGCTGCCGCCGGAGTAGTTGCGCCGTGCGCCGCCGCTGCTGCTGCTGCCGCTGGTGCCGCCTGTGCTGCCGCCGCGGCCCCTGATCCAGCGGCAGCTGCGTCGTGTGTTGCCGGAATGGCTGCGCCATAAGCGCGGCCAGCCGCTGATGCAGTTGCCGCTGCCGGAGCGGTCGCGCCTCCACTGGCAACCGCCGCTGCCGCTGTAACAGTTGCCGCTGCTGATGCTGCTGGTGCTGGTGCTGCTGCCGCTGCTGCCGGTGTCGCTTGTGTTGCCGCATCCTCAGCAGCGTTGTCTGCAGCCGCTTGAGGAGCCGCCTGCTGCAGCACCCCCGCCCATCCAGAGAGTGCTGGTTGCAGCGCTTGCAACGTGCCCGCCACATACGCAGCATCAGCGATGTCGCAGGCGCTGGTAATGCCAAGGCCGCCATGCCGTGTTGGGAGTCGCGCTTGCTGTAAGGCTGGGCCGTGCGCTGCCAGATGGAAGTGGGCCCCACTTTGCTCAAACTGGCGCCAGGTCTGGCCTGGTGGCTGCAGGCCCATTGAGTGCTCAAGCACCCACTGCGTGACCCGATCCCACTCCTTGGCGGCTGTTGCTGTCTGCGTAGTGGGAATGGTGCGCAGGCAGTACGTCATGCGAGGCACCACGCAGTAGCGCAGTAACCTGAACATAGCCCTCGGAGATGTCAGGCGCGCGCATCGCTCTGCAAATCGAGCCCCTGCCCCGCCTGCACCCGCTTCCCTGCGCAGCCATGCGTCCACAAAGCTGCTGTGGCCCACCGGCACCCCCAGCAACACAGCTCCACGGTTCTGATTTTCATCCGTATCCCCCACTAGCTGAACGCCCAGCTGCTGCAGCAGTTGCCGCTCGTGGTCTGTCACCACATGCCCCCTGCCAGGCAGCGCGCGTGACTTGGTGAGGTTTAGCTCCAGCCCCACCTCCGCAAAGTGTTGTTTGAGCTGCGCCACCGCCTGTATGTCATCCTGAGTCAGCGTGCAAGCGCCTGTTCGGACGTTGGCATCGTCCATGTAGGCGCCCATCCGCCTCCGCGCACGCTGCGCAGCCGCCGCCTCATTGAACCGTTTCAAGCACTGAGCAATGGCGCCGCAGAAGAGCATCGGTGCCGCGGGGTCCCCCTGCTTAAACCCGCGCTGAGACATGATGATGCGCGTGGAGCCGTCAACGTGCTGGAACAGCAGGCGTGGCCGAGTGCGAACGTATGTGCCGATGAAGTAGTCGAGGAAGTCCGGCAGCTGTGCTGCTACCCATTCCGCTGCCGCCAGGACGAACACCATGTTGAAGGCATTCTTGAGGTCCAGCATGAACTGCCAGTGACCGAGCTCATACGCGAGTTTGCCGGCCATGGCCGCTTTCTCCGCTCCTGCTGAGACGGCTACCCCATACTGCCCGTCTGGCTCAAGGAGCTCCGCCAGGAAGTCTTTGCGGTCTGCCACGTACACCGAAGTGCATAGTCGCTGCAGCACCTCGCCGCAAACGATGGGCCGCTGCTTAGCTGTACCATCTTCCTGTTGTTCTGCAAGTGGCGTCAGGCGCCCCGCGCCATGCAACTGCCAGAAGGCATCCGGCAGCCGCGCAGCCTCCCGCATAACGGTCTGAAGCCACCGTGTGAGGACAGCAGCAAACTCATGCCGTCCCCAGCTTGTGCGTAGCGCATCCTGCAGGTGGCTGTAGCGCAGCCCCGATGGGCCTGCTCCACTGTAAGGGCTTGCTCGCTGGATGAGCTTGGCAACCGTCTCTGGCTCAATTCCCTCCCCCTGTAACAGGCTGAGTTCTGCTGGCATGTCGGCTGCTTTCGCCACAAGCTGATCAACCATGCCGGATAGCTCATGGAGTTGTTCCCCTGGCGCAGCGGGGGGGTGTTTGGACTGCATGGCGGCAAAGCAGTCATCATCAGGTATCGCCACCGTTTTGGGCTGAAGGAAACGCGCTGCCTGCTGTAGCCCCCCCCGTGTGCCCATGCACTGTAGGACGTAGGCGTTGATCGCTGCCTCCGTTTGCTGGCGCGCGCGCCAGCGCCGGTGCGCACGCGCGTGTGCGAGGAGCGCTGGCACCAACCGGTCAAGCTCACCGCGTGCCAACATTCTGATTCTGTCGGAGCGAGTGATGCCAGGTGCGCCATCGGTGGAGGTGATGAGTGATGGCATGAGGTGGTGTAGAATCGTGGATCTTTGCAGTCGCTGCACCCGCCCTGCGGAATCTGGCTCCCGCGCCGCATTGACGAACATCGTCATTGTGTGTGCCAACAGATGTGTTGCTGCGTTCTCCAGTGCAGCTCCCACATAGCGACGATTGCGTGGTCTAGCAAGGCTTCTAGTTGTCGCGAACTGCAGCTTGCACAGCTCATCGAGGCTGATGCTGTCAAGCACTGCTGCGACTGCGGGGGTTGAGATGGTCCACGTGAAAAGCCCACCTGCCCCACCTGCTGCGCCTGCAGGGCCTGGCGCTGCCGCTGCTGTCGCCGCACCTGCCGCTCTGGGGCCCCCTCCGCTGATGCACCCTCGCCACCATCAGCGCCACCGCGAGCGCTGCCGCACCTCTCGGTGCTAACGAGCAGAGATGTACTCGTTTGTACTGCTTGTTGAATGTGCTGGTGCGGCGCATGCACAGACGCGCAATGTGCTCCATTTCATGTATGTGTACAACTGCATGGTGCAGCACTACAGCAAGTGCACTTTTTTGCCAGGTGCACAACCGGGCCGCGCGCTTCAAGATTATGCAATGGCAGTGCCTTGCACCACGAGCATCTGTCTGACGATGAAGTGTATGAAGTGTGAGTTGTGCATGGGTGTGGTCGCTTGCATTGTCAGAGGTTTTGACGTCGTGCATACATGACAGTTCTACGCACGAAAACGTAGAGCAAGGCAGGCGAGGCGCCGCGCAGAAGCTCGGCGAAGCTGGGTCGTTCAACTCAAATAACCCCAACATGCATTCAACATGCTGGACTGCGCGAATGCAGACACTGATGAGAACGTGAGGCGTGATGGAGCCTGCCATCTAGTCCACGTTGATGCGGCTGTCTCCCACCACAGCAGCAATCGTATGGGGGCGGTTGTCGAACACTACGAGCAGCAGAAAAGGGGGGGGGGGGGGGGGGGGGGGGGGGGGGGGGGGAATGCTACCTCCAGCACAGTGTCCAGCAGGTCACTCTTGAACACATCCACAAGCTCCACAATCGCTGAAGGAGAGCCGCTTGTGTGAGAAGCTGTGCTGCACATATCAACAGACTGCTGGCGCAAGCATGTATGTGGCAAGCACGCAACCATGTGCCAGGCTTCCTGATTCTTGCTTTTTTGGCTGTTCTAGGCGCCGATGCTAGCTTTTTAAGAACGCTTTCGTTTTGCTATGCGAAGGGCCACTGGTGTGGCGCACCATGGCACAGCACAGGATTCTGCAGGCACCTCTCAACGCTCAGGCGAGAGCAAGCAGTAGGATGAAAAACCTACAAGGCATGCGCAGTTCGTGACCTGGGTACTGATTACAGCACGAGGTAAATATGCCAGATGGGGCTTTGTCCGCCGCCGTGCGGCAGGGCGCCGCAAGCGGCAACCGCAACCAACAAACAATGATGACCCTGCAGGTGGGGGTTCGTACGGCCTCGAGGCAAAGGCCTCGTTTCCCGCGAAATACATGCGACGCGACTATTGAAACCTTTACAAACCAGTCGTACAGCGGGCCGGGTGCGCCCGGCCGGTATCAAAATGGTGTGTGCCCGCCCGGTTACTAACAGAGGCGCGCACGGTCCCCGCGCCGGCTAAACAGAAGTCAACAGAGCTTTTTACAGGCCCTTGGAAGGAGCAAATGGAAGGGGGCAGGGGGGGGGGCAGTCCCTCTTGCGTGTCGATGGTGATTGTGGCCGGGCACAAGCCGGGCACAGGGTGGTGGCCAACTTCAAGGATGTGCTTCAGGCCTGCGTGCTGAGAGAGTCAGTGCTCAGCCTGATGCTCGTCTTGGTGTGTTCGGCGCGTTCGCTGAGCGCGTCCACGCTGAGCATCAGCTGCTCGTACGTCATGAACCTGTGCACAGGGGAGAGGGGGGGGAGCGCTGGTGAACGGATGTGCCCATGTGCCTGTGTTCTGTGGTGTGTACGCCTGTACTGACATGTGATCAACACCGCAAACTGTGCAGCAACACGGCGGTGCTTTAAGATGCACAGTAGTACAGTACATGCTCATGCTTGGTCAAGGTCACCTGCCAGCAATGTCACCGCTTGAACTTTGATGAAATGAAAAGCAGCCCTCAAGCGCACGCTTGTTGCGGCACTACACATGCACAAGCCGTCAATCGACAATCATGACATGAAAACGTGACACAGGCACCTTGCTGAAGCGCTGCAGTGGCACAGATCGCAAAGCAGTGCCCTGTGTGGCCACTCGGCTGCAGCGCCCACGGCTCACTTGCTATCAACGGCAATACGCGCAGGTGCCTCGAGCCATCGAAATGCATTCGATGTGGCAATATTCACACGCCTCTACGCAACAGTGCTCGCCAGACGAGCAGGAGCAAAAGCCGCCCCAGTGCTCAACACTACCCAACCCACACAAAACCTTGACCGTGGCCCTAAGCCCTACTGTAGCCACCGGCCTAATTAACCGTATCCCCAACCCTCGGCTTGACCAAGCAGACGGACACTCACATGACAATGGCCCAAGGGCCAATGCGCATCCACGTTGGCAGGAAGCCCTTGTACAGGCTGCGCAGGCCGTCCTGTTGTGCGCTCTGCAAGAGGCGGAGGCACATGAGAGAGGCGCAGCGCGGTGAGAGATGCAACGCTCACGTGACAAAGATGCACAGACTGATGTACAGAGTTTGACGGCACATCTCACGGCATGCCGTGCCATAGGGCTGGCGTCAGTTCCAACGGGGCAGGCATCCGCAGTAGAGGGCGCAAATGCTGTGTGATGCGAGACGCGCGCTGAGCTCTGAGCACACGTCCACTCCATCATACTCTGACTCCGCGCTGCGTTCTGACTGCACGTTCCAGGTAGAGGGCACCGTGGTTATCAAGACGCGTGCGACAGCACGCGTGCACTACCACACCAACCTCCTGCCCCTCTGTCGCTGGACCCTGTCGCGCGCCAGATGCCCGCGGCAAGCAGCGCACATCACTCTCACCATGTGTACGCGTGTGTACACAGTTCATGCGTGTACATGCATGCCTACGGTACGCACGTCTACATCACTGAGCACTGCGCGCGCCTGAACCCTGGCCACATGTACGCAAATACGCACATCGTATACAGTCCATGTGCGTGCGTACATACATGCCTGTGATGAACGGGGGTACCTACGTACCTTGCGGAGCACGTCGAGCATGCCCGTGTACTGCGTGCAATACCAGATGCGCTTTTGGCTACAGTCCAAGCCATGTGCGTGTATACATACATGACTGTAATGAACGGGGGCACCTACGTACCTTGCGGAGCACGTCGAGCATGCCTGTGTACTGCGGGCGCAGGCCCTCGCCCTGCATGCCGTCCACCATGAGGCGGTTCTGCGCGACAGGCACACGTGCGCACAAGGCGAAAATCAGCATCACCGCGTTGCTCAGCAGTGTTTGCGTGTGTTTGCGCGCGTGCGCGAGCGGTTGTTTGGGGCGCGCACGCGAGCACCTTTTGTGTACTGCAGCACGCCATCACTTTTGACGTGGTGTGACGTCGCTGTTCAGTCAGGTGCGTGCAGCGATCCCACGTGTCAGCAGCAGCAGGCGCCAATGCTGCCATGCCGCCGGCGCGGCGTGTCGTCCACTCGTGCCATGAGCAGCCGCCACGCACGGCGTGCAGCAAGTGTGACGCGCCTCGTAGGGTGCAAATGCCGTACACATGCGTGCGCATGTGAGTTGAAGATGTTGTCAGCGCACTCTTCACCGAATACACTCACTGGCTTAGCAAGCGCGCGCGCTGTGGTCAGACTGCATGTGACCAGGCCCGCGTGCTCAGAGTGACTCAATTACTTCTAAGACTCGAGTACTAGGCGACTCGAGTACCAGGCGACTTGGTTTGGCAGACCGCGCGTAACCGGACCCACTAGCCGAGTTTCAGAAACAAATCCAGGGGGGCTTGAGCACTCTGTGACTCGAGTTCTTGGGTTCTTTGGATTTGGAACTGGACTGTGAACGCCAAGGGTCCACTTTCAGGCAAGTTGTCTCACCTTTGCGAGATCTATGGGGGTGCCGACCACCGCGGCCGCGAACCCCGCCGCTATGGACGCGGCGGCGTGCGTTGGCGCGCCGGGCGGCACCAGGGGGGTGTCGGCGAGCCAGTGCTTGGCGGAGTCGTACACAGCGAGCTCCGCCTGCAGGGGTACGTAGGTACAGCAGCACGTGGGTATGCTAGATGGTAACACTTTGCAGTGTCATACATGGTCAGCGCCGCCTGTGACCTGCTCCGCCTGTGACTGTAGGTACGGGTATGCTAGATGGTAATGGAAACGAATCAAAAGATCGTAATACTTGGCGGAGCCATACATGGCCAGCTCCGCCGGTGAGGGTAGATACATGTGATAAGCGGGTATACGTGTTGCTCAGCTTCGCCTGTGAGAGTGGGTACATACGTGCGATAGGCAGGTATTGTAGGCGGGTGTACGCATGGATATTGGTGAGCGAGCGTAGTGGGCAGGGACAGTGGCCAGGTACAGTGCGCAGGTGTGCTGCGCAGGTATGCTAAAGGTGAGGTACATGTGATGATACAAGACCCCCATTCCACCGCAGGATGCACACAGCACCAGAGTCCCAGGCACTACCACGACGTAGCACGTGCGACGCATTGTCAGGGCAGCATCCATCAGCGACGCGGCGGCACCGCGCACGCGCGTGCCTGCGGAGCCGTACAACGCACACGCCCCGACTGCTCTTTCTGCAAACGCCGCACGTGCAGCAGCGCTCACCATGCTGACGAAGGCGCTGCGCTGCACCATGGGCACGACGCCGCGCCACAGCGCCAGCACGCCCTCCTGCTGCACGATGGCGCGCAGCGACGCGTACAGGCCTTGCGCGCGCGCGCCGGAGCGCTGCTGCGCGCCCAGCCCCGACTGCGCGCGCGTCTTCAGCAGGTCCGCGGGGCACCCGACCTGCGCAGCGGCGGCGATGCGCGGATGGTGTGGCGATGGCGCGCGTGAGAGGAAGCACCGGCGGCCTGTGCGCTCGTGGACTTGTGCGCAGCAAAGGTATGTATGCTGCACTCGGTTGCAGCTCGGCAGCAGCGCCGTACTGAACTCAGACAACGTGCGCCGGCGCGGCGATTGTGCCGCCGCGCTGCGCAGCTGGACGAGCGTACGCCTGCGTGCGGCGAGGCGCTGAGCATCAGCAACACGTGCGCCGCTGCACACCACACACACGACGGCCCAGGCAGTGCCAGCTACATGCCGCATCTCAGAGTAACACACGCACCGTGTGACACACTTGGGACCTCTCATCGCAGAGGGCGCCTGCAAGTGCGCAGCACGACGCCATCATTACTGAGCGCTGCTACGCACCACGCCCATGATGGCGCCGGCGCCGCCGCCCGCGAGGCACATCTGCCACAGCGCCGGCGGCGCATTCGCGCCCGCGCCGCCGCGCGCCGCCGCCGCTGCTGTCGCCGGCGTCGCCGCGCAGATGCGCTTTTTCAACGGGTCGTACGCGGCGAATCGCGCGCCGCAGCACAGGACCTGGCGCGCGAGCGAGGGCCGGATGCCCTGCCAGAACCCGCCCACCCCCGCGCCGTTGTAGATGGAGGCCACGACGGTGGTGACGGGCGGTGCGCCTGATCGAGTGCGCGTGTAGCGGTGTGATGCAGGAATGAGGCTCATGCATATGCTATCAACAGGTGCTGCGAAGGAGCGCAGGGGGGGCGCGAGCATTGTATTGTAGGGCGAGTGTGGCGGCGGCGCGGCCTGACGCATGGCACAAGCGACAGTTGGTGCCTCAACCGAGGGTCCGGGGCTGGTATGGGGCCAAAGCTGTCCTCGCAAGCAGTACATCAATGCCAACAGCAGCCCAGCTCACTACTGCACGAATTTTACTGCAGTAGAAAATTGCCTAGCATTCACGACTGGTCTAATGCAGCAAAACGAAGTGTTGTTGAAGGCTGGCGCCTCCTGAACTCCCGATCATGCATCAACTGCAAAAACCATTACTCATGCACTTGTCAGATACTGCATGTAAACGTGCTCCAACGTATAGAATACGCACGCTTCGCAGAACAGATGCAGCAACGAGGCGAATGGAAGCCTCGCAGTCCTCAGAACTGCCTACTGGTGTTGCAACAAGTTCGGTAACTCGTCGTGTTTGAGCGGAAACTAGTCGTGTGGGAAACATTGACTTTACCTGGCAAGAGCTGCAGCCGTACTTTCGTAATTTCGATAGGCGCCGTGGCCAGCTCCGCCGTGCATCCGGCCAAAACAGCACAAAGAGGCCGGGCGTACACCGATCTCCGCTCATGGTCTCCCATCGCCAGAGCGCGAATGAAGCACGCGCGCGCGGTCAGGAGCGGTGGTGGTCAGCAGCAATGAGTACTGTACAGGTGTTAGGCGCGTCGTTCCTGATGTAGGCACACCGCAGCTATGCGCGTGTGGCCACAGCGAAGCTGAGCTGAGCGAGGTCTGCTCTCCTTGTGGAAATCCGAGGCAGCCAGAAAACCTGACGACGCACGTCGCAGTTCCTGCCAATGCCTCCCTGGCTGCAGCACCGCTCGCAGAAGGCGATTCCTGGCCTGCCTTGCTGTGGTTCAGCTCGCCGCCGTAAGCTGTTTGGTCGTTTTTCGAGTCAGCGCTGCGATCACCCGCGACGGACGGTCATCATCATCCTGATTCCCGAGAATATGCCCGGGATCCACAACGGTCCACAACGGTCCCGCCCTGGGGTTCCCATCCCATCAAAAAGGTTGCGGCTGACCTGCAGGCAACTCAGACAGGTTTGACCTCAGTTGGGGTGCTGTGCCGTTGGTGACCTGGACTTGATGGCCCTAAAGTTCAACTTTGCAACTCACCCATGCATTCTCTTGGCCGCGTTGCCCCGAGAGCAGTTGGCGACCTGCCTGCCGGATGATGGCATTTTTGAATTGGCGTCGTCGTGCATGAAAGCTTACTCTAGAGACGCGCGACAGCGAATCCAATCCCTCCCTCTCGCCGCTCGCCGCCGGCTTCTTGAGTCCCAATTTCACTCAAAGCATGTGCATCAGTCACGATGGCCCGTTCTCGGAGGCCAGGTTGGTGAGCCTGATGCAAGCCTCGCCCTCAAGCGTAGAGACACAGGCTTGGGGCACCAAAACGATCGCGGTTCTGGCAGCGGACACCTCCACAGCAGCTAAGCTTGGCCTGGCGGGCGCTTGCAGCGCAGTGGGAACTGCACTGCGCTCGCATCCATTCAGCCAGGAGGTGCAGCTCTGGGCCCTGAGGGCGGTTGCGGGCCTTGCCTACAAGAACCTCCCGGCCAAACTCATGCTGCTGGAGGCGAACGCGCATGAGCTAGTAGTTGCGGCCCTCCGAGCCTTTCCGCGTCACGCCGACCTGCAGCAGTCCGGCTGCCTGGCGATCGTGCACCTGGCGGAAGTCTTGCACCCGGACATCGACATCGACGGATGCAGATCGCCGCTGGCCATCATTGGCGACGCCGTCATAGCGGCCATGAGAACCCACCCCGGGCGTGGCGACATCCAGAGCAGCGGAGCCGCTGCCATAGCGCTGCTGGCAAAGCACCCGGGAGCGCAGGTGGGTGCAGGCCGCTGCGCCGTGTGCTGGTCGTTCTCTCTTCTTATTTTCGCTGATTCTTCTGGAGGACAACACTTTTGTTCATGTACTTGTCAGAGAATAGTTGTCGCCCGAATGTCAACGCTTTCTAGTTTGATTTCATTTTGGAGCAGCGTGCCCGCTTTTGTGGGAGCGGCATCAAATGTTCTCATCTCTTTTGAGGTATATCGGAGGCGAGCAAGCGCATCCATCCAACACACTGGAGCTACTGCAAGCCTTGTGCCACTTCGTGCACAGAGCATTTGACCTGCAACTGAATGCCGGCAGGACTGCATCTGCCTTTAGCTAGATAGACGCCGCCAGGTTCTGATGCGCCGGGTCGCAATGGACCTGCACCAACGCTGCCATGCACGCCGCAGCGCGCAGCGCGGCGCAAGCGGAACACCAACTCACTCCCGCCGTCGATGACTCCCACTCTCCTCAAGAAGAACCGCATTGCACTCACCCCCCCCCCCCCCCCCCCCCCCCCGCACATCCTGCTACGTCGTCATCGCCGCCGCGCCCCCCCTCAGGCGCCGCTGGGCAGCGTCGGCGCGTGCGAGGCGGCCGCGCGCGCGCTGCGCCTCCACCCCGCCAACGCCGAGCTCCAGACGTGGGCGCTGCGCGCGGTCGCGGACCTCGCGCGCGACGACGCCGCCAACGCAGCCGCGCTCGACGCCGCCGGCGCGCGCGCGCTCGTCGCCGCCGCCATGCGCCGCGGCCTCACCAACGCGCCGCTGCTGTGCGCGGGCCTCAACGCCGCCGCGCACCTTGCCGTGTGCGACGCCGACGGCGGCGGCAGCAGCGGCGGCAGCAGCAGCAGCGGCGGCGGCCTCGAAGGCGCCGACCTGTACTTTGCGTGCCTCGGCGGGCTCTTCAGCCCCGGCACCGGCGGCGGCGGCGGCGGCGGCGGCGCGCGCGGCGGCTGCGGCCGCGGCTTCGGCACGTGGCGCCCGCGCCTCGGCACGGTGCGCCTGTGCGAGCTGGTGGTCGCGGCGATGCGGCTGCACCCGCGCGATGCCGCCGTGCAGGAGCGCGGCGCGTACGCCGTCGCGCACCTCGCCGCCGACAGGTTCAACCGAGGTGAGCGCTGCTGCTGCTGCTGCTGCCAGCTGGGCCTGCAGCTGCCCGCGTACGATCGCTACTGATGTCACACATGCACATCTGATTTGCACCACGCACCTGCCAGCGCCATTCATTGCGTCAACACTGCTTTTTCACAAAACCTGTTGGTGCAAGTCGCGGCCCCCGCGCCTTCTTCCCCCCCCCCTCTTTCCACCCCTCACCTCCCCCCCCCCCCCCCCTCCATGTCCTGCACAGCCCGGCTCGGCCAGCGCGGCGCGTGCGAGGCCGTCACTGCCGCCATCTGCAAGGTCCAAGCGAGCCCCGACGCCCTCTTCTGGGCGCTGCAGGCCATCATAGAGCTCGCCGCGGACGCCACCGCGTGCGCGCGCCTCGGCCACGCGGGCGCCTGCGCCGCCGTCGCCGCGCTGCTGCGTGCGCGCCCCGACGACGCGGACGCGCAGCGCCTCGGCGTGCGCGCCGTCGCCGCGCTCGCCGCCAACGACTCCAACAAGGTAAGATACGGTGCAAGAAGGCAGTTGATGCACATTGCCGCCGCCGATGCCGCCGCTGCCGCCGCTGCTGCCGATGCCGGTGCTGCCGCCGCCGCCGCCGCAGCCGCCGCCGCCGCCGCGATGGCAAGCGTTGGGACCCTGTGCGGACCCATGCATGTGCAGCGCAGCGTTTGTGACTCGCTGCAGTGTGTGTGCGTACGTCGAGGTTATGCGCCAGGCGCAGTTGGCACCCTGCATGTATGCCGCCATGCCGCATTGCTTCACGGGCTCTACCTGCTGCTCGCATCGCACTAGCTGCGACTGGGAGCGCGTCAAGCGCGCCTCTGCATGCATGCCTACTTACGGCTTGCTTTGCTCCATCTTGCCCCCCCTCTCTCTCCCATATATGCTCACCCCCCCACACATGCGCACCCCACCGCTTCTCGATTCTGCTCACCTGCATACCCCTGCCCCCACCAAAAACACACACACATGGCGCGCAACGCGCAGATTGCATGCGCCCTGGGGTCTGTGCAGTCGTAGTGTGCGCCCGCTTCGCACGTTACCTATGTACCCTTTTGTATGAGTTGAGCCCCCACCCCTAGCCCCACACCCCCCGTCCACCCACAAGTACCTCCCCCTCTGCTCCGCTCACCTACCAACCCTTTCTCCCCCACCGCCGCATGCAGGCGCGCCTCGCGCACGACGGCAGCTGCGCAGTGGCCGTGTGCGTCCGCTTTGCACAGTTCTACCGTTTTGTCTTGATTACCCGAACCCCCCCCCCTCTGCCCTGCTCACCTACATACTCCCCGATCCGCACCCCGCCGACGCATGCAGGCGCGCCTCGCGCGCGACGGCGGCTGCGCGGCCGTCGTCGGCGCCATGCGCGCGGCGCCGACCGCCGCGGACGTCCGCCTGCACGGCGTGCGTGCCATCGCCGCGCTGGCGAGCGCTGCCACAGCGCGCGCGCCGCTCGCAGCCGCCGGCGCGTGCGAAGCGGTTGTTCTGACGCTGTGCGGCTACCCCGGCAGCGCGGAGATACAGCGCTGCGGCGTTGCCGCGGTGGCGCAGCTCGCGCTGAGCGATGAGGCGCGGGTGCGTGCGTGACTTGACTCTGGCTCTGACTCATGACTTGACGTTGCAGCGTCGCCGCGGCCGCGCTGCTCGCGCTGCGCGACGAGGTGCGGGTGCGTGTAACTCTGACTCTGACTCTGACTCTGACTCTAGCGTGGTTTTGATGCTGGTGTGGAAGAGTGGTGTGAATGGCGTCGTGTGAAGTGGGCGCGTGTCGCCGCGGCGGTGCAACGCGCATTGAGCGACGAGGCTAGGGCGCGTAGAGTCTGTTTGTTAGATTTGCGAATAAATTTTGATGCTGATGACCGAAGGCTTCAAAGGCAGTGCTGTGAAGGCATTGTGCATGGTGACGTGCCGCGCTGGCGTAGAGCGCGTCACGCAACGAGGTCAGGGTTCGCGGGCTCGCAGAATCTGACTTGTGACCCAAACCTGCCACTGAGTTCAAAGGTGGTGCCGCTGGCAGACAGTGCGACAAGTGACGCGGTGAACGATGGCCGCGCCTTCACAGTCTTGGCAAGCCTTTGCAAATCTGTCTCATATAGCAGACACGATACTTGCCGCCTCGTGCTCTCACGAACGGAGGCGGCCGCGCAACCGGCGCTGTCGATTGTGTGGAGGTATTGCGGCACGGTGGCGGCACCGTGCGTGGCTCGCGTGTCCGTGAACGTGCCCGTGCGCACGCTGTGGTGTCGACGCAGCTCGGTGCCCGTAGAATACTGTGTCGTGCAGGTACCTGCGTCGTACCCAGATCCGTGCATCGCACCGCAAGGATAACACCTGGACGCACAATACGCATGCCCGCGCGCACACGCAACGCTCACCGTCACCCCACGCGCCACACGCTACCAACGCTCACAAACGTCATCGCTCCTTACTACGCTGTGCAGGCGATTCTGAGCATGGCCGGCGCCTTCGACGCCGTCACCGCGGCGCTCGACCACCACACAGCCGACGCCGTGATCCAGGAGGGCGGACTGCGCGCTCTCGCGGCGCTGGCGACGGTCGAACTCGCCGACGCCGCCGCGCGCGGCTACGGCGGCAGCACCTGCGCCAGCGCCGCTGCCGCATCGTCGGATGCCGCTGATGATGATGACGACGAGGGGGATGAGCTCAGGTGTGCATTAGGGCGCGTCGCAGTACCGCGAGGCAGTGTGCTGATGGCTTTGGCGCGCGGTGTGCTGGCAGCTGTAGCGCTGTCACTGCAGTGGCTCATTTGACATTTTGCTGGTGCTCTGTTGGTGGGCAGGAGCTTTTGCAGTCCAGAATGCTGTGCCAGCTGCGTGCGCATGAGACTCGGCGAGGTGACTGGCACACTTCAACTTAATGCGTACTGCATGATCTCACATGCCTCGTCCTCTTTGATGCATGTCTGCCGAGGCGCAATGTGGTGCTGGTGATAACAGTGACCGCTCCATGCGCTGCGGGACAGCTGTCGAGCGCTGTGGACCAGCCCGACCCTAGCCTCAACCCTAACCTTAGCCCTAGCCGTAACCCTAAATGTAATCCTAACCCTAATCCTAACCCTACACACAATGTAACCTCTACATGTACTTCAGAAGTATTAAACACCTTCAATGTGTATGCACATATCACATGCGTATAGGTGTTGCACACACCCATACGTAAAATTCGACGCGTACACGCCTGTCGCCAACACCACTCCCTCCCCGCAATCTCACCGCCGCCGCGCAGCCCCCTCTACGCGCCCGCCGCCGACACCTGGGCGCCAACCGCCGCTGCCGACAGCGAGCTACAGCGACTGAGCGCCAAGGCTGCTGCCGCGTGCGAACACCCCGCCGCCGCCGCCGCCGCAGCAGCAGCAGCAGCGCACGCAACGCTGCCCGGCACGCGCACCGTCACCGCGAGCTGGGGCTTCAGGGCGCGCGCGCGCTACTTCTGGCACGGCGTGCGGCGCGGCCGCGGCGCGCGCGCCAAGTACGCGCACTTGAGCAGCGGCAGCGACTGATGCGCTAGCCGCGCGGTTGCGTGACGCCGCCGCCGGCGGCAGCGTCGATGGCGGCGGCGGCAGGTCGAAGCTCGTCCAGTGCAGCTGGTGTGCAGTGCGCAAGGTTAGAGGGCCGAGCTCGCCGTGCGTTCGCGGCGTTTGGTCGGTCTCAGCGGCTGCGCGCGTCGACAGCGGGTCCCCGTAGCGGGGTTTGAGTGCAGGGGAGTAAGCCCCGGCAGCAGGTGCAGCCACCGACGGCAGTGTTGTAAATGTGATAAGGAGAGGGGGGGAGGGGGGGGTGTGTGCGACAGATGTACCTACTCTCGTCACCCGGGGCTGTGTGTGTGCGCGGGGGGGGCGGGGGGGGGACAGGGGGGCTGGGGTATCGTGCGTGACAGCATTACTGAGTGTGGGGCGCGCGCGAGCTGCGCGCCACGCTCACCTTCACTTGCAAGCGCGCAGCCAGGCGGCAGAAGTCGCGCGCGCAGTCGCGTGCCTCGCACCGTACAGGCGCAGTCGCCTTGTTGGGTAATTGAGTGAAACGCGCCAAGGGGGGTTTAAGGCGGCTTTCATCACTGCGCGCGGCGCCACATGCGTTCCCTGTTGCTGAGCAGTGCTGTGCCCTACGGGGCGCCGACGCCGTGATCCGCTGCAGCAGACATTGTCGAGTACTCATTCACTCGCGCAGGACGGAAACGCGTCATCGGTGGCGGGTGCTCTCAGCGGTTTCAGCGATTTCCAGAGGCTTTCTCAGGTGACGTAAGCCTGATGCACCAGCTGAAACTTAAGTGCGCGGCCGCTGCCGTCATATGGTCCTATGCGGCTGCCCGCGCCATCAGCTGCAGGTCTGCTCCACCACCACTTCAACTACCACTTCCCACTACCACCGCCACCACCACCACCACCACTATTTCACTACTTCCAGTGCTTCAAAGTTGAATGCCATCCAACACAAGTGCGTCCACGGCTCAGGCACCAGTTCTGTGCGCAGTGCACCGCGACGCGCAGAAGCAGCGCTCATCAAGTGAGTTTGGCCCGAGGGCTGGAGCGCAGCGGTTTCCTTCATTCAATGTTTCTGATCGATTTGGGTTTGAGGATGCGGCAGCGCTTTTCCCGCATGGAAGGGGCAGGATGTGACCGAGTGGAGCACAAACGTGTAGTGGAAGTTACAACAGCGCTGCTGTTGATGCAAGATGTGACTCGCCTTACCGTTTGTGTGGCACTCTCCCTCGCAGGACACCATGAATGAAAGTCGATGTCAGCGCCATGCGGGTCTTGTCGCTCTGCGGCGCGTGCTTGCTCTCGCTGCAGATTTAAGCTGACTGCTCGCATTGCAAGCGCGTCTGCCTGCCTGCCTGTTGTTTATTTTGCTGGCAGACAGGCTCATTGCAGCACGCCAGACTGCGGTACTTCATCAAATGCACATGTGTATGCACAGGACGTCCATCCCGCAAATAGCGCGCGCGCGGTCCGACAAGGGCTCTTGATGTTTGTGTACATGCATACATATGTGGCCAACACATGACCGAATGGTTGCTGCAGCATGTAGCCGCCGTTGCTGCGAGCATACCACATACAACAGTCCAGACAGCATGGCACCTCAATCTGCCGCGCCGGTCGTAAACATCGATCCCTGAGTTCCTGATGCCCCTTTCCGGCACACAAAGAGCTGCAGGGCCCGGCACACCATCCATCATGCTAATGGTGATGGTACGCACGCCAGGTCTGCAGCAACATTGATGACATTTCTGAACTACTGCTGCAATCCGGTCACATGCAACGCTATCTTTCAGAACAGCCTCTTGGCTGTAAGGTGTTGACTGCCTGACACAGTTCCTCTTTGTGCAGTGAGTGGCACGCGTAGCTGCGCTGAGCCCTCGATTGAGCATCGCCAACGCGGTCCTGATTCGCATGAGCAACTGTGCACCTAAGTATAACGCAGGTTATAGAAGCACAGACCAGCGTGAGCACACCCGCAGCATCGCCGCGCCGCTGTGGTGACCGCTTGCTCAACGTTGAATGCACGTCTGCATAAGCCCTGCGTACATCATGGCCTGGCCTGATCCAATCACGCCCACACAGCATCAACATCACGCAAAAGGCAACGATAAACTTATCAAAGTAGTTGAAGACGCTAATGTATTGAGCAGCTGCAACCAGCTCTGCGGGACATGCACAGCAAGAATACACCTCACTACGCATACACCAAACTAGGCAACAACTAACGATCGAATCAGCCAGGATCGACACGCAAGCATCGCAGTCCGTGATACGTGGGTGGCACCAGGAGCGCCTTGACTGCAGCTCACCTTAATGTGCAAACGCGCGCGCGGCCCGCAGGCACGATACGCGTACGTACCTACCAACCTGCGACTGAACATTGCCTCACACACACGACCGCGCTGCTGCGCGACTAGATGCGCACGCGCGCAGCCCCCCCCGCGCGCCTCGCGCACGTGAACCTCGAACCGAGCGCTGACGCTTCGCCAGCGACCACCCCTCCCACAAGCCCCTCCGCCGCCAGCCGCTGACACGCGCGCTGAACTTCCGCGTCGCCGCGGTGCGCGCGCGCCGCCGCACGCGCCGCGCCGCCGACCCCCGCCGCCGCGAGCGCGCGCGCGTTGGCGACATCCCCCCGTCCGAGCTCCGCCGCCGCCCACAGCCCCCAGCGCTGCACGGCGCGGTCGCTGGCGTGCCGCCGCAGCGCCGCCGCGACCGCGCGCGCGGCGCCGCCGCCGGCGCCGAGCGCGCCCCTGTTGGCGGCGTCGGAGGCGAGCGCGCCGACCGCCATCAGGCCCCACACCTGCAGGTCGGCGCGCGCGGGGTGAGCGCTAAGCGCTGCCAGCACGGCGCCGCAGGCGCCGTCTGCGCCGAGGCCTGCGGCCGCGTCCTCGTCCTGTGCGAGGGCGGCCATCGCGCGCAGCGCCGCGAGCGCGACGTCGGCGCTGTGTGGAAATGTGGCCATGGCGGCGATCAGGCGCGCGCACGCACCGCCGCGGATTAGAGTGGCCCTGTTAGGCAGGGTGGTGAAGGCCAGGCCAGCCAGTGCTCGCACAGCGTGGTGCTGCACTTCCTCGTCGTCCTCGTGGCCTCGAAGAGCTGCCAGCACTACGGCGCACGCTCTCGTCATGCACGGGCGGGCGTCGTTGTCTGTGTGCGCGGCCAGAAGAGCGAGTGCGCGGCAGCCCCAGTGCTGAATCGCAGAGTTCTTCCAGTGGGATTCTAGGGCAGCGACCACAGCCTCGCAGCATCCCGCATCACTGAGGCATGCAAGATGGTGTCGGTCCGTCGCAAGCCTCGTGATGGCCACAAATGCCCAGTGCTGGAACTCAGCCCAGGCCACATGCTCGTGCATGCAGTCAAGGAGTTCTTGGCACGCAGCTGCGGCTGCAAGCACTGCTTTTTTGTCGTGGCGCTTGTTTGTAAAGGCACGCAAACTCGGAAGCAGCTTCATCGACCGAGAGCGACGTCGCGAATGTGTGTGCTCGCTGTTGTTGTTGTTGTGGATCTTACTAGATCGGTCAAAGTACTACCACTCGTGCGACGGTTCTAGGCCGGCATGCGCCACCGCAGATGAGAGGCAGGGTTCAGAGAGCTCGATGCCGCGGCGATGGTGTGTGCGGCGTTGACAGAATCACGCTGATTTTGTGTGCGCCCTGCATGGTTCAATAGTCGTGTTCCATCGGCACTTATCATTACGCCTGCCGTCTCCAACCGAGTTGCAACGAGACAGAAGCATGCCACAACCGCCCGACGAATCCTGGCGGACCCCACCTGATCTGCTGTTGAACCTCGAGAGCTCTGAGTTCAGCGCATGGGCTGCTTGCTGCATACACATACACACGCGCCGTCCAGCATGGCTGCCGACAGGTGCAGAGGTGGCATCGTAAGTTCCCGGTCCACGATGTTGCCGGCTGCATGTTGCGCTGATCAGCCGTGAACATCACGCACGCATCACTCTCACGATCGGCTGATTGATTGATTGTCGACATGATGACCATGGCTGCCCACCATGACCTTGTGCTCACATTCCGGCCAGCTTACACGTCAGAGACCTGCAGCAAAGATGGCAACCACAGCAGCCGCCGCCGCTGTCGCAAGCGTATGCGCCTACCCCCAACCTGACTTGCAGAGGTGGGGTGTTCTGGCCGTCGCTCACCTGGGCCTGCGTGAAGAGAACAGAGCCATGCTCGGAGCTGAAGGAGCTTGCGAGGTGGTTGCGGCGGCCATGAGTGCAAACGTCAGCCACGCAGAGCTGCAGGTAAGCAGCCAGTTCGTGCGTGTGAAGGCCTGCGCGACTGCATTTTGACTTCCGCTTTTAATCCATCGCCTGGCGTTTTCGAAGGCATAACCACACCCTACGCTGCTTCATTGCACACTGCAGGTGTGAGGGCTCATGGCCATCGCGGGCCTCGCACCCGATGCCGGCAACCGCGGCAGACTGCAGCGCGCGGGCGCGCTGGACGTCGCCGTCTCGGCCATGCACGCCCACCCCTCCAACGCGCAGGTGCTGCAGTGGGGGCGCCACGTCGCGCGCGCGCTCGCGGCGGACATCGCGCAGACTTGCTGCGCGCCCGACGGCGACAACAGCATGGACGATGACGCGGCGTCACACGTCGCGTTCACCAACAAGGTCATCAAAGTCCACGACCACCGATCGTCAGAGGCTGCGGAATCTTTTGAGACAGACACGCTCACGTACTCGAGCTGCAGCTCCACGACGTGCTCGCTGCGGTGGGAGGCGCCCGCGGAGGACGAGCCGCTCACCCCCGACGCGGAGCTCGGTTCGTGGGTGTGGGAGGGCGAGCAGAACGAGGCAGCGCTCGACAGCGCGTTCGCGGCCACCGCCGGCTGCTTTCCGCTGCTGACGCAATACTACTAGTAGTAGTTGCAGACGCAGCAGTGTATCATGAGAGAGTATAGACATCGCTGGCTAACATTGACAGCGCCGGGCGGCTGCACTTCGACGCCAACTACCTTTACGTGCCCATCGTTGTGGAGCAGCTCATGTGGGGCTCCGCCGCTGTCACCGGCCCGCAGCTGCTGGCGCTGGTCGCGCGCTCTGTCGCGCGCCTCGTGTTCCTCGCGTACATCACGCCGCTGCTGGGCTGCGTTGCGCGCTTCAACTTGAATTCTACCAGACGCTCCTGATTATGACGCTCGCGCCGCTGCTGCCAGTGGCGCTCATCTATTGCTCGTGCCGACTGGCATGGTGGCGTGCGGGGCGCGCAAAGCACTGCTCCCGCCTCGCTGCCGCCGCTGCCATGCGCCCGGCGGTGCTGCGGCGCCACCGGACGGCGCTCCTGGCGTTGCTCTCCCTAATCTTCGGCAGCGTGTTGAGCGCCGTGTTTGTCAACTTGCAGACGACAGCTTTAGCGAGCTTAGCGCCAGCTACCTGCGCACCGACTAGTCCATCCGCTGCTACGACGCGCGCTACTGGCGTTGCTTTGCGTATGCCGCCGTCAATGCTGTTCGTGTACCCCATCAGCACCACCCCGCGCTGTTTGCGGCGCTGCTGCGGCCCAAGTGCCGGACTGCCGCCGGCAGCGCGCCGTTGCATACGCAGGCGCAGCAGCGACAGCAGCGGCGGCATCAGCGGCAGCGCTTTCTGTGACGGCAGGTGAATGCGCTGGGCACAGTAGACGTGGCCCAAGGAGTCCTGCATGCTGCAACACTCTGCCCCGTACACCAGCATTGAACGTGGTAGTGGGTTTCGACCCGGTGGCCGCGTGCGCGTCCTCGTGACAGCAGTACAGGGGCAACGTCGCGTACTGAGAGATCGTGGTGTACCTGCGCCGCCTCCTGCTGGCCGTTTTCCTGGCTTTCATCATGCCCAGCATGGCCGGCTCGGCTGGCCTTCGCCACAATTTTGGCATTCAGGGTGCTGCGGCTGCAGCGGAGCGCTGCAGCAGCCTGGGCTGCCTGATCGGGTACTTCAGCACGACGTCCGCACTGCTCATGAACCTCGATCTCAACGGCGATCCGCACTCGCAGGCGCGCCGACGTAGGCGCGCCGACGCGGTGCGTTCCTCGTAGTGCTCACTACGCACTTATTGCGGCCACGCTCACGCAGACACTGTTCTCCGTCGGCGGCGGCAGACGCGGCAGTGGCTGCCGCCGGTGGCAGATTGAAGTTCAAGCATAGGATTGAGCGCTGTGGAAGAGCAGCGGTGTGGTCCAGCTCGACGGCACGCACAGACGCCGTTTGTGCTGTACGACATCATGTCACATGCAAGCGGTGGGGGACGACTGGTCAAACTGTAACTAGCGTGCCTGACTCGATTTCTTCATGTCACCTGGACGCAAACTTCAACAGCCTGTCCTCTGCCCATTTTGAAGAGATCAATGACGCAGCGCGGTGGCTTACCGTTGCTGCAGATGTGCCAAGCAGAGGGGTGCGAGACTTGCAAACAGAACTTGTCTATATGCCAGTGCACGAACCAGGCACCGACGCCTGGAAAGGCCCACCTGCGATCCCATGCGCATCTGGCTTTCATTGCGCAACACGAGAGACTCCAGTCTGAGGGCGAAATATCCAGACTTCAAACGCAGTGCTACAGCTGTGATGGAGCTGGCACCAGTTCAAGCCGCCTGCACAGTGCGCATCATGCTGCACCTCCGGCACGATCATCTAGCGCTGGCGGTGCCTGGCGACGCCAACAGGACCACTCACACGAGCTGCGACACAGCTCTCATATCGAACCAGCAGAGATGATTATCCAGCACGCTCCGAAACGACGCAGCTCCCACGTGCCCGAAAGCATGCAGAGAGCGGGAAGTGACGTTACAGTGAAAGCAGCGAGGTTGCACTTCCAGGGTGCCAAGAGAAAACGGGACAGCGGCGCTCCTGAAACAACATCAACAGCCACGGCGAAGGCGCAGGAGGCGGCGGTGACAGCAGGGAAGTATGCAAAAGCGGGTCAGCACGGCGCGACAGCAACCGCTAGCATGCAAACGACGCTCCCCAGCAAGCGCAGGGCAGACGACAGCTTCCCTGCGGCAGCAGCGGCTTCAGCAGGTGCCGCGCCAACTGCGGAGGCGCCGATGGCAGCGTGGACGGCAGCGGAGGAGGCACGCCGTGATGGCGTGGACGCGTGGGGGCGCTGGAGCGACGCCGAGAGGCACACTTCAAAGGTGGCGACCGCGGCGGCGGCGGCGAGCCTCGTGGACGCTGCCCGCGCGGACGTCAGCGCCGCCGCCGGCTGCAGGGACGGCGCGCAGGAGCGGGTGCACGCAGCGGCGGCGGGCGCAGCGCGCGCAGCGCCGCCCGGTGGGAGCGCCGCAGCGCGTCACAGAGCACACGGCGGTGGTGGCAGTCCGCGGAGCGAAGCGGAAGCGGCGGCGTCAGCAGCGGCGGCGGCGGCGGCGGCAGCAGCGACCGCACCGAATTTGGCGGCTGGCAAGCGCAAGAAGGGCGCAGTTCATGGCGCGCCGTCATCGGGCGCGCGCAAGAAGAGGGAGCGACGGGAAGCGAAGGCTGCTGACGGCGGCGCTGCTGGAACTGCTGGCAGCAGCCGCGGCAGCAGCGGCGGCGCCAGTATCCAGGAGCGCTCCCCCGGCTGCAAACCAGCCGCAGCAGCGCGTGCTGCCTCCTTTGCGCCCTCGGGCTGGCTGTCCAATAAAGGCAATGTGCCAGGAGTGGGCGCGGTGAAACCTGCGGCCGCCAATGACCGGACTAGCAGCAGCAACGGCGGTGCACCACCAGTCGTTGCGCCTGCTGATGCTGCAGCGGCAGCGGCAGCGGGACCTACACAAGAGTCGGCATGCAACTCAGACGCGCTGCCCTGCCCTGGCGCTGATGACGGCCTAAGTGCGTCATCGCCGCTGTCGCCGCCGCCGCGAGCAGCGGCGCCAACGCCAGGTGGCGATGGCAGTGGCGGCTGCTTGAGGACCACAGCGCAGCCGCAGCGTCTCGGTGGTGGCTCAGCGCTGAGAGGGGGTTTCTTGGGCATGGGCTGGCTCAGGGGTGGGGGGTACAAAGAGGACGAGGAGGCCGTGAAGTTTTTCAGCGGCGGCTATGGCCTGGTCCTGCCACCTGCGCCGACGCTGCCATCCATGCAGCCCAAACGCAGCCCGTGAGACTGCAGTATGAATATGGATGTGTGGTAGGGTGCATGTGGGTGGTTGTGGCGACACATCGTCCGTGCTGCTGACCCTACATGTAATCAACGAACTGCTGCTCCGGCGCACCCAGACTCGACAGCTTCTTTGGCAATCTCAATGCTCTTCGTGCGCTCGAAGTCTATCCTTGGCATACTTGTTGCTGGACAGAACGTCATTCTGATGATCGATGGAGTATGCGACGCGTTGCACCTGACATCGTACCGTATGCAGAACCTGTATATGCAGACGATGCACCACAGCTGGTGTGTACGTGGGTGCTTTGGGGGTGATTCACTCCTCGGGATCTAACCGTGGATCTCGTCCCGGGTCTCGTCCCGGGGTCTTACCGGTGCCTGCCTGTGCGGAATGTCATCGTGCAGACGGCACCGAGACGTCATCCGCCGCGTCCGCGGTGCAGCAAACATCGAATACCATCAGCAGTGTTCTTGTCTGTGTGTTCAGCAGGAAGGCGTCAGCTACGGCATCGCCAGGACCAAGATTCTGACTTTCGCACAAGTGTGGTGTGACTTGGCCGCCACCTCGCAGAACAACTCAGCTCCTGCAGCTGCAGACATCCCGCAGCAGAACACAGCGTTGTCAGTTGTTCCGGCCGACAACAACAGGATGAGCATGATGGCCCAAGAGAGCGCAGCGCTGGTGGCCTCCATGCGCGACAGGCCGGGCGAAGCCACTATTCAACTGCAGGGTCTTCAAGCAATAGTTAAGCAGCTCCTGAACAGCGAGCAAGGGAGCATCAAGTACACGGCCTGTACCAGGCGGCTCCGTTTCGTGGGAGCCTGTGAGGTCGTCATAGCTGCTCTGCGGAACCACGCACGGGATGCTGGAGTGCTGTCCTGGACGCTGCAGGTGGGCGTCGGTGATTCGGTCGGTCGGTCTCTGCGTGTGTTGTATTCACCATTATTGTAGCCGTCTGCTGAAGGAGACGTACAGCGCCATGTCCGAGTTCTCTGTAGGCAGCGACCCTTTCTGCTGTCCAGATCATGGTATCCCCATATGAGAACGCCGAGTAAGCCGTGGGCAGGACGCAGAGTAGGGGTGACGTCGCCTAGACCTGCCATAATCAATCTGCAGCAGCTACATGTACGCCTCTAATCCGCAGAGGCAGGCTTGGCCTCGAGGCCGCCAGCATCTGTCGCCAGGAGGTGAAAGGTGCACCCTCACCTTTGGGTGACATTGCGTATTATTAGTAGCATGCATAGCACATGTGGCTCTGCCGTGTTCTTGATTTGGAAGCAATGCTCAGCGACGTCAACAACAACATGTCACTCACCGCTTCCCCCTGACGCGCCCAGCAGAGATGTCCGCTCTCACTGGCAAACTGCGCCGCCACCTCGTTTTAGAGTCGCCAGCGCTGACCGCACGAGCTGCGGCGCCTCGCACTCGACCGCAGGCGCTGGACGAGCTCGCCGCGGACGAGGACAACAGGGCGGCGCTCGGCGAGGGCGGCGCGTGCGAGGCGGTGGTGGCGACGCTCAGCGGCCAGCCCGCGGACCGAGAGATTGTGCACTGGGGCATCCGCGCCGTGACCGGCCTCGCGCACAGCAACCCCGCCAACAAGAAGGCACGTGCCGACATTGTGTACATGGCGCGCGCGATTTGCTTGCGCTCTCTTTGCCGCTCTCTGTGCGTGCGCATGTACTGTAGAGTTCTGCTGGCCGCTTGATGCTATTTCAGTCACGGTAGAGCCCATTGGATCACACATACCGGAACGCCATGGTCGCTCCGGTATCCCGTGGTCGGTTTTGCGGCATGGGTGGCGTGCGTCGTGCGCGCGCCATTGACTGCAGCAGCTGCTGCTGTCTGCCGCTACGTACGCGCTGCCAGACAGGCGACCATTCAAGCGCTGCAGTCGATGCAGGTCTGATGCACGGGCTGGCCACGCGCTACCAGTTTTGAGCGCTGTGGCACTCCATGCATACATACCGTATATACATATGTATACACTGTCCCCCCCCCCGGCGCCCACCCACTCAGTACATTCCACCATCCCATACCGTTCAACGCCGCGTGGGCACGGCAGAGCCGCACGCTCCAGTCGGTGCACACTCTTGCTTGGTACGTTTCACCATCCCATGCGTTCAATGCCACGGGGCGGACATTGACGCCTCAAGCCGCACCCATTGCTGACTCGGTGACCTTGCCGCAACCACAGCATCACCTGTGAGGTTGCCGCAACCACTTCATCGCGGCAACATTCCGACTACTTTCGAAGTACAATATAACTTCAACGTCACACAGCATCACGTGACTGAGCAATGTTGCATGTTGGCGCAGGTCCTGGTGGGCCGCGGCGCGTGCGAGGCGGTGGTGGCGGGCATGAAGGCTTTCCCTGACGACGCGGACGTGCAGGAGGCGGGGCTGCAGGTGAGTTCAGAGTCTCGAGTCCCAAGTCTTGAGTGCAAGTGTTTGCGGTGCCCGGCGATGCGGACGTGCAGGAGGCAGGGCTGCAGGGCAGTCAGAGTCTTGAGTCCAAGTCTTGGCATTACCCGGGTGACGCGACGTGCAGGAGGTGGGGCTGCTGGTGAGTTAGGGTCTTGAATCCAAGTCTTGCCTTCCCTCCGCAGATCACGTCCGTGCTCTTGCGTCCCGCATAGAGGCGCCATCGTCAGCGTGTCAGTGTGTCGGTGCTGCAGCGCGCTTGCACTTGAAGTCCCAGATCAACTTGCACTCTCAGCGGGTGCGTGTGCCGCGCCCGCTGAATCACACCGCTGTCGGCGCCGGCGCCGGCGCCGGCGCGGTGCCTGTAGCCGCACACCGTGGCATCGCGCCGTCACCACAGCGCGCAGCACCGCATTCTCCCCCCTACGCATGCAGTATGAGCAGCAGCGCTCAGCACCATGCGCTCACACACCATGTACGCCGCCAGCTAACATCCGCCGCCGTCCCCTCCCTGCCCCCAACGCCGCACCCGCAACACCACCGCGCGACAGGCGGTGGCCAACCTGGGCTGCAGCAGCGCTCGGGCGTGGCTGACTCAGCTTCATGTGCTCACACACCATGTATGTCGCCAGCTCCCCCCCCCCCCCCCCCCCCCCCCCCCCCCTAATGCCTCTGCCGTGTCGACGCCAAACAGGCAGTGGCCAACCTGGGCTGCAGCAGTGCTCAGGCG
Source organism: Tribonema minus (assembly GCA_017506865.1). Classification (NCBI taxonomy): domain Eukaryota; class Xanthophyceae; order Tribonematales; family Tribonemataceae; genus Tribonema; species Tribonema minus. The sequence goes on along the minus strand of JAFCMP010000090.1, from coordinate 531,873 downwards.
CGGCTGGGCGGCGCGGGCGCGTGCGAGGCCGCCGCGCGCGCGCTGCTGGCGTTCCCCGCGCACGCTGACGTGCAGCAGGAGGGCGTGCACGCCGTCGCGACGCTCGCCTACAGCGCCGACAACAGCCGCAGGTGAGGGTGTAACCTAATCCTAAGAGGGATAACCCTACTCCTAATCCTGAAAGGGGCACAGGCGCCCAAGCGCCGCGTTTCGAGAGCGCCGTCGCTGCTGCAGGGGCTGCCAATGATGCTGGCGTGCGTGCGTGCGTGCGTGTTTGCAGCTGCTACGCCAGGTGTTGTTGCCACGATCGGCAGTGTCAAGCCTCTGTGGCGATGGAGCGGTGTTACTGCGCTACAATATTGACGCTGATGCGGCGCTGCTGGCTCTTAATCACGGCCGCCGTACTAGTGAGCGCTGCCATCGAGCACGTGCGTATGCGCAGATTCGCTTATGCTGCCTTCAGCTCGCAATGAAACAACCCTTTCGCTGCTCACGCCTGAGAACCCCCGCCACCTCCCTCCCCCCTCCAGTGGAACCCGTTCTCTGCCAATGAACCAATTGGAACCCGTCTTCTGCCAACGAAACCAGCTCCTCCGCTGCTTGCACCTGAGACCCCCCCCCCCCTCCCTCTCCCCTTTGGAACCGGTTCTCTGCCGCGCCGACAGGCTGGGTGCGGTGGGGGTCTGCGAGCCCGTCATCCGCTCGCTGAGGACGGGCCCCCCGACGCTGGCCTTCCGCCAGTCCGCGCTGCACGCGATTGCGGGCCTCGCGGCGGTGGAGGAGAATCGCGCGCGCCTGTGTGCGGCGGGCGCGCGTGAGGCGCTGGTCGCTGCCATGCGCGCGCACCCCAGGTGCGTTCATTGCCGCCGCCGCTGCTGCTGTTGGTGTGTCTTTGATGGGCTGCCACTGAACTGGGAGCGAGAGGACTTGGGTACCTAAAACGCGCCTGTGAGAAGGTGGAGTGCGCTAGAGAACTGCGAGAGCAGGCCGCTTATTGTGGGGCAGGTCGAGCGTTGCTGCAGGTTGAAGCGCCTGCCCCACGCGATGTTGCCAAAGTGGAAGCACTTTTGAACGTGATCTCCTCGTGTTGGGCCTGGCCGCCCAAGAGGTTTTTGCTGCAACCGTACCTGGCAGAAGCATAATGTGTTCGCCTGAGCGTCGCTGTGCTACATATGGTGCCCATCATGCACGGCCTGCACACGGACGTAGTGCACGCCGCATGCAGGCGTTGTGTGTCTGCCACTTGTTGTCTTTGTGGTCCGGCATGCACGTCGCTCTCAGTCGCTGTCGCCACTCCCCCCCCCTTACCCCATTGACTTCACGCGCAACGTCCCCTCCCCCCCCTCCCCCGTGAGATGCTGCTCACAACGTATTGACCGCGCAACACTGTTGCTAGTTCTGACTCTCGAATACAGCACGCCTTGGCCCATGCGCCCACCCCACCCCGTCAACAATGCTGCACGCAGGGTCATCGATCTCATGTACAGCGTGCACTGACCTCATGCGCCCCCCGCCACCCCACCCGGGAAGCAATACTGCTGTGCTCAGGGCCACCCCTCCTGCCAAGTACAGCACGTACTGACCTGACCCCCCTTCCCTCCCCCCCCCAACACTGCTGCGCGCAGGGTCATCGACGTGCAGCGCTGCGGCGCCAAGGCGTCGGCGCGCCTCGCCGCGGAGGGCGGCGACGACGACTGGGCGCCCACGCTGTGCCGCCAGACGCGCGGCGTGTCGTGCGAGGACGTCGTCGACACGGTGCGCGCGTACCGCTTCGGCAGCACCTGAGCGCTGCCACTGCCGCTGCGCCGCGGCAGCAGCGCCGCCGCTGCTGCCGCCGCGGATGCGTGCTGCCATGTCGGGAGTCCGGTATGCACGGCGCTGGCATTGCGCGTTGGTGGTGGCGCGCGCGACTGACTGCTTCGGGCCTCGGCCCCGGTGCCGTGCGCGGCGCTGAGCGTTGGTGCCTGATGCAGTCGGCGCTGCTCCGTGAGGCAGTGCTCTGCGCGCTGCGCCCGATGTGATGGGGCAATGCCGCAGTCGCAGTGTTCACGGGCATCTCACCGCCCCGATTCCGGCGCTGCGCTGGCGAGCGGTGGCCGTGGTGTGGAGGCGGGGCGGTGCGTGTGTAAGGGGGAGGGGGGGGGGGCTTCCCCCCTCAGCAGTTTTGTACAGAGGCGCGATCGCCGCTTGTGAGGACACAAGCACATCTGTGGTCTGGGTATCTGACGGGGAGCCAGCCGCATGTAAGCAAACAGTTACATTGAAGTGTATGCGTCTGCATCACTTCTCACTGCAAAGAATTCCAGAAACCGGGCCGGGCTGCTTGAAGCCTCCGCAAGGTCAACGCAGTCGTTTCATGACCCGGGGCCTAGCGCACGGCACGCCCATGTGGTTTTTGAAATGGTACTTGAACAAATGCCCGGTGTATTGGAGTGCGCCACTATCGCCACCGTACGACACTTGGTCGGCCGCATTTGCGGACTGAGCACTGTCGCTTCTGTAGGTACCTACGTAGGTATATGGGCGGCGCAGGCCCGGCCGGCTTCGGCCTGGCATCGTTGTGCATGCACACAGCGCACACACACTGCCGCTGCGTTTCACGAGATGCACGCTTTTTTAGGGTATGCATTAGGGTTATACGTGCGCTGTGCGTGGCTGCTCGCGTACAAGCCACGGGTCTGGCGGTGCGGCAGGCAATTGAGCAGCAGCGGAGCAGCTCCTGCCTTTTTCAATGTACCTTTCTGCACATTTGATCAAACATGTGTACCTCGCGGGTCTGTCCTTGGTCCTGCATTGCCATTTGTTGTACTAGTGAGAGCAAGCCGCTTGTGTCACAAACCAGATGTGGCGCGTGCAGTGGGCAAAAGGGCATGCTATGCAGAATGCCAAGCAGTTGCAGCAAATGCTGTGCCGCTTCAAGTGTTGGATTTCTGTGATGCTGACAATCACTCAAACGATGTGTGCTGCGCACGTGTGGGCTTCACAAGATGGCTTCACACGGCGAGAGGCAGCGCGGAGCATGAGGCCCCTGCTGAATCAGAAATATCCAGCCACTGCTCCAACGCTATCACATGCTGCTTTCGAGCTACCTTCAGTCAGCCATGACAGTGGCTCATCGCACCCGTGGACAAGGCAGTTCGCATCGAGCTACATTGTCACAACATCATCAACAAAAGGCGTGCTGAATTGTCTTGCGCAAGGCCATGGGATACAGCATCACGCTGGTTTGTTGCATACTCTTGACATGTGATTGGACCAGCACAGTCACAAACAAGCTGCTGCTCAGATGCGGTACTCTGCGCGCCGGATTCAAGTGCTGACTGCAAGTGCACATGTTCGCAGTGCACGGCACGATGCGAAGTGTTGTCGTATATGATGCTTCTGTGCTGGCGAATGTACGACTAGATTAACACAGCACACATTCATTGTAGCATGCCGGTACGGCTACGAACGATCCCACATAGCACTCGTGCATTACCAAAGATCGATGTTTCGGCAATGGAGCTGCAAACAGCAAACAAAGCAGGTAGCAAAGCAGGAAAACAAAGCAAAATCGAATCTCGGATCCCAATACGAAGATATACACTGACAACGTTTATGTGCACATCAGGATACGCAGGCATATATCGGCGCTGCAATGCAGCTGCTGCTGCCAGAAGCTACATGCCGCTGAGTTGAAAGGAGGAAGCTGTTGCTGCGGTCAAGAAAGTCGGAATATGTATGCACCGAGGCCTCTAGGTTACAACGACGACCTGAGTGCCAGTGGCACAAAAGATTCAACTGCACCTGGGAACTGATCAACCAAGGCAGTGAACAGAAGGTCAATGACCACATCGTGGGCCACTGGATAGGAAATGAGCTGCTGCAATGCAGCTGTAAATCGCAACGCCGCATCTACTTGAGGCTAGAAGCGATGTGTTGCACGCCTGACTGCATCAGTCGAATATGCAGCGAACAAGCCACTGCTTGACCCGCACTACTGGCTCTCGCGTCCAATCCGCCGTGAGCTGATCCAGCGCAAACACGCCCCACTGCTGAATCATTGGGTCGCTGGGATGCTCACGCACGCGATTGAGGACAAGCTTCCTGGCGCGGTGCCCGAGGCGTCGCCTGTTCCGGGGCATGTGTGCGAGGTGGGCCAGGACGTAGACGCCGCTCCTCTGGATGAAGATGTCGGTGGAGTGGGCTCGCATGACCGCCACCACCACCTCGCAAGCGCCAGCCCTTCCCAGCGTGGCTCTGGCCTTGTCATCTAGAACCATGCGTGCGAGGCTATACAGAGCTCTGCTTTGTATCTCCGGGCTGGAAAAGTGAGTCCACATCGCCGCCACTACCGAGCGCTCACGTGCTGCCGCCGCACTGGTGTCCAGGCCATGCGCACGCACCATGGCGCTGCCTCAGCTCGTGTGCTCGGAAGTAAGTCTTTCGAAATTTTGGCACAACTGTGCAATGCCCCGGCTACAGACGAAGTGACTCTTCGCTGAATGCCCAAGGCAAAACTTTTCTGTACGGACACTAGCACACACATACCGCAGAGTGTGAGATCGCTGCTACGATGCTGTCCTGATGCGTGCTTCAAATGCCTCATATACCTGAGGGGTTTCATTCTTGCTGTTGCCGATGGAGAGGCCCGAGTTCACCAATGCCCCGGATCCAGAGGCTGTCGATGACGACACTCGTACACGTTGCAGCGACATTCGACAGGCTGCAGATCAGTTGCAGCCCCAGGGTCCACGGCAACGCAGGCAAGCTATGGTCACGGGCGCCTCCTTCAGGGTGATTGTGATTAGATTTGTTGTTTGCTGACGTGACCCGCCGCCGGCATTTGCCTGATCGCCGCCGATGATCTCACAAGCAGCGCCAGCACCGCTGGCTGAGAGAAGCACAGCAGCGCTCCGACGCCGCCTGGAGACCAGATGACGATGCGTTCGCGAACCCGGGGGCAGCAGTTGTGGATTTTTACCCGTGCTTCCAGCCAGCCAGCCAGCAATTACTGCGGGGAGCCTGTGGCTTCACGTACATTGTCCCTCAGCAAGCGCGCCTGTCAAATTCTGACGAGGTGTTTACTCTCTGTGCCATGCATGTCTTCACAGTGCCAACAATGGCCACTGAACATGCAACAAAGTTTCAAGATGTGTGCCAGCAAGTGCCACTGAATCAAACCTCTTCGTCCATTAATTCATGCACTAAAATCATCCAGATGGCATGGCAGGCCACCTAGGCAGCCAGCGCTCGAGCTTGATCCATGTCCAACTCGTGCTGACTGCCGCCGCCCTCTAGCCACCTGCGCTCGCGCGCAGCAGTGCACAGGCAAACAAAAGAGAACAAACACTGTGTCAGCTACCCACAACAGTAGTGCAGGCTGCAAGCAGCTGTATGCAGCGCCTATGTATGCAATAGTGGCAACGTATGGTGCTGTCACGCGACACCAGCTGCCAAGGTAGTGCAGGACGCACACTAAATCAAGCTGCGGGCAAATCGCGCTGCGGCGTGATGCACTGCAACTGTGCGCGAGTTTCAACCGCCGGCCAGTGTGTAAAACTTAAACCTTACCTTTGCTACTATCCGAACGCACTGTTTCAAATAGCGCCACCAACCCAGATTGCAGCCGCTGCTTTGAAGAACATCCCGCACAACGCCTTCATCACAGGCCAGCCGCGCCCGCGCGTGTGACACCACAGTACAGCGAGGGTGGAGGTTCACTCAAACTGAAGCACCTTGAGGTATACACTCGCTGCACTGTGACAGTTGAAGTCCACTCAAACCGAAGGACACATGTAGTCGCGGGTCCATGGACATCCACCATCTGGGCTTTTTCGCGCCCTGAGCGAGAATCGACAACAAGTACGCTCGCTCGTGCGCGGCATCTGAGACCACGACAAACACACCGCGGCGCGCGCTCACCGCTGGTGCTCGCGCAGCGTCGTGCGCGCGAGCACGCGCCCCGTGAGCGTGTGCCCTGTGGCCTCCTCCACGCGCACCAGGACGTAGTCACCGGCCTGCGGCAGCACCAGCGGCGACGGCGGCAGTGGCGCGCCCGCGGCAGCGCGCGCCGCCGCGTCGAGGCTGGCGGGGACCTGCGCAACAGCACACGTCGTGAAGGCGGCTCAGAGAAACAGATGGGAGTTTGGTGTTGCAGCTGCGCGCCCGGGTGTTGTCGATACGACGCACCTCAGTATCTGTACGCGTCGTGCAGGAGGTACTGTGTCGCACAGACACTGTGATGCGCTGTGTCGACAGCAGCGGGGCGCATACAGTGCGCTGGACCCGGCCTCGCGCCATGCGCGAGGAGAGTGCGTGTGTGTCGGCAGCAGCAGCGAGCAGCGGAGGGCGAGTGCTGATGCAAACGTGCCTGAGAGGGTTGGCGCTGCGTTGGCACGTGTGATGGCGCAAGCATCCGCAGCGCCGAGAACGGGCTGACACAGGTGATCAAAACAGGCGCAAACTGCAAGATGCATTGTGCTCGAAGCGCGGAAGAGAGCCTAACCCTAACCCTAACCCCAGCCCTAAAGCTTCAGTACAGAGGCTTGGGGCCCTGAGCGTGATGGCACGAGCTCTTCACCATTGACGAGCGCCTGCGCAGCGCTGAGCAACGAACGACGCATGGCACGGCAAGTGACGACCATTGCGGCAGCCGTTCAGAACAGGCGAGGAGCACTGCGCGTCTTGCCGCAGCCCACGCGGCAGCGCACCGGTGGCATCTTATCCCAGTGCGTCACCGGCGTGCGTGCGCGCGGCGGCCATCAATCTCACCCCTCCCATGATCGTGCTGCATTCATTATCGCTCAGGGCACGTGATATCCCCAGGTGATTGAACTCATTACAAGGGTCTGACTGCACATTGACGATCACACAATTGGAGCCGTGTGTTCCAGTGTAGACTCTCATCCGGTGCAGCAGTGCTCACCGCCGTGTCGCCGTTCATAACGACGCGCTTGTTGCCGTCGGTGCGGCCCGTGAGCAGCGGCCGCTCCGTCGTCGACCGCCGGCTTGCGCCCTCCACCAGCACCACGCGGCACCTGCAAGGGACGCGCAGCGCGCAGTGTGCATAGTTAGGGAGCAGTCTCCGGTGTGTACAAAGAGACAAAGACAACAAGTGTGCAGGTGTGTCCAATAGACAATCATCAAGTGTCTAAAAAGTGAGCCTTTCGAACCGGCGGCTCTGGCCCTCCGCCAGCCACGCGGCGCCTGCGAAGGAGCAGCGACGCGCGCAATCGCGCAACGCAGTCATGTACGCCACGGTCAGCGTTGCGGAATGGTAGAGAAAATCTGAGGTTCCGGACCGTCTTCTAACCACTGCCGGCATTCCTGGCCTCAAACCACGAACCCAGTGGCGAAGATTTTGCCGCTGCTGCAGCCGCGCGCACCTGCGGTGGGCACGGCGGCGGGCAGCATGCACAGCGCGGTGACGCACCCGACGGTATGTAGGTGTCAGCGAGCCGTGGCGCCACTGCTGAGTTTCGCTGCAAGCTTGCTGCACGAGCGTTCTCTCCGCCAGCACTATGCGGCAGGGCGAGCCACGCGCCATCGCACACTGCAACAATGCGTGTAGTTGCCGGCCTCGCAGAGTGGTGGGTTCGGTTCCCTGTCCTGTGCGTCACCTCCTGCGTCGAACGACTCCACGTCCGCCAGAAATCTGGGCGCAGGAGATCAGGTCAACGCTTTGCAAGTGTGAGGCGTTCAACGAGTGCGTGCGTGCGGGACGCATAGTCCGAACGCACGCGATGACTCACATCAAAAGGAAGCCTCACAGGCGCCTCGTACATGCCGATGCCCTACAATGAAACTCCAACACCCGCAGGGGTGCGTCACCTGCCGAGCTCCACGCTGCGGTTCCTGTCCCGACGCGCCGCGTCGGTTGACGTTGATGATGTCACCAATGAACCTCAATTTGTGTCACCCTGAGTCCTGAGCGCGGCGTCCTAGGATGGCGATGACACAGCAACAAACTTCAACACTGCAAGTCCTTGTGTTAAAACAGATGCCCAAACGTTCAGCATACGAGGATCGGTCGCCTGCCGAGCTCCACGCTGCGTTTCCGCTCCTGCGCGCCGCGGCGGAACGTCGCGATGCAATCGCGCAACACATCGCTGTACGTCGTTTTCGAATTGTGGAGGGAACAAAACCCGGGTGCCTCGCAAATGCCGATGACCCTAAAATGCAACTCCAACACCCGCAGGGGTGCGTCACCTGCCGAGCTCCACGCTGCGGTTCCGCTCCTGCGCGCCGCGGCGGAACGTCGCGATGACCTCCGCGAGGCGGCGCTGCTTGACGTCCGCGGGGACGTCGTCGCTCAGGCGCCGCGCCGCGTGCGTCTTGTCGCGCAGCGAGTACGCGTACATGAAGGCCTGGTCGAAACGGACCTCCTGCGGTGATCAAAGCGGCGCGGTCGCGTGATTCAATAAGGAGGGCTGGGGTGGAGGGTTAGGGATGAGAAGTGGGCTGAGGTGGGGTGGCGCCGTCGCACTCTTCGGGATTAGAGCAAGGTGAGGATTGGGGTGGGGCTGAGGGTGATCCCAAGGGTGACCCTGATCCGAACCGTAAACTCCGCAGTGCGTAGCACGCGGTTTGTGTCGACAGTGCTGCAGCTGCCGTGGATCAGGGTTAGGGTAAGAGCGCCGCACGTGCCGCAAAGCGAGTACGCGTACATGAAGGCCTGGTCGAACTGGACCTCCTGCGGCGGCGGTCGTCGCGACGGCGGGGGCGCGGTCGCGCGATGCATTAAAGAGGATGGGGGTTCGGGTGAGGGTCAGGGTTGGGGACTGAGGCGGGGTGGTGCCGTCACACGCTCTTCGGTGTGAACGCTGTGAAGCACGCAGTCGAGGTTGAGCGGTGCTGCACAGCCCTTACGTGATGCTGATGATGACTCACTGCGAGAAGGAAAAACGAGGTTGACAGAGCCGCGGCTGCCGCTGATAACCCTCATGTGATGCCCTGCCCCTAACCCTAACCCTAACCCTCTACTCTTTTCGAAACCATAACCCCGACACCACTTCTCACCCAGCGTGCATATCACAACGTAAATGAGCGCGGTGCGCGAGTTCTGATCGCACAAACCCCAATGAGAGACAGTGTCTGCTGGTGGCTCATGCCCGTCTCTAACCCTGATCCTAGCCCTATGCTGACCCTTGCCCTGACCCTTGCCCTAACCCATCAAGCACAAGACAACTCTGTTCCAGCTCGTGCGAACCTCGATGTGAGACAACATCTGCTGGCGGTCTTCCTCGACCCCTAGCCCTAAACCCAAACCCTACGCTGCCCTAACCCCAACACAGAGAGCGCAACAAGTCTGTGCGAACCTCGATGAGAGACAGCATCTGCTGGTGGTCCTCCTCCGTCTCTAACCCTACCCCTACCCCCCTACACTAACCCTAACCCAAAAAGCGTAAAAACACTTGTCAAGGCTGTGCGCACCTCGATGAGCGACAGCGTCTGCTGGTGGTCCTCCTCCGTCTCGCCGCAGAAGCCGCTGATGAAGTCGCTGCTCATGCTGACGCCGGGAATCAGGCGGCGCACGCGCTGCGCCAGCTCCAGGTACGCCTCGCGCGTGTACCTGCGGAGCGTCACATCGTGAGGATCAGCACAGGCGATAACGTAATGAGATTTGCAACATGCGCATAGTGGTAGCGTCACACAATGAGCGTCACCGTGATCAGCACAGGTGGCAAAGTCATGAAGCATTGCAAAGCGAGCAAAGCGCTAGCGTCACGCCGCGAGCATCACCATGATCAGCACAGGTGACTGAGCCAACTATGAAGCGTTGCAAAGCGCGCAAAGCGCTAGCGAACGCCACAAGTGCGTTTCCCGATCACAACAGTTGGGATTCAGGCAGGCAGCGTGGCAACTGTGCATCGCACAAAGGCGAGGAAGGTGGGTCCTCGGTTGAGCGCCGTCTCAGCACCAGCATGACTTGCAGAGCCGAGTGGGTGCCGCGATATGCCCAATGAGTGAGCACGAGAGCTGCGCAATTTACGCAACCCCTGATGTAACTGCCAGCGTAACCGCCAGCAAGGACGCACTGATCACGCGCGGCAGCGGCTGCACAAGGGCACCCGCAACGACCTGCAAGGGAGGATAATGCCTCGCAAAATAGACCTGCTGACGGATGCGTCCGCGAGCAGCTGGACCCCAGAGGGCCTGCCCGCGCATACATCAGCCTCCTTCACAGCCAGCAGCACACACCGCTGATGACGTTGGTGCTGAGCCCCGGCGAAGCGAAGGCGCATGCCGCCGGATGATTATGGCGATGCTCAGCGGAACACCGCCCGTGCGCGCTCTTCGACGTACACGCGCCGTAAACGAGGCTGCCGCGCCGCAGGGCGGCGGCCGACGCCACCATCAGGGCGCAGTGGCGGCGCGAGCGAGCCGCGGCGCACGCGCCCAAGCGGTTTCGGAATGCGCGAGTGTGCAGGACGGTGCGGTAGCCAAGAGCTGGCGCGTGCGACACGTCACGGGAGGAAGCGCGCGCGATCTGCTGAGCTCGGTCTTGCTCAATGATAGCTCTCAGTGTTTCGGCCCCTGCTGTCCGCCTAGCGGCGGGTATTCTGCCCTGGGACGAGTCTGTCCAGTGCCAGTGTGTCCACGAATTGCGTTCGATGTGTGCGTGACGGACGAATGTACGCAATGCGGCTCTGAGCACGCAGCGCGCAGCAGCACATGCGCACTCGAGCAGCAGGTCTGCTCTGGTGCAAATAACGATAACGAGATTATACTTCTAGTAAGGAACTGGTGCGCAGCAGACCCGAAGCCTGCTCTTTATTGTACAAATGCACCATACTGCATGCCCTCTGCCTATTACATATACGTACCCTCTGCGCATGGCGCGCAGCACCGCGGAGCTGCCGCTCTGCGCCGGCAGGTGCAGCTGCGCGCAGACGTTGTGGCGTTCTGCGATGGCCTCCAGGACGGCGTCCGCAAAGTCCTTGGGGTGCGGCGACGTGAAGCGCACGCGCATCTCCGGGTCGACCTGCATGCGCGCGGGTGCACATAAGTTGACGGTTACAGGCAGTGACAGGCCTCCAAACATAATCATCATGATCATGAAGTGGTAAATGTGTATGCGCAAGGTCAGTCGTAACGGAGCGCAGGAAGCCGACGTGTACTCGAGTGTACGCGAGCGCACGCACCCACGAAACGGAATGGGACACGGCGGCGACGTGAAGCGCACGCGCATCTCCGGGTCGACCTGACGTGTGCGGGTGCACATAAGTTGGCGGTGAAAGGCCATGCGCTTCACAGAAGGAGTTTTGGAGTGAGGCCTGTATAACATTCACACAAAGCAGAGAGCTGACATGTACTCAAATGCGCAAGCACGCCCCCCACAATTACAGTGGGGTGCAGCGACGCAAAACGCGCACGCGCATCTCCGGGTCGACCTGCACGCGCGCGCGCGCGCACAGGAGTTGACGGCTACAGGCAGTTACACAGGCCTCTAATGCTGTTGAAGTAGTACATGTGTGCGCAAGCGGCAGTCATAACGGCGCGCAGGAAGTCGACGTGTACTCGAGATTGAGAGTGCACAACCGCCCGCACCCACAAACAGAATGGGACATCTCCGGGTCGGCCTGACGCGCACAGCGTGCACAGAAGTCGGCAGTTACAGGCCGTGCGCTTCAAAGTAGGTAGGCGTTTTGGAATAAGGGCCCTGTATACGCTCAGCAGCTGCACAAAGCAGAGAGTTGACATGTACTCAATATGCGCGAGCGCGTCCCCCACAACAAAACAATGGAATGCGGCGACGCGAGGCGCACGCTTATCTCCCAGTCCTCCCAAAGTCGACAGACACAGGCCAGCGCCATGTGTACTGCTTAACAAAAATTGGCAAGTCGGTGACAGTTTTGAGCAAGGGTGGCGCCCACAAATCCTAACCCTACCCCTGAGAAGCGCGGCGGCAGGCAGTGCATGACCGCATCTGTCCGGATCGACCCGGCGGCCGCGTGTGCGCGCGTTTGACACACTGGCACGAGCCGCGCACGATAGGGACGGCCATCATACATGGCTGAGCGCTGCTGCTGCTGCTGCTGAGTCAGTGTACCTCGGCGAAGCACTATAATGAGCGGGCTACTGGTGCACCAACTGTGGCCTGACCCTTAACCCAACCTTTAACACAACCCTCAGGCGACAGCCGTCAGCGGGGGGCCGGCCTGTGGCTTGGGGTCGCCTGCGCCTCCGTCAGGCCTGCTGCCCCAGCGCAGCGATCTACAGGATGGGTGCGCCTGGCACGCGCCTGCATCGGCAGCTTCATGGCTGAGCGCTGCTGCTGCTGCTAAGTCAAACAGCTACAGGCCAGCGCCATAAGCACTGCACCACATCGCGTCACGCGAGTGACACATGTGAGGAGGAATGGCGCCCGCAGAGCGTGTGGAGAGAGGCATATGACCACCCGTCTGTGCGGATCGACGCAGCGATCTCGTCGCACTCGAGCTTGACACACCGGCACGAGCCGCACAGTTTATGGAAACAAAACAAAAGCTCGCAGAGCTCTAGATGACAAGGTAAGGTTAGCCGTCGAATCCAATGCCTTCCACCCAATCACCGTCATACGTGGCTGAGCGCTGCTACTGCTGCTGCTGCTTCTGAGTCAGCGCACGCACCTCGGCAACGGCGTGCAGGAGGTCCGCAAAGTACGCGCCGTCGCCGCCGCGCAGCCGGTACAGGTTGGTGAAGCCGGCGGCGGTCGCGTAAGCGGCGCGCCCGCGCGACGCCGCATCGTGGTACGAGTTGACGTTCTGGCCGAGCAGCGTCACCTCCCTCACGCCCTCGTCGGAGAGGCGCCGCACCTGGATGCAATTTCAAGTACGCGAGAGGCTGGTTCACACTGATGATTGTGCGCAGACCTGGTGAATAGAATCCGGGTAGAGGTATGTTGATGATACGCACGTTCCGGGATTGCGTCAAACGCCACGTTGTGGTACGAGTTGACAAGGAGCGTCGCCTCGCTCACGCCCTCGTCGGAAAGGCCCCGCCGCACCTGGGCGCGATTCATGCGCATCGTAGCGGTGCACGTACACGGGAGGTTGGTAGAACTGACGAGTGTGCACGAACGCTTCGAGAAGAGGCTGAGCATCGTTGAGATGCGACCAGCGGCACAGCGTGCTTGACCAACAGGTTGATGCAAAATGCGCACTTGTGGAGCTTTTTGGTTCCGTGCGGTGCGCACTGCTGAGCACTGCACACAAGGCCAGCACACGCGGCAAGCAACAATCCACCACCTGACTTCTGACGACAGCTGCTCCCGGGTGCATCACTCTGCGCGGACGGCAGAGATTCTTCGCCCGGCGCCTCTGAGATGGGGCTCCTTGCTCACATGCAGCAGAGCCGAGCAGTGCAGTGCCATTGCATGCCACATGCTGTGCACTGGTGTGACAGCACATCGAGATGGTCACAACGACGCCACATGGAGACACATGCACCGGTCAGGAGCTACGAGAAACCAGCGCGTCATCAGCACTGGCGCCCCCCCCCCCCCCCCCCCCCCCCCCCCAGCCTTCAACGGGCACTAGCCATTCTTTTGTTGGCGCAAGACGAATGCGTGCCAATAGCACGCTGTTCACGCCGCCGGGCCGCCGCTCTACGCCCCCCCCCCCCCCCCCCCCGCCCCCCCTTCCCCTGCTCACCTCGTCGACGATCGTCGCCAGCGGCCGGCTGCGCTCGCGCCCGCGCGTGAACGGTACGATGCAGTAGCTGCACATGTTGTTGCAGCCGCGCATGACGGAGACGAACGCGTCCACGCCGGCGCCGCGCCGCGCGGGCCGCAGGTCCGCGTACGTCTCCTCCTGCGACAGCTGCACGTTGACGGCTGCGCGGCAGCGGCGGCGGCGTGCGGGGGGTGGGGGGTGGGGGGTGGGGTGGGGGGGGTGTGAGGGCGCACGCGTGCATGTTGCAGATTCAGTGTGCGTCAACGCCTGTGCACGCAAAGTACAAGACGTCTCCTCCTGCGACAGCTGCCCGTTGACGCTGGGCGGCGGCAGCGGCGGCGGCGGCGGCGCGGGGAGCCGCGGAGCACGTCTGCTTGACGATGCGCAGCACGTGCGTCAGCGTCTGCCGTGCCTGCACGCAGTGCGCGCCGGCGCGCGCTGCGGGGAGAGGTGCCCAGACCTGACCGTCAGCGCGCGAGCTGTGTTCAGGCGTGACCGTCAGCGCGCGGGCGGCAGCACGCCATGCGTGCAGACGCGGCGCACACGGCGGCCTGCGACGTGCCTGCACCGTTCTTTGCAGCAGCAGCGCATGTCAAACTCATCCATGTCGCGGTTCGACGATGTGAGCAGTCGAGAGCAGCGCTCGGCACTCTGGCCGAACGCCCCATCCGCGTCGCGACGCTGCGCGACAGATGCCGCCTGTACGGCGGCTGCCGCGCCAGCGCCGCCCCGAGCATGCACTGTTATGCAATAATCTGCCTCTCGCCAGAGCTCGCGGGTACGTAGGTATGTAGGCAGGATCCTCAGCGCTCAGCACCGCGCAGCACGCTTCTTGGGGCGGTTGGAGTATTACAGGTGAAAGCGTATCAAATCCAGGACTATGGAGCTTTGAAGGTGTTGCATTAACGCATATCCTTTTGTCAAGACTTTGTTGCTTACCCGGCTCATCGCCGCCGCCGTTCACCAGGCCCAGCAGCCTTGGCAGGTCCCTGTACGCGTCCGGCCCCGCCACGAGGTCCACCAGACCCCCCTCCAGGAGGCTCGTCTTGAGCCGCTCCGCCATGCAGCCGAGCACGCCCACCTTCAGATCCGAGAGCGGCGGCGACGGCGGCAATTCAGCGTGCCGCTGCTGCTGCACCTGGCGTGGCGGCAAGTGCTGCTGCTGCTGCTGCGCTGCCGGCGGCGCGGCGGCGTCAGCACCGCCGTCGCCGCCACCGCTGCCGCCGTGATCGGCGAAGTGCGTCGCAGAGGGCGGGGCGGGGTAGCCGCGCGCGTGCCGCTGCGCCGCCGCCCTGCGCTTGCGCCCCACTGACGCCAGGAACTTGAGGCGCTCCCACACCTTGGTCTCCGCGTTCTCGCGGATGGCGCACGTGTTGGCGAGGACTACTGCGGCTGTCTCCAGGTCCGCCGCCTCCGTGTATCCGGCTTTCAGGAGCACGGATCTGCGTGCGGACGTGCACGGCGCGTCGTGCGGTGAGTGATGGAGAGCGCACGTTGCCGCGCGCACCGTCACGGCTCTCTGGAAGCATCTTGCATATGTGCATCATGGTGTGATGTGTGTGCCTTGAGCGGCAGGATGTTCTGAGTGGCTCATGTTCTGAGTGGCTCATGCGGCAGGCGCACAAACCTACTGCAGTTTATTCCACTGTTGAAACTTGGGTCAACGTGCCATGCTGAGCAGCGTGCATGCACACTTTATCCCCTGCAGCGCATGTTGTGTGAAGTGCGCTTTCCAAGACTCAGGCAGCCTCAGTCGCAGCTGAGGCGACAACTTCAATTATGCATAAAATCACTCACCTGACAATTTCCGTGTCGCTGAGGTTCATCTGGCAGCCGTACGTCTCCACAAAGAAGGTTTTGAGAGCTGCTGCTTGCGCTGCTGCCTCCACCGCATCGCTGCTCTCCTCCTTGCACATCCCTCGCCAGGCATCTTCTGGCGAGTGACCTGTTCCGGCCCAGGCATCTTCTGGCGAGCTCATCGAGCTCTCTGCAGTTTGATGTTGCTGGACACTGCCAGCGACTGAAGTAGAAACAGCTTTCGCATTGTTTTTGATGAAGTCAGCAAGGCCGGGGCCTTCCGCCGATCGCCCTGTTGCGAACCGTCGGCCTGTGGCCAACAATCGCGTGACGTGCCTCACCAATCCAGCTGCAGCCGCCATCACGACTCCTGACGCGTCCGGGAGGAACAAACAATGCTATACACCTCACACTGTTTCCACGAGGTGTTTAATTGGACTGCACTGCACTGCCGGCGAGGCTACGAGGCCTTACAACTTCCGACTCAACACTTCAAGTTCGATTTGAAGATCCCTGATTGACTGCAGGTGTTCTCCTCGGTGAGCGCTGAGCAGCTGTCTTGCATTGACGTCGCCATCCACTTGAAAGCAATATGATTCTGACATGCTCGCTGCGTCGCTCAGCACCGCACCTTAACGACTCGAATGTGTTCATTTCACCCCAGCCTTCGCCTGCACGTACTACATAGTGACAACAACTCTATGAATGAGTAGGATGTAGCCTCTGTAGTACCTCCTGCCTACAGATTTTGCATTCTGGGCGCTTTCGGTTGCGTGCCATGTTTACAGCCGCTGTATGTCTTGGGTGCTGAGAGCATAGTACTCTTCAGTCCCACGCATCAAACTAGTTTAAAAATGCAGCATTTCAATAATGCTGCATGTGTTCTATTAGGCCCTCCTGCTAGCTCAAGACCAGCACACATCAATCAGACCGTCGCAGCACTTGTGAAAGAGACAACAGTGTGACAACACGCCATAGTACATGGCTTCCATGATACGAATGCATGTGCATTTGGCGCAGTGCAAGGACAGGACAGCACTCCAATGGCGAAACCATGCAAGTACCAACAAGAGGCGGTGGCTAGATTTGGGCTGCTTCCCCTGCCTCCAGGTGAGCAACACAGAGCGTTTTCGACTGCGCATGACACCATCCAACCTGTGCACCTGCAGATGCGCCCCCCCCCTTCGTCCCCACCATCGAGCGCTGCTTAGCACCATCCAGGGCTTGTCAAGGGCTTGTCAAGAACCACTGCCTGGGATCACAACCATCAGTGGAGCGCGGGGGGGGGGAGGGGGAGCACAAGCACATTGCAACGCCTCCGCTCAAACGACCAGCGCAGGCGCAGCTTCACACAGCACAGGCGGCCGGCGTCGATGCTTCGGCGATGCCACCACTTCAGCTTTGGACAGACACTCTCCCGACCCACAGCACACCTGCCTCGGCGCTTCCACCCCCCCACCACCGCCGCAGAGATCTCCTGCGCCGGCGACTGGAAGCTCTACCTGAAGGAGCGCGGCGCGGCGGCGGACGCCGAGGCCGCGCGCGCCGCCGCCGACGCCGAGGAGGACGACGAGTACAGCGAGGCGGACCTGTACGGGCACGCGCTCGAGCGCGACATGCGCGCGGCCGCGCAGGCGGCGCTGAGCGCTGACGCGGGCGCCGACCCCGCGCTCGCCGCCGCGCTGCTGGCGGGCCTGCGCGTGAGCGCGGACCCGGAGTGGGAGGACGGCGACGCGGAGGGGCAGCTGCACGCGCTGGAGGCGAGAGAAATTGCGTGTCGCGCGGCGCGGCGCGGCGGTGGTGGCGGCGGCGGGTGCGGTGCCGGTCGCGGCGCTCCGCACGGCTTGCCATCGACTGAGTTTCAGTCAGGAAACACACTTGCACTGTATCTTTTGCTGCGTCTTACGATAGCCTTTCTTGTGAGTGAGATGGAGCTGCTGAGCGCACAGCGGCGATGCAAACAACGCGCGCGCTGCGGTGCCTGGGCACAAGGGCAGCGATGATGCTGCACACCTGCCGCTGACGGCCCAAGTAGTTCCGAGCGCTGCGTTCGAAGCTCGGTACTGGCCTGTAGAGTACTGCTCGCGGCGAGAGGAGAGCGGACCGCAGTGCTCAGCAGCAGTGCTCAGCAGCACTGCGGTGCGTGATTTTGGTGAGCGCCGCTTGCAACGCCCGGTCAATCGGCGCGGCCGGCGGCAAATCTCTGCGCTGCCTGAAGGCGCAGTCTTCAGGCCAGAGGTCAGACAGCTGCGTGGACAGGTGCTGAGAACTGCAATCAGTGTTTGAGCCAGAGATGGCGCGTAGTGCCATTGTCGAACAGGTCGCGCGTAGCGCGAGAAAATTTTTGACAAGTACGCGTACGAGTATTGAAATACGTGTGACAGCGGCTACGGGTATGAGTTTAACCTGTACTCTGAGACAACAGGTACGCGAACAGGTTATTGCTGGTCGAACAGTTTTTTTGCCTGTTTCAATGGGTTTTTTAGCTGTTCTATTAGATTCTTCGCAGCAATGTCCTGTTTCAGGTATCACAATTCAAGGCGCTTGAAGCTGCCTTGCGAAAACCGTCTGTCAAGGCTCGTTAAGGCTCGTACCGCGCGTTATCAGCTGTGCACCAGTGCAGGTTTTACTCGTTGCCTCACACGACAGGTTACGCGTACGGGTTATTCCGCGGCCACGGGCACGAGTTAAAACGCGCGTCAAAAACTCGTACTCGTACGCGTGCCGCGGGTGTACGCGCTATCTCTGGTTTGAGCGCTGCGGCCGGCGCTAAGCACTGCTCTGGCACGGGCTGAACACGTGTTGGCCGCAGGCACACGCCGTGCGCAGTGCGCTGCGTTTGCGACATGGCCGGTGCTGAGCACTGATTCAACGGCGCACGCGCCGCGCAGCGGCACTCCAGGAAGCGGCTGCGGCGCCTGGGCTGAGACAGTGCTGGGCGCTCCCGCGTCAGCGCTAGGGCGGCGCTGCGCATCCTGGCAGTGGCATCTCTGCGTCGGCATCATACGCACTTTGTGCTGAAAACTCTCAGTCAGAAGCGCATGTGCATCCTTGGGGTCAGACCAAGCAGGCAGTGCACCCGCGACAGGCAACCTGGTCAGCCCATCAGGCAGGCGCCATACCCCAGTCACATCTGCCGATGCATCAGTCAGCCAAAGGAACGAATTAGTAAACCCTGCGTGCACCCCGGACCACGCGCGCGCACCGCAGGTGCGCTCCCAGCTCTGGTCCCCGTACGCCCTCCCACGCTCCGTGGACATCAAGCTCGACTACCACCACCGCACGCGCAGCAGCTGGGTCGACTTCGGCGTCGCCGCCGCCGTGCGCTGCGCGCCGCGCGACGGCAAGAAGGCGACGTGGACGCCGCTGTTCTCGTGCGCCTTCGAGGACGTGCCGGAGACAGGCGTGGAGCACATCGACCGCGACGCGTGGCGCGCCGTCGAGGCGCACGACGCGCGCGGGCTCGACGCGCGCGGCGTCGCGACGCTGCGCCGCTGGCTCTTTGCGGAGAAACCGCCAGGCCACCACTCGGGTAAGTGAGCAACGGGGGGGGGGGGGGCGCACGATCGTGGAGGACCGGTGCCCATGTGTCTGTTGCGTTTGGCAAATCAGCGCTCATCCCAGGGGTCGTTTTGGCGCCGCTACGGCGAGGCGGGGCGGCGTGAGGTGCCGACGACCGCGCTGCCAGACGCTGTGCTCTGCGCAGCTCACTGCGCCGCGTGCGCACCGCGGTGGCGCGCAGCAGCGTGTCATGTCTTCGCGCTGCGCCGCTGACTCTTCGCGGAGCGCGCCGCGGGGCGCGACGGCGCGGGGGGTGAGCGCAGCGTAGAGCACCGGCCGGGCCCACGTGTCAGTCAGTGCCAGGCGCCTGTTTGTGCTCGTCTCGCCCCGGCTGAAGGCGTGATTTCGGCGCCGCCGCAGCGAAGTAGGGCGGCGGAACGTGCCAGTGACTGCGCTGCGGACTCGGCGGCGGCGGCGGCGGCGGCGGCATCGGGAATGCCTAGCGTCTGTCACTGCAGCCTGTCGACGGCAGTAGTAGCTACATCGTGTACTGGTCAACGCATCACTTCCCGACTCCGCTCCCGACAGAACAGGGTGTCTTAAAGACTAGGCAGCGTCCGCCTCCGCCCCCCAGCCGCTGTCACCGCAACCTGCCGGCGCCTGTAACCATGGTGCACTGCCCCTTCCCCCTGCCCCTCTCTCTCTCGGTGGAACAGGGTACGTCAACAGCTAGACGCGTTTGCATCCCCTCCCACCAGCCCGCCGTCGCCGCAACGCACCGGCGACAGCGGCTACAGTCACTTACTGCTGACCCCCCCCCCCCCCCCCCCCGCTCCCCCCCTCCCCCCCTCCGCGTCGTCGCCAGGCACGGCGCACCGCGCGGGCATCAGCGACTACGCCCTGCTGAGCCTGGTGCTGGCGGCGTGCGGCGCGCGGCTACGCCAGGTGCACGTCGGCCACACGTGGCGCGCGTACGCGGCGCGCGAGGCCATGGCGCGCGACGGCGCGTGGCGCGACGAGCTCGCGGACACAACGCTCAGCTGGGTGGAGCACCGCGCGCGCGCCGCGACAGGCGCGCTGCGGCCCGTGGACAGGTGCGCTGAGCCGTGCTGCGCGGAGCGCCACTGTTGAAATTAAAAGCGATCTTAATTGAGTGTTGAGAATGTCACTACGCCAGTGCCGCCGCATGATGAGCCGTGCTGCATGACCGTGACTGTTGAGGTTGATGTGAGTGTTGAGGTTTGTCGTCAGGCGGATGCGCGCCACGCAGCATGCACGGGGGCTGTGTGACCTTAACAGTTGAGGGTGCATAGTGTAAGTGTTGAGGTTTGTCATGGGGTCAGCGCCGCCGCGATGCGCATGAGGCGCTGCGTTGCGCGCATTCATTGACGGGCGAAGCGCCGCGCGCGAGCGCGGCGACGAAGGACGCGCGGCATGCTCGCCGGCGGCTCAATGACTGACGAGGCGCGCTCCTGCTTCTGTTCTTTGCGGCTCGTGTTGCGCGTTTGCAGGTTTGCATAAGCCATGTGTAGGTGTAGTTACTAATGCTGCTATGTGCTTAGTGCGCTGCCCTCACAAGTGGCGAATGTTGCTTGCACCCCCCGTCCAGATCCCGCCGACCGATGACGTGCGATGACGCCATCGCCGCGTCTGCGTCTGATCCTAACCCAATTACAGAGTTGCATCAGCCATGTGTGGTTGACTTACTAGCGCTATTTGGTGCACAGTGCGCTGCTCACACAAGCGGCAAATGTCGCCTGCACGCCCCGGCAAGGTGCCGCTGACCGATTTGACGTGCGATGGCCCTATAGCCGCGTCTGCGTCTAACCCAAGCCCTAACTCTACACTGCCCGCCGCAGGTACTACGAGCCGTACGACGTGCAGAGCGCGCGCACGGAGTGGGGGCGCGAGATCTGCTCTCGGCTCATGGACGACGGGCTGATGCGCGAAGAGGAGCGCGCGCGCGGCAGCGACGACGACGACGACGACGACGATGATGACTATGACGATGAGGATGATGAAGAGGATGCCAAAATGATGCCGTACGTGGCGCCCGCGGACGCGTGGGCGCACTTTGCGGGCGCGGGCGCGCCGCCGCCTGGCAGGGGCGGGGCGGGGCTCTGGTAGGGGTAGGTATAGTAGTAGAGGTGGATGGGTGTGTAGGGGTAGGTTCGGGGGGGGGGGGGGCGGGGGGTTGGTGAGATGCCGTTCAGTGACGAGCGCAGCAGCATCATGGAAAGGAAGATGGGGCAGATGAAAGTACGAATGAGACAGGTCGGCAGTGCGCTTGCTGATGATAGATAAATTTACTGTCTTTGAGAGTTCTGGCTGTGGCAGTATAGCGTGAGAGGCGTAGTGATCCTGCAATGTTGTGCTATGGACGCGCAGAACAAATAATGTTGAACGATTGCCCGTCTTGCTGAGCTTGTGGGCTGTTGTTGTTGCTGATTCACAACCGTTGCTTGCGTCGAGGCTTGGTATGCAGAATGCGGCGATGCTGCCACATCTCGGCATCACACTAGTAACATGCCATACAGGTGCCGCTTTGCAAGCATTGCATGCATCGACAATTGTCGTTGACGCTTAGACGCACATGGTTGACCTGATCTGGTCTCACAACTTTTAAATCAAGTGGGAACCTCGCAATCCTTCGCCACCGTTTTTGTTGTGTTCTTCAAAGAATTGCTGAAGGCAAATTGTAGTATCAACAGTGATGTTCCAGGCGTTCCAGGGTGCCATTGAGCTCCAGGCCGAGGTTGCACCAGCTCAAACACGATCGCACCTCGCGCGGCGTTGCAATTGATTAGCCGAGATCGGGCTGCCGGCATGCGTCAGCGAGAGTGCCGAAGCCATCCTCGAGGCCCGCTGCTGCTCCAGGTGTCGGCGCTTGCGTGCGAGGCTGAGATATTGTCAAACAGCAAAAACTTGGTACTCTGGTCGCAGACTTGACTTGTCGGACGAGTTGTTGTACTTGGCTCGAGAGACAATGTGCCGGAACCTTGCTACAGTACTTCAGGTCGGAAGGAAGCAGGCCTGAGGCTCACACTGATGGCGTGCATGAAGCCTCGGCCAGGCAGCGAGATGCGAAGTAAGCCTGCCCCGCGCGGGGCAGGGGGATTTACAGCATCGGCACGTGTGGCGTGGCAGAATCGTGAGGCTCGCGGCGGGCCATATGCTAGGTTGGCCAGGCTCGAGTGCTGCATTGCGCAGGCAGACCGCCACTATAGCTATGGTGCTGCTTCAACAGCCAAGAGGGGCTCGAGCGAGGTTCAACCAAGTGAAGACGTTCGGACCTCGCGGCGACTGCACGCGGTCGAGATCGGGCTGCCGGCATGCTTTGAAGAGAGCGTCCACGCCATCATGAAGGTTCGCTGCTGCTTCAGGTGTCGGCGCTTGCCTGTGAGGCTGAGATATTGGCCATTGCGTGCGACGACCGGGTAATCTAGTAGGCATACGTACGCGTAGACAGCGGAGAGCAAAACTTGGTTACTCGTATACTCGAGTAGTTCATACGAGTGGTTGACGTTGCCGCGCTTCGCAGGGCGGCGCGCGCTGGCCAAGCCGATCAGGACTGCTGCGTGCAGCACTGCATGCGTGCTAGTGGCCCTACCGGACGCAGCGCATATCAGCAAGGGTTGGCTCGCGCCGTCGTATGTTGGTAAAGGAGCGCGACATCCGTTGCATTGAGCAAGTTCATGCGCCGCTTGCTGTCAGCCAGCATCCAGCGCCGCATCATCATGGCAACTAGGAGGCGTTGAGCGCTTTCTGCCTTGCACAACATGACCTAGCATGAAGAGGCCAAATGACGCTCCACACATAAAGACGCTGCCGAAGTTCAATGACGCAGATGACGTGAGAACGGACAACCAAGTTTCAGGCACACAGGACAGGATGATCCCCCAATGCCTCCGTTGCTGTTTCAAGCATGATAGGCAGCTATCACATGCAGCCATCGCGGTCTGCCTTGCCAGACTTGCGCGGCCGTTGCATTTGAGACTTGGCGAGGTTCCTTGTGGTGAATGACTTCTTTATTGCTCTGCTTTGTGCTGCTACCATTCATGCCAGTGGCGGCCTGAAAGCATGCACGTGCGGGCGTCTATGCATGGGCTAAGTGGGTGTAGCAGAGCGTCGCTCAGCATATGACCACATCGGACATGCTGAGCTGTCGTACACTGCTGCAAGCTACTTTGTTCATGTTCCATCACCAGCAAATCACGAGTGTTGTCTGTGCTTGGTTTATTACTTGAGTCTGCCATTAGTTGAGCAGCTCAGGCTGGAGCATCCTCTCTGACGCTGCGATGCCACCATGTGACCTATACGCTCACCTTTTGATCATGCTCAAGCCTGCTGCGCTCCCTGTGCGCTAACACCAACACTAGCTGCAGGCGGTTATGTCTGCCTGGGGGGCATCCATCTCTGGCACGTGAGGTACACATCTCAGTCGTCAAGTCACTGTGGCAGCCCTAGACGGTCTTGTGCATGCACACCAAATTGTATGACATGCCGCTGCCGTGCAGGATGCAGTGCTATCTCCGGTACTGAGCGCTGCCGCAAACCGTGCCCATGGCTATTCGTGCATTCATTGCTGAGGTTCACATACTTCAGCTTGCTGCGTTGACAGGCAGGTGGCAGAAAGCAAACGCCGGAGACGTCCAGTCTTGCCTCAAAGTGTATACATATCCATTGCGCAAAGAGCGCAAATCTGTGGCGTCACGTCTCGTCGAAGCGCTCCTCGACCGCGATGAGCTGCAGCAGCGCTGGCAGGTGTGTCAGCTGCTCAGCGCCGCCCATGAGCATCTCCAACTGCGCGGTGACGGCGGCGTCGGTGTCGGCGCCGGGCCCCTCCCCGATGCGCTTGAGATACCGGTACGCACCCAAGAAGGGACTCAGTCCCAGCCTGGCAAAGCGGTGCATGCGCACAAGGCGATTCCAGGGTCATGATGGGAGCAATTGCGCTTGGCGCCAGTGGAATGTGCATTTTGTGAGGATGGCCGACGTCTCTGCAAACAGCAGGCAATCGGTGGCCTCGTGCCCCAGTAAGAAGCCATTGAGCACTGATGCTACGACAAGGCACACTAGCAGATGAACGTCCAGTGCCACGGTGCCCATGGCGTTGGTGTAGATGACAGTGCTCTCTGTGCGCCTGTGGGTGATGTCGCGCCATGATTGGTTCTCTGATCCACACATCAGACCAATCATGTGCCGTCTTCGGGCTCACCTGTCTTCAAGGTAAACGCGCAGGGCTTCTATGCGGTGCGCTGCACTATCGCCTCTGCGCGCACAGCATGCGCAGACAGCAACGACGTCAGGCGGTGGCGGCGTACTGTGGTGATGGTGCCCGCAGTCCAGCTGTGCGCTTCATAGATCCACGCGTTTGATCCAACGGACGCTTCTGCAGTGAGCGGTGTGCTTTGTTGATACGCATGTTGGCTACAAATCAGCAAACAAATTAACAACAGGCATGTTGTGCGTGCATGAAGGCCTGAGATAAGGTAGGGTGTTGGCCGTCATGTCACAAGGACGTTCAACTTCTTCAACTTCAGGCGCTGCTACCTGCAAAAAGGCAGCTGCATGGAGCAGCTGCTAGGGTGCAGCGTCGTCACGCAAACCATACAGGGTGACCTTGGCTCATTTGACACACATCATGGAGCGCGCAGATGTATGCATGGAAGGTGGGCTTCAACCTTGTGCAACTTCTCTCACGGTGTGGTGGTCAGCAGCGCAAGCGCTGAAACCGGTGCTGGGCACAGGTATGCATGTGGGCACAAAAACTGAACCCAGCAAGCAGGGGCAAGGACGCGCGTAGGGGCTTAAACCTGCCTGTTCACGCTGAGCTCCGTCTGCAGATCCCTGCCCAGGCGCACCCCCATGATGGTCATGGCAGGGTCGGCACCGCCTGAACCGCACGTGCAGCGTCAAAACAGCAGCTGAAGGCGAATGCTGCAAAGCATGTGGTGATGGCACGTGCAGATCAAATTTCCACTGCCTCTGCATGGCAAGCACCCGCGGCCACTGCAGGATAACGACCCAGACCTTGGAATCAAGGCTGCATCGCACAGGTACCACACCGGTAAAGCGCGCAAGGTCAGCCAGCAGCTGCAAGGGCATTGGCCTGCGGCTGGGGGTGCGCAATGACGCAGGCGCTCTGCCACCACTTGTTGACGGCTCGAGAAGATGACAGCCGCAGTGCTCAGCAGAGTGCTCCATGGAGGTAGGTATGCATGGTGGTACTTGAGCGCGGTTCTTGCAATGCGACCGCTGCCGAGTGTACACGTGAACAGTACACATTGGCGAAGGGGGAGGAGGGGGGG
Source organism: Tribonema minus (assembly GCA_017506865.1). Lineage (NCBI taxonomy): Eukaryota > Xanthophyceae > Tribonematales > Tribonemataceae > Tribonema > Tribonema minus. The sequence continues at coordinate 506,627 of JAFCMP010000090.1, read as the reverse complement.
GGCGTCGCTGTCACCTCGTCGCCCCAGCACACGCGAGCGACCGTCGCGGGTGCACACTGCCGCCGCTGCGCGCTGCCTGCAGCACGCTGCTGCAGCAGCGGGGTCCCCTCTAACCACCTGCACAGAATCGACAAACACACCCTACCATGCCCCGTCAGCAACCCAGGGCCCTCAGTGTCTGAAGCCCCTTGCGGTCGCGCCGCGCCTGGTTCCGCACAGTTGCAGCGTCAGCTCGCAAGCGTGCAGCTAGGTGCAAACTCTGCGTCCGCCGAGCGGCACGTACCTGCGGAGCTTTGCTGCAGGTGCGGGGCCCCTGCTTGAGACTGCAGCAGCGCGAGGCCCTTGAGCTGCGTTGACAGCGCAAAGCTCGGCGGCTCGTCGGAGCGGCGGCTGCGCGACGTCGCACTGAGCGCTGTGCCGTCGACAGCTGCGCCCCACGCATCTGAAATCGGCTGAAGGATTGGGCGGCGGAGTGGCGGGGTGTCAACAGTAAGCGAATCAACACGGAGCGTACAACGGTTGGGATTGGCGGTGGCACCAATGGCAACGCTCAGCTCAAAGCGCGCGGCAATATTCGTTTCTGCAGAACACTGAGGTAGCAATCAGACTCGATGTGATGTTGAAGGTCAGCGGTGACAGCACAGGGGGGGCACAGCTGTGCCCCGTGCCACCAAACCACTCACTTTATAGTCAAAGGGCAAGTGCGTGCACTCAGGAGTAAAGCTCGCATGGCCAGTTTCACTAGTGAACTTCGTTGCTCATGGTGATAGTCCCTGTGTCAGCAGTGAGCTGTGTTGCAGTGCGCAGCCAGCATGCGGGCAGGCACCACACATCACAACACGGACGGGAGCTGCAATCAGCTGCCCGCTGAGTAGGCCGCCACTTGCATGATTCGGTGCAGACGCAATCGCCGACACATACTTGAGAAACTTGAAGAAAGGTGCTGGAGCGACCCCCTCTGGACTGCGTTCAGCTGCGATGGCGGCTTGAACAACGACCCCGTGATCGCGAGAAAGCGCATCATTGGTGCGAGCAGCCACATCATGGCAGAGCCACGAGCACCGCTGCCTCTGGCGCTCAGCGCGCGAGGGCCAAGTTCAAATGACACCGCCCGCACAGCACTCGCGCGCGCGCAGACAGGCGATCCGCGACTTTGCTGCCGCCGTCACGCAAGGCTACGTGCGCCGCATCACGTCGCCGCGGCGACTGCGAACGCGCATCATGCCTTGCCGCGCGCACGCAGACGCTCCGCGATAACGCTGCTACCATATTGAGACTAGCTCCACAGGTTGCCGCAGCAACATGAACAGCGCTTTATGCTACTTGGTGATTGTCAGCGTCGGCGCATGTGGGGCGTCACCTGCGCAAGCGGCCCGCCGACAGCTTCACCGCAGCCCGCTCCCTCGTCATTAACAACTGAGCCATGATGCAATGCGCGTGACGATCGTGGCTGCATGTCACCGGCGGCAGTCGCCATGACCAGCGGCGATGCGCGAGCGGAGGCGGCGGCGGCAGCGGCGCGTGCATCGACCGTCCTCTCGCTGCGGCTGCTGCAAGGGGCGCGAAGAAGTCCGGAGTCGCGGCACGCAGGCGAGAGTGAATCCAGAGGGTTCAAACGTTGGGGCACGGCCAGCTAGCAACCACGGTGACCATGCTGCCACGAACTCGGTGGGCACTTGTATTTGCGATGAGGTACAGGCTCGAATCAAAGCAGCGCATGCGCCAGCACGCACATGATACACATCGGTGCTCGGCACGCCTGCAGCCCACAGTCGAAGTGAATGAAAGTCGGTACTCGCCGCCCCTGTGGCAGATCACTAATGAGACCGGCAGGCAACCAGCCGTCCGGCGCTGCCATGTTCTCTCGTGCCGTGTTTGGCGCATCGGCACGCAGCCGCTGCACCGCCGCTTCACTGACCACCTCTGCAAAGCGCCACGGCCCGGCGCCCGCGCAGCAGCGCTCAACTCTGCTCAACACTCCTCCAGCTACTCCTCTACATTCACATTTGGCGTTGGCGTCACGGCGCGTGCTCGCATGGTGTACCGGGGGGCGTTTGCAGACATCGTGACAGCGCGCAACAGCTGTCGCTGCAGTCGACGGTACCTGGGGCTGCGGACGGCATCGAGGTGTCCGCCGTCTGCCCAGGCCGCGCGGCCGTCCCACGCTGCTGCGTCTGCGCGTGCTGCGGACGCGTCGTCCCAGTCAGACTCGGAGATGGCTCTGCGCGGGAGGGACGTGACACGGCAGCGCTCGTGGTGATGTTGGCACGGACAACAAGTGCTCGTGCCCGCTACACACGGCTAGTTGTTGCTCACACACCTGCTTGACGGGGTGGGCCTTATGGGATTGTAATGCGGCAGCGGCATGACGCAAATGATGACTGCCAGAGCGGAAGCCTCAATACAGCTGCTCAGCTGTGTGAGTGCCTCAGCCTTGCCTTACACCGAGAACCGACGGTACGCGAGGCAGTCAGTGAGTCAGACTCGCGCGCCCTCTTGCTGCGGTACACAAAGAACTTCGTAAACGATGCTGCAGTGCATTGCAGGGCATTCGCGGTCAGGACAGCTCATCAGCTCAGAGGACGGCTGAATGAGGCACTCGAGAGTGCGAGTGCGGTGACCCCAACGTTTTCTCATCTGACGCCAATGGCTTCTCCTGACCGCTGGCATAGCCGCTGATGCACGGCGCAGACCATCAGCAGGCCTTTGCACGTTTGAACAGGCCTCCAAGCCAGAAGTGAGTCAGCGCCCGAATCGACCAACGCCCAAGCCTGAGTGACTGCATGTGATTTGCGCGTGCACATTCATCCTACTGCTTGCCCTACTCGCCGCCCTGAACCTGCGCAAACTAGGGCTTGCCACGCTGGTGGGGGGCTTGTTCTCAGGGCTGGGCTGCATATGTGGAACCGCTCCAAAATCACTCCCTTGCTGCAGCACTCAACGCCTTCTGCTGGACGCTGGGGTCACGCGCGCATGCCCCACAGGCGGTTCAAAAGACACGACGATCATGTAGATGGCTGACGATCATGTAGTATGTATGCGCACGTTGATGGCTGGTTGCAGGGCAAGGAGGTGGTGCTTGCGATCGCATCCTTCACAGGTGCGTCGCGCACACGGTCTTGGTCAACAACAAAGTGACCACGGTCGCCACACCACTGGCCCATGCTCCGGGCTGAAGAATCTCAGCAGATCGGTGTCAGCGGCGCTCAATGTCAGTCGTGCATTGCGAGTACACATACACACTGCAGCGGCCCATGTGCGATCGAGCTCGCATCTCTCACCTGTCGGCAGAGCGGCTGCTCGTTGAGCGCGACTCAGATGCCGACTCGAGACTCTCCAGCGCCTGCTGCATGCTGACCAGCATCTGCACGTACTCCGGCAACATGTCCGCTTCGTAGTGCGCGCCCTGCGGCAGAAGCACAGCTCACGGGTCGTGAGGAAAGGACGACACTGCTACGCAAAACGAGCTTTTTCTTTTGAAACTCCCTGTGACACGGACGCAGTGCGTTAGACGATGCAACACGGACGCAGTGCGTCAGACGATGCAAGCACAGCGCAGGAGCCACGCGGAAAGGATGACACACTGCTGCCGATGCCGAGGGCTCTCTACGACATGGATGTCGCGCGTCAGACAATGAGCCGTTCTGCACCGCGGCGGTTGCGGCTTGCTCCGTAGTGCCACACTGTCGCAGTAGAGCCATCAACGGAGCCGTACATGCACAGCCACGCATCACAGCGGCAGGAGACTCTGTTTCGCTACCTGCCGCCCCGCGAGTCGCGGGTCGATGAGCGCACACGACGTGAGTATGCCTTGAACGCTTGTGTCAGCACAGGCGGACGAGCGCGCGCGATGTTGTGATATGGGCTGCACGCTGGCCAGTGACGCTCCCACAGGTCCGCAACAAGTATTTGAGATGTGACCCAGTATAGGCGTCAAACCTAAAGTCAACAATACCATGAGAACACCTACGCCAATCGCTATACCAACGTGTTTCGCTGCGCAGCTGGCGCAGCATGCTGCCGCACACACTTGGTTGTGACAGTGTGGCATACATACGGGCATGGCAGTGCTCAAGGCTGGCTCTGCTAACAGTAGAGCATTGTGATACCTACATCTTGAAGATGATACCTGAAGCGTCAGCTGAGACTGCTGGGATGGCCAGAACTGGACCTTGCATACAATCATTCAGCAAGGCTGCATTGATGCCTACCATCAAGACAAGGCCGTCTTGCGGGAAGTGCAGCTGAAATAGAGGTTTGGGGATGGAAAGATAGTGGCACATCAAGCGCACGCTATGTGCTGCTGCTTCAGCTGCACCCCATGTCACTCTCAGCGGACGCACACCAATCCAATGTCAACTTTGCCATACGACAAGTGATTTATGAACAATCCGGAATTTCGTTTATGCTGTTGTTCAATTCCCAACGCACCTCGCCGTCGCTATCAGCGCCATGATCCGCCGGAGTGGTTTCAGCGGTTTCAGCTGTTACATGAGGTGGACGGGCGTCCGCAGCGCCGCTGTGCCGGCCCCCTTCCCGCGGCAGCTTGAACTCGGGGCCCGCCAGCTGTAAGCGACGTACGCATTGCAGGCGGGGCATACGATGTGCGCAATGTTCATGGAAACGAATCAAAAGATCGTAGTGTTCTAGGTGACAAGGTGCGGTTAGCCGTCAAATTGAATGCCTTCCACCAATACATGTGTTTATATGAGGCTACTTCTGAAGTATTTCCATAGGCGCCGCCCGCCAAGGGCAGTGTGCGTATGGCAGGCGCGGTGCGTGATGCAGACCGGCTCAGCGGGGTGTCTAATTAGGGCAAGGGTTACGTGTCAACTGCTGCCCCGTACCTGCTGCTGAAACTGCGTGTCGGACCGCAGGGCTCTCGATGGACACATGTGTTGATGCATACATGCCTACATCTGCATCTGTCACTGTCCATGTGAACGCCCGGAAAGACAGTGTGCGCGTCTTGCCGTGGTGCATACGAGACACTGAGACCACACTGCCTCGAGCGCTCGCGCGTGAGCACTGTCGCTCTAGTCCGTGACGCACTCCACGCATCTCAGTCTCCATCTGCAAAGCCGCATGTAGCCTGCACACGTGAGACCGCTGCACCGCTGATGCACCCAACCGCTGCAGGCAAAGGAGCGTCGACAGCAAGAGACGCTGCCGTAGCGTTGGGCAAAGCCCCTCTCGCCACTCGCGTCTGTCGCCACAGGCGGCCGGGAAGCGACCGCGAGACTTTGCGAGACTGCCAGCGGCGAAAGGCCAAGCGCTCCGATGGTGCGGCCCACAGCTAGGGGACGCCGTGCAAGGCGTCTCGCAAGCTGACCCTCACCCTAACCCCACCCCCTACCTACATAACCCTAACTATAATCTAACCCTACCCCTTCAAAGTGCACATCAAGTGCACACCGCGCACACGCATGTCCGTTCGACAGAATGGCATTCGGCATGCAGGCGCGGGGTCGAGGCACCGTCAGCTTCACAAGACGAGACAAGACAAGGCAAGACATTCCAAACCCTTACTGTAACCCCTGACCCTGACTGCTGACACTTTTGTATGGGCGAGGGAGCGACGCGCACCCGGCGAGTCACGGGCTGCGTCTTCGAGGCGAGCGCTGACACCGGCACATGAGCGGAACCCCTTGTCAAACCCCAAGCCCAACCCAAGTAAACCCTGACTCTAACCCTCACCCTGATCAGTGCCTCTTTCTCTTAGATGACGTGCACGCACGGGGGCGGGGGCATCGCGAACCCGGCAACTCCGCGTTGACGGTCGTAAGGCTAGCAATGAACCCTCACGCTCACCCCGACCCTGACCCTAACCCTATCCTAACCCTACTAGCCGACAGGTTTGGACGTGGGAGCGTCACCACAACGCACCTGTCCCAGCAGGTCCACCACAGGACATCCTTACCCTACCCCCAACCCCGGGGAGACATTAGCCCTATCCTAACCCTGCTACCCGACACGTACGGACGTGGGAGACCCTAGCCCTATCCTAACCCTCCTAGCCGACACGTGGGAGCGTCACCGTGTGACGTACCTGTCCCAGCAGGTCCACGGCGGGCAGCAGCACCTCGTCCTCGCTCTCGTCCGCGCTGCGCACGCGCACACACACGACCACGCACGCACACTGTCAGTTGCAAGTGTTTAGCATGCCTCAATTGTCCGCGGTGAGGGTTTGAGGTGAGGGTTACGGTTAAGGGCGCAGAGGGTAGGTATGCTCTGTCCGGAAGCGTGGAGGCGTGCATGTGGTGACGCGCATGCAGAAGAGCAGCAGAAGCGCGGGCATCGTCAGGCGTGAAAACACATGCGCACGCGTGTGCGCGCGCAGTGCGAGGCAGAGCCGAGGTGTGCATGATTGCATGCTAGCGCAAGCACAGGTTCAGCTATTTGTGCGGACACGTGAAGGCGCGTGCCCCCTGAACGACTCGGTGCTCAGCGCGCTGCCGCTAGACTGTGGGCTTGTGGCCGTGGCGCTTGGTGCATACGGTATGTCTCATATCTGACGCTTGCCGACACCGTCAAGCGCATCGCATGCTGGGACAAGCATGTCACAGTGTCATACGTGCGAGACGCGGTGCATGCCAGTCCCTGTACTTCTTCCTCACAACACAAACCCCTGAAGCTTGAACACGCGCCGTGTCTGATGCACGTCAAATGCCGAGAGCCTGCCACTGCGCACGGTCGGCATGTCGCACGGGCTACCTCCGAGCAGCCCCCCCAGCTCAGTCTTGATGTTGTTGCGGCGGCAGCCAGGTTGGGGGTCGAGCTTGCTTTGTCATAATACCGTCAGTCGACTCAATCCGACCGCAACCGCGCGCAATTAGGACACGTGATGTGTTTAAAAATGGCCTCTTCATCGGTATTGGGCGACATGAGGGCCGGGCGCGTGCGTTCATGCCATCAGTCAGCTCGATTTGACCATCGCGCGGTCAGAGCACTAGGTAGTGACGAACGGCGTGCGATTGACGGCGGTTCCTGATGGCGGGCATCTGAGTTTGGATCACAAAGGCACGACACTGCCACTGCGACAACACAACTTCAAGAGATGACGCACCAGCTGCGCGTCTATGTCGTGACGGAGCGCAGCTCCTCGATGATGTTGGGTCCGTGTCCGTGTCACCACAGCTTCAATGCTACAAGGTTAACACGCAACGTGCCTAGCGTACCCACCTGCAGCGCGTCTCCGTCACGACGGAGCGCAGCTCCCTGACGACGCTGGGCTCCATGCGGCCCTCAACTTCAATGCCTCAACGTCAACACCACAACTTCAATGCGCGACGTGCCTATCGTACCCACCTGCTGCGCGTCTCCGTCATGACGGAGCGCAGTTCCTCTACGACGCTGGGCTCCATGCGGCTGAGCTCGTCCAAGATGCCCTCGCTGCGCGTGCGCGCCAGCGCGGGGGCGGGGCCCGGAACTTCAACACCACAGTTCATCTTCAACATTGCCTGCGGTCGGCGCGTGAGACGCAGGGTGCGGCGGGGTTAGCGCAGCGGCAGTACGCGATTGCGCGGGCAGCACCAGAGGCGAACGCGCGTCGGTTGACGAGGCACGCCCTGCGGAGACTGGGCATCGGCCCGAGCCGGGCGCGCAGTGCAGCAGGCACGATGCAGAGGCACTGTGCGTTTGGCGTGTGTTTCAGTTGCCGTCAGTCCGCATACCAGCAATGGCAGCAGACAAGATTCACGGCCGCACTGACCAAGACTTCACTGACCAGCCTTGACAATGTACTGGTGACAGCGAGCATCCCCTCCCTCCCTCCGCTCCCCCTCACCTGACCAGATTTTGCACCGCAGACACCCTAATCTCACCTCTGAGCCAGCGACGGCACTCCCATTGGCGGCCCTCTCATAAACTGCAGGTGTGCGCTCTGGAGCCCCAGCGCGGACCGCATCTTGACGCCCCCTGCCAGGCTCAGGGTACCAGCCCGCGGGTGCGGGGGTGTGGATGCTGTAGGGAGGGGGCGGGCGTCTCTGCGCCCATGCCTCGGCGCCTCGGCCTGCGCATCGGGAGGGTGCGACGCGTGTCAAAGCGCGCGCGCGCTGGTGGAACGCGCATGCGGGTGAAGGCACGGAGCCGCGTGCGGCGCGGGCAAGCAGGCGCAACGCCATAGAACGTGAAGGCATTGCAAAGACGGCTGAGGAGAGCAGTGGACAGAGGGGGAGTCGTCTCAATGGTGCCATGGATGAGCAGCGACGGAGTGCAGCAACTGTCGCTTGGCGCATGCCCGCAACACCGAGCGCGCAGCAGAGCCCAGAGGGTCGCCGCTCGCGGCAACAGGCCCGCTACCCGTGCGCCGGGTGTGGTCTACGTGTGGCGTCGGTGGTCAGCAGTTTGCACATTCATAGTTGTGAGCAGTGCGGTGTGGCACGTCACCTGCTGCAGTTGCGTGCAGCGCTCACGCCGCGCAGCAACGGCATGCTACGGCGCCCCCCCCCCCTCATGCAGGAGCACTGCTCCCTGGCGTGCACAGCGCGGCAATGAGACCCTTCTCCAAGTGCCATGCGCCACAGCACGCTGCCGCCGCCGCCGCGCGCACACTCACCTTCTCGATGAAGGTGGTGGCCCCCATTAACTTCAGCTTCAACCGCATTGCCACGCCCCCGCCCGCGCGCCGCGCTGCCGCTGCCGCCGCCGTCGCCGCCGCCGACAGCGCGCGGCGCGCTCCAAGCCGCTGCCGCCGCCGCTTGCAAGTCCGGCGACCAGCCGGCGCTGAACGGGCTGTCCCCCGTGGGACGAGCGGGCGGAGGGCGCCGGCGCGGTGTTGCGCGCGCCGGGGCGGCGTCTGCTACACGCCGCAAGGGGGGGAGAGGTGGGGGGGGGAGAAGGGGTTGTTGCTGAGTCTTGCGCACCTGTGCGCTCATGACAGTCAGTGTGGCTGAGCATGGCTGTCGATTGGGGGGTTTGGGGGGGGGGGGGGGAGCTGCGTGGCACGGGATGCGCGGCGCCGAGTGCACTGCGCCTTCTCTGACAATGTTGGCCATCAGCAGCATACAAACCGTCGCACAGCATGCAGCAACCTTACAGAGGACTTGGGCCGGCTGACTACGTCAGTGCCCATTAGCAATGCAACACGGCGGCAGCAGCGGCGCGGCAAGTGGCCGCAGCGCGTACACTCAAGCGTCCGTACGTGTCATCACATGTCATTCTCAACTCGCGCCTCTCCGTCACTGCGCCGAGCAGCGCAGCACGTACCTGGCGCCACAACGACCAACTCCGCGCCGCCGCCGCCGCCGCCGCCGCCACCGCTGCCGCTGCGCGCCTCCGCCGCCGCCGCGCGCTCACGCCGCCCCGCGGCAATGAGCGAGCGCAGTCGCTGCCGCTCGCGGTCGCGCTCCTCGCGCACGCGGCGCGCGCGCTGCCGCGCGTCCTCCGCAGCCGCGCCACCGCTGCTGCGGCCGCGCGACAGGAGCAGGAGAGCACGGGAGGGCGGTTAGACGGGGGGCTTGGCGGAGGGGGGAGGGCGCAGTCAGACGGGGGACTTGGGGGGGGCGGTGGGGGGCGGCGACGGGTCGCCCCCGATGCCGTATGATTGAGTCACTGCTTGTTGACGGTGTGGTGGCGTAGCGGTGTGTATGAGGCACATTTGCGGCTCAGGAGCCTGTTGCGCTGAGCGCGACACTGCCACGGCCAGCGGCGGCGAATGAGCGGGCGTACGTGCAGATTCGGCACGTGTTCGTTGCGGCCGTCACAGCGGTGGGCCCGTCACAGCGGTGGGCGGGTTCTGCCGTGACCGTTAAATCATCCACTGTCAATGTGCTGTCTCAACACGCCAACAGCCGGCAGATCTCTCAGGATGCGCCGTCTTCGAGTTTGACGTAAATGGGTGCGACATGGGATACAAGGTCAGAGGCAATGACACTGGCAGCTCTGAGCAGCTCTGCCCTCCCAGTATGTACATGTGAGGCCATGCAGCACGCACCATAAAGATTTTTGGCCAGTGTTCACCCACACCTGTTGTGTGTATTCCACCTTATGGCATTGTGCTATTTGCGCCACCAGCACCACCGTATACCCCCGGGGGCTCTGCGAACCCAGTCGTGTAAAATCTTTGCTGCAATGTCTGCTGATACCTGGGGCGATAGAACGTGTTTTGGAAACCAGCAACGGCATGATCATCGGTTCAGGCAAAAGCCACTGGCCCGCAGCAGCTTGGACCGCAAATGCAGAGAGTGCTTGTGCCGGTCATGGCCGGGCTCGCTTGCATAATTGCATACTTCTGGCTTCCTTGTGCAGCGCTCACCTGTCCGCAGTTCTGTCGCTGCCCGTTGACGACCGCCGCGCGCGGGCTGCAAGCGCGCGTGTCAATAAGACAGAGACACGTCATCCTTCAATGACACGAGTACACATACACACACACATATACATTTGAGCATGCCACGCGATTCAAGCGCGCGGCAGCATCAGAGCATGGCACAAATACAGCAGTGCTCACATGGTCTTGTAGAAGGACGGTGAAAAAAGCATAGGAGAGCGCCTAAAACTGCTGAAAGGGAACCGAAGCGGGGCAGTATAAGGCCCGCGGGTACACCGCAGTACACGCGTGTACTGCCCAGGCGTAGAGTCTGCGATGCTGCCATCATGTTTCAGTCAGGGCGGGTCCCGTGCGTCCGCGGAACGCCCCTATGAAGTCAGCTGTTACAGTTGTCTGCTTGACAGCTCCGCAGTATCAAGCCCTCTTGCAGTTGCGCGCGTGCATTACTGGATGTGCAGCACTTTTGACAATGTTTTGGGGGAAGTCTCAAAGCCGCTTGAGGTAACAAAGGCTAGTCGCTGTCGATTGTACGCAAGTCGGTGCACGTAGTGCTGATGAGTGACTACATAAGTTTAGGTCCTGTACCTGATAGTGAATGCAAATGTCTGATGCTGCGCTGCACCCTTACAGGGGTTTCGACCCAGGCGCTGAGCCGCTGCAAGATCCGACGTCAAATTCAGCCCGTCGCATTTCAGTGGCGTACTGCCTGCTCTGGGTGCAGTTCAACGCCGTACTGCTATCTTTGATCACAATGCGCTGGGTGAGTAAAGGCCCCGAACACGAAACCCTGGGTTCTCAACTGCCACTGCTACATGCTCGGTGACCTAGGGTTAGGGTTCGCATTAGGCTCAGCACCGCAAGGGGTACGGTTGCAGCAACAGAGGGATCCAGCGGAGGCGGCGCCGCTCACATGCAGCGCTGGCACGCGACGCTGCTGCCGCCGCGCTGCGACTGGAGGCGGCGCTGCTGTCGCCAGAGCTGCGGCGCCGCGCTGCTGCGGGGCAAGGGCGACAGGCAGCGCAGAGGGCAGCGAGACCACGGCGTGTTGAGCACTGTGACACAAGGAGATGCAACATTGTACAAGCTTACATCTGACACGCAAGCTCGGGAAAGCTACCGCGTTCAGCAGCAAGGACGAGACGCGGCACAAAGCGGCAACACCAGGGCCTCTGCGCGGTGCAATCGCTGCGACAAGTTGAGAAGAAAGCCCAGGAGCTGACTTCGCGATAAGCGCGGCACACACATTTGGCGACGAACATGTTATCCTAGAGCGGTGGGGGCGCCGCGCATTCAAAGATGAGCAAGGATGGCAAATCGCGGGAACGCACGTTAAATCGCAGTGACTCTGACTGCAACGTCTTACAGAACAGCAGGCAACACCGCGCCGCCGTCGGGATGATCCGAAACTGCGCACATTGAACTTGAACTTGAAGTGTCAGGAAGGAAACGACTTGGCGCGTCACCGCTGCTGATACAGCTGCAATGCCACATCACAATCGCCAACAGGCTGCGGTCTCACCTGCTGCGTGCTTGCCGTTGGCCCCGCCCACCGCCCGTGCAGGCTCGCCTATCGGAGCAGCGTCGAAGCTGCGGGTGACGGGGGGGGCAGGGGGGGGAGCGCCCTCCGCCTTGGCGCGGCGCTGCTGCTCGCGGTACGCCGCAAAGTCCTGCCGCATCTGACGCGAGGGGGGGGGGGGGGGGGCGGTGGGATGCGTGCCGTGAGTGTTTCGCGCTGTGGCGGCAGCGTTCAGAGGTGGTGCCCGTGTGTGAATCGTGCTCGGGGGGGGGGGGCAGCGGTGAGTGACGCTACATGCGAGCACACGCAGCAAGCCAGTACGCTAAACGGGAATCCAACGCAGTACGAGGTGCAATTTGAAGTGTCTCTGCCGCATCTGGCGCGGGAGAGAGCAATGTGAATGCGTGCCATGGGTGCCGCGCTCTGGTGTTGCTGCTCAAACGCTGAGGGCGAGTGGCACGCCACATGCGGATGGGTTACCGCTAGGGTTTGGGGTTAGCATTTGGATTAGGATCAGGGTTAGCCTAACCCTCATCCTGCGGCCTCAGCTTGCCTCTGCGCGCGTCCTCCGCCAGCGGCGCGCTGCAGGGGGCCCTGATGAGCATTGCCGCTGCTGCCGCTGCGCACTCACGCAACAGCTCACCATTGTCGCTGTTCCCAGGGTCAGGCCTACTTGTACGGCCCCTGATTCTAACCCCAACCCTAATCCTGGCCAGCGGACTGTCGTTCACAAGGACAACATTATTGCCAGCCCGACTGTGTGTGCGGCGCATCAGCGCAGACTACACACTTGCAATTTCGGCTTCTCAAGGAGTAGGCAATATCGATGCCACACGTCGACATTGGTATCACTCAACGCAGTCTGCGCCTCTGCACATACCAAGCAGCACAAGAATGCACACCTTGGCTCGCTCCTGAGCCTTCCTAGCCTGCATCAGGGCCGCGTGGTCCGCGCCGCTGCCGCCGCCGCCGCCGCCGCCGCTGAAGCTGCTGCTGCGCTGCAGCACCCCCACCACTGCGCGCCGCCCCCCCCCCTCCCCCTCCGCACTCGCGCGCCTCCCCGCTCCCCCGCCCCCCGCCCCCGCGCGCCCCCCCTTCACGCTGCCTCGCACACCGCCGCCGCCGCCAGAGTCCGCGGCGTTCGCGCCGCTGTCCGCGCGTGCGCGAGGCACGTGTCGCTGCTGCAGCGCCGCCGCCGCCGCGTCGTCTGCGCGCCGCAGATCGCCCTTCAACGCAGCGGCGCGCGGCGGCGCCGGCGAGCGCTGACGCGGCCCCTGCCCCCCCTCGCCCCCCGACTCTCTTATCTCCGGCTCTCTCTTGGGGGTGCGGCCCTCCGCTGGCGGCCTGCCGAGGCCGTTCTGCCGTGGTTTCAGGCCACCAGCGGGGCGGAGGGGCGCGTCGGCCGCTAGTGGCACGTTATTACCATTGCGGCGCTGAGCGCTGTGGCCGTCAGCAGCAGCAGCAGCAGCGCTCGATCGTGCGGGCGACGTCATCGACGACGTGTCCTGCGACTCCTCCTCCGCCGCTGCTGCCGCCGCTGCCGCTGATGACGCTGGCACCAAGTAGCCGCCGTCTGCAGCAGCGCCGCCGCCGTCGCCGCCGCCTCCGCCGCCGCGCCCGCCGTGCCTGCTCGCAGCGTCTGCGAGCTTGGCTGCGGGGCGCGCACCCGATTCTGGCACCTTTCCGTGCAGCGCGCTGCCCTGCCGCTGCCACTGGGCTGGCGACCGCGCATAGGGGGTATATTCAGCCTCCATCCTCAGTGCTTGAGCTGCATTTCCGCCCAGAGGGGTTACGGGGGCAGCGGACGAGGGTTTGCCCGGGGTGTCTGCGCTGGCAACGGCTGCAGCGGCGGCGGCGCCGCGCGCCATCGGGGATTTGAGCTCTCCCACTACGGCCTTCACGGCGCCCAGCTGTGCCTCCAGGTTGTTGAGCCAGTCCTGGCCGATGAGAGGGGGGGCGCGCAGTGCCTATGGGGGGGAGGCGGGAGCGAGAAGCGCGGGGGGGGGGGGGGGAGGGAGGGGGGGGGGGCGATGCGATGAGCGTGGTAGTTGAGAAGTGCATGTCAGCGCTCATGCATGCAGTTCTCAAGCGCTCACTGCAGACATTGAGCTCTCACGCCTGGTGGTGTCACTGATGTCACGCGGATGCTCGCAAGCATGGGCATCATCAGTGCTCAGCGCAAAGTCCGTGCCCGTAATGCTGCGCTGTGGGTGACTGCCACCTGGGCCGAGAGCGCGGCGCGGCGACCGCGCTGCGGCGACAATGCTGATGCGTCAACACTCAAAGCTCCGGCAGCAGCAGCGCCGGATCGGCGGCCCTGCTGTGCACTTTGAATGACGCCGATAACGTGTTTGTAATGCACAGCAGAGAGTGCATCTGCGCTCACATTGTGCGACACTTTTGCCTGTGTGCGTGGCTCCGCGGCCGCACCAGCAGCGAGCGCCGCCGCCGCGGCGGCCATCGCCTCCGCCGCCAGGGCCTGCAATGCGAGGAGCTGACGTCAGCCACACCAGCGTTCCCACATACGGCGCGTGCCGCCCCTGTGTGCTTCGGTTGGGGTTGCGCGCTGAAAGAGCCAATGCGGTCGGTGCACACTCTGAGAAAGGCAAGAGCTCCAGCGCAAAGGCATTCAAGGGCGCATCTTCGATAAAGAGAGGCAGCCGCCGACGGACAGCCGTGCTGCCGCCGCCGCCGCTGCCAGGGCTTGCGCCGCTCGGCGAGAGCGTCTGCGGCAGCAGAGCGCCATGCAGCACGGTGACACGCTCACATGCCTCTGTGCGGCGCATGCCACCTGCGCTATCGTGGAGGGCTCGGGCCCCAACCTTACCCGTAACCCTGACCCTAAGAGAGGACCGCCCACGTCCGGCGGCACGCCAGAGGTGTGGTGACGGTGATGCGCTGCTACCACCGTGCCGGCGGTGTCCACAAGCAGAGAGCTTAGCGTGGTTTCTCGAATGCCGCTGCGGCCACGAGGGGGCGCCGGAACACATAGGTAAAATAACTTTTGAAAGCTCAAGAGCGCGCCTGTCGGCGATGTACGCGCGTCAACGCACAATGACAGTACGCCGTGCTGCACGCAACCCGGGCCGCCACAGATCACAACAGTGCGTCAAAGCAGCATCGGAACAGTACGCCTGGCAGCTGAGACGTGTCACCACCTCTCAGGCACTCTGCAGCGATGCCTACATACATGCCTGCGCAGGGTCGTCCGCGCCGCGGTCGACTGCCGCGTCCAGACCCCAGCCGCGTGCGCGCGGCGGCCGCGCGGCGGAAGCAGCACCGGCGGCGCCGCCAGCGGCTGCGCCAGAGGCAGGGCCAGCCGCGTGCGCGCCAGCTCCTGCGCGTTGGCCGGCAGCATGCATGCGCGCATGCGACTGCTGCTGCGCCGGTGCCTCAGGGGCAGGTGGCGCGGAGGCGGCCGCAGCGGCGGCAGGCGCTGGCCGCGCCTTCGGCGGGTGCGGCGGCAGCACGCCGTTCTGCCGTGGCGCCGCGGCCTTGTCGCTGCCGCTGGATGCGCGTCTTCGGTGCGCCGCCGGCGCCGCTGCCGCCGCGCCGCTGGCCCTCGAGCTCGATGCGCTGCTCGCGGCGCTGCCGGCTGACGAGCGCCGCGGCGCTGCTGCCGCCGCCGCCGCCGCCGACCGCCGCGCCGCCGCACTGCCAGCGCGTGAGGCCGCGCTCGAGGCATCGTCAGCTGCACTGCCCGATGACGCGCGTCGCGGCGCCGCTGCTGCGTGCGGAGGCGCTGCACGCCGCCCTGCCGCCGCTGCTGCAGGGCTCTGCCCCGCACCAGCGCGCGCAGCCCGTGAGTCCACGCTAGATGCGTCGTCCGCTGCAGAGGAAGCAGAAGCGCGCCGCAGTGCTGCCGCCGCCGCTGGCGACGGCCGTCGCGCAGCGGACAGCCGCGCCGCCGCCGCCGCCTGCGCACGCACCGCCTCTGCTGCCGCCGCTGCTGCCAACGACCGCGAGTCGGCAGAGCTGCGGCGCGCAGGCGCTGCTGCTGCTGCTGCTGCTGCTTCCACTGCTGCTGGCCGCTTCCCTGCACGAAGGGCGCCCTCACGTGCTGCTAATGCTGCAGCAGCAGCAGCAGCGGGCGCAGGTGTGCCGGCTCGCGCGCCGTCCGCGTCTGCTGGTGGCGGCTTCGCACGCCTGGCTGCAGCAGCAGCAGCTGCTGCGCCGCCATCCTCCTGTACAGGGCGGCCTGCAGCAGCTCCAGCTGCAGCAGCAGCAGCGACGGCAGCACGCGCAGGTGCTGCGCGTCGCGCCTTTGCCTCCGCCTCTGCGCGCAGGTGCAGCTGCTGCGCGAGGGCGGCGGCGGCGAGGCGGCGCGGCTCCGCGGCGACCTCGCGGCGGCGGCGTTGCGCAGCGCGCGCATCGACGGCGGCGGCGACGTCAGCAGCAGCGGCAGCGGCAGCCGCAGGCGAGTGGCGCCGCGCTTCCGGGCGCTGGCGTGCCACCTGTTGCAGGGCATGTGTGCGCACAGCAGCAGGCGTCCGTGACATCAGTGGGCAGCAAATGAATTGCTGCCGAGCTGCCGGCGAGGAGCAGCAGGACAGGGATTGAATCGGCTGCTCTGGCGCGCATTTGACCGACTCCTTCAAGTTGGTGCGCTGTTTGAAGTTTCTAGCACGTGCCATTGCCTTCATTAGCCCCTCCGCACGCCCTAGATAGCGTCCCTCCTGAGTGTTGCCGTGGTAGCGAGTTCACTTCTGATGACATATGTAGAAGTACTTCAGGTCGCATCTGGTTTGCCGGTTCACAAGCTTCAATACCTCAAGCACACATGCAGCCAGCTGTGCGCAAGTCGTGCGACGCGCCCTTGCTGCTGCGCGCCTTGGTGTAACATCACTGCAACTGTGAATGCATCAAAATGAACATCATCTCGTCGCGTCCAGTGAGCTGCTCTCGCAAGCTGCGGCCGCGTGCCAGTCCGCATACTTGCAACACCAGTACGCCACCTGCTATTTGCACGCCTCGCGCTGCGGCCGGCGCACCGTTGAGCAGCGCTGCCCAGCGCCGGCGAGCCGCGGTCACTGTTGTCGCAGTCCCTCAGGTGCAAACGACTGGCGCACCAAGAACGTGCGCTGGCGGTACTGGCAAGCCGCCCTGGCTATTCCGCAATCACCCAGCGCAGGCAATAGACGCTTGCCGTGCACAACAGCGCTCTGATCGCGACACGCCGCCGCTGCCGCGAAGGGCTGCTGAGCAGTGCTGCCGCTGCGGGCGAGTCACCTCCCTCTCTTCTTTACGCGTGCTCACGGCGCAGGTCACCCCTCTCTCTCTTCATTACGCATGCTCGCGATGCTCGTCGCCTCTGCTAGAGCGTGAGCCTCCGGTACATGCCTCATGAGACACAAAGAGAGGGGCCTACCTCGCGCCCTGCTGCCGCCGCCCTGTTGAGCGGTGCTGCGGGCGATGCTGCCGCGCCGCCTGCCGGCGCTCCCGCCCTTCTCGCTGCCCTGCACAACGGCGCAAGCGGACATGGGTTCAGCGGGTAACGGGGCGCGTCGCACATGCGGCATGCGCGCATCGCATGCACAGGGTGGGGAAGCGTGTCGCATCTCAGTTGAACTTGCTTGACAGGCTGCCGACGCGTACCGCCACGTCCATGTGCAGTGCTCTTGCGCAAACTCACGGAGCATACTCTGTCGGCACGACGCGCCACCGATGCGCAGTGTCGGAAGTTATCACACCGCAGCGCGTGGGCCTTGCGGCAGCGGCGGCGGTGGCACCAGCGGCAGCAGCAGCAGCAGCAGCAGCCACAGCACCAGCCAATCCGCTGCGCCATGTGCTACTGCCCCACAACGGCAGCGCTGTCCATCCACAGGTCCTTGCCGCAGCGCAACGGAAGTACAGAGTCCCCCTGTCGTACCTCGAGATGCAGCAATACGTTGGCGGTGCGCTGACAACGCAAGAATTGACCAGCACCATGCATTCTTCATCATGTGGCGCACTGCGCGCCACCGCTTAGAGCCTCCGTTTACACAAGCCTGCAGGACTGTCGCGCGGCAGCACAGCGCAGCATCTCCATACCTACCAGCCCAGCGCAACCGCCGCACGGCAGCAGCAGCTGCTCTCTCGCGCTCACGCACAAGCCTGCGGCGCGGCGACAGCAGCGGCTCCTGACGACGCGCTTCTCCTTTTCATTCACACACACACCCCTGACTCCGCACGCACGAACACGCGCACGTTGGGCTCACCTGGCGGCGGCGGCGGGCCTGGCGATGAGCGCTGCTGCGGCGGCAACGGCGCGCCTGTCGTCGACGGCGAGGCCGGCGGGTGGCACGAAGCCCGGCGTGCCGGCGGCGGCGCCCATGGCGCTGCCTCCGCCGGCTGCTGCTGCCGCTGCCGCTGCTGCGGGGTGGGTCGATACGGGAACGTGAGTGACTGGTGCGCACGTGTGCCAATGGAGAGCGCTGCCTCCGCATTGGGTTCTTCTGCTGTGTTCCTCGGAATGCTTCATTTAGCAACAGTAAGTTACGAGGCGTGGGGTCGCCCTTGGCGACAATGTCCCCCCCCTGTGGCTCATCACAAGTTCGTAGTACTCGTGTCTGTCGCGGTCACACGCTGCTGGCTGTGGGTGCACAGCCCCGCTAGCACGAACGGGATGGCCTCCGATGGCCCCGCCGCAGTGCGCTCACGCGACGTGCGCTGCCAACAACCCTCTAATCCTAACCCTATCCCTAACCCTAAGCCTGAGCACTGCTGCAGACGGCACGCAACCGGCGCCAGTGCAAGAAGACCGGCTGTTGGCGTTCCGAGCGGCGTCGCAACGCAAGTGCCGCTGCTGCGAGGCCCACCTGCCCTGCACTGCTGCTCGAGTCGGTTGCGCGGCGGCGCACGGGACGGACGGCGCGCTGCGGCGCGTCAGCGCTCGTCCACCGGACCCTACCCCCAACCCAACCACGAGCGCATAGGCCCTGTGCAAAGGCGCAGACGTCCCAGGGCTCGAGCGCTGTGCACACGCAGTGGACGTGCAGTGCGGCGCGCATGAAGTAGCAGTTCCGTGCGGCGCGGCGCAAGTGAAGTAGCGGACCTGCGTTGCTGTGCGACAACGCGGCGGCTGCGCAGTACGCCCACAGTCCGCGCGCAGTTCGCGCGCAATTCGCTCTCAGTCCACGTGCGGTCCACGCACGCGTGCCCTCGACAGCATCTACGAGCACACACGGGAGCGCGAGCGGCACCTGCAGCAGTGCCGCCTTTGAGCAGGGCGCAGTCGGCAGCGCGCGCAGCGCCGCGAGCGCCCGCGCGCAGGCTGCAACCGTGAGCAGCAACGCTTAACGCTAGGTCGCGAGCACCCACGCCTGACGATGGGCAGAGCTGGTGCGCTCACGTGCGCGACATACGTACACAGAAGTACACACACACCTGGCGGTGCTTAACACATGCGAGTCGAATGGGTAAAACCACAGCGAACGGGTGTGAGTAAATACCTTGAATGCACAACTGTCAAACATTCACAGATGAAACCAAGACCTACTCATATGAAAAGCTCTGTTCGATATACGTACATACGTGCATACCCAGCAGGACGGCGTCGTGCACCCTGCCGTGCAGGACGGTGTGGCTGAACTCCAAAATCAAGACCCACTCATCAAAATCAAGACCTACTCATTAATGAGAAAGCCTTGTTGTATATGCGTACATACATACATACCTGGCAGGACGGCGTCGTGCACCCTGCCGTGCAGGACGGTGTGGCTGAACTCCTCCTGCAGCTGCGCCTGGCTCAGGAAGCCGCCGATGCGGTCGCGCACCAGCGCCTGGCGGAGCACTGCAGTCACACAGTTAGGGTTAGGGTTAGGGTTGGTTAGGGGTTGGGGTTAGGATTAGAAATGCGAGGCAGCGCCCTGGAAGTCAGAGTAGCATGATGCGCACGAGCGCCTGGCGGAGCACTGCAGGGTTAGGGTTAGAGGTCAGGGTAAGGGTTAGTAAGACAAGGCAGCGCCCTGAAAGTCGTGCGCGTGTGTGCCTACTCTGTTGCATACGCCACTGTGCCTGATCGTACATGATATAGACTGGTCATATGGCGTGCCTCTGATGCTCACATGTTGAAGTAGGCACTGGCTTTCGGACAGGCGCCCACTCCCCGCCCTTCGATGCGAGGCTCGCGCGCATCGTTGCCCTAGCGCGCCACCTGCTCCCATGTGACATGAGCTTCCACCTTTTTTGGGGCGTTGCGCGCTCGCGCGGGGTTGCCGCTACAGCAGCGCTACTGCGGAAGACACGCATATAAAGCAATCAACTTATTTCGGCAGTCGCTTAAATATTGGGATGAAAATGATAAGATTGGGCTTGGAAGTCTTTACAATACATTAGGTTTTACTTATTTCAAACTAAAATATCACTTGCGACGGCGCGCCCTATGCGGGCGCGGAAGCGCGGCACACCCGTCTCTCGACATCCGCATTGCGGCGTGCAGAGGGCGGGCAGGCAAGCGAAAGCGCATCGCAGCGCGCCAGCGGCCGCCGTAGCTTCGTGTGGTTCGCATATACAAAGGGGCGGCTGTCGACAGCGTTGCTGTGCTGCGGCGAGTCCGCACGCTGACTCTTGTCAATCAGACAGATGTGTGTTTTCCTCAGACGGCGTGCAAAGCGGCGACGAGACAAAACAGGGCCCCGTGCCATGGGAGGGGGTGCAGGGGGGTCATGTGCGGAGCGGCGTTGAGCACTGCGACACGAGTCCTCAAGCTCTAGTCATCGATGGCGTTGGGCCTCGGCTTGCACACCGCAAGGCTTCAGCGGCTCACTCAACTCATGCGTGAATGGCGCACTCTAGAGCGCTTCTGACCATGCGCAAAGACTGAGCTGGTGCTGAGGGGTCGTTTGCGCGTCAGTGCTCAGAGCTATTGCGCCCGCATCTCGCGCCTATGCCAGGGTGTAAAGAAAGGGTCACCGCAGAGCAGCAGCGACTGACCCCACTTACATGGCGAGCAGACAGCGGCGCGCATGTGCGCTCGGTGGCGCACCTGCGCTGGCGCTCGGGCGCGCGTGCACATCCTTGCGCAGCAGCGCCGCGGCCAGCGCACGCAGGCGTGCCCTAACGCCAACCCAACCCATGTCACAGGTGCAAGACATCGTCCACCGCTCACTGCAGAGCAGCAGCAACCGATGCGAGGCAAATGAGCGCCGCAGCAGCAAAGCCTGCGGCTTGGTGGCGCACCTGCGTTGGCGCCCGGGCGCGCGTGCGCGTCCTTGCTCAGCAGCTCCGCCACCAGCGCGCGCAGCGCCGCGCTGTAGCGCGACGGCAGCGGCGCGGGCTGCCCCCTGCAGATCTTGGCAACCAGCTGCAGAGAGAGAGGGAGCAGCGCGCAGTCGCAGCGGCAGCAGGTCTTGATTGCGTCAATGACGGATGTAAAAGTAGGCATAGGCGAGGGGGCTGGCCTCTGCGGATCTTGGCGACCAGCTGCGGAGAGAGGGAGAAGCATGGAATCGCAGTGACAGCGGTCGGTTTTGTGGCAGTGATTGGCGGAGGACGGGTGTAACGGTAGGTATAGGCGAGGAGGCTGGCATCTGCAGATCTTGGCGACCAGCTGCGGAGAGAGAGAGAGAGAAGCGTGGAATCGCAGTGACAGAGATCGGTTTTGTGGCAGTGATCAGCGGAGGACTGGTGTATCGGTAGGTCTAGGCGAGGGGGCTGGTGCCTGCAGATATTGGCGACCAGCTGCGGGGAGAGAGGGAGAGGAGCGCAGGCTCGCGGCAGCACCTATTCTCTCCTGCGTCAGTGATCAGCGGGGGGCGGATGTAAGGGTAGGCGAGAGGGTTGGCTTTTGCAGATTCTGGCAACCAGCCGCGGGGAGAGAAGGGGACGTGTGGCTGCGACAGCAGCGATCAGTTCTGTGGCAGTGATCAGCTGAGTGGGGGTAGGTATGATGAGGTGCTGGCAACAGGGGTCCAGCGCAGCGCTCATGTCGACGTGCAACAACGCTCAGCTGAGGCAACAAGCATAGGGCATATAAGATTTGAGTTAATACTAACCCTGACGCTACAGCAACCTAACCCTAACGTAACCCCAACCCAGACCCAAGCACTGACGCTACAGGAACCCTTGCACTAACCCAAATCTCCAATTCACAGACCACGTGGCGTGCCTAGTTGACGAAGTCACGCAAGTGGGAATTGCGCAATCTCAACACCAAATTCAAGTTGTGTTGACGATCAACTGACAAGTGTGATTGATGCTTTTGACAACAACACAGGTGGACAAAGGCAGCAGCACAGGCACAAGGCGAAGGCACTGTGCCGTGTACGTATTGGTGCTGCGGTGTATTGTGGCCTGGCAAGCCTCTTCCTTAATTGCATGCACGCAAGTTCAAACTTGAGTTTGTCCAGATCATGACACACCAGCAAGTGACTATTGCGACGTCTTGCTGCAGAGTGAGTGGCGCGTCCCATGCCGTTGCTCTCAAACGAATGCTTCGGTAACCCTAACCCTAACCCTGAACCTGATGCACTATGTAATACGCTCGCCGTTTTCCTCCACTTTCCCTCGCAACAATCATTGTGTAAGAGATGCAGCGACGACCCCCCACCTGCCTCGTGTTGGTGCCCTCAAGTGCACGTCTGAGCGCTGCCACCTACACAGTTTGTACATACCTACACACATATATACATACCCACCTGCCTCATGTCGTTGCCCTCGAACGCGTGCCTGAGCGCGGCCATCTCGTACAGCACGCAGCCCAGGCTCCACATGTCGCTCTTGTGGTTGTAGCGCTTCTCCTGGCAGATCTGCGCGATCAAGCGCGAGTGCGCGCAAGGAGCGCGGGTCAGATGCGCGCACCGTCGAGACACCGCAGCACACGCCTTTGCGGTCGAGACGTGCTGTTTGCCGGGGGCAGAAAGAATGCCATCCGAAGTACATTCACAAGCACAGACCATGTGCACAGGCATCAAGGACGTCACACTGCGGCGCGCGCGTGCTCTGGAGCTAACGCCAAAACTGCACGCAGATGCTGATCGATGGACTCCCAGGATGCGAGCGCTGCGGCGCTCGACGCAGGTGCCCGCGGAATTCAAGAGGCACGTCACATGATGAAGTGCATGGGGGCAGTGCTCAGCGCCCTTGACCGGCCGACCAGCACCCGCATGTCGACGCGCCTCAGACCCTTACAGCCATGCTCAGCGCTGCCTTTGCTGCAATGCAACTAAGAGCAGGCGCTCAGCACAGGTGCGCGTTCGAGCACTGGGAGACGCATGCAATGCTACACGCTTGGAGCACCTGCAGGCACGAGCAATGATACACGCTCGGAGCAGAAAAAGCAAAACGCACAGCACCACAACATCTCTCGGCGGGCGCCCACCTCTGCGCGTATCTCGCGCCCATATCACTACTCCAGGTACTTTGAAGGATGCACGGAAGCGGGAGTGCGTGCGGTGTCCATGACGGACACCGTTGATGCCGCGGGCAGGCGCGGCGCGCATGCGCATGGATGTTGACTGCATTTGTTGATGGCGCGCGCACCTCGCAACATCAAGTACTTGAAGTACGAAAGCGCGCAAGTGTGTGTGCATGTGATATACATGGCCGACGCCGTCGCTGCCGCGCGGGCGAGCGCGGCGCGCATGCGCTATGTCACACATGTGTCCACGGCGTGTGTGATGGCGCGCGCACCTCAGGCGACATGTAGTAGGGCGTTCCGATGGCGGTGCGTGCGTGGTCCATCGTGTTGGCCAACACCTGCGCACACACAGCAATCGCGCCGTCAGTGTCGCTACATGCAGTGGCGGAAACAAGAGGCCATGCAGCGACAAGCATGGCAGCAAATCGAAGCTTAATAGCCGTTGTAGCAGCTGTAGCTTTAGCCTCAAGTAAGCTGAACCCCACCGCGGGGGATCGCGTCAGTGAGCAACGTGCTGTCGCCTTTGCAGGTGGCTTCAGGCCGTACAAGCGGTCCAAGAGCGACCGTAGGAGAGGTGCTTTTGCAGGTTGCAGGCGGAATTGCGCCACAGCAACTGTCTTCAACAGTCGCACCGGGAACGGCGCGGAGTTGCATGGTGTGGCGCGCAACGCCGATGGAGCGGCGAGAGAGCGCTAGCGCGTGACGACAACAGGAGGTTCAAGCATGTCAGACTGGCCTGTGCCAGAACCAGTCTGTAGCCGTACTCAGTCCAGCACAACGAAAGCACACAAAAGTGCGCCTGGGTTTGCGCTCGCGACCGCTCTACGCGATTGAACTGCATCATTGCAAGAGGCGAGCCAGTTCAAACTCATCTACGCTCCTCCCGATGCTCGACGTGACCTCAACAGCGCATGACGCTGAGCACGTTGATCCCAGTTGGACGATGCCGCTCATGGTGAGCAAAGGCGTTCTGCGTGTCCCATCACGCAAGTGCAACTTCGAGCGACGCTCAGTAGCTCCTGCGCAGTAGCTCCCCGGCGATCCTAAAGTCGCCCACCTCGACGACGCAGCTGTGGTGGGGAAGATGCACTGCAACTCAAGTCAACCACACGCCGCAACTTCAACCCACGCTCGGCAGCACCTCGGCGACGCCGAAGGTGCCCAGCTTGACGGCTCAGCTCCATGGCGAGGCTGATGTCATGCAACAAATTGCAGTCAGTGACGCAACCTCAACTTCAACCGACACTCACGCACCTTGGCGATCCCGAAGTCGCCGAGCTTGACGACGCGGCTCATGGTGAGGAAGATGTTCTGCAAGGAGCGACAGTAGGTGGCAGCGCGTCAAGTTGGCAGCTGCGTGCGCTGCAACAGAGTGTCATTCAAAACACCATTCCGATTCGGATTCCAGATTGACAACAGGGAGCTGGTGCACACAAGCGCGGTAGTGTTCAGGAAATTGGAGGGCGTTGCCACACTGTGGATGCTGGGCCAGAGAATCTCAGATTGAGAACCTGTTGCATGAGCACTGTTTTGTTAGCAGTGAGGTTGCAGTTGAACTTGTGCACGTGACACAGTTTGTTCGAGATCTATTCGAGGTCAATTCCAGATCATTTGCATGGCTGACTCAGCAATCCTCAGCTGGAAGCCCAGGCTTGCTCTGTTTCTGAAACTTGTCATTTGCTTTCCCACACACGAGCACGTGTGTGGGACTTGTA
Organism: Tribonema minus; assembly: GCA_017506865.1. Classification (NCBI taxonomy): domain Eukaryota; class Xanthophyceae; order Tribonematales; family Tribonemataceae; genus Tribonema; species Tribonema minus. The sequence goes on along the minus strand of JAFCMP010000090.1, from coordinate 481,791 downwards.
GCAGTCATGTCTCAAGCTCAGAGTTCTGGACGGGCATCTGCGCAATGCTAATACTGCAGCCATTACAGGCTCGCATTACAGTATGCGATGCAATGCTGCCAAGGTGTAACACCATGTCTTGAGTACTCGTGCGTGCCGTTGTGCCTCTTCTCTGTCCCAAGACGCTGCCGAAACATCTCCACTGCATGACACTGCTACATGCGAACGAGAATCGAAAGTGAGGGACTGACTACAAATTTCTAGGGCGGCAAGAGTTCAGCTCGACAAGGCTGACCCAGACACCCAAAAGTAAAAACTATCATAGAACAAAGAGACACATGTCTGGCCAGTCGAGAAGGCGCCATACCTGCGACTTGAGGTCCCGGTGTAGTATCTTCCTGTCGTGGATGTGCTTGAGCGCCAGCGTGATCTGCACGAACCAGTCCAGCACGCGCTCCTCCGGCAGGGGGCTGCCGCGCCGCGACTTCAAGTACCCTGCGGGAGAGTCACAATCAGCAGAAGGGGCAGGGTCCAGTCCCGTGCGATTCGAGCCTGCGCGCCAGGCCAGGAAAAGACCTGGGTACTGCGTATCAACCCTAGGTCAATTCTGCGAACGCTGCGTGCGTCAGTCCAGCACACGCACCTCCGGCAGGCGGGCTGCCGCGCCGCAACTTCAAGTACCCTGGGGGGAGAGTCACCACCAGCAGCAGCACCTCAGCAACGACACGCTGTCACGAGAGGCGCGCGCTACGGCGCAGCCAGACCCCCAAATGTCCGCCGCTGCGAGGGTAAGTCACACGCGGCGACCGGCCAACCAACCGCACAGCATCTGCACCTGGCAGGTGCTCGCCGCTGCGAGCGCAAGCGATACACGACGACTGCCAAACCCAAAGCGCAGCATCTGCAACTGGCAGGCGGTGTGGGGCAGGCCGTGCCGTGGCCCGCATCCGTACGGTACAGCAGCAGTGCACCACGTGGCCAGCATCTGTACTGTGCGCGGCGGCGGCCACGACCTGCGATGCGGCAGCAGCGCGCCGCGTGGCCGGCATCTGTGCTGCGGGGCGGCGGCGGCGGCGGCGGCAGCGGTGGCAGCAGCGCTCACCGTACAGGTCGCCGCCGTCGGCGTAGTCCATGACGATGCACAGCGTCTCGCCGCGCGCGCCGTGCAGGAACGACTCCCAGTAGCCCACGATGTTGGGGTGGCGCATGGTCGCCAGCAGCGCCGCCTCGCGCTGCGCCTCGCGCCGCTCGCGCGGTCCGAGGCGCGCCGTGTCGACCTGGGCGGCAGCGGGGCAGCGGAGCAACGGTGATGTCAGCGCTCAGCAATGTACAGCAAAACAAGCGAGGATCAGCAGCGCGCCGCTCGCGCAGGCCGCGGCGCGCCACGTGCAGCGGGTGGCAGCGCAGCAGCGTCGACGCCCGTGCTCAGAAGTGACAGCACGAAGAGCCGTGGCAGCCGTGGTGCGCTGCACGCGGCAGCGCGCGCGCTCTTGCGAGAGGCGGTCGAGCAGCGCTGCGCTGCGAGTGCCGCTCTACCGGCGGCTGCTGGGACCGTAACGATGCAAGCGCCGCTGCATGGCTGCGCCAGAACAGGCCGAGCACTGCAGCACGCGGCGCTGCAGCGTGGCCGCAGCAGACAGATGGGCACAGCACATGGACGGTAACGGCAACACCTGCATGCGCCGCCGCAGCAGACTGCGGCGCCCGCTGCAGCCTGCCACCAGCTGTCGTTGCAACCGTCGTGACTAGCGCGCATGCGAAATTAAGTAGGTCCAGCATCAGTGGCAGCGTGCCTGTCCCTGGCGACAGCATTGCGATGCTTGCGGTGGCAGAATATATGTGCCAAGGGATTGACCGTGGACGAAACTGCGTCGGTCTGCACTGCACCACCGGGAACAGCCCGACTGTCTCTATTGATGAGCATTTGTCTGGTATCCCATGCTTCCGTGTCGATTCAGAAGAACGTTATGTGGATGCATGCCGTAGTTTGCTGCATTGCAGTACTGCAGTTGCGATGACAGTCGTGATGCATATGGGGGTTGAGACAAGGCGGAGCCGCTGCCAAACATTGGCTGTGAGCACGGTGCCAGTCCATTGACACCTCCACCAACACAGTCAAAATGCTGCTCAGAAAACTACAGAAAGACAGTAGCAACACTAATATGTGCATGGTGCACTGAGGCATCCGACAAAAACGCACTTGTGTAGATCACGCAACGCAGCGAGCTGCCTGAAGTGATCGCATCCGGCGGTGTTTGCAGAGGAGCATCCAGGAAGGTGCATATGCCAGCAGTGGCGTAATGTCAGATAAGCGTGGCTGGCCAAATGTACGCAACAGTCTGGCTGCGCGTGAGTACCACTTGCAGAACAGGGGTAACCGCAGTGCCATTAAAGCAGGCAGGGGAGGCGGGGGGGGGGGGGGTGTTGTAGGACGGTAATGGGCCAGCGAGTGGGCGACGTTGCCGGTAATGGTACTGTAGAACAATGTAACCTCAGCCTGAAGTGATTGAACACACTTGTACACGCAGAGCAGCAACATGGTGCTCGTCGCTGCACTTCAACTTTCTTCTAGTGTTGAACCATAATTGTGCTTCATTGTTGTGAAGACCTTCAGCATTCCAATCAGCGGTCTGAACTAGTTTTCATGTGCAGCTGCTCGCCAGATTTTCCACAGCATCACCTGCTTGATGATGCACAACTTGCCATCCCGCCTGCGCTTGCAGAGCATCGCCTTCCCGAAGCTGCCCTTGCCCACCACCTTGCTCACAGTGTATCTTTCCATTGTGCTGCTAGCGCGCGCAAAAGCGCCCTGGCGCGATTCTTCAGCTGCGTCGACGTCTCAAGCCATCTGATGGCAAGCCAACAGCAACAACGAGCGCGAGCCGCTTTTTTACCAACTGTAAACTGCAAGTAAAACTTCACGTTTTGAGTCCAGGAGTGTGGTGGGTGTCAGCAAGAGTAGCAGGAGCGGAGCGGTATACATCATCAAGTATCAAGGTATCCGGCGACTGGCGCCAATTCTGCCATAGCGCTCGCAGCAGCGGCGTAGCAGAGTACTTTCCTTCCTGTTTCCTGATCTTTTCCTCAGTTTTTCGTAGTTCAACACGGGGAGCTCTCGCCATCTGCGGCCGAGGGAGCACAGGCTTACCGCATCCGTCGCTTAAGCTGGGTAGCGAGCGTAACGCGTGCTGCTCGCTGCAGGCGGCGGCACACCATGAGTTGCGTGACCATGTGCGACGACGTATGGCTGCTCACGTTCTCTTTCCTGCGCTACGACTGGCTGTTCCTGGCTTCAGTGTCTCGCCAGTGGAGGGCCTGCTGCACTCAGACCAATCCGGAGCGCCTCACCTCAGCTCGCGCCCTGCTGGACTCAGAGGCCAGGCGCTCCTGGTGCGGGTCCGCCGGGGTAGATCTGACGCCCCTCTTCCTCAAGAACAGCTACGGCTTCTACCAGGCAGGGCGCTGGGGCAGCCACGCCACCATAGGCGCCATCGAGGCGGCGTTCGCCGACGTCATCGACCGCCGCGCCGTGTTCAGGGGGGTGGTGGAGAGCGGCAGGGAGGGGGTACTGCGGAGCCTGCTACGGGATGACTGGGTGCGGAAGATAGCGGAGGAGATGAACGCCGCCAGCGAGCGGTACAAGGAGTACTCCTACTACAACCGGCTGCTGCCGCGCGCGGGGTCCGGCGCGGTCAGGCAGCTGGTCAGCGGCGTGAAGCGATCGATCGACGATCCGTTTGAGTGCTGGTACCCGCCGCCTGGCACTCTCATGGACTCGTGAGGCGGGGACGGAGCAGCGGCGGGGCACACTGCGCACGTGCGCGATGCTCAGTTGCGGCTTCGTGCTGCACTCAGGAGAACAGGGCAATGCGCGACCGCTCATTAGATGAGGCGAAGGCGCGGCACGCAATGGGGGGCAGCGTGAAGCGCACGAGCACGCATTTAGGCGTGCTTAGGGGATACACACGTAGACAGTGCAATAGTAGTAAGGGCACGTGCAGTGGCGCTGCAGCAGTACTGTCCTCAGACTAGCTGTGTAGACGGCGACGCGAGAACTCGTGTTCAAAAAGGACTTGTACAGGCCGCAGCACGCCAGCGCATGCTCTCGTTTCGTGTGAAGCGAATGCAAAAAGCACACCGGTCGTGCCATTTTCCGGCTGCAGCCGAGGGCTCTGCAGAAATGTTACAATGCCAAGAAAAGACCAGGCTCCAGCAGTGTGGCCTGCTGCCAATAGCCACCATCATAAGTTCGCATGACGGATGGCATGTGTTTGAGCGTTGTGCGCTTTCCGCCTGAGCACTGCTTGTGATGCCATCGCCTGCGCCGGCCTTGTGTACCGTACAGTCTGAGGCAAGCTGGGTGCATGCGGTTCACCTTTGTCGATGGCGCACACAAAAAATGCTCACTACGGCGCTGTGCATGGCAGGCACCAATCACTGCGCCTTGCTGCGCGGCGCACCGCGCACCAGCGCCGGCGGCGTTGACAGGTGGAACCAGAGAAGCTTACAGTGACCGCTGCGTGCGCGGCCAGGCTTTAGCAAGCTGCTCAACATGGGACAAACACAAAATAGAAGATTGTTCTTGACCCGAACAGGTTGCGGTAGCCAGTGCATTGCATGCCTTGTCCATTGAGCGCACACGTAGGGACATGCTACGAATCCACAAGACTGGAGCGCCAATGATGGCGGATATCATCGAGTCATGGGTCTTTGACTCCTGCACCGAGCCTGTGATTCCACTTGCGTGGGATGTGAATGCCGTGCCCTGCTCGGCAGATAATGTATGCGTCCCGCATGCAACGGAGGCTGCAGCGCTGCTCAGCAGCTGCAAGCGACCGTGGCGTGATTGCAGCAAGAGGGCTCCAGGCCACCTTCATGGCAGGACAGGATGCGCACGTGTGCCATCGTTGCGCTGAGTGGTACCGGACGCAGAGGCGCGCGCGTGGCCGACTTGGCTCATGCGCCAGTCGTCGGCATCCGCCGTTGCGCTGCCAGCAGCTCTGGAGGCATCGCTGAAGGGCTATGCATGCCCCCCGCCCTGGACGGGCGCTGCGCGGCAGCGGCATGCGCGCGATGCCGCGCGCTGCCACCAGGCAGGCGGCTGGCTGCACATCGCCGCCGCTGCGCGAAGCCTGCGTCTCACAGGCTCCCGAGCTGGCGCGGCGGCGCTCACTTGCTGCCCGTCACGGAAATTGCCATGACACCGGCATCCCCCGCCCCCCGCCTCCGGCAAAGCCGCATTCATTCACCACGCCTGCACTCTCGATCTTGTCGGTTTTGCATCCGGCGGCGGCACCTCACTCTCTGCCACTCTCGTCCCCTCTCCCTGCCTCAGCCCTGCGGCGCGGAGTTGGTTCCAGTCAGGTACTCCTCGCTCGTGCGGCCCCACGGCGCCAGCTCCGCCTCGCTGAACCAGAGGCGGATCTCGCGCAGCGCGCTGTCCGGCGCGTCGCTCGCGTGCACGAGATTGCGCGTGCTGCACACGCACAGGTCGCCGCGGATCGTCCCCGGCTCCGCCTCGAGGGGGTCCTGGGGGAGGGGAGAGGGGGGGGAAGGGGGGTGATTGGCTGTGAGGGGTCAAGTGGCGGGGGCTTAGCGTGCTGCGGCGAGGCAAGCTGAGGGGGCGTTTGTATGGCCACAGCAATTATTGAAAGAAGAAGCACAAAGGGTGTGAGCGCATGCGCGTGCCCCCGTTGAAACCATGGTTCTGATCTAAGAGTGTTCTGAGGGAGCGATGGCAACGCGCTGGAAGACCAGCCCAAGAGTTGTTGAAGCCCCTTGGTTTTGGAGTCGCCTTTGCTGGCTTGTTGTCAGCGATCCAATGTGACGCACACAGCATTGTGAGACAGCACCAAGCAAACTGCCAAGGTGACAAAAATAGGATCCTACACTCTAATCGAGTGACAGTAGCACCAAACACACTATTGCCCATAGCATGCAACTTTCGATCGCAGGCAGCATCAGGCAACAATATGAGGCTTAAAACTCAGTGCACATTCGGCCAAACCCCCAAGACGGCACGTCCATCAGACCAAGAAAGCAAAAGTGGCCATGCTCTTTCAGCATAGTAGTGCTGTAGGCCAGTTGCACAGCCAAGTAGTGCAACAGGGTTGGCACGCACCGTTTTCCCCAGCATCCTGCGCCCTCCTGCAGCATCATCGCAGCAGCCACGAAGCAAATGGACAGGGTTTAAAATGACGATCCAGGTTCATGCGGCAAGTTCAAGAGCGGGAACACGGGCATGCATCTCACTTTGAAGTACATGACACTGCAAGTAGGGCGTGAACAGTGTGTGGCAGTGCGATGACAGCGGAGAGGCAGACGTGCACCTCAACACCAATGCACAGCATACAGATTGCGAGCGCAGCAGGTGCAGGTCCTACAGTGGCTGCATCTGCACGCCAACCACCACCAGAACAAGATTCATTGCATACATAAGCCAAGGTTCATTGAGTTTGCCACATATGAGGCAAGGTGCACTGCAGGCCACTTGCTGCTCACTCCAACGTGGTACTGGTGAGATCGCGGTGCGAGCGGTTTGAGGCGAGTGCCGGGGCTGTTGGCGTGCCGTGCGCATCTTGGACCCCGTGTCAAGCAGCGCTTTGCATTCTGCACCTGGCTGCTGGGTACGACATGTCCTAGTGAAAGTCCGCGGCATGGTGATGCAGTCAGTGATAGGCAGGAGCACGCGCGAAGTGCATGGAAGCACCTGCATTCACAAGCGCGTGTGCACCTTCAATGACGTTGGGCCCCTCCCACACCATCAGCACCAGGGGGCCCGAGCACATGTGCCGCACGAGGCCCGCAAAGAAAGGCTTGCCTTCGTGCTCCGCGTAGTGCTGGCGCACCTGACGGTCGACAGTGCACACGGTTGGGGCTGGCTTAGAGGCAGTTTCGACTTGAGAGACCGGGCTCTGAATTTGAAGCCCAGAAAGGGTTAGCGCCAATCGTTTCCTCAAGAGTGATGTGTGTTGTTTGTCTTGCACAGTTCTTCATGCTAAAATACTCAACGCAAGCAGGAGGTAACAAGTCATCGCATTCAACATCGAATCGCTCGACTCCGTAGATTCGGATCCGTGCGAATTGCTGCTTTCGTCTGAGCCTTCGTTCTTAAAAGCAGAACGAAAACAACGCTGCAGAGCAGCGTTCGGGGACATTATGCTGTACAGCAAAAGGCATGTATTAGACGCGACACACAACGCGAGCTGAATGGCATTTTGGAATCTCAGACCCAAGCTTCAGCTTCACGTCACCTTGGCTGGCGTCGGCTGCTCCAGCTTCAGCGCCACCAGCTTCAGGCCCTTGCGCTCAAAACGGGTGATGACATCACCCACGAGCCCTCTCTGCAGCCCCTCTGGCTTTATGGCCACGAAGCTCCGCTCTGCCAGCGTCCCAGGCGATCCGGTATATGGCCCGCTGCCCGTGGTGGTGAAGGGGCTGTTGCAGACATCGCCGGGCTTTGCAAAAGCTTTGCAAGCTAGCGACGCCAGCGCCAGCAGCAGCAGGCATCGCGCCTTCATCCTGCAGAACTGATTGATTCGAGTTGCAGTTGTCCTCTTGTTGCACTTCACCTCAGTGCACACCTTTGGAAAGGCGAGGCAGGCGTTGGAAGCTGGGACTGGCGGTCACCAAGGCGAAAGTTTTCGCCTCGCCGCTCTCAAGCAGCTCCCTTCTCGAGGGGTGACTGCACCAACGAAGCAGGGGATCCACGGCTGCGATGCCTGATCCTGAACCAGGTTAGAACCGGATGTAGGCTGCACGAGGCATTGTTACGGTGTGATGCAGCCGGTCCATCTGACGCGCTTGCGAACCCTAGCCACTGCTGCCTGCACCCAGCAGCTGTTGGCTCTGCGATGCTTGTCGAGTGGCGTGGATAATACATTTTTCGATAGTCAGTCGAGGATGGCTGCCTCTGCTCATCGTGCATCACACAGTCAAGCACCATGGCAAAGCAGAGCTTCGCTTTGAAGCTGAGTATCACACGCATATAGCACCCACTACCGCTTCTTGGTGCCTCAAACGCATCCAGTTTTCAACCATTCCGGACCGGGCTCAGAGCCCGCACCTACGCTGTCTAAAGCACTTGATGGCGGTGTCCATTGCCGTGTAAGTTGTGCACATGATCTCAGCGCCTGCACCTGCAGATGACTGCATGTGTTGTATTTTGTTGTGAGCACCAGCCAGCAGTGTGTTGAGGCGATCAGTGGTGAGAGTGTCTGTGAGCAGCACAGATGTACAGTCGACGCGCTGCTGCGTCAATCATATTGTCATCGCCACGTGCAAGCAGCCTCGGGCGCTGCTTATGACCACACCATCATTGGCAGCGTTGAAGCTGTGAGTTGCAGTTCAGTCGTGCTCAAGATTGATCATCACTAGCAGCTGCAAAGCTGCATGCTGGAATTGGCATAGCTTGCTCATCCCCGTTTCGTTCCTGGCTTTTTCCTAATTGTGCTTGGGTCGCTCCGCAGTGGTGCCGTCGCACCCGCTGCAGAACAGCTGGTGCATCTGGGAGCATGAGGCGAGCAAAAACTCATCGGACTGGGGGTCCAACATGACCAGCCTGGGCGAGTTCAACACGGTGGAGGACTTCTGGCGGTTCTACAACAACATACCCAAGCCCAGCCAGGTGCGTGTCATATGTGCCGGCATGTACGGGTGCTCCCGATGAAGCGCCACAGCCGCAGCGCTCGGGAGCATGTCAACCACCGCCGCCGCATCTTGCGTTGGAGTGTTCGCGCGCGAGGCTTGTCGTGCGCTGCATGCATGCATCAACACCTGGTCAGCATTTTCGCGCTCGCAGTTCTGTTGGTTTTGCCGTCGGGCGGACAGCGTTGCAGCCAGACCAGGCGAGGTGTGCGCACCGACTGCACTTACTACCTAAGTATTGAAACAGGCAACGCTTGGGCTTCGTGAGTTGTCGGCCGCCGCCCGTGTCATGCATCGCACCGCACTCATCGAGGGGTCTCTCGTTCGCCAATGCTGCCCGCCGCAGGTGTTCTTTGACGGGAAGTCGCGGAAGCGCGTGGGGGACCGCCAGATTGAGTCCTTCTCAATATTCAAGAAGGGCATCAGGTGAGACGGCGCGGCGTGACGGCGGCAGATGTAGTGGGTAGACCGTGCAGACAACTTCAACTTTGTGCAAGACGCAAGCTTTCAGATGCGCCGTGCGAGCTATCGGAACGCGCCTGCAGCTGGCCTGGTGCTGTCCGCGCAGTGTCCTGCCGTGGTGTCATCATGCTCTGCAGAACGTTGAGGGATGCGGAAGGCGACGTCGTCCATGCAGCAGCGCACAACGGCGTCACTGTGCAGTGTCCGGCAGTCACGGCCGCTGAGCAATGCCGCCTCGGAGCGCATGACGACAGCGCAGCGGCACAGGACCGCGGGCTCGCGCGCGGTCATCCCCATGACGGCGCCGGGGGCGCGCAGTGGCTGACGGGACGGCATCTCAGGCGTCGCCCGTCACTCAGAGATGCTGTTTCGCTGCCTCTTCGCCCGCATGCCTGGCCGAGCGCTCTCAAGGTCGAGCCCATAGTCCGCACGCGCGCATTTGGCGCTTGTTCAAACGCCCCACTTTCCTGGCCGCGCGTGGACGCACTCCCCACAGGCCCGAGTGGGAGGACCCCGCCAACGCGCGCCCTGCCTTTTGCTCGGGTGGAGCCACTTCGACCTCAATGTCTCCATGCCTGCACTGTCGTCTGCGCGAGCGATGCCTCTGCCGGGTGTCGTCTGCAACGTTGTGTCAAACTAACACTTGATCAACTTCTCAACTGCGCGCACTGCGCGCGCGCGCGCCTCAGGCCCGAGTGGGAGGACCCCGCCAACGCGCGGGGCGGGGAGTGGAGCTGCCGCGAACGGCTGCAGCCCATCGTGCTGGACACGCTGTGGGAGAGCCTGGTGCTGGGGCTGATCGGGGAGACCATCGACTGGGCGGACGAGGTACGCACACGCGCACGTGCACTTGCGCGCGCGGGGTGTTGGTTGACACTGTCGATAAAGGGTCCCTTGATGGGATCGATGATCGTAGGTAGTTGTGTTGCGGGCATTGACTGGGGCAGGTTTGTATGCGTTTATGCACGCACGCATGTACGTACACACACGCCGGGGCACTGGAGACGGCGGAGTCCGTCGCCCACGTAGATCAGATGCGCGCATTCATGCCTGTCGCGCCGCGCAGCGACCCTGACACAGCAGGCGTCTGGTGCTCCCTCCGGCGTGCCCAGCCAGCCAGAGCGCACCCTGCGACTGCCTTGCCATGTGCTCGGTCTGCAACCGCATTGCGGTAGCCCCCCCCCCCCCCCTCCCCCACTTCAAACCGCCCTTCTATCGCCTTCAAGTGCTTTGCAGTAACCCCCCCCCCTCCTCCCCCCCCCGTATCGATGCGATTCGCGTCAGATCTGCGGCGCGCGCGTCGTGGACAAGTCGCGCGGCAAGGACACGTACTACCGGTTTGAGCTGTGGCTGCGCGCGCGCGAGCCGGGGACGACGGCGCGCCTGAAGGAGCGGTTGCTGAGCTGCCTCGCCGACGGCAACCCGTCCACCAAGGGTCTCCCGGACTTCAGCTTTAAGGACCACTAAGCGAGGGGGTGGGGTCGGGAGAGTAGCCGGGCAGGGGGAGGGGTGTGTAGGGGGGAGCGGGGTGGTGGCAGCGGCGTTGTTGGGAAGGGTGCTTTGTGCATGTCGCTGCTAGGCCAGCAGTGCTAGCTGCATTGATGGAGGCGTGTCAACAGCTTCAAGGGCCACGAGTACAAGGGCCACGAGTACCACTGAGCCGATGGGCAGTACGGGATGGTCACAGGCAGCTTTTTGTGGTGGCGTTCTCCAACCAAAAGTCGCTGTGCATGTGTGCTGAGCGCGGATGGAGGGGGGGAAGGCAGACACCAGCCACAGGACCCGGCAGCATCTTCGATATGCTGCGCGACGTGCCGAGCTGCATTGGGGGGCACAGCGGCGAGCGCATGCGCATGCAGTGGCGCCGCCAACAGATCTTCAATCACAACATGTCATGTGAGATGAGCCGCACATGACCCATCTCATCTTCGGAAGAGCGTTTGTGTCAACCGTTGCCCTTGCGATCTGTCTGCTGTTTGTTTGTTATTGCAGTGCAGCCATGCGATGAATGCGATGATCTATAAACTGTATGCCAAGGCTTATCAAGGGAGAGCAGGGTTGGCAAGTCGTAATTAGGGGCACCCCTAATTAGGCCCCTAATTGTAATTTAGTAATTAGGGGCTGGCGATTTGCCCCTAATTGCCCCTAATTGCCCTGAATTGCTTTTCAGCTCCCGGAGCCTCAGAGCCCCGGGGCTCAGCCCCCCTCGGCGACTGCTGAGCATGCATGATGACGTCATTGCGCGTCGACGAAGCAGCAGCACTCACGCAGAGCAGCAGCAGCAGCAGTGTAGCAAGGTTCAATGGCTGACGATGAGGCAGACGGTGATGATGTGAAGGTGGTTGGGGCAGCAGGCGGATCTGCGAGCCGCAAGGGCTTGAAGCCCAAGTTGGGCTTGTGGCAGCTTTTTCGCGATGGTGGCATGAAAAACAAAAGCCATCATCGCTTCCGCGCATGTCCGCACTACCATGACTTGCAGCGCCCCCCTTGGCACCATTATCACAGTCATCATTGGCACCCTCGATGAGTTTGTAGCTGACGAGGGGGGTGTTTGAGCAGAGTTGCCAGTGCTAATATGACATCGTCACTGAAAAAATACATGCAAATTAAAGCTTTCATGGTCAGTTTTGTTTCAAGTGTCATGCCCTGCATCTTTGCTAGTTTTTGCTCAGCAGCCCCTAATTAGGCCTAATGAAATGACCCCTAATTAGGTGCTTAGGGCTAATTAGGGGTCAGCAACCCCGCTAGGCCCTAGCGTGCCAACCCTGAGGGAGAGTGCGATTGCAAGGCATGCTTTGCTGACTCTTATGTGACCACGCCACCACATAATGGCTCATGCTTGCTGGAGTATATGCACTCAGCCCCATGCTCCTTGAGTCACTGTCTTCCAACATGCGAAGCCCAGCATGTAGCTGAATGGGCTGCCTACTGAGTTGCGACTGAAATCGCCCCGTGCAGTTGTAAGTAATGGCAATGTGGCTGCAATACATGGTCACATGCTGACTTGTGCAGCAAGCATACTTCAGATGACTACACAACTTTGTTGTGTAAGTCATGGGTACATGGGTGCTGGAGATACAGCGATGCATATGCGGCTCGTCAGGATTGCAAGTGCGGCACCTCCGGCGCTCACGTCACCTGCTGACAAAGATGACACTGGTGTGCTCTTCGGCATGGGTGTACATGGTGTGCCAATTGTAGCCGATGCAAGTGACGCCACCTCTGTCGAATTATTGGAAATACTGTGTGGGGGCTTTCCAACGCACCGTATACGAGACCGGCTCCATTGTGATGGCGGCCTGTCCAAAGCCTCGCCATTTTGACCCAAAGCAATTACCAGCCGATTTCAGGTGGAAGTAACATCTTTTGAATCCAAAGCTTTGCTCACCCCCTGCTTGTAACAGTTTCAAGGTCTATCTGCTTTGTGACAGTTTCAAGGTCTACCAGCCACTGCAGCATTGAGCCTTGGGGATCAAAAATAATTAATCCCCAAGGTTCAAAGCTGCCTTAGGGTTACGCTGATGGGCTCAACAGGAGTAAGAACCCGTGCTGCAAAGCTGCCAGGTTGCTTGGCGATGGGGGTGTTCTTGCAATACACAAGGATCTAGCAGCAGAGTTGCCGCTCCTTGACCAAAGGCGGTGTAAGCCGACGCCTCCATACCCTGCGCGTGTTGAAACCAGGCGTGCTCGGTGTGACCAGACCGCTGTGCTGTACCTGCCTGAAGTGTCGCACTCGTGCGTGAGGCACCAGGAACACAAGTGACCTGAAATCTGATAAGCGCTCCGTCTACCGAGGGCCACCAGCACGCATGCAGTGCTGCACAGCAGACCAGATCGCCGCTGCGACACCCCAGCGCGGCAACTTCAACTACTCGTACGAACTCCTCGAGTATACGAGTAACCAAGTTTTGCTTTTCTCTGTCTACGCGTACAAATACTCCGATCGCCGCACGCAATAGGCAATATCTCAGCCTCGCAGGCAAGCGCCGATACCTGGGGCAGCAGCGGACCTTCCCGATGGCCTGGACGCTCTCTTCAACGCATGCCGGCAGCCCGATCTCGACGGCGTACTGTCGCCGCGAGGTCCGAACGTCTTCTCTTGGTTGAACCTCGGTTACCTCGCTCGAGCCCTCTTGCCTCGCGAGAGCCACGACAATAGAAGCAGCACCACCATGGCGCCCTGCCTGCCTATGCGGCGCTCGGTACTGGCTGAATTGATGATGCCTGGCGGCGCTTCATAATTTGCTGCCAGATCCTTGCCACTGGCAAAATGTCTGTTAGTTTGACGGAGTGCTGGAACGTTGACGTGCCGTGGACGACAGAACCAGCCTGACATCACGGACTGGAGAGGCTGCAGTCCGCTAAGTCCCTATCCGAACCTTGCAAATGTGATCATATGCCCTTTGACAAATCTGGTCTAGACCTAGATCTGCTGTTGATCATGACACATACGCGCATGCTTGAACAGAGTTCACAAGCTTTGCAACTACACATTATGTAACAGAATTGACACATGTTTCATCCCATGTAGTCTGTACAGATCATCACTTGCATCAGTTTTTACATTGCTGGCTCCAGAGGGGGTACATGGAGAGCATTCTTCAAGTTGTTTTGGTGTCCATCAGCGCAGTTTGTGCCATCATGCCCGGCACGGCTCTCAAGTTGCTGCACTACGCACAAGGTGCTGGCTGATGCTGGTTGAAGACAGCATACACTGTGAGAGATTGCAGCGACGGGGCCACAAGCATGTGCAGTGTACGATCGTCATGTACTGTGGCAAAGGTCATGCCGTAAAACATATAGAAGTGTTTGAGGCTGCCCATAGAACATAGCAAATCTCAATGCGGTGACCAAACAGAACAGCAGCAAATCAAACACACACGCGCATGTAGGAGATGGTCTGCAATCATACAATGACGAAGTTCAAGTGTGAGTGACCACGGTGGAAACCATTACCAAACCGCAACCTGCACCCACACCCCACCCCTCCCCTACCCCAATCTCGGCTTCGTCTAGCACGCATTGCCCGACGGCGCATCGCTGCGTGCAAGCACAGACGGCGTGTCTGTACCGCAACGCAGCTCCAAACTGTGCTGTGCGGTAGCAGTAACAGCGTGCGGGGACGCGCAGAGCGGCCGCGTGCACCCGTAAATTCAACAACACACACACACACTGAGCACTGTTGATCTTGCTGCTGCAGCCCCTACAGCCTGCGTACAGACTGGCTGCGCCCCCCCTCAACAGAAGGCCGACAAGAGGCCTCGGAACGGCATCGCACGGTACCAGATGGCGCGGCCGCAGTGGCGCACGCTCGGCAGCACAGCGAGCGCGTGCGAGCGCTGCTGCGCCGCGAGCTGCTGCCGCTGCGGCCGCCGCCGCTATCGCTGCCGACTAAGTAGTAGAAAAGGGAAAGGAAATGTCGAACTGTGCCCTGCGGCTCGTGGGGCGTCCCTGGACGCCCCCGCACGTCTGGCCATTGTGATGCGTGCATGTACGTCTCTGTGTGGTCTCTGTGAGTGTGTGTGATGCCGTCTGATGCGTGCGAGCGAGCGCTGACATACCGACCGACCGCGCGCCGCTCGCGCAGCCGTGCTCTGAGCACTGCTGCACTAGGGCATGATGGGGGGGGAGAAGAGGGGGGGGGGGGAAGGAGCACTGTGTGGAGCGCTGCTGCTGACAGTTACGGCCCCGCGCCCGCCAGCATCACGGGCGCGGCGGGCGCGGCAGCGGGCACCTGCGCGGGATCCGCGTAGACGGTGTAGTAAGCGAGCATGCCCGCGGTGATGTGGTCGTTGACGTGGCAGTGCACGAGGTACTTGCCGGCCTCGTCCGGCGTCATGAGGAGGACGCGGAACGAAGCGGGCATGAGGTCCACCACGTCCACGCGGTGGTCGTTGAGCAGCAGCGTGTTGCCGTGCCAGTGCGCGCTGTGGAGGTCCACCTGCGGTGCGCGCGGGGAGGGGGGGGGGGGAGGCGGGGGGGGGGATGCGCGGGGGGTCAGACCGGATGGCGTTCAAGCATGGGTGCATGCATGGAATCATGCCCCCGGGGGCTTATGTTGAAGGCTCGTGTTCCCAAGTAGACGGCGTTGGCATTCAAACTGACCAACACGACGTGCTGCGCGGCGCAGTGCACACGAGACATGCCATTGGCAAGCGCGGCGCTGCTTGGCAAACGACACGAGCTGCGGAGCGCGGTAAACGCGCGCAGTGCTCTGCTCACGCGCGCGCCGCGCCACAGGTCAGCGACCACCATCTACATCATCACAAGGCAAACAACCACAAAGGCTAACAAAATGTCAGCGCCTGCCTCACCGCGCGCTGCATTCGCGGCTCACCTCGGTGCCGAATGCGGCGACAAACCAGCGGATCTTCTCGCCGACCGCCATGTCGAGACCCGCCAGGTTGCCGTACATGCGGCCGTTGATGGAGTGCATGAGGTTGCTCTCCTCAAAGTCCTCGTGGGGGAAGCGCTTGTCGCAGCCGTGCGCCTTGCAGTTGTCCTCCAGGTAGTGGCTCTGGTTCTCGTCCTGCACCTGCGGTGTGGCGTGGTGGGGGTTGCAGCGCTCAGCGTCGTGTGTGCGGGGTGAGCGCTGCTGCAGCTTGTGCGCGACACGCAGGCTCCAATGCAGTTGACAAGTGTCGGAGGTGGCACACTGTCCAAATGCTTCAGAATGTACAAGCGGACTGTGCACACATCCTACGCCGACTTGTGCCTCATGATCACGAGGCACAAGGCTGCTGACTGGCGTGCTTCAATCTCGCGCGCATGCAAGTGCATACAGCCTGAAGGTCTTGCAGCTGAGTCGTACCTGGAAGATCATGACAAACTCCCTGTCGACGTCAAGGGCCTCGCTCGTTTCGGGATCCAGCATGCCAGCCTCATAGACAATGAGGGGGCCCGCGAGGCCGGAGTACACGTCCATTACCTGTACAGTACAGTGTGCAGTACAGGTGTACGGCAAGCAGCAGCAGAACAAAGGCCATGAGTGCAGCTGCGCGTGTGGAGTGTGTGAGGCAATGCATCGGGACAGGTAGGCCGCAGCCTGCATGATTTGTGCGGCAAGCGAAGCTGCACTTGAAGTCTGAACAGGACGAGGCGGGCGGTGCGCTGCGCCGGAGACCAGTTGCGCCGCCTGCGCGTCACAGTTCATGGCTACAGCGAAGCGATGCAAGAGGCAACAGATGAGCATCGCCGCACGCTTGCTGTTCAAAGCATTGCTCGCCAAGCAGTGCACACCTTTCCCTGCCATGCAGTGTACAGCAAACTGCAATGGGCCTCAAAGCTGCCCGACTAGAGGTGCAACAACTCGATCGCGTCACTCATGGTCATGGTCACATGTCCTGAAACCTTGAGTGCAGGCAGCACTCGGTGTTTCACGGCCATGGGCCAGACGAAGCTGACATTCAACGTTCATTTGACAGCACCATATTTGTTGTACTGTGAGGGCACTTGGAAGTCTTGTGTGCGAGTGGTTCACATGGAGTCATACAGCCTTGCGTCAAACAAATGACAGTGGTGCTCACCTCGTTGTTGTGCGAGTGGTATGACCACATGACGGCGGCGCCATCAGCGGGACCGGGCCCGGCGCGCTCCGGAACGTTCCACTGTAACCGACGGCAAAGTGAGGCGATGAGTTAGGGTCGCGTTGGTCGCCAGACGCCACTGTGCAGGTGGATGCATCAATGAAAAGCACACTGATGTACTATTGGCGCAGTGCCGTATACTTCAAAGCAGTTGCACTGTGTTGCACATGCTACAGAACATGACTGACAGGTTCCTCCAACACTCAACATATAGCTGCGCGCGCAGACACATCGTCTGGAACGCTCACAACGACCAGCGCAGCACACAGGTACATGCAGCAGGCCCTGCACAGTACACGCGCAGTACAAGCGACGGGGTTACGCACCGTGTACAGGTTCATGGTGTTGGGCATGACGGCGCCGGACTTGCCAACCGCAAACATGTAGTTGACGCCCTCGTCGGCCTTGTCGTACGCGACGCCGTGCGGGTGCATGGAGTACGGCAGCGTGCACTTGTTGTTGAAGAGGACCTCCAGGGAGTCGCCCACCTGCCAAAAGAGGAGTTACGTTTGGGCAGGCGGTGGGGTTAGTCTGCTTGTGGTGGTTTTACTTCAACTGCGAGCTGTGCATGTCGCAACTGAAGCGCCCACCTGCTGATGCGCGGTTGCGTTTTTTAGCGGGCGATGGGGTTTGTCTGGTAGCGGTTTTACTCGCAGCGAGCATGCGCAACCACGCTTGGCAAAGCGAGCTCACACGGTCCAGTCACGTACGTCCAATCCTTTTCAGTGAGCGCTATGAGTGGACCATTGGCAGGGCCGTGGCCGCGTCAGCCCTGCGCTAGCTCCGGACGGCGCACGACATGTGGTCACTTCGTGGCGCCGCCTGTGCACACCGCTCTCTGTTCGCGCTGCACGCGCTCAGCGCCGCAACAACCGCCGCCGTGCACGCCGCTCGACCAGGGGGCAGAGGCATGCATACGTGCAGGCAGCAGCATTGACACACTCTGCAGTGCATGCCTTTGGCACGTATGTGTGTATGTATGGCCTATCAGAAGCCGGCTGCTCACCTCTGCTCTGATGGCGGGCCCCAGGAAGCCCTGCCACGCCGGCGAGGGCTTGGCAACAGTGAATGTCTCATCCGTGTACTCCCTGTAGATGGCCTTCTTGTACACCCTGCCCACGGTGCCGGGGGTGTCTTGCAGGAAGACGGCGGCGGCGCCGGTGCCGACGGGGGTGCCGTCGTACAGATTCATGCCGCTGGGAGCGTAGTCCCATATGACTTCTTCCGCGGCAACTGTGAGAGAATGTGTGCAAAATCTCAATTAGTGGATCTGTTATATTGCAGCGCAGCAACATCAAGAAACTAGAAGGACGGTAGAAGCAGCCGCCACCGGTAAAAGTGTGCGCTGCGTTGTAAGCCACTGGCAAATGTGCTGCGTGCTTCGCGAAATCAACCTGAAAGGAGCTTGTGACCGTCGAGTGGCAAGAGGCGGCTTTGCAACGACTAGATGCAGGACATCGAGGCGAATTCAACTGGCAGGGAACTTCGCATTTCAGTCTCGAGGGCACAGCCGACAGCGGACACACAGTATGATGGCGGCACGCAACCAACAACACCAGGATACTTTTGCAAACCCAATCCATCAAGATAATTGCAGCACTGGCACGCAACGCTCATTGCTTTGGCAGGATCGCATGACGAGATGCAAACTACTCTTCCGCACTCACTGTAGTATTTGCGCACAATCGCCAGCGCTCCCTGGGGCAGCGCCACGCCGAGGAAGCTCAGAGCAAGCCCTGCGACCTTCATGGTAGCAATAGTTGTTTAGCGGTAAGTGCTGGAAGTTTGATGGAGGCTCGCGGCCAAGCGTGCCCCAGCCCATGACAGCAGCCAATCAGATGCGGCGAGCCATGCAACGGCACATCTGCGGGGTCTGGTAAACCCCGGGGGTTTTTTTTTTTTAGGGAGGGGGAGTTCAGCTGCTTTTTATTTATAAAGCTGACATAGACGTTGTTAAACCGACCTTTAGCTCTCAACATTGCTGAAGCTGCTACACAAGACTTTCGTAGCATACACTTTTAGAACCTCACCTGTCACCAACTTCAAGTTGCCTTTCTGCAGGAGCACGGTTATATCCCAAAGGCTATGCTGCTACCTCTTCTTTACAGTAGATGGCACACAACAAAAGAAACACAACTTCTTCCTGAGAACTTGCGTGGAATATAAATCCAGAATCTATACTTCTACATTGTCATTGTAGGGGCTGCCATGAATTGAAGCAACGCACATCTGTGTACACGTGTTCGAAGGTGATGCTCGCATGGTGTGTTAACAACGCGTCATCGGTGCTAGCAGGAAATAGCGAGTTCCTGCATACGCTGACGTCCTACCAGCTGATGCGAACATAGGTACTGATGTTTGCATACTGCCGAGTGCTCACTCAACACTATCTTCACGAATGCGCATTCTTCAACCTTACACCACTCTCATCATGCGCATACTTGAGCTTACGAGGACTCAGAGGCAATGTGCACTGCTGGACTCTACATGCATTTGCGGAATAGGCAACCAAACAGCAAACAAGCCGGAGTAGTAGCCGCAGGCCAAGCATGCGAGAAGGAGAAAGAAAGCCTACGGTCAGCATGACTCAGGTCAGACCACATAGCAAGGCAGATGAATGTGCTCATGGCAGACACCGGGCAGCAGCAGCAGTTATGAAACAGCAAGCACAGGACAATGCGCAAAAGACAGCAGGTATGCGGTGTGGTAGTGCTATCTCATTTTTGATGAAATGGCTGCGGGCTTGCACTCTCTCTTCGTACTGTACACAGTCTGCAGCACACTTAATGACGTACGGCTAGGCGCTCTCTCGCGCGTCTACTGATATCACACCCAATCAGGCGCCATGACCGCTACAGCAACAGATTGGTGTGTGGCCCATAGGCATCGCTGACGTCTCGTCCCTGTACTGAGCTTCTATAAACAACTTAGACTCTAGGTGGGGGGCGGGGTGTGGGGGTGAAGTTGATCCGGAGTGGCAGCGGTGACGCTCCCGCGTGCGCGCGCCGCATGACCAGCACTGCGCGCACGACGTCGGGGGCCAGCACGCATTCGCTCCCCGCGGAACAGTAGTGTGTCACACAGTGACCCACACAAAATCACGTGGCCGCGGCGGCGCGGGGGCACCATCTCTATGCCTTACGATTGGGTTGTTTGTTATGCCAGCCACGGGCCGCGTGCACGGCTGTACGTGACCGCACCACGGCCGTGGGCACGCCCACAAGGGGGGGTGGGGGTGGGGGGAAGTGTGCGCTCGCGCCGCGCACGACGCTGCGCGGGCGCACCTAAAGTACAAGACAACTTACGTGTAAACACAAAAAACTTGTATGTGCCGCGCGCCGCGGGAGCAGCGGGTGGCCAAGGGCCCACAGGGGGAGCGCTGCTCCCGCGCAGCGGGGGGGGGCGGACCCCCCGCAATGCACGCGGGCTTGTCGCGCGTGTGCGCGAAGGTGTGGGGCGACTCAGCACGCGGCCAGCAGCTCGCACAGCTTGGAGATGTCGCCGCGCCGCAGGGGGACTTCCCTGCTGCTGGCGCCGTCGAGCTTGTCGGTCGCGTCCCGGCAGCGCGCGGGGGTGAAGCTGAAGCCGTAGGCGTGCGCGGCGCCGCCGGCCGAGCCGCAGCTGCTGCTGTCCGTTTCGGAGCTGCTCATGCTCTCCGTTTCGCTGCCGCCGTCCGGGATGTAGAAATCAAAGGCACCGGTCTCTAGCGGGGTAGAGCTCAGATTGTGCTGCGCAATGGGAGGGCATCTGCCCAGAGCCTTGGAGAAGAAGGCTGCCGGGAGAGGATCCGCAGTGTACTTGCAGCCTGATGTTGCCCTGCGTTTCGGACGCCTGCTGCGAGGCGGGAGGCCGCAGGCGAGGACGGGGCCATCCCAGCTGCCTGCACTGCTGCTGCTGGCGTTGCTGCTGCTCCGGCTGCTACATCTGCGACGTAAAGGCAGCAGAAAAGAGGTTGTGAGTATCATGCATTGGATACGGTACAAGCAAGACGCGCGCGCGCACCATGGATAGTCGTGAGGAGCAGATGATTCAGACAGAGCAATTATACCAGCCGCAAGGGGGGCAAAGTAACTCACTCTGATTCCTCGTCAAGGAGGCCGCTGAGGTCTGCGAACGCACAGCTGCGCACCATCCCCATGTTTCGCTTGAGACCGCCCATGATCTTGTATCGCTGCTGCAGGTGATGCCTTTGTAGCTCGTGCGGGCAATGCTCTGCTGCTTTGGTCTGAGGTGCGGGAGATACAGTTGAGTTGGGCTGTGTGAGTGATGTGAGATGCAGGCAGGGAGCAAGGGTGGGGAACGCGACGTACTTGAACCCCGCAACGCCATCGCCTCTCCGCTGACTGCAGTGTGTGGGACAGACGGGACCGACAACCCTCTCACCTGGAGCTTGCCAGCGGCAAGTTGAAGCTGTTTCATTCAATCGCGGAGAGATCGCCTCTCTTTCTCTCACTCGCTGCTGCTCCTCTTGCGCTATGGCTTTCCTCTTGGGCACGGCGAGCCGTAAGTGGCTGAGACTCTTTGCCTGCGGTATTTGAGAACTCGGAGTGAGGAGTTACCGCTTGCGTCCTCTGTCGTCATTGATCGAGTGTTGCAGCTGGCAATCGCACTTCCTAACCCAAGAGGTGCCTACGTGTCAGCGAGCGTATGTGAGACTTCGAGCGTACGAGACTTCAACCATTCCACGGGCTCTTGTTGTGAGGTCTACGACTCTGTGTTCACCTCGCATAGTGCAATGGTCTTCGAACAGCACGCCTCCACCAGTCAGCTGCAGCAAGGTCGTGTACTCGCTTTGGGAAAGTGGAATTGTTTTCAGTTTATTCTCACAACGTCAACCTCCGGGGAAACAGCACGCCTTCTCGCGGGCTTTGAAAGGCTGATGCGGACTTGATGCGATGCGCTGTACCTGTGTGTGCGTGCAGGTAGCGTTGTGTGGTGAA
Organism: Tribonema minus; assembly: GCA_017506865.1. NCBI lineage: Eukaryota > Xanthophyceae > Tribonematales > Tribonemataceae > Tribonema > Tribonema minus. The sequence goes on along the minus strand of JAFCMP010000090.1, from coordinate 460,178 downwards.
GCGCGTTCTGCAGATCCGCCGTGACGATGCATGCATTGCGCCGCAGGGAAGCTAATTATTGTGTGCTGCAACTTGCATGATGACACACGCTGACGTTCTCGCTCGCGCGTATGATTGTGTGTTGTGTTCTCTGATCAAGATGTCGCTTTGCTGCGCTTTGCTGCGCTTGGCACGTGCCTGTGTGCTTTGCAACGTTGGACTGGACGCGGCGCACGCACACCGCGCTTTGTGATCATCATCGGCGACTTACGTGACAGCGGTCATGAAAAAGATCTTCTGCGTTTACGTTGAACTACGACGCGCCGAGTATCAGCAGACGACGCGGTGGTGCGGCAGGGTTCCCCATGTGTATGCATCGCGCATGCCTCGTATGTTCTGCTTGATTTGGCATCTCCACTTCAGCACCGTCCATGATTGTCGCATAGTATCGTAACAAACAACCCTACTAGGCCTGATGCACGGTTGCGATGGTATAGAATGCATGTTTGCAAGCGTCTCGACAAACAAGTCATGCTTTCATGAGGTGCTCTCCATGTTGTATGAAAGTCAACTAAACTCTCTTTTGCGCTTTGTGAAAAAAACTTCTTTTCAAAAAAACATGCAGATGGATGTTGATACAAACAAGCATCGCAGATGCAGACAACGGGCCACAACTGCGTTGCCATGCTTGCTGCTGCACCGCACTTAAACGCCAACGCGCAAACACTCTCTGCCACAAAAGAGTTTGATGTCGGCATTTTTCATCCTCGAGGGTGGGTGACTTGCATGGACAAGGTGTGCAGCAGCCCGAACGCAAAAAGCGCAAGCCATGGCATCCGCACAATGTAGAGTATACCCACGCGAGCAAGCTAGCACGGTACTGAAGGCGTTGTGCAGCGCAAAAAGCAGAGCAGGGCATTTGCAGTGGATGCATTTTGTGAAAAAAACTTCATGTACTTGGAGCATGAAATGGCCCGACCACTGTAGACTTCACTTTCAGACATGACACCAACGTGTTGTGCGCCCCAGCCGTTGTATCAACAGCTCTGGGCGCAACAAGTGGCAGCAATGAGACGCCCTGACGGGCCTCCTATCGCACGCCGCTGAATTTAGCAGCTCCAGCTTTGCTGCAGCACCAAAGTGCAGGCTCACAAAGCCCGCGCTCACTGGCAGTACCAGCACGATACCGTGCTCGGTACCAACACGATGTACCAACACAATGCAACTTCAGTTGCTGGTGGCATCCGCGTGGGCATGATGTGGATGCCCACATCATGTTCCCAAGACAAACATAGCCAGGGAAATCCCTGGGGATTTCCATGCCAGGGAAATCCCTGGGGATTTCCCCCGGCAATGCTCTAGATGTGGGCATGCGGCGAAGATATCTTCTGGCGAAGAGGTCTGCTGCCGCACTGCCCGAACGCGTGTCGTGACAAGCTGAATGTGTCGTCTACGTCGCCGTTGCCCTTATGCAAGGCCAGCCGGGGCTGCGCTGCCCACGCCATATACGCGCCGGCTTCCGAAGTTGTAGCTTACAAGCTATATGAAGTGAAAACCAGTAGGCCCCTATTCTCTCCAGAATGCAGCACCAGCTTCGCATGCACCCTTTACAGGTATTACCCATCTGCCAGCAGCCCTGGTGCACATGAAATGATCCTACCGCCGAGCCAGCTTCAATTGCACACACTGCAGTGCCGGCGCACATCATCAACACACCCCGCAGCGCCATTTACTCAACCTTATCCCCCCCCCCCCCCCCCCCCCCCCAAACAAAAAAAGCAGCACCGATTCTGTGCGACAGTGCTCACATCTCCAGGAAGGGCTCCATGAGCTTGTAGAGCTTGTCGTCGGTCTTGACCGAGAACTGCATGGTGCGCTTGGCATAGTAGTCGCCGTCGCTCTCGAGGTTCTGGATGATGTCCGGCACCAGGTGCGCCTTCTCGGGCAGCACGTTCACCTGGTTCAGGTGGCTCGTGAAGTGCATGTGGAACGCAAAAAACTGCAGGGGATGGAGGGAGGGAGGGGGGGGGGGCTTGTGAGGTGGCAGAAGGGGGCGCGGGGCAGCTTGTGATACATACAGTATCGTGCTGACAGTGAAACATGCAAGATGCATCAAGGACTGGCCAGCGTTAGTTGGGCCTGTGTGGCGAGAACACGCATGGCGCAGATGTTTGCACCTTCAACAGCGGATGCACGACCGCATGTCTGCAAATGAAGGGCGCGTGCACCAGCTACTGCAGTTCTTCTCACCACTGGGTACACTTGGGGCAAGGCGCACGTCCCGCGCACGAGATCATCACACATGAAGCACCCTGCAGACAGTGCTCATGTCAGTGCAATCTAGCGTACGGCGCATGCCTCGCACCAAGCACTTCATAATCTATGTGCACAGGAGACTGCGCGGTCACATCGCCTTCAGCGTGAACGTCACCTGCGGAAGATAGTGGATGAAGACCCTCAGCTTGGAGCGGTCCACGCCATAGACGTCCTTGATGGTGGCGAGTCCGGCCCTGGGGAACGTGACAGCGCACGACAGCTGCGTCAGTTCAATGCCCCGAAACTCCAGTCCTCCACTTGCAGTGGCCCACACAGGGGCCGCAGAGCACAGGGGGGGGCTTGCTTCCCGCATACACTAGCGGGATGCTGCGGCCGGCAAAGTGGCGAATTGATGATGCCTGCAGGGCGGCGGCATGGCCAGATCTACGGGCCTGACCTGCGACCCACAACCGCGTGCTCATATTCTCTGTAAGCAGGCGAAATCGAACGCGAGCACGTGAGCTCAAACACGCATGTGGTATAGGAAACCCACCTGTACATCTCCTTGAGCATCGGCACGTGCTCCGCGCGGAGGTCTCGGAGGGAGGCGAGGCCCCGCTTGCGCGCGATGCCCAGGCAGTACAGGCCGTCGAGGTTCATCTCTGGGGGAATGGAGGGGGCGACGCAAGAACAGGCAGGGCAGCACGAGGCGGCGGCGTGAGGCCCGCTTCTCGCAGCTGATCTTCATACATACATACCTACGTGCATGCTCGCATGGGTGTGGCAAGTTGTCTCCACGACGCCGCTCAGAGAGCACACGGTAGGTGTGAGGCGGTCCGAAGGAAGCTTGGAAAACGTGCTGTACGGTACTGCAAAGCTGCAGCATGTGCGTGTGGCAACAGGAGGGCGCAGAGCACTGCTGCGCTGCCTGAGCACTGATTGAGGTGAAGAAGGCGAAAAGTCCTGCCGTGCCGGGCGCCATGGTTCAGACCTGATCGAATTGGGCACGGGTGTTCGTGACACACCACACGCACAGCTGGCCATCCGTGCGCTTGCAGTCCAGCGCATGTCTGGTCACCACACGTCACTGCAGAGCAAGTGACCAGCATTGGCGCGCAAGCAGCTCATTACACCTGGCTGCACTTCAGGTAAAGGTAAGTAGGCGGTAGCACAACTGACTATGATGAAGTGCCAAGGAGATTAAATTGCACAGCGCATCACTCAAAAAGTACAACTGTGAGGACGATCTGAAGCCCCGCCGCAAGGCTTGCACATTCCGAGCGGTCATTGCTGTAGAACCACACTGCGCATCACCATTGCCCTGCAGATGTACCTCCCGCAGACCCACTCTCGGCAACTGCAAGTCACTCTCTTTCAGTTGAGTTTTGGCGACCGCAAATCACACTCTGCCAGTCAGGGCTAGGTCTCACTTAGGGCCAGGGCTACGGCGACAACGGCTCTGCGACTCACTCTCGTGCGCGAGCCACTGGTCGCGCGGCACCTCGAGGCAGTTGGGGTGCGCGGACCACTTGGTGTCGATGTTGACGATGAAGCCGTGGTCGGGGTCGGGGTCGCTGTAGAGGACGCGCTCCGCCTCCTTCTTGCCGTCCAAAACGTTGTACAGCCTGCGCCACCGAGAGCGCACAGGGGAAGGGGGGGGGGGGGTAGGGGGGGGCGTGAGCACGGATGCACGGGCGCTGACCTGCGCAAGAGTGTCCAGGGTGAAGCTGACTTTGAAAGCATAGTGCGGCGGCGCGCCGGCGGCGTGGCGTGTATTCGCGCTGTGAGCACGGGCGCTGACCTGCGCAAGAGTGTCTAGGGTGAAGCTGACGGCTGCAGAAGGCGAAGCCCTTTGAAGGCACAGTGCGGCAGTGCACAAGCGGCTTGTGTCAGCGCGGTGAGCACGGGCGCTGTCGTGCGTGTGCGCGAGAGAGTCCAGGCTGAAGCTGACGGCTGCAGAAGGCGAAGCCCTTTCAAGAGCATAGCGCGGCACATGCGCACCGCATAGCAGCCATGCATATCCTCACTGTTTACATGACATTCATTACAGCCGCAGGCAGCATAGCATCGTCCACTGGTGGATCTCGAGGAGCATCCCTGAAGAATGTATGTTATAATTGGAGAGACCCGCTGAGCACTGCTGGTGACGTGCAACACCCACGGCCACGGCCGATGCGCCACCTTGTAGACCTGAGAGGAGCTGCCACCATATGCGAAAGCACTGGTAAAGAACTCGTGAAGAGGCCGTCGTTAGTGACACTCTGGTCGAAGACGCTCGTCCTCTCTGGGCTTTCTGCGCACCCACGCTCTGCATTGCCACATGACTTGAGCCGCGAGCGGCCTGAAGCACTGCTCGCATCGCGCATGCATGCAGATGGTGTACGTACAATAGTACTGCAACACGACGCCAGCCATGGCACGCACGCACATGCACGACTTGAGGTGCCAGCTTTCGATGAGCACTGCGCTTCTGCGTCTGGCGGCCCTCTTTGCTGCGCCTGTACGCTACGCAAACGAAAACATGGCCCTGATTGTTGCGCATGTGTGCTCCGTGTTGCGCTTGTATGCTAAGCAACACGGCTCGTGGCCCTCTGTGTTGCGCTTCTATGCTCCTCCGCAACAGGACTGTTCAGCCTTTCTGATCCAGGAGTGCACGCAGCAAGCGAGGACGCTCCTGCGCATGCGCAGACACATGCGCCGGTTGAGCGCTGCCTCACCTCCGCCTCGCGACCCTCATCTTTGCGCCCTCTGCAGCCATTGTGACTGACCTCAGCCTAACCCTAACCCTAGACCCACGCCCTAGCCGTAACCCTAAGCTGGGCATTTCTCTATCCGAACAGGGCGTGCGCGCGCGACAGGCAAGGCGATACAATTGTTCAAAGCGCGCACAGCAACACGCACCAGTTGAGGCTGGAGCCGTCGCCGACGACGCCCGCGATGTACGCCTTGGTCGCCTTCTCGTAGCACTCGGGCGTCTCAAAGACCATGGCCCACTCGGCGCGCCGGAAGCGCGAGACCTGCCGGTCGCTCGCGGGGCAGATCACCTGCACCTGCGGTCATGGGTATGTAGGTAGGTAGTGGCAGGTGCAGGGGGCAGGGGAGACGGAAGGGAGGGGGGGGGGGGGGGGGTCAGTGAGGTGGCAGGTGCAGGGGAAGGGGGAGAGAGGGGAAGGGCGGGCCGTGAGAAGCGGCGGCAGTGGTGGAGCGCTGCTGCGACCACGGCGAAAGGTGGCGGCGGCGGTGCTGGAAGGGTGAATGACATGTCTGAATGTGGTGCCGGTGAGCACGGTGAAAAGCCTTACACGACGCAAAAGCAGCCTTGGCGGATTGTGGCAGTTACTGAAGTCGTTTGACGAGGTGACAAAATTGAGCGATTGTCACCTTGTAACTGCAAGCACGGCTCTGCTGAGACCAGAAATTACATGCACATGATTGTACCGATGAGAGTCATGCAACAAGAAACTAACACCTAGACTATGCAGACTTGCACAAAGAGCTCTTGGCTTGATCCAATAGCTAGCGGAGTGCACTCACGCCATCATCAGTGAGTATGGACGGACACACTGACGTCAATGCTCCTCAGTCTGCCTCAGTAAACTTCAAGTGAGGAAGAACCCTGACAGTTTCACGTACGGCGCAATGTCGTGCACGCATCCGCGCTGCTTTGCTCGCACTCTAGCTCTGTGCCATAATGCACATCAACGCCAGCGCATGCTGCTATATCTGGAACAGGCCTCGCAGCACCTTGAACCACGCGCATCATGATAGATTTTGTTGACAACATCATCGTCACTCACGTCAAACTTTGGGTGCAGATCCGCGTCGTCCGAGGAGGACGAGGGCCTCAGCTCGCCGTCGTAGTACGAGTACTCTGTGTGCGCATGGCAAGCGGTGCAGGCGAGGCACGCACCAAGTTGGACAACAGGCAAAGTTCAACGGTAGGCAAAAGTACAACGACAGGTGAAGTTCACCAACATGCAAGTTCAACAATAGGGGTGTGCTCTTCGACAGCGCCTGCGAGCATAGTCAGTTGCTGGGGTGCCCCGGCCATGCAGGAGCGCAACGAGCGTACTTCAAGGCACTTTCGGGGGGCAGCTGTTGCTGGATGCAGACAAGCTGCGTCATACAGATGCGCAATGGGAAGCTCTGTATGCGGCAGCAGCAGCACAGTGCGCTGCTGATTCTCAACCGTGAACTGTTCTCTCGACCCGTTGAGACCGTTCACTGTGCCTTCCCCTGCAGCGCGCACGCGGGTCAAGCGGCGAGCGTGAACCTCAGTCATTTCGAGGACCGCCCGGAGCGCGGGCCCTCGTCGGCGCCGCCGCCGCGCTGATCTGCTGATGCGTAGCGCACAGCGACATGATGGTGTGATGGGTCAAGACCAACCTGCAGGACACGGGTAGTGCTGTGGCAGACAGCGTCGCTTGAACTGTCAGATTCTTTTCCGCTGAGCAGCTGTGACACTCAACAGACGCCGTCGAGGGAGGCGATCGGCAGGGGCGCGCGCTGGCGGCAGTGCGTTCCGTCGCATGCAGCGGCGCGCTGATCGCCAGCACATGGCGCGGACGTGCGCCTCTGTAATACCGTGTCTGACAGGCCGCGATGGCCATGCAAGGTCCTCGAACCGTCCGAGCCCTTCATCGCTGAGTGCACCAACATGAGACGGCCACGCAGTGTGTAAACTTCAAGTACTTGAACATCAGCCCTCCACCGCGCCACCCGTTCTGCGGCGCCGCTCTTGCTCGATATTCGGTTTGCGGGCGGCGCACTCCTAAACTTCAAGTACTTGAACACCAGCCCTCTCGCAGCAGCTGCACCGCATCACCCGTGCTCACCTGCGCCGCTCTCGCTCAATGTTTCTTTGAGCGCGCGCCGCGCTCCTAAACTTCAAGTACTCCGCACCTTGGTGCGCGAGACGCCCTCCTAAACTTCAAGTACTTGAACATCAGCCCTCTCGCAGCCACCGCACCGACCACCCCCGCTCACCTGCGCCACTCTCGCTCGATGTTTTCTTTTATTGAGCGCGCGGCCGCTCCTGAACTTCAGGTACTTTAACACCAGCCCTCTCGCAGCCGCCGCACCGCGTCACCCGCGTGCTCACCTGCGCCGCTCTCGCTCCTCAGCGCGAGGCGCATGCGCTTGAAGCGCTCCGGCGCCGCCAGCGCGAGGCGCTTGCTGACAACCTTGACCAGCGCCCTCTCGTCGCGCCCGTCGAAGCGCCCTAGGTAGACCTGCAGGCAGACGTCGTTCAGAAGCGATCGGCGCGGCAATGCGCATGAGACACTTTCAAGGTGTTTGACAAAGACGCATGTAAATTCTGGCTGCAAGCTGGACATCCATCGCCTGCGCTTGCTCGCGCCCCGAGCGAGAAGTAATAAAGGGTACACCTGCAGAGGGCCAAGGGCGCCATCGCGGCGGCGGCGCGTCGTGGGGAGCGGGTGTGTTATGTCTTGTAGCAGTGCCACCAGCAGCAGGGATGAGGGGCAGTTGGGAAACTGCCTCGGATAAGGCCACTGAAATGCTGCGCGTGCCTAGCTCTCGGTCCTTTGGTTTCCATGCTGAGCGTCAGGACAAACCACCAACGCTAAATGCAGGGCCGCCGCCATCAAGCAAGCATGGCCGTTAAGTAGGAGAATTGTTGCTTGCTTTCACGGCCCAGCCTTCGCCACGACTACACTGCTGTTCTTTCGTCTCTACCGCAAAGTGGACAGATAGTAGCTAGCATCTGCAGCAGATGAGGATAGCAGAAAGTGGCTGAGAGGCTCAGTGAGAGCTCGCACATGCTAGATCAGGTCTCTTGTGCTATCAGCAATGATTGACGTCAGGGCACAGAACGCATCAGCACAAATCTGGTGTCGTCAACACATGCACCGGATGCAGCAACGCACACCTGTGTGATGTCCTCGTCGATCAGAATCTCGTCGCAGGTGAAGTTCTTGAGGCTCATGGAGTTGACTGCTGCTGTCGATGGTGCCGGTTCAGCAGCGACCGCCGCTGTTGCGGCCACGGCGCCAGTCAGGACCGCTGCTGTTGCTTCAGCAGACATTGTTGCAGCAGGCTGCCGCGAGGCAACAGGAATGCGATTTGATGTCAATATCCTTAGCATGAATAAACATGGCATATGTGCATGCCTGACAAGTACGCAGCTCAGGGCCATCTCACCTTTTTTTTGGCGTTTTGCTGCTGCGCCTCTGTGTCGCTGGCACGCTTCATGCGGGCAGAGTGGGTGTATGCTCGAGCTTGGCACGAGTGACTCTGATTTCATTCACTCACGGGAGCAAAGGATGCATCTCACAGAACACAAGATATATATCAAGCGAAGACATCATCACTCATGCTAGTCATGTGCTGAAGCTTGCGGGCCGCCATTGTTGCTTGGCTGCACCCTTGCCATACATGCAGTCAACGTGGGGGGGGGCAAAGGCGCTCATCATGATTGCAGAAGGGCATCAGGCGTGTCTGGAAGGATCTCATGCACTCTGTGTGAGGAAGGGAGACATATATTGCCTGAAACATGTGATGAGACGTGGACTGTGCGTATGTACACGTGTGTACATGTCTGCATGCACATGGCGCTGGCCGCATGTTCAATGTAATGCGGAATGTCGCCGAGGTGTAGCGATTGGACAGGGACTCCGGATAGGATGCATCTACGACTGTCAACGCTCTCACGTTCGTGCAAACATGACCTCGGGCAGTCTCAGCCCGCTGGTCGACGTTCACAAGCTCCGTCTACCCTAACACAATGCGGCTGTGCAAGTGCTGTTGCCTCTTGGACTGCGTACTTATGGCCACAAACATCAGCATGGCCCAACGTCATCCATCGCTTACTGCAAGTCATTCCAACTACTCCCACTCAAGGGTTACGCGTGGGGCCCCTATGGCAGCGGGCGTTGTGCGTGCTGTCGGCGACAGCCAGCACTCTGATGTTGCCAAGTGGCGCCCAAGCAGTGGGTGGGCCCACGCCTACAGGCAAATTTCGCTGCGGGCCGCAGCATACGCACATTAGTGCCTCCGTTCGAGGTCAAGTCCTATCAGCCTGCTCTCAAGCAGTATGGTTCAGCAGCCAAACTGTACGCTGGCGAGCAGTGACTCCGGCGGAGCGCGTCGCGCGCCCGCTGCACGCATCGCACGCCACATGCAGCCGCCTCGAGCGGGTCCAACGCCACGCTGCGCCCGCGCCTCCATTGCCGCCTTCCCGTTGCGCCGCGCTGCGTGCTGCCGGTCGCGGGCGCAGGTCGCGCGCGTGCGCGCTGCGCTCATGCGTGCGCCTGCTCCACCCCCCCCCTCCCCTCGTCCGTCCCGCTGCCCCCCCCCTTCCCCCCCCCTCCCCTCTCTCCCCTTACACCCGCCAACCACCGTCCTGCCGCAGCGCGCTGAGCAGCGCCTCGCGTCCGGCGGACGTCGCCGCGTCATCCAGCGCGCGCGCCGCCGCCGCCGACGGCTGCGCATGCGCACGCGCCGCACGCCAGCCGCGCGCCGTCGCCACCACGTACGACAGCCAGAGGTCCTCCGGCGGCGCGGAGTGCGCTGCGGCAGCGGCGGCGCCGCCCGGGGGCATGGACGCCGCCGGCAGTGTGGAGAGCGCTGCATCGGCGACGCAGCCGCCGAGGTCTGTTTGCGGAGCGAAGACGCGCATGGATTGTGTGAGCATTGGTTGTGCGTTTGAGGAAGCGTGCATGTGTGCGCAGCGGTTTGGTGGGTGCTGAGGGTACCAATCAATAGAGTTGGCGACGCTGTCGCACTTGCCTCGACGATTGACGTTCACAAGGCTGTGCATGCCGCATCTGCGCCGTGTTGACGGTCGTCGACGAGCGCGCAGTCAACGCTCAGGGGCGTGCGCCACCAAGCCAGCAGATCATCCTGAGCAGCGCAATGCGAGCAATTGCTGCCTGCGCGCAGCAGTCTACAGGGAAACCGCGCTCTCCTGCTTGTCAGAATCCTCAGTAGTCATCAGCTCCGACATTCAAGTACTTTGTCCACACCTAACAGCCCCGTCGTCCTCTCACCGGCATAGTCAAACTCGTCAGCATCCGTCCGGCCATCCGCTGCTGCGTCCGCAAAGCTTCTGCCGTCGAAACGGAGGCCGCGCCACGTCACCACGGCGCGCGGCGCGCGCTCGGCGTACAGGCGCTGCATGTACACAGCGTCGAACGCGTCACCAGCGCTCAGCAGCACGGCATAGTCGACGTGCTGCCGCCGCAGCACCTGCGAGCGTGAGTTGCGGGCGCAGCGACTGTGAGATGTGGGGACAGACGGGAGTGATCACGAGCGCTAGGGGCGCCAACGCGTCATCAGCGCTCAGCAGCGCCGCGCAGTCTCCGCGCAGCGACGCTGCAGCTCCTGGCCGTGCTGACAAGCAGTATGGCGTACTCAGTGAGGCGCGGCTATGTCTCGCACGTGTGAGCGCAAATTGAGCGGATGGAAACTCACTGAAGCAGCGCTGTGTGTCCTGGTCGAGAGAAGAGCGAACATCCAGCGCAGCAAACGGGCCGCCTGCGCTGCTGACAGACAGCTCGCAAAAGCTAGCGGAACTTGCATTTGGAAGCGCAGTCGCCCGACTCCAACTGCGCAGCGCCGCCACGCCGCCAGCGCGCGCAAACATCAGGCATGAAGCAACATGCCCGCAGTCACTCGAACGTACAAATGCACACACTACTCTGTGATGCAAGCGGTGCACTGTGAAGCGTTCACCGTGAGGCGTTTGCTGCATCGCACCTGCTTCACGTGCGCAATGCGTGAGTACGCGGCTGCGTCCGCGCTGCACAGCTCCACCTCCACGTCCACAGCGCTGCCGCCGCTGCCTCCGCCGTCGCCAAGCTGCTGCACGCGGCTACTCACCTGAGATGTCCCAAGCAGAGGAGGAGCCGGCAGGCAGTCAACGGGGGGGAGCGGGCGTAGGGTCAGCATGGAGATGATCGGCATGGTTGACGCTTCAACTTCAACTTGAGGTCAAAAGTGGGCCGCGCGCCGTCGTGCGCACCCATCAATGGGACCACGACGCATACAGAGCAGAGCAGCGCAGGTGACGTGGCCGTGATGAAGGCACTGAGTAGCGGACACTGCTAATCCATACTGAGCACTGCTACCCCCTGTGATGCCAGCGCCTTGCGCACTGCCTGCGGCCCAGCAGCGGTGCGGGACACGGCTCATGCAGCCGCAGTCCACGGCTCATGCAGCCGCAGTCCCATCGGTCATGAGCAGCGCTGGTTCATCGCATGTACCACAAGTTACTGAACACGTTGATTGGCATTGCGCGCCAATGCCTTGACACAGCGTAAGCACGCACGGACCGGTGCTGGCGCCCACCTGAGCACGGCAACTCGCATCGTCGCAGCACACGTGCACGCGCAGCGCGCGCGGCCGCGGCTCCGACCGCAGCAGCGCGGAGAGCGTGGCGTCGAGGGCGCCCGTTTGCTGAGCGCTGACGCCGAGAAACACATGGATGTCCTGCGCGATCAGCACACGCGTAGGGGATTGACAGAGGGGGGGGTGTAAGAGGCTCAGTGTGCACATAGGAGCAGACCTATGAGGCCTGCACAGCGGTTGCGGCTGTGTGTTTGGCATCGAGTCGGAAGAAACGTTAGCATCCTGGATCAAACGTGCGAATGCTGGCTGTGGGTTGGCTGGCGCATAGCTGGCTGCACGACGCAGCAAGCTCAAAACATGTAGTTGCAGCCGGGCGACTTCAGTACGAATACCATGCTTGAACCGTTGTTTCTGCTGCAGCGGGCGTGTGACGCACGCTCCGTTGAGATGCATCATTTGAAGGCAGATGGACGAGTCACGCACGACTTGGTCAGCATTACTTCTCAATGACATGTGACTGGCTCACTTCAACTGCCAAAAACTTCAGCCGCAGACAACGCCAGCAGTGCATCCACTGTTGTGCAGTTGTCAGCTGGCATGAGGTCACAGTTGAAGCGCGCTGGCAATGCAACCAGCATGGCCTAACACTTCTAGCCTGCATGGAACCCTGACTCTGACTATTATTATTTAGCCCTCGAACGCTACAAAGCTCGCACACAGAAGTCTTTTGACCTGTGGATATGATGGCACTGTTTGACTCGTGGCCAATGACTGCAACAGCGGCGACCACGGTTATTGGTGGAAGGCACTTGCGGCTAACCATCCTTTGTCACCTAGAGCTCTACGATCTTTTGATTCGTTTCCATTAACTATTGGTGGAAGGCACTTGCGGCTAACCATCCTTTGTCACCTAGAGCTCTACGATCTTTTGATTCGTTTCCATTGACATGCGACAAACTCAAGCTGGATGTACGCGCACACCAGAGAGAGCCGCAGAAGTGATGTTCCAATTCACAAGCTATACCCTGATGCGCCCGACCCGAACTGACAGGCACTTAATGCTTCTACACCGCGACGGCAGCAGCAGTAGCAGCAGTAGCAGCAGCAGCAGCAGCAGCGGCAGCGGCAACAGCAGATGCAACGCAGCGGCAGCAGCAGCTGCAGAAGCCCAGCAAGCTCACCTCGCCATGCGGCAGCAGCAGCAGTAGCTACAGAAGCCCAGCAAGCTCACCTCGCGGTACGTCTGCAGTCGCCGCTCGTCCTCCAGCGCCAGCACCATAGCGCCGTACGCTTCCGGATCCCGCTGCTGCGCTTGCAATGAATGCGCATAGGGCGTGAGGCATCAGCTGCAGGTTATACCACGAGTGCACACCCGGTGTGTGAGGCAAGTCATCGTTGTGTGCAGGATCCGTTTCAGAGAGAGTGGCTGGGTATGTATACGCACTCGAATTTGTAGCTGAGCGCTGACATGGACTGCGAGTCTGCCCTTGCAGCTGCGAGGTGCCTCCCTATGGCTGATTGCGCGCTTGGCACGGCCTGCAGACGACCCACATGTCCGCAAGTTCAACGCCGCGCGCTGCCAAGTTGTCAAAGCTTGAAGTCTACAACTCCTGCCTGCCCACTTGTGCTGTGATCCCAGCGCAAGTATGTGCAATACATCTCATCAGCACGCGATGCGCACAGGCGCGAACGCACTGACCTCCACACCATCACCGAGCGCTGCCAATTCGCGCAACAGCTGACGGCAGCGACTCAATACGCACACGTCTGTGCCGCAGCAGGCTTGACGTCGTCGCTCACGACCACCACTGCGGTGCGCGCTCACGCACCTGCGCCGCCGCGACCCGGATCGAGTGCAGCCCCAGCGTCGCTGCGGCGTGCGCCACGCGCGCCGCGCCCGCCAGATCCAGCACGCGCAGCACGAACCGTGCGCGGTACGCCCAGCCCGCCTGCCGTCGCTCCGCCGCCGCTGCCGCTGCCGCCGCCTCCGCCTCTGCCTCCCCCCAGCCGTCCCCCCCTTCGAGAGCCTCTTCCCCCTCCTGCCGCGCGCCCGTGCCCTTGTGCGCATCCGCGTCGTCGCCGGCCGCGACCTCGGGCGCTGACGCAGAGGCGGCGACCGTGGCGCGCCCCTGGATGAGACGCCTGCTGCTCTGCGGCGCCGCCGCTGCTGCCGCGGGGCCTCTGGCGGCGCGCCGTGCCGGCTCCCGCTGCCGCTCCGCCAGAGCGCCCGATGCGCCGCGCAAGTGCCGCCGCGCTGCTGCTGCCGCCGCCGCTGCGCTGCCCGCTGCCGCGCGCTGCTGCGGCGCTGCCTCCTCCGCGGCGAGGTCCACGAGGAATGCCTTGAATGCCCACACCGTGTCGCGGCACGCCGCGAACGACGTGGGGGCGTAGCCCTCGTCGCTGTCATGGAGCGCGCCCGCGAGCTCCGCGCCAGCGCCTTGCTGCTGCTCGTGCCAGTCGCGTTCCTCCCTGCCGGCGTCAGTGCTTTCCATCCCGGCCGCTGCCGATGCAGCACGCCCGCTTAGCAGCCGCCGCTGCTGCTGCTGCTGCTGCGGCAGCGCGCGCCGCCGCTGCCACTGCCGCTGCAGCCGCCGCCGTTTCGCCGGCGGCGCCAGGACGGACGACAACGGCGATGACGACGACGACGAGGACGCGGGCGGCGGCGCGCTGCGCACGGCCCACGCCTTGGTCTCCTCCAGGGCGTCGCTGAGCGCCTGCACGGCGGCGTCAGTGCTCAGGAACTGAGAGTCGTCCAGGAGGACGACGACGTCACTGGGCGCCGCCGCCGCGCGCACGTCCAGCAGCGCCGCGCGCAGGTCGGTCGCGCAGTCCGCGCACGCGCCCGCCGCCGCCGGCGCCGCGCGCGCGGCGGCGGTCGTGAAGAAGCGCACGCGCGGGTCCCAGCGGTACCTGCGCGGGAGGCGTCGGGGGGCACAGCAAATAGCTCAGGACGCTGTGGTGTCGCTGTCGTGCAGAGCGGGTGACTTGGCGCTGGCCGTGGCGCACGGTGCTGACGACGTGCGCACACAGCTTGTGAAGCGCGAAGCTCACGTGTCACGTGATTTCTGCGGCTGAAGCTGAAAGAGCAAGTACGTGATGTCGTTTACCCCTCATCAGCCATCCGAGTTTCCTTGGCTCCAGTGCTCTATAAATCCTGACACGCGCACAAGTGCAATTGCTAGGCAAGGATGTGCATCGACAGGAACCAGGGCATTGCATGGCGCACTGACTGAATGGCGGGCGTAGATATGTGCTGATCTGCAGTGGCTCACGCTGACCTGAGCTCTAACAGCACCGCTGTCTCGTCGTCTCCAGAGAAGTCGTACAGCCACACCGTCAATGGCTCATACCGCTGCCGCAGCACTGAGTCAATCACCCCCGCAGCTATGTAGGCATCTGCATCGTACTTCGCCACCAGCACGAACACAGAGTGCTGCGCTGAGAACATCGGCTCCGGGTAGGGCAGAGAGTATACCCCGTTGTTCTTGACATAGAGTGCCAGTGCAGCTCCTTTCAAGCGTGATGAGATTGGCAGTTGTTTTGCAACAGGGCTTTCTGCAGCCTCATGCCAGTGATTTTCTGGTGGGGTATTGCGATGGGAGGCATACAAGAACAGGCAGAGGCATGCGGACAAGAAGCCAGCTGACGCCAGCTGCCGCGTATACCGCGACCCGAACTTGATCGCTGTCTCGTTCGGCAGCAGGGAGTAGCTGAACCGCATGGCGTCCGCTGCGCCAGCTGCTAGTTGCAACTTGCTGGACGCGCTACGCTACCACCAAGTTGTGAGCGCCTTCGGGGTTTTGATGGCAGTTGTGCATTTTGCTCGCGCCATCCGCGATCCGGAAAATCCACGGCCTCGGTGGGCCGGCTCAAAAATGTTGCTGAACACGCTGTAGGTAGGTCGCCCTTTCGCGTAGTAGCCAACTCTTCTTGCGAACGTGCACTCAGACGAGGCCGCAAATCACACAGTTGCAGGGCAGAGCGACCATGCGACGTGAACCATCGCGCTGTGCAAGGTCACCAATTAGTACTTGGCTACACGCACAAAAAGACCAGGTTTCAACAAAAAAGTGCAAGTGCGCGGAAGTGAAGTACTGTGGTTCCCGCGAGCCAGGACAAAAGGGGGGGGTAACCAAAACCACCAGTGCGGTGCACAGTGACTTGCAATTGTACACGCACCAAATCATGCTGATGTGAAAACGAAGCCATCCACTTTGGAGTCGAGCCATAACGTCCTCAGGCTGCAGCCGACCTTGGCATCGCAATGGCTGGAACGGTGGGGCGAAATGGCTACATTAGCTAAGCCTCGCATCTCCACTCTTTCTTTCACAGAATGAGTCAGTATCTGCATACGCTGACATGCATACTTCAAGGCATGCAAACACACATCAGACGGTGAGTTGCATTTGCAGCCCATCACATGGTGACAAGTTGACAAGTTTGACATCATGGTGATGGTAGGAGTGCTTCTCAAGTCTCGCTTAGGTCGCGAAAAAGCCCAGATGGTGGATTCGTCCAGCTTGCTACCAGAATCTACATGTATCTGGTACAGTTTTGATGTGAATATAGGGACCAGGCTCTCGAAGTAGTGGGTCTGTTGGGCGGCCTCTTGGTCACAACAGCACCGCTCGGGATCCGCTGCAGTCTTCGCCGCCCGCGACTGCACCTGTGCCTCATAGCAGGTGACGTCAACCATGAGCGGTAGCTGACGCGTCACATCGTCTCAGCTGGTGACCGGAAAGGCGTCGGCAGGCAGCACGGTGTCTATTCTACAAACCCTTGGAGACGCCAGGCATGGTGTGAAGTCCTCGTTGACTAGCCTGGTCTTGAGATGCTGCCGCAGGATGCTGCTGCGTGGTGCGCTTGCCGCTGTTGTGCACGATAGTGTCATGTGCCTTGACACGTGGTGCTTGACAGAGGCGCGCATGCAGACTGCCGCCCGGCACTTTCCTGCACAGGCTGCAGTGTGCTCTCTGCTGCTCCGGTCCGATGGAGCGCTTCAAACCCAGCTGTCAGGACATTTTCTCAAACGCAGCCGTTGTGGGGTACATGAGCTCGTTGAGGAATGCCGCGCCAATGGAGTGCATGTGGCGCTGCGCCCGAAATCGGGCAGTGCCTGCATGCACTTTGTGCTCTGCGGCAGCTGCAGCAGGTTAAAGCTCCGCCTCCACCTTGTCCGTAACCGCGGTGGCGACGGCGTCAGCGAGCGCACTCCGACTCAGGCGTCTCTGGCTGCACTGCAACTGCAGCGCCATGACATCAAGTACACCATCTGCAGCATCTGCAGCTCCAGTCCCGCCACCTGCTTGCTGCTGCTGCACCGGCGGCGAAGCTGGCGCTGGTGCCACTGCCAGTGGATGCTGCCCAGGCTGTTGCAGTGCAGTGGAGACTCTCGGAGACTGGCGGTGCTGCTTGCAGTGGTTGTTGCTGCTAGTGCTGCTGCTGCAGCGGCAATAGGGCTGCTGGAAGCAGGTGTTAAGCGCGTGTCAATACAGGCTGCTTCCGTATCCTTGTTGAACACTCACACTCAAAACTTGAAGCGCATGTGACCTATGTCACTGTTGAGCAATGCCACTCATCTCGACGTCTGTGATAGTTCTCCACCTGCAGAGTTCGTTGAAACAAGCAGGGCACAACGGAGCAAAGGTTCAGAACCAACAGTGCAAGAAGACGGGAGCGCATACAGTGGCAATGGCCAGTGCTTGAGTGAAAGCTCAATTCTGCCTGTATGCTCGCACAAGATGCTACAACAATTCAAGCACGGCGAGCAGATCAACGCAGAAATAGGAAAAGTTCGAAGCCAACAATGCAGGATGATGCGGGCGCGTACATGACCTGTACCTGAGTAGAAGCTCACATTTGCCTGTATGCTCGCACAAGCTGCCACTTCATTTAAAGCACAGTGACTCAATGCAGAACCATTGATGGCATCTCCAAGTGCCGAGGCATGACATCCACATCTGCAATAATCAGCCAAAACGTATAAAGCCTGATAACATGGTTCAAGGCTTGTGCAGAGTCTTCTTCGGTCAGGCAGCGGCAATGAAGTCTGCAGGGAAATCTGGTGTGATGTCTCGCCTACATGTGATGGCACCCAGGCCTCTTGCTAGAGAATAAAACACAACAGAACATTATCGACCATAAGCTCATGCCGGCGAGCACTCCTAGCCATGCACCGTGACGGTGATGAAGAGCATCCTACCATGCACCACGCATCACTTGCAGTGTGCTCATGATTCGCGTCATGCACAGCAGTTTCACCTACACTGCTGACAACGTCAAGGGATTGCAAGGCTACTTATGCATTCAGCTCCGCGTTACATGTGAGCTTTAATGGCACGCCTGTGCATACACGCATTGTGCCCCTACCTACACCTTCAATTACTGTAGTATTGAGAGTCCAGACAGTCTATCGTCTTCAAGTTGCCTGAGTATGAATATTGGGCACAACCATGTATGCACAGATGTGTACTACGAGCACATGGTTGCATCCACATCAAGCGCAAGCACCCCTAACACCCACTGCACCTGCGTGCAACTATTCACAGCACGCTTGCCTGTAGAAAGAGTATGCTGTCGGCTGTCTGCTTGTCGACTCGATAATCCAGCGGCTTGGATTCTGCTGGGCAACAGCCGCTGCATCCCTCTGCAGTCACTTCTTGACATCCTTGTAGACCCTTTCCTTTGGGTGCAGCCTGTGCAGAGGAAGGCATGAGCATACTTAAAACTCTAACAGATAGCGGCTGAGCAAGCAGTCGTACTTTGTGATGGTTAGCACAGCAAGCTTGCCTGCAGCTGTGGGCGCACGCTGGCGGGAGATGCTCAGAGCCTCAAGCCAGGCTACATAGTGCCTGCAATATTATGAACTTCAAAGTATCTCTAATAGCCCTGTTGTTGGTCCCATGATATGCAGCCCGGCCGCCTATCATAGGTGAAGTTACATATTGTGTACCATGGGTGGACTTGGTGCCCCCCTGGAGCTTGATCTAGTGCAGCACATTAGCCATGAGGGCACATAGACACGCTATACTACAATCTACTCTGGGAATCGCACTGATGCTGACATGATATGTCCGAGCTATAGTCATGCAAGCCCTGCCCTAACCCTAAGCTATCCTAACTCCAAGCCCTAACCCTACCTCCAACATCTGTTGCAACCAGGAGTGAGGGTTAGCCGTGGTGCCACCTTGAGGTGGCAGTGCTCTTCTCTCACCCTGCATCATTACCCTCCAAAATTGCAGAAACGTGTGCAATCAACAGCTCTTGAGGCAGGCAATCCAGCAATAGCAAGCAATGGACCGGCAAGAACTTGTGGCCAAGAACTCTGAATTGGTTTTCTGCGAGAAACCGCACCTGTTAGTGTCTGAGAAATGTACGCATATCGCTTGACGCCAGGCCAGGCCAATCGAGAAACCCGTTTCATTGTACAGGATTGTGCCAGAAGCCTGCCAGCATGTACAGGCAACACGCATGCAACACAGCTTGGCATCAGTGAGTCAAGTACATACTGTAGTTCTCCTGTTTGTATGTCCGAAGCACAAAGTGTCAGATATTACATACATACTGGGGAAGAACCGATACTTGCGCTGCTGTTTATGTTTTGGCTGCAACATCCAGCATATAGGTTTAAACTGCTTACCATTCACGACCTTGCACAGCAACGGCTGCAGTGTGTCTGCGCTCAACATGGCCTCTACTGAGTGGTTTACTCTGTCAGTCAAAGCACTGGATCAAGTACGTCAGTGCCCATTCAGACAAGAGCCTACTCGAAGGTACCAGATGCGCATAACATTACGCTCTCAGGTATGTCAGGAAGCACATGGACACACACACATTATGGTGCTCCTTCGGCAATGACAGCCGACACTCGCCGGCGAGAACAATGCTCACTCACCTCAGTGTTGCCACCGCATTCACGTGCATGAAAATATGTGCATGTCGAAGCAGAGCCGGTAATTCGCCTTCACAGGTAACCTGAATGAGGTGGATTGGGGTTGGGGGATGGGGAGGGTGTGTGCGGTGGAGGAAGGGGGAAGCAAGCCGTGAGATACCATCATCTCACGGCAGATGCAAAGTGTGTTGGTATGTAAATCAATACTTGTGCTGCTGCTGCTTGAGTGTGAATTACACCTGCACTGTTAAATCTGCATCTGCTCGCTTTTAGTTCTACCTGAAGCACCTGCAGTCGACTAAAACAATGCTCACTCACCTCAGTGTTGCCACCGCATTCACGTGCATGAAAATATGTGCATGTCGAAGCAGAGCCGGTAATTCGCCTTCACAGGTAACCTGAATAGGTGGATTGGGGTTGGGGGATGGGGAGGGTGTGTGCGGTGGAGGAAGGGGGAAGCAAGCCGTGAGATACCAACATCTCACGGCAGATGCAAAGTGTGTTGGTATGTAAATCAATACTTGTGCTGCTGCTGCTTGAGTGTGAATGACACCTGCACTATTAAATCTGCATCTGCTCGCTTTTAGTTCTACCTGAAGCACCTGGAGTCGACTCGTGCGCTGAATGAAGTGTCTGGACGTTGATGTACCTGGAATACACAAATCGATCGAAGTTGCAGTGTCAATGTGATTGATCGCCTGTCAGCGCAAGTTTTTTATGGCAATGCCTTAGCTCGTGGCTACCGTACTAAATCTGGCTTACCAGCTATCGACCATAAGCTCATGCCGGCGAGCACTGCTAGCCATGCACCGTGACGGTGATGATGATCATCCTACCATGCGCCACGCATCACTCGCAGTGTGCTCATGATTCGCGCCATGCACAGCAGTTTCACCTACACCGCTGACAACGTCAAGGGAATGCAAGGCTAGTTGTGCATTCAGCTCCGCGTTACATGTGAGCTTTAATGGCACGCCTGTGCATACACGCATGTGCCCATACCTACATCTTGAAGTACTACAGTATTGGGAGTTCAGGCAGCTATAGTGTTCAAGTTGCCTGACTATGAATATTGGGCACAACCATGTATGCACAGATGTGTTCTACGAGCACATGGTTTCATCCACATCAAGTGCAAGCACCCCTAACACCCACTGCACCTACGTGCAACTATTCGCTGCACGCTTGCCTGTAGAAGTGTCTTGTCGGCTCTCCGCTTGTCCTTGACCAGGCGGCTTGGATTCAGCTGGGCAACAGCGCCCTCTGCAAGTGACTTCTTGATGCTTGTGAAACCTCTGGGTGCAGCCTGTGCAGAGGAAGGCATGAGCATGGTTGAAACTTCAACAGATAGCGCCTGAGCCAACAGTCGTACTTTGTGATGGTTAGCACAGCAAGGTTGCCTGTCTATGAATACAGTATTGGGCACAACCATGCATTCAATAAAAAATTGCGGCTGCCGCAGAAGGCATGCGCCGTATGTGGCTGTAAAAGGTGTTGAAAAAAAGGCAAAAATCAGATCGATCTCGGCAGGACTCGAACCTGCAGCCTTCAGCTTCGGAGACTGAAACTCTGTCCATTGAGCCACGAGACCTAGAACGAACACCTGTTTGTATGTTGTTGTTTAAGACATATGTGCTGCCATGGCACTGGCGATGCCAACAAGCACCTGCTGCTGCCGACCCACGTGATAACTCAGATCTGCTTCACGGACTGACACTGAAACTCTGTCCATTGAGCCACGAGACCTAGTACGAACACTTGCTCGTATGATGTTGCTTGAGACATATGTGCTGCCATGGCACTGGCAATGCCAGCAAGCACCTGCTGCTGCCGACCCACGTGATAACTCAGATCTGCTTCACGGACTGACACTGAAACTCTGTCCAGAGGCCCTCTGCCCAATGGCATATGAGATGGTATGAGGCATGTGCTGCCACCAGCAATGCACTCATGCCCGGCTTGTCATGCCAAGCACCTGCTGCAACTGCCGACACATGTGATAGCCCCCACATGCTCCCTTGACTGAAGCTACATCTAGAGACACACGGCCTGTCATGATTGCAGGTGGGCTCGGGAGGGGGGGGGGTGGGGGGCTCACTGACAGTCACTGTCTGACAGGCTGTAGGAGGTGCACCAGGTGTGGGGAGGGACCTACTAGCACCCTGCAAGGTACTCTTGGTATATAAGCAGGGTGCCCGCAGGTGTGACATAAGACAATAATTGCCAATGAGCCAAATTGGACATCAGCATTGATTTGGCTCCACAGTGACTGCGAACAAAATAATTGCATGTCATACGGAGATCCAGGAGTTCTGTCGCCTGTCTCATGGTGAGTTGTGCTGTTGCTTGTGTGGTTGCACTGCCATATGCATATAATATCCGCTCCGTACCAGCAAGTTGAACGTCTCATCGCAGAGCACAGTGCCACACATGCTTCGTTCAACAAGTTGCTTGACTGAGTGCTCACAGAATACTATTAGCACCATGTTGATGCAGGTCTGATCATCTTGGACGGGTTGAAGTCTCTCCATGCAGTCGCAGGCTGCCTATTATAGGCTGTAGGCTTCGAGATACACTTACAGTAGTACGCGGTGTGGCATTCATGTTCATTGCACTGTGAATAATGAACGCATATGTATCATGTTGCAAGTAGCCTGATCTTGGCTCAGGTCCTGCACTGCAGTCCATGACCTGCAGTCACTGGCCTATTAGTAAGTAACTGCGCCGCCACTGGCATTCTTTAACCCCGCCATGGCGCACTGTTCCCTCATTCAATGCTTCAGCGCACATCTGATGCCGTCATCTGCTGCCCAGTCTGACACACCAATCACTCGTGCCTTGTCTCAAGCAAGACAGACTGCTGGCCTCACCCATGACCTTGCTGCCCATGTGCATCAGGGGTTGATCACCCATCAGACACCCTAGTAGTACACGGTTAAGCACAGCATGCCATCAATGGAGGAGACAGTATGCAATTTTGCTCGGCATCATTATAGCTTGCTCAATGTGGAGACTTTCGGGTTATGACATCCTGTTGATGGTTGAACACGTGCTTGGGGTGGCTTGTGTTGAGTAGGATTGATGATTTATTACCAGTTGGTGACAAACTCACATTGGGTAGTCACAGCGCGCGTCGTTGCCCAGATACCCGCGGCCACAAGGGTTGCGGCCTCCGTCTCATTTATGTGCAGCCTGTCACACGGTGGCTCACTCGCGGCTGATTCAACTTCAAGTTCTTGAAGGCCTTCCAGGCGTCCTTCCTCGTCATGTGGCCTTGGCACCGGCGGATGATGCCCGAAGTACACCTGCGGCGCGGCGGTAAGAGCAATTGAAAAGCTCAACGGTGAGCAACTTGAAGTTGCGCCCGCGCGGCGGCGGCGACAGGTGGCGCTGCGAGTTATGCTGCTGCGAGCGCATACTGTAACACAGGTATATTTTCGATTGCGCAATATGGTGGCGCTTGCGTGCACCATACAGAGCCCCCTGCAGCCATGACACTGCGCGCCGCCTCCAACCTACCAACTGTTGAAGCCAAACGCGCACTGGCCTTTGCACACATAGAGCACCCTCCTGGTTTGCGGCGTGTGTGCCCAAGCTCAGAGTCTGATGCCACTGCATGCGCTCTGTCCCGTGGAGCCACTTTTTCATGCCTGCAAGACACTTCCAACCAAATGGTCGTCTTAAGAATTCCTGCAGCCAGGTCCATAGTTCTATTTCAGTAAAACATAATGCATGGCGGGACCGTTCGCCACAATGAGAGAGAGCCTGTGTGCTTGGCAAGGGCTAGCCAGGCCAACCTCAAGCCATTGCTCACCACTAGAAGGACTCACTGCCCAGTTTGCACCTTCTACACATCCTTCAACTAAGTTCTGTGAATGTACTACTTACATAGCCACAAACGCCGCCGCTGCCGCAAGGCACCACACCCTGACTCACCTGCGGGCAAAACGTACTCGCCGGAGCTTCAAGTTAAGCCTCTGAGAGTAACCCTCCAGCAGACCCCACAACAATGCGCTGCGGCCCACATCACTAGTGGAATCATGCCGCCTTCAGCACGCTCTGCATGCCTAATAGCATGGCTCTACGCACCTGGCTGCGTGATTGCCGCCCTCATGGGCGCGGCGGCAGTCGTCACGGCGCTGCACACCTGCTGTTGCGTTAAAAGACTGCGTCGCCGTGCACAACCTCGCACTCAGGTAGGCGGCGCTGGCGGCGGGGCTAATGCTCATGCTGGACACGATTGCTGCGCGGAGGGAGAGGGGGGAGGGGGGAGGGGGGAGGGGGGAGGGGGGAGGGGGGAGGGGGAGGGGTCAACCTTTAGGTATTTGAGCTTTGTTGAACTCTTGAAAGTCAGGATGATTCGGAGCATGACATGGATATGCTTGTACAGATAGTATGCGGTGCTTTCTTGAGTTCAGAGGGTGTCAACTTCATGTTGGCGCTCAATGTGATGCTTTCGAGGTTCCCCAAGCGTTGACAATTGCATTGGGGGCTAAGCGCTGCCACAGGTGGGGCGTCACCAAGTGGCTGTGATCACCTGAAACGCAGTTCAGAAGACAGATGAAATACCAGCACACTGCCAGTAACGGGCTTGAAGTTGCAAAGCGAACCAACTACCAGAGGTCGTCTACCGAGCTTTTGCTGTACTGCATGAAGTCATTTGTCCGCATTGTTTTTGGTACGTGCTTTGAAGTACAAATAATTGGCACAGGTAGAGGTGTAAACTTCAAGAAGTATGAGAGTGGCCCGTGAGAACTATGCCTGCACAAGAATATGCCCGGCTTGCAGAGTGCCAGAGGTCGTGGAGCTATTGCGCTGCAATCACCATGGCAGATTCATATTGCAGGCGAAGCCGTACCTTCACAACGACGACCAAATCATGGCATTTTGCAAAAATGCACCTGCGCGCGTTCCATGTGCTAGCGCGGCCCGGCAGTGGCAAGCACGACGCGGCACGCATGCGTGCGTCCACAACGCACACGCGCGAGCTGTTGGCTTTGGCCCAGGTCGGCGCCACGTACGAGTCAGTGCGCAAGGTCGCCAATCTGTACATGTTGACGTGCCCTCGGGACTGCAGCGGACAGCAGCGGCAATTCTTCACATCAGTCGGACGTAAGCGCCTTTTGGGCGGGTTTATAGCATGGACGGACCGGTGTCAACTACGCACGGCAGCACCTACCGCCGTGACCCCACGCCAACTGGTGAGAAGTGCGCTATGCGTCCATAAGATGCTACCCAAATCCCTGCCAGGTTTCTTATTGCACGTGCCTAGCGTCTACTGTAGTCAGCATATCGCGCGATCCACAGTTTTGCTGCATCATACAAGGTGGCATAAGCCGGCGGCCGGCGACGTTGCAGCATATGTGCAGGACCTTGCCAATGCGGTGGTGCCGCGCATGGCGGACTGTTCGGTGACAGTTTAAGCAGCAAAGCGGCATCGTTCATGACGCTGCAGAGCGAGAGGTGCGGCCCCTGCTGCCCAAGATTCAGAAGCTGATCACGAGCACCTCTTTCGGCACATACAGCGTCCAGCTGGCAGCTGCAGCGCAGCAGCGTACGCGCGACATGACGGCAGATGCTGTCATGCTGGCACCTCTGACGCTTCTGACGAAGTGTGCGCTGCAGCAGCGCGGCCTACGCCAGTTGCCAATGCCAAAGCACCATCTTCACTGTATACTGCAAGCGGTGCAGACTGCAAGCGCCGCAGCCCATGCTGCAGCAGCGGCAGCGCCGACGTGCACATTGTCACACCACGCGTGCATGGTGGCCCGTGTGCACGCGGCTGCTGCTGCGGTGCCTGCGCCTGCACCGGCGTCATCTCAACTTCAGCATGACGCACCACGTGCCGCGGCCTATGCCGTGGCGGCGCTGGCGACACCATCATCGCCTGCGCGCATTATTTGCGCGGTGGCCTCGCCCCATCGGTGGTTGCGCATGCTTCATCATCGCCTCCTCAATGCGCGCTGCGGCTCATGGCGCTTCTTCGGGAGGGGCGGGGGGTGACAGTGGTGGCAACGGGCTCAACGGCATCTGTTTGCTGGACATGCGCACGGGGGTATGGAGACGTACTGCGACATGGTCACTGACGCAGATGCTCGAGCGGCTCCCACAGCTGTGCTTCATGTGTTTTATGTTGAAAGATTGTTGATTCAACACGTACAAAACTATTGCAAACGTGCCAGCAACGGTGAGAGTGGTTCTGTACGCAACTGGGCACGTCTGCACACGTTTTATGGGAGGGGCCAACTTCAAGCAGTTGCTGCCGCGCCCTGCCCATGAGCTCGTACCATACGTGATGGGCATGTGCTGGGCCAGGTGTATGCGTCGCGTCATGCGCGAGTGCATACGCGTCTGCTTGCAGGCTGTACGTCAAGGGTTGCGACCATTGCCACCAACCCCCGTTGCGCTGGCTGAGCGCTGCTGCACGCCATTCTCACTTATGCGCAGTGGCACATTAACTCTGCCCGAGCGCATTGGTGTATCATCGCCCGTCGATTGCTGCTGCAAAACACCAGCTGCGCGGTGTGCCAGTCTGAGCACTGTTGCTGCCACAAGGGCAGCATGCTCAAGCGCAAGCAACGCTGGCAGCCCACGCATGCAAGTCAAAGTAGGACCGATAGGTGTAATACACTTGTACTGGAGACGGCTCATTCGCAATGCAGGCATGCTGCAATGTAGTGAAGGTCTCGCAGACGGCAGCATGTCTTTGCCTGCCGTCTGGCGTGTTCAAAATTCAGGCTACAAGACGGCTGGCTGGATATTACATTGTGCCATATTATAGTACTGTTCACAAAGTGGCAGATTCGGATTAAATGTGCACACGGTATGCAACATTGTTTGAACACCGCAGGGCTGCAAGAACCTTGAGGCCCTGATCATTGGTCAGTACCCATAGGCACTGTGCTATCTGCCACCGTTTCCGAGGCGCATGGCTCATTACGGCTGCGGCAGTGTGAGGTGTGATGATTATCGCGTTTGTGTTCGCTCAGTATGAGGCATTGTGCTGCCACTCGCTACGCCAGGTGCGTGATGCCAAGCACCTGCTGCTGCCAACCCATGTGGCAACTCAGATCTGCTTCACTGACTGACACTGAAACTCTGTCCATTGAGCCACGAGACCACCTGCTCATATGATGTTGTATGAGGCATGTGCTGCCATAGCACTGGCAATGCCAGCAATCACCTGCTGCTGCCAAACCATGTGATAACTCAGATCTGCTTCACGGACTGACACTGAAACTCTGTCCATTGAGCCACGAGACCACCTGCTCATATGATGTTGTGTGAGGCATGTGCTGCCATAGCACTGGCAATGCCAGCAAGCACCTGCTGCTGCCAAACCATGTGATAACTCACATCTGCTTCACGGACTGAAGCTGAAACTCTGTCCATTGAGCCACGAGACCACCTGCTCATATGATGTTGTATGAGGCATGTGCTGCCATAGCACTGGCAATGCCAGCAATCACCTGCTGCTGCCAAACCATGTGATAATTCAGATCTGCTTCACGGACTGCCACTGAAACTCTGTCCATTGAGCCACGAGACCACCTGCTCATATGATGTTGTATGAGGCATGTGCTGCCATAGCACTGGCAATGCCAGCAAGCACCTGCTGCCAAACCATGTGATAACTCACATCTGCTTCAAGGCCTGAAGCTGATACTCTGTCCATTGAGCCACGAGACCACCTGCTCATATGATGTTGTATGAGGCATGTGCTGCCATAGCACTGGCAATGCCAGCAATCACCTGCTGCTGCCAAACCATGTGATAACTCAGATCTGCTTCACGGACTGACACTGAAACTCTGTCCATTGAGCCACGAGACCACCTGCTCATATGATGTTGTGTGAGGCATGTGCTGCCATAGCACTGGCAATGCCAGCAAGCACCTGCTGCTGCCAAACCATGTGATAACTCACATCTGCTTCACGGACTGAAGCTGAAACTCTGTCCATTGAGCCACGAGACCACCTGCTCATATGATGTTGTATGAGGCATGTGCTGCCATAGCACTGGCAATGCCAGCAATCACCTGCTGCTGCCAAACCATGTGATAATTCAGATCTGCTTCACGGACTGCCACTGAAACTCTGTCCATTGAGCCACGAGACCACCTGCTCATATGATGTTGTATGAGGCATGTGCTGCCATAGCACTGGCAATGCCAGCAAGCACCTGCTGCCAAACCATGTGATAACTCACATCTGCTTCAAGGCCTGAAGCTGATACTCTGTCCATTGAGCCACGAGACCACCTGCTCATATGATGTTGTATGAGGCATGTGCTGCCATAGCACTGGCAATGCCAGCAATCACCTGCTGCTGCCAAACCATGTGATAACTCACATCTGCTTCACGGACTGACACTGAAACTCTGTCCATTGAGCCACGAGACCACCTGCTCATATGATGTTGTATGAGGCATGTGCTGCCATAGCACTGGCAATGCCAGCAATCACCTGCTGCTGCCAAACCATGTGATAACTCAGATCTGCTTCACGGACTGACACTGAAACTCTGTCCATTGAGCCACGAGACCACCTGCTCATATGATGTTGTACGAGGCATGTGCTGCCACAGCACTGGCAATGCCAGCAATCACCTGCTGCTGCCAAACCATGTGATAACTCAGATCTGCTTCACGGACTGACACTGAAACTCTGTCCATTGAGCCACGAGACCACCTGCTCATATGATGTTGTATGAGGCATGTGCTGCCATAGCACTGGCAATGCCAGCAAGCACCTGCTGCTGGCAAACCATGTGATTACTCAGATCTGCTTCACGGACTGACACTGAAACTCTGTCCATTGAGCCACGAGACCACCTGCTCACATGATGTTGTATGAGGCATGTGCTGCCATAGCACTGGCAATGCCAGCAAGCACCTGCTGCTAAACCATGTGATAGCTCACATCTGCTTCAAGGCCTGAAGCTGAAACTCTGTCCATTGAGCCACGAGACCACCTGCTCATATGATGTTGTATGAGGCATGTGCTGCCATAGCACTGGCAATGCCAGCAATCACCTGCTGCTGCCAAACCATGTGATAACTCAGATCTGCTTCGCGGACTGACGCTAGATCTAGAGACACACTGCCTGTCATGATTGCAGGTGGGCTCGGGAGGGGAGGGGGGTGGGGGGCTCACTGACAGTCACTGTCTGACAGGCTGTAGGAGGTGCACCAGGTGTGGGGAGGGACCTACTGGCACTCTGCAAGGTACCCTTGGTATATAAGCAGGGTGCCCGTAAGGTGTGACTTGTCAAAGAGCCAAATCAAAGATCAGCGTTGATTTGGGTCCACTGCGAACAAATGATTGTCATGCGGGGATTCAAGAGTTCTGTCACCTGTCGCACGGCGAGTTGTGCTGTTGCTCATGTCGTTGAACTGTCATATAGTATCCGCTCCGCACCGTCTCATCGCAGAGCACAGTGCCACACATGCTTTGTTCAACAAGTTGCTTGACTGAGTGCTCACAGAATCATTTGATGGCACCATGATGATGCAGGTCTGATCATCATGGACGCCGTGCTCACTCTCTTGATGCAGCCGCAAGCTGCCCTTACCAGGCGGTAGGCTGCAACATAGAAGTACACTTACGGTATGCAATGTGGCATTTACGGTCATTTCATTGTCAATAATGAAGAGAAGTACATAGCGTGTTGTAAGCACTGGCAGCCTGATCTTGACTTGGCCTGCAGTGCATGCCAAGCACCTGCTGCTGACCTGACCTTAAGCCTCATCCTGCGATCACTGCACACAATGGTGGGCCACAACCGTCATCAGGTACAATGATCTCACACATTGGCGCAGGAGCACGCTACTAGTACTTCTATGCCACAAGCTGCTCGTCCTGCCAGTGCGGTCCGAGTCAGTGGTCTGCGACGCAGCACGCTCATCCTCTGGCTGCTTGATCAACGTCTCGGGCACAGTCACTGTGAACATAGGCTTGTGTGAGCCAATCTCAACATGTAAAACTATTTGACCTCAACTTCAATGGGCTGTTGAAATCTGCCAGTAATTGTTGAACACACTTTGCGTTTTAAGAGCTGTTGACACTCCACTCCACTGTCTGCAAAAACAAGGAGCAACTGCACGCCCATGCAGCAGCGCTCGCACAACTTTAAGCGCGTGCATAGTATCGCTACGTGCCCGTGCGCACGTGCAAGCGGTGTGGGCAGCGGATGCAATGGCAAGCACATGCCATGATGCTTGCGAGCAATACAGGACTGAGGCGCTAACACTAATATGAAGTGCGCCCATGCGCTCAGACACGTGTGCAGATGCCGCACACGCAGTACGCACCTACCTGGCACCTCGCACTTGTTAGGCTTGAGCCTCTACAAATAGTGTGCCAGCAGGCAGGCCTTACCGCAACTTTAACGTGTGCTGCTGTTTAAATCACTGAGGGGCGATGCTGCCATCAGCAGTTTCTGCACATTTAAACATACCTGGCTGCATGACCACTGCCCCCGCAGAATATATCAACGATATCAACGATCTTCTTGATTCGTTTTTCATATAAACTTGTGAAATATATATGATATCACGGTACGTGCCATTTTTTACGACCTTTCTTCAGAACTGTGCTTACATTGAGACAGCTTTGGGATCGCTCTAGGCTGTAGGGCTGTGTTACTAGTAGTTCTGTTTGTTTCAAACAAGTTGTGAGCGTTCCAGGCCTGTGTAGCGTGAGGGCAGTTGAATTTAGATCATCATGATGGCAGGGCGGTGACTCCAGCATTGCACCAAGTGTTACCAAGATTATCCTGCTTATTGTTGATGTACAGTAGCGGGCCATCTGTCGTCCTCTGCAAGGAGTGCTGGCTGTGTCAAATGGCTAAGGTGCCTCACACCTTTCGAAGTTCACCTGGAACACCGGCAATGGGGGGCATGTACATTAATTCGTATACATATACAGGTGCATTTGCTACTCACTGGGTATTGTGTCTGCCTGCCGGTTGATGTATCCTCGTTGAAAATTGCCCATGGTGACCCTCAGGCTGGTGAAGGTTGGCGTTGGCGGTCTTGGCATCCTTGAGTTAGGACACTGACAGGCTGGCAGCCGCTTGCAGTGCTTGCCTCCCTGGTTCGTGGCGTATGAGCTTGCCCCTCTGCTAGCACGCAACGCAGTGGCCACGGCAGTTGTGGCAGGAGCTGCAGCAGCGCCAGATGGGGCACCACGGTGTGCGACCTTGCACTCGGGCTTGGCTGCACTGGCGATGGTGTTGAAGCTCATGCTGAATTTGGCGCTCACATACTGCACGGAAATGGGCTCGTTCAAGTCACTGCGCAGGGGGTTGAGGGGGAAGGGGTTGAAGGTGGAGATTGTCAATTGAAGTTTACTTGTTGAAGTTTGTAGGGGGGATGTCATATGGGGGGGTTGTTGAGATCATGACGGTGGATTGGGTGCTGACGAGGCACAAAGGGATGCAATCTAGATTCAGTACAGTGCAGATGCATACGACAATTTTGCGAAGTTGAAGGGGTAAACTTCAATAGGAACGCATCCCCATTGACTTGAAGATTGCATTAGGAGGAATAGGAGTAGTTGCTGCCGCTGATGGGGCATGACTAACGGGCTGTGGTGCAGAGGAAATGATGCATCAAAATCTCAGTACGCCGACGCTTGCAAACGGAAAGTTGCACCGCGCAGTTCTAGTGATCCAACAGGTGTGAAATTTGACCAAACGCCGTACTTTGTGGTAGAGAATAGTCATCTACAAAATAGTGCTGGACCGTGTCTAGACACCTGTCACTACTGGTTACAACACTGACTGGTTGGCACAAGCAGAAGCGCAGATGAGAGTGCCCGTCGCCAGATCATGCCTGCACATGCACGGTTTGGGGCATTATAGCACCAGGAACTGTGCCTGCATGACACGGTTTGATATAGAAGTAGAAGTATGTATTCTACACAATGGATCACTTCGCGGTATATGATGAGCAGTTTCTGGTATCCGGTCATACTCAAGAGTTCAGAATGCAGCAGTTAGAAATGATTCGAGGTCCCAAAGGGAACAAGTTCAAGACCCCCTGTTAGGGTTTGAACTTGTGGCCTGGGGAGTTTCAGTTGTTCTGATCACAGCAGTATCCTTGGAGACTGAGAGATAAGCACCTTGGAGACTGAGAGACAAGCACGGAAGCTGGCCCTGATATCACCCCAACAGACCAAATGGCTCCCCCAAATAAGCACAGTCTCAACTATAACCACCAAACGTCTCATGCAAATAAAAGCACCGCGCGCAAACAGTAACACTCCTTTATGTGCTCAATTTTTTAAAATTAAGATCATTATGAGGAGCTGAAAATTAAGATCATTATGAGGAGCTGACTCAAGGAGCCATGCACACATTGAGAAGTACGGTTGAAGTAGTACTTGAAGTGGCACACGTCTGAGCAATGTTCTACAGGAGGCTACATAAGCAACTCACACATGCGCAACAAAATTGGGCGACAACGACACGTCAGCCTGCCACTGAGACGCCATGCCTGCAGAGGCGCGCTGCTGTGGCGCGGCCGCAGAGGCAGCGGCGGCATGCACTAAGCCGCAAAGTGCGCATGATGCGCTGGGCTGCATGACTCAGGAGGCGCGGCGCTGCAGCGTCACGATGCAGCCACAGGGGCAGCGGCAGCGCGTGCTAACTGCTGCAGCAGAGCGTGCACGACGTGTCGCGCTGCGACGTGCGACCACGGAGGTGATGGCGGCGCACGCCAAGCTGCAGAGCGCGCACGACGCGCTGCTGCATGACAACACCGGAGATCTAGCGCAAGGTCCACGCTGCGCGCACCGCAGCAGTGCCATCTGCCAGCGAGGTGGCGGCGACGGCAGCTGCAGCGACTGTCACAGTGATGAGCAGCACCAGTCAAGCCACCGCTTCTTAAAACGCAGCTTTGCGCCGGTACATCAGCAGCAGCGGCGGCATCCATCCAGTGCCGAAAAGGCACTTGGGGTCCCCACCGGCGGCAGCGGCCGCCATAGCCCTAGGGCTTGCCTGGACGGAGCTGCTGGTGTGAATCCAACGAGCCGGCAATGCCAGCAGTACTGGCAGTGATGGCTTCTCTGCAGGGCGCTGCGGCGGAGGTCGGCTGCGAACTGACAACCACAACAATGTTTCTTGCTGTTTCATTGCACGATGCAGTGCGACGCTGTATAGATATAGTCGAGTTAGTGCTGCACTCGATATGGCCCAATGGCCAACTTACACCTTGTGAGTTGCCGCTGACTATTTATCCACATATGTTGTCCACTGCCAGAACACCCAATTCACAACAATTCTCGCGAACACAAGTGGAGAGTCGCAAGACCTCGTTCTTGTAACGCCCATGCACGCAAAGCAGTGGCCACGACAACACTGTCAATCATCAACCACAATGACTTCACAGGCAGACTACCGCAACCGTTGAACGTGCGTGGGGGCAGCTGCAAGCGGGCCAAAAAACACTGGAGATACGCAGGCCATTGTCACATGTCTTTCATTTCTTTGAGGGCTTTTGTGTGTGCATTGAAGGGATTTCACCAGCACAAGCGCTGTATATCTACTGGCAATCAGCGCTCAACACTCCCCTGCTTCGTGCACGCATCGTTTACCTGCGTTGCAGTCAAATGGTGGGCGAGCGTGTCCTCGATAACCGTGCACAATCTTCCCGCCGAAATACTCGTGGTGTGCCAAGCATCCGTGACGAGGCAAAAGCTGACTGTTGAAGCTGCTCCGCTTTGCTGGTTGACAGAACTCCAATTTATTAAATACTTGAGGTATATCTGGCTCCCTTTCGGCTGCAGCGCAGCTCCCGAACAACATCTTCGCCACTCAGATCGGTCCACTCCGAACGCCTGCAAGCATCAGGACCAGCGATGTCAGCCACTGCACGCAGATGCACTTCTTTGGCGAGCGCATATCCGGCAGCTGGTGCGAGGAAGCGCTAGCGCTGTCTCCTTGATGTTCCAAATGGTGATGTCAGGGGGGAGCCACAATCCACCTGCACCCTTCCGACTGGGGGCGCCTACACCTAATACCGCTACCGCGGCCCCCGCACCTCGGCGACGAACAAGGGGGCACCTCTGCAAGTACATTCGAAGTTCAACGTCCCCGCACTTTGTAGCAGACAAGGTACAGCAGGAGGAGGGGGCGCCAAGTGTGCGGCGGCTGCGGCATACATTGACTTGAAGGCGAACTTTGACCCCAACAACGACCGGGGGCGGGCGGAGTGCGCTAGGGTGCAAGTCGACATCACGCGGGCGCACACTGCCAGCCTCCTTGCGCACGTCCACCAGCGTCGGCAGCAGTCGTTCGGCGCACAACAGGAGGAGCCCCGGGATGGAGCACAGACAGCAGCACGGAAGGGGCCAGAAGCAGAGGCGGCAGCAGTGGAGCTGATGGATGCGACTCAAGTTGAAGCGATGTTTCCTGGGGTCAGCTATAACATAATTGGTGAGTTGGGCGCAAACCGAAAGCGCTTTGATGCTTCTTCGTAACTACTACCAGTAGGTCTGTGAGGCAGCCTCATCAGAGTGCCAGAGAGTGCTGCCGCTGCATGTACGTACGCGGGAGCAGCCACTGTCTTATAATCAGAGGCAGGTCTGAGAATGATGATCACTGACAGCTTGAGCACCACGCGTACAGGTGAGCTAGCACGGAGGCTGAATGTACCATCTGGGCGGCGTTTATGACCCTGGGGGGGGCGGGGGGGGGCGCGGGGGTCTACACTCAGCTGACTCAGCTGCATCACGTGGGTCCAGAATGCAGCCACGCACTGCGCAGCATCAATTCGGGTTGATTATTGCGTGCAATTCAGAAAGGCTTTGCGCTCTGCTTTGAATACGTGTTCGCTGCCACCACTATCAACTTGAAGTTCTGGGCTGCAAATTTTAAAGTCGTCTACACTGCATGTATACATATACTATACCCCATGACAAAATTGAATGTTTTCACGGCGCGAGAGCCATGGTGACGCGATTCAAACGCGTAATATGTATGCTCTTCTTGAGCTTGCAGCCGCGATGCTACTTCAGAGCTGCCGACGCCATACAGCCCGACGACGTCCTCGGCATCATCAACGCTCTCGCGGCCAGCATGCGTGAGCTGGCAAAACCTTGGTGCGCAAACCCGACGGACATCAAGGAGATGGTGTTCCCGGTGCTGTTCACGCACGAATCCAACACCCGCGGCGATGACGAGACACCACGCGACTTCAAGGAGCGCATGCACGATGTTGTGCGCAGCACCGCGCACCATGCCGCAGTGGCTATTGAGGATGAGCTAGCTGCGGCTTACCAAGTTGAACGTGGCGGTGTCGCATCCACGGGGGACCGCCTGGAGCTCGTCTTCGTCCACGGCCTTGCGGTGCTGAAGTGGGCGCGCCAACCACAAGCTTGTGGGACGTAGGCAGGCTGCGCGCAACGCTCGGCCTGCTGCGAGTGGCGCGGGAGGGGCGGGTGGGAGCAGCGGCGGCGGCGGAGGTGCTAATGTCAGCAGCAGGCGCAGCGAATCGGATGAAGACGCCGATGGTGACGCCTTCGACGAGATTGCAGATGCTGCGTTAGCCATGTTACACCCAGAGGCAGACAGCATCGATGCGGAGGACAACTTCGCGGAGAAAGTCGGCGGCCCGGGGCTGTATGGCCAGCTGGGCATCTGATTCAGCAGCGGGCGCGGAGGAGAGGCGCGTGTTCGCAGCAGCACTGTCCAGCAGACGCTGCAGCAATTGCGCGGCGACGCGGTGGGAGCGCTGGTCAGCGACCAGCGCGTTGAGCCAGTGCAGGACGCAGACCGTGCGCAGCTGGTGGACGTGATCTGCGCACAGGTCTGCCACCTGAACGAGGAGATGCGCACAGCGCTGAGGCTGCGGCTGCTGCAGCAGGAACTTGTGTGCGTGTCGCTGGAGGCAGTGGCAGGGGGGAGCGACAAAGATGGCGGCGGTAGCAGTGTCCCAGTGGAGCCACGAAACTGGACACCGCCATCGACAAGCGCAACGTGGTTCAGCAGTGAGGTATACAGGGCCATGTTGTGCCATGACGGTGACCTGTTACTGGCCCGCACGGCAGCGCAGGCAGGCACTTGGCCCGGAGTGTGGGTCGACTTGCTCATGCTGCTCAGGGCGCTGTACGTGGAGCAGTGCACGCTCAACGGCATCTTTTGGGACCGTGCAGCTGACGGCAGCGCTGAACAGACAGCGGGGGTGAGTACGGTCGTGCAACACGCGCACTGTGCGAATGGCAAGCTGCCGTGGATGCAAGTTAACAGTCTGTCCAACGGCACAGGCAGGCGCCCCATCGCGGCCTGTAAGGTGGTGATAGCAGGCGCTGTGCTGGGCGGCCTCACCGCAGCCAAGCCCGTTTCAACTCATGCCCGCTTTCGGGTGACTGGGGCGCTGGACATTAGGCCTGCAGCAGCGCCACTAGGCAGCGGTGTGAGTGGTAGTGAGCCTGTGAACGACACCGCTCCGCCACACCGAGCGCCGCTGCAGGTGTCCAGCGTCAACAGTGCAGAAACCATCAGCAGGTCTCAGAAGCGCAAGGCCCCCAGTGCAGGCAAGAGTGAGGGTGCGACTGCCAAGGCGCCCCGCACACTAGCACAATTATCCCCACTGGCACTTGCGGACAGCGCCATTATGGCAGACCCCCCCACTGCGCGCAGGCAGCATTCTGCCACCCCCCCTTCAAGCGAAGAGATTGTGACATCACAGAGGTGCAGACGGATTCTGATGATGACTGATTCAATGACATGACAGGACGACGCAGCACACTTGACATGCTTTTTGGTGACCTGCTTCTTGTTCAAGGGGGCTTTGAGGCGTTGCCCGAGCGTTGCGGCTCGTTTGACGACAGCCGCTGTCCGATCGGGGCGCGCATCGCGCAGTAGGAGCGATTGTGCGACCCGCTGCTGAGTCGGGAAACTTCAACTTCAGCACTGTCGTCATGTCGGGCGCCAAGTGGCGTCGACGTGCCGCACGACGCCGCAGTAAGGGGCGCAGTTTGCTTTTGCAGGGGGTCCGCGGTGTGCATGCGCGCGCGTGCAATGTCGCCCTCATTGTCGGGCGCAGCGGGCAGTGACGACAATGGTGGCCTTGTAAGGCCACAGTGAGTGACTGCTCGAATGGCCTGTTTGGGCTGCGCTCAACTTCAAAACTGACACCCCACCTCACATTGCCCCCCCCCCCGCCCCCCCCCACCTCTCACTGAGCAGCACATGGCATTGCGGCGCGGCAGCATACACTCAGCACTGCGCAAGTCCTGTACCATTTTTGATGCTGTGAACCACAGCTTTGAGACACATGGCTGGCATGGAGCAGTCTTGCCTTACTGATGCTGATGCCCGCCTGTGCGCTTTGCAGTAATATCATATCCCGCGCGCTGCGCACTCAGGTTGTAGTAAGTAGTACTGTTCATACAGCGCTCTGGAGCACTGGAATTCAATTAGTCAGCTGCAGGTGGACTTGAATGCCATGGTTGTGCGTTGACACATATAGCTGAGCGCTGCACACTGTGCATTTTCAGTTGTCGGCGCAGGGACCCCAGAACTTCAAGTTGTGCCCACCCCTGGCGCCGCACGTGTGCCACGACATGGTGCGCAAGACGGAAGCACCGCAGTTCTCGACAACATGCACAAGCAGGTGAATCAGCCTCAATGCTCAGGCGCATCTGCAGAAGCTCTCAGCACTATCGCCGTGCCAGCTCAAATGCCTGCTGTAGTAGCCGTGTGTCATCAGCGCGGCAGCGACATGCCTCTGGGGCAGTGTGGCGGCAAGCAGTATTCCTTGCACTCGTGTAATTTAAGTATTGACAGCCGGATGTTGGTGTTGTGCGTGCCGGCCATCGCCTCGAGGACTGCAGCATGTGAAAGGGCTACTGGTCCAGGAGTGTTACAATCATTATGGTCTTTGCATGAGACCAAAACCCAACACGCCCGCTGCACAAGTGCCGCAACAGCACGGTCATTCAGCAGCGCATGCATATACTGCAACTTCGTCATCAACTCATATCCACTGAGAGCTGACAGTGTCAGGCAGCTAGATCCAGATGCTTCCACATACAAACATGTAATGGAGTTTATGCATGCTGATCGTGCACATCAGCCTCTCAAAGCACACCGCACTCAGCGTCTCATTTCAACAATATGGCATGTCAATGTCGCGGTACACAAGCACTCAAACAACACAAACAGGTCTGCAAGCTATGCACTGGCAGCCGGTTTCGTGAATGCCAAAGACTTGCAAATTCACGGCATGATGGGCAACAAGAAACAGGTCACCAAAAAGCATGTCAAGTGTGCTGCGTCGTCCTGTCATGTCATTGAATCAGTCATCATCAGAATCCGTCTGCACCTCTGTGATGTCAAAATCTCTTCGCTTGAAGGGGGGGTGGCAGAATGCTGCCTGCGCGCAGTGGGGGGGTCTGCCATAATGGCGCTGTCCGCAAGTGCCAGTGGGGATAATTGTGCTAGTGTGCGGGGCGCCTTGGCAGTCGCACCCTCACT
Organism: Tribonema minus; assembly: GCA_017506865.1. Taxonomy (NCBI): domain Eukaryota; class Xanthophyceae; order Tribonematales; family Tribonemataceae; genus Tribonema; species Tribonema minus. The sequence continues at coordinate 422,261 of JAFCMP010000090.1, read as the reverse complement.
CTTGCCTGCACTGGGGGCCTTGCGCTTCTGAGACCTGCTGATGGTTTCTGCACTGTTGACGCTGGACACCTGCAGCGGCGCTCGGTGTGGCGGAGCGGTGTCGTTCACAGGCTCACTACCACTCACACCGCTGCCTAGTGGCGCTGCTGCAGGCCTAATGTCCAGCGCCCCAGTCACTCGAAAGCGGGCATGAGTTGAAACGGGCTTGGCTGCGGTGAGGCCGCCCAGCACAGCGCCTGCTATCACCACCTTACAGGCCGCGATGGGGCGCCTGCCTGTGCCGTTGGACAGAATGTTAACTTGCATCCACGGCAGCTTGCCATTCGCACAGTGCGCGTGTTGCACGACCGTACTCACCCCCGCTGTCTGTTCAGCGCTGCCGTCAGCTGCACGGTCCCAAAAGATGCCGTTGAGCGCGCACTGCTCCACGTACAGCGCCCTGAGCAGCATGAGCAAGTCGACCCACACTCCGGGCCAAGTGCCTGCCTGCGCTGCCGTGCGGGCCAGTAACAGGTCACCGTCATGGCACAACATGGCCCTGTATACCTCACTGCTGAACCACGTTGCGCTTGTCGATGGCGGTGTCCAGTTTCGTGGCTCCACTGGGACACTGCTACCGCCGCCATCTTTGTCGCTCCCCCCTGCCACTGCCTCCAGCGACACGCACACAAGTTCCTGCTGCAGCAGCCGCAGCCTCAGCGCTGTGCGCATCTCCTCGTTCAGGTGGCAGACCTGTGCGCAGATCACGTCCACCAGCTGCGCACGGTCTGCGTCTTGCACTGGCTCAACGCGCTGGTTACTGACCAGCGCTCCCAGCTCGTCGCCGCCGCGCATTTGCTGCACCATCTGCTGGATAGTGCTGCTGTGAACATGCGCCTCTCCCCCGCGCCCGCTGCTGATGCCCAGCTGACCATATACTATTATCCTGCCGACTTTCTCCGCGGAGTTGTGCTCCGCGTCGACGCTGTCTGCCTCAGAGTCGAACACGTCCAGCGCAGCGTCTGCGATCTCGTCGAAGACGTCAGCATCGGCGTCCTGATCCGATTCGCTGCGCCAGGCCCTGCTGCTGACGCTAGCACCTCCGCCGCCGCCGCTGCTCCCACCCACCCCTCCCGCGCTACTCACAGCAGGCCGAGCGTTGCGCGCAGCCTGCCGCACCCGCTCTTTCAAGGTGGCAACAGGGTGAGTACTCAGTGTACTACTCACCCTGCGGCCAGCGAGGCCTCGCACTGCTGCGCACGGCGCGCGCTGCTGCTCTGACCATTCAGCCACAGCGCGCAGCAGCACCTTGCACGTGCGGCCGGTCGTGCCTCGTAGGCGGTTGATGAAGCCCCACGTGGTTCGGCAGAACACGTGGCCCTCCCCTCCCACCAGCTCCGAGAGGTGTCGCCTTCCTTGGCGGCAATTATAAGTAATTAATTACCAACTCATGATACGCTGGCGTCCAGACCGCTGGCAGCGCGTCACCAACGTCCCATGAGCGCGTGGTCGCCACCGCCCACGTCAGCAGCGCATTGCCAAGACCGTGGCCGAAGACGAGCTCGAGGCGCTCCCCCGTGCATGCGACAGTGCCGCTTAAAAGTTTGGTAAGCGGCGGCTAGCTCATCTTCGGTGGCCACTACGGCATGGTGTGCGGCGCTGCACACACCACCTCGCATGCGCTCTTTGATTTCGCGTGGCGTCTCCTCATTGCCACAGGTGTTAGATGCGTGAGTGAACAGCACCAGGAACACCATCTCCTTGAAGTCTGCTTGGTTTGCGCATCAAGGTTTTGCCAGCTCACGCATGCTGGATGCGAGTCTCAGAGTATCCGACTGGCAGCATCTTCAACACCACGGCCTCAAAGAGGTGCGTGCTGCCAGACTGAGTGGGCTAATGAAATTAGCAAACTGGTCTCCGACAGCCTGATTGTTGACTTTACTAAAACCCCAACGCTGCAGCACATCCCTTGCCTGGAGGGTAAGCTTTGAAAACATGGCCAACACCATACGCCATTGGGCCCCATGTGCTGCTGATTCAGAAGTTCCAGAAGAGCACCTCCAAATCAGGGTTTGCTGTGCTGAGCCGAGCACCCTGTGAGTCAGTTCAAACTTGAAGTTTTGCTGGCGCACCAGTGCTGCACGAGGCCATTGCACTGAGCCGATAGCTGCAGCTCCCTCAAGCTGTTGAAGTGATCTCTACTAGTGTATGCTTCGAAGTGCGTGCCTTGCTTCTGCTGAGCGCTGCTGTGACTTCAACTGCAGCTGCTTTCCTGCTGTGAACTCAACTTCAGCTGCAGCTGCTTTCCAAATCTTGCTTACTGATGATGAGTGGGGACGGCAGCGCCTTGAAAAATCCAGCAGCACCAGTTTGTGCCACATATTAACAACAAATTTTGAATGTGATTCACCAGTTACTGTAACATGAGATAGTCTGACAGGTACCATTTGATCTATTGCTCGTGTATGGGACATGGGGCTTGGGCACTGGCATAACTTCATGAACCAACAAAAAAATCTGGTTTACTTCATGCACATGCATCATATAATTCACACTTCACACCCACTGGCAGTCTCAATACAGCTGCTTCGCATTAACACAGTTTGCAACTTGAATGTGGTGCATGTCGAACACCTCAGGCTGGCCATGCTATGTTGGTCACCACGGTGGAACGATTGAATAAGCAGCTTGAATCTCACATCATAGGGTTTTTCATGGCAGCCAGCACAGTGACCTTGATTGTTCTGGCATAGTGTTAACCGACCGTGCCCCCGTACATGTTTGCGAGTGCTGCAGCACTGTGACACTCTTGTATAAGCTGTACAGATGATGTTTGGCCGCTAAAATCAGAGGGCTGCTGTACTGCTAGCATGCTCGTTAAGCTGGCCCGCAACGGATTCCCCCTGTAGCACTTCATTGCACAAGTAGACACATTGATTCCCGCTTAAAGCGCACATAGCCCAGGTGACTGACTTCGTGCACGCTTGCTACCACAGTCAATCGTAATGGTTGATCGGTAGCAAACCGCTTCAAAGCTCATTGACAATCATCTGAATGTACTTGATGGCATTGCCATGCCTGCCGTACTGCACATCAGATACTGCTGTAGGCATATCATTTCAGAGGAAACGTAGCCAGAGGCAAGTCATCGGTGGCAGGTGGCAGCATTGCTCAGCAGCTGCTCAGCCCAAACAGGAGCAAATGTCCGACACCACGTTTCGACACAACATCAGGCCTTTATGTTCATACATCCAACTTACGCACATGACCCACCTGACAAACCCAGTGCGCCATGGCGCTACTTGTACATGACGTCCGTGCGCAGCAGGTACTTGACGCCGCTGGTCACCAGCGCGCCCTCATGCAGCAAGCACCGAGCGCCGTGGCCGTGCACCAAACACGATCCAGCGATGGGTGTGACGCTGGCCGCAAGCTTGCCCCCGTAGCTCCCTTTGTAAAACAGGGTTTCGCCCCCTGCGAGGGGACCCTCCTCCCCCCTCACGGGGGAGCCGGCGCCATTGAGATAGAGCAGCAGGGTGTACTCGCTCGTGGCACCGGTTGTAGGGTCCAGCACGCTTTCGTCGATGTGCTTGCCAAATCGCTGCACGTAGGGGCGTGGGGGGGAGGTACAAAAAAAGGCACGGCATGCGGTCGGTGAACATTCCAGCAAGTTCTGCACATTAAGTTGCGCTGTTATAGAGCCTTTCACCATTGGGCGCTCAAAGTGATGACACCGACGATAACAACACAAACAACAAACATACGGGACGGAATTATAATAAGCAGTACCCTGCAAAATGACAAACAAAGGATAGCATTTTCAAAGTATGCTGCGGGTAAGTGTTCTTGCCATCACGGACGTTACATCAGACCTTGAGCCGACGCGCATGCTGTTCAGAACAGCGTAATCTCAGTACCCATGACGAGAAGCACGCACCTGGCCAACACAGTAGCGATAGAGCCGGATGTTGGCGTTGCAGCCCGCAGCTTTGCGTCCCCTGCTTAGTTCAGCAGGGACAAAGGGCTGAATGCGCTGCCAGATTGCTGCTGCTATGTCTGGGCTGTGGACCTGCAGACGCCCATTGTCCCTGCACACATCAAGACCACACAGCATGGTGCTTGAGACATGAGATTTTTGTCATTGCACAAAAGGGGGCTATCGTGCAGCGAAACAGGGTCATGTCATCAACAGCCTTCAGGTGACTTCATCAGCCGCTTCTCGGCACCCCAAAATTGCATGACCGTTTGCAGCCTCGTGCTTGCATGGCGTACTGGCAGAGTCAATGCTCAGAGGAAGTCAGCATCAGCTCTTGACAGGTGCGCTCACAATGGACGCAGATTTGCGACAGGCACACAGCGAGATTGCAAGACACTATATACAGTTACCAAGATGCCAGTGACTGCATGATTGGTGCGCGCAGCTCACTGTCCAATTAGTGACATTCCTGCCCAATTGCGCCGCTTGCATACCTTGGCACGATGCCATGCACTAAGGGACGCAAGTCGTGCGCTGGGCAGCATCAATGATGCTAATCTAACAATTACGATGCAGCTCTGAACCTAGGAAAGCAACTACCTACAATTTCCCAATGGCAACAGAAACCGAAATGCATATGTTGTACATAACTGTGTGTGCGTGTGGAAATTGTGCAGACTTCACGAGGAGCGCTACCACATGAATAGAAGCGCACCTGTGTGCGATCTCGCGAGTGGCTGTGTGGAATGTGTTCTCGAAGCCCGTCTCCTCTCCCCAGTCAATCCACGCGCCGCACTCGGCAGGCGTGAGGAAGCCATCAATGCGGAATATAAGGTCCTGATACACCTGCACCAGGCAGGGCGCAGAGGAGGCTGTGATGACCGATCCTGATTGGCTTTCAGGCTAGCAGTTGGACAAAATTGGATTTGAGCGCAGATCGCATGAGCAATGCAAGTCCTGGAAATTGTGCGTGTTGTGAAGTCACAAACACATTGCGTCAGTGGCCTGTGAAGGTCAACAGACAGGACTGAGTACCCAAACACTTCTAGTAGGTCAGCATGCACAGCAGCATGCTGAGCGCAAGAGAGCAGGCTCATGATGAAACAATGTAGATCCGGTTGCCGTCAAGAGCGTGAATTCAATGCCTGACTTCAGAGATGCCCCGTACTGCCATCATCGTACCAGTCGCGCGTAGCGCGAGAAAATTTTTAACCGGTACCGGTGTCAGTACCCAACAACTGGTACCAGCAGCTACCCGTACCAGTTTAACTGGTGCGCTGGGACAATTGGTACCAGTATACTGGTGAAACCGGAAAAAAATGGTCTGACTGGTTTACACCTGTGGTACCATTTTTTACTAGTGATGCCAGGGCTTTTCTCATGAGCATAGCATACGTAGTATACCGTGCGATCAGTACATACAACTACAAAGGCTACAGGAATAATGCTTGTTAGGAGCTCGAGGATTCTAGGTTGTGCAGCCGAATGGACCCAAGTGCATAGTGCGCACAGCTCAAAGCCTTACCTACAGCATACTAGCGCAGTATTTGCTCCTGTAAGTGACACTCAAAGTGCACCTGTCACGATGCAAAGGCAGTCAGCAACATGTGTGCAGCATGCAGCCAGCAAAAGGATGGGCAGCATGCTCATATATCATTCTGCCTGCTGCCACCTGTTTCGACTTTCGCTCTGCAATTGGCACCCTTGCACTTGTGAACGTGGGGCCCTTGTATAGTGTAATTTGCCATGGCTTGCACGCTTTCACAGTTTCGCGGGTCTCAAGCACACCAGAGTTTAATACTGCCAGCTAAGAGACGTTTCGGCAGCACAAAAACCTGCGTTTTACTCCTCGCACGAGATTACTACAACTTCAAGCGGCCACAACGTATGATCTTGCCACTCGAACACCAACTGTCCGCACAAGCTACTCAAGCAGGCTGTAATTTTTACAAGCAGCATTCGTTCAAGCTGCCTTGATGGTGTACTCGCCTGTCTGCTCGTGAGCGCCAGAGTTCTCTGTTTTGACCTTGATGCCTGCGCCGGCGGCACTATGCTGGCTCCCGTCACGCTCGCTGACAGTAGCGCGGGACCAGCTTCCGATCGTTCGCCAGCATCAGCGTCTCCAGAGCTGGCGCTCGCCCGTTGCCGCTTACCCTTGCCCATGCATTCACTTTGCGAACTTCAAGCTCATGAACTTGAAGCTTGAAGTGTCGGTTTTGGGGGTCGTGGCACCTCAACGATGCAACCACTCCAATAGCTGCACGGTTGCAACTGAAGGTTCTCATCATCTTGGCTTCGCGCGCAGCAGTACCAGGCAGGCGCGTCACGTTTATGGCTTGACGTTAGGCAGGCGCCCTCGGTGCCCCAGTGCCTTTCTCGTGTGTTTGCAGAGGCATCATTAGCTGCACTGGACGTGCTAAGGGGCGCTAGAACTGCAGCATTCACTGGCGACATAGAAAAGCAGCCTTCTTGTGCAGGAGCTGCAGTGTGATTGTGGAACTGAGCGATTCCGAATGCTGCTGGCAGGAGTGATGCCAGTGGCTCGTCGGGCACTGCCGGCGTGCTGCGTTGCAGCTGCAGCCAGCGGTAGAGCTGCGCGTAGGCACTACACCCGCAGCAAGGACGCATACGAGGTAGGCCCCTGCACGCATGTATGAACGCTAGCGTTAGCGTACGCGCCTGTGCCGCCCAACAACGATCTTGTTCTATGCGAGGCGTAAGTCCTTGCAGGAAAAACAAAGTGGTTATACCCACGCCATGCGGTTTTTCAGCACTTGCTTTTGTGCTTTTGCGCGCCATGGTCTGTCAGCACCAGCACAGACTGGCACGACCGAGCATGCAGGAGATAGGCCATTGAGGTCGCACCAAGCATGCTTGCAGTACGACAGATGACAGGCATACACTTGCGCTGATAAGCATACACTTGCGCTGCTGCAGGTGCTAGGTGTTTCCAGAGGCGCATCAAAGACTGACATAAAACAGGCTTTCAGGTATGAACTACTTATGTACAAAATTTTGACTTTCTGCAACTTGAGTGTGTGGTGATTTTTGAGCGCGCCTGCAAGCACCCACACAACAGTATTTGCAGGTGCACGCGCACGGCACAAGCAACCGCATGTGCACATGTGCTTCAATGGCTTTGACGCAGATGGACTGGTTTTAGTGCCGGCCGGCCGACTCTTCTGTTTTTGAGACTTCAACATCTGCTCGCTGGTGCAGCATTTGGCTGCTCTGAGTGCGCCAATCGTCTTTCTGAAAGAAGATCCCAATGTTGGTGCAATTGATTGCATCATTGGCACTCCCTACAGTTGCAAGCTAGCACGACTCCTGCTGTAGGTGCCGGCCACCCCCTGTATGGGGGGTGGAGGGTTGCGTAGCTCACAGCATCAAGCGTTGCTGCTGGCGACAAGCGGCACATACCCAATGCTCACCGCTATTGGCAAGCCGAGCTGACTTTGCCTCCATACTCGCATGCTGAGTATGATGATCGTGCCTCCCGTCTGCTGCCGTTGCTGCGCGCAGAAAGCTCGCACTGGTGTGGCACCCGGACGTGGCGAGCTGCTCTCAGGAGGAGGCGAAGCAGCGCTGGGCGGAAGTGTCGAGCGCGTATGAGGAGCTGGTTCCGCGACCGGGCACATCCGGTCAGCACAGGTGTCCAGTCCCACGCTGCGATGGTGCATTGCACGCGTACACGCACCGCTATGTATTGACAAATAGCAGCAGGTGGCAAATGTGGCAACCAAAGAGCCGCTTCATGCTGCCTGATTCCACACGGCGTCGACCACTTGCAAAGAGCTAGTCGGCCGATCGAGCAGGTCCACTCAACACAGGCGCACCTCTTTTGCGCTGATGCATGGCTGACAGCGTCGGCACACGAGTTGCATTGCGCATTCAGAGTACACATACCCGTGACAACGTGATGACTCGCGGCCATATATCGTCAGACCTAACATTCGGCCTCCATTGCATGCATGGAGCTCAGTTCTGCGGCTAGGGAAATGCGTGCCACGCAGCCAAGTGAACGAGCATCGACGGGCGCCGTGAGACGTCTTCTGCTTTGTTCATGCAACAGCAAAGGACGCGTGGCGGTTGGGTGCATGCGCAAGAAGATCGCTGCAGCCACGGGGCGGTTGAGTGCATACACCACCAATATATCACTGCAGTTCAGTGTCCCGCACGTCAAGCGCATATGTAGAGGCGCTGACGCCATGCTGACCGCAGACACAGGCAGCTCGCCGCCACCGTTCGCTGCCATCTGCCTGAGCGCTGCTACGGTGAATCTCTGCGATATGCCACCTGGCGCCACCCTGTTTCATGCAAGGCGGGCTGGCTGCATTGCGCACAGGCAGGCAGCTGTTGCGGCCAGGCATCCAGCAGATGCAACAGGAGCACATGGCGCCACTACGTCAGCTCTGCTCCACCACCGCATTTTGCATCAGTTGCTGACTGATGTTGCACCTTTCGCACTTCTGCGGCCGCTGCTGCAGAGGCTACCGAAATCGCGGCCCGACGGGGGGCGGCGCGGGCGGCGGCGGTGGCGGCGCGCGGCAGCAATCGCGGCCGCGGCCGGACCAGACCGCGCGCGCAGAGGCGTGGTTCAGGCACTTCATGCGCCACAAAGAGCGCTTCTACAGGTGCGCCGCCATGCTGCTGATGCTGCGCTGTGTGGAGGTGCGTGCGCAGGCGCCGCGTTGGGGCTGCGCGGGGCCCATGGCCGCGCTTCTTGCCGCGTGCGCGCCGCGCTCCTGTGTGAGCACGGGCCTGCAGGCTCAAGCCCCCCTGTGTGCAAACCTGCCCGGTCGAGTGGAGGCGCGCTAAGCGCCGCCATACCGCAGGCCTCTGCTGTGTGTTGCGGGCGCACAGAGCGCTTTCTGCCGCCACTTGTGGAGGGCATGTCTCTGATGCACCCGTGCACCGCGGCTGGCCAGCGCATGCCGCGCGCGCTGCTGCAGTGCATACGCTCCAGCGGTTTGCTCCGCATGTCGTGTCTGCAGCAAGCGGCGTCCGTGCAGTGGTGTTGCGCGCAACGCATGGCATTTGCTGGACAACACCAGAAGCACTGCTGTTTTGAGGGTTCGGAAGTGTGCTCATTGCGGCAAGCTCGGAACGCCGCCATGTGAATCTAGTCGCAACATGAACTGGGTTGGGTGATGACACCCCACAATGCTTATACGTACATGCGTGCCGCCCTTGTAATGCGCAGGGAGCATGCGTCGTCATTTGAACAAGCGCGAGCACAAGACGAGGCGCGCTTCGAAAGCAAACCGCCAAAGGTGAATTGAAGTTTGGAACACAAGATCTGTGCTGATGTGCTCACGTGTTTCCTGGCGGAATCCCATTGCACTGTTTCACCGCCTTCATGGCTCATGTGATGTCGCTTGTAGTGGCAGGAGCACGGAGATGTGACTATGGTGATCTTGGAAAGTGCTGCGCCGGGCGCTATGCAGTGACTGAACGCTTCATAATGTTACGGCGACTGGCAACCTTTGTGAACGATAACATGCATGTCAAGGCCTCTTTATGTCGCTTCACTGATGGCAATGACCGCTTCTCTGAGCGAGGCGACGCGCAGTCTAATGCAGTAGCCACCTATATACTCTAGCGTACGTAGTTGCGAAACATCAAACCTCAGCTTTGCCGTGCTGGAGAAGTGCCGTGCACGCGCGCGTCAATGATCAGGGTAAAAATTCGCCAACAGATGCTATGGTCTCGTCGGGCATGAATCAAAAATCACATTTGAAGAGTATGCATGAAAAGTCGGCCGGAACACCCTACACAGCATGTGCAAGTGTTGAACCTGCGCGATAAGCGCACCCCTCCAGCGGTGGTTGCAAGCACACACGGGGGGCTGTCGGAGAACTCTCGAGTAAGCACACTATTTGCCGAAAAAAAGCGTGCAGCAAACGCAATGTCAACCAGGCAGGCACGTCAGCAGCTGCGCTGCATGTTGCCAGCGACTACAGTGCATACTACCATGAGCATCCCGTTCTGACAGCTTTACACTCCCGATGCCGCAGGTTCTGTCAACTGTGGAGGCAGCATGGGGCTCCAGCGGGTACAAAGAAGTCTTTGTGACGTCGGAGCGGACCGTAGGTGGCGTCGCGGTCACAACCGAAGACATTGGGGTCACATTACCAAGCGGGAAAACTGAGCACTGGTGAGTGGTGGTCATAGTTGCGCCATGTGCTGCCATGAAGTCCCAGGAGTATTTGCGAAGCATGACGCCCTGCCTCCGCGCACGCTGTGCGCATGAGCACCGGGCCGCCGCCCATACGCTGCGCAAGCGCGAGCGCTGAGAGACCGTTGCGTCGCGCCGCCACCCCCCCCCCCCCCCCCCCCGCGCGCTGCAGCATCGTCGAGCGCTGGTGGGGCGGCGGCAGGCCGCGGCAGCGCACCCTGGAGAACGGCTGGTCGGAGCGGACGCGCATCGCGCGGCGCCTGTTTGGCCCCGAGGGCACCATGCTGACCTCCTCGGAACGCCACGAGGCCATGCAGCACTTTGGCACGGCTGCCGTGGTGCGTGTGACAGGTGGCGCTGCGCACTGTGTCTTGCGCGCCGCGTCCGCAGCAAGGCGTTCGTGGTAGGGCAATGCTGTATGTACATCAGGGGCACACATAGTGTTACGAATAGTGCAGCAGCCTGAGGCACATAGGTCAAACGACCCCTGCGGGGCTGCGGGTATCGGTGGCAGCTTGAGCACTTTAATTGGGCCCGACTTTTTGCACAAAGTGCCCAGCGGCGTGCCTGCTGTCGCATTGTGATGCCAATTTGTCGCAGACACCTGCCTGTGCCGGTGCCTGCTCATTGGCCGCCATGCGGGATTTAGAAGTCCATGTCAAAAGGCGCAATGCATGTGTTGTTAACCTGAGCAGCGTCGCCTGCCTTCAAGTCTAAGTCAGTGCTTCCGTGCTTGAAGTGACATCAGATACACTCTGGCCGTGTATGGTCAACACGGTCTCAGAGCGTGATTACTCTCATTTCAACTCTGCATTGGCCTCATACTCAGCACAGTTGCCATGCGCAGCACATCATTCCATTGAATGAACTCAAATTAATGCTTTGCCTTGATTCCGACGCTCAACAGCTCAATCAACGTCGTGCGTGTGTGTGCAGTTGCGGGCGGAGCTGGAGAAGGGCGCACGCAGCTTCATGGACTCCTTCATGCCCGCAGCCTGGTCGCGCAGCACATGAGGCGCTGGTGGCGGGCACGTTTGACTATTACACAAGTACGCCGCCAATGTACGCGCGCAAACGACTTTCGGTTGAAGGGGACATGTAATTGTTACTGTTCCTGATTTTGTGGCTGGCGGGCTTGTGGTTGCACACTGTAGCATGACGAATGCGGCCGTTTGCACATGCGTTAGCATACGACATTCCCTTCGCATGATGCTGTTTTTAAATTCAAGAAAGAGGGGTAGGCTGAGCATCTGCCATGGCTGAAAACACAAGTTGATGGCGCACACGCTTGCGCAATGCGCTTGCAAACTTACTGAAGTGTGCGCCGTGGCTCGCAACACGATGCATGCATGCATGCTGCTGGTGCTAGGCTGGTTGCGGAGACCGATTCAAAACTGGTTCGACCGCGTTTACCAGAAAGAACCTGCGAGAAAATTCCGTGTCCATTTTGAAGCGCACATTTCAGCGAGCTATTTGAGGCATGGCTAGCGCCATCTGCAATGGCAAGCAGGTGCAAGTCATAGTGCTCGAGGTATGCGATTCTTCTATCAGTATTTCGCCGCTTTGCCCACCATCTGTTTCTAGATCCAAGTAGCGCGTAGGTTGAGCGCATGATCATGCATTTTTGTCGCAGGCTCCAACACTGCCCCTCTCTCGGCTACCAGGAGGTGGAAGAATCTGTGTGCTCGATTCCAGCTGCCAACCCGCGGTGAGTGACACAGCTCGATTGTATAGCTCCAAGGCGACTCAAGTTTCCTCGAAAAATCGCCAAGTTGAAGAGTGATAGTGATTCATGATGGCGCAGAACACACACCTCTCGGTGTCTTATCGCGCACCAGCAACGTGCATCATGACTTGACTACAATGCGAGGGGTGCCCAGATATTCTTGTGGATAGACTTTCATCAGCCGTCGTCAACAACTTCAAGCTCCGCAGCTGAAATTGAAGCGCTCATCGCAACAGCTGCACTCGTGCCACGATCGGATGACCCCGGCTGCATAGTTGCCATGGCGCCGTCATATGTTCAGCTCCCATGCCCGGCCCTGCAGAGCGCGTCTTCCAACAAATCTTGTAGAACGTGTGCTCTCGCCAGAGGCGCCATCTGCATCAGCTGCATTTGCTGATCTGCGATGCGCTCACTCGGAAGCTTTACATTTTGCCGTTGCTTCAAAGTGAACGCGTATTGAGGTAGAAAGTACACAGCACTGGAGGTGACAAGTACGAAATCAGGCATTAACCACTATAACCTCTGCCTGTTTCTGTTGCCCACAGACATTTCGTGGCCGCGTCCGGGACGTCAGTTGCTGCCCTGCACAGGCACTGTGGTGAGTGGCTGAGCGCTGATGCGTTTATTGAAGAATGCACAATAAGCAAAATTGAGTCGTCAGCCACTGACTGATTTGCAAACCCCTGCAGCGGCAGGTGTGTGTTGCTAAAGAGCTTAAGGAAACGAATCAAAAGATTGTAGAGCTCTACTAGTAGGTGACAAGGTGTCACACAGTGGTTACAAATACTTCTAGCCGTCATTTGAATTTGAATGCCTTTCACCAATAGCCGTGGGCGCCGCTGCTGCGGCAAACGGCCACGTGTCAAACAGTGCCGCCATATCCACAGAAGTCAAAAGACTTTTATGTGCAAGCTTTTAGCGTTCGAGGCATGGTGTTCAGTATGGAAAGGTCTCACGTGTTCCGTAGGCCAGCTCCAGCTGGTGGCCCGACACAGAAGGTTCAGCAGCTAGTGGCAGCACTCTTGCATGCGCGTAAATGCAGAAGGTGGTGAGCGGTTTTGAACCATCCGTGCGGCGACACAAAGGCTTCAGGTTGTTTAGCACGAGCTCTCCCTACGAGCAGTAGCTGAGCGTACAAGACCATGACAGTTACTGTAGTACTGTAGCTAGCGCAGCCGAAACAGTTGCTGTAGCTGGCATCCATGATGATGACCATCATGAACATCGGACCATAGACGTAGTTTACTGCATACATGATAATCCTGACATCAGCTGTAACAGTTGCGCGCTTGTTGAGTAGACTAATTCAAAACTTTAAAGTTGAACGCAAACAAGCGTACCTCGTCAAATCATTCATCCTGTGAAGCCATTGACGTCTTAGACAAGCTGTCGTTATTACTGTAGCACAGCAGCACACTCAGGTCTCGCGAAGAATACTAGTAGCGGCTACAACTTGAACACGAAGTAACATGGTGACTGAGTGTCATGATGACCGTTGATCAAGATGTGCAAGTGGTGCACATACACTGTGATATCCCTTGCGCTCCCCAGCCATGATGATTGTGGTTGTGATTTGGATAAGCACAAGGTTGCAGCAGCAGCACTGGTGTGTAAGCGCCTTTAGCAGCTGTCAGCTGCACCTTCACTGAGCACGCTGGCCACGCCAGCTGCGAGCGGCAACTGCTGCAGAGCAGCAGTGCATTCGATCATGAGAGTGATGTTCTGGAACAGTTACTCAGTCTGACAGAATAAGTGAACAACCCCAACCTAACGCTCACCTGAATGAGTGGTCGTCAATCTGTCTCACTTTCAGAGTTACTTCCACTGACAACGTGATGTGAAAATTGATTTTGTTGGTGTGATCTCGAACCACTTCCTTACATGGCCTGGAATTCTGATCAAATTTGAAGTATGGGATGTGCTCTCACCGGCACGGCAGTTTTGTGTCGAGCACAAGTAGACCACTGGTGGCACTCACTGGGGCTTGCTCACTGAGAGCCTCAGAGTCTCTATCGAACTTTCACTCTGCCAGTACTCTCCTGTTACAGTAGGTACCCTCGTGTACTCATAGACTCGCATCCGTGTCCCGCCCATGCGGTGATGTTCGCACTGGTCTCGCAGTGCCCTCTTCTGCCAGGCATAAGAGATGTGTGGTCGGGCACTGACCTTTTCATCAGCGGTGCACATGTGCAACCAGTGTCTTGCAAATACAATACATACTTCAAAGTGAATACGCACCATGCATTGAAGTGCCAGTACGTTGTTCATCACGAGCAACGCTTGATGCTTCCTTGGCTGAAGTGTTGCTGTGCAAAATAGCATCTTGACAACGGACGGCCCAATTGCTTCTGATTGCCACCGCTGCTGATTTGTTTCTTCTGACACACCCAGGTGCTCGTGCATTTTTTAACAACCCAACACACCGTCATTCCTAGAGGCCTGCAACTTTCCACGTGAGAATACATACTTCTACATATACCTGTGGATCCGCATCCATAGTGTACATGTACTCCATTACCTGCGCCTTCCGCAAACTTTTCAGTGGGCCCTAGATAGACTGCAGTCATGACGTACGAGTATGGAGCTGTCCTGGTACATCATTATTCCAAAAAACGTTCATAGGTTACTCTTGTATAAGTATGATCCTTGACCATGCCCTTTCAGCTACTGGGGTGCACATTGCAGTACACTAGAGGCTTCCAAACTACAATGCAGCATTTGTCTCTAAAACAGAGAATTGACCATGACATTGTGATTTCGCGGTAACCACACTGTGAGCGATACTGCGCACACACTTTTGCAGTTGCAATTTTTCTTGACGGGTCCACCATGACAGTATTTGTGATGGTCGCCTTGCGCTTCACATGCAATAGACAGCTGACGATGGGCAGTGACCAAAGTTACTGCTGAACACAGGTGCCGTTGGTGTAGGCGTCATTCCATCAGCCTCAGGCTGTTGCTCCTTGTTATCAGGCCAAGCTTGCACAACTGCCACGGCTGACAATGCCCAGGCATGTGACCTCAGCGAGGTTGATAGAGTATGGTCAGCTTTTCATCAGTGGATTCTCAGCCTCTGTCAGGATCTCAACTGGGCAAATGTTATTTGCCAATAGTATTGTTCCTGAAGCCCGCCTGTTGGTGAGTCCAAGTCTCAATCCATGGTGGGATCTGCAGACCCCCGACACCAATGTTGCAGGCGCACTGTTGAGGCGCTGGCATTGCTGCAGCTGGCGGAATGCGATGCTGCCGTACGCGCTCTGTTCCGTAACAATGCCACTTTGCTGCTGCAGTACTCATGTTCTACTCCTCGCCCGGCCGAGCTTACTAGATGGCTGGTAGACTAGCCTACAGAGCTGCAGAGGCTGCGCAGGCGCATGCACTGGATACGGCGGCTCATCGCTTCTGTCGTACGCCTGCACACGCATCACGCAGGTCCCCTGTCGCAACGCGAGAGAGATGACGCAGAGGACGGTCAGTGATGGAGACTGCAGGAAGCTCGAGCTCTGGCTGGCCGAACACCCCGAAACAGGCGTTGTCATGCTGGACGTCACGCAGTCGGGAGTCCCTGCAGACATAACTCAAAAGTGGTCAGTCGACAAGAAGAACGTGGGCCTGCAGGAGACGACGTACATCACCCCCTCTCTCAAGGTTGTCAGGCAGCTTAAGACCATTCAGCTGTTTGGCCACCCAGACCCCACAAAAATTGCCGCCGCGCTTTCGGGTGACCTGGCCACCCCGCGCCAGAGCACAACGGGGTTCAACCTGGACAACCTCTTCAACGACATGCCCGATCTCATTCACGTGGCCATGTGCAGGTTCCCCAAAATCACGGCCATGCCAACGCGCATCGCCTCCTCCGCCAACCTGAAGATTCTCAGGTTTGATCTGTGCACGGGTCTGACCACGCTGCCCACCCTGACCCAAGCCATGCCCAACCTCGAGTGGGTCTCGCTGACGCACTGCACCAGCCTGAGCACCATCCCGATGTCTTGGAGGTTCCTTACCGGGCTGAGGGAGTTGTCGGTGACGGGCTGCACCGACCAGTTTGTCAAACTCCTTCTGAACCTGCGGACTAACAAAACTTTCGCAGTGTGGGACGAGGGGCAGAGGGTCAGAGTGGCGACTGCCAGCTCCAGCCATTACTGGAGCACCAAACCCTCCTCAGAGTGGTGACTGACCGCGCATCCATCCCGCAAAGGCGCAAGGCAGCGCTCAGCACCGATATGTGACCAATCTCAAGACTGCGGGGGGGGGGGGGGGGGGGGGGGGTGGTGGTTACTGGTGCGTGTCAGCCACACAGGCTGCGCCATGTCTGTTCCAGTAGATTCGAGGCCCTCCTTGCCGGATGACGGCGAACGTGGCAGGGAGAGCACTTTGCTTTTAGGGCCTTTCCTGTGGTGTAGCAGGGCTCAGTATAGCATTGGTCGGTTGCCATGCCGCCCAGCTCAACGTAGCGATAGACTCGCATGCGCAGCAACTTACTTTAGTGTCTTCATCATTCAGTGCAGTTGAGTTCATCATTCAGTGCAGTTGAGGATCTTGTTCAACCAGAACCACCTGGTGCAACCCGCAAATAGTGCGCTTTAGCAGAGTCTGACTTGAATGCACCATGAAACATAGAGCCTGTGGCGTGTGTGTGCGGTGTTCAGCATGAGTTTACGTTTTTTTCTTGTGCTTTGTTGCTCACTGCATCGTCACCACTGACAATGATTTGGCAGGCATACTGTGACGTCATGTACATGTCCGTTCAAGAGTATACTGTGCGTGCTGTGACAACTCACAAGACTGTGCAGTGCTTGTGTGACTCTCTGCGCTGCTGGTGGCATTGTACATGGCAGCTGATGAGTCGCTGCCTGTGACGGATGTCTAACGTACGGCGGCATCAGCAGTATACCACAAACATGCTGTGTGAAGTAGGCAACATGACAAGTGCTGGCTGGCAGCTGTCATGCGCATCGCCAGCAATAGCTGCAAGAGCGTCACTGCGCTGTTTTGCGCCACACCATGAACAAGTGCTATTGTCGTCATTGGTTGCATTGCAGGAAGGATTTGCTCGCTGATCGGCATGGCTTCATTTCCAAAATTAAAGCATCTCAACAGATGGGCTAATATTTACATATGACACATCATCATTGCATTCTGCGCCAGCACGTCTAAGGAGTTCAATATGCTCCGCCTGCACTCGCCTATGTCGTACCAATGAATGCTTGGCCACTGCCATGCTGCTCGTTCACAGGGGGAGCATGCAGCGTAACAAGGTGCGTGTACTCCACCTGAGCTTTGCCAAGAGTCAGTGAAACGAGCCACAATGACTCGTGCCGTGCATTTGCACAAAAGCACTTTGGCACAGTCTTTGACCGCACTCACCCAGCATCTTTTAGAGCACCTCATTGAATGATGGCATGGCTCAGCCAGCTGTCATGCGCGTTTCTGCAGGCAAAGTGCCAGCACCGTACTTCTTCGAGAAATGCAAGAGTGGTCACCGTTCCATTGAGACCCAATGATAATTGCACAGGTGACATACGATCACTTGCCAGTTGGGCAAACACATACAACCGCATTGTGGTTCGGCAGCACAAGCAGCTGCGGATACGATTCGATATGCACTGATGGTATTCAGTACTTGCTGAATTCAAGTCATGACAGCGGTATGAGCAGTGAGCACGCCGAAGTGCACACACAACACATCCATCAACTTGTGTAGCAGATAGTGCACTTTAATATGTCAAACACCCCCCCCCCCCCCAAACTCAACAACCGTAACCCCATGTCACCGGGGCATTCCAGGCAAAAGCATGTTACAGTACACTGAACTGTACAAGGGGGGATCAGCGCTGAACTGCATGCCTTTTGGAGTTGCATGAAAAGCTGCTCGTTCGCCGGCGACAGCAGCTGACAACAATGCATGCGGCGCTTGCAACCCGAATGGCAGTTGCCAGGTGCGAGGAGACCCGTAAAGGAAGTTGTATTCAATTGACTCAGCATGCCAAGTGCTTTGATGTCAAGACGAGCACTTGTGTAATGTCTGCACAGCCACCAACTTGAAGCATGCCTTCTTAAGAGCGCAACTGATGTGGCGCCTACTGCATGTACGGCGTACGCGCAGCGCGCTTGCCTGCGCAGCCGACCTGCACGCTCGCGCCTGGCTTCGCATTTCCACAGACGTGTCTTTGCGGAAAGGAACTGCCTCTCTTGGCACCCCCCTACCAGGTGTTACAGGCAACAACAACATGCGCGCATACACGAAGCAGCCGCCCCCAATCTTGCCCATCCCCCTGGGCATGTGCAAACATACACTTCAGCCATCAAGTGGCCGCTAATACGACACCCTCATGGGCGGCGTGCTTGCGCCGCCGCGCAAGGCTTTCATTTACAGTTCACTTGCACATGACCGCCTCGCTGGCTACGAGTCTTTTGACGTGAGGACGAATATGCCCATGATGCCCAGCAGCACGTACTTGAGCTTCGGGTAGTCGTTGAGGTAGATGGTGACCATGCCGACGTAGCGCAGCGCCCCGCGCGCGCGCCCCAGGATGTCCTCTCTCTGCGTCGCATGCGCACGCGCAGAGGGCGGCGGGCAGAGCCATGTGAGACAAGGATGACGATGCTTGTGCCCGTGTAGCTCAAGAAGTATATATAGATCAACATCTCTCGCCAATCAAATGCACCCTTGCTTTGATGAAAGATTGAGTCTCGCCCTACCGTACTCCTTGCCTCGCACAATCAGCTGAGCAGGATGTCGAGGATTCTGAAGCAAGTGGACAGGCCCCTGCGTCACGTCTACTTTTGCAGTATGCATTGGCATCGCCGCTGCTGACATCATGAGTCTGCAAAGGGACACTGAGCGCACGCTGCCCCCCCCCCCCCCATCTTGGAGTTTGTGAGAAAAACGCTGATGTGCCACAGACAGCAGCATAGGCTCGGTCGGACATTGAAGACTTGCATACAAATGTCAGCACAGCTGTATGCGTGCGTCTGACCGCAACGGTGTTGAATACGCCGGCAGTGCGTCCTAGGGCAAGAGAACAGCGGTACACAGCCACACATCGTGTGGGTGTGCAGCTGCTCGTGCTGCGTCTGCTACACATGGCAGTCGGAGGTGCGTGGAGGACTGGCGGCAAACAGTTATGCCCAGTAGCATTGGCGTCCATGCCGCATACACTTATGCACCATAAACGCATGCCTGCGCCACTCCAGATCAAAATGGTGCTCGGCAGTGACTTAAACAAAGTTGGTAATGGGCGCCATCACGCCAGACTTTGCAAATTGCCTGTCTCTGAGCACGAAATTGCACACCTGTACCCCACACCTGCACTTCTCAAGTTTGCCCTTGTGAACTGGGCATCGTACTTCGCCTTGGGACCACCGCTTTTCCATGTATAGTGGTGCCAAAAAACGCAAGTGGACTCACATTTGTGTTGAGTACATCGATCCGACTGATGGAGTACGTACTTCGAGGTATGCATGATGGCCCATGTATGTAGACCGTGGATCACGAAATACTCGCTGAAAGCATTGAACCCAATCAAAAAGCTGAGCAGGGACCCCAAGTGCTATAAAGCGGGTGGTGCAGGTGCGCTCGCGTACCTTGAGCCACTTCTGTCCCGGCGCGTAGATGCCGGTGTCGTCGTACCTATTGGCGTCGCCCTTGGTGAGCACCTCAACCGAGCCATCGGGTCTGCAAGTACGTGGCGGGCGACAACAAAACGCGCGGGTGGCACACCGCAAGTGCGGTGGAGCTGTCACATCAACAATAGCAGCCTGCAGGATTCCGATCTGGCTATTTCCAAGTGGCAGCATCTGCCATTTGCAGCGCCGCACGCTTGAGTTGCATGCACTGCGTTGTCTGATGAACCTCTATTGAGCCTGCTGGGAGCGCCGGGAGCATGCGGTGGTAATGTAGATGAGCATTGAATGTCACAATGAGCCACACCTTGCCGATGCCACCGCCCGTGTTGACCAGCACAGCAATTGAAGCAGTACCACAAAACCACAGTAGGTGTTTGAACTTCAGGAAGAAAATCACAGAGCAGCATTGGCAAGATCAAGTCAGATCTCAGCCGCGCGACCTCGGTGGCACGACGCGAGCTCACAAACACTATGCGCAAAACAGCTTGCATCGGCATCTGCTGAACCTGCGCCCCCTTTCTGCCCCCCTTGCCACAGCAGCACACACAAAGTCGATTCACAGAACAGAATTACGGACGCTCTCATGCGCGCGCCGTCAACCCACGCGCACCCACTTCTCGTGGACCTTCATGATCCTGTGCACGATGGGGATGTCCTTGTTGGCGACCTTGTACACGACGACCTCGCCCACGCGCAGCGGCGCGTCGTGGTTGCTGAGGAACAGGATGTCGCCGCGCTGAAACGCGGGCTCCATGGACCCGCTGCGTGCGCGCGCAGCAGCGACGCCGCGCACGTAAACAATCATTGAATATCACCAAGGCTTGCGGAGTCCGATTTAAGCTAGCAAGTGCAACTTATGGGTGATTCTGTCATGATGCCTCTGTTGTTTGTCGATTGTGCAGTTGGTGCTCTGGAAGGTCACCAGGGTCAGCTCAGGCGTACCGCAAAGCGCGTACGGCTGCGTAAAGCTAAGCTGTATGAGATGTGCGCAGTCTTGGGGACACTTCAGCACCTCAACGGGACAGCATCCCGCTGCACGTTCGGGGGCATCATGTCTTTCCATGCGTACCTGTGCGAGTAGCGAGTGCAGTAACAGAACCAATGCGGACTTGCTTCTACTCTTGCGACAATTTCAGTCTTGCGGACAATCCATGCACACATCATGCCAGTATATATCGCATGCCTGCCAGCGGCGCACAAACGCACACATCACTACTTGATCACTGCCACAACTGGTGATTCATTTACAACAGTGAGTGTACAGCCTCCTGCGCATTGAACGCACGTGCTAACCGCCTGCACATGCGCGCATAGCAAAGTGGGCCAGTGCCGGAATCGTTGCGGACCTCTTCCACTCGTTCCGACAGGTCCAGCCATCTATATTATCATCACCATGCCAGTATGTACTACTATCAGTATAGTGCATGCATTTGCACCGCGCGCATGCGCAAAAGGTCCCCTTCACCTGAGCACCACCACAACGGGCGACTCCGAGCGCGTGACCACCATGAGCGACTTCCACAGCATGAGGGCGCTGAGGCCGATCATGGCGACGTTCAGGCAGCGGAACGCCAGGTGGCGCTTGTGCTTCCACAGCATCTTCAGCTCCGCAACCTGCGCGCGTGCGCAGCATGATATTGTGGAAGGCACGATTGTGCATGACGAGCGTGTAACTTGATATTTGGCTGACGAGGCTGACAAATGGCCTGCTTTCCACAGAAAGAGTCAGACTGCACGCGTTAGCGCACATGTGCAATGATGAGCTGCTGTAACTAAGCTGGGCATCCCACGAGGCCTACTGGCGCAGCTTGTTTCCAGCAGTCGAGTGTTCTGCTTGCACAGGCAGCAGCGACGTCGACGCCAAAGTGACAGGGTAAGGATGCACGCAGGCAGGTGGCACGATGTTGATGTTGATGTGTGATCGGACAGCTGACCTTGTTGACCAGTTCCTCCATCGTGTGCCTGCTTTCGTCAGTATACTGACTGAAGCGCTGGCTGCGCCTGTATGCCTGCTCCGGCCCTGAACACTGCAAGGAAAACAAACCTCACCTTCAACTTCAACTGCCACGATCTGCCCACGATCGTGGAATTACTTGAAAAAGGGGATCCAATTGCAAGGTGCAGCAAGGCGCTGTTGAAAAGATGACGTTGTCGCAGCTTAGGTCTACACCAGGTGCATCGCTTTCAACAACCCAACAAAATGCAGTGCAATTGCAGAGATGCACCTGTCGGACTGCTTGGCAATCCAAAATATCAATACGGAATCTGCACACATGTGCGTGCAAGGGCATAGCAAGCGCACAATGCAGAAAGTTGCAAGCATGCCCTCTTTGCAAAGCATAGACCTGGCATGCTGTATTGTGTGCAGTGCATCAATGTATGCGCGTATCCCTCAACCAACCCACCCCCCCTCCGGTACGATCAGCACCCACTGGCTCATTCATCTCGGCCTAGACTTGGGAACAAGAAGCACCATGCATGCAGCAGTTGTTGCCGCTGCCAGCGCAGGTGAGTTGTCACAGCCGCAGCGCACGGAACAAAGTGTGATGACAGAGCAGTCACAGAAGGCGCAGTCCGTGTGTGTGCGTGGCGAATGTTCACACGCATGAGTGCGTGAGTGGGGGGGAAGGGGAAGGGGGGGTGCCGGACAAGAGTAGGGCAGGGGGCCCCGCTGATGGTGCAGCAGAGCTCAGCTAGGCCCCACGGCAGGAACCCCCCCCCCCCTGGCGCGCGCTATGCCTCCTTGTTTGTCAAGACAAACAGGCCCATGATGCCCACGAGCACATACTTGAGAGCCGGATAGTCGTTGAGCACGATGGTGACCATGCCCACATACCGCAGCGCTCCGCGAGCGCGCCCCAGGATGTCCTCTCGCTGCACAGTGAAAAAAAGGCGGGAGGGGGGGGGGGGAGGGGGCGCGAAATGGTGAGAGCAGCCTCAGACTGGTGCCGCAGGGTCTGAGAGCGTGGTTGTTTGCGCCACTGTCACTGTGCGGCAGTCATACCACTGCGCAGAGCACAAGCCCCAACAGAAATGGCCAAGGCACGAAGTCCAGGCCGTGTGCGCATAGACTTACTCCCCGCCGCACCTTCGACGCAGGTGTGCAGCATAATTGAGCCTTGTGCCTGGGTTTGCAGCGATGCTCAACCCCGAGGCAAAGCAGGTGCGTCGCGGAGCAACAAAGCAGCAGCGCGTGCCGGCACCCTCAGCAGACCTCCATGACAGAGCCCGCCGATTCCTGCAAAGCAAAGTTGACCAAGAGTGAATAGGCATCTGCATTGCTTTGGGGCGGCCCGGCCGCAGCTGCAGCACGCACGACAAGCCTTACCCCTACCTGCTGTAACAGCAGCAGCGGCAATGCAGCACATGACCTAACCCTAGTTGCTGCAGCCTACAGACGCACCTGCAGCCACAGCTGCCCCGGCGCGTACAGCCCCCTGTCGTCCACCCTGTTGTTGTCCCCCTTGGTCAGCACCTCCACGGTGCCGTCAGGCCTGCCGATCCACAGCGCAAGGATCCGAAGCAGAGCGCAGCGGCAGCGGCAGCAGTGAGAACACCGGCAGGAAAAAGGCCAAAAGCATGGGCTGGCAGCGATGACAAAGCGTGAGCACTGAGCACATGTCCAGCACCTAGCCCTACCCCAACGCTAACCCTAGTTCTGACATCCGCAGATCCGTAACCTTGCACACGCATTCTGGTCCAAAAGACCGCATTTGATTCACCACAGTGAGCGTTGGTGCAGCCGTCTCTGCCAGTGCTTGCCATCAACTCTAACGAACTCAGAAATCAAACTGACTTTATCCGCAGTGACAGAACAGGCTCCTCTTCAACTACTTCTGGCTGGTAGCTACCTCGCACATTGAAGTACAACACTCCACTCACTCTGACCCCCACTCACTTTTCATGAACCTTCATGATCCTGTGGACGATCGGTATGTCCCGGTCCTTGATCTTGAACACCACCACCTCCCCCACCCGTATCGGATCATCCTGATTGTTGAGAAATAGTATATCTCCGCGCTGAAACGCCGGCTCCATGGACCCACTGCAAATGAGCACATGCCCGAGGCAACGATTGGAGGCATGATATCAGCCACGGCAGCATGGCACCAGCATGAGAAAGCGCACATTATGGTTAGCTCTATTTGCCACAAATCAGGGGGTTTGACGACTCGCACGATGCTCAACGTCAGATACTTGTTGCGTGTTGAACCACAGTGAAGTGTCAGTGTGAATCCGCCGCCAACGGCAGAATGAAGTGCTGGTGACGCACCACAGACAGCAACGCTCAGCACCCCTGTAGTAGGGGCATGCACCAGTTTCACGCGTGCGGTGTGCACGCATCTGCAGCGCACCTCACCGCAAGCCCGCGTTGTCATTCCGCCATCAAACAAGCGGACACCAGAATGAGAAGATCCGGTTCGAGCGCTCACAAACCAAAAGCATTGATAGACACGTCTCGCACGTGAGACGAAGTGCACATTAACACCAGTGCACCCGGCGCTTTACTTCAAATGGTGATAGGCACGTCACACACGCACGCGTGCAGATCATGAATTCACACTAATAAGGCACTGATCGTCACCTGAGCACCACCACGACAGGCGACTCCGATCGCGTGACCACCATCAGCGACTTCCAGATCATGAGCGCGCTCAGCACGATCATGGCCAGGTTCAGCCCCTGAAACGCCAGCTGCCGCTTGTTCTTCCATAGCTTCTTCAGCTCCACAACCTGCACGGACGGGAGCGTTGAGTGAGTCTTCACCTGCGAGGCCAGTTAATCTCCCACATGGAGTTGGGGCGTGTGAAGGGCAGTGTTTGATGCCTCATGTAGGTTTTGCTGCTGCCTCGTGATGGCGCATGTCTACCACCAGAGGCGTTGTGAAGCAGCTGGAAGTTACGAAGTCAACTTTGCAGTGGTTCGTTAGCTTGCAGAGGACGGGAAAAACCTTGACATTGCTGGTGTTGGCAACACTAGCACTGATGGCACGCTTGAAGCATGAGGATTCATGATATGAGGGAAACTGCATGTGTCTCCCCAAGAAAAGGCTGACGAGCGTACGAAACAGCTGTCGTACACCCCTGCCGATCACATAGTGAACAGGCGCAGAACAAGCCAGATGTTTAGTTGCTATCATCGCTTGTGGAAATGCCAGCATCGTAATACCACAGCACCGATCACACGCACACAAGATGCAAACGCAGACTGGGAGGTGCGCAAATCGTGTTGTGTAGTAAGACGAGAGGATTGAGATCAACGCTATGCCGGCTAGTCTCACTAAAGGCCCAGACACGAGCTCATGAGCGCCACGGGGGTCACTAACGTTGCCAAGATTGGGGACCGCGGCTGCGTTGCTCTGTTTGCCCCTCGTGGTTTGAACTGGCCACTGCCATTGCGTAATGTATAATGCTCATGGTAAGCCAATTACCACTGCTGTATTGCGCAAGAGGCATTTGCAAGCCGGCGAACCCGACATACTGCAACATGACATACTACATCATTGTCATTTCTGCCGCCCACCTGCTTGTCGACTATATCCATTGTGATCGTATGATCCCAAGTAGGCTCGCCTTTAGCTGCTGCTCCTGCTTCCTCGCTCGCTCACTCTTTTGCTTTTTTTTTCCTCCTTGAACTTCACCTTCCGCCAGAGTTGAACTTTGTTCCTGAGTAGAACTTTTGTAGCCTACTTGGCACTGTAGGGTTGGTTTCTCTTTCTTGTTTACAAAAAGAAAGGAGAGGTTCCAGTTGCTATGCCATCAATGCAAGAGGGCAACTGCAACAAGGGAGAGGGAAAGCACTGCACACAAACCTCAACTGGCATGGCACGAAAGCCTATGCTTGACGCAAATTTTCTTACTTCGTATGGCTTTTACCTACATTACAGGCTTTCAAGCAAGTATCCCATGTGGTGAAGTGACAAACCACGACTCTCACATTTGGCACATTTGGCAGTGAGGAATCCACTGAGGATGTATCAGCTGCTCGAACGTAATGCAAAGCACGCACATTGCATCGACCAGCGTACGGTGCTTTACGGCAGCAAGCGGGCAGGCGGGCGGAGCTGCGGAACAGTTGTAAAACCGGCTTGCTGGCGAAAGACTCTGTTCCAACGGATCGTAGTACTTGATGGCAGACCGGACATTCAGGTATGTGCACTGCGGCAACATGCAGCAAAGCGAAAGAAAGGCGTGTACACACGACCACCGGCGGTGCCGCCGTCGCCGGCCGCGGCGCGGAACGTCCCCTCCGTAGAGTGGCCCAGAAATGCGCGGCGGCGGCGGCAGACAGTGCCCACTGCTACATCTGACTGCCTGCCTGCTCTCACCGCAGCCTACAGCTACACACGTCCCACCCATACACCCAGATACACTAGCCCTCGCACCCTACGCCCAGATACAGTAGCGCTGACGGCAGGCGTCTCTTGCAACGTGGGGCGTGAGAGGGGGGGGGGGGGGGACAAGCGGAGTGTATGCTGATCCAGCCGACTTTACGGCTATCGGGCGCACTCCGCCATACGCCCCGCCCCTCCCCCGCCCCCCCCTTCCTTGCTGTCTAGAGCCCCCGCTCCGTTGCGCCGATCGCCAACGCAAATACGCAAATTGAGCACTCCCGTGGGTATGCCCACTCTACTTGGAGGTCTACAGTCATGCATTTGGCCGTCCGAGCAGGGCGAAGCAGCGTTGGGGGCGCTGCTGCTGCTGCTGTTGCTGCTGCCAGTGCCGCCGCTGCAATCACCGCATCGTGCAGCGCACGCGCGCCGGATCGGTCGCCGCACAGGCCGTCGCAACGAGGCATCGTGCGTGCTGCAGCTCCGCCCGCTGTCACAACCAGCCGCCGCAGCGGCGCGCCCCATCTTGCTCTGCACAAGCAGCTCGCAGCACCACCGCGCCCCCGTGCGCCGCAGCCAGAGGAGCGCGAGCGCTCACGCTTGACACAGCCGCGCCGGTTCTCGTACGCCGGTCGGTGCCAACGAGAGGACGACCCCCCTCCCCCCCCCCCCGCAACGGCTGCACCCCCTGGCGTGCACATCTAGCGGGGCAGGCAGCGGGGGCTAGCCCGTGCGCCCCCAGCTGCCGCCGCGGTGCAGCAGCGCTCCTCCGTTGGCGGCGTCCATGCCGGGCCCGAGGGGGTCGCGGTCGGACAGCGAGACGCCCGCGGACGCGCACGACGACGAGTCGTTGCCGATGCTCGCCGTGTCCATGGGGTCGTCGTCCATGCCGCCGCCGCCGCGGCTGCTGCGCCGCTGCTGCTGCTGCCACGGCGCCTGCTGCAGGCGCGGCGACCTGAGCAGGGGGGAACAGGGTGATGCAATAGGGGGGGGGGGGAAGGGGGGTGAGCTGTGGGCAGCCAGACCGCGTGGCGGTGTTTGCGCCGTGCTTGCGGAGGGATCGCTAGCCAGTTACCTATGCTGCAGCCGCACTCAACGCCGACCATGCGAAGCGCGCAGGCAACGGTGCAGTGGGGGACGGTACTTGCATGCTACATACCACGACATCGCCGCCCAGAATGGCCCCCTCGAAACCTCTGTTTACCCAGTGCTCAAGCGCCACCGCCCATTGCGCGGCACGCCCCCCCACTACACCGCTCGCGCGGCGCCGCCGCCGCGAGGCAAGCACGCGTGTTTGCACAACACCAACGCAGAAGCTACACAAGGCACTTGTCAGCAAAGTAACAGTGCTCAGTAGTACTCGCGCGCGCACCCACCTCGGCTTCGGCACGGTGGTCCCCGCCAGCGTGGCGCGGTGCGCGCGCGGGTGCGCCGCCTGCGCGTGCTGCTGCTGCTGCTGCTGCTGCGGCGCCGCGCCGCGCCCCTCGCGCGCGGCGCGCATGGAGCGCTCCGACCCCGCGCTCGCCGCGCGCACGAGGCCGTGACTCGGCGCAGGCGCCCCGTACACGCCGCTGCCGCCGCCGCCGTTGGCGTAGTGGTCCATCGCGGGATCTTGGTAGGGGGGGCGGCCTGCGAGGGGCAGGGTGGGAGGATGAGCATCAGCTGCGCTGCATATGATGGGAGGGAGGTGTGATACAGCCAGTCGTTGTTGTGCACTGGTGTTGACTGCATTGAACTGATCATGCAACGTTTGAGTAGGCTGACCCTGGTAATGAGTGTGGCGGCGCGCTACGGTCGTGCGGGGAATTGCTACTGCGGCACCAGTCATTCAAGGCGCGCGGAGCGCGGCGCGATATTCAAGCCAGTAGTCCGCCCACCCACAGCTTTTTGCCAACAGCAGTTCTGCTGCCCGGCTCTCGAGTCTACACGCACTGGCCTCTGCAGGCGTGAGCACACCGCCGCAGCGCCCGTCCCAGCAAGCTCGACAACGCGGCGCGGCACGCGACCCCACAAGCAGTAACTGACGGCCAGTCTCACCGAGGTCGCCGCCCATGCTCGCGCGCGCGTGCTGCGTCGCCCGCTGCACCTGCAGCCTGTGCATGCGCTCGTCTAGGTCTATGGCGGCGGCGTCCTCGGCGTTGAGCGCAGCGCCGCCGCTGCCGCCACCGCCGCCGCCGGGCGGCGCGCCGGGGGGCGCTGGCGCTGCCGCCGCACCATGGGCCGCTCGAACTCCTCCTGCTCGTTGCCACGCAGGGGGCGGGGGGCGGGGTTATGTTTAGGGTGATACGTGAGTATAGTGGCAGTGGTATCGTAGTGTATTGTTTCAGCATGGCAGTGTACCGCCTCCTCGATCAGTCTGGCGCGCGGGATGATGTCGCGGCCTGAGTGCGCATGTCGTGTTGACGCCGCGGCCACGGGCCACCTCAGTTAGTCCAATCAAGCGTATACTCAGTCAGAGCCACACATGCTCAGATGACGGCTGGGTGGCGTTCCAATGCCGCAGAATATTCACATGGTGGTACTGTTTGACTCGCGGCCAATTGCTGCAGCAGCGGCGACCACGGTTATTGGTGATGGATACGTGCGGCTAACCATCCCTTGTCACCTAGAGCTCTACGAACTTTTAATCCGTTGTCTTTCACAGATCTAGGGCTCGCACAGCACAGGCGGAACGCTTCCGATGTACGATGAGGTTGGCACACACCTGGCCGTAATCGGGGTAGCCGTGCTGCTGAGGTGGGTCGGGGGCGGGCGGCATCATGGTGCCACCGCCGCCGCCGCCGCTGCGCGATCGGTTGGGGGGCAGAGGGGCTGACACGCCCCCCCCCCCCATTGCCGCTGCCGCCATGTGGGCGTCTGACGGCTGGCCGCTGTATTCGGAGGGAAACAAGGCGACATAAATGCATGTGAGGTGACACCAGAGGGGGGGGGGGGGGGGCTGTCTCAGAGAGAAACAAGGCGACAGAATTGCTGTTATCGGAGAGAAACACAGCAACAAAAATACAAGTAAGGTGACACCAGAGGGGGGGGGAAGCGGCCGCTGCCTCGGAGAGGAACGAAGCGACAGAGATGCACGTGAGGTGACAGCCGAGGGGGGGAAGCAGCCGCTGTCTCGGAGAAATAAGGCGACAGAGATGCAAGTGAGGTGCCACCAGAGGAAGAAAGCGGCGTGCTTGGCTGCCGAGGGCGCGACGCAAAGCCAGGGCGTGTGCTGCGGCAGCGCTGCGTTGTTGAGACCATTGTCATCGACAGGTGCTGTTGGCACGGGCGCGGCGCAACGCTGGTGTAACTGTCGGATCTGCACTCTATGCTACTTTAGTGCTGCTTGTCTCTGCATGTCCTCGTGTGTGGAAGTGAAGTGTCGATTACGCACAGAGTTGGTGGCCAGCTGCCGCAGACTTATTTCTTTGTAAGATCTGATGTCATCGTCATGATGTGCGCGCTTGACTAGCACCTTCTCTGTGCTGTACGTGCTGGGTACTGTGGTGGTGGGGCATCCTTGCAGTTTGACGGAGGCGCCCAGACTTGAACACGACGGTATGCGCGTGCACAGACTCAATCTCAACGGTGGCATAACGCTGCAGCTGCCCACTGTGTCACGAGCGTGTGATGACACTTTCGCGTGCGGAAAGCAGAGCTATACTCCACAAACTGCTTAGCAGCGCCATTTGAGCATGTGACGCGCGCGCAAGCTACGAATTTCATGTTACTATAGGTACACTCTTTATTGGTGTGTGTTGTTTGCGCTTGTATACAAATCATTCCAGTCGTATGTACATGCATGCATGCTGCTGAGCAGCGCTGCCATCCTTGTACCTGAAGTTGCTGTTTCGTCGCGGCGCCCCGGCCTTGTGCGTCTCCGCTTCGTGCACGCCGATCGAAGCGCCTGGCACACCACACAGCACCAAACAACATGCGCAGCACTACATTCAGCCACGTAAGCCATGGATACAGAGCCGAGCTACAACTTCAGGTCATGGCATCGGAGGCAGCAGTATGAGTTACGGCACCAAATCTAGTGGCGGCGAACATTTTTGGGGCATGTTGATGCGTGGTGAGACATCTGGCAAGGGTGTTTAAGTGATCTTCAAGAGCTGCAGTGGACGATCGATGCCTCACAGTGGTGAGCGTGAGCCCCTGGGGGCTGGTGCACAGGACCCCTTCGCCAGCGTCATGTCAGATGCTATATCAAGCGCCGCATGCCACTACTTGGAAGCACTCCTGCACCGCCACTTCAGGTAACAGTCTACGCGTCCATACCTTCCCCGTGACGGCCACGGTCCCAATGCCACGAAACGAAGCGAGGTAGTGGGATGAGCGCTGAGCATCGCTGAGCATATGGTTCTTGCAGCAGCGCTAAACCACGTGCGTTGCAACCCGACACCAATGGTCGCGCTCACAACAACGCTGCCGAGGTGACTACTTATCCGTACGTACCCGAGTTGTCGCGCCCGCGGATGGAGCTGTGCATGCTGCCGCCGCTGCCGCCGGAGCCCGCGCTCTGCGGCGGCTGCTGCTGCTGCGATGACGAGAACGACTCGCGGCTCTCCCTGTCTCTCCGGCCGCCGCCTGGCGATGCACGCGGCGACAGCGGCACGTCACAGTATATGAGCTCCCTGGGCCGAATCAAAGCTTGAGTGCGCTCTCAGCGGGTCGCAGCGAGCGAGACAGCAGCCGCAGAAAGGCGTCGGGGGCGCTGCGGCGAGATCGTGTGTGCAAGGTGGCGTGGGCAGCTGACGGGGCGCGCGACGCGTGCCGTCGCGCGCCGCGTGAACGCGCCGCGTGAATGCGCCGCTATTGATTGATGTGTCATTGGCACGGCGGCTGCTTGCGCTCGCATTACGCGCGGCTTCAGCGCCAGAGGTGACAGCGTGCAGACCACGCGTTCATGAGCTGCGTCGGGTAAAATGGAGGGCGTCAAGCTCACGCGCGCTGTCGCGCCTGCAGCATGGCGCTAGCCTTACCCTAACCCTATGCGCAGTGAAGCACGTCCACGACAGCCGCGACAGCCACGCTGCGTGCACGGGTGTCTCTGACACTATGCGACTACGCAAACCGTGACACTCGT
This sequence comes from Tribonema minus, assembly GCA_017506865.1. Lineage (NCBI taxonomy): Eukaryota > Xanthophyceae > Tribonematales > Tribonemataceae > Tribonema > Tribonema minus. Next base: position 391,374 of record JAFCMP010000090.1, on the reverse strand, counting down.
GTGGAGAGATCAGTCGACATGCCTCACGACAGTGATGCCGCGCTGGCGCCTGATCGGCGGGTGCCGGAGCATCTCCGCTTGTGCCGCTACATGCACTGCAAACTCAAACGCAGCACGCGCGGCCTTGTGCTTGCAGTGCAATCGCACCCGCAATCACCCTCAAAGCACGCTTGAAGTTGGGTTTGAGGTTAGCCCTGCCCCGTACCCCCTCCCCAGAGTACACCCAGCATGCAGGATCTCACCTGCAGCGGCCGCCGCGCGTTCGCGCTCGCGGTCTTTCCTGCGCTGCTCGCGGCGGAAGGACTCCACCTGGAGGGGCACGCGGCAGCAAGGCATGCTCAGTGCATGTATGCCGTACATGTATACACACTCGATGCTCTGGGTCTCTTGTACGACGGAAGTATGAAGGCGAGAGGAGTGTGGCATACGTATATGCACATTCGATGCTGTTGGTCTCTTGTACAACGGGAGTATGAACGCACGGGAAGTAAGCTCGTGTAGCTGCTGTTCACGCGTACAGTGCCTGGCTTTCAGCCAGTGGTATGAGACCTGCAGGCCTCGCCGCAATGGCCCCACGCGTGCTTGCTGAGACCGCCTGACGAACTTCAATGTCTGCCCCGCAGCGGTGTACTTGCGGCGCACATATGAACGCTGAGGTGCGCCAAACTGCGAGTGTGCCCATCTGTATATACTTCTGTGTGTCTTTGCACTTGGTCATGTTGATGAAGTGCTTGCTTAGCAGCACCTCCACCGGCTGCTGACACGAGCAGACATTTAGCTAGGTGACAAGTGCTTGTGCACTCGCGATTGTGCTATGCACGCAGTAAACTTGCACGGTACCTCGACCCTACGTTGCCGTAAACCCTGCGCAGCGGCGCACGCGCATGCTCGCTGCCCAAAAGATGAGCTGTTCCGAGCGCTGCCGCAACTTCAATTTTCACTGCCAACCCTACCGCTTGCGCTTGTGTGAGCGCCGTCTGGAACCGTGACACTGCGCAATCGGCATGCCGCGCATGCTGAGCTGCTCGAGCGCTTAGACAGCGTCAATCTGCTAATGGCCGAAGCCAAGGCATGCACATGGTGCGCGCCCCCTCACCCCTTGCAGAATGAGCGCTGTGCGCTCTCACATAACTTCAACTTCAGTGGCGCGACCATGCGCACCCTGTTCTGCTGACACCTCGCAGCGGCGCCCGCCCACCTTCTGATGTGGATAAGCCCTGAACACAACTCCATTTTCAGCATTGAACTCTGCAAGTGGCACACTCACCTCTTGCAGGATGAGGTGCTTGAGGCACTGACGCACACAACTTCAACATCAGCGTTCGACACAGCAAGTAGCACGTGCTCACCTCCTGCAGGATGAGCTGCTTGAGCTGGAGGCGCGCCATCGGCTGCGACTCAAAGTCAAATTCCAGGCCGACGGCCACGGGGGGGTCCTCGCGCAGCCCCTCGGTCGTCCTGAGCGCGCGCACACGCAAGAGGGGGCACGCGCGCGCGCAGAGCAGCTGAGCACTGATGCAGCGAACTTGTACACATGCATGTACGAGCGACTCGCAGGTTGCGGAGTACACGTGTGTACCATGAGGTTGGTGTCCACAACGTCACAGCATGCAGGCATGCGCTTTTGCTCTGCACACATGCGCAGATGACGGCGTAAACTTGCTGCAGTCGCGTTTTCGAGCAGCCTTGCTGTGCCATGGCCAGCGGCGCGCAGCTCGCGTGCGGATGCGGGTGAGCACTGCTCCAGTGAGCCGCGGCGACCCAGCGTGCGCGCAGCGCGGTGGAGCGCTGTTCCAGTCGCTGCAACCGATGTGGCCTTGCCGCAATGAGCAACTTGCATGCCGCACGGCTGAGCAGTGATGCAGTACGCTCCCTGGCTGCGCGCACTCTCCATAATGAAAAGGTTGTGTGCTCAGCAGTCACATGAATGCAGGAGACAGTGCCGCGTCACGTTCGGTATCCGGCATCAGCGAAGCGCTGCGAGGTTGCCCTTTCGTGACAACACACTCAGTCATCATCGATGCTGGTGCCACGCAGCGTGAAGTCACCATAGAGTCAAAGTAGGGGCGATCGAGGGGGTCCGTGACAAGACACACTCGAAAATGCCAATAGATACGCACACACAGAGCTCGCAGCATACAGGGTAATCTGTGTCGTTCACGTTGCTTCGCAGCGATAAGCAGTGTGCGGTGTCACCAAAGAGGAAAAAACGAGGTGATCGAGGGCAGCTGCGATAGACACGCTCACTAATGCTAACACCTACAGTACACACACATGATTCGCAGTACAGGGTCTGATGTGTACTTGAAGTTGCTTTGCACATCCAACCGAGAACTCCCCGTAGGGCGTCGACGTAGGGGCGGTCGAGGGCGTCCGCGACAGACACACTCATCAATGCCAATACAAACAGTATGCTGTGCACACATGCTTCCAGGATACAAAGTAGCGTTTGTATTTGAAGTGGGTTCGCAAATGCAATCGTGAGCTCACCGTAGAGCGTCAAAGTAGGGGTGGTCGAGGGCGTCCGCGATAGAAGCACTCACTACCGCCGATACCTACAGCATGCACACATGCTTGCAGGATACAAAGTAGAATGCGTATTTGTTACTATGCACACGCAAGTGCGAACTCACCGTAGGGCGTCAAAGTAGGGGTGGTCGAGGGCGTCTGCGACGGACAGCCGCTTGGGGGGGTCAAACACCAGCAGGTGCTGCAGGGAAACATGAACAACACGAAGCAAATGCATCAGCGCTCAGACATGTGTCAGCGTCACACAGCGCTCAGCATGACCCGCAAAGCGCTTCCTGCCGCTGATGATTACTGTATTGTGTCCAGCGCATGGACGAGTCGGTGACACGCCAGTGGTACGCTTGCTGAGAACTGAGGTAACGGTGCGCTGGCGAAAGCGCCGAGCATCGTTGACGCTAGTACCGCGTGGGCCAGCGACCGCGGCGCGCATCAGAGACCTACAACGCCAAGAGCATGGCTAGAAATGCCCGCAGCCATTGACGTTGCCATTCACTTCTGATTCGTCAGGACCGAGTCGCGCCATTCCCTCAACACGAGGCGCAGGCGTCGCGTAGAGTGCCCAGTGCATGCGAGTAGTGGGATCCCTGAGTGGATTGGCATGACGGCCGGGTCAGGCTGCAGATTTCGTGTCCTGCGCCGCAGTGACGGGCAGCTTCAGCACCAGCGATACTCGCGCGCAGCTGACGCAAAAACGCTGACGCGCTGCCCGAATGGGAGCCTGAATCTCGGCGCGCCAGCAACGACAGTTACGTCAGTTACGCAGCAGCGCTCACCTCCAGCAGGTCGATGGCCTGCTCGGATGCCTGCGGGAACAGCGCCGCGTACGGCTGCTTGTCCTTGCCCGCCATGCTGTCTAGGAATCGCCGCGCCTGTGAAGGGTGAGGGGGGGGGAGGGGGGGGCGCCGGCGGTCAGCGCACCGGTTGGAGATTGGTACTTTATCGCACTGAGCACTGTCCTCATGTCACATTGCTTAGTGCGTCCTTGGCGTTTGCTACTGACAGGGTCAAAGGTAGGGGTAGGACCCCCCCCCCAGTTTCACTACCCTTAACTTCAACCTCAACTTCAACTCCCATGCTCCCCTCACCTGGTTGCGTATATGTACCATCTCGTGCTGCGCGGGGCTCCTCCATGACACGGAAGATCAAAGTGAGCTGATGCAAACTGATTTACACCCACTTCAACGTCTGACCTCGCCTACCACCCTGTCCCGCATGCGCACGCATCACGCGCAGAGCGCACGCTCACAGAAAATGAAATGTCGTCGTCATAAACTATTGAGGTCATTCGAATAGTGCTTTCGCGTCTCACATTCAAACCGGCACACTCGGACAGAACCCCCACCTGGTTGTTGCGAATGTGCGCCACCTCGTGCTGCGAGGGGCTGCCCACGACGTCGAAGATGAGCGTGAGCTGGTCCACAAAGTTGGTGCCGGGGAACAGCGGCGCGCGCCCGAGCAGCTCCGCAAAGATGCAGCCAACGCTCCACAGGTCCACGGCGTACGTGTAGAGGCCGTCGGGGCAAAGCATGAGCTCCGGCGGGCGGTACCAGCGCGTCACCACATGCTCCGTCATGGGGTCGTCCACCTGAAGTTGAAGTTGAGGTTCGTCATGGTTAGGTTAGTGTCATTTAGCTTTGAGAAAATAGGTCAAACCTTGTACGTGTAGAGGCCGTCGGGGCACAGCATGAGCTCCGGCGGGCGGTACCAGCGCGTCACCACATGCTCCGTCATGGGGTCGTCCACCTGAAGTTGAAGTTGAGGTTCCTCATGGTTAGGTTAGTGTCATTTAGCTTTGAGCGAATGGGTCAAACCTCGTACGTGTAGAGATCGTCGGGGCACAGCATGAGCTCCGGCGGGCGGTACCAGCGCGTCACCACGTGCTCCGACATGGGGGGTCGTCCACCTGGAATTGAAGTTGGAGTTGAGGTTTGCATTATTCCCAGGGTTAGGTTAGAGCAACATGGGTCAAACGGAGCATGTATACAGGCCGTCAAGGCACAGCATGAGATCTGGCGCACGGTACCAGTGCGTCAGCACGTGCTCTGCCACGAGGTCGTCCACCTGCAATTGAAGTTAGGGTAAGGTTCCTGATCACGGCAAGGGTCAGGGGGCTACACTGGAAGCAGTGACTAGGGGGATAGGGGTTCACGTGGGATAACTCCTGATGGTGAAGGAGGTGCCACCTCTGACATACTTTTATCATAACGACGGCAATTGCTAAGGAACACAATGGACCGGTGGACTGATTCTTCCTGGAAGAGGCTATGAGATGCCGCTCAAGTTGAGGTCTGAAGGCAATTTGTGGTTGGTGGCACCAGCTCATTGACACGTATACGCATACATACCTCCTCATCGGGTCCCGCCCCCCTCCCCAATGGCCGCTCGCGCGCCAGGCCAAAGTCCGTGATGCGCAGCTGGCAAGACTTTGTCACCAATAGGTTGCCTGCGCGCGCAGAGGTCAGCAATGGACAGACATCAGATAGAGCAACAATGTTTGAGCAAGAATGCTCAGGCGCTTTGCACTCAGAATGGCGAGGGGCACAGGGTTAGGGTTAGGTTAGGGTTAAGACTTGGGGTTAGGGTTAGCAAATGCGTGCTGCACTCCCACACGGTCGCCGTGCCCCTCAGGCAGAGTGCCGAGCTCCCCACTTCATGCGTGCGCAGATGTTGGAGCATATGGCACTTGCATGCTCATTGCCGTTTGCACGCTTGACGTTTACGGCATTTACTCTTGTCGGTGGGCAATTTACAACATGTCACACATGCAGCAGCACACGACTGGCGTTGGTCCCCTGTTGCGGTGGTCACACTGGCGTCTGCCTCTGGCGGTCTGGAGCAACAGGCTAGTGAGCAATAGCTCTTGACATTGCCTTGAGGGTGTCTGCAGACGACACGGTCGTCGACGACAGCTCATTGCCAAGTCTCTCAATACCACTGACGGTTTTTGTGCGCGTCAAACGACGGTGTGCACTCTGCCCACCCCTCTGGGCAGTACGTGCAAGGCTCTCGACGCGACAATTACAACCAACATGCTGCGAGAGGCACGTCACATCACCGCCGCACGCGCGTGCGCACCTGGCTTGAGGTCCCTGTGTATGATGCGGTTGTCATGCAGAAACTTGACGCCGCGCAGCAGCTGCGCACGCACCGCCCCAAACGCCCCACCGATCCCGCCCCGCCAGCATTCGCAGCAGCAGCAGCAATGCAGTACCAAGCGCAGCAGTCACCGGGACAGACGCGGCGGCAGACGCGCAGAGGACACAAACAGAGCAGCAGCGGTCAGCACGAGGACATGTTGGACCTTCAGGCGCGGCGTGGCGCAGTGGCCGCAGCAGCCACGGCTTGTCACTGCAGCGGATTGCATCTTGAGGTGTGCGGCAGAAAGTCTCGCCATTGCAGCCAGGCGCGTGTGAGGCATGACTCAGGCACGTTCCGCCTGTGCGTTGTATACTAGACTGGCAGTACAGCAGCACCGTTGCAGTGAAATAGCAGGAGGTGGCCAAACTTCAACTAGATTGTGAACATCCACTACGGTCGTGGAAAGCACTACCAATGGGCACACAAAGCATTTTTTGTTACGCCAAACAGACATCACCTTGTGCCTTACAGCACATCATGCCAACTCCTGTGCCGACGTCTTTGTTAAAACTTGTATCCCCAACAGTTGTGTAGGGTTAGTTTTACCGTTGACAAGCTGGACATTTTTTGAAGTTTTGTATGTTGGGGAGGTCACCTGGTACATGAAGTATCGGTGGTGCGCATCGCTCAGGGGCTGCGCCGACTGTATGATCCTGTGCAGGTCCGAGTCCAGCAGCTCCATCACTATGTACAGCTCATCGTCGAACTCCCGCACCGCCACATCCTGAGACAGCGCATTTCAACAAGCAGCAAGCGGCGAAGGCAATTCATTAAACTCCCGCACTGCAAAGCCCTGGCACAGCATGTTTGAGGCAAAGCATGCATGCAAGGTGAGCGTGTGAGTGTTGCACTGCGCACGGCAGGCATGTTACGCCTGTGGGCATGCGCACATCTAGTTGTTGAAGTTGGTGTGTGAGCAAGTGTTTTACCATCAGAGCATTTATGCTGCTGCCCCTGTTGCGCTGCATGCGCAACATGCGCCTATGCGCAAACCAACTCATTGTTTGAGCGTGTATTGCACCATCCTTTTGAATGCAAGTGCAGCCCTCCTGCACGAGAGCGTGCTGACAAGTAGGCCAGGGTGCCAGCTCGCCATTGAGTTCTCAGCCATGAACGCATATGGCACCAGAGCATGCTCGTGTATACGCTGCCGTGTATACGCTGATGTCACTCGCGTTGGACACGCAGAGCCGGCAAGCGGCATGTGCCTGGCATCTCAACTTCAACAGGCGGGCACGTCAACTTCTGCTCCAAACGCGCAGGCACGCCCACAAAAAGCATGCGCCGTCTACCGCCGCGAGCCTGTTCAGGTCGCTTGCGCACAGTGCCACAGCAGTGTACACTTGGCTTTCAACTCTTGTCGAACAAGCGAGCAGCGCCAGCGCCATCGGCCCCCCCGCGCGCGCACCTCCAGGGAGATGATGTTGGGGTGCACGCCCAGGTAGCGCATGAGGCGGATCTCGCGCAGGACGTGCTTGGCGTCGACCGCCTGCTGCGCCATGGGCGTGATCTTCTTGATGGCCACGCGCTTCTCCGTGCGCAGGTCGAGCGCGCTGCACACGATGCCGTAGCTGCCCTTGCCCACCGCCTTGAGGTCGCGGTACCTGCGCAAGACGGCACCGCATAAGCTTCTGCTTTGAGGAGTGCTACCTGCGCAAAACAGCATCGAATAAGCTTCTATTGTGAGGAGTGCGCTGCATACGGTGCCGTAGCTGCCCTTGCCCACGGCCTTGAGGTCGCGGTACCTGCGCAAAACGGCATCACATGAAACTTCTGTTTTGAGGCGGACGATTGCATAAGGTCACTGCCCTGTGATGGTGGGCGTTGCACTGCGAGGCTTGTCACTTCTTGGATCGAAGGGGGACACTTCTCTGTGGTGTGGTCGTTGCTCTGCGACACTTGTCATTTCTTGGGATGAGGAGGAGCACCGTGACTGAGGAATAAACGTCTGACCCCACAGACATCATGTGCACATCAGTGTACTCTAGTGCGCGCGCCACTCTCACGTGCTTAAGCACTGGGGCAAGGCCAGCATGCCATGCGCACGCCCTGGTTGCCCGTCCCTGTGGACCGTCCAGTCTCTGTTTTTATGTAGATCACAGTGTGGCTGTCATAAGCAGCTGACCAGCGGCTGACGACCAGATCAGCGATCTCTGCATCGGCCTCCTTGTGTTTGTGAAGCAAACGCACTGGACTCGTGAGGTGCAAATGCAGACTCCCGCAGCTGATCGCTGTGCATAGCCCCATCGGCCAGTCAGTCGTTATATGGACGTGGGGGGGGATGTGCTGAATGTGGTACATCCGGGAGGCAGCTTGGACACTACTTGTGTGTTGAGCTGACTTGGAAGGTCTGCTAGATTTTTCAAACAAGCGACTGCAGGCACAGCCATTTAAGAAGAAGTGGCTGAACCCTCCAATCCCGAAATCCACACACCAACACACTTCTCACCATCGATCAGAGGTGTAATTGGCACAGGATGTGTAATACACACGCAGAGATTGCAAAAGATGATGTTTGTAGGCTGTCTGAATACTGCTGCTCAATTCTGCGTGTGAAAGACTACTCACGATATGCTACTACCCTTCAATCCCATCTCATGCTTCTCCCCCAAATCCGGGCTTCGACCTGATCACCTGCCAAAGGTTTGGCACCTCTATGCACCAACATATACCACCAACATATAGATTCAGCCTTTGAGTTGGTGACACGCGCTACTGATATTCTTGTCACGGAAAGCTGTTTTTACAGCCACCATCTTGTGGTCACTTGTAGTAGGTAGCCCAGAGCCTCATGAGGTCGTGACGAATTAAGAGGTACATGCATGTACAGTATTTGCAGTTCCGCACAGACTGGTCCCAAGGCCTCATGAAGAGGCCTTCATGCTCGGAGGCTAACAAAACTACAGAGAGGCAGTCATCTCAATTAGTACAGATGCACTGCACATTGTTTTATGTATGCAACAGGTGGGAGATCCACAGCAGGAGGACGTGCTATCTGAGACTCTACAGATCGCCAGTGACAAGAGATACTGTGATTGATGTTCGGAGAGCCGAATGGGCGCGAGACACGTCCATTTTCAGCAAATCAATGCTCAATTCAGTATCTCATCTGCAAGGCAGTCCAATCCGCACTCCTAAAAGCACCAACTGCAAGTATGCATGCCTCAGAGGGGCGAGGGTGTAGGAGGCGGACAGCTTACCTGGATTCCACTGTGAACACGTGCCCCAAGATTTGGTACGACACCTCACGTAGGCCCCTGTCACTCCTCGGACGCTCCTCCGGCACGCTCTCCCATTGCTGCAATGCCATGTTGCTCTTGGCTTCCTGCTTCAGGGAGCTTCGCACAGCTAGCCGTAGAGCGCTTGCTTTCCGTGCGTGGTGTTCTGAAGATTACGTTGAAGCCTTCTTTCTTCCAGCAGCTAGCATCATTGCCTGCAGCTGGCTCTCTTGCCAACGTGCCTTTTAAATGTGCCTGGATCAGTTTCACACTTTGGTGCGGTGATGATCAGCCTTGTTGTTGAATGTCACTGCTGATCACGTGTATACATATGTGCTCGAGGGGCATATTTACCAATGTATGTGTGCGTGCGTGATGTTCTCAAGTGCGGATTTGAAAGTCCGCCTTTGGTACTGGGCAGGAGCACAGCATCATGATCGTGCTAGGCAGATTGCATGATGAAGGTTTATAGCGTGCCGATGCTGCAAATGCCATGCATGATTTCGCCATGTGCGACAGCGTGAAAGACGGATGACTGCAATGCATTGTGCAGCAAGACGCAGGTTCATTCGTTGCAAAAAGCCAATGGAGAACATGGCTGAGTCCAGCAAAGCGTCGGTGAACATAAATTTGTTGCAGATTACTGAGCGCGAGGCCTGATGCCTGCGTGCTCAGCCCCCAAAACTAGGTGCCTGAAGAGGTGCCGTTGCAGCTGCTCTGACTGGTGCCACCACTGCCGCACTGCAGATTGCAAAAACGCCACTCTACGTATCACATGTCTACTGCACCGCTTCACAGGTGCACAGTGTCGACTCTTTCGTGCATTCACCACGCTGTTGCACAGTCAAAGGAGCTTGTGTGTGTGTCTGTGCGCGTGAATTTGTCAGCAATAGCAGGCTGAAGAGTGCTGCACTGCAACTGTCACCGTCATCGCCAACAAGTGCTGCTGCTGCGCTGCGCCGACAACTGCTGCTGCTGCTGCTGCCGCTGCTGCTGCATTCCCCGTCAGTTTTAGTGCAATGTGCGATGGATGCCCAACGGGAGCCTTCGACGCACGCACTCTTTTCCGGACTTTCCCAATCGTGTCTGCCGCTTCGTTCCCGGCACCTTGCTGTCCCCTCCGCCTGCCTCTGCTGTTGCCTCCCTTGACAAAGTCGCCTGCATCTGACTGCTGCTCGTGCCGTAAACAGCCATTGCCGCTGCTTCCACTGCTTCAGTTGACTAGTGCGCCATGCTTGTCCGTTTGAGGCGCTGAACTTGACCCCATCGGACCTCATCGCTCAATGCTCTGTACACTTCAAGTATGCTGGCAGAACCCCGGCGATAGCAAATCAAAGCATGGGCCCAATTTGCGGGCGAGCAGCAGCGGGCGCCGACGCTTTGCTGATCGCTCACAGAAGCTCAAACCGCCGCCGCCGCCTCAAAAGCTGCTCAAGCGCGCCGCTGTGTACTGCGGCTCGCGGCGCAGCTTCGGCGACGCTTGCGCCAGGACGGTGTTGTCACTGCTGTTCTCCTTCCGCACCGCCACCGCCGCCGCCGGGCCTGTCGAAGCCGGGGCCACGGCGGCTTTCCTCCTCTTGGCCGCAGGTGTTGGCGTGGTGGCCCGGTCGAGAGCGGGGAACAGAACGCCACCGCCGGTGTCTTCCCAGCCCCGAGGCGGGTGAGGGGCGGCGCCAACTGCTGCTGCTGTCGCCGAGCTGCTGTCAAGGCGCGCGGCGGTGCTGTCGCTGAAAGGCGCCGTCGGAGTGGCCAGCCTGAGGCTGGATGCCTTTGTGCGCGGAGTGGTGGGCGCGAAGGTGGCTGCGGCTCGGTCCATGCACCTGTCCGCTTCCGTGAAGAGGATGTCAGAGAGTCTTGCTGGGGGCCTGTCGGGTGAGGCGAACTTTGTTCCCTTCCTCTCGATGCTGGGCCACGATTCAGGATCGGCGATGGTCGAGCCTGGCTCGCCGGCTGGCTGATCGAGGAGAGCCTTCGCAACGCTGACAGAGTCGGTGTCGTGAGCTTGCGGAGAGATGATCGTTGTTGGCGGGCTTTTCGCCTGTTCCAGGGCTTCTAACAGAGCGCTTTCCACTGCCGCGGGCGTGCAGGTGTGCTGCAGTGCCTCCGCCCGCTGAACATTCATGGCCCGTAAAGCAAATCCATCGAGGACCTGCTGCTCGTGCATCATGAGGATTGTGGTCGGGACTGAGAACTTCAAACAGTTCGAAAGTTGAGCTTCCAACCTTAAACCCTGAAGCACGCGCAGAGACGTTTTGAGACGATAGAACGCAGCACTTCGTGCATCAAAAGTGAATTTTACGCACAGACGCCGCGGCGGCGCAATCACTTCGCAGCTGTGCCGGCCCCAGCAGGCACGCATATACGTGAGACATACTCGGCAAACCACAATGTCGCGGGCCACAGAGCCTAACGGCCTAAAGACCGGCTCTGGGTGTTTCGCTTCTTTGCATGAAGCAGCAGCCGCGGGCGATGTGGAAGCTCTGGAGCATCACATCAGGTAATTCCCCACATCACACTGTTTGTCTGTAACTCCGACATGCACGAACACAAAAGTTCAATCAAAACTAAGGGTCAAATTCACAGCAGCTGATTTTGCGAGGTTGCCGTACCTTTGCAATCATTCTGTCACGCAGAACCTCGCGCGCTTGTGCTGCCGTCAACCACAAAGATGTATGTTGAAGTTGTCTTCCTCTTGCCGTGCGATCTGATACCCCACCGCACCAAGCCTCTTGTGCACTTGTGTGAACTCAATCAACGACTGCATCAAGGCAGAACGACTGGAATGTTTGTTAAACACTCAAGAGTACGACACGACAATGAATGTTGGTGTGCTGTGCAGACGAATGACAGCTGCCAGAGGTGCCGCAGGAGCAGGAGCGGGAAGCGGCATGGTGTCGGGCCTGGGGCGCAGCTTGCATGCGTCATCAAACACGCCAGGCATAGGTGCGCATCTCATATCCTAGCCCACCACCACGCGCCCATCTCTGCAGTCTTCCCTGTCACCAGTGCGGTAGAGTGCGGTAGCAGTTGAAGCTGCTCCAGTCTTCATATGGATTGCACTGGCAGGGTAGGGTCTCAACGTACTGAAGTGACGGACGCAGACTTCAGCGCGGCAATCATTGGCAAGTACAAGTGCATCGCCAATGGCAGGCTCAAATTCTTGTGTGAAGATTCTCCTCAAGACAATTGGCGTTGGACATGTCATGATTAATTTTTGCAGCACTCAGGATGGCATCTGGTCAGCTTTGCAGCCAGTGAGTGCCAGTCAGCCGCATCTGCTACAATTTTGAGTAATGAGGACTGCTGCCTCTTTTGCTGAAACGCAGCTGCAGTAGTGAAGACGCAGCCTAGACGCAGATGCAGTAGTGAACATGGTCCACTTTTTCTCTTGAACGCTAAGTTACGATGCACAGCCCCATTGCGAGAGCACTCAGTCACAATAACCTACTTTAACCAGTTCCCCTGAAGCTCGCGCAGCGCTGCTACCTGCAGCACAGTCCACAAACACTAGCCACGCGTCCTCAGGCAAGACACTGCCAGTCTAAGAATCATCGCCGCTGTCCGTTGCTCAGGTGCATTGCATGGCTGTGCTCCAGCACGGCCTCACCGCGGCTTGTGCAGTCATTTCAGCAGCTCTCAGTTGGTTGAGGCATGTGAGAAATGACTTCGTGCTCTGCAGCCCTGCGCTGTGCCGCGCGGCGACGTCGACATGCAAGGAGCGCGCTATTGCGCAAAGAGGCATGCCTTACGCCTCAACATTGTGGCCCAAAGGCCCCGAGCTGCCTGTGGTGCCGCGCAGCATCGCACAGGAGCATACGACAACGTGATGACACGCGCCGCAGTGCTCGTCAACAACACTGCAGTCCCAGAGCCGCATGCTGCTCCGGGCACACCAGCCGAGTGCCCCTTGCACTATCGCCTTCTCTGTAGTCGCACAGCACGATGCTCAGACTGACGCGCTGCGGTGACGCTCCGCACTGGAACCGTGCATGCAGACGCGCGCGGGGCGGGCGGCGTGTCGCCGCTGCACGCGGCGTGCGCGCGCGGGCAGGCGGTCGCGGCAGAGATGCTGCTGGCGGCGGGCGCGGACGTGTGCGCGGTGGACGGCAGCGGGTTCACGCCGCTGCACCGCGCGGCGCACCACGGTCGCGTCGACATCGCGCGCATGCTGCTGCAGGTGGGGCTCTCGGTTGGGGCAGGCAGGGCGCGCGGTGCTGTGTGTGGAAGAGGCAGAGTGTGCGCTGTGCAGCGGCGCGGCGCAGTCAGCTTGAAGTACCGGCAGACACGTGCGCGCAAGAGGCATGCGCGCAGGCATCATGATGATGATCGGCAGCGCGGCAGCGCTCACACATGAACAGCTGGCCGGACGTGTGTGCGACGACAGCGCATGCGTGCTGGTGTGGGTAGGCATATGGGCGGGGGGCGGCGGTTTCATTATGCGTCGAAGAGGCCGAGGTGCGCCTCGCAGTGGCCGCGGTCCCCCAGCACCGTGGCGCGCTGGCAGCAGCGGCAGCAGCGGATGTGGGGTCGATGGCAGCCTCCCGGCGCGCGCCAACTGCATGGCGCATCGCCAGTCCGATCAGTGCGCCCATGTGCAGGTTAAATCCGCAGCCTACCGCAGTCATACACATAAACTAACCATCCTTTGTCACCTAGAGCTCTACGATCTTTTGATTCGTTTCCATAAACACTGGTGCGTCGGTGAAAGCGGCGGTTGCAGCGGCTGCAGGGCTGCCCACGCTCAGGGTTTTGCCATTGTAGGCGCGTGCAGCGCGCATGCTGGCGTGGGCGGCGCGGCACATGTGGGATTGATGGCGCTGACATGTCCCATGTTTGTTGCACACATGCGGTGGCGGTGGTGGACTTTTTGTTTCACTACAGTGGGCCACTTACCATACATGGTGGCTTCAATGTCAGATTGCACGTGTCGCGCAATGCTGATGTGTCGTGCTAATGCTGCAGTGTTCCTGGGCTATGTACAGTACATTGGCGCATAGACATGCGCGAGCTCCAATGTGTATGCAAGCCAGCTCTCTATCAGTTCTGTGTCGTTTCCACAGGCAGAAAAGCTGCAGAGGTTCAGCGAAACTCATACGTACAGCAGATCATGGATATATGAGCATGTTCAAGTGCTCACACAGTCAGCGGGACACCCCTGTCCGTGCTGACCAGACAACAGGCAGCGAAGTCGACAGCGCATGTCAATGCATCAACTGACTCTCGACGCCTTCTGTTCCATATCAACTCGTGTCGCGCAGAGAGGAGTGGACGTATCGCTGCGCATGAAGGGCGGCCTAACGGCGCTGCACTGCGCGTGCCTGGGCGGCAGCAACGCTCAGCCTGGTGACGTGGGCGAAGGACCCTCTGCGCACCTGGACAGCCAGGGCGCCGCGCAGTGCGTGGACCTGCTAATAGAGTGAGCCTCGTCGCATGCATTCAGGCGTGTGCGCTGGTTGCTGCAGCTATGTAGACCAGGAACTTGTCTCGGGACGCATGTGGCTTGTCTGTGAAGTATTACTACGCCGCGCTTTCGTCGCCACATGTGGCCCTGCAGGCTTTGACTGTCACGCCATTGCGGCGCTGAAGGAGAGCCTCAGGGCGCATTGATGTGCTCACTGCTGCTGTGCGCGTCGCACGGCAGCGGCTGCGCTGATTGTGACTTGCCTACTTCAACTCTGACTTCGATGCCGCCCTTTCGTTTCCACATGTGGGCCTGCATGCTTCGGCTACCGCGGCATCGTGGTGCCGATGGCGAGGCTCAGGATACCGTTGCAGTGCCGCGCGCGTCGCACACGCCTTGTGCGCTGATCGTGACTTTCCAACTTCAACTCTGACTTCAACAAGGCACATCGTCTCAACCCCGTGGATGCCTTCACCTGCTTGCCTGCAGATACGGCGCCAACAAAGAGGCGCTAGACCTGTGGCAGTGCACACCGCTGCTGCGCGGCAGCCTCGGCGGCCCGTCCGCCGTCCCCGCTGCGCTGCGGCTGCTGGCGAGGGGCGCAGATGTAGACGCCAGGGACTCGTGGTCGTGCAGGTACTGCCGCTGAGCCCTGTGCCTGTCACGTAGGCCTTGCAGCGCACCAGCGTCACACTTTGTTCAGCTTATGAATTGGCCAACCTTGCACCCACTGATGACGTGTGTTGTTGGCGTTAGAGGTCCCTGGCTTTTGAGACAGCGAAGTGCTTTGAGCTGAAAGCTGCGCACCAGCTTTCGTGTAGGCTCACATAAATGTGCTGACCGCGGTGCCACTGTCCCTGCTTGGCTGCAGCTGGGTGCCGGCAGTGCCGCGCCAGCATCGCAGCTGAACGTATAGCTGCAAGGATTTAGCAACCCAGAGAGTTACATGCAAGGCGTGTGTTGCGACCCCGTCTCAGATCGATACACCCAGCAGTGCACCAGAGCCATTCCTTGAGACACCGCTAGCTCTGTCTGGGCTTGCTGCCTGAGCTTCATCAGAGCTCATCGCGCCACGCACTTGCGCGCCCATCGCCGATTCGCATGTGTTCCATTGCCGCTCCCACACCGCATCTGCCCAGCGGAGCGCACGGTGCCGCGCTCTCACGCGCACGACTGACACACTCGCGTGCTGCCATCGCTCTGCGCTGCAGCGCTCTGCACAGGGCGTGCGAGAGCGGCAACGTGGAGCTGGTGCGCGCGCTGCTGCTGGCGGGGGCGAGCGCTGCCGTCAAGAGCTGCAGCGGGCGCAATGTGAGTGCCGGCCGTCCGCGCGCTACGCAGCGACAGCGGATCGTGTAGTCGTCCGCTGCCACTGTCAGATGATAGCACCGCGGGCACAGTGTGCGAGCGTAATCGCGAACCCGAATCCTAGGGTAGCATGGCGTGTCGCACGTGTGTGGTGTGTCGTAAAGCGCAGGGGTGGAAGCGCGGTGAGTCCGGGGTGTGACAGGAGAAGTGTGTGCAGCCTACCGTGGCGCTTTGAAGTTCCGCATTGCGCAAGGCGGCTGGTGGCTGTTGGGAGCGACGCCGCTGAATGCTCCACAAGTGCGGTCCGTGCAGTCGGTGTGCAACCAGGACGAGCGCGAGTCACGCTCGCAAGGCAGTGCCGCGCTTGGCGACACATGGTGATGACACTGTGGGCCATGCTTTGCGCGCGCGGCATGAGCAGTGGCCACATGTGAAGAGATGCGCGCGTGCTACTGTTGTGCGTGACGCAGACCGTCCCGTCTCGTGGCTGGTTTGTCGTCATGCGGGAGATGAGCTCACACGAGCGCGCTTTTGTGAGTGCTTGTGATCACACGCGCTTTTTCGCGCTTTTTGCCACACATTGTACGCCTTCATTCTGCCTTCGATCTCGCAAAGCATGTGCCTCAAAGTTATCTTTCTGCGTGAAACTGACTTCACCAGCCTGCGGCGCATGCCTCAACCCCCGTTGCAGGCACACTAACTGTTGGATGACGCACCCTCAGCGTCACATGCTTTTCAAACTGCAACTTCAACTCTCACTGCAACTTGAAGCATGTTGCATGAGCGCTGGCCCTGTGTGTGGAAGCAGGCGCTTGTTGCATGCCATCTCTTAATCTTTTGGTCGGTGGCGTTCGTCGACACTGCAACTGTGGCTGCCACAGCGCATGTGACTCTCCCTCTGCCGCCACGCATGTGCGCGCGCGCAGCCAGGGCAGGCGTTCCTGGACGATGCGACCAAGGAGCAGCGCGACGCCGTAAGAGTGGCGCTCGTGGAGCACGCGCACCGCAGCGGCGCATGGGCCGTGCAGCCGCCCAAGACGCCCGTGATCACGGGTGGCGGCCTGCTTTTCACGTGAGTGACGTAAAAATTATGCGCTTCTCGCAGGCATGAAGTGCTACTTCAGTATACTATCATGCGTGTACCATCAAACTATCGGTGCTTGGGATGCGTACATGTATCCTGTAAGGTGGTACGATGCGCTGTGATTCACAGCGCATCGTGTGAAAGACGATGGCGCCAAATGTGCTGCCGTTCAAGTTGTACACAGGCGGGACGCAGCGCTCGTGACGCCCATGCATACGTGATTGCGGGCCCCTCTTCGTGCCCGTTGACGTTTGTCCTGATGTCATGCAGCACACATCCTGACGGCTCCGCTGCGATGGTTGGCCGCGCTGCGCCTCTCTCACACACGCACCACACATGTACCTTCTAAGGTCCTTGTTACACGCACCGCACACGTACCTTCACACAAGCCCCGTCACCCCCGCGCCCCATATCGTGCGGCCACTACGCCCGTGTCGCGCTGCGCAGGCGCACCTCGGCCGACGGCTACCCCGCCGAAGAAGACGCTGCAGCACGGCTCAGCGCGGCGCCACTCGCCGCAGTCGTCATTGCGCAGCACAGCCGGCCGCTGAGCGCGCACAGCAGCTTTGCGGAGCTGGTGCCGGCGTTCGCGAGGGCGGCTGATGCGCCGGCGCCCGCTGCGCCATCAGCGCACAGCAGGTGCGCTCGCGTCATCGCCTGTAGAGGTGTTTGTGCGCGTACTGCGGAGGCGATGCGCCAGCGGAGAGCAGCGCCGGGCGCCTGTTTTGCGGAGCGGGCAGGGCTTGCGTGCAGCACACAAGTACCGCGGCGGATGCTTGCTGCTGCGTGCAGTGGTGTTTGCATGCTCTGAAGTATTCCGTGTATATGCTGCTCGTGGCTCGTTGGTTGATGTCCATTGGCGCACAAGCACACGCTCGCAGCAGCGCAGGGGGAAGAGGCGATGGCTCTGGTACTGGCTTATCCAAGCACCGCGGCCCATTGAGTGTGTTCCGTGTCGATACGGCAGTTTGTGCTTCCAGTCGCTCGCATGTTGGCACTAGCTACACGTTTCAGATTCCTGCATCGCATGACAATTTCAGATTCCTGCATCGCATGACAATTTAAGATTCCTGCATTGCATGACTTGACTGGTTTCAACAACTTGACTGCCGCCAAGAGTACGCACCTGTCCGTATGCTCATTCATTATCCTCCTCCCACCAACACATCTGCAGTTTGCACACAGTTCAGTCTGTGATGGCACGGCTGCCTGCGACTGCAGCAGTGCGTGTTCTTGTTTTTCAGCTCAGCAAGTGCCTGTGTTGAGCCGCTGTGTAGCATTCGGCCCGTGTTTCTGCGCATAGAAGCACAACGCGGCACGAGACTGATCATCGCTCTCGACTCTGCACGCGCAGACCTGGCAACGACAGAAGCGCCCCTGCGGCGGCAGCAACAAACACGGCAGCGCCACAGCCGCCGCCGCCGCAGCCGACCAGCGCACCCGTCGCCTTGGGCGGCAGCGACCTGAGACGCACGGCGTCCGTGCCGTGGCGGTCATCGCGGCAACGCGCGGCGGAGGCAGCGGATGGCTGAGCGCTGCCGTCATGACATCTGTTACTGCCGACAGCTTGCATCCGCCGCAGCATCGGTCGTTGGCGTGTTTGGTGAACATGCTGCCCTCATACAGCAGCGAGGAAGCAGGTGACTGAGCGGCTTCGGCGGCTGAGCCTGAAGCACGCGGTCACCGCAGGTGGCAGTGCGCAGCGACCGATGCGGCCGCACGCAGCGGCCGAAGCGAGTGCGGTGCACGTCTCACTCAGCAACGCTCAACGCTAATGCGCTCGTGGTGACAAGAGGCACAAACGCTGAATTGAGCCTGTAGGCCAGGACTTGGGTGCAGACGGCATGCGCAGACTCAGTCACAGCACCAGCGCCAGTGCCGCCGCTGCCGACCACTGTAGCTCCCAGTCATGGCGCGTGCATCTTGCGCGTAGCATTTGGCCTGGCCAGGCGCACGGCAGCTGCGACAAACGCAGCCTTTGCTGCTGGCTGCGCCGCATGCATTCTCGCAGCTTTGGATTACGCACCCGATCTGGACATCACAGCAGCTCACTGGCAGCAGCGGCATCATCGATGCAGCTGATCTGTGTCTGATTGCCGGCGCAGCACAGATGGCGGCGGATCAGCTGTAATGGTGGCAGAGAGCTTCACTCTCGGCAAAAGTGAGGCTTCGACTCTTAGAGCACTGTGGCACAAGCATCAGCAGCCGGACCTGTGTGCCATGCATTCACTGCACACCATTCTGACGGTGGTGCCAGCCCGCCTACTGTTCGCCGCATCAAAGAGCGGCATGCGGCGCTGAGGTTTCGTTACCGACTCAACAGGCGCAGCAGCAAAAGCCATGCGATGCTCTTTATCGATGGTACTGTACGGACTGTACGGCTGCACATACATGCATCATAACGCTAGCACATGAACCTGCCAATGCTGGTGCTTTCACAGCATCGATCGGCGCTGGAGACACTGCAGACGGTAAACGAACACACACAACACTAGGGGAATCCCTGGTGCCAGCATTCAGTGTTGCAAGTGTCCAACGCTCAAAACGTCAAATCTTTTGCATCCTGTTCTGACTGAGGTTTCTCTGCTGTTTGATTTGTTCTTTAGCGTTTGCCTGATCAAGTTGTATTCAGCCGGCGTCCTGAGAGTCAATCGGATGAGTCTGACTTGCGAATGAAACTCGTTCGCGCACTCGCATCCCAACAACTCTCTAACTGTAGAAAGTGAACGCGAGAGTGGAGAGAGAGAGAGCACCCTCTCTCTGGGCTGAAAGCAGGCCCTCAAATCAAAGCCAGCCACTTCAGCGCACACCCAGACCAAACCACTTGCAGTCGTAACCGTGGCACTCCATGGCTGGAAGGCAGCTTGAGGCGTGCCTCATTGCAACGATGGAGAGGTGGATAGATAACGCTGCTGCTACTCTTTGGAGAGCATGAGCAGCTGGATTCTGCGTTTCTGCTGGTGCCTCTTACGCTCTAGCACCGGGGTGATCGTGATCGCGCTGTCCAGCGGAGGCGGGAGTGCGCCCAGAATGCAGGCTCTCTGGAGAAGGCGTGGCCAGGCAGGCGGGACGCAGCGTTGTCATGGTGCACTCCAATTTGGAGATAGATTGAGGTACGTGTTGTGCACTTTACCACATCGAGACACTTGGTATATATTCACTTCGTGAAGACCATGATGTCGAGCCTGTTGCGTCCTGCTCTGGTGCACCTGCACAATGTAGTGTGGTCAATCTGCAGTGTGCATGCCAAGGGGTCCAGTAGAGAGCACCTGTGCTAAGTGTCACAAATCCTTAGCGCTAGCGCCCGGTGCTTTTTACTCTTGTTGCGGTACTTGCCATGTGTGAAGTACGGGGCTCTTTGTCCAGTGCAGTGCAGCAGCTTTCTGCTTGCTTGTGTTGAGCTGTGTTCTGCCTTTCAGCTGTTGCTGTGGTGACTCAGGCTTTCACGTGGCTTGACTGGATCTGGTCAATCTCAGCAGAGTCATGGTGTGCGGCGCTTGCTGTACGTGTTCGCCGACTGAGGTGGCGACAGTCCATTGCCTTTCGCCACACTGGAGTCCGCATGAGTCAACGTCAATGTTGTCGTGAACTGTCATATTGCACAACCTCGAACATGATCCTTTTCCTATTTTTTTCGTTTTCCAGGTTGCTCCACGAGCTTCAAAAAGGGACTTTTTAGCTGCGGATGTGACTGCAGGAGCATGCTATCCACAGGCAAGCATGCTGCGAAATGTAGCACACTGGTGCAGTGGGTGTTAGGGGTGCTTGCAATTGATGTGGATGAAACCATGTGCTCGTAGTACACAACTGTGCATGCATGGTTGTGCCCAATATTTATTCTTAGAATGTCCAATATAATGCCTGAACTCCTAATATACAGTACTTCAAGATGTAGGTATGGGCACAATGCGTGTATGCACAGGCGTGCCATTAAAGCTCACATGTAACGCGAAGCTGACTGCATAACTAGCCTTGCATTCCATTGACGTTGTCAGCGGTGTAGGTGAAACTGCTGTGCATGACGCGAATCATGAGCACACTGCATGTGATGCGTGGTGCATGGTAGGATGATCATCATCACCGTCACGGTGCATGGCTAGCAGTGCTCGCCGGCATGAGCTTATGGTCGATAGCTTGTTAGCCTGATTGAGTACGGTAGCCACGGGCTAAGGCGTTGCGATACAGCAAAGTTGTGATGATAGGTGATCAGTCACATCGACACTGCAACTTCAATCGATATGTATACTTTGAAGTACATCAAAGTACATGCACATCCAGACACTTCAGTGTGCTTGACTCTCTACGTGCTTCAGATAGAACGAAAACAAGCAGATGCAGACATAACAGTGCAGGTGTCATTCATACTCAAGCAGCAGCAGCACAAGTATTCATTTACATACCAACGCCTTCTGCGTCTGCCGTGAGATGTTTGGTACCTCACGGCTTGCCCCCCCCCTCCACCCCCCTCCCCATCCCCCACCCCCACTCCACCCCACCCCATTCAGGTTCCCTCTGAAGGCGAATGGCAGGCTTTGGAAGCTTATCATCTTCGCTGCACGCAAATGCCGCTGCAATGTTGAGGTGAGTGAGCATTGTTTTCGCAAAGTGTCTGGTGTTTTTGCAGCAGGCGGGCCATAATGTGTGTGAGTTCACTTGCTTCCGGGCGAACCGTAAATGCCCGAGTAAACGCCCCCCTGGGCGAGCGGATCTGGACCTTTGCACAGCAAGCCCATGGGCGTTTACACAGGGGAGGGGCCTGTACAAGGGGGAGGGGGGGCTTAGCTGCTCCTTTTTCTATTGCTAGCTTCAAGAGGGGGCGTTTACAAGAGGGAGGGGGGGTTTACTAGGGCCCGGAGGGGGCGTCACAAGGTGCGAGCACAGTTGTGAGTGGCGACAGCGGACATCTCTGATAATGGCGGTGCTTGCTGGCGAAGCTGCTGCAGCTACGACAGCTCTAGTCAAGCGAGTTTTGTTGCCTGTGTGACCATCCGTCGGCAGTAGAGAAGCACTCAGAACGATAATGAGTTCAAGTTCGGCTTATCGTTTATCGGGGCTGTTTTTTGCGAGGCCCCGTGTCAACCTGCAGCGATTATGGTTGCCAGGGGGCGTTTACAGGGGGGGGGGGGGGGGGGCGTCGTTGCCCACTTTGCCCTGGCAAGCACGCCCATGGGCGTTATGGGCCTGTACAGGGGAAGGCGTTCACTCGGGCATTTACGGTTCCTCAGGGTTAATATTGTGCGCATCTGGTACCTTTGAGTAGGCTCGTGTCTAAATCGGCAGTACAGCACCAGATCCAGTGCTTTGACGGACAGAGTGAACCACAGTCGATTGCACATATCTTCACTGTTGTTGAGGGTCATGGTGCAAGGTTGAACGTGGGCACTGACAAACCTCAAGGCAGCAGCACGGCTAACCCTACCCCTAGTTGCAACAGCAGTTGGAGGTAGGGTTAGGGCTTGGAGTTAGGGTTACCTTAGGGTTAGGGCAGGGCTTGCATGACTATAGCTCAGACCTCATGTCAACATCAGTGCGATTCCCAGAGTACATTGTAGTATGGCGTGTCTATGCGCCTTAATGGCTGATGTGGTGCACTAAATCACCTATAGGGGGGCACGAATATTATACATGGAACACATAGGATCACGTACATTAGGCAGTCGGGCAGCACATCATGAAAGCATCAACAGGGCTAATGGACATATTTCTTGAAGTACATGATAGGGCAGGCCCTAGCCTGGCTTGAGGCTCAAAGCATATTCTGCCAGCGTCGTCCACAGCTGCAGGCAAGCTTGCTGTGCTCACAGTCACATAGTACTATTGGTTGGCTCAGGTGCTATCTGGTGAAGTTTCAATTATGCTCATGCCTTCCATCTGCGCAGGCTGCACCCAGAGGTTCCACAAGCAGCAAGCAGCGACTGCAGAGGGACGCTGTACAACGTTGTCCAGCTGAATCCAAAGCCGCCTGGCCACAAAATTCGACAAGCAGACAGCCGACAGCCACAGTTTCTACAGGCAAGCGTGCAGCGAATAATTGCATGTAGGTGCAGTGGGTGTTAGGGGTGCTTGCACTTGATGTGGATGAAACCATGTGCTCGTAGTACACATCTGTGCATACATGGTTGTGCCCAATATTCATACTCAGGCAACTTGAAGACGATAGACTGCCTGGACTCTCAATACTACAGTAATTGAAGGTGTAGGTAGGGGCACAATGCGTGTATGCACAGGCGTGCCATTAAAGCTGACATGTAACGCGGAGCTGAATGCATAACTAGCCTTGCATCCCCTTGACGTTGTCAGCGGTGTAGGTGAAACTGCTGTGCATGACGCGCATCATGAGCACACTGCATGTGATGCGTGGTGCATGGTAGGATGATCATCATCACCGTCACGGTGCATGGCTAGCAGTGCTCGCCGGCATGAGCTTATGGTCGATAGCTTGTTAGCCTGATTTAGTTCGGTAGCCACGAGCTAAGGCGTTACTATGCAAACTTGTGCTAACAGGTGATAAGTCACATGGACACTGAAACTTCAATTGCTGTGTGTATTTCAAAGTACATGAACGTCCAGACACTTCAGCGCACGTGACTTCAGGTGCTTCAGGTAGAACTAAAGCGCGCAGACGCAGATATAACAGTGCAGGTGTCATTCACACTCAAGCAGCAGCAGCACAAGTATTCTTTTACATACCAACACCTTCTGCATCTGCCGTGAGATGTTTGGTATCTCACGGCTTGCTTCCCCCTTCCTCCACCCCCCTTCCCCCTCCCCATCCCCCACCCGCAATCCACCCATCCAGGTCCCTCTGAAGGCGAACGACAGGCTCTGCTTCAAGCTTCTCATCTTCTCATGCACGCGAATGCCGCTGCACCACTGAGGTGAGTGAGCATTGTTTTCGCAGCATGGTGTCAAAGCAGAAGGAGCGCCATAATGTGTGTGAGTCCATGTGCTTTCTGGCATACCTCAGGCATCATGTCATGCGCCTCCGCAGTACATGTTGAATTGTAGGCTCACCTGCTTAACGATCATTACAGCACTTGATCCAGTGCTTTGACTGACAGAGTGCACTTCTCAGTAGAGGCTATGTTGAGCTCTGACACGCTCAGCCATTCCTTTGCATGCGCATAAATGGCAAGCAAAACCATATGCTGGACGTTGTAGCAAGGACATTCACAGGGAATGCAGCTCAGTGCTTGCGCAGTATGCAACATCTGTCACGTTGTGCTTTGAACCTACGAAGAAGGTTCATTGCAAATGTTGTCGCAGTTGTTGAGCAGGGTGAGAGGTGAGCGCTGCCACCTCAACGTAGCAGCACGGCTAACGCTACCCCTAGTTGCAGCAGCAGCTGGAGGTAGGGTTAGGGCTTGCAGTTAGGGCTAGCTTTGGGTTAGGGCAGGGCTTGCATGACTATAGGTTGGACATCTTCTGCATCAGTGCAATTCCCAGAGTACATCGTAGTATAGCATTTCCATTCGTCCTCATGGCTGATGTGGTGCACTACATCAGCTCAGGGGGGCTCAAAATCCATGCATCAAACTCCTGTGGAAAATCAGACAGTCGGGCAGCACATCATGAACCCAACAACAGGGCTAAAAAAAGTACATTGAAGTATATTATATCGCAGACCCTAGCCTGGCTTTAGGCCTTGAGCATAACCCCCAGCCTGCGCCCCATGCTTGCTGCGCTATAGTTATAGCAACCACAAAACACTGTTGTTGGCTCAGGTGCCATCTGATAAAGGCTTCGACCATGCGCATGCCTTCCATGTGCAGTACTACTGTTGGCTGAGATGCTTTCTGGTAAAGTTTCAACCATGCTCATGCCTTCCATCTACACAGGCTGCACCCAGAGGCTTCACCAACTCTTGAGAAGTCACTGTGGAGGGACGCTCTACAATGTTGCCCAGCTGAATCCAAGCCGCCTGATCGTGGAATCGACGAGCAGACTTTCTACAGGCAAGCGTGCTGCGAATAGTTGCACGCAGGTGCAGTGGGGTGTTAGGGGTGTACTTGATGTGGATAAACCCATGTGCTCGTAGTACACATCTGTGCATACATGGTTGTGCCCAATATTTATACTCAGGCAAGTTGAAGACTATAGACTGCCTGAAATTTCAATCCTGTAGTACTTCAAGGTGTATGTATGGGCAGAATGCATGTATGCACAGGCGTGCCATTAATGCTCACATGTAACGCGGAGATAGCCTTGTATTTCCTTGACGTCGCCAGCTATGTAGGTGAAGCTGCTGTGCATGACGCAAGCCATAAGCACATGTGCACACTGCATGCAATGCGTTTTCATGTTAGGATGCTCATCATTGTCACAGTGCATGGCTAGCTGTGCTCTCCGGCATGAACATATTGTCGACAGCTCTCCAGCTTGTTCTACAACGGTAGCCACGAGTTGATGCAATGCTATACAAAGAAGTTGTGATGACAGGTGAGTAGGTAATCACATGGACACTGCAAGTGCAATCAACATGTATAGAAGTACATGATTGTCCAGGCACTCAGTAAGGCTGTAGCACTCTCAACTCCTCGTGCATCAGGACAAAATAGAGAAAGCAATTGCAGATGTTATTTATGTCGCAACAGTGCGGGTGTCACTGATGGCATCCACACTCAAGCAGCTGCAGCACAAGTATCCATTTACAAACCGATGCGCTCTGCATCTCTGTGTGTGGAATCTCATGGCTTCCTTGCCCTTCCGACTACCCCCCCCACCCCCCCGCCCGCCCCCCCGCCCCCGATTCCCCTTCGCAGACATCTGATTCAGCCCTCAATGCTGCTAGCGGTCAACATGTACCGTCCGGTACGAACATGGTTCAAACCACATGGTTCACCATGCTATGATTGGACTACGCGGTGTGCATGTGATGAGCCACTGATGACACACATGGCGGAGCCCAAAGGGTTACAGATGGATGAGGGTGTAGTGGGGGAAGATACAATCTGGCGATGTCGTGTAGAAGTGGTCTTCGCTGCCCATTCAGAGACTTTTCCACAAGGTGCATGAGCAAGTCCGGTCGCAAGCTCCTCGACCACCTGCGCTTTAACGCCCTAAGCTAGCGCCTGACACAAAACATGCCCAACTTTCTGCCAATTGGAGGTGTGTTCAACACTGTTTTGACAGCAGCAGTAGTTACTGCTGTTGCGCACTTTTGCTGTGTACATGCGCGTGTGTGCCATCTTCATAACCTCAAGCGAGTTCTTGCAGAGTTGTGGTACCCGTGCAAACAACCGCGCCAGACGGGAGGTTTAATTGCAACCTGTTTATTGGCGAAGGCCGTCAGACGTAGTGCGACAATGTACCCGAGAGTGTTATGTAATGCATGTTGCGTGTGACCAGTTGTTCCAGGTGTACATGAGAGTAGCGGCATGGCGTGGAGAGGGGGGTGATGCTGGGAGGGAGGGGAGGGGGGGGGGGCGTTTGCTTGATTGAGTCAATGCATCGTTTGCTTGATTGCATCACAAGTCACTACACACTGTAACAGTGCACCCCCCCCCCCTCCCCTCCCTCCCAGCATCACCCCCAGGCTAGCGTTTAAACTCAGACGGCCTTGGCGCAACTGACTTTGGGTTTCGAGCCCTGGCTAAACTAGTTTAGCCATGGCGGAACTGGCGCGACTCTTGTTAAGGCTTCTAGTGCTTCTACAGTCACTATTAAGGCCCATAAGCTTACAGAAGGGTTAGGGTTAGGGTTACGTCATGACTAACCCTAGTTAAAACACTAACCCTAGGCAAGACTCGCGAGTAAACTCGCGAGTAATGAGTAATACTTGTGAGTAAACTTGCGAGTATCGCCAGTTGCGCCACGAGTCACTTGAGCCGGCAGCTGGCGCAACTGGCGCAACGTGTTTGGCGCAAGAGTTTAGTTTAGACGCTAGCCCTGATCACCCCCCTCTCCACGCCATGCCGCTAGCTCTCATGTACACTTAGAACAACTTGTCCACGCAACAGCATACCGGAACACTCTCAGGATATGTGGCGCTCTAGGTCCGACGCCTTCGCCAGTAAAGAGGTTGCAATTAGACCTCCTGTCTGGCGCGCCTGTTTGCACGGGCACCCTGGCCACGGCGTGTGTTCTTCTTGGGAGCGCCAGCTGCAGCTGAAGATGCAAAGTGCAACATGAAGTATCGGAATACAAGTCAGGCACAAGAAAGAGACAACGTGTACTCTGGCAGGACAGTGCAGGCAGAAGAATGTGGGTGGAAATTATGCGACCACCAAGTGCTGGATGTTGGCATTCAACGAGTCCTAGATGGTAAACCTGCCAAAGGGATGTTTCAACAAGGTGGCTCTGAAAATAAAAGAAACTGATACGTTCAAGTACTTATAATAGTGCTAGGCGTTTGTATCTATTAATATGCTTGCTGTTTGGACCACGACCATTGGCCAAGTTGCTGCTGATGCACGGAGCATGCTGCCACAATGACAAAAGTCAGTACATAACACGCTGACTCTGCAGCAGAGGTACTCGCGACAGGCATGTGCCCCACTCCAAAGCAGAGGCTCGCAGACCTGTCTCATATGTTAGCCTTTAGGGTTGCCATAACCTTGCCATGCTATAGGCAGCTAGCATCTGGTACCATGTGGAGACCGCTCCTTGCCAGGAATTTCATGGAGGTTTGAATTAAAAAAAAAGGACCGGAAGTGGGAAAACATAGAACCACTTCATGACCAAGTCTGCTTAACCGTGCCAGCGTTTGCTTGTGCATTTCAGCATGAGGTTGAGGTAATGAGATGAAGGCACCAGTGTTGAAGTTGGTTGAATTTCCATGAGCACCTGAGCCCTTTTGAAAATTTATTGTGGAGGAAATACCCAGTTGGCAGATGCTCACAATTGGGATCAAAGTTCAAGTCCACGTTTTTGAAACCTGGGATACAAATCAAGATCCGGAGTGAAAAAAATGTTTGATACTTCTATAATTTATAATATTCCACTTGTGGCTGTGGAAATGCCATGTTGTAGGTGTGTCGCCTTGTTCTCACTCTTGGATGTAGCATGCAAAGCTTGCACGCCACACCCCGCCCCCCACATCACCCCAACAAAGCACCCGCAAGCGACTGTCCCCCACATACTAGCAGGGATACCAAACAAAGCTACAAGACTCTCCCCCCACAGACAGACCCGTCTGAGGGCACCCGTCTGAGGGCCACCCAGCTCCACGCAGACTCCATCTCAAAGTTTTCATGCAGGCCAAGGTCACCATAATGGGCCCTAAACTGGAGATTGTGGCTATCTACGTGAACCCCGATATCATAAAGATAAGCAGAGGGAGTCACTGGGCGCCAGGCGCTGACGCTAGAAAGAAAGGCTACATAACTAAGCAAAGCATCGCCTCCTTGATGAGCGGGACGGTGGTTCACCGGGCCTCCCATATCACCCCCAACAAAGCATCCGCAAGCGACTGTCCCCCACACACTAGCAGGGATACCAAACAAAGCTGCAAGACTCTCCCCCCACAGACAGACCCTTCTAAGGGCCACCCAGCTCCACGCAGACTCCATCTCAAAGTTTTCATGCAGGCCAAGGTCACCATGATGGGCCCTGAACTGGAGATTGTGGCTATCTACGTGAACCCCGATATCATAGAGATAAGCAGAGGGAGTCACTGGGCGCCAGGCGCTGACGCTAGAGAGAAAGGCTATATAACAGTAAAGCATCGCCTCCTTGATGAGCGAGGTCACGGCTCACCGCAGGCTGCAAGCCTGACAAGATATTGCCATTCACCGCTGCGAGTAACTTGTGGTTGGTGCCGTGGCGTGCAGCCGACTCCGCTTGCTCTTCTTCGAAGTACATCAATTCTTTGCAGGCATGACTATTGGTTGCACGCAATCACAATACAATTGAGCAGCAGTCTATTGGAAGGCTTCACACCTGTGGTCTCAGAGGTCTGATTGCGCACCGCAGCCTTGCATCAAGAATGATGGAGCACCCGAAGATACACACGGTTGATTCATAGATGATAAAGCGCATCAGGCTATTACTCTGTAGGCACACGCACACTAGCGCACACACAGAGATGGGCAGTTTGACGAAGTCTTATACAGCACTTTGTAAAAACGTACCTCTAGGATCCTCTTTGAGGTCCGCCTTCTGAGTTTGCCTTGGAGCTGCGTTTCACATTGCGCTCCTTGCGTGCTTGTTGGCGTGGTTGGCCCCTACACGGTGTGGCTTCTTCTTGTCACCATCAGCATTACTGGCCACTGCAGATGCAAGGTGCACATGGAGCATCGTATGGAAACAAATGCAGGTCAGGCGCCGTCAGAGAGAGCATGTGCTAAGCACATGTGCGCTCATGTGCTTCACATGTCAGTTCCTCAAAGACGGATAGGACAGGTATTTGTGCATCAACCGTTGTACTAGATGCCAGTGTGATGGGCTTAGGCATGCTGATGTCAGCTGTTGCAGCTAATTTGATGTGGAACATGCACTATGTGTCAGTAGCTGAAACAGTGTGGAGTTGAGTTGCCTTGAACATACAGTGTGCCGTGCCCGTGCATTACAGGTCAACATTAGCAGCAGAGGACATGCTGCTCTTGTCATCATAGGACAGGGCTCGTCAAGTTGCCGCCATTGAAAGAAACGATAGGCAAGCTAGGTACTTCTGGGGGTGTCATTGCATTCACGTCCATACCTGACAGACCTGACGCTTGGATGAACTTCGCCTGGCAAGCACCTCGGCGTGCTCCCATGTCAGTCATGTGCCATCACAGTTGCTTTGTGATCCAGATGGGCTCCAGTATCCTCCTTATTCTGTCCTTGTGTTATCAAGAGCTCCGCCTGCTGCAGCGTCCTGAGCTCATTCTATTGTTCACAACAGCATCATGAAGTGAAGTTACCGTACGCTCAGGCAGCTCCTTTTCTCTGCTACTTTTTTTAACCTGCAACTTGAAGTGCGCGTCACCTACGACGGAACCGATTTACACTCAGTCTCGTTTGACTCGTTTGTCGATTCTACAAGCTGCAGCAAATTCGGCGCGACAAGCTGCAGCATTCTCGATGACTCGGTGACGACATCTACAAGCTGCAGCAAATTCGGTGACGATCTCTACATGATGACGCTCATCACTATTACACTCATGAGCTTTTGGCCTTCATTATCCTAAGTGGAGCAGGCCGATTTGTTCGAGCGATGCTGTGGCCACGCATACTGAGCAATTGGAGCTCAACGTCTACGCGCAAGAGGGCGTGGAGGCAAAGGCGGTTGAAGCAGCCTATTCCTAGCGGAAGCCTGGCGGCCCCTGCCAGTGCAGCCTGTGACGGGGAGGGTGTCCTGAGCACGTTCTGCGCACCATGTTCTACCATGTGCCCAGAAGTGTGAGCAGGTTGCAGCCTACACACGGCTCAGCGACACGATGCTGTGCACACCAGCAGACGCCGGCAGGCCAGCCCGCTGAGCGCTGGTGCGTTTTTGGTGAAGATGATGCAACTGTTGCTGACTTGGCATACTGCTGAGACCCGTTGTCATCTGGTGGTTCGCAGAGCGCAGTGTCGCACAGCCTGAGCGTGATCGCTATGTCCGCGCTTTCAGACCCGGGTATGCATCTGCCCATGGCAGAATGTGCTCATGTACGCGGCACACGCGCACCCAGCGCGCCTTACAGTGGACTCAAATCAAAAGGATGAATTCATGATTATGGCTGCCAAGTCACAAGTCACAAGTTGTTGCAAAATGATAGTGCGAATTGAAGAGGTAGCTCCGGAGTTGAGCATGGTCAGATTCAACGTGGTGGCTCACGATATCGACAGACAAATGGATTGTATCAATTGAACACTGACAGCCATCTTAAAAAAGTCCACCCTTGCCAGTAAATGAATACTAGTGATGATAGCTCCCGTGAACTGTTTGAATACTTCCCAAGATGATTCCCGAAATCCTTTTCACTGGCAAGCCATACGCCGGAAGGCCGCTTTCACGAAGCTGTTGTTCAATGAATCCTGTGTGAAAGTGCAATTGGAGGGCAGTTGCTGGCCAGGCGACGACTTCTCGCATGACTTATAAGGGTGACGATACACCCGCCAACTAGTGCTTTCACTCTTTCAGATCCAACGCAGCGCTCAGCATGCCCCAAAAAGCTGCCACCGCCACCGCCGTTATCAGAGGTGTCCGCCATCGCCACCTGACAATTTTGTGCAGCACCTTGAAAACGCCTCTATGAGCCCTAGTACAGCCCCCCTCCCTCGCCCCCCCCCTCTTGACAATGTAAACGCCCCCCCTTGCAGCTAACAATTCAAAGTGGAGCAGCTAAGC
Source organism: Tribonema minus (assembly GCA_017506865.1). NCBI lineage: Eukaryota > Xanthophyceae > Tribonematales > Tribonemataceae > Tribonema > Tribonema minus. Next base: position 360,439 of record JAFCMP010000090.1, on the reverse strand, counting down.
CCCCCCCCGCCCCCCCCCCCCTTTGTACAGGCCCCTCCCTGTGTAAAGGCCCATGGGCGTGCGGTCATCTGCTGGCTCGGGGGGCGGTTACTCGGGCATTTATGGTACTTCAGAGCACGGGGATTGAGCCAGTGCTGCTGGGATTAACAGATGCTCAACGTGCGGTCACTATCCCCAGTCTACATTTGCGAGCATCATGATTCATGTGGTTATAGTACTGGTGTTTTTGTGCGGATATTGCAAGGCTTTCACCACTGCGGAATGTGCTAAGCACTGCTGTTCTGTTGCAGATGGTGACGCTGGGGTGGACGCTGCCATTGTACAGCAGGGCGCCAAGTCTAGTCACAAAAAGGTCAAGGCAAAGGCAAAGAGGGCTAGACAGGTATTTCATTTGACTGTGCCGGATTGATCATGCGTACTACGGCGTAAGGTGTGTGCTTGGAAAGTGTCTGCATTGACTTCAAGTAATGCTTGAACTTCAAGGTGCGTGCGCGCTTGAATACTAGAGGCCCCGAGTGGTTGATTGGGCCTAGACTACCAAGCCGTGCCATGCACACTGCAGCGGTAGATAAGCAAGCATGCATACATCGTCTCTGCATGGTATACAGGCCTCTAGAAGCTAAGCGCGCACCTTGATGATCTTGCATCAGGCATTTCTTTTGTCAATGCAGAGACATTTTCACACACACACATAACGCCGTGGTACGCATAATCATTGGACAAAGTCAAATCAAGTACCTGTAGATAGAGCCCTCTTCGCCTTTGCCTTGGCCTTCTTGTTTTGATAGACTTGGAAACCTGCTGGTAAATGGCAGCATCCACCCCAGCGTCGCCACCTGCAACAGCGGGACAAAAGTGCTTAGCAGATTCCGCAGTGGTAAAAGCCGCGCACCAATCATGCAAACCAGCAGCACTATAACCACACCAATTACGATGCTCACAAAACCAGGCGGCTGCTTCCGCCATTTGGTGGTTGTTGCTCAACTTGAACACAAAACCGACGCACACCAACACCAAGTCAGCGCAGCACAATGATATCCTGTATGACTTCTACTCCTGTTACAGTAGTGGGTTCAGGCAATCTGTATTCTCGTCTGAGCTTTGCGCACAGCATGTATGCACAGGTGTGTACTACGAGCACGTGGTCGCATCTACATCAAGTCAAGCACCCCTAACACCTCCCACATCAGTGCGCAACTATCCGCAGCATGCTTGTCTGTAGAGAGTGCGCTGCTGCAGTACTTGCAGTCTTTGAGGTCACTGTGGAAACTGGACGCTGCGAGGCTTGGTGTTGCTTCTTCACGTCGAGCACAACCTCTGCTGCCAGTTCTTGAAACCCCTGTCATGGTTCATTCTGGCAAAGGAGAATGAGCATTACGTAAAATGATGTTCATGTGGCATGATCTCGAGAAAGCAAGGCTGTCCTGGGTTCTTTCAACTCTGCAGAGAACCAACTGATAACGATCAGCACAACAGTGAGAGTAGGCCATGTACAGGTTGTGTTCAACATCCAGTTGTACAACTTGGATCTCACGACGCGGCCACCGTTGAAGTGGGTGCCCCAAATCTGTAGCACGCTTGCTGGAGACTGTTCAGGACCTCATTGAATGGCAAGTCAGCCCGTGCCGGCTGTCAGGTCTGCGACATGTCCTGTGCACAAAAAGTTGACAGTCACACATCCACTTAGGCATCAGCATCATAGCATGGAGGCTGGAGGTCGTAGTCCTGCTGGATTGGTGTAACTGTTGAAGCCCTCTTCTGTGTTCCTTCCAGAGTCCGGTTTTGACACGGTCTTAGAGTGCAATGCCGTGGCAGGAGCCCGGGTTTTTGCCCCTGCATACTACTGTGCTACTGTGCCAGTCGTCAGCCAGAGGTTATGTTTCAGGCATGACTCGTGACCTTCACCAGCTGTCGGCAGCTGATTTGGCTCACCTTCATCGCCCTGTAGGCCCATTAGGTGTCGTGGGACGCTGGCCACCATGCCAGGATGTTGAAGACTTCAATGAAGGCACACACCTTTGCCATGGCATAGCTTTGTCATGGCACGAAGGGTGTATCAGCTCTGGCTTCGCACGACAACAGCCTGATGTACGCTCTGTTTTCTGCGGAAACCTAGCACACGCCACGCTAACAAGTGCTTTCCCTCTGCCAGATTAAGACAGCGCTCAACCAGCCCCTGAAAAAAAGCTGGATTCTACCTAGCACACGCCACGCTAACAAGTGCTTTCCCTCTGCCAGATTAAGACAGCGCTCAACCAGCCCCTGAAAAAAAGCTGGATTCTGCAGAGCGCCTTGTTGAGCTCAGTTGTTCACATGACCGCAGTGTTGTTCAACGCCACCACATTCATTTGCGAGGGCATGCGCACACGGTCGTTGCGGTATTACGTCGTACGGTCTAGTACCCAGACCCCAAGTTGTGTGGCCCACCACCTCACTAGTACGTATCCCAATACAAGTACGTATCCCGCATGCTCGAGTGGTGCACCAACTTGCCAAGCACACCTTGGTTTTTGAACTGTGCCACAACAGCACTCGGCATCAATGATAGTATGTTCACAACCATTGAGAGCATACTGCTTCATCAGTGTGCTTGTGGCAATGTCAACTTAACCGATGAAAGTAGATGCCATGATTTCACCATGTGAGTACAATCACTTCCACGTAATGGTGTGACACCGTACTCACAACCAGCCCTGCGCGTGTTCCTGCCTTTTGCGCTCCTCAGCGTCGATTACGGTGTGTTCAAGGCATGGCTGACAAGCGCGGATGAAGCCACGCTTGACCAGTTTTGCACTCATGCGCCAGTCGGCATGGGAGGACAACTGTTGCACGATGGAGATTGTGCGAGCAACCTGCTCGCATGGTGGGAGCAGTCATCGCAGGCTGACCGTGCACGCCTGTGGATAGTGTTCATTGAATTCAAGAAGGCCCATGTGCCACCAGATGACAGATGCGCTATGCGTGACTCTTTGTGGGGGTACATTGCTCCAGTCGGCATGGGAGGACAACTGCCGCACGATGGAGATCGTGCAAGAAGCAATGCACACAAGGTAGTGCGGAGACTCGTGCGCAGCATGGCTCAAAAAGCTTGCGCCCTGAAGGGTCCCTCGCTCAGAACATAATGTGCACATCACTAACAAACCAGCCCTGTGCGTGGTCCCGCCTGTTGCACTCCTCAGCGACGACTACAGTGTATACAAGGCATGGCTGACAAGCATCAATGACGACGTACTGGACCAGTTCTGCACGCACTCGCCAGTTGGCATGGGAGGACAACTGCCGCACGATGAGATCGTGCAACCAACCTGCTCGCCTGCTGGCAGCAGTCATCGCAGGTTGACCAGGCACGCCTCTAGACGACATTCACCATGTTCCAGAAGGCCCATGTGCCAGCAGACGACAGGTGCGCTATGTATGTCTGCTTGTGGGGCCACATTGCTTCTTGCCATTACATTTGGGGGGGAGGGATCATGACAGATTTCAACAGGACTACAGCGTCAATGTCAAATACCGTATATGATGGCGAGTAAGCGCCCCACATAATTTAGATTAGGGGATGGTGGCCCCAGCAGGCCCGAAACCGGCACTTGAGCAAAATGGCAAGAAGCTATGTACCCCCACAAACAGTTATCTGTAGTGCACCTGTTGCCGGGTGGCACGTGGGCCTTCTTGAAGATGATGAACGTCGTCCCTAGGCATGCCTGGTCAGTCTGTGATGACCGCTACCACCATGCGTGCAGGTTGCTTGCACTACGTCCATTAGGCGCCAGCTGTCGTCCCATGCTGAGCAACGCGGGCGTACGGAATTGGTCTAGCACGCCTTCATCCACGCTTGTCAGCCATGCCTTTAACACACCGTAGTCGGCGCTGAGGAGTGCAAAAGGTACTGTAGACACACGCACAGGGCTAGTTTGTGAGTGAAATGTATAACCATATGTGGAAGTAGTTTTAATCACCTAGTGTGAAAAGCGTGGCATCTGTACCATGGGTAATCTGATATTGCCACGAGCTTACTGATAAAGCAGGATGTTCGCGCAGTTTTGGGGGGTGGCCACGTTCCTTGTGACCAGCACATGCGTGATGCTCTGGTTGTGCGCAGGTTCAGTGGCTGGGGGGCCAATGCGCAGTCGGAGTTACGCTAATGCATTGCAAGTACTCCGAGGTATGTTCTAGGGTAAAAGGCTCCTGCTTGTTCAGAATCTAGATTACACTGACAGCGTTGTGTGGCAGTTGCTGTCTCAGACCACCGCCTGACGCCGCGTGCTCACTGCGAGATGCAAGAATAACAGGAATGTGTAACGATGAGCGAGTGAGCAGTCGATGCACATGCAGCAAACGCCGACTCAGAGTTCCATGCCGTGGGCAGGAGCCCCCTGGTTCTTGCCCCTACACAATTGCAGTGCCAATCTTCAGCCAGGAGTTATGCTTCAGGCATGACTCATGACCTTCACCAACTGTCGGCAGCTGATGCGACTCGCCTTTGAACGCCCTGCAAGCTGCCCATAGGTGGCGTGGGAGACCGCCTTGGCCCTCAAGGACCATGCCAGCAGCCTGCTAGGATTGTGGCTGAGCTGACATGCGTTGAGCGCGCCCGCCTCTGGCACGACGGGTGTACAGCTCTTGCTCCGCACGACAACAGGTACACTCTCTGTCTTCTTCCTGCTCTGCGGAAAGCTAGCACTCGTATAATGCAAGTAAGCGATACCTGCCGTTGATAAGTGCTTTCACTCACCAGATCCCCAAGGCAGCGCTCAGTTCGGCGCTGCGAAAAAAGCTGTGGCTGACGTTCACTGTTGCGGCTGAGGTCCACTCTCACCGCGAGGATCTCGGGATGCCCACGCTATGACCCATTCTCGCCTAGGATCTTCTCAGCCTTTTCAAGCAGGCAGCCAGTGCCTTCGTGCTTCGGGAGGTGGTGGAGCGTCGCAGGGCCAGCGGCACTTGACACGAAGATACTCCAGAGGTGAGCCTCCGTGATCCTGCAGGCATATGTTGTCGTGGGCTACCTAGATTGGAAGCCTTGCGAACGTCAACACAAATTCTGTCACGTCTGTATGTAGGGCCTAGCCATCTGGCTGGGTGCTGCCTGAGCTTCCCACAATGCTCTTGGCTCTTTCTCACTTTGTTGGCCGCGCATATGTCGAACTACAATGCGCATGCAAAATCGAGCTTGGTCAACTGAACCATGTTGTACAGAAACGCACCACTTAATCCCCAGCTCTCGAGCATTCACACCGAGGGAAGGTTTCATGCCGGTGCAACATTGAGGTTTTATTTATGGTTGTTCACTTTGCGAGCCCGCCCTGTGTCAGTGGCGCGTAAGCCATTTAGCAACCACACATTTCATCAACGCGATTGTAGCCCAATGAGGCGCTGCTCAGCTACTGCAAGCTTATCATGCAGTGCCGTAACTTTTCAATCAACTCACGTCATGGATTACTTTCCCAGGCTACAGCACATGACAAGTTATCAGCCCATTAGATGTCAACAGTAAGGGAGTACTCCCAGGATGTATTGCAACGCAACGCTGCAATAGAGCATGTGATTTTGGCATATGTTATTAAGGCTGTTATGCATGACTGGAATGTATGGCGACCACCACATGCAAGCGCACGCCCAATGACGAAATGCATTTGATATCCACTCCAATATCGAAATGCACTGGACTAGCCTTGCGCTCACAAATGCTCAAGACTGCTTGTACACCAACTGCGGGCTCACGTCAGCGCTGCAAACGTGCGCGTCCGGCCGTGTGATCTGCAGGTGCCACGCAGCTGCCACAAGCTTGGATCTGTCGGCATCGCAAAAGGACTTGAACCCGCATGGGCGTGGCAGTCTTCGCTACTTCGAGTGGGCTACGCCTGGCTCCACTGTGTACGTCGCCGTTGGTGCCAAGGTTTTACGTACGTCAACTGGCCCGCATCTCGCCTTCTGAGCCCATGTGCCGAAGGACGTCACCAGAGTCGCTGTGTGCTCTCCGCTCTGCCTCGCGACGTGGCTGGTAGATGGACAACTCATACGCTGTGCTCTCATGGCTCGATGAGAGCCCAAGTGAGCGCAGCAACTCTCATTGCGCTCGCCAGGTGCCTGGCTTCAGCTCACCGAGTGCCAATCCTAGTTGCGTGCATGTTCCATTCATTGTGCATCTCGCATGTTCGTCAGCGCCATCTGCTAAGCTGGTCACATGACGACCTTGGGCTCTCTACGGGTTCGTCGCCTTGGCTTATAGTGTGCGGGCTGGATGGTGCCTATCCCATGTGCTTGCTCCGGTGCTTGACATATGTCGGAAAGACGGCTGCGCAGCATGTGAACGCACTGTGCCACTATGGTATCAATGACGTCCCAGCACGTGGTAGTTGGTGACTACTAGTCACACGTGGCAAGGTCAGCTGCGCGGTATGTGCACGCCAGTGGCGGCCTACATGACGATGGTATGTGTGGCGTTCAGGCACGTGTGGAAGTCATGGTCATGGCAGCATAGGGAACTCATTGGCGCGGCGGCATCCCGGCGCGTGCAGACGGCACACCGAACGCGCGACGCTCCTGCTGCTGACTGCGCGGCAGCGCGTGCATCAGATTCAGCATCGTTGCGTCGAGCTGCAACAGCCGCGCGTCGTTGGCGACACTGCTGGCATGCGTGGACAATTGCAACTGAAGCAGCGATCCGATCGTTGGCGTGCGGTTTGCTTGGAGGTGGACATTGGATGTGAGCAGTCGCTGCGCTGTCCAGGTGCCCTCAGCAACACGTCTTTCACCGGGTGCTGCGGTTGTGGTGATACCTCTGAGTGCCACGGTCATACTGGGAGATAAATCTGCCTGTGAACGCAGACTCATGCGGTGTTCTGGTTTGTCAGCTGTTGCGTTGCGTGATCGGCATGCCCCTGCTGCCAGTGCATGTGCTGTCAGGCGATCTGCGTGTCAATTGCTGTGTGCAACAATTAAGGTGGCGCAGGGTGTGATGAATAATCTTTCAGCGAAACAAACCTTGACATTTCCAATGTGATTGTACATGCAGGTGCAAGCCAGGCTCTGAAAAGCATCTGCTTGCCCAGCATCTTATGCATGGAAATGAATCAAAAGATTGTAGAGCTCTAGGTGACAAGGAGTGGATAGCCGCAAGTGCCTTCCACCAATGACCGTGGTCGCCGCTGCTGCAGTCATTGGCCACGAGTCAAACTGTGCCATCATATCCACAGTAGTCAAGGTTTCTGTATGCAAACCTTTTCGCATTCGAGGCATGGGTGTTCAGTATGGAAAGGTCTCACGTGTTAATAGGCCAGCTCCAGCTGGTAGCCTTGTCTACTAACGCAAATGTGCCATTCAGCTTCATCTGAGATTTCCCCACTGCCTAAAAGTATGTTTAAACCAGGACAGTTGGTGTGTGAAGGCGTACATGTGAGGTTAGTATGCAACTGGTGTTCAATGCCAACGCTGTATGGGCAATCATCATGTGACATGTATGTACACTGTGTGTTACAAACCATTGCAGCTGAACTATTCAGGCACAATGGCACAGCAAACCCATACCATGACACGCGCAAAGTACAAAGTGCTCTGCTCTCCGTTTCAAACATCAGATGCGTCGTGAAAGCAAGGCTGGCTGGCACGGACGTCATGACCAGTCAGCCATGGCAACACCATACTTGCTGCCTATATAATGCACAGATAACATAAATGAGTTTGCTCAAGGCACACACACCAAGCTCAATTTAGGGTTACCAGCGCCGCAGGGCGAGAGCACGAGCTGGCATGCATCAATTCACCGTCAGCCACAGATTCAGAGAAGCACTCTGTATTAGTACTGTTGTGCGCGGTAAAAGCATGTCTGCGCCAACAGTAGTCGGCCAGCGTAAAACTGGGAGCCGGGGCGAGGTGCCTGCAAATTAACCTTTCTGCTCATCCACCACCACATCAATCTTTCCGTCTGCAGAGGGGGTGCCACCGTGACCGTTCACATGCCACAGCGTGATGGCGTCCTACACTGACAAAGCTACTTAGCTGGCTGCATTGTACGGGGTGTCGGGGTACTAGACTACGCAGCGACAACTCTTTCTACTGCACAGAAGAAACACTACATTGCGTACGGAAAGCACGCGCGCGCGCGCCTGTGAAAATGCTCCTCTGTGCGGCCTGAGCGTTGCTGTGCAAAGCTACAGGGCACTGGGTTCACGCTCCTCAGTCCAACCCCCACCAGCCCTCCAAATTCTCTCTACTCGAAAGCGCATGGTACATGCATAAAACTCAGCAGTCTGTGACCGACTCTTTAAAGTGGCTCTCGCAGGATCGCACCGTCACCATGCAGGCGCCACGGCAGCTGTCTAGGGTTAGCTCAACCCTAATTACGTCCCCCCCACCCCCGATGCGCACGCCACGCATAGCTGATCTGCGCAGCCTTTAGAAGCTCTGGTCTATCAGCAGAGTGTTCACTGCTGTGCCGTGGCAGCGTGCGCGATGGCGTAGTGGTCCACATAGCGCGGCCAGTCGTTCGGCCCCGGGTTCTGCACCGACATCCACTTGGGCACCACCTTGAGCTTCTCCCTGGTCTTGGGCTGCGTTTGCACAAAAGTGTATGGGAGGGGGGGGAAGGGGGGGGGGGGGAGGCGCGTTGAGACGCGGCGCTCATAGTAAATTCAATATTGAGCATAGTGTGTGTGGCTGAAGTGCTGAAGCAGCCTCGCGCGTAGTGCAATGACGCTTTCATCACACAATCGGCGCACATGACGGTCAGCTGTGCGTACAATGGCCCTTGAAGAAGCCGATTGCGCATGACCGTAGGCCACCACTTGAGAAGCGTGGCAGAATCCTTCTGTGGCAAGAAGAACAACACCAGAGGAGCGTGGCACAAGAGCAGGCATATGCAGCCTGCTAGGGGTGCGTCCATGCGATCACTGCTTGGTTCACGACAGCCCCCAGGCGTGCAATCACGCTTTGACAGATACCGGTAGGCCCAATTGATTTGCCATCTGCGCACCAGGATCTAGCAACCTAGCTTGCAGATGGTTGCAGCTTCTCGTGCACTTCTCACAAACTAAAACATGTACATGGCATGGCTTGAGACCCTGCAATGAGCAGTTGAGCATAACGCACATTGCCAATACCAGTCTGCAACAGTCTGTATGGACTGCCGGTGCTCCGCTCTTGAAGCAGCATTGATGGGCATGCGCGTTTTCAGTTCGAGCGCCGTGACCATGTGCCAAAACCGCAATTCATGCGCGCTACTTTCTCCGCCACCCCCCCCCCCTCCAAAGCTGAGTGTGCCCGTGAGCAGAGGTCTCACCGAGAGGAGGTCGTCCCTCTTGTTCAGGAGCTCCAGCGGCCGGCTGTCGTCGACGAGCTGCAGGTAGAGCTCCAGGTTGTGCAGCTGGCCAAAGTCAAACGGGTTCCAGCCGTCGAGCTTCTCAATGACCTTCTTGTCCTCCAGTGGCTGCGAGCTCAGCGCGAGGTGCTGCCCCGTGTGGCTGTAGCCCATCTTGGGGACGGTGGGCACGACGTCGCCGTCGTTGGCGACGCGCACGTGGCCGCGGATCTGTAGCAGCGGCAACAGGGGAGTTGGCAACGGTCAGCAGTGCTCAACATCTGATGTAGCCAACGGCGGCAACAGCAGAGCTCAACAGCCAGCGACGTGCACGTGACCCCGGATCTGTTGAAGTAGCGGCGGCGGCAACAGGGGAGTTCAAGAGTCAGCGGAATGACAGCAGTGCTCAACGGCTGATGTAGCCAGCGGCGGCAACAGCCGAGCCCAACAGCCGGCGACGCGCAAGTGCCCGCGGATCTGTTGCAGCAGCGGAGGCGACAATCGTTAACAGAGGTCAATGGCCAATGAAGCAACAGTATGCTGAGTGCTCAACAACTCAGGCTGATGCATTGAATGGCGCGAAGGATCTGTTGCAGCAGCGGCGGCAACAGCGGACTTCAAGAGTCAGTGGAACAACGGCAATGTTCAGCGTCTGATGTAGCGGCGGCGACAGCGGAGTTCAACGGCCGATGAAGCGACAGTGGACTCAGTGCTCACATGTTTGATGATTTGAATGGTGCACACAGCTGATGAGTTGAATAGCACACAAAGCCGATGAAGCAAATCGCACAAAGAGCTGCAAGGCCAATGGTAAATGCCTGTCGAGCGCGTTTAGGCAGCAATGAAGTTTCGAAGCCACGCAGGCAACGCCGCCGTTCTGCCTGCTGACGTTGCCGCAACGGGATGTGCGCATGCACGCGCAACTGCCAAGCAATGCCCCAGCAGCGGCAGACCAGTGCAGGGTGATGCGCACCCCACCTAGCAGCAGCACTGCGGCAGCTGAGCGCGCGCACGGGCAGCAGGGCCTCGGCCTGCGCCTCAGCGCCTCACTGCCGGTACCCACGCACTTCACCTCTACGCACGTTCCCAGCGAGCGCTGCACCGCAACCATGTCAGTGCTCCGCCACACCACGACGCGCGCGCGCGGCTCACCTTGGCATTCATGTCGTCGCGGAACGCGTCGTTGCCGACGCGCGGGCTCGCCCACGTCACCGCGTACGCGGGCGCCGCGCCGCCGCCCCACTCCATCTGCGCGACGTCGTAGCCGCACAGCGTCGCGAGCGCGCCGCCGAGGGAGTGCCCCGTGACGATGACGCGGCCGACTTCAACTTCCGGATCGTCGCGGAGACGCTCCAGCGTGCGCAGCACGTGCGCGCGCGGCGTCTCGCCGTCGTCGTCGCGCTCAGTGTGGCCGCCCTGGTCGCAGCGGCGGTTGTACATATAGGCGAAGCCGCGGTGGACGAGGATGGGCGGGCCCGTGGTCTTGTCCGCCTCGATGTCGGCGATCTGCGCGTCGATGCGCCCCTTGGCCTGCGCGTCCGTCTGGTCGAGCTCCGCCTGCGACTTGCGCTCCGCTTGCTGCGGGGGGTGGGGGGGGGTCGGGGGGGCGGCGGGTGATGCGCGGCGCTGTGAAGCCCACCGCGGCGGGGCGTGCATTTGCGGAGGCTGCGGTTCGCGTGTGTGTCTCCGCCTTGCCGCAGCTGCTGCCGTGCGGATTTGTGACCCCGAGTGCGAGATGATGCATGTTGCAATTTGATGAGGCAGTGTGCAGGCCATTCAAGTTATCGGCGCTGCCCGGCGGAAGGGATACGGCGCGTCGCGGAGATGCTGTGGCACACGCACTCGTACAGTCCGTAGCACAACTCTTGAGAGCGTCCACCAGGTCCAGGTGCTGCTGCCAAGTGCAGATAGCGCTGAGCACCACACCACGCGCTCATCTGTCATCGGCTCTGTCACCGTGCCAACGCAGCGCACAACGATCTCACCAGGCGCACAATGTACTGCACATGACGGACTCAAGGGAGCACAGCTCACCTCGGGGCTCAGCCACGGCGTCTTGATGAAGCGCCCGTCCGCCACCCACTCCTGGTTGCTCTGCGTGCCGCGCCACGCGACGACGACGTCGCGGCCGCTGCGGCCCGCGCGTGCCGCCGCCGCCGCCGTCTCCACCGCTATGTACCCGGACCACGCCGTCTCGTGGTTGAGGCCCATGGCCTTGGTGTAGATGGACGTGACGACTTGAAAGTCGCCGCTGAAGTCGTACTCGCGGCGCGTGTTCTTGGCGCCGCCGGGGCTGACCTCGTACTCGAGGCGCAGGCCGAACTGCGTGAGCTCCGCGACGGTGTCGGCGTCGCGGTCGAAGGCGAAGCGCGTCGGCACGTTGCCGTGCGCGTCCTGCTTGTTGCTGAACACGTCGTACGTGACCTGCGCGCGCAAGTGGGCGCCAGTGCAGCAGTGGAACAGTCATATCGTTGCAGTCAGCTGGTCGTTGACAATTGCAATGTCATGACCGCCCAACCTACTAGGATTACGCCTCAGAAGCACATGATTCATGCTAGTAGGTGAGAACTGGGATTTGGTGAGTGGTTGGTGCATATTTCAAGGCCGCGTCTGTGCAATACAGCACAAAGATGATATGAGTATCAAGCCGGAATCACTTCAGATAGTATGCTGTATTGTCAATTTGCTGCATCCAGACACACTTGGCCGCCGGCGTAGTAAAAGCTGCACCTTAAAAGCGCAGCCATTTTAATAAAAAGTTGAGTGGCTCGCGCTACATTCAGGGTGCTGTTGTGCCCGTCCGTGACGATGGACGCACACGACCTGAGGCGTCAATTGGACAGTATTAAACTTGAATTGCCGCATCGGATCTCTCTCTCCGCTGAAATTCACTTTGATTTGTTGGGCAAGGAAAGGCTGAAGTCTGCAGGCTGAATCAGTGAACTCGGATGCAGCTGCATGGGTTCCATCAAGTATCTGACACGCGTTAAAGCGCTGCTGCTTCAGGTGTCCTCCACGGGGGGGCTCGGGGGAAGCTCTGCAAAGTAGATGATCTTTTTAGAAAATATCTTTTGTTCATGCACCGCACATCTGCCTCATCATACCACGGCGGTTCCGGGGACCAATGCGGAGAGGTAGGTCACCTGTGCAAACTGGCCCCATTTGGCGAGCTCCTTCTTGCCATCGAGCCACTTCGGCAGTGAATCCACAGTGATTTCTGCCTGGTCCACTGCTGTGCTGGAAGCTGAAATCTTAGTCGGGCACTGCGGCTGCTGTTGGGCCTGTATGAATGCGGAGGACGGCGCCAGCAGGAATGAAAATAGCATCGGCAGTGCCATGGTCCCCATCTTAACCTGGTTGTGTGCTCAGCGCTGTGATAGCATGCAGCGTCTCAGAGCTCCAACAACAGGAAATTTATTCGGCGGATATCGTGATGCCATGTTTGCTTCAAGTGGGCGGCAGCGAGCGCAGCCAGCGGCGCCGCCTCCACCAGGCAGAAGCGGGGGCCAGTAGCGAGTGTCAGAGGGCCGCGGCTTGCAGTCAAGCAGAACGTGATGGAATAAACCCGATCAGTTAATGGAGATACGTCTTGCAAAAGATTGCGCTTTGGAGGTTTGTGTCGAGTTTCTTGTAGATGGCGTGGCGCACCAATGTGGCCACAAGAAAGCTTGTTGGCGAGCTGTCGGCCGGCACCACCGCACCAGCGGAAGAATCTGCACATGAGCTGCCTGCACCTCGTGCAGTATCTATAGCTAGCGCGCAGTTACGCCGAATTGGACAGTCCTCACCCCAGTGGCTCGTTCCACGGCAGGAGTGGGCTTTGTAGGGACAGCATCGCCTTCCTTCAGCTCCTCAAACGTGCCCTCAGCGGCTGGCGCAGGGGCAGCCACAGCGACAGCCTTGGCAGTGACTGCCGCATCCTCTGTGGCGCCGGAGGTCCCAGACTCAGTGCCAGATGCTTCGGCGACGTCGGGGTGCCCGCAGAAGCCGGAGATCACGCGCCACATCGTCAAGGCGCTCTAGTGCTGCTGCTGAAAATATGCTCTGCACCTCATCAGGATGTGTTCCAAGATCGAAGCCAGATCAGGACCCTTCAAAATAATGACTCGGAGTGTCCAACTAATCTCTGGAGACTTTTTCGGCGTGGGGACAAAGCAGCCCCCCTCCTGAAGGAATGGGGAGCGGGCGACCCGGAAACAGATCTCTTTTGTAAGTTGCGCTTTAAAGTCAGAGACGATCATCTCAACATTTGCCTGAATGTGAAACATGCGCATCACCTCATGTTTTCTGTTGCATCGAGATCATCTTATGCGCATGGTGCCGGATTACATCTGCATTGCCATTAAGCCATCCTGCCACATTTGGCACATCAACACCACCTCCAGCGCGGGTTTTGGCCTACCCTAAGTAGCCCCCCCCACCCCTATAGTTAGGGTCAAGTGCCTCAGGAAGGGAAGTTGCGCGTAACGGCTTTGAAGTAGACGATGAACTTGAGACGTGAGCCCTCGAGAGCTCTGCAGGCCGCGAAGCGTGGCCGCATGCTTGATACTGCAATGCGATACATGCCAAGTGCCAACACGCTGCATGTGGTCAGCGCCGCCTGTGCATCAACACCTCGCGAGCTGGAGAGCCAGAGCCAGAATAAGCTCGCAGCTTCCTGGGTGTTCCGATCGGGACGGGACAGGAGCGGCAACTAGACCCCAGCGCGCTGATTGGTGAACAATTGTAGCGGTATGCACGTGCGCATACCCGCTCGCAAAAATCACGCCCAGATGCATGAGTAGTGCGGAGACCTGCGCGCAAAGAAGGCTCGCGCCCTGAAGGGTCCCTCGCCTACAATCATTTTATCACACACGTGCAGCCTTTCCCGTGGTGGTAGTGAATTAGATGACGAGAAAGGCCGGGGGCGGCGAGCCCTGGAGCGCCTGCAAGTGTAACAGCTAGCCTCCGTGGGACGGTTGAGTACGGTTTGAGAACAACGTGTGTGCCTGCGCTGAACCACCGAATACATTTTTGTGGGAACGACTCGACTGTTGTCGATCATTTGCCAGCCCCCCCGCTTCACTCGCTCTGAGACTTGCAGATCATCACGCTATCGATATCAGAGTGACAAGTGTGCGACGATACACAGCAAGCAGGTATCTAGACCCCCCTGTGATGATGCTCACAGCCTAGGCCTGCAGGCAGTACCTTCACTGATGGCGCCGGTGGCATCAAGGGGGGTCTAGACCGGGTCCCTCAGACTTTTGATTGCACCCCCTTGACGAACTGCATGTCAGTGCCACTCAATCATTGGATATCCATGTTGATCCTGGCGTTGAGATGCATGCATACCAGCTGTAAGTTCTGCCACATGGTGTACCCGCAGGAGCGCGTACCAGGGCAGTGAGTACAAAGCTGCAGCATGCTGGTGCAGGAGCGCGTACCAGGGCAGTGAGTACAAAGCTGCAGCATGCTGGTGCAGTGCATCGAACATCAGCATCATGCATAGTGCACTTGCCATCATCGCCTGGTGTACAGAATTGCTGCTGCTATAGCTTTGCAGCAGCCATGGCTTACCATATGCATATGTGCACAGAGATGCAGTGCAAGCCAAAATGCAGGTGTCAGCATTTCATAGTTACTGTACTGGCCGTTGGTGACTGCACACACCACAAAATCAAGCTCACAGGCTGTACACAAACTGCACCTTGAAGTGCCTAGACTACAACTGTCGCATCACAGTAAGCTGCACACAAACAGGCATTGAGTTTTCAAAGTGACTTTAGTGAATGACATGATGGTTGTCATTATGCCAGGCAGCACCGCTGAGCGCCAGCCTAGGCTACACCATGCTGCACCCCTTCCCTTCCGCCTTCACCTCCCCCACCTCTGCATATGCAGCGTTCAGCAAGTTGGGAGCCTCATAGTATGCAGCATTGTTGCCACTGGCATGCCTGCGTATGTGAATGGCGTCTCCACTCCCGAATTGCACCCCTCCATTTGGAAGACACCATTGAGCAAATGCGCCAACAGGACCTGGTGCATCTGATATGCGAGATTCTCCACATATGTGCTGGTCTGACGTCTTCAGCATTGTAGCATTGGCTGCTGTCGCAGCGCTGATGCTGCTGATGGTGGTGCCCGAAGAATTCCATGGGTGTGCGGGCCCCGGGCATGCCTCTGTGAGATGCACAGGGTGAACCAGCTTAAAGCCTTAGGGCTTTACATTGAACGCGGTGCATCTCTGCATGTGCGTACTACTAACCGGTTGTCGTGTTGGTGGGCATGTGCTGACACTGACGATGATGGCCCAACCCAGCTCTGGTGCAAGTACGAGCAGCTATGCGCCGTCCGATGGTGACATGCATCCGCAGCGCAGCTGCTTCATCGCTGCAGTACCGGCGGTCCGCTGGTTTTCACATGCATCCTCCGGTCCATGAACGTATCGCAGACCTCAACTCTTCAGACACCCCCACTCAAACCGCGCCGGTGTTCACATCCGCAGGGTGTGACAAAGTGCCCTTATTATGCACGTCATGTAGCGCCGTGTCGAGCACCGGCGAGGATGGAACTGCAGTCTCACGATTCCGCCGCCGCTGCCCGCACATCACCGCTCCCGGTAAGCGGCGCAACCACAGTGCGCCCGTTCCATGATGCAAGACACCAACACCCTGGAGCAGAGCATTGATATATCCTGCTCTGCTGCTGCCCAGTAGCGACGGACAGGCCACTGCCGCAGCGGCAGCGACCAAACGCCTTGCCTGCAGCAAGGCGCGAGCCACTGCGCAACTAGCCGCTGATGTCCGCCTGCGCACGCCCGCTCACACAGCCGCTCGTGTACTAAATGATCCGCCGCACCGCTTCGCTGCACCCCAGCTGCCGCCGCGCGCTGATGCACGCTGCGCAGCAGCGGCAGCGGCAGCAGCACGCACGAGCGCGAGCGACACGCCCCCCCCCCCCCCCCTACCACCCGCTAGCGGCGCTCGTACGCGCCCGCCTGCGCGCGCAGCGCCTCGCGTGCCTCCGCCGCGTCATCCCGCTGCAGCCCGTTGCGCTCGAGCTCGCGCAGCACCGCCGCGCTGCGCACGTCGAGCCCCGCCTCCGCGGCGCCGCGCAGCAGCGGCGCGAGCCTGCCCGAGCACTCCACGCCCGCGAGCGCCGCCGCCTCGCCCAGCAGCACCCTGTCATCTTCGCCGCTGCTGCTGTGATTTGGCGGCACACGCGCCCCCCGCTCGTCCAGCGAGGGGCGGAACACCAGGGGGAAGGACAGGGGGATGGGCAGGGGGGTGCGGAAGGCTGCGACGGCGGCCGCCCTCCCCCCGCCCCCCCCTTGCCGGGCCTTGTCCAGCGCGCTGCTCAGCAGCGGGGACTGGAGGTGCGCGGCGGGGGCGAGGCCGCGCGCGACCAGCAGCTCGCTGAAGACGGTGAATGGCAGCGCGGCGGGGGCGTGCGCGCTGCCGCTGCTGCCGGCGGCATGCACGTGCGGCGGCGGCGGCGGCATGCCGAGCCTGCCGGCGGCGTTTGGGGGGGTACGTGAGGGGGTGAGGTGGCAGCAGCAGAGTAGTTTCAAATGGGCAGGCGCGGCACTGGGCGCGGCAGTCTGCGCGAGCGTGGCGCCGTGCGCGCTGTCCGAATGGCGAATGCACTGCTGCGCTGGTGAAGGCGGTAGCAACATGCGAGGCTGCTGTGTGCAGCTGCGTTATAACGCGCGATGCATAACGTCACAAATGGCACCTCTTTATGAAGTGCAGGGGTGTGAGGCACTAGAGAACCAGATGTCACGCATTGGCAATTGGCATCTGCATCATTGAGTTAAATGACTCACAAGACTGGGCCGCACAGGGCGTCCGCGATGTATGCATGTGATAGGCGAAGTAAGCTTTTTTTTGAAGGCGAATCATTCGGTGAGAGGGCATGCAAATGTCAGTTCAGGCTACAATGAGGCCCTCTCAATGAACAACAGTAGTTGGCGACCAGTAGGGTCCAAGCAGAGGTTACATCAACCTCGCCATTCTGTCAAGGTTGACACACTATACTATCCTGATGGTTGACAGAGACAATCATCTGGTTGCATGCACAGGGGCAACCATCAGGTTTGCAGGCAACAAGACTTTGCCTTCTGCTGTTGCTCTGATCGTACACAAGTAAATCGCTGTTATGCAGAATCAGCTGTATAGAGGGTCGTGCAATCGCGCAATCCCAATGCTGCAACATCAGCGACGTGCTCACAACGGTGGCTGTTGGCACGCAAGATTGTTGTTGGAGATAAACTCGATGCGCAAACGCAAAAGGCGCCTGGCAGCAGCAGTCTCAGGGGGGTGCAATCTTGAAAACTGGTATTGCCCAGCTAAGTCTACTTTCAGCAGCACTGCAGGTTGGCATGCGCCGACACCAAGCGGGCGAACAGCAGCACTACTCGATGCATGCACTGCCACAAGCATGGACCCACTAGTCGACGGCATGCACTGCCAAAAAGCAAAAACCTCACAGCGGGCGGACTCACCAGCACAGCCTGTCGCGCAGGTCCCCTGCGTCCAGCAGCGCTCCGAGTGCGTCCTCATTGCCATCGCGCTCCGCAAACGGGAATGCGAGAGTCAACCCCGCAAACTTCATGTTTGCGCCGCCGTGGCCGCCGTGCGCCAGCGCCGCGTTGACCCAGGCATCCATCCTGCGCGCGGGAGAACATTTGTTTTCAGGCCCTGCAGCGCAGCAGTGTAACAGTGAGCGCGCGAGAGCGGCCGGGGTCACCCGCCGCGTGCAGGCGGTCACGAGATGCGGAGCAGATACGTGTTGAAGTTGGTCGGAGGGTGGTCGTGCGCGTGCGCTGCACGGGCGCGAGGGCGATGAGAGCAGGGCCAGTGCAGCCGAGTGCCCAACAGGCCAGCAGTCAGTGAAAATCGGTTGCAGAGCCTTGAGCAGAGTCATACACACGTCACGTCATGTGTCTGTCCTTCTTGAAGTATACACGGTATCAGACGGGGCTTTTCTGGTCTGCTCAGTGAGGCAAGTCTCCACGACAGCTTGTCTGAGCTCAATGACTTGGCAGTGGAGTTCAATGCTCATCAGGAGACAGCCAGGTCTGAGAAACCCATGCTGCGGTTGCGTGTTCCTGGTGCCTGCTGCCTTTAACCGAGATTTTTACGGCACTGCAGCAGTGAATGCGCCTGCCGAGCACACAGCGGTGCACTGCCAGCGCGACGGCGCACAACGCAACCCGAAACACCACCGAGCAGCACAGTGACTCTGCTTCGCACCGCACACGCAGTACACCGGCAACAGTTGAAACGACCACACGCTGAGCGCTGTCACCTGCAGGGCGCCGCCGGCGAGCTGAAGCGGAACGGCGACGTCGCCGCCTCCAGCGCCGCCCCCAGCACCGCGCTCGTGTGGTACGGCCGCCGCGCGTCCAGCGCGACGTGCGGCGACCGCGCCGCCGCCGCCGCCGCCGCCGCCTCCGACAGCGGCGCCACCAGCGTGCACACCTCGGACAGCGCGTGGAGCGCCAGCGCGCGGTTCACGGCGCCGTGCGCCGCCGCCGCGGCCGCCGCGCCGCCGCCGCGCGTGCCGCCGCTGCCGCCGCCGCCGCCGTCGGTGTCGTCAGCCGAGGCGACGGGGTAGCAGACGACGGGCGCGCTGCGGCACTCGTCGCGTGCGTCGGCGAGCATGCTCGCCGCGAGCCCCGCCCAGCCGCCGCGCGCGTCCGCGACGCACTGCACGCCCTGCACCGCGTCGCACTCCTCGAGGCGGCGGCGCAGCGCGTCGGCGTAGAGCTCGCGCGCGGCGGCGTCCACGGCGCTGTCGCCGCCGCTGCCGCCGGAGGCGAAGGTCTCGAAGGCGCCCGCGCCCGCGTCGCGGAACGGCAGCTCCTGGAGCGTTCCCCTGCGCAGGTTGGACTTGAGGTAGTCGCCCCAGCAGGCGACGTCGTCGTCGAGGCCGAAGGGGTGGCGCCGCACCTTGGCGCCGACGACGATCTCCTGCTGCTGCGCGGCGATCAGCTCACCGCCTCCAGAGGCGTCCAGCGCGCCCACCGCTGCGCCGTGGAACTCCAGCGGGCTGTTTGGGGCGGGTTCGGTGCTAGCGGCCAGGTAGCTCTGGAAGGCGTTGGGCTGGCGGGGCACGCCCTGGTGGTAGGACTGCACTGCGCCGCCCCAACCTGCGGCATGGTCCGCGGCGCCGCCGCCACCGCCGCTGGCGGAGCCGCCCGCTTCCACGTGCAAGCTGCTGAAAGCGTCCCTGGTGTCGAAGATGAGCAGGCGGGGGGTCACGACCCTGCCAGCGCTGCTGAACATGACTGCTGGGTCGTAAGGATCCAGCAGGGTTCCACCAGGCTGGTCCTGCGCCCACCCCCACAGCTCATCCTGGAAGTTCCAGTAGTGGGTCCCAACGAAATTGGCGTAGCGACCTATTTGCAGAGTGATGACCTCTCTGCTGCCGCTGGTGGTGCCGGTCCTGTGCGCATGCTGCTCCTGATCGTCATCGTGGTCCATATTTCTGAGTTCAGTGGCATCCAAGCTTCAGCGCTGCATCAGTTGGCACCGCATCGTTCCTGTTCTGTGATAGTTCTGATCAGCAGCTATACTGGCAGAGTTGCCTCACCGAGAGAGTAGATCCACACACTTCAACACCATGTTGAAGATACATGTGAGAGAAGTTGCATGTACTGTAGTGTGATGCAGCTCCTAGCAAGACACACTTCGCTTCGATTGAGGGGCTCCAATATTAGCTGTCGAGCCGCCGCTACCCTCAAGAAGCGCGTGGCGACACTCCCTCAATCACTCGTTGAGTTCTCGCAAGCGGATCCAACGCTGAGAAGGGACGTCGCAGTCTACCCAGACTTCATAACTCAGGAGCAGCACGATGCGCTGGTAGAGCAGCTGGCGCCTGTCTTTCGGCGCAAGCGGTACGAGAAGGGCCACTGGGATGCAGTGATCACGGACTACAAAGAGAGCGAGAGGGCTGACGAAAGCTGGAACCAAACAAACAGGGACACCATCGAGCAGGTGATTTCATCGAATCTAATACAACTCCAACCTCCTCACACAACCAGGCACGACACAATAGCTTTTTTGGTTGTGTTGGAGCTGAGCTGGGACTGAGAACGGCAGCCAGCCGAAGCTATTCCACCGAGTGATCCTTACGCTGATACTCGAAGCAGTGTTGTCCAGTTGTCCAGTAGTTGGGTGATCTACAGTCATTCAGCTCACCACACAGCACACAAATGTCTGCAAGCTCACACTGGCAGTCTCCTACCTTCTTGTTAAGCCAAGGTAGCACAGCGCGCATGTGCATCAGGCAGTGACAGATGTGCATGCATTCATGACCTGGCTCCAACTCACACAGCGCTATACCATGTCATGTCAGGCAGTGACAGATGTGCATGCATTCATACCATGTTATGTCATGGGATGCGCGCTGCGCACTGCACGTCGGCTGCGCAACTACATACCCGTTCAATGCTGTGGATCCGCTTCAGCCCTGTCGCAGCCAGTCGCCAGCGCGCCTCACCAACCCGATGCTCGCCTGCAAACGGCTTTTAGCCATCAATGTTATGGCGCATGCAGCCTGACCCTTCTCAAGCTGCAAACAAATCAAACATCCAGCAACACTACACCAGATGCGGCTCATTATCATGCCTCCATACCTACCAACCCCGCCAGATCCGCACCTCCAACGTCATGCCGCCGGGACTCGGCCCCTGGCTGCCCGTGCACGCCATCGACCTCAGCGCTCAGGGCCACATCAAGCCGCACGTCGACAGCGTCAAGTTCAGCGGCAAGGTCGTGGCAGGGCTCAGCCTGCTGAGCACGGCGCTGATGACGCTGAGGCACGAAGACACGGGCGCGACCGCCGCGCTGCTGCTGCCTCCGAGGTGGGTGCGGAAGCGGGCTGCGTCAGCACCGCTCAGCGCGGCTGGCAGGACAGCACAACGGCAGAGAGCGCTGCATGACGCAGCGTAGCGCGAGCTGCGGCGCGCGGGTGACAGACAGGGGGCGCAGTCGCGACGCGGTCTTTGGTGTGCGCTGGCCAACGTCTCTGCGCACGGCAATCGGTGCACCGCGTCGGGCTGCAGCGTGGTAGCAGCTGCGGCGATTGCAGCGCACGCCTGTGAAGCGACGCGGCGGCGGCGAAGGCTGTGGTGCCGAAGGCGCCGCGACTTGCGTGTCAGACGCGCAGTGCTGGCTTGCGGGCAGTCAACCCAGCGGCACACTGCGCGCGCATGTAGCAGCTTGCAGCTTCTGACTCTTCCGGGCACACTTGCACAAACACACACACACACCCACACTCCCTCCGTGTCCCGCTCTGATCTCTGACGTGTGCATTTTCCACGTGTGCATTGCCCCCAAATCGCGCCCGCGCCGCTCTTTGCCAGGTCCTTCTACATGCTGCAGGGCGATGCGCGCTACCGCTGCACGCACGAGGTGTCGCCCGCGGACGCGGACGGCGCAGTCACGTGGCACGGCAAGGCGTACCCGCGCGGCAGGCGTATCAGCCTCATCTTCCGCGACGCGCTTGTTGCTGGCAGCGGCGGCGGCGGCGGCGGCGGCGTGAGCGCAGGGGGCGCACCCGGCTACGGCTATGGCGCGCCGCAGTGACGCGGGCATCACTGTCGCTAAGATTATCGACGCGCCGGTCGCCTGCTGCGGCAAAGACCCCGAAAGACGAATGAGCGGCAGGCCCCGCAGAGATACCGTGCCTACGGTATGCAACGGGCGGCACGAGTGCTTGCACACAAAAAGTGTCACCGGCGCCATGATGCTGGTCTGGGGGGCGAGGCGTGAAAGGCGCCAGCACACTTGAGGCGTTACTGCCACGGTGCAGGGCTGGCACCCGCTGTGCACCGCGTGGCGCCAGCGCAGGCGGCGCGCGGCAGCGCCAGGCCCAGTCAGCGCGGCGTATCCGCCGCCTCATCGGGTGCGCTCTCAAGTACGGCGCGCTCTTGTTCCTAAGCGTACACTGTAGAGCTGCTTGGCGGCGCGTGCGATGCGGCTCAGGGAGTGCGTGCACGTATTGCACACGTAGCTTTCTTGTTTCACGCCGCAAGCCGAGCTCCCCCCGATTGAACCTGAAGCTGCTCTTGAGCACTGACTTCAGCAGTGCTTTCCTCTTGACACGTTGGTGACCGAAAGCATCAGGAACACAGCCATCGCGCAAAGCACATGCAGTGCCCCTGGTCATGGTTTTGGTAGTACTGAGTAAATGTTGAACTTTTTGTGATGTGCAGAGCAGCTTTTGTCGACTGTTGCTTATTTATGCATATGCAACCATTTTTACGCTTTCCAGGCATGTGCATATACCCTCATGGGACATGCGGTGACTATTTTGGTCTGTCTCGCTGCTGGCCTTGGCACTGTGCACTGCTCTTCGCACGTGGCTTGTGTGGCTGACAGACGTCTGGCTGGCGCATCATCTAGATCACCAAGTGCTGCCGGCGACGGCGACGTTCTCTTGTGCATCGACGCGTGCACGCACATCACAGCCTGCCTTTCACTCCACCACAGCGCAGACTTCACAATGCATTCACAGCGTGTTGCAGGGCACGTAGAGCGTTGAGCTGTGCGCATACAAGCTCTTTCCTCATTCAAACTCCCAGACACGACATCTCGCATCGCTCTGCGTGTCAGAGCGTGGTGACCACAATGCACACCGGCTGCAGCCTGCTGCAAGCAGCAGCGAACTGCGCGTTGGCGATACCATCCCTCCATGCTGTCTCTGTGCGCCTACTGCATATTGCGCGCTGCCGCTTGGCGCACGAGCACACGGGGTCCTGACAGCGCATCACGACGCCATCGCCGCCTTCGCACCGCAGCTGCCGTGCACGGCGCAGAACGGCGGCAGCACCGTGCTGCTTCTGCCCATGAGCGACAGCTTGCGCTTGCCGTCGCTGCCGTCCATCCACCTGAGCGCTGCCGCGGCGCGCGCGGCGCCGCTGCCGCGCAGCTGCGGACACGCCAGCGCGACCGCCTCCAGCCACCTGCGGCAGCAGCAGCAGCAGCAGCGCTCGTCAGCGCAGAGAACCACGGTTCATCAACGCTGGCCCTGAAGCGCGTGCAGGGATTGCAATACTGAGGGTGGTGCTGTTGCTGTTTTGCGTGCTTGAAAGTGAAGCGGAAGGGACATGCAGCAGCAGACGCTTCTGATCAGTGCGGTGGCTGTTGCCTCCTTGGCGAGACACTTGCAAGGCGTCGCTATGCTTTGCATGGAGGGGCTGACCCTAACCCTTGCTGAAATTATTGTGTGCTGCCTCCGCTGCGCAATCACGAGATGTGGGTGTTTGACCCTGAGCGCTGCTGCCCTGCTGCTGGCGGCCGCATCCACGCCTGACCTACGCGCATAGAGTTCACTACTGTAATCAAACAACTGCTTGCGGCACATGAGGTGTTTGTCGATGCATGACGGCTGAACCCTAACCCTAATTCTATCTTTGACCCCGAACCTAACCCTAACCCTAACCCTACCTGCTGCACCTGCCAGTGTCCTCAGAACCTCGCCACCCCGCCCAGGCATGTACTTGGCAGCGCACTACCGTACATAAATACCCATCACCGCAGCGCCACGTGAGTATTCACCTCAGCCACTCCGGAAAGCTGAGGCCGCGACCGCCCACACGCGCCGCGGACCTCACGCTCGACGCTGAACTGCAAGGCGTTGCACGCTCAGCGGACGAAGCAGGCGTGCCGCAGCCAGGGGCGGTCGCGTCGCTGTCGCGGCGCGGCGTGCACGGCGCGGTGTCCTGCGGCGGCGGCACCGCAGCGGCGTCGTCGCACGGCGGCAGCGCAAGGGCTGCGGGCAGGCCTGTGCGGTCAGCGGCGGCATGTGATGAATCTGTCGTCAATTGCCACTTGTCAGTCAATTTGACGTTCGGTGGGCCTGTCGTCAACTGCGACTTGCGTCAATTTGAGGGATTGCTGCGGGTGTCTGCGCCGCCGTGCCAAAGCACTTGGCCCCAGACGCCCTCGTCAAACTTCTGAGGGTTGCGTCCATGCCAGACGTGGGGAGTGTGTACTAGTAGATGGAAGTACACTTATATCGTGTGCACTAGGTGATAGAAGTACTCCATTATATTGTACAGACCGAGCTCGTTTGACTTCATGCAAACCGTCCAAGAACCATTACAGTTTACCTCGTCGTCAGGTTCAGACACGGGGAGGCACACGCACGGCGCCACCTTGATACAGCAGTGCTCCGTGGAGACAGTGGCGCAACACGCTGACCAACCACATCTGTGCTCATCGACATGCGGCGCGCAACAGCCTGTCACCTGCGGCGTCCACCAGCGCCCAGTACGCCGCCTGCGCCGCCTCGTGCGTCACGAGGCCGGGCGCGATGCCAAAGTCACGGCTCAGCTGCAGCAGGCGCCTCAGCGGTAGGTATGCTTGACTGCTTCTCGACGGCTGCTGCTCGTGCCGCCGACTTTGGGGGCCGCGGCTGCGCTGCTGCTGCTGCTGCTGCTGCTGCTGCTGCTGCCGTGCGGGAGTGGCGAGCGCTGACGCGCTGCTGTCCGCGTAGTGGCGGAAGATGGCCAGCAGGGCATCGCGGTTCTTGTCCAAGGCCGGCGGGGTGCCGCTGCGCGCTTTTTGCGCCTTGTTTGTTGGCCTCAAAGTGGCGGTTGCTTTGGCGGTCGTGGGTTGCGGGCCGGTGCCAGACGCGCTGCGCACGGCGGCAAGGGAAGAAAACAGCGCATGTGCCAGAGCTCAGCAGGCCAACTGGATACTGCAGCCGCCCGCAAATATTGGACCGCTGTGCCAATCGGTGGCAGCGCACAATGGAACAGGCTGCAGCTGTTGAGGTCAGCAAGGCCATAGATGATGTCCTTCTGCATGTGTCAAGGCCAGGGCTTGAGTGCTGAGTGCGTCGACGTTCGTGCAATGTCATTGCGGGCGACATGTCAACATGACTCTCATACCTCATGCGACTCCGCTGCCAAACGATTCGAGAGATTACGGCACAGCTCACACGCACATGCATGCGCTGACACCGGGCGCTCACTCGCGGTACTGTACATGGATGTGCCGGAGCTGCTGTACTTGTGGCAGCTGCCGTCACCAGACTGCTGCTGCAATGCTGGCTGCTGCTCATCATCTGGTGATGCGCATCATCTGCACGGAACGCTGCAGTACCGCAGCCACCGACAACCTGACACGCCGCCCCACACTTTGCCCACTCCGCCCCAACACCAGCCACAGCAATCCACAACCGCAACTTTCCCTCACGTCCCTCACCTTGCAGTTTCATTGGCCGGCGACGGACGCGCCGCGCCCCCCCCCCCCTCGCAGCAGCCCATCTCGAGCCACCGCGTCAGAGCGCGATGTAGTTGACGCGCCGCGCCGCCGCCGCCCCGCTGCGCGCCGCCCCAGCGCCGCCGCGCCAGTGCGAGCATGAGCGCGCAGAACGCCTCAACGCTCAGCTCGGTGACGCCCGACGGCAGCCCGGCCTCGCGCGCCGCCAGATCGAAATCGGCCAGCCAAGCGCTGCCGCTGCGCGCCGGCTCCGCGCCCGGGGCGCGCTCGACGTCGGCATGGGGCGCGTGCGGCGGCGGCGGTTTCCGGTTCCTAACTGTTGTTGCGCGGCGGGGGTGGTCCTGGGCACAGCGCTCAGGGCTCAGGGCGAGAAGGATGCCGCAGCTGCGCGCGAGGCGGCACGCGCGCGGCGCGCGCACGGTCGCGGCGGCAGCGGGAGCGGGCTGCGCGAGGGCGCGGAACGCGCGCACGAGGGTCCTGCGGCGGCGGCGGGCGCGCGGAGCGTTGCCATGCGTGCGTGCGTGATCAGGGGCGGAAGCGCGGGCGTTGAAGTGTATAGGTGTTGAGTGTTGATGTGTAGGGAAGGCAGGTGGGGTGCACGGCAGCAGGGTTCGGAGCACGTGCGGACAAATGTCACTGGGAAAGTCATTGTGGTGTACATATTAATGGCTGCGATGCGCGCCAGAGGTTCAACCACCGGTACTTGTGCGGTGTGGGCAATGGCCGTGTCGTGGTGCAACGCACACGTGTGCTTTTGCGGCAGGCCGCTATATGTGTATGCGGTGCTGTGCAAAGGTCGACTGCAGGACATACCGCCTAGCGCAGGCGCGGTCGCAAGAGCTTCAGCAAGCACGTCGTTGCTGTTGTTGCTGTTGTGTTCGGTTGCCATGAAACGGATTGGTGCCACGAGCAGTTGGTGAATCGCGCCAGGGTGCTGCCCGTACGCGTATTTGCCAGCATGCAGGTGTCATGATGATGCAGCTGCTTCAGATAGCAACACAGCCAGATCTGTCAAGGTCCATTAGACAAAGTATGTGCTGGAATAACGCCGGTGAGTCACTAGCACAAGCGCTGTTCGTGCTCACTTGGCAAGATCCTCGCAGCAGAAGTCGTCTGGCCCGTCGTCTGTCACGTGCGCACGCACAACGGCCAGCGCCGCCGGCAGCAGCAGGCCATTCGTCAGCTCCTCTTGAAGCTGCCTCTCCGCCGGCAATAGCAGGGGCGTGCATTCGGCAGCACGGATTGGTGATTTAGACGCCCCGCTTGTCGACATGGTCGCGGGGCTTGGGGGGCCGAAGCAGTCCAGGCCAGAGGGGGGGCTGCAGGGATGGGGGGGGGGGGGGGGGGGGGGGGGCTGAATTGGGGGTGGGGGGTCGGGGGGGCAGCAGCCACAAACAGCATGGGGCACAGAGATGAGATTGGATGATGTTCCGAGCAGAGTGCGGCAGGACGAGGCTGCTGAAGTTTTCGACAGCGAAGCAGCAGAGACTCCGGATGACATTGCATCGGAGAAGGCAGAGCGAAGTACGAGTCAGCGATCGTCGCTGTGACCGCTCACAACGGCTCCTGATTGATAGAGAGGTCGGTGGAAGACAGGCATCCCCATCGCATGCTGCCGTAGCCCCAGGATTGTGACCTGCAGAGAGGGCGCTCAGACTCTCCAACGTGCGTCAAGTTGGCGCGACGGGGATGCATGCGACTTCCGTGTCAAATAGATGATTCACACGTACGTACCGCCGCCGTAGCAGCAGCGACACAACCGACACGGCGCAAGCGCGCTGCGGCCCTGCTGCCAGCACACCGCCACCACACTAGGACAAGCCACTTACTGCTCACACGGTAAATGAGTGCTGAGCGCTGCGCATGCGCACACATGCGACGGCGGCGCGCCCTCACCGCGCCCTGGCAGCAGCGCTCCTCCAGGCGCGGCGCGGCGGCGACGCGGGCGTCGCGGGCTGCGCCTGCGGCCACTGCGCTGCGGAGGCGGCGGCGGCGGCGGTCACGGCGTCCGCGCGCTGCGCCGCGGACGCTGCCTCCGCCTCCGCCGTCGCCACGCGCGCCTGCAGCGCCTGAACCTTGGGCAGCAGCGCCGCGAGCTTCTGCTCGAGCTGCGGGGGTGCGGGAGCGGCGGGGGAGGGGGGGTGCGCGGGTGGCGCGTGTGAGAGTTGCCACTGGCGGCAGCGCATGGGTTATGCGTGTGTGTGTGCTGTGGGAATTGAGGCGTTGATTCACGCGCGCCTTTGAGCTGCCGCGCTGTGCTTCGAGTGTTGCAGCGAGGATGACGGCTCATTGCTTCGGCATGCTTTCAGGCGCACGCACTCTTGTGGTGTTACGAGAGCCCAGTCCTGCTGTATTTGGAATGTCGTGTCAGGTTTTCATGTTGTCAGTTGTCATTGCTTTACGATCAGGCGGAGAGTGCGCAGGTTGAATTGTGCTTCAAGTGGTACATCACTGCATGGATTTAGGTACACCATGCACAGCACGCCAAGTTTTAAATCACACATGGAATGCTGAACACCACGGAGCCCATCGCTGCTTCCAACAGCGACAAACACCCATGCATAGAGTAACCTATTGCACAGAATGGCTGTGTGATTCTGAGCAGCGCCATTGCAGCCCTTGCCTGACTGCTGAGCCTGCTGTGGCGGTCGCTGAGCTCCAGCGCGCTGCGCGCCTGCCGCTGCGCCGCGGCCGCCGCCGCCGCCGCCGCGACGGCGGCGCGGCGCTGCGCAGCACTCACCGCGCCCGCGCCCCTGTAGGAGGACAGCGACTCCAGCTGCAG
Source organism: Tribonema minus (assembly GCA_017506865.1). Taxonomy (NCBI): domain Eukaryota; class Xanthophyceae; order Tribonematales; family Tribonemataceae; genus Tribonema; species Tribonema minus. Next base: position 332,142 of record JAFCMP010000090.1, on the reverse strand, counting down.
GCCCTGCGGCGGGCCTGCGCACAAGAGGTAGTGAAGCACACCGCGCCAGGGTTACATTTAGGGTTAGCATTAAGGTTAGAGTCAAGGTCAGAATTAGGTTTAAGGTGAAAGTTTACGATTAGGGTCATTTGCTGCCGCGGCGGCGGCGCGGCTCTGCGCAGCGCTCAGCGTGCCCGTGCCCCTGTAGGAGGACAGCGACTCCAGCTGCAGGCTCTGCGGTGCGCCTGCGCACGAGAGGTAGTCGAGCGCAGCACGCCAGAGTTACAGTTAGGGTTAGGGGGTTGGGGTTAGGGTCAGGATTAAGGTTAGGGTTAGGGTAAGTGTTAGGTCGAGGGTTAGGGCTTAGGGTTAGGGTCACGTGCACTGAGTACACCTCTGCACATGAACTCGCGAGTTGGTCAACCACTTCCGTGTCACATGGTTGGCGGTGCTATAGCGCCGAGCATCTTTAAGTAGCCGCCTGCGCCACACTGTTGGCGCAGCACACTCTACTTCTGCCGGTGACGCACCGCCCACTCCCTTGACCACCGGCCCCTTGCCCCCCTCCCTGTCGGCATCATTGCCATGCCTTTCACTGCTCTCACAAGCGTGCGCGTGCAGGCAAGCATCCATACAAGTTTGTCGCTGACCTGTGGGGCGGTGACACGGTGATGTGAAGTTCCTCTATGCTGGGGTAATTGAAACCCGGTGCACGAACAAGTGCATCACTTTGCATCAAAGGTAATAAGCACAAGCCTATCACTGCGCTATTGATTGCCGTCGTCTGCTTTCTCCCAAGAATGTCATGCCAGCGGCGCCGTACCTGCTGCAGTTGCCATTGGCGGCGACGCCGGCGACCACTCGCGCGGCCCCACGCACCGCGCCTCGCGCCGCTGCCGCGATACCGCTGCGCCCGCGTCAGCGGCGCCTTGCACACGCCCGCCCACAGCGCGGCCGCACCCGCGCAGCGCGGTGCTAGAGCGATGAGCGCTGCTGCAGCAGCCGCGAGGCGCATCGTGCTGTCGGTCATCCCCGCTACCGCCCCCACCATCGCTGCCAGCAGTGCCCGTAGAGTCAGCACCATTTCTGTGGCTGCTGCGCGAGACGGTGCTGGGGCAGTCTGCGCTCGCACCGCGCTTGGCGTCGGCTGCGCTGGCGCCGCCGTTGCTGCCGCCGCCGCCCCCGCTGCAGCTGCGGCGATGCTGCGCCGGCCCCTGCGCCGCTGTGCGCAGCGGCGACATGCGCAGCGGCGCCGGCTGCAGTGGCTCGTGTGTCGCCACGTCGTGGTCGCAGTTGCGGCTGCTCTCTCCATGAACGATGCTAACGTGACTGCCGCTGCTGCGGCGGCGGCAGTGCAGCGCAGGCGAGGCGGGTCGCAGCGGCGGCATCGGCGGCGATGCGGGCTGCGACGTCCGCGACGACAGCGATGCGCCATTGGAGGAGGCATCATCAGTGGCGTCCGCTAGCATAGATGCCCGCAGCGCAGCGGGCGCTGAAACCGTCGCCGCTGGCACCGCTGCGCGCTCGCCGGCAGGTGCGGTAGCGATTGAGGCCAGCAATGGTGGCGGAGAGGCTGCGGCGGCTTTGGCGGCTGCTGCTGTCACAGCTTGTGGTGCCGGCGGCGGTGGCAGCTGCGTTGGCGGGCCCGGCGCCACTGGTGCCGTCATCCGCTGCACCGCTGGCGCCGATGGCAACTCAACTGCCGCCGCTGCCGCCGCTGCTGGGCCTCGTGTCGCTGCCGCCGCCGCTGCCGCCACCTGTACTCGTGGGGCGCCTGCAGCAGCAGACGCGCCTTGATCCTGCGCGATGTGGGCAACCAGCCGCTCCAGGGCAGCGGCGATGGCGGCGCCGCTCGCGCTGCTGCCGTCGCAATGCGCGGGGGCCCACTTGGCGGCCTGCGCGCGCAGCAGCCGCGCCATGCTGCTGAGCGCTGCTGCGCTGTCGTATGCGGGGCCGCCGAGCCGTGCGCACGCGCGCGCTGCCGCTGCGCGCAGCTGCGGGTGCTCGAGGATGCTCGACAGCACCTGAGAGCGAGGGAGAGCAGCAGCGGTGTACACGGAGTTGGCGGATGGCAGGACGGCAGCAGTGTGCTTCACGCAGTGCGGCTGAGCTCAACGCGGAGCACTCTACAAAGCTGCCATGGTCACGTTTTGAATGCGTAGGCTGGTGCATGACACTTGGGTACAGCATAGATTGCAGGACGAGGGGTTGCTTAGCAACGCTGCTGAGCCACTTTGCCCTGCAGCAGGGCTTGTGGCTGTCACTAGTGCCCCACTTCATCCTAAGAAAGCACACGACGTTCTGGTGGCAACGGCCAGCCTTATAGGGCGCATATGTGCACAGTGGTGTCCCCTAGGGCCTTGGTACACACTTACCGCGATGCAGTCGAGCACGCCGTCGCTCTCGTCTTCACAAGCAGCAGCGCTCAGCCCAGCGGCCAGCAGCCCGCCGATGCCGTACGCCTCGACGGACGGCAGCAGCCTCAGGGGGTCTCCGAGCAGCGACGCGAGCGTGCCAATGCAGGACAGCTGCCGGGTGCGTGGGGTGGGGGTCGAGAGAGCGATGCGCTGACGTGAGGGGAGTGGTGTGCGCGAAATGCGGGGTGCGGCAGCATGAGCTGCTGCGGACGCGGCGGTCTGTCCGACTCACACGCGCGCAGGGGGGGGGGGGGGGGGGGGGCTTTCGGTCGCAGTCCTTGTGCTTAATGCGCGTCGTGCCACGCCTATGCGCCCGTGAGCGGCGCGTCGATTGGGTGATGCACACTGTTGGAAAAAGTCATCTCCTGTCTGGGAAAAAGGCGACGAAGGCGCTGCGGCACCGCACGCAAGAGACCGCAAGCTTCAACTGCAAGTCGATGGCTGGATCGCCGCTCCTCACACGTAGCAGCTGAAGCATCGCGATGAGCATGCGCTCTGCTGCCACCCGCGCGCTCACGCGCACTCGCTCGCTTTGCCACCTACACAAAGTGTACTTTGGCCGCTGCAGAGGTAGGTACCCGATAAAGCTGCGCCTGATGTTCTTGCCTGCAACTCTGCTGAGCGTTTATGACGCCACATGGCGTGCGCGGCGGCCGTGACCACAGCGCATGCCGTCTTCTCATTTGCCACGGAGTGCTCTCCTGAGCGCTGAGGCTGAGCGCTGCCACCGCCGCTGCCGCCACTGCCGATCGTCTCGATGCTGTAGGAGAGGAAGTACATGAGGCCGCACGCGTTTGCCGCCAGCTGCAGAGGGCGGCAAGAGCAGCATATGTGTGTGATCACTTGTAGAATGTATGTTCTTACAGGTAGCAGACCTCACGGGATAAGCAAGCTCTTGGCTGTTCGTGACCAAAACCTATGGAGAATGCATACAGCAATAAGCAGCATTGGATGCCCATAGCCTTGACAGCTTTCATTCACTGGCTCAGGATTTGCGGGCAGCCCATACATATGTCCACCACGACAGTGCCTTTTGACTTCACCTTCAAAGTTCCAAGTGGGCATGCATGCAGCTTGACCATGAGAGTGCCACGTAGTACTCGGCACTCATTGGCGATTGGTGGCGCCCTAACAGCGCACGATGCACTGCTCTGCAGTAGCGCGCGCCGTGCGCGCAAGGTTCCTTGCACGCCACTCGTACCTGCCCACCCGCCGCATCACTGCTCTGCCTCCGGGCCTTCACGACCCCACCACCGCCATCACCAACACGCAGCCCGCGCCATCGACGCCCTTTTCGCCATGGCCATGTCTCCAGACTCTGGGCACGCAAACGACCACGGCTAGGCCTCCAGCATGTGTCATCGTGCCCAGAATAAGGCTATGGGCACCATGAGCCTGCCACAACCTACCCCTAATCTACTTTCGCACCTCATCGCTGCCGTCGCCCCATGCCTCCAGCGCTGCCAGCGCGGCGGGCACCGCGCCCGCCGCCAGCGCCGCGCGCCGCGCCTCCTCCGCGAAGCACAGCACGTGCAGCAGCTTCACGCCCGCCAGCTGCACGCCGAGGGACGCGCGGTGGCCTGGGCAGGGAGAGTTGCGTACGCGTTGGTGCTGGCGCATCAGCTCGTGTATGCAGTATGGGCTGTCACTGTCTTTGGCGGTGTGGGGGGGTGTTGTCGATACCACGCATCTAGTGTCGTACAGGTACCGCTATGCGTTGCATCAGCGACACCTGGGCGCACAGTTGTGTGGGGGAGTTTGTTGGCGCGTGCATGCGCCTGCGCCAAGCGGTCTGCGGACAGAGCGCTTTGCAGCGCGGCTCTGGCGCGTTCGCGCAGTCAGAGGGGGCCAGCACGCGGCCGCTGCCGTGTCGCACGGGCGTCACAGTCGAGTACATGTCGTCATTTTTGCGTGTGCTGCTGGTGACACGTCACCCAACTTGCTGATCACCCGCAGCCGCCTGCAGCTCCATGGTGGGCATCGCTCCAGATTTCAGAGGTGCAGAGGTAAATAAGCATACCGCTGAGGTGGCATAGGCATCATCATTCGCTGACGACAGCACCTTCGTTTGCGTCAGTGACTGGCCGTTGTACAAAAGCCAGTGTAGCACCACACTTGATCATTCTTCATCAGCTGTTGCAGGCACAGAATGGTATCCTTCTAAAATTCATGGCAGGACGGTAGTTCCAAGAGTGCCAGCCAGTGCTTATCGGCCGATGCATGACAGTTCTTCGCACCTTGCATCGCAGACACCGCTGTTTCAACTATTCGGCTGCAGAAAGGATTCCCGGCACATATTTGGGCGTGTTGCTGATCAAGCAGTGCCGCACAAAGCTGATCCAGCGCCTCCGCGGCTGCAACAGCGTCTCCAGGTGCTGCTGCTTGTAGATGTAACAATAGCGCACTCGTGGCGGGGTTGTCGCGGTGCGTCTCGTCGTAGGAAAGGTACTCATCATCTGATGAGGAAGAAGTGGATTCATCGCTTGCACTGCTGCTTTTCATTGTAATATCGCTGCTACAACCTTTGCGCTGCTGCAGGTTGTTCAAGAAATCATGCTGGACCTCCCTCCTCCCTTCCCTTTTATTCGCTGCTTGCTCCTCGTCCGTTCCGTTTCAGCGAGGTGACGCTCCAACTGCAAGGTGAAGTTGAGGCAAAGGTGAGGAGGTGTGTCTCAATGGTATTTTCTATGGTTCAATGTTGTAGAGACCAAAAGCTATCTGCATACATCAAGCACCTTAGTCGCCACGAAAGCAGCCATCAGGCACCTGCCAGTGAAAGCACCTACATGCCTGCACTGACTTCAGAAAAGTATGTGGGATAATTTGATGCATGGCTTGTAGTTATATTGGCACATGCTAGGCAGGCTAGCCAAAAAATCCACAGAAAGCATTGCAGAGCCTGCACACACATACATATTACAGAAACCAAAGCATGAACACCAGTACCCTTGCGCTCGCCAGCCAATGCGGCCGCCAGAACGTCTGCCCCTGCCAACAAGCATTGAAATAATTGGCTGGACATCACTGTGCCCAACATTAAGTCTGTTACGACGTCAAAGCATCAAAAGCCAAGCAGGCAAGTGATGATCTGTGTGGGTTGAACATGTAATCCTGACAGCAGTCGCTGTCACATTGTCACAATGGCATGCAGGCACCATGTTGCGCTGCTTTGAGCAGGCAAGTGTGCAACCGTGCCCGGTACCCACCTAGGAAGTTGGTGAATGGCCAGGTGGCTGCATCATCACTGAAATGTGTTCATAGCACTCCCGTAAGCAACAGGATGAGCGAAAGGAAGTCGTACGCATACCTCCCGTGCATGCTGTTACTTTTCCCATGTTGAATGCATGCATTTTGGTTATGCCCACAAGGCCGCGCTGCACGCTCAGACTTACAAAGGAGACGACAACAAAGAATGACTTCTGAATGAGGATGCTTGAAATCATACTGACCAGCATCACACGCCACGAAAAGTGTCATGCACTCATCATGGTTGGCACCTTCAACTTTACACCAGTATGTGACATTGTCGGAGCGTCAAAGTCTGTGTTGCTGCCGGCAGCACCCGCTCAATGTGCCATATATATGCACGGCCCGTGGAAATGCGCTCTCAGAAACTTTTAAACGCTGACAGGAAACTAGATGCAAGCTATCACACCACTGCCGCAGCTGAAAAGGCTGTCACAACACTGCAGCGGCTGAAGACATGGCACCGTTTACAAGCAGCTTGGCATGTTAACTACATTACGCTCCACCTGGGCAAGTGCAGCGGGGGAAGGCTTGCAGTTGCCAGCACCCGCATATGCCCACGGTCGCGTGACAGGCAATGTTGACCTCGCAATGCTGCTGAATGACATCCTCGGCCAGCTGATGGGCCTCGTGCTCAAACCGTTGCTGGTCATCGAGACTGGCGCGCGCATCGCGTTTGCGCCGCAGCTCAGCTTCGCCAATGACGCGTGCCTCGCTCTGCTTCACCAGCAGCTGTGCCTGCGCGAGAGACACCAGGGACGGCCTGCTGCATGCATGCGATCGCCAACTGCAGTGCTGAAGCAGATGTTCATGCTAGGCTACGTGCGCAACAAGTGGCAGTCACGAGCAGCATGCGGTGCACAACTTCAGCAGCCATCACAGAGCACAGCAGAGGCAGAGCAAAAGGAAAGGAATGGCAAACATGCTTGCCAACAACCAGGTATGTCGCGGTGTAAAGCCTTGTATTGTAGGTGCACGATGCACACTGCCAAAGGGCCCGTTACCGCGGTGATAACCCTACAGCGTACGGAAGTGCCAAAATCGTAGTGCGAGCTCTAGAAATGTTGTGTAGTACCGCTAACCCGCCACCGTAGGGCAGGCAAAAAGCTCACTGTGGGATCTACGACGCCCAGCCAGCATCTCCTCTGGGGCATCACCAGCAGGGCTTACCAGCCCTGACTGCCACCCCAAGAGAGGAAAACTGGGACATCGCTGTAGATGCGTCTAGGGATGTACAACCAAATATCACAAACTTCATGTGTGTAGTCTACAAAACGATTAGATGCTGGGCCTACAAAACGATTAGATGCTGGGCCGCGTACAAATGGCGTATGTACACGAGCTCGCAACGAGGGGGGGGGTTGATATACCCCCTAGGCGGCGGCGCCAAGCGTAGGCGTCCTGCCGCCCGCAGGTGGGACGTCGAGAAACTGAGGGCTGCGTCCGCATCATGCTTCCGCGCAGACCAGCTCCAGAAGGGGCTGTGCGTCTCCCGCGTCGAACAGGGCGAGCCGAAGGAAGTTCTCGAGCATGTGGCACTTGTTGAGGAGGTAGTTGACGTCGAGACACCGGAAGAGCCGCTGGGTTGTCTGGATCTGCTTCCAGGCCTTGGTGCTGGCCGCCCATCCCCGCTGTTCGCAGCAGGCCTTGGCGAACCGGCCGAAGGCGCTCGACCTGATCCACCGCGTCCAAGTGCGGTCCCCATAGGAGGCCAGCACCTGGTACTCGGCGTGCTTGCTGCCGCTGGCTATGCGGACGATGCGGAAGCCGCCGATGCCCCAGGCGAAGCACTGCGTGCTGGAGTCGAAGCACTTGGTGGAGAGGATGAAGGCGGGGTTGTGTGCCCGGAACTCCACTGTGCAGTTGGAGGCACACTTGACCGAGACGCTGTTCCTGTGCTCCCGCTGTATCGCCTCCATGCTCGTCTCGGAGGACTCGCTGTCGTATGCATCCTCGGAAAACCAGCCGTAGTCATCGCCTTCTGCGTCTTGCTGAGAGCCTGCTGCTGTCTCCTGCTCCTCCTCCCGGATGGATTCGAAGTCCTCGCACGAGCTGGCGATGGAGGGAGGAGCCGTGCTCGTGATGCTACTAGTCTCTGAGGCGACCATCTTGAGGGCCGCCAGCTGCTGCTCCAGGGCTGATAGCATGGTGGTCAGCATCGTAGTTGGGCGAGAGAGTGAGGAAGCCTCGGCTGTGTGTTTCTGTTCGCCGGCAGCCAAGCGATGACATACGCAGTTGGTTGGCGCCAGGCGCTGATGTATGCCTCAAGTTTGAACAGATGGATGCGTACGTTCGGGGACACCAACACCCGGGCGAAACACAATCGCCGCAGGGCGAAATCCCGGATCTGAGCCAAAATACAGGGCGGAAGCAAGGCCCAACTGCTGAGCTCAACTGAAACGTCTGTCTCAATGACGTTTTGATGTTTGTGAGGCGTACGTCTGTGGTTCAACATCAGTCGAGAGACGGTAGTGCGTTCATGAGTGACTCTTCCGCGCGCATAGACGATGAAAGGTGGCGAACGTCAGGTATGATTCAGACTTGTTTTGCCCCCTAAGGTAACTTGGGTCATCAGTCATGCGCGTCAGTCGTGGTCACAAACAGAGAACGCAAAAGTCAACTGCCTCTCCCTCAGTTAGGACCTGCGGCCCAGGCAGCGGCGGGAGTTACTGTTAGCAGGACAGCCTACATGACATGACCTGCAAGGATGTGCAGGTTGTGCCTGCAGGCATGCAATGCAGCAGCCTAAGCCCAGGCATCTTTTCAGCTCAGGCATCATTGCGCAACGTAACAATTCTCTGCGCGCACGCTTGCAGTGGGAAACCAACTTGTGTGTGTCAACCACTTGAAGCGCATTGCAAATGCTGCATCACAAGTCAATGTGCAGCGCAGTCATTGCTGTGCTGGTGGTGCATGGTGCTGCAGAGGCAGTGCCATCGATATCAAAGGTGTCATGCACACTTGCATACCATTGTAGTCACAACACAGCAAACATACACGATGCACACACTGTATGGCATATGTGATACTGCTGCTCGCTGCGACAATGTAGCGCGCGTTAAGTATATGCATTAGGCCAGCATCCATGCTGACAAGTGCGGTGGTCCGTATGCTTACTGCGTATGTTCTTGAAGTTGCGCAACTCGACGCATGGTGCGTATGTGAAGCTGGCTAGCAGGATATACGCTTGTGCTCATAATGATATCATACACCGCATCCATGGCAATGACCGTTGACGCTCATGGAGCACTTGATGCGAGCTCAAAATATGTCGAGTTGCTCAGTAACACTTCCCTGTCTGCTCCTCACCATTAGATTACCAACTACTCGACGCATTGCATGTCACGCATCGTCGAGAGCAAACACAAGTGGCCATGCACATGTCCTCCTGGTAGAAGTGCTCGTGGCCAATCAGCAGACAGCAGAAGGCAACATAAGCAAAGACCAACAAGTAGGGTACTGAAACAATGTTTAGATGTGACCAAGCGCAACTAGCAACAGAATAAAGGCAACCTCCATCACCACCCGCACGTGATGCGAAGCTCTACTGTTGTGCTCAAGAGACACAGCGGTGGAGACCATGAGCAGATGCTATTGTGCTGCCGTCCGTGTGCACTTGGTGCTTACTTTCACATGGTGTTCGAGTGATGCTATGACAGCTGTGCACTGACTTTGTGATGCCCTCCCCCCCCCCCCCCCGGCCCCCCCGACCCCCACATCAATTCATGCCAACGGTATTCCCACAGTCACATGATGTGCTAACCACATGTTGTTGCTTTCGTGCTATTTCATCCATGGCATTGCATGATGATCATGCTCCCTCATGCCCTCTGGCCTCGAGTCCACTATGTGATGTCAGACACGTGCGGCCTCTCTCACGTGTGAGCAAAGCTGTTATGTTTTTGTGATGCTGGGGACATTGATCAAAGAGCTTCTTGGTGATTCGCCAAAGTGATTACACCATACCCTGATCAACTACTCTCACTCATACGCTTCTTCAGCTCCCTGTGTGCAACAGAACAGCATTAGCAGCAGGCACAAGGCGGTGAGAAATGTTAAACTTGGTACGTTGTGCAGCTTAGTGGTATTTGAAGCTGGTGTGGTCGACAAGCAGCTAACTGTGACGTGCGGCATTGAGAGTTTGAAGCCAACACACAGTTCAAAAGGCATGCAGTGCGCGCCGCTTGCAGCGTCTCAACCGCGGCGCAGGTGACGGCCGACGCCGCCTTCACAGCTTTGCACAGCTGCACACTGCTGGCAGCTGATGAGCTGCCACACAGTGCCTGCATGACTGCCAGTGGCAGTGCTCTAGAGTTCAGGACTGACACCACTCAAACTATGACTGAACACAATCATAATGCAGTGGTTAAATGCGTGGCAAGGTGTGCCTTTCACAGGTGTTCAAAGCAGTACAGTTGTGCACACTGCATGGCATCAGAAGTACTGGTCTGGCTCAGACTATTCACTTGATGTAGTGACTCGCATGAACTTGCACCGGCGCACACAGGGAACCTTGTTTGGCAAGAGATGCACCAAATTTGTCATTTATCGAAGTGCTGAAATGCCGCAGTTAGTCATCCTGATGCGACCACTCGCTTTGCTGCACCCCCCACACACCATTTCTCAAGGTGCACACCTTATCTTATGTTGCAATCAGCAGTTTGAGTGCCACCAAGTGACTGGCGCTAATGTGTTGCAGTGCAGTGCCCCCATCAACGGCTGCATAGACGTAACTGCGGCGCTGCTTGCAGTCGTGATGAGTGATTGTGCGTAGCGCATTCTCACCTGGCAATCAGCTCATAGCTCACAAAGGTGGCCATGCAGCTGGGCAGAACGCGCACCTGCGGCAGCAGGCAGGCCATCGATGGTCAGCAGAAGCTGCGCGGCTGTACATCTCACAAACAGTCCCATGCTCTTGCCCATATTTTTAAATGCAATCTGCGCGTATGCTGCTCGATTTGCGGTGATTGTGACTGTCTCGGGAGTATTCTGTGAGCATATGCTTGCTGGTGCTGCGTGAGGCGAGCATGACATCGCGAGCACACGGTGAGCTCTTGGATGCCTGCAGGCCTGATGCATAGCTGCAGGCAGCACAACAGGTCAATAGACGCGCATGGCTGGCATTCACCCATGGCATCGATGCACTGTTCACGTAGAAATAACCATCGCGACCGTCAGATGGCACAGTACGTGACTGCGCTCACAACCGCACATCCCTGGCGCTGCCGATAAAGCAAGCATCTGCCGTCCCATACTTCAAACTGTCCCCTGAGGATGGTGACGCACCATGTTGACTCGAAAGCCCGTCCAGAGTGCGCGCACGCCCTCCGTCCGCACTATCTCCCTCACGAGCGCGCGCAGCGACGGCGGCGTGCGGCTGCGCTGATCCTGCATCCTGGCGCGAAGGAGCTGCGGGCACACGCAGGGGGCGCGCTGACTGTCATCAGCTCCTGTTGGGGGCATGTACCTGCTACTTCAAGTTGAAGTTGATCTTTTAGCTGACAGGATTGGGTAAGGGGAGCTGCATGACAATCCCTGTGGAAGTGTGCGTGGAAGTGTTTGTGCGCAGCATCCTGGCGCGAAGGAGCTGCGGGCACGGGCAGAGGCGCGCTGGATGTCAGCGTGGCGAATACGTATGGCGCCTGTTACTTCAAGTTGAAGTTGATCTTTCTCCTGAGGAATGCCGGGTGACAGGATTGGGCGAGGGAAGCTGCGTGCCCATCCCTGTGGACGTGTACATGTGCAGTATGATGTCACTAAGGGCGAATTTGTGTGTCCTCAGCCATTATTGAAATGAGGCAACAGACATGTGAGATCGGAGCTGGTGGCACGCCCCTCTGTTCAGCCGCCGCGGCATCAGCAATGCCATGACATGGTTTGCAACGCGGCATGCATCCCATTCTCAGTCACATGGTGACAACACCCAGTTATAAATTGCTCATGCGCTCCCTGCGCCTGCGCTGTTCTCAAAAACAGCGACGCGCTCCCTTCTCTGTTGCCGCCTGGCAACGCACCATGCCTTTTGCCCCGGGTTCACTTGGGCATCTGCCTGCCGCTCTAGCGAGGCGCCTCGGTTGTGCAGCGGGATGTACGCGCCGCAAGCAACGTGTACTGCCGAAAGCTGTGCCGTACAGCTGGGTCAAGGAATGTCATCACATACTGCCACATATACCTACTGTATGCTTAGAGATTTACCTCGGTCTCACATGCTCCCACGTATTGTATGCTCATCACAGGTCTGCGGATAGCGTTGCATGCCCTGGAGACATTCACCTCATTGCGATACGTCACCCAAGTGCTGGCGAGTTTCGAGCTGCCGAGGCCTGTCATCACACATACTGCCACATATACCTACTGTATACTTAGACATTTACCTCGTTGGGATACGTCACCCACGTGCTGGCGAGCTTCGAGGCGGCGGAGGCGGCGGCGACCTCCACGGGCGAGACGGGCGACGCGTCGCCGCTGCGCCTGCGCCGCTCCACCGCCATTGCCTTGAGCCGCTCGTACAGGGGGAACTGCGGGCACTCGAAGGAATTCTATTCTTATCATAGGCTTTGCAGTACACAACGCATATTTGTTGTATGCGTTGTGGGCAGATTACCCCAAGGGTTTCCTCTCCTCAAGCGGAAGTAAATAAAATACGCTAGGAAACGGCAGCATGTGTGTGGGTTGTCTTGTGTGCAAGCTCGCCATTGCAATTGATCTGACTGACACTGCACTCTCGCTGCTGGGGCTGTCTCGCCATGGCAAAGCGCTGAGTACAGTAGGCACCCTAACCCTAACGCTAACCCTAATCCTAACCCTAAGCCTAACCTCACCCCTAACCCTAACCCTAACCCTAACACTAACCCTAATCCTAACCTTAAGCATCACCACCAACACCTTGACGCCGCCACTAGCTCAATGTCCAGCGCGCAGACTGACGACGATATGGCAACAAGAGGGTATGCTCGCCCACTAGCTCAACGTTCTGCGCGCGGAATGACAATGAGATGACATTCAAATAGGTATGCTTGCCAACTATCTTGTAGCATGATCATTGATGAGCATTTTGCCGGCTGCTGCGCAGCATATATGGCAAAGTGTGGCTGCGTACTTCAAGATGGCAGTATGATCGTAGCAAACGTTCATGTATGCTCCCAGCAGCTCGAAGGAAAGGCGTGCGCGAGCTCAATGGGAGCATCAGTGTTGTATACGTACAGGGGCTGTTGCCGTGCATCCTGCGTGCATGTAACCAAGTGAGCTGACGATGCCGCCTGTCAACCGTGTGCACTTGAGGTTCCAAACTTCACCTGTATGGCCACATGCCCCAGCCCCAGAAACGATGTGCTGAGTCCCCTCCAGAAAGCCAGGACCCCCTCATACTGGTATATGTGCCTGAACGTCGCTGCCATGTTCATGCTCCGTATGCCGTACGGAAGCTCGCAGTGGAGGGCCTGAGGCGGTATCAGGATGACACAGACATCGACATGAGAAGCTGTGGCGAGTAGCCTGAGCTATGTGAGAAGCGAAGCTCATGCACACTTTAGGATGCATGTACGGCACAAGCATATAGCTTTTCTTGAGGCATTTGCACATTCAAGATCGTAGAACAAGGCTGTGGTAATACCAGACGCACACTGTGTATTGCAAATTTCTGGCTGCTGATTGTTTTGGTCCCGTTTGGGTGCATACATCCTCTGTGGTGTGAGACATCACAAAATTGCGTGGGATGCAGGCACTTGCTTGCTTACAGCGGCGTGCCGGACTCTTGCCACTTGACACGTGCTCATGCGCCATCGACGTCAAAGTACTTGCCAGCGCAACAGCAACAAACATCAAACATAGCCTTGTAGTGGCAATGTGACCCTTGTGTGCAGTGTAGTCCGGTAACTGTTTCGCGAGGAGAGCTCTACCTGAGTCTGCATGCGCGTTCGCACCACCCAGAACGGGTTGGTGATGGTGTCGGTGAAGCCTGAAGTGGCCATGGCTGAGAGGACATGCTGTTCGTTTCCTGTGGTCCTGCGGAAGAAGCCTTTTGAGTGCTCGTACTGCCGGGCATAGGGAGAGCGATGACAGGGTGAAGTAAGCGCGCATGAGTTGAACGTGCGTGAATGTTGGGCTACAGTCAGGTACAGTCAGGAGGCTACAGCTCAGCCAAGTCACAGCAGTGCTAGCGTCAGCTGCATGCATCTGCAGGCATATTGCTGAAGGCAGCAGGTGATGCATCCTGCATTGTGATTGCTTTGCGGTCAATGGCTGACTGTAAGCGCTTGAACTCACCACGCCGAAGTAGATGCCCCAGAATACAGGCACAATCACCAACGCTGGCGTGATTCCCTTGTACCAGCCTTGTATGCCCTAGAGCGCACACATGTAGAGATCAAAATGAGCAGTCATTGATTACTGTTGATGGAAGATGATTTCAGTGTCCTGCAGGCAACAATGATGCACACAATTGCTTTGTTGCGACTGATGGTGCGGCGAAGATGCATGTCGACGCAGGTGGGCGCAGGCAGGACATGCACCAGTCCTAACGGACCAACCTCCTCTGCCAGAATGGTCTTGAGCGTCGGACACACGCCAGTGTACTTGGCTGCGCCCTTGGCCAGGGCCCCTTGCACCTGTATTCGGGTCTTGGCCACATCGAGGGGGCTGCACAGCAGGCTGCAGATTATTCCTGCGCCAGCGCCGGCCAAGCTCGGCACAGCCAGGCGTTGCTGGCGCAACCACTGGCTATCTGAAGTCGCCATGCATGTGAAGGCAGTGGCAACAGTGATATGCAACCAGCTGCAGCAGCAGCGCAAAAAAAGCTCGACATAAAAAAAGGAGGACCCCGCGACGGCAGTCGTTACTCAACCGCTTAGCTTTCAAAAAATCTGTGTGTGTGTGAAGCTTTGCGGCGAAGCCAGTGTGTCAGCAAGTATGGATGCTACCTATAGAAGCAATGCGATTAGGTCCTGCACCCGATGGCTGCAGCAGGAGGCTGCCTTCAGTCAGGATGCCAGAATCGAGTTCAAAGTGGATCCAGCATCTGAAGAGTGCAAGGCTGTGGCAAAGGGAGGGAACATTGGTATCGGCACAGTGATATTGAGCGTGCCCTACTCCAAGTGTCTACACCCTGGACACGATTGTATAGAGTACAGCATGAAGGTGATAATGGAGAAGGCGTCGGCACTCTCTGAGGCCTGCGGACCCATGGCACAGGACGACCCCACTTTTGAGCATAACCTGGCCATGACCCTGTTGCTTATGAGGGAGATGTGCAGAGCCAGCCTGGCACCTCAGGAGGTGTCCCTCTGGAAGGTGAGCAAATGCTTTGCCGGCTAACTTGGTCGTATGTTGTGTGGTACTGTGTAATTTGGTTCAAGTGCTCGATGAGCACAGAGCACTTCGGTAGCGACAGTGCTGGCAATGACATACCTTGTCTGGATGTGCGTCAGCTCAGCCTGACAAGCGCCATCAATCACTTTGTCAAGCGCAATCAATGAGCAAAGGTACACACCCTATATCGATCGCACCTCCTCAAGGAAACTCAATCCGCTTCTCGCCTGCAGTACGCCTAGGCAATTGCTACTTGGTACTGAACGACTGTCATGGTGACCGATCTGGCAGCTCTGTGTAACTTGTGGCCTTCCTGATGATGCATTGTTTTCTTGCTGCCTGCAGGCCTACATAGAGACATTACCTAGGGAAGTGACCACGCCAGTCTACAACTGGACAGAAGAGGCAAGTCACACCGAGAAGTCCCACTGAAGCCATGCTTTGGCCCCGCTGCTGTGAACTTGAACGTATTTGTCACTTTGAGTGCACAGGTTAGAGACAATTGCCAATACAAGCTTCACTGGTGCGTTGATGCTGATACCACAGCCTGCCATGCCTGTACAATGCAACGTCAGACGCTCGGCTTACTGTTGTCTAGTCAATCAGCATCGAGTCATTGAACTGGGGTTTGACCACACATTCTGACTCAGCGCATGTCATCACTGTCGGGCTGCCGCACAAAACGCCCACTTGTGCAGCGCGCGGCACCAGCAGCATCCCGCCCACAACCACTACGCAAGTCCTGTTGAACGCTCGCACCGCATGCCCCAGCAGCCCGGCACCTGTGCAGGCAACCCCAAGCGTGGCTAGCACACCATCCACGCAACGCTGCGCACCAGTGTGCCAAAGCACGCCTGAGCAATCGTTGCGCATCTAGAACCGCCGCACACATGCACGCACGTGCACACGCTCGCCTGAACTGCCCCCTGAACTGCCCCCTGAACTGCCCCCTCAACCGCCCCGTGCGCGCAGGACCTCGCGCACGCCGCCAACACGGAGCTCGCGCCGCAGGCCGCGCTGTGGCGATGCGCACTGGACGCGGCGTATGCGGAGGTGAGACGAGCAGCAGCGCTCAGCCTGTCCGCTGAGCATCAGCGACTTGTACTCCTTGAAGCGTCCGGCGCTGCGCAGCCGCTGCAAGTGCGCAGACAGCACGTAAGCGGCGCCGCCGCCCGAGATGCGATGCACGCGCGCCAACAGCGCCGCTGAGGCGTGAAGCTGCCTCACCTGCAGCGGCGTCATTGTCAAATGGCGATGTCCGCTGCGTTGCATGGTGGCGCGTGGTCGCAGGTGGTGGAGCCCCTGTTCCGGACGCACGCGGACGAGTTCCAGGCGCACCTGTTCAGCGAGGAGCGGCGGAGACAGTTCTTCAGAACGTGCGCGGGACTGGTCTGGAGCAGGGCGCTGCCGGCGCCGAACTCCGGCGCGCCGCTGCTCATGCCGCTGATAGACCTGTTCAACGGCAGGTGCGTACGCGTGGTACCCAATCTACCCATGTACGTATGTACATGGAACTAGGAGTATGTGATATGATGATGATTGATAGGCGTGTATTCGTTCATCTGTTTTAGATTCCAAGAATGATGGTTCTCGTATGTGTGTGCGCGTGGGCGCGACACCGATCATTGTGTAGGTGTGTACTTGAAGCAAGGCACACTGCGCGTCGGGCGCGCACACTGCCGGCGCACCCGTGTTCACAGCAAACGTATGGAACAGCAGCAGGCGTAGACGCTGGCTGCTGGTGCGCACGACAGGCATGGCTGCGCAGCGCACGCACCGCACGAAGTGACATGACAAACACCTTACCTTGACTAGCGTTGTCAACGTACTGGCATCTGCTCAGCACATATGCAGAGCCTGCCCATGCGCGCATGCGGCGCTCAAGCCCTTTTGGGCGTCAGCAGCGATTCAGTGCTGCAGTTTTTGGTGCAAGGTTTCAGAACAGATATCGTTGCGTGATGTCACCTGCAGTAGTGGCCAGTATGGCTTGAATCTCCGCACCAGCCGGCTTCAGCAGATTGCTGTCAAGGAGGGTGTGTCCTGGCATTCAGAAGCGCAATGCACGCGGCCGCCTCGCAGCTGCCGACGCCTCGATCGCGCGCCCTCTCCTGACGTCACATGGCACAGCCCCGAAGGCGCGCACGGCCGCGCTGGTGGCGTACGACTTGAACAGAGAGCTGCTCTATCAGTTGTCGTCTGCTGTGTGTGTCCGCCTCTCCGCCTCCAACGCCCCATTGCCTGCCTCCTCGTGACGCGCGACTCCGAAGGCCTGCATGGCGCAATCCTGCTGGCAGACAAACCCATCCGCGCTATTCAAGCTAGCTGTGCGTGTGTGCTACTAGTGTAGTCTGGACTCGTGCGCCCGCTTCACAGCCATCGACGCTATCTTTACAGAACGTTTGCGCCCCCTCCCCCCCCCCCCCAATATCCCTCTTCCCCACCCCTGTCCGCCCCCTTGCAGCCCCAAAGGCCTGCACGGCGCCGCGTTGGTGGCAGACAACTTCAGCCACGCGCTACCTAGCTAGCTGTGCTGCTATCTGAACTCGTGCGCCCGCTTCACAGCTACCGACGCCTTCTCAAAAGCTTGCCGGGTCCGCCCGCTAACCCCCCCCCCCCCCCCCCCCCCCCGCCCCCTTGCAGCCCCGAAGGCCTGCACGGCGCCGCGCTGGTGGCGGACGAGGCGCGCGACGCCATCCAGGTCGTCACCACCGCGTACATCCACGAGGGCTGCGAGATACTGCTCAGCTACGGCGCCGTCAGCACGTGCGACTTTGCGCTGCGGTGAGCGCTGTCGCCCGCTGCGCTGCGCAGGCCGCGCTACGATTCACGTCTGGCACCATGTGTACTCCATGCACCTAGGGTGTACTTCATGCACATGGGGTCAGGGTTGGGGTTACGACTGGGAAAGAACAGGGTCAGGGTTAGTGGTTAAAAGATCAGGGTTCAGTATGAGTACGCATTAGGGTCGGCATACGGCGGTGCTAGGCAGGGTACGCGCAACCCGGCAGCGCGGTGTGCAGCGGGCCGGCGGTTGTCCGTGGGTCGTGAGATCGCCTGCCAGCGCCAAGTCGCACATGGGGGCTGCAGTCCGGTGCATGGTCGTTGCGCAGGCTGCTCCACCGTACGGTACATACCGCTGGTGCGCTCTCGTGCGCTCTGCGCGCGCGCTGGTCAGACGCGCTCTCCAGACCGCGTGTGCGCCATGAGTGCGATCTGCTTGTTAACATCTGGGCACCACAGGAGCGCACGTCTGACGTGGGCACTCTGCTGCGGCGCGGCGCTTGCTTTGCCAGCGGCCGTTTCAAAGAGGCAAAGCAGGGGGATTGCTGGAGCGTGCGCCTGCGCACCTCCGGCCACTCACGGTGACCTGGCGGCTACACAGCAGAGTGAAGTGTTGCCGCCGCCGCCGCCGGCCGCCAATGCGTGTGACTTGTCTGGCGCGTTGGAAGTGTCGGGCAGCACGAGTGTTCGCGACTGTCACCATATCAACGCGGCATTGACAACACTTCCTGTCCCTCAAGCCCCCCGGTGCACCAGCACCGGCTCCGCGGCCTCACACCGGCCGCACTCCCTCGACTCAACTGCAACTGGCCTTCCTCAAGCGGCCGCCGTCGCCACCGCCGCTGCCGCGCAGGTACGGCATCGCGGACGCCTGCGTGGACGGCCGCAACCCCTACGACTCCGTGCAGCTCGACATGGCGTGCCTGTTCCCGCTCGGCGCCGCGTACGGCGACGAAGCGCTGCGCGCCGCCAAGGTGGCGCTGCTCAGCCGCATGGGCTTCCCGCTCGGCGCGCCAGAGTCGTACGCCAGGTAGGGGTAGGTACATGCTTGCCTTTATATAGATACTGCCGCTACGCGGGGGGGGCGCGGAGTTGGGGCCATGGTTGAATTATCATTTATCAGGGATGGAGTTGAAGTACAACGCGCTGCGCGCTGCAAAGGTGACGCTGCTCAGCTGCATGGGCTTCTTGCTCGGCGCGCCATAGCCGTACGTCAGGTAGGGTACCGTAGGTTAGGTATACGCTTGCATTTCATACATTTTCCTGCGCCGCACTATATTTTATAGATACCCCCGCTACGTGAGGGGGCGCGGGGTTGGCGCCACAGTAGAATGATTCGTCGGGGTAGAGTTGAAGTACGGCTCAACGAGCCCTCGAAAAGGTGCTGGATGACTCCTTGTATGCGAGGGGGCGCGGATCACCTGAACCAGTCGTTGGGGGTAGAGTCGAAGTTTGGCTCAACCCATTGTGAAGGTGGTGATGCACGCCGTGAACTCGGTGTCGTCCACGCGACAGCGTCAGTCGGATTGCCTGCAGCAGCCGCACCGCATGTGTCTCCCGCGGGTCGACATCACGGCACCAATGACCGTGCACAACGCCGGCAGCGCATGTTGGCGCCACCAGCACTCCAAACCCATGTGCGCCACATGGCGGCATCCTCCGCATCACCTCTGCTACACCCTAACATGCCCCCCCTCCTCCTCCCCCACCGCCGCAGGTACGGCCCCTACACGGTGCACCGCGCCGCCGCCGCCGCTGCCGACGCCGCCAACGGCGCGCTGCTGCCGCTCGCGCTCAGGCAGCTCGTCGCCGTGCTCGCCGTCGCCTCACGCCGCGACCTGGCGACGCTGGTGGAGCGCGGCGCCGTGCCCGCTGCCGCCGTGCCAGAGGGCGTCGCGGGCACGGCGGCGCTGACCGTTGTGGACGCGCGGCTGCGTGCGTACGCGACGCGCAGCCGGCGCGAGGACCTGCGGCTGCTGCTGCCGCCGCCGCCACGTGCGCGCAGGGGCGTTGTTCCGGGCGGCAGCGGCGGCGAGGACAAGGCAGAGGTTGAGGCAGAGGTAGGGCGCCGTGCGCGGCTGCTGCGTGAGAGCTGGGGGGCTCCAGTCGGCGCGGGAGAGGGGGATTTGTGGTTGCGGGCGGTTGCCAGTTTTCGTGTGGGGCGGCGAGAGGGGTGGCAGCTGGAGCTCGAAGTTTGATGCGCGAACTGCAAGTGAGGATGGGGTCAGGATAAAGATCAAGATTGGGGTTGTAGAATTGCTGCGGCGAGGGTAGGCGTGGAGCGCTGTGCGCAGGGGCAGCGAATGTAGTCAAGAGTGTGTGTGAGGGGGTGCGATTCACGCAGATCGTAGCCTAAGGGCTTGGGATTGGGTGAGCTTCAGATTTGTGGGCATGACCTGCTGCTGCCGCTGCCTCCTCCTGCTGCTGGCGCATGAGAGGCGCTAGGATGGCGCACGACGTGGAACCACAACGTGGATTCATTGTGGCGCACTCCCTGTTGCACATCGATTTGAACTTTAACCAAACATCACACATCGCCCTGCGTTCCACCATCAGAAGCACTGGCTGATGCTACTGCCAAGGGTTATCTCTCGCCACTCCGGCTCTCGAGAGCAGAGCGCATGCATCACTGACACCCACCGCCTGCACTGCTGCGCGATTGCTTAAACGTGGTCGCTGCCCTCTCTCCGTATGTCCGCGCGGCGCGCAAGCGGCAAGGCACGCGCCGCTGCGGAGCCACCCTCGCTGGTGTCATCTCCACGCACTGGCGCTCATGTCTCACGCGCTGATGCTAAAGGCTGAGCATGTGCCGCCGCCCTCAGTCCTCTTCCACTGGTCCTGAAGGCTGCGCGCATGCCGTCGCCCGCCCCTCGAAACGCAGGACGAAGGAGGCGCGCCGCCGCCGCCGCTGACCGCCAACGCGGCGCACGCGATACGCCTGCGCATGGCGGAGCGCGAGCTGCTGCTGCAGGTGAGCACACGCGCGGCGCTGAGCGCTGCTGCCAATTCAAACCTGCGTCAGCTGAGCGCTGTGACAGAGCGTAACTGCTTCACTGTATCATCTGGTGCACAGCGGTGCTTGACCGCGAGTTGCCCGTTTTGATACTACAGAAACGGATGCGTTTGCACACGCGCGCAGCGCGCATGCCATGTGTAGCAGAAATTGTGCCTGCGGCGCTTGTTTACAGACTCAAACACGAGTTTAGGTAGACGCGCAAGGATGCTTTGCTGCATGGTCACGGCGCTCCAACAGATGATGCACATGGCGCTCGCGACGCTGGAAAAGTGCCGCTACCGTTCCCACGCATGTGCACATGCATGATGACACACACATCATGCATGGCCTTCAGCACGCCTGCAAACCGCCACGCGCATTGTAGTCCCAGTGAAGACGCCAACCAATGCATGCATACCCCCCAGAGTCTCTTCTGCTGCATGTGTGCTGGCGCAGCTGAGATCGTTTCAGGCACGTCACTCAGTCACCTGATGTGCAGTGTGTATGATAGAGCTGATCTTCGGACGCCGTGACTTTCCTCACTGCCGACACCTTGATGGACAACCGGTACGATTGACAATCGGCATAAGTAGTGCTTTCGAGCCTCTTATTGGAGCAGTTGCTCATATTGAGGCACACAACTCCTGCTGAGCGGGCAAAGACTGCAAGCCTCTTCCAACACTTGTCCTGCTTCGATTTGCACCATTTGCCCTGCACAAGCAGCACAGCTCATTCCGTTTTTTGCTCTCCCTGCTCTTTGGTATGCTTCCATGGTGGTCTCAGCTGCGGCATGAGGTGTGCGCCTGCTTCAAACTGGCGGATCAGGTGAGCTGTCACCCCCCGCCATTGCCAGTGGCTCTCGGAGGCTCGTGACACACCGAATGAGCCTTGATGACTGTGGCAATTGCACAATGCTGAAAATGTACCTGAAGTCTGTTGTTGTGCCTGGCAATTTATTGGGAAGGACACCATATCATATGGTCCACATGTCTAAGATGATGTCTTCAACATTGCCGTGCAAGGCAGGGGGGCGAATGACCAGCAGACCGCAAGACAACATTATTTGAGCACGCTTCTGATGTGATGCTGTGTATGCACACTTTGTGTCCACCGCGCAGGCCCCAGCTGAGTGGCATATCAAACAGCTGAGTGGCATGTCATATAGTCCGACATGATGGTCCACAAGTCTTGCACGGCAGACATGGATGACCAGCGGACCGCAAGACAATGTTTCACAGAGTACAGTGCTGACATGATACTGCGTATGCACAACCTGTTTTGCAATGGCACAGGCCCCAGCTGAGTGGGAGCCTGACCGCCAGCTGTACTGCGACGGCTGCGGAAGGGACAGCACCGAGGTCAAGGTGAGCTGCTGGCCATTGGGGGGACAGAACGCGGCCACCTCTAGGACACGTGTGACATGACCCATGGCACACATGTTGTCTACTCTGTGCTGCAAAGTATGCTCATGCCACGCACCGCAGGAGTACGCGTGCTGCGGCACCATTGTGGCGCGCTGCCGCTGATGAGGCTACGCCTCCTACAGCCAGTCGCCGTACTTGTCAGCTGCTTGGCGGTGCCAGGATGATTCGCATGCCTCCTCTGCCAGGTGTGACGGTGCGGTGGCTCGTGCGGCAGTGCGCGCGTGCTGCCCGTACGCGCATCATTGCCCTTCGTCACCCGTTTGCCTTGCTCGAAGTGCGCACCATCGCACACGTGGCACCTCGCAGCGATGCGACCTCCGCCTTTCGAACCCCCCCCCCCCCCCCCCCCTCCCTGCGTGCGCCGCCACTGCTGCTGCGGCGAGACTGTCCAATTGCGGCACATTGACACTCTCATCAACCCTGGAAAAGCACCCCCACACGCTGAAACTCGACCTGTTCTCTGTTCCCTCTGACCTCGCGCGCGCAGCTGCTGCTCTGCGGCCGCTGCGGCGAAGTCGCCTACTGCGGCGCAATATGTCAGCGCGCGCGCCACGCGGTGCACAAGCTGCGCTGCGCCGTGCGTAAGGACGCCTCGCACACGCACATCGCGCCGCCGCACAGTGTCAGCGGCAACGCGATCGCTGACGCCGAGGGTGCCGACCGCCTGCCCAGCCCCCCTCTGGCGGCGGCGGGCGGCGGCGGCGGCGGCGGCGGCGGCGGCGGCGGCGCGCTGCCGCCGGCAGCAGAGGCCAAGCAGAGCGGCGCTTGAGGCGCCTTGACTCATGAGTATACTGTGTCACGGCAAGGGGAAAAGGCGTCAGGCATGCATGCCTACTGCTAACGTCACTCTGGTGGTGGAAGCCCTATGGCTTGCCAGTCTGGGGTGATCTGCAGTAAGACTGCCTGTCAAAAGTATACAGTGGCTCAAGTATGCGAAGCAACCGCTGACAGCTGTGAGAGGGGACTTTCTGCTGTTGCTCTGTCTGCTGTTGTAGCAGTGGCGCATGACAACAAACGAGCGAGGAGCCAGCGACCCGACAACAGTGCGATTATCAGCACGTACGGCAAGGCTGCAGATGCTTGACTGGTACATACATACCGCTTGACTCATAGCACCTGAGCATTGTCACGTCATTGCGCAATGATGCAGATCATGTCCATTGCTCACATCAGTTGACGTGCCACAGTGGGAATGGCGCAGCCAAGCGCGCTGTGTATGTCAAATGTACCACAAGGGTGCGTTCAGCCCTGGAAATCTCCAGGCATTGTTGGGGCCATCGATGCAACATGACAGTGACAGTCTGCTGTTTTTTACAACAACGCACGGCAATGGTGGGTGATGCACATCAAGTTGCGATGCGGCAAAACAAAGCCGACAGGCCTCGGAGTCGTAGACATGCCACGGCCGTCGGCGCAACAAAGTGTCCAGCAGAACTCACACACTGCATTTATGTGTGCGAAGGCCCATATCAGCTCGCTGTAGAGACTCCTCGCCAGCAGTGCCAACATATTAGGGGCCAGCGCACATCGAAGTTGACAATTAGGAGGACACGTTGCCATGCCCCAATGCCCCCCCCTCCCCCTCCCCCGCCCCACCTTCCGTGCCTCCTTGCACTCAGAGGGTGCTGCCTTGCCGCGCCCTGGTGAGCTGGCTGTGCGGCGGTTGCAGTTATGAAACCGCTGGTCGAGTTCTGGTGGAACTATACCAGGCACTACAGGGCCACCAGGCCCAGCGCAGGTCCGAATGCAAAGAGGTACGCAAGCCCTTAAGTCTATATGGTAAGAAGGGGGGGGGCAGGGAGCGACGTTGCGCAGACATTTCCTCCGCCCGCGAATGCTGACACTGAGGGGGGGAGGGGGGGCTGCTTCCTGCGCGCGGCGACGCTAGCCCGACAGCAGCAGCGCGGGGGCGACAGCGGCTCCTGGGGGCTGCGAGACGCTAGGCCGGCAGCAGCGAGCGCGCACGCGCGCGGGGGCGATGGCGGCGGCGCTTGAGCGATGCTACATCAGCTGAGCGCTGCAACGTGAGCAGCGCTCAGGCAGCTGACGTTGCAGCGTTCAGGCAGCAGCGCTGCTGCACAGCCCGCTCGTGCGACAGCAGTCACTGAGTGCGCGGGCGGCTCCTCCGGCTCCTCAGCGCTGCAACATGACCGGCTGCTGAGCATCGCCACGCCAGCGGCTCCTGAGCGGCGCTGCTGCTGCGTAGGCGCGGCGCGCTAGCTCGACGGCCGCGAGCGCGCGCGCGACGTCATCGGCTCCTGAACATCACCACATCAGCAGCTCCTGGAGCGCTGCTGCTATACAGATGTGGCGCGGCACGCTAGCCCGACAGCAGCGAGCGCGCGGGCGACGTCAGCGGCTCCGAATACATGACGGGCCCCTCCGACTCGGACGCGTGCGAGTGCGACGGCGAGCACGGATTCGACAGCCCCAGCAGCGACACGCCCTCCTCCGCACCCGTCTCGTGGCCGCTCTCGTGGCCGATGGACGAGGGCGGGTGCACGTCGGTGCTGCGGTTTGGGGGGGGGGGGGGGGGGGGGGGGGGGGGGCGCGGTGAGGAAATGAGCGCGGGGGCTTGGCGCATCCGTGGCAATGGGGGCTGGTGCACGCGTCACGATGTGGTCAGTTGCATGATGCCGAACTGTTCCAGCCGCCCGCCGAGACGGCCGCGCTCCTACCGCGCCCGCCATGCGTGCCTCGCATTCCGTGTCTGCCGACAAACAGCGCGCTAATGACGTGCTGCACGATGCCGCGAGCGCCGACTGCATCGCTGAGGACTACTTGTGACAGGCGCCTCTCACCGGTCCCGTGTGCATGCAGAACAGCAGCTGCGGGGCCGACTTGACCACAGGTGAGTGTAGCTGCGACGTGACCCCGCCGCGGCCACTGAGGGCGGGAGCGTCATTAAATCCAGGTGGCTTGCACCAAAGCTACCACGCGGGCACAGCACGGTGCGCCACTGCCACTGCCACTGCCGCGGAGCAGAGCTCCATCGCACTGTAGCGTCCGCACACACGTCTGGCCAAAGCCGCCGAAACGCGCAGCGAGGTCTTTCCTGTGCCAGCGCAAAGTGGCGGGCAGAGCCACAGAGCCAAGGGCAGCTGGCTCGGCGCGACCAGCGGCGCTCGCCACTGCTATGTAGCAGGCCACAGCGCGCACACCTGAAAACACTGAGGAGCGGCCTACAGGGTACAGCTGCACAGCGACGACCCCCCCCTCCCCCCCTTCCTGGTGCAATGAGCACTGCCACACATGCGCAGCAGCGCTCACCTGGCGATGGTGCTGGCCGTCTCCTCCGCATGCGGCCGGCCGCCGCTGCTGAAGGACGCCTCGCTCTGCAGCTTGCGCAGGAAGCGCAGGCTGATGAAGCCGGGCTGCGGGCTGGGCGTGCGCTCGCGCTCGTTCATCTCCTGCGGTGCGAGTCGAGGGGCGACGAGCGCTGCCGCGTGTCAGAATGTGGCAGATGTAGTTGTTCATGTGGCATATGTAGTTGTTGATGCGGCAGATTTAGTGGTTATGTGGCAGATGCAGTTGTTTATGTGGCAGTTTCATCATGTAGTTTTTGTTTGTTTGTTTGAGCACTGTTGCTAGGCGTTTCTTGGGTTTCGATTCGAGCATTGCTGCTGGGCGCAGCGGCCGGCGCGCATCAGGCGACCGCGCTGCGCAGATCAACTGCGTCGGTCGAGCCGACCAGCGCAGGCTTCCCCAGCTATCAACTGGGGCTATCTGGGGAACGGAGGCACGCTGCTGTGCAAAAGCAACACAACGGTAGCGCATCCGGGGTGTGGCAGGGGCACTGCTATGCTGCTGCTGCTGCCGCTTTGCGCAGCGGCGCAAATCAGGTTATGGTGCAGGTCAAATAGACTGCGTCAATGGAGCCAGCCGCTGCAGGTCAAGTGTCTTGCCTGCAGAGCAGTGGGCGAGCTATGTCAAGCTACAGAAGACAAAACCATCCGTCAGACCTTGCACTCTCAGATGCAAAGCGCCGGGGGAGGGGGGGGGGGGAGGGGGGGGGGGACCGCTGCTATACACATTCTGGCATGCGCA
This sequence comes from Tribonema minus, assembly GCA_017506865.1. Lineage (NCBI taxonomy): Eukaryota > Xanthophyceae > Tribonematales > Tribonemataceae > Tribonema > Tribonema minus. The sequence continues at coordinate 305,947 of JAFCMP010000090.1, read as the reverse complement.
GCCACGACATCATGCACACAGGAGGGTCTTGCGATGAGAGCACAACGGTGCGCGCACCACGAGTGCGCCCAGGCTTCTGGATGGTGAACCGCAGGGTGTCGATTGTCAGACTGCAGCATGAGGCACCCCCATTAGTACGTCCACAAGTCATCGTCGCCGTTTTCATGTGACCCAACGCAGCGGGGAGGGTTTCGCATGGCCTTCGTCACTGTTCCTCTGTATGCCTCATAAGCGCCACGCTGCTGGTCATTCGCTACGCTGCCACACGGACGGCCGGCATTAAAATATCCGAGCAATCAGAGCACGCTGCGCAGCGCTCTGTTTGGAAGTGGCGGTACATGTCAAAGACCTTACCAGTATCGCGCGCGCCCGGCGGCCGCCCAGGCACCGCCTGACTCATGGCGGCAGAAGAATGGGGAAGCTACCTGCCTGATGCAGCATTACGGCAACCAAGACTCCCCCTTATGCAACCTCAAATGGCGGTCACAAAGCTCACCCATTTGTCATGTTGCCACAGGTCCGGCGACCGATCGCCGCCGCTGCCGCCCATGAACCCCCGCCGCGGCGGCGGCGGCGAGTACGGTCTCCGCGCATTCGGCGCCGCCACGCCAGGACCCAATGCGTACCCCCCCCGCTCCGCCCCTGGTGGCCCCCCGCCGCCGGCGCCAAAACCGTCAAAGCTGCCACCTCCTGAGCGCTGCTGCTGCCACCCAAACCCCCCCTGCCCCTGCTCGCCACCGCCTTCAGGCATCCGCCATTGGCCGCCATCTCTGCTGCCGAATCCGCCGCGGCCGCCGCGGCCGCCGCGCCGATTGTTGTCAGCGTGAAGTGAATACGGCGGCGCCATGCTCCATGGTGCGTTGTTACCGTTTCCGGTGCGCATGATGCGGGGATCGCGGGGGTAGTTTCTGTCCCCGCCTCTGTCCCGGTCACGCCCTGCACCCCCCCCCCCCAGCCTCCATCTCGGTCCCCCCTGCGGCCCCTGGAATCACGCTCCCATGGTGGTGGTGGCCTGTCCCTGCTCCTGCTCCGCTGCTGCCTGCGCCCGTTGCGGTAGCCGTTGCGATATCTGCAGCAGAAGCGTTGGCCGGCCAGCAGCGATGCTTGTGAGGCAACAGCAGAGCCTCAAACGGTGCACAGACCTTGGTGACAGCAAACTGATTGAGCGCTTGACTTAATGGAAACGCGCTGAATGAGTTGATGGTAAACACACATGCGGCAGAAGCTTCGAGGCAGCTGTAAAAAAGCTCGCAACGCGCGGCACCTTGCGGCGCAGAGATGTTGAACCCATGCTATCTTGTCGGTAGCAGACGCCATAGAGCACCAGATCAGAGTAAGTCCACCGCATCGTCATCAATGGCGCAGGCACACATCATGAACAAGCGCAAAGAGCAGGATCATGGCTATCTGCCTTTCTGGTGTCTTACGCTTACGCACGTGCAACACTTGTCGGCAATCACACACCTGCTGCCAAAACTGTCGGTATCGTCCTGCGACCGGTCACGCGCCCTGCTGCTTCTAAATCCGTTGCTTTCCATCACGGCTCTGTCATCATACATGCCTGTGAGATCCAGCTTCTATCGCATGCTGCAGAGTCAACACTATGATATACTCCGTCGCATTCGCAGCGAGGTCAACAGGGAAGCTCAGGAGGCGGCATCGCCGGTCAGTGCTGCTGAATGAGAGCTTCAATGCACGACTCAACCACCCAAGCCGCTGCGCTTCTATGAATCAGCACACCACTTTTTGGTGTGTGAGCCCGATGCGATGCGCGCGCAAGGCCGGTGGCACGCGCAAAGTTCACATCGTAGGTTTAGTGTGCTGCCTGGCGAAGACTGGTGCAGCAGCTGTGTTGTTGCAAGGCACAGACAGGAACGCGTGATTTGCAGGTGTGCGGGTGTGCAGGTGTGCGGGTGACCACTCCAAAGCTCTCTTTTTGAACACAAGCTACGCGCCAAAATCCGCGTGCGTTCTGGAGAAGGAGTGACGCGATAGCGATGGGGGGCAGCAGCGACGAAAGCGATGCCTTCGTGGACGAAGAATCCGAGGATGCTGTTGTCAGCAGCGCAGGCGACGAGGTGAGGGAACAACGCCCGCAAGTGGCTCATTGTTCAAATTCTCACCTTCAACTTGGTTGCGTTGCAGGCATGTCATGTCATGTCAAGGTCTGGCGCCATGCAATACTCTCTTTGTGATCCATAAACTATATGAACAGCCTCTTGGGTCAAGGCCTGGCGCCATGCAATACTGTCTTTGTGATCCATGAACTATATGAACAGCCTCTTGCGTGCTTGTGACTGCAGATATCGCCGTGGCTTGTTGGCGATATGGTGCTGGAGACGTTGGGTGTTGTCACAAAATGACGCAGAACAAGTGCTCAATCACGCCTGATATTATCCCATTTTGCACGTTTATCATTACAGCATCCACCTCTCCCACTGCAGTAACACATATCACCTGCTCCCTATGACTGCTCAATCCATACATTGCATGATGGGTTCTTGTGGCATCCCGCAGAGCGACGACAGCGATGACTTTGAGGACGAAAAGCCGAAGAAGAAGGCTCCCGCCAAGGTGAGAATGCGCGCAAAGACTAGGGGGTAGAAATAGCTTAGCCAGGCGGCGGTACTTCACCAGCACTAGCCCGCAGCACTGCACTGACTTCTTCACCTGCTTGCTGTGAACATGCGCTGGCAATTTGCAAAAAGGGGCAGGTTTGAAAGCAGTCTTTGTGTGCGCACGTGCCAATATTGTCATCGTGCGCACACATCATTGCTGCCATCTAAGTGATACGAACCCCCCCCCCCCGCCCCCCCCCGGGGCATCCCCCTTGCGCAGCAGACACCAGCCAAGGCAAAGCCCAAGGCGAGCACGCCCAAACAGAAGAAGGCATCTGCAAAAGCGACAGCGGCGGCAGCGGCACCGAAGACCACTGTTTCCAGAGGCACACCGCCTATGGCCGAGGCCAAACCTGCCGCTGCACGCAAGCGCGCCGCTCCCAGTGCGGACGGCAACTCCGCGACAAAGAAACCTGCAACTGCGTCCCGCGCAGGTGAAGTGCTGCATGTGTGTGTGCGCGTTTCTGGCAGCGTGTGAGGGCCGGTAGCCTTGAGAGTAGAGGTCATCTGGCACTCCTGAGCTGTGCGGACGCAATGTTCCGTACAGCCATTTCAAGTATTGGTGCTGCTCACTTTTCGCAACATCACGTCTCCGGAGTCCTGACTGCAAAGCTCATGAGCTGATCAACGGCGTGCACCCAACTTCAGAGCAGGAATGAGCATCTGTTCCGAGCGACCGGGGCCTGTGGTGCCCTGAGCTGCCTGTGTCCGCTTTGGCTGTTGCACGCCTGCGCATTGGCTTTCTTACGCTGGACACAGTATGGCGTGCTTGATTGCGAGTGATGCTATCATCATTGACCAGCCACGCGCAGCACAGAGTGTTGTACAGAAAGATGCATATATAGATGCCGGTACCCATCGCTGGCGTGCACGTGGTTGTGCTGACAACGGCCGCGGCGGCCGCAACAGCAGCACTATCAGAAGCAGCAGCGGCATCGGCATGGTCAAGGAAATGCACACGGTGTCGCGATACCTTCAGCTACATGAGCGTCTCTGATGATGCAACCTGCGCCTGCGTCAAGGAAAGGCACATGTTGTTGCAATACCTTCAGCTACATTTTGTGGTTCTGATCATGCATCCTACGCAGGCGCTAGCGCGGGTGCCGTCAGCGCGGCCGCAGTGCCGACGGCAGCGGCGGCAGCAGCAGCGGCGGCGCCGGCAGCGGACCCTGCTGCGGCAGCAGTGAAGAAAACGCCGGAGCAGGCTGTTCGCGACTACATGCGGCAGACCAACCGACCCTACAGCATCGTCAACATCTTCGACAACTTGCACAGGAAGATTCCCAGAAGTGAGTGGCCCCGTGCGTGATAGAAGTTTGCTGTCGTGTGGAATTAGTGAGCGCGTTGCGGCAGCCTCCTGCGGCGTTTTCGCAGCGGCTGACTGTCTGTGGTCGGCTGTCTTGCTGGCGACTGTCTAGTCTACACATACTACTGCCTCAGTGTCCCTGATGGGCCGCGATTCCTTTTACCATCCCTAGGAGAGTCAGCATGAGTTCGCTGCCAGATGAAGTGCGTTCCGCCCTCTTGACGCAGTCTGGCCGTGCCGCACTCCACAAACGAACGCCAGCACATCCGCTCGCGGCGTCCGTCCGCATGCAGCGCACTGTCTGTGCAGTGCTGCTCGATTCAAGGTAGTTGTCACTGCGCTTGACCGAAGAGCTGCGCCCGCTCATTGCTACGCAGCGTCGTCACGCAACAACGTAACGTGCGGGCGCAATATCATCAATACCTCAGTGCTTAGCTGAAGCGCTGCATACATACCCCGCTCCGCGCGCGGCAGCGCGCGCCGCTCGTCGACGCGCAGCATCACCGGTCAACGCCACGCACGCGCACAGCTCTCCGTTTCACGCACATCACGCCTTTCGTGCGCGCGGCCACTGCCCCCCCCCCCCCCCCGGCTCGCGCCCGCAGCCATGGTGCAGAAGATACTGGACCAGCTCGTGCAGTCCGGCGAGCTGCTGTCCAAGGAGTACGGCAAGGCAGTGATCTACTACTGCAACCAGACGCGGCTAGAGGCGGACCTAGGCGAGGTGGCGCCGGACAAGGCATGGCTGAGCATCACCAGTGCATGATCGACATGTGCATCAGCGTGGCCTGGCCAAGCGGAAGTGTGTACGTGCTTAGGGTTAGAGTTAGAGTTAGGGTTAGGGTCAGGGTTAGGGTTAGGGTTCCTGAGCAAGGTGGTGCCGGACACGGCGAGCCTGAGCATCGCCACGGCATGATGAACATGCGCAGCCTTGGCGTTTGCGTTGCATCGCAGAGAGCTGCTGCTCACCAGCCTGTTGCTCCGACATCAAGGTGACCGATGCAACAGAAGGCCGACGCCAGTCGTGTGCTGCCAGAGGTGGCGTCGGACAAGGCACGAATGAATCAGCGCAAAAGACCCTGATGCCTTAACATATGTAGGGCATGCGCAACTTGACCCAGGATATAAGCAGCGCAAGTGGCCTGGCTTGGTTGGAGTGTCTACATGTTTGGAGTCAAGATTAGGGCTCCTGGGCGAGGTTGCGCCGGACAACGCGAGGCTGAGCGTCACCACGGCATGATCGATGTGCACGGCGGCGTGCGCGTGCACGCGCTTCTGATGATGTGTGGGGGTGTCGCAGCGCCCGCCGTGACCCTCCTGAGCGTTGCGCGCCACCGTCACCCTTCTGAGCATTGCGCGTGTGGCGCGCTACTTGCTCTGCCGCTGGCGCGATGGCTCAGGGGATGCGGTAGTGCCCACCGAATGAAGGAAACAAATGCTTTGGCAGTCTTGCGCGCGTTCGCTCCGGCACTTTGTATGCAGACACTGCCTGTGGTAGCAGCACCGCGTGCTCGTGTACTGAATACGTGAGCTGTATCCAGTGCCATCGAGCTGCATCCAGCGGCTGTAGTACGCCAATGCCTACTGACAACGCCGCAAAAGCCTGCTGCGCGAGCTCTGCGCACTGCGTGCTTACGCAACCCCCCCCCCCCTGCCCCCCCCGACGGCCGGCCGCTTTCTCTGTGCTCACCTCCGACGATCACATCATGCAGCTGCAAGCGCTGGCTGCGGAGGAGAAGGACCTCTCAGCCCAGCTGCAGCGCTTGCAGCAGCAGCTGCAGCAGATGCAGTCCGACAACGCCGCGCTGGCCGCGCAGCCCGCTGACGACGCCCTGGAGGTATGTATGTACTGCACGCGACACATGCTTCCAGGCATGAGATTTGCGAATCGAGAATGCTTGCGGGTGAAAAGGTTTGTTGATGTCATTGTTGCTCGGAGCTCCTCGCCCACATGAGGTGATGCGCGCATCGATGTGAAATGTGTGCAAAGCTCAGCTTGGCATTACGCGCGCGTATTCGAATGGGCATCAATGCACTACTTCCACAATAAAAGCGCATGGGACAGTGTGTGCAAGGGTTCCACACATGCCTCGTCATATGGGTATCAATGTACATGGGCATATACTTCGAAGCAGATTACAGGACGTGATGTATAGATCGTGGCAGCTTTGTTCTCTGTTGAACAGCGAGTGGCCACAATGGTTGTTTCTGGTACATTGGGCTGCCCGCTCCAGATCAAGTACTTCGAAGTAGCTGTTGTCCGCCTTGCTGAGTCACTGCAATGCCGCGGATACCTTTGTGTCACCTATATGTAAAGACGCCCAAACTCTGGCCGTTGTTGACGGGCAAAGCTTGCGCGCGCGACAAAAGATGGACCGCCCACGCCGTGCCCGCTGCGCCGCTTCCAACATTGACAAACATTGATACAACTTGCCAACCGCGCTTGCACGCTCGCCATGCGCGTGGCGCGCAGGAGGAGCTGACCGCGCTGCAAAACGCCAACGACGCCGAAGACCAGCGGCTGGCGGGGATCAGGGGGGCGCAGGGGGCAGGCGCTGACCCCGCGGCAATGTCAAAGGTGAATCTTGTTGGCCAACAAATGCAGCTGACTTACAGTTCATGCTGTCTCATGTTCACGCCGTTGGAACTGGTCTCACACAGACATGATCTGCTTATGTGGTTTGAGTTGCCAGTGCGGTTATCAGTGCATGAGGCAGCTGCAGCGTGCAGAGTGGGCATGCCAGCCCACTACCATGCGCGCCTTGCGTTGTGCTTGAGCTTGGCGAGTCGCATAAGCACGTGTGCATGGGACGGCAGAGGAGCTGCATGAGCTCATGCGTTTTGAAAAGCTGTACATCTGCATGCCTGGTTGCTGAACGCAGCTGTTTGTTGACGTAAGCTGAGGTAATCCTGTTGAGACATCGATGGCGGCGTTGAGCGCACAAAGCTTGGCCATCATCAACGCAAGTACGCAGGCTCATCGCCGTTCACCTGACATGAGCCCCTGCGCGTAAACAGCGCACGGACACATCCTGCGTACCAAGTGAACAGGGCTTCTAGGACCCCCCCCCCCCTCCCCCCTTGCCCCATCTAGGAACTTCAACATGATCCCTCCTTTCTGTAACCTGAACAAAAGCGCTGCACCGCGTCCGCACTGGCAGGCGCGCACGCACTTCAACAAGCTGCGGCAGGTGTGGGTGGACCGCAAGAACGCCGCGCGCGAGTGGGTCGACCGCATCTCTGACGGCATGGAGAAGAAGCCCAAGGTCGTCATGGATCTCATGGGCGTAGACCCTGATGCTGACACGGTCGTGCCGCCCAAGATGAGCCTGTGACGTCGTGCTATCGTCGCATGTACACGTCATGGTGTCGAGCGCTGACTTGGATGTGACGACGCGCCGCCGTCTCAAAAGTGTGCATGTAGTGTCATCATCGCATGTACACGTCATGGTGTCGAGCACTGACTTGGATGTGAGCCTGTGATGTTGTGCCGCCGTCACACAAGTACGCATACATGGTGGCGAACATTGGCCTAGATGCGGGCACACGGCTGTACTCGGGTACGGGTGCGGTGGGGGTCGCCCAGTATGAGCTGCTACAGCCCACGGCAGCACCGTCACATGTACAGTACAATGTACACTGTGCCGTACGTTGTACAGTACAGTACAGAACAGTACACCGCAATGACGAGCGCGCCGGGAGAAGCGACTGCTTACGCATACAGGCCATCAGCCTGCTGCTGCAGCGAGCGGGCGCTGAGGGAAGACAAGTTGCAACACATGACCAGGTCATGCAGGGGAGTGAAGAAAATACGTTGATTGAGGCGCCCCGTGCCTCGCGCATGAGTGGTGTCGGTCATTTTGTGAGTGTCTGATTCAAAATCATGAGAAACTGGCCTTGACCAGCCCGACTGCAGCAATGTCAGCTCAATGTGGAATCGCTGTCAGGCGATGCGGCTTGTGCATTCTTTCCATTGGCTCTGATGTTGTGTGCTCGGTGCTCGGTGTGTTGAGCTTCCATCAGGCTTGCATGTGTGCGCGTGCAGGATGCACATGGGATATACACTGCCCGCAGCTGTTTCAGCATGTGCTTCTCCATGGTATGCAATATTGCGCGAAGAGGTTGTCTGCGCGCTGTCAGTTGCTGTGTGTATGCATGCACCCTGCTTGCATGCACTTGCTGTCGGCCAATGTCAGCATTGTGATGCATCAGGACGCGATGCATGCATGCCACCGGTGGTGAGAGTACCCATGACTGTATTTTGATTCTGGCATTGCAGCGGTGATATTTTTCAGTAGTCGCTGCCTAGTTAAAGTCAAGCAGATGTATGTACATTGGCAGCAGCACTCGATGCAATGGCAGACTTGCATACAGCCGCAGGAGGGCAGCCTGCTGCATACCAGTAATCGCTCTGACGTCAAGGCGAACGAGCATGGCTTCCCATTATCGTCTTGCACAACACTAAAACGCATTGACAACACCTGGGCGCACAGGCGCAGCACAACCTCAAATGCGCAGTTCGTAGTGTGCATCTCGCACCGCATAACAAGTCACATGTCGTTCATCATGAGCATTGCAAGCACATGGCAGGGCACCACTGCCTGAGGTCCACAATGCTCGTCCGCGCATCGCAAGAGGCACGGCAAGCGAGCAGCTGCGAACCGCAGACACGACAAGCAGCGCAGACGCAGAGACATCGCCGCGCACGATCATCAGCACGCCGCGGCTTGCATTATTGGCGCGGCAGCAGCGCGCGCATGACACACGCCGCGCCCGCGACCAACCTCCCCCAAGACCTATTTTCAGCAGTGCTGCGCCGCTGCCGCGCGCGCGCCGCTTGAGCGGGCCGCCGCATCCGACCCCCCCCCCTCCCGAAGGGGGGAGCCCGACAGCCAACACCCCGCGCACGCGCGCGCCTAGCAGCCTCCGAGCCTCGCAACTCGTCGCCTGACCCAACGACCCTTGCGTTGTTGCAGTAAACGCCGTTTACCAGCCGCTGCCGCTGGCGCTGGCGTCCCAGCCGCCAGACGCGGCGGGCGCGGCGGCGGCGGCGGGGGCGGGGGCGTTCCAGTCGCCGCCCGCGGGCGCTCCGCCGGCGGAGCCCCAGTCGCCCGCGCTCGCGGCGGCGGCGGCGGCGGGGGCGGCGGCGGCGTACATCTCGGCCTCCGCGGGGGTGACCGAGGTGAGCGGCTGCGTGGGCACCGCGTAGTCGCCGGCTGCGCAAGGGGGAGCGGGGAGGGGCGACGGGGGGGGGTGGTTGTTCAGGGGGTGATTGGGGGGGGGCGAGTTGAGGTCCCACGGGGGGTGTGGGGGGTCGTCAGTCCAGTGCAGTTGGCTGGAGAGCAGAACCACGACAGAAAACTGCGCCCATTGAAATAAATTTGCAGCGAGGAGGGGGGGGGGGGGGGAGGGGGGCAGGTCATGGCGCCACATCAGCCGTTGGCGTGCCCAATGCGTGCAACGGCGTGCCGCACACATGGCCGTGCTGCGTGTTGGCCCTGGGTGCGCCTCTACGCACGCAGCTCGCGCACGTAGAAATTGGGTGCGGCAGCGGCGCGGAGCGTGACGCAAGCGACCTCCTGCGCCCGATGCCGATGCGTACTGAACACAGCCCTGGCTACGGTCATACGCCGTCAAAAACCTGGTGTCTCTCGCACTCAGCCCATGCTGGGGGGACACGGTCCGAAGACCGCTGCGCCTGCGTCTTGTGTCGCACTACCTATCACATCAACGATCACTGCGGCAGCGACGCGCCAACAACAAGCGCGCACTGCTCTGCCCATCTTCGCAGGCCTGGATGCGCTATGTAAGCAGCGCATGACTGACGGCACCGCCCCCAGGCCGGCACTGGTATTCCAGCCCTGAAAAGGCACTGTAGCCAGAGCGCTGACGGACTGTACACCACGCGACGAACGCTGGGATCGAGGAGCATACTCGCCGCGTCGCCAACTGCCACAGCGACAACTAGCACATGCCAGTGCGGGGTGTGCCCCAACGGGGCGGAGGCGGCGTCCTCAACCCGCAGCGCGCTCTGTAAGGTGCTGGCATGGCTCTGACCGGCGCAGTGACGCATGCAGCGCTGGCCATGAGGCAACGTTACCTGCGAAACGGTCGCAGCCAACGGGCGAGTGCTCTGCGCAAAAACCGGTGCTTGCCGGCGGCAGTGCTGCCCGAGCCAACGGCGGGCGTCATACGCTGCTCACATGACTCCAACGTATGCCCGGACTTGCTAAGCCTCAGCCCTGTGCTGTGGTGACGCATATCAAGCGGCTCTCGAAGCAGCGCGCAGCGACCGACATCCTACGAGCGGCAACAGTGCTCACCGGCGGCGGCGCCCGTGCCGGCAGTGGCGTCCCAGCCGGCGGTGGGCGTTGTACGCCGCTCGCATCACTCCAGCTTGTGCACGCACTTACAAAGAATCAGCTGTGGTGCGCTCAGGGGTATCTCAAGGCAGTGCGCAGCGAGTGACTGCATCTATGTGTGTTGTTGCAAAGCTCTCACCGGCGGCGGCGCCCATGCGGGCGGTGGCGTCCCAGCCAGCCATTCGCACTGTATAGCGTCAACGCACTCACGAAATCAGCTGTGTAATGCTCAGGCAGTTCTCAAAGCAACCAACTGCACACCACAATCGGCAACAGCGCTCACCGGCGGCGGCGCCCATGCCGGCGGTGGCGTCCCAGCCAGCGGTGGGCGCTGCGGGCTCCTCAAACTGCTCCGCCTCCGTCTTCTCCAGCTCCTCCGGCTCGCGGTGGAAGAAGAGGTCCACGGGCACGTCCCACGGTGCGTCGCGGGGGACGGTGCCGCGCAGGCGCAGCACCTGGGGGGGGTAGGTATGGGTATGGGTTGGTTGCGGCAGACAGAGCAGCAGACAGCAGTGGTGATGATGCCATTCGTTTGGTGTGGCAGTTTGCATTGGCAGGGGGTGGGGGTGGGGAGGGGGGGGGGGTCTTCTCATCGACTATAGCCATATCCAGGTTGGAGCTGGCCTCTCACATCTCTCAGGCGAGCACGCATGTGTGGGACGCTGCTGCCTCTAGCATTGACAGCACAGACACAGAACTGTTGTACAGGCACTCTGTAAACCTAGTCAGCTGCAGGCCATGGACTGAGAATTAGGGCTATTCCAAACTCTAACCCGAAACTTAAGCCAGCGTGCCACTGCTGCAATCTGGTTGAGCGTACCTCGCGGGCGAGCATCCAGTAGAGCAGGCCGATGGACAGCTTGCCCTTGTTGTTGGCGGGGATGGCCACGTCGACGTAGTTGAGCGGCGAGTCGGAGTCGCAGAAGGCAATCACCGGCACGTTCACGTACGACGACTCCTTCACCGCCTGTCGCAAACAGCAGCAGCGGCGGCAGCGAAGGCATTGCGCGGAGGGCATCGGAATGGGCAGTTGCGGGTTGTGGTGGCCAGAACCTGTTGCGGTTGTTGTGGTGCGCGTGGCGGATCGTGATGCATGCACATACGCTGCGATGCCGCTCGCAGCAGCACTGCAAACTGCATTTCTGATGATACTTGCGTACGTCAGCAAAGTGCGATGAATCAGCGAGATGTTCCAGCGTACCATCCGGTACAAACGGGCGCAGCTCACAGCGCCACGCCACCAGTCCTCGCATGCACACATGCGCAGCAACAAACACATCAGCAGGTGCAGCTCGCGATCACATCAGCCAATCATACGCGCGCGCTGCATGCCATCCCTCAGCCGCAAAGCGCCTGTCGCGACACCTTTACCACACGCCAAACACGCCGTCTAGACTTCAACTTGAAGTGCACCTGAGCGTCCGTCCGCGGGTCCGTAATGATGAGCAGGCGCGGCTCGCGGAACTGCTTGGTGATCTGGTTGGTGAAGGTGCCGGGGGTGAAGCGGCCGGCGATGGACGCGGCGCCCGTGTACTGCGCAAACTTGAGGACGGCGCGCTGGCCGTAGGGGCGCGCGGAGATGGCAATCACATCCTGTGCGGGGGGGGGGGGGGGGGGGGGGGGGGGCAACGGCCGCAGACATCAGTCGTCGATGGCAGGTTTGAGGCAGTGGGCGGGCGGCGGTGATTGGCTGTGCGAGTCTGAGGCGACGGCGAGCGTGGCAAAGGGTAGGTATCAGCGGAGATGCGCAGAGGGTGGGCAGCGTCAGGGGCGGCGGAGGGCGGGTATCAGAGATTGATGGCGAGAATGGGGCAGCTGGCCGCGTCATGGTCGACGCTTCGAAGTATGATGAACACCCATGCAGATGTTGTGCAGCGCGGGGCTGCCTGAACGACTACTGATATTCGCAAGAGAGCGCCTCTACGCTCAGACGACACACGCTCCGCGTCCCCTCCGCGCACGCCGGGGCTCACCTGGGGGTTCTCGATGGCGGCGATGATGCGCGCCGCGAGCACCAGCTTCTCCCACGTCTTGCCGATGTTGAGGATGTGGATGCCGTCGTGGCGGCGGCGCCAGATGTAGTCCTTCATCTGGTCGTCGCTGTTGCGCGTGCCGATGTGGGCCTGCGCAGACAGCATCTTCTGGATGTCCTCCTCCCTGTCGGCGGGCAGGCGGCAGCGGGGCGTGTGGTGTGTGTGGGGTGAGAACCGGCGCGAGCCTTCTCAAATCACGTAGCGCGCGTGAGTCTCCGAACTACTGCTTTGAACTACTGCTTCGGGGCGTGTTGTGTGTGTAGCAAGAAAGGGATGGTGTCTGTCGAGGTCTCTCAGGTGCCGATGATGCGCCCTCTGGCGCAGTCAGCGACTTGTGAATTGATGACATAGTCTGCTGCAGCGGCCACGTATGTACGTGCCTGATGTCAAACAAACCAGGAACGTCAGTTGACCAGCTGTGCTGCTGGCGACAATTAAGACCTCAGCAGGCAAGTGCAATAACTGGAAGAGTATTGCGCGATAATGTGGAGTGCACCTCAGCAGGCGGCATGCTTGATGGTCTTGCGATTAAACAAAAACTACATCCGGGCACTTGAAGTTTGTGTCCCTGGGGCAACAAAGTTTTTCTACGTCTGTACGATAAGAGTTCAGCAAAGCTGATTTAAGCCCTATTCATTAACCTCTGACAGCTGACAACCAAAAATAAGAAGTTCGCTGCCCATGTGCAAATTTGCTGAGGTCTGGTACACCTACATCGAACTGCATCGAAACCTCTGGCACCCGACTTGACGAGAGTGTTTGCTGTTTACAGTAGCAACGATTATGGCAGTGCAAACATCGCGCGCGGCAGCTGGCACAGCCAGCGCGTGTTTGCGTGAGGCTTGTGCAGACAATCAAACCACAATTTTGCTGCCAATGCCTAGCACACACACACACACAATGAGGGAGCCGACACTCACTTGGGAGCCAGGACCGCCGGCAGACTAGACGACGCCATCTTGCTGCTTGTTTTATCCAGAAAGGATAGAGGGAGGGAGTGCTTGCCCTCACCATACAAAAGCGCAAACCTCAAGCCCTAGCCTTACGACTTCAAGTTCAGTTCTGGTGGAAACGAGCTCTCTCTCAGCTCACAAGCAGCTCCATGGGCAAGGATAGAAGTAGCGGCGGTGGCGGCGGCAGTGGTGGTGACAAAAGAGGATTCAAAGGGAAGACAGGGGGAGCCAAAGGCGGCTTCAAAGCCAAGGCCGGGTTCAAATCCAAGACTGATGGCTTCAACAAGGGCGGCAGCCCAGGCGCTGGGGCCAAAGGCGGCAAGGGCGGCAGCGAGATCAAGAAAAAGCCCTGGGCAGGCAACGGCGGCAAACCCGATGCGAAGAAACCATGGACCAAGAAGCCGGGATCGAAGGATGGCGACGCGAAGCCAGGCGGCAAGCCATATAAGCCCACTGGTCACAACAAACCTTTAGTTGGTAAAAAGCCTTGGAAGCCCAGCAACAAGGGCGACAGCAGCAAGCCCGGTGGCTTCAAGAGGAAGGCTCCTGAGGGCGCCGACAAGGAGGCAGCAGAGGCGACGGGCAGCAGCAAGCGGCGCGGCGACCTGAAGAAGGAGAGGCAGGCTCACAGGCCCGACAACGACACGGTGGTCAGAGCCAAGGAGCTGTGGAACAAGCTGCGGGAGCGCAAGATCACAGAGGAGCAGCGCGCGCCGCTGGTGAGGGAGCTCATGCAGCTGCTGCGCGGCAAGGTATACAAGATCAGCATGAAGCACGATGCCTCGCGCGTGGTGCAGAGCGCGGTCACCTTCGGCAGCAACACGGACCGCGATCTCATACTGACGGAGCTGGAGGGGCATCTGGTGGAGCTCTCGCAGCTTCAATACGCACATTTCATTGTGCTGAAGCTGCTGCAGCGCGCGCGCGGCGCGGAGGAGCAGAGGCGCGTGACGAAGGACTTGAGGGGGCACGTGGCGAAGCTGGCGACTCATTCCATTGGCGCGCGCGTGATCCAGCAGGTGCGTTATGCTGATGTGAATTCAGCCCAGGAAGTTTGCGATGTGATGGCCTTTACTGTGTCAATGCAGGCTCGTTGGACACCACCTGCATCTCACTTGCATTGCACCAGATGGTGTCGAGAAACGAAGCAGTTGGTGATCATTGTTTGCACCAGTTCCAAAATCGCTGAGAACAGCGATAGTTGTTACTGGTCAATCTTGAATCATGTGAGCTTCAAGTTTTGGGCTGGTGTGCTATGAGCTTGCACCCTGACTAGCGATCAGTGTTTACTTGTGGATTTGGGAACATGGTCAGCGTTCAGATCTGAAGTGCATCGAGTTAATGTCTGAGCAGCAGTATGCGCGTGGGGGGGAAATGCTACGGTGAATGAATGCCGCAGCTGTACACCGTAAACAACCCATTCTTGTGTCAAGCTGCTGGTATTCATCAGCAGCTGAAGGGTGGGTGTCGCCACTGCGATGCAGCTGAGACATGCCGCCCCCTTCCTTCAGCATCTCCGGCGTCGCTTGCTGCTGTGTCAGGTGGCTCATGGCTGGGGCATTGTGCAACGTACCAGCATAATGTGTTGTCCCAAAATGGCCTAAGAAAACTGTTACCCCAGTGAGGTTGAACTTCAACACCTACTTCAGAACGCAAAATTGACTCAGTGCCAAAAACAATTGCGCAAGTGGTGCAACGGCAGCTTCACAGCGCTGCTGGGTGTTCCACATCATCTACATGTGCGAACACTCCCATCTCGTGCGCGTCTTACACACTCGATTTGTGCTCCGCGGACGCGCGCCGCTCGCGCGCGATGCAAGACCAGATTGAAAACCTCACACCCACCCCATCCTTGCCAAAACACCGTACATACCGCGCCGCGTCCTGATATCGCTGCACTTGCGGCGCAACAATGAAATCCTCGCAGCCCGTCCTAACCAACACCGCTGTGCGACGCGCGCACACCCCCTCCCGATGGCGCCACGTGTGCGGCGCGACAGGCCATGGACATGCTGCCGTTGGTGCGCGCGGCGCAGCTGCACAGCCTGTCCTTGCCAACAATACCGTGCATACCGCGTCGCCTCCCGATTATCGCTACACTTGCGGCGCAACAGGCCATGACACCACGTGTATACCGCGCTGCCTCCTGACAATCGCTGCGCGTGCGGCGCGACAGGCCATGGACATGCTGCCGTCGGCGCGCGCCGCGCAGCTGCGCGCGGAGCTGTACGGCCCGGAGCACGCCCTGTTTGCGGACATGGCCTTCGATAAGGCGCCGCGCAACCTCAAGCAGGTCATCGCGCTGCGGCCGGACCGGCGCGCCATTGTCCTCGAAGGTATGTATGCATTGAAAGATTGTGCACCTCCAGGGTATCTTGCTTACGCGTTGCTGCAGCATGACCTAGTCTAGCGGTCATCGCGCTGCGGCCGGACTGGTGCGCCATCGTCCTCGAGGGTGTCTATGTATTGAACTTTGAGTTGCGCAGCTGCGGTATCTGGCTATGTGTGTTGCCGCAGTATGACTTGAAGATAATTTGGCAGTTTAGGTGACAGACAAGGTAGGTGTAGGCTCAAGGCGGCGGTTGAGCTGGCTGGACGTCTGTCCCTGAATTTCTGTTTGAGTATATGTCCAAAAGTAGTGCCTTGTGTATGACGTATGCAGCGTGCCTTGAAGCATGCTTGCAAGCAGGTATGTTGCCGAGCAGTGTTTTTGCTGTGACGCTGACTGCCACAGGCGCTGCAGAACCATGACGCACTTCGACATTCTGTACGTTTATATTTCGCACACAGCTGCGGCCAGGGTCAAGGGTAGGACTAGGGTTAGGGTTAACCCTAGGGCTAACCCTAGCCTCAATTGTTGTGCGTTAACCCTAAGCGCAATCCTAAGCTGTCCACAAAAGGCGCTGCGCGGCCGCCACTCCCATCCCCGCTGCACGCACGGCAGGCTGCCAGCATTGCTCAACGCCCCCCCCCCCTCCTCCTCCCCCCCCGGTCCACCGACACAGGCGTCAAACGCACACTGGGCAAGATCGCGCAGAAGGGGCTGCTCTCCTTTGCCTTTGCGCACTCGCTGCTGTGGGAGTACATGAGCGAGGTCAATGTGAACAGCGACGGCGGCGCGGCCATCGCCGACATGGTGCCGACAGTCATCGACGGCTACATGGCGCTGCTGTCCACGCGCGACGGCTCGCGCGCCGCCGCGCTGTGCGCCGCGTACGGCTCCGCCAAGGACCGCAAGCGCATGATGAAGGTGAGCGCGCTGCACGTTGTCATGTCATGCGTTGACGCATTGTGGTCGCTGTGGGCGCCGCGTTGTTCGCGTTGACGTCACTGCTGTTCTGAGAATTGATGCTCAAGCCTGTGCACAGGATTGGCGGGGCCGCATGAGACAGCCATTGCCTCGTGTAGGGTTTTTTGGCGTCAGAATGGGGCGTGAGGCGTGCGGGGAGCACTTCAACTCCAACTTAAGTTAATCCATTGACGTGCGCACGCGCGCCCCACTTGCTGCTGCCATATCTCTTATCATCTGATTGCCTGCACAGCACACCGTTTCAGAGCATGCGGCGTCACCTGCATTGCGCGACCGCTTCACATGAATGAATGCATGAATTCCAGCGGACGCAACTGCCGCAGCAGCGCGCCCTCACGCCCGCAGCGCGCCACCCTACACACCCCATCCCCCCAGGGCCACACCAAACACCCCACGCTCCCACGCCCTCCGCTGCTGCCCCTGAACACAGGGCTTCAAGGGCTTTGTGGGCACGTCCCTCATGCACCGCGACGCGTACCTCGCGGTGCTGCGCCTGGTGGCGTCCGTGGACGACACAGTGACGTGCCAGAAGTCCGTGCTCGCAGAGCTGCTCGTACCCCTGCCGCGCCCGGTCGCGGCGGCCGTAACTGGCGTAACTGCCAGCGGCGCCGCGGTGAAGCCGGGCGAGGGCGTCACCGCCGAGGCGTGGGTGCCCAAGGGCGTCGCCCGGTCGTCCGGCACGGGCGAGGCCGTCGTGGAGGTGCGGCTGAAGTTGAAGTAAGAGATGTTGAAGTTGAAGTAAGCTGAGGCGTGGGGTGCCCAAGAGGGCGTCGCCAGGTCGTCTGGTACGGGCAAGGCCGTCGCGGAGTAGAAGTTGATATCGAACTGTGCGAGTTGAAATAAGAACTGTGGAAAGTTGTGGAAGCAGTCGGGGTGCGGTGCCGTGAAGGGATGTGCTCGCCGCAAGCATCTTGACATATGACCTTTAGCTGAGGCATGTGCCCATATCCGTGACACTTCGTACATGCTTATAAGTTATTCCATATGTTTTGACCTGTTGATGTGTCTGTATGCTCTCATAATTCTCGATTGCGATGTCCCATCAAGGTCTGCGATCAGCGGCGTGTTCGTTCTGACGGCGGCACGCGGCATCAACAGCAGGATGTCAGTAAATCGCTTGCACATATGTTTTCGCACAGCCGGCCTAGTTTTCGTGGTTGGGAACAATTACTCTGCCTCAGGTGTCTTGCTCCACAAGCCGGCAATGATCGGCCTCTCTGGTGGCGAGAAGGTTTAGTTGCCTACTGGGTGATTCGCCATTTGAGCAGAATCAATTGCAGTTGCATCGCGCGACGGTGTGCACTGGATTTACAAATGACAGATTCCCCTTGCGAAAACAATGTCGTGCTGAACACCACGCACTTGCATCATCATGTTGAATTCGTGTTGCCTACTTCATCTCAGGCCATTGTATACTGACATCCTTGTACATGCCTACTCTGCCGTACCTATTGCAGGACGACGAAGACGGCGGCGAGTTTGACGGCATGACCGACGAATTTGACGGGGAGGAGGGAGGGGAAGGGGAGGGCGACGATGGGGATGAGGAGGGTGCTGGTGACAGCGATCAGCAGCAGGACGAGGCTGAGGAGAGTGATATCGAGGCCGGCGAGGATGAAGCAGCAGCGGAGGAGGTACGTTTTCATCACGGCAGTCGTGTAAGAACGGCTGGCCTGATGGAAGTTGGTTTACATGCACGAGGCGGGCGATTGGCTCCATCTGTCGAGCTCACTCGATGATGATGTGCTGACTGTTATCCTAGAGGGTGGGGTTGGGTAGTGCGCTTGGTTAGTCTCATGCGTCTGATCAGCCCCCCCCCCCCTGCCCACCCCCCCCCCCCCCCCCCCCTCACCCTGCTTGAGTCCAATGTGCACCCATAGTTTACTGCAGTTGCGGCTCAGCAACCCGTCAAAAGCAGCACGCGCGCCCTTGCACCCCATTTCCTGTGGGCGATCAAGCACCACATCATCAGCTGAACTTGCCATTACTCAGAAAGCACTCGCGCCGTGCACCGAACGCCACAGGAGACCACCGACGCCGTGGGAGCGCAAGGCGACGCAGACACGTCAGCGCAAGCCGCACTCGTATTGAGTATTGCATCATCAGTTGTACTTGCCATTGCGTTCAACACGCTCACCAGAAAGGAAACACTCGCGCCGCGCACCACACACCACAGGAGTCCAAGGATGCTGCGGCAACGCCAGGTGACGCAGACGCAGACGCGTCAGCCGCTCCCGCGCTGCTGCCCGTGTCGCTGCACCGCAACGGCTGCAAGCTCCTCCTGTACCTGGCGGCGCCCGACGCCACAAAGTACCTGGATCCTGAGGAGCGTCACTTGCTGGAGCCGGCCATGGTGCCTGTCGCGCAGGGGGAGGGGGAGGCGCCAGTTTTGGTTTGCGCCAGCAAGAAGGTACGGTCGGTCCCCGTGTTGTGCGGCGCTATGTAGGGTTGCACGCAGGAGCTGCTGCTGCGGACAGTACGTGCTGTTGAGGGGAGGCGTGAGGTGTGCGCGAATGACGCTGTGGGTAGGCGCGCGGCGCCGTCGTTTGCGGTGCGGAGCAGCTCCGCTGTTCTCGCGCAGGATACCCCCTTTGCTGTGTATGGGGCTTGTCGACTTGTGTGTTGCCGCATCAGCTGCTGCTGCTGCTGCGCTGCTGCAAGTGACGGTTACGGCAGCGCTGCCGCAACGCGCGGCACCTCTACTGCGCGCGTACACACCTGTGCTGACCCCCACCCCCCCCCCGCTCATGACGCTGGCACGCTTTGTTGTAGCCCCTTGCATCAGATATGACAGCTACAACACCACACACCCCCGTGCTGCGCCAATCAAAGTTCGGTGCGGAGGTATCTCTCTACCCCTTGCACGCACGTTGCTGGTGCCGGGCAGGGCCTCCGCGAGGTTTACTACCGCCCCCTGCGCACGCGGCAGCCACCATGATACCCCCGCGCTGCCCCCTTGATGGAGCGCTGAGGCCTCCCCATGCCCTCACATTCGCGCTGCTGGTGGACCTAACCCTAATCCTGACCCTGACCCTAAACTGCAACCCTAATCCAGGACCCCGAGGTTCGCCGGCAAGAGCTGTTGGCGTTCCTCAAGGCGCCTTGCGTCGCATGCAGCAGTCACCATGCTGCCCCCCTTGCCCCCTTTTTCAAGTGATGAGGCCCCTGTCCCCTTGCATTTGTTACTTTTGGGCCTAACGCTAACCCTGACCCTAAATATTAACCCTATTCCAGGACCCCGAGGTTCGCCGGCAAGAGCTGCTGGCGTTTCTCAAGGCGCCGCTGCAGTCCCTGTGCCAGGAGCACACGGCGGAGCTCATGCGCTCCAAGTTTGCGGGCGCCAACGTCCTGCTCGAGGTGCGTTCTGAGCTGATGCTGATGACAGTGCTCAGGTGTTGCTGTTATCAGCAGTGCTCAGCTGCTGCTGTGTTATCAGCAGTGCTCAGCTGCTTTTGTCAGCCGTGCTCAGGTTTTGCTGTTGTCAACAGTGCTCAGCTGCTGTTTTCGGCAGTGTTCCGCCTGTTGTTGCTGGCGGTGTTTCGCTGCTGCTGACAGTGCGTTCGTCGTGTGTGCCATAAATCTGCCGTAGGTATCTGCGATAGGTAGTGGTGCGCCCTTCAGCAGCTGCCCCTGTCGCCCCTCTCTGAAGTTGAGGTTGCATGTATCTGCTTCAAGTGCTCCCATCGATCTGCTGGTACAGGCATGACAACGACCCGTTCATATTCAGAACAGTCAACTGGGCGCCTCATACTACCAAAATGCTTCGCAGGCGGTCACGCAGTCACAAGCGCACCTAGTGCTTCACAATCTAACAGCTTAATGACATGCTCACAGCATGTTTCGTCTTGGACTTCCTCGCAATGGCAGGTGACAAAAAATCTGCGCACGCCAGATCTGGTCGCAGCGATCGCAGCAGCGGCAGTGGCGGTCCCCGAGGAAGGCCACCTGGCCATGCAGGAGGACCCTGCCGGGCACCTGTTCATGAAGCAGCTGCTGCTTTGGGAGGGCGAACAGCAGCAGCAGGTGCGTTATTCTGTTGGGCGAACCTGATGACTGCTCTGCACTTTTACTCAACCTCGGCACTGACGGCTGCGTCGCCCTTTCTGCCCCCTCACTACTGCTGCAGTAGTGCGGGTGACACTCCGTGATATGCCACCAACCCAGGCGGCGGGCGTCTGTTGTGCTTGCCATGCGGCGATGCGCAGCGCAGCGCAGGCTTTGGCTTCAGGTCATGCCTGCTAACATCATCGCTGACCCGCGGCGTACCGCCACTGATGACACCCCGCTCCGCTGTCGCTGCCGCTGCTGCAGAGCGCCGCCGCCGCGGCGGGCTGGTTCGCGGATGCTCTCCTCAAGAGGCTGCAGGCCGGCGACGGCGGGGGCCTCAGGGGGTGGGCGGGCAGCAACAGGGGGGCCTTCGTGCTGGCGGCGCTCGCGGGAGTGCCCAGCGCCGGCGCCGCGGTGCGCAAGGCGCTCAAGGGGCGCACGCCCCCCGCGGAGGGCGGCAAGGGCGCGGAGGTGCGTCACTTGGCGTCTACTTGAAGTTTGTGACTTGAAGTGATCGCGGGTGCGTTCAGAGGCTGGTGAGCGGCGGTGCGCAGGGCTCCGGGGGGGGGGGGGGGGGCACTGCGCTGAGGGCGGTATGGGTTGCCGAGGTTTGTCAGCAAGCTCACATGCGTATTGGAAGCACGCGGTATAAAACTGTTGTTGTTGGTGGTCCCGGTGCTGCGCACGGCCCTCAGGGGGGACATGCCCTTCGCCAGGGATGCTGAGGCATGCTGCAGCCTGACATAGCGCATGCTTGTGTTCTTGGAGTGGTTGTTGAAGCACACTATCAAGGGTCTTACATGCTGCCTACTGGTGGTGGTGCACGCCGCCCTCGTTTTAAACACAAGCGCCCTGCTCAAGCAGGGGAAGGGGGTGGGGGCAGAGGGGCGCAAGCCAGCTCATCACGATCGCCACTGCAGCAGAGCATTGCGTGTGCCATGCACCGCTCGCTGTAGCATGGCCGATGCTATCGTCCGCTTCGTCAGCAACTGCTGCCACATGTGGTCGCTTGCCTGTCGAGCGCGCATCGGCCGTGTATTTTGCTGAGCACTTGCCCGCATCTGTCATCGCTGCCATGCAGGTGCTCGCCGCGGCGCTGGCGTCTGACGCAGCAGCACCAGCACCAGCGCTCAAGCTGCCGGCGGCTGCGAGCAAAGCGTCAGCGACAGCAGCCGGCGCAGTTGCTGCGAAAGGAAAAGGAGGGAGCGCTGCCGCAAGCGCACCCGCGACCACTAAAGTGCGCGGTCGCAAGAGGCAGTAGAGAATAGCGATAGGCTCGTCAGCACCGATCGTCACTTTCATGGCAGCTGGATGTTCGCCAATGCCCACAAATGCAGGCACACTGGCGATCTCTCTTTCCAGTGTGGCCTTTTTTGTGCCCCATGTTGACCGTTGGTCTTGCTCTTGTGGCAGACATGGCAGCGGTGCGCATCTCAAGTGACGTTCTTGTCGTAAATTTGGTTGCCGCATGAAAAAGCTTGTTCTTGTGCATTTGGTTGCCGCATGATAAAGAACAGAGGCGCGTTCCTTGCAGTCTGTTCTGCTGCTGCAAAATTGCACGACTGCGTCTATCGTGCTACTGATGCATGAGCTGCTGCCAATCTTCATGATATCGTTGCGGAGGGTCATGTACTCCGTGTTCACTCCCTCATGTTATAATCATAGTATAATGGGTCCAATGGGTGTGCTGTCTTTGACATGTAGTTGGGGAACATGTGCGCCCCAGTCGTGCATGGCAAACACAACAACATGGCAAACACAACGTCATTGCGTGAACTGCTCGCACCATGGCAAGTGCCACATGGTTTATGTTCATTCTGCCTGACAAGAGGCAGCTGTCATGCATTATAACAATGTCGATGATGGTCCGACAGATTCTGCACCCAGTGCAAGATGACATGTGCGCATCAGCGCCACTGCAAATTTTCATGACCTAGCAATCGCAGCAACGAGACAAGCCGCACACTGCGCTTAGGCAGCTATTGTAGACTACTATGTAGAGCTGACAGCCATGCAGCATGCAGCACGTTTCACAATCAACCATGGTGTACAAGTAGCCTACATGCAGCCATGCAGCATGCAGCACACTTCACAATCAACTCGAGTAACATCAATGCACGCCAAGTAAACTGAGCTTCAGTCTAACGTTCAGTTGCAAAAATGGGGACGATGGGGTCGTCACCCACACAGCAAAAGAATACCAATGGCATGCCTGGCGATTCAAAAACTATGAGGTACCGGCTAAAGTCAATGACAGGCATGCACGTCAGGAAGCATATCAGGCGATCAAGCCCCTAGGCTAGCAGCTGTGCCACAACACTTTGCAAGGAGCTGGCACCAGTCAAACGCCAACTGCAATTGGCGCGTCAGTGCACAAAGTTGCACCTCTCGGGCAAACTGGTGATGGTGATCTTGACATGTGGTGGGTGGGGGGCAGACTCTGATGGCCGTTTTTCATTCAATGCGCAGAGAGCAATGGAATTGTTAAGGCGCGCACATCAAGTACACATACACTTCAACTTTGTATGTCGACCACACTTCAACTACACACTTCAATTGTTGCATGTCAGCACAATCAGGTGCTCAGATGTGCTGCATGGACACAATGCAAAGGTCGCAGTCGTAGCTTCGGCAAGGAAGTCTGGTGCATCATAGGTCAAAATGCCCACGTGCACTCCCCTCTCGCCTCCAGTTGGAACTTATGCGGGACATTTCACAAACTTCCACCGCATCATCGTCTTGCCAGCAGCAGCAAGACTTGATCGCCATGCAGCGACAGGCGTAGACCGCATGCGCACAAAGGTTCGCAACAAAAAATGAGACTTCGAAGTATTCAAAAATGTGCGTCATCTCAAATTGCCCAGGTCCAGGCCGCTCAGACCAGGGGCCAGTTGCACGCCCTGCCCCCATGTCACACCGCTCAACAAATCCCCCAACTCCTCAATGACAATGTCGTCGTCTGCATCGTCAGCAGCTTCTTCAAGCTCGTCTGCATCGTCAGTGAGGGGGCCCCAGTAGCAGTCGCCATAGTCTAGGAGGAGCTCCTCTCCGGGCGACACGTCTCGCGTCGTTCTGAACATGACTTGAGGCCGCGTAGGGTCTGTGGTGCATGGACAGATGTGCGCACGTGTGAATGCTGCGACAGGCGCGATAAGAAGATGCTTCTAGAAGATACATGCAGAGTTGAGGCATGCAGCGGGCTGATGTGAGAGGCAGTTCAAGGTTGAGGCGCGCAGCAGAATGAAGTGAGGCACTTCACAACAAGCGTGCAAGCGAAAAGGGCGGGAGGGGGGGGGGGGGTACTCGGCACAGAGGGTCACGCTGCCCAACACGGCAAAACATGGCAGGGCCTGCTTGTCTACAGCAGGGCGAGCTGACTGCGCCCGCACAGCCGGCAGCGCAAGACGTTGCGGCATGCGAGAATCGTACGAGGCACATGGCGAGTGTGCAACGCAGGGAGTGCGTGCTACAGCAACATACACAGAGATGACGCGCGCAGGCTGTCGCTCCTACGCAGCGGCGGACTCGCGTTGTACTGACGTGAGGCGGCCGCAACTGCGCTCCGCGCTCGGCGAGCGCTGGATTGCAGCAAGCCTGTATATGCTTGCGGAATGCTCCCGATACATAGAGCAAGCTTGCGCCTGCTTGTGGGCGCATCACGGCGCCGGCACGTGCAGGCCTCACACGCTTGCTCATGCGACGGCGGCGCCGGGGCGACGGAGTCAAGCCAACTCACTTTAGGCGGCCGCAACTGCGTTCGGCGTGCGGAATGCGTTTGAATGAAGCAAGCCTGCGCATGCTGTGGAATGCTCGCAATACAGTGAGCTTGCGCCTACTTGTGGATGCATCGTGGCCCCGACACACACGCAGGCCTTGCGCGCTCGCTCAGGCGACGGCGGCGCTGCAGCGGTCATGCGTGCACCTAATGCGTGCGCTCTTGCGCGGCGTTGAGAGCGCGACTGACTGCGGGTCAAGGCAGGCCTCTAGCTGCCGTACACACGCATGCACGCACAAGCATATAAGTTATAACGTGCACTTCTTGTGGAGCGCGCGATCGCACCATGACATGAGCGGCGCAGCGCGCTGTCGCTTCGACTACCAGAGGCGGCAGCAGGAGGTGGCGGCGGCAGCCTCGGTGCCTGATCACAACTTTCTCACAACCGTGCACGTGCAGATACGCACACGAGAAGCATGCCATGCGTGGCCCTTGGAGCATGTAAACCAATGGCAAAGAGGAACAAATAAAACCACATATACCCAGCTTCAGAAGCACACCAGCTAGCTGGTGCCGCCGCCACTGGTGCGTCTACATGAGCTTCAGCCAACCAAACATGAAATTGGGATAGTGCAAAAACAGCATAGACTACATACCTGCGCCGGCAGCCACTGCGAGGTTGCACGCGTGCGCGGAGTGGTTGACGTAGCGGTGCCACGACGACAGCGCGGGGTCGCGCGCGTCCACGTACATACCCTCCCCAGCCTCAAACACGTACTCCGATCTGTCGCAGGCAGCAACGGCAGCAAGGGGGTGCAGCGGCGGCGTCATGGCGAGCGGCAGCGAGCACTCTTGATGTGTGCAGAATGGCATATGTATGCCTTCTGCCAGTGCACGTGACAGTGAAGCGCAAGATGGAGTTGGGGAGAGCAAGGAGTGGCCAGCCCGGAGCTGTGTGCACCATGGACTCTCAATAGAGTACGCCAAAAATGATCAAGAAATCAAAAGAGACCGTACCGTGAAGGCTCACACAGACCGCATGATGAGAGGCAAAGTGCACCGGTTCCGGCTAAATAACATCGGTAACTTGGCTGCGTGTACACGCGAACGATCACGATGCCAACATCTGCCCGTAGCCCCCCCCTCTCCCCCCTCTGCAAACAGCGCACTCTGTTACATGAGTACCCACCTGACGCCCAGGGGGTACCGGCCGTCGAGGTCCGCCTGGCTGAGAGCTTCCCCCTCATACGCGCCCAGCCACGTGCCCGCCGCGATGCGCGCCGCCGCGAACGCGCCCTTGCCCTTGGCGCCCGCATCTCTGATGTCCACGAGCCCCGCCGCCACCATGCACGGCACGCGCTGCGGCGGCACATCCGCGCCGCTTGCAATCGGCGCGTGCGCAGCGGCTGCTGCTGTTGCTGCGCTGTCGCCGTCGCTTGCATTTGGCACGTGCGCAGTGGCTGCTGCTGCCGCGCTGTCGCCGCCGCTGCCGCCGTTAACCTCCACAAGCGGCGCTGGCGGCGGCGGCGGCGATGGCGGCGCCGCCTGAGCTTGCGGCGCTCTGGCGGAAAGCGCCGCGGCATCGCTGCGCCCCTCTGGTGATGGCAGCGGGGCGGCGGCGACAGCACGCGCGTCTCGACGCTGCGGCTGCGTGGTGAAGTCATCGTCGAGGTGCTGCGGCGACCCACGCGCTGCGGATCCGAACGCCGTCACCGGCCCCCACTCAGGCTTTGTGATCTTGAGAGACTCGCCTGCCGCGCTGTCGCCGCCGCCGCCGCCGCCGCCGCCGCCGCTGCGGGGGTGGAACACGAGCTTCCACACGAGGCTGTAGCGCGGGCGCTGGGCGGTCTGGCTGGGCGTGGACACTCTGCGCAGTGAAGAAATAAGTGATGTAATGTACATCAAGTGCTTGAAGTATGAGTTAATGAAGAAAAGTATGAACTCTTGAGGGACGAGAGTGTTGTGGTGGCGAGAGGCGGAGCTGGATCACTGTCGGGCCCCGCACAGCGGGGATGGTACGCGCGCCGCGCTCCTTGCCGGTGCGCTGTGCACTGGAGGAACCCGCTGACATGTGAGGCACACAGGTTGGCAGCAGCCATTCACCAAAGCGTCACCGGAGGCTGGGGCACACTAGTTTGTTCGCACCCCTCGCAGCCATGGCGTGCCGCACTCGTGGAGCCGAGCGATGAGCGCTGCACATGCGCGCCCGCTGCCAGCGAACAACGCGTCCGCAGATGCCGTCATCCGCAGCCTGACGACAGCGCGCGCCGGCCACGTGCATGCATCATGGCTGTACCTCAGCGCGGTCTCGATGCTCACTGTGCGCTTGCAAGCGGCGCCCGGCGGCCTGTTGAGCGTCGCCACATCTCTCAGCACCAGCGTTCAGCGCCAGTGACGTGCGCCACCTCTGCGCATGCGATCGACAGGTGACCGTCCTGCCGTGGCAGGCAGCGCGCGCTCGGCGACGGACCGGGCGGCGCTCGGCAACGAAAAGCAGTGCTCAACAAAGAAGAAAGCAGTGCTCAGCTACGTCAAGCAGCGCTCGGAAACGGAGCGCAGCGCTCAGTAACGAAAAGCAGCGCTTAACAATGGAGAAAGCAGCGCTCCGCAACAGAAAGCAGCACTTAGCAACGGAAAGCAGCGCTCAGGTACGGAGCGCATCGCTCGGCAACAGGGCATGCAGTGCTTGGCAACGAAACGCTCGCCTGTGCGTGATGTCCTGGTCCATGAGTACGGCCCTGCCGGGCTGCGGACGCACGAAGACGCCCGTGGACGTGGCACACACACAACAAGCAGCATCGTCATGGTGCCATAACAAGCGGTCATCGTCATGGCACCAGCACCGGCACACGACAAGCAGCCATTGTCATGGCACCAGCTCCGGCAGCAACTCAAACCGACCCTCATTGACGGCGTAAAAATTCACGCGTAACTTTATGAATGCTTTAAGGTTGTAACAACAACTCTACGCACCTGTGTGTGATGTCCTGATCTAGGAGCACGGCCCTGCCGGGCTGCGGCCGCACGAAGACGCCCGTGGACATGGCACACACACAACAAGCAGCCATCGTCATGGCACCAGCAACGGCAGAAACTCAACGCGGCTTTTGAAATGTACGGCGTGAAAATTTACGCGCAACTTTACGGTTTTAGATTGAAACCCTACCTGTGCGTAATGTCCTGGTCCATCAAAATGGCCCTGCCGGGCTGCGGTCGCACGAAGACGCCCGTGGATGTGGCGCAGTCCAAAAAAAGTGTCTCCGCGTCCCAGTCGGCGGGCCACGCGGCGTCGAGATACAGCAGCAGCGTCACGAAGCGCGGCTTGCCGGGGGCACGGTTGGCGTAACTGCCGAACGTGTCGCGCCAGGGGCTGCGGCAGCGCACAGTGTTGCGGATCAGCGGCGAAGGTTTACTATATTGGCGACTCAACGGCAAGACCCCGTCTGGCAGGCACGGCGCTACGGCCGTGCGGGGATCGCATATGCACTTCGAAGTGTGACTGCAACTGCGCGGCTTGCCGGGGCGCGGTTGGCGTAGGCGCCGAACGCGTCGCGCCAGGGGCTGCGGCGGCAGCGCGCGGCGGGGGCATGTTTTGCGATGGGGGTCATGCATGTTTTCGCTAATCCTCTTCAGAAAGAGAGTCACGCGCGCCGGGACAGATGATGTCAAAGTGGTAGCCGAAAAGTTCAGGCAATGCCACACCTGGGCGGCGCAGCGGCGGCGCCACGGCGACGGTGTCAATGCCACTGGAGCGCGTCGCCGTAGACGCGCTCCTGTCGTCGATAGGCGATCACTTCACAAGTTCTTGCTTCGGGTGTATCTACTCATCAGCTGCCGCACGTAGTGAATAGATGACAACTTGACAAGTTCTTTCTTCAAGTGTAGTGCTGGCTGGCCCACCTGGGCGGCACGGCGGCGGAGTTGGCGTCAATGTGCCACACTGGAACACGTCGCCGTAGACAGGCTCCTGCAGCTGATAGATAGTGATCACTTCAAAAATCATCACTTCACGCGTAGCGTAGGCAGCTGCCGCACCTGGGCGGCGCGGCGGCGGGGGCAGCGTCGGCGCTGATGTGCAACTGAAATGCATCCCCGTCGCCGCAGACAGGCGCGCTGGCGCACGCGTGCGTGCGCGGATGCTTAGACTTCGAAGCATAGACTTCTGGGCATCCTGTAGTGGATGAACAATCCCTTTTCAGGTAAAGTACTTAATTTCATTACTCAGTTCAAGTGCTTTCATTAAGCAGGTGGCGCACCTGGGCGGCACGGTGGCGGGGTCGGCGTCGATGTGCCACTGGAACGCGTCGCCGTAGACGGGTGCGTTGGCCACCAGCGCGGCCGTCTCCTCGCCGAGCACTGCCGCGGGCATGCGCGAGATCAGCGCGTCGGGGTAGAGCTTGCACAGCCGGCTCTGGACCTGTGAGCGCGCGTGCACGTACGCGTGTATTGGTATGTGCGTCATGTGCACGTCACTGTGTACATATGTACGTCGCTTTGTACACGTTTGTATCATGTGTACGTCACTTTGTGATGTGTGGGTACATACAATGCGTCATATGCACGTCACAAAGCGACCTGCGCGCGCACAGGGTTTCAGTCAGGTGTGGGTTAGGGCTTGGGGTCAGGGTGAGCGAATGACGCGACCGCGCCGCGCAACAGACGCGCACGCTTGATCTGCAGTGACACATGTGAGCAGGGGGCTTGACGCACGTGAAAACAACGCGAGTTGGGGTGCGGCTTGCACCCCCAGCGCTAGACACTCTGTGTAGCAAAGTTGCATAAATTGCATCACACATGCCGCAAAGTGAGTTGCAGAGACCCTTGGCCTTGGCGACGCAGGCAGACACCTCGACACGCTGTTGAGCACTGTGGTAGATGTGGCAACGCTCAACATCGCTGGGCGCCCGCCGCAGGATCACGCCGCTCGATGGCATGCTTTCGCCGCTTTCTGACACGCACAGGTTATGCTCGACCTGCGAGCAAGCGGTGGTCCTTCAAGGTGCAAGCTCCATGGAGTGACGGCGCGAGTGCGATGCGCGATGAAGCTCGCAGCAGCCGCACTATCGGCAGCGGGTCGTCAGCGGCACAGGCCTGGCATCATTGCGCCCAGATGCGCTCGGCGTTTAGGTTTAGGGTTAGTATGACCCTAGGGTTAAACTAACTTCACCTGACCCTAAGCGGTCTCCCTCGGCGTTCGCACCTCAAACGCATGTCTGTCGCGCTGCTGTGCTCGTCAGGTTCAAAAAGGCACCGCGCACACCAGCGCAGACAGGGAGCTGCAACCTGCGGAGCGCATCGGCCAGCGGCGGGGTGCGCTGAGCCCCCAGCTCTCAGAGCGCAATAGCGGGATGTAGACTAATTGACAGTGCAGTGAATGCAAACCAGCGAGGCGACGCTCCTGTACATAGTTGAAGTCGAGTACTTCAAGCAGTGAAGGCAGCGCGCTCACCTCTACGATGGCAGGGTGGTGCGGCAGCAGCAGCTCGTCCATCGCCTCATGCTTGAGCCCCCAGCTGCGGCGGCGAGACCAGTCGTTGCATCAGTGTTGAGCGCTGCCTAGGTGACAAGAAACTGTCAGTTTGGCGGCAGTGAATTGACGGTTCCGACAGTGGCACGATCAGTGCGTCCAAAGCTTTACGCACAGAAACATTGTTGGCGAATGCAGCATCCCCTTGCTCCTTACTCTTCACCTCATCGCGACATTGTTCGATACAAGTTCCTTTGAGGTATGCTTGCAACACCATCAGATCTACCAGATCCTGCGGCGCGAGCACACACGCAGAGCGCTATCCCGCACCAGAAATCACCCTGCTGTCAAGCGCCATCTCGATGTTAACGCTGCTCAATGACACACGTTCACTGGCTTCTAACACCCCCCCCCCCCCCCTCCCCCAATGCTCCGCAGTGACCACACTGCGGACCGTTGCCACGCCCTTTGGCATCAGTGACATTCGTTCAGCCCTCGCCCTAAGCCGCCTCAACCCCAATGCTATCAGTGGCTTTTCCCTAATCCGCATGGTTTCACGCAGCCTGTGACCTCAGCCGCTGTGCGGCTGCCAGGGTCTGGCCCCACGAGGGCTGAGGGCGAAGCGGTGCCATTGCACGCTGCCTCCGTGAACGATGATTGTCGGACCTAACTTTACTGTTGCAGACTTCACGTTTGCAGACCTCGCCGGCAGCCACTTCAGGTCCACCAACGCGCGCTCTTCATGGTCAAAGACGGTCAGCCCAAACCTCACTTTGCTTATGTCACGCGCGCATTCACCCTAACCCCGAAAACCTCACCCTCACCCTAACCCTCACACCAACCCCAACCCTAACCCTGACCTCGCGGGCAGCCCTCCAGGTCCACCAGCTAACCCTAACCGTAATCCTGACCTAACCCTACCCCTGACCCTGACCTTGCGGGCAGCCCCTCCAGGTCCACCAGCTTGCGCGCCCGCGCCGATGGCGGAGGAGCACTGCCATCCCACGCTTCACACTTCGCATGTCTCGCGCGCGGTCACCCTATCCCTAACCCTGACTTAAACCCTAACCCTAACCCTAGCCCTAACCCTAGCCCTGACCTCGCAGGCAGCCCCTCCAAGTCCACCAGCTTGCGCGCCCACGCTGACGGCGGCGGAGCGCTGCCGTCCCACCCCGCCTCCGTGATCAGGTCCTTGAGCGCCTGCCGCAGCGGCTCGTCCAGGAAGCCGTCGAGCACGACCATGGCGCTGCAGTCCCAGCGGCTGCCGCGCGCATCTGAGACGACAGCGCCGTCTAGCTCCAGCTGCATAGTAGCCGACACCTGCGGGGGAGACAGCAGCGGGGGGGGGCGTGAGGGTGCTGAAGGGGGGGGGCTGCGTGGGCACTAGGGCGGCTTGCAGATAGAGTACGGCCATGGCGCTGCAGTCCCAGCAGCTGCCGCGCGCGTCTGTGAGGATGGCGCCGGCTACTTCCAGCTGCATAGTGGCCGACACCTGCGGCGGGATAGCAGCGAGGGGAGGGGGCGGGGGTGTTGAAGGGGGGGGGGGCTGCGGGGGGGCTACGATGACTTGTGGATACGGGTGGGAGGGAGTGCTAGCGGCTGCTGCGGGCGCCACTGAGAATGAGGGCTCCAGCGATCGGCGCTTCACCCTTGCGACGCGGCAGCCGACAGCTGTTGGAACAGCTCTGAGGCTTCAACAGATATGCTGTGTGGGTGCAACGCTCGGATGGTGGCACGTGATAAAGGTGGGACACAAGGGTGCGGGCGCAGCACACGATGGGGCAGTTCAAGTTGCAGCAGCTCGCTCGCGCATCGGCCCATGACGCTGATGGCGCGGCCACAGACTAGTGACTTTTGCAGTGCGAATTGGAGCATATGAAGGCGTACACCTCACAAGGCGGCAGCAAACAAGCATGCTGCTGCTGCTGCCGCCGTAGCAGCGGTCATGGGAGGCGGCAACGGTCGGCAGCTTCAAGTGGCCAAAACAGTAGCAGGTAACACAGCACCAGCAATCGATTTTTACAAGACCTGCAGGGGCTCCAAGACGTTCAATGTGCGACTGCGGTGCATAAGGCAAGGGGATACTTGGTTGCATTCTGCATCATATCCAGTGCGCTGGTCTTGAAGAACAGACACGTGCACCAGCATTCACAGGGATACTCCCTGGTCATGTGTTCAGCTGCAGCAACATCGCAGCAGGGCGCCATGGCCGCCGCGTACGCATGCGCTGCGTCCGCCTGCCTGCTGTCAGTCGCCGTGCCCGCGCACGCCGCGTCGTCTGCCGCACCGCAAATGCGCGCCACAGAGGTGTGCCCACCAGAGCCACTGACCGCCGTCGCCTTTGAGTGATGCAACCGCCGGCCACTGGAGCAGGCACACGGCGGTACCTGCACTGCCTGGTATGGACGCTAGCCAGGTCACCATGGCGACATGCGCAGCCGCACACCCTGCGAGGACACATCACGGTGGCCGCCCCCGCACCTTTCGGCGCTGCCGCACCGGCTAGGTGCAGAAAGACACCTGAACGCCGTGCTGCGCGCCGGTGTTAGTACGTAGGCCATGTTGAAATCACTTGTACAAAAAGGGTGCATCTGTGAGTCAAAGCGAGCACTCACCATGTCCGGCGTGAAGCCTGTGCGCGCCGTCTCCACGGGCTCCATCAGACCGTACTCGTCCACGTGCTGCGCGACGCACTCGCGCCACACACGCCCCAGCGGCGCGCCCTCCGCGCTCCACCGCGCGCGCTGCGCCGCCGCCGGCGCCGCCACCACTGCGCCCGCGCCTGCGCACGCGCCGTCCAGCGCCAGCAGCACCTGTTCCATCTGTGCGTCGTCCACGGCAGTTTCGCCCAGCAGCACGAGGGTGCGCGCGAGGGCGGGGGCGTCCGCCGCCTGCTGCTGCTGCTGCGCCGCATGGGTGGAGCGCGGCTGCTGTGCTGATGTTGGCGCAGCAGCTGGAAGGCATGAGTTGAAGTTTTCGTCTAGGCGCGCGGTCGCGTCGATGATGCGGACGTCGCACAAGATGCCGGAGAGCGCTGCCTCGATAGCTGAGCGCTCGGCTGCTCCGATGTTGAAGGACAGCACCTGGAATCCCTGCTGCTTGTGCGGCTGTTGTTGCTTGGCGGCTGGGGCTTTCGGTGAGGATTTGGCGCGCCGCCGGCCTCCGTGTGTAAGCTTTGCCTGCATGATTTGATCGACATCTGGTAAGCCTGCAAGCTGAAGCATTGGCGAAGATGGAAGTTCAACAACTTTGTTCATTCGTGTGTTAAATGAGATACTTGACGAGCACGCTGAGGCTCGTTCGAAATTGGTCGGACCAGCGTTGCCTTGAGATAAGCGTACTTGCCTTTGCTTGCCGTGGGCCGCTGGCACCCAGCGCAACTTCGCACCTTGCACTGGACCTACTTCCTCCTGTGATCTGCGTTGGCCCTGGCAAAGTGACGAAAGCAGTAGCACGCACAGCCACATGAAGTGCAGCCGCAGCTGCTGCGATCCGCACCACCATTGTTGCAACACACGCACTGTACTTCCGAGAGCCAACCTTCAACTTCAAGTGGGGGGAGAGTGAGGCGCTGCGACGTTGCTAGAAGTGGCGCGCAACATGTATTGCACTTGCCTGTAGGTTTGTTGGCGACAATCCTGCGGCCTTCGCCGGTGCGGCGTTGCTGAAGCTTCTGAGTCAACTTGACGATATGGCCGCATGTGGTATACTGTGACAGTAACTGCACAAAAAGCACGTGTGTAATTGAACAGAGTTCAGAGCTGCACTGCATGTCATTGTATGCAAACTTCTACAAAGATGAGACAAACTTTAAGCAACGCCATGCAGCCAACGTGCATTAGGTTTACGCAGCATTGGGGCACAGGCTGACAGTATATGGCAATGGGACAGCACCACTCAGCTGGCAGCAGACAACGATGTACTGTGTACAGTACTGTACCCATGAGCAGAAGCAGAGAGTCTGACGCAGCATTCCCAAAAAATTTGAGTCAGTAAAGTTGTTGATCGCTGTGCGCATGACGCAACTCTTGGTGTGACCGCCAGAATGGCGTAACGCACCAAGCGTGCGCTCAGCGCACACGAGAAATACACACAGAGAGCTGATACCAAGCCCCAAAAGCGCACTCTTGCTACCAACATCGCTGCTCTGCGCGGCCACGCGCCTCACACCCTTTCTGTGAGCTAGTACTTCAATATTTTAAGTAGTAAGGGGGAGGCTCTCAATCTCGCTCCCGCCAAAGCCTTTGCGGGCGTCCGCGAGAGTGAGGATGGAGAATGGTGGACCGCCGAACGCTTGTCAATGAGTGCGCAAGTCTAGGGCGGCTCGGAGCCACAGTGGCGCGCAGACTGGTGCCGGCGCGCATGTGCCGATCATACCTTGCGGCCAAAGCGCGTGAGCGCTGCCACACGTGCGAGTGGTCTCTCTTGCGAGCGGCCGCAGAGAACCGGCCGAGACACTTGAGTCCTGTTGAGAAGTGGCCCCTGAGCCACACAAAGTGGTATCACGATACATGCCACAGGCATGCACGATCCGATCTTGCCACGCTGCAGCGCCCCTGCTGCCACCGTCAGCTCTGCTACTGTTGCAGTCGCCGTTGCCTTGCTGCTGCAACTTCCACTGCGCCACCCGGCATCGGCGCCAGCCATGACCGTGGCTGCCGCAACTGCTGCACCTGCCTTACTCTGCGGCCGCCCAGCCGCTGCCGCTGCCGCCGCCGCTGCTGCTGCCGCCGCCAACGACGCTGCCGCAGCAGATGCTAGGAGATGGTGCAGCCGCAGCCGTTGTCTTTTTGCGGCACCACGCCGCCCGCCGAGTAGTAGAGGTTGAGCTCGTAGGTGGTCTCCTGCAGATGCGCTCCGTGCTCGTCCGCAAACGAAAGCGTCTTGTTGCTGCGGCAAGCGTAAACAGTTGAAGTGTGCATGCAGAATACGGTTAGCATTCACACGCCTGACCCTGTGCGCGTGACAGGTACTTAGTGCCCGTGTGTCAATGCTGAGGAGTAACTCAGATGGCGTAGACTCCTCCAAACTGTGCGCAGTGCATCATTATAGTGTTGTGATGTGTGGGGTAGGGGTACATGTGAGGCAACTGGTGTCTGGTTCGGAAAGTCTGACAAGGTAGTGCGCATGCCTGTTGATACAGCTGCGTGTAATCGTTATTATAGTCATGATGTTGTGATACGTGGCGATATATGAGTATATTCCGCTGAGGCTGAATGCCGACACAAGCGTTTCGAATGAACTAAGTGGCGTCCTGGCTGGCACTGTTGCTACTCTCTTACAGCCCACCTAGCAGTGCGCGGGTTGGGCCATCAAGGGCTAAGGGCTCTGCCGCAAGCGCCTTGCAGTAAAGCTAACACAGCGTGGCCGTGTCGCCACATCTACTGATCATCAACACCATGTGTTGCTGCTGGCAGGGTAGTAAGGGCACTTGTGATGCCTCTGCACCGGCCTCCCCACCACGTCATATGCACAGAGCGCTGCCATGAAGCGGGGCAGCAGCTCTTGCGAGTCTTCTCTCCACCGTCAATGTCCAGAGCAACCCACTATCATGACAGGCACCAACACAGCAGCTGTTGCAGCCAAAATTCTACCGATGGTCTGAATAGCTGTGACTACATCCCGCGCCTCGTCTGCTGCGGCACTTAATGGTTAATTCGCCGAAAAGATGGCACTGCAGGTATGCCTTTCAGCGCACCTGCATCCCATCTGTGCCACGCACGGACCGGAAGCAATTGCAAAATCACGCAGTGCTCAATTGTAAGCGGCATCAGCAGTAGTGCAGATATGCCTCTACGCCCGTGATGCACATCTGCAATGAGCCCATATTCAGCTTGCAAACATCGAGTCCAAAGGCGGCCATCGTTGTTCTGTCAAGATCAACGATCAACCATAAAACTCAAAAGACCGTCTGGTGCATGTCAGCGACGGAGGAAACAGCCCAGGCTGAGCAGTGGGGCCTAAGGCTTGCGCGCACCGACCTCCTGGCGGTTATAGATCAGTTCAGGTTTTCAGACTGACAAAGACTTGTGAGCATCCTGGGTCTGGACACGCCGCTGCGCCGCTGTGGCAACATTGAGTCAACTCACGCGCAATAGGAAGGTTGCCGTGTGCAGGACCCAGCTCACGTATACGGCTGCTACACATACGTCATATATGATGTACGTGGGCATAAAAGCGACACTTTCACATGGGAATGAGGACACACCTGTGAGTGATTCTGGGAACAGGTCGCATATCCAGCTCGTTGGCGTATCGGCTCACAGACCGCAATAGGCTGGGCGGCGGCGGCGTATGGTACTCCGGTATATTCGGCAGCGTTTGCCCATCCAACGGTGGCACCATGCCCTGCTCCATATCCGCTGCGTCCCCGCCAGCTCCGCCATGTCGTAAATGTTCTGATATCTCCAATTGCTTGGAGTCGCGGCTAGCTGATTGCGAAGCTGCCAGCTCAGACATGAAGCTTTCGATGCGCTCTGCCTCTCTGGGAGACAAAGACGAGGTGCGATGTGATAGCATCACTGGCTGCAAGTATTTGCTGGATAGATCCAGCGATTGCCTCCCACCGCAGACGGGAGCAAGAGTTGCTGCTGCCGCCATCAGTACCACGACGCAAAATGGATGCTGCTCCCACTGTTTCCAGGAAGGCTCGACGGCGTTGCGGCGCGACTGTTGCGGTGATGACTGACTTGGCTCGTGCTTTGCCCGGTAGCTGATGTCGGGAAAGCGCAATTCACGCGGAAGTCAGAAAGCGATGCGTGCCGCCGCTTGCTTCCTTGCTGGCAGACCTCATGGTGTCTATGCTGTGGTTGCTGGAAAGGAGATTTGTCTGAAAGCTGAGGTCGAACTTCAAAGCTTTCATCCCAACCCTAACCCTAACCCGAGTTATGCAGGTCATGAAGTTTCAACTGCACTTCAACACCCCCCAATCATGCCCTTTTCAATCGTACTCAAGTCCAGAGCCACAGCAATCAGCATGCCCCACATGAGGTACATGACAAAAAACAAATGTCTGCATTTGCGACTGATGCACGGCATTGAGCATGAACAAAATGGAGGACACATCTCAGAGCTGGATCAGAACACGCGACTTGCCACATCTTGTCGCCCTGTGACATACAAGTGTTGAGGGCAAGGTTACATCTTGTGTTGAGCACATTAATGTATGATAATGCTGTGAGCGAGCAGCATGCACAGAGTGCGTTGGAGCAAACAGTGCAATCAACGCGTTGTTCGCTCACGAAGGCCCAAAGTCCAGCCCCATTGTAGGCAATGTCAACAAACAAACGCAACAGACAAGTCAGCAGCAGGCAGCTCCTTGATGTGTTTTACAGCATTATTTGTATTCTCAGTGGCGGCCAACATCATGTGAGGTAGCCCTCGGAGGCGGCCAGCGTTTGCGCAGACTTCTTGGCATCGAAGAACAGCTCATCAACTTCCTGCAAAACACCCAGGGCGCACAGCGGGACGACGCGCGGAGTGCCAGTCAGTCACGAGCTTGCGAGCGCAGTGACATGTGGTACTGTCAGGAGGTCGCTGAGCAAAAATCAATGCACTGGCTGGCAGGTAGGTATACTTTGTGGTGCGAGCGTCTCCTTCTCAGGTAGGTACTAGCGCGTTGTGCACCCACCACCTGGGGCTGATAATCAGCCAATACTGGCCCACACAGACAACGTTGACATGCTCTATATACCAACTGTCGCGTCAAATCAGAGCCATCAACAGGTCATACCCAACTACCCGATGTCCCAACAGAGCACACACCGTTCGTTTCATGAACAGCATCCTGCGCGCCCTGCCTGCAGGATGCGCCACGGAAGCAGCGCATATATCACTGCTGTCTTGCAGGTTGCTGCGCACGTGATTTGCACGAGTCAACGCGTGCGTCAACGCGTAGGCGTACGTAATTCACACATTGTGCAGTGCGCGCGGCACTGAAGGCGATGTCGCGTCGTCGGTCGCGTTGCATGCGCGCGATCGCGCCAGCGCGCGGCCTGCGCACGATGGTGCCGTCCCGAACGCACAAAGCCGAGATGTCCGTGCTGCCCGAAAACACACAAGTCTGAGTTCACCAACAAACAAACAACCGCTGTTGTGGCGGTTACGTGACCACCGTAACAAACACCGCGAGAAACAGACACGAGCCATAGAACTGAAGGGCTACTTTTGGCACAGAACGAGCCCACATTCCAACACGCGCGACAGCATCCGCAGCACTGCACGCGGCGTGCGCCCTCGGTAACAACATGCGTGGGCGTATTGGATACAGTAAGGATGAGAGTTCTGTGTTGGCAAGATAATAAATCCGAATGCAGTGCATGCGACGGCGCGCGCCACTCGCCTCGACGTCCTGCCCGGAGACAGTCTCGCGGCCGCACGTCTGCGCCAGGATGCGCGCCGGCGTGAGCATCTGGACGCTGTAGCGCAGCGACGTGCGCGCGCCGATCTCGCCCAGCAGCGCCAGCGCCGCGGGCTCCGTCTCGATGCTCTCCGCCTGCGCCGCGCGCGGAGCCGAGAGAGCATACATACCAGTGGTCAGGTCAGGAGCGCATAGATGTAAGCACATGCCAACAGCGGAGCCGAAAGAGCACACGCTTTGCTGGTCAGAGGCGCACAAGGTATTGACCCTAACTCTAACCCTAATTAGACCAGGGCGACTGCTGGATACAGCGGCGGAGCAGCCGCCGCTACAACGTCATACTGAAGACGTACAACGAGATTCATATGCGCCAAGCCGGGTTGTGACACGGAAAGCGCATGCTGAGCCAAAAGCGACTTGCACCACTCGCACTGAACGGTGAACACAGCGTCGCCCTGCACAGTCTGGGCATAAAAACACGAGTGAGATGCCCCCCGAGGCGGCACAGCTTGATCCCCCACTTGCTCAGCACACTGACGTACGCTGCACTCTGACAATGCGCGGGCTGCGTCACTTGTCTCGATGCAGCGATGCTGGGCACCAGCACCTCCAGCGGGTGCACCATCAAACTTCTACACTGCCTGAAGCGCTGCAAGCATCTTCAAAAGGGTAGAACAGTCAGTTTTGTTCACAGGTGCCTGGTGCAGGTGTGCAGCGCACACTGCGCGCGCGCAGCGTGCCGCACCCCACAGCGCACGATGACATACCGCGTACACCTCAGTTTACCGCCACGCGAGAGCACCGCGGAACAACCGGCAACTTCAACGCGTGACGCGCGCCCACCCACCTGCGCGCGTATCGCGATGATCTGCACCATCTCCTCCAGCGAGTACGGCATGGTGCGTATGATGAGCATGCGGTCCAGCAGGTCCACCGGCACGCCGTGCGGCGAGACGACGTGACCATAAACTTCAACCTGTAAACTTCAATGCGTGACGTGCGCCACCCACCTGCGCGCGTATCGCGATGATCTGCACCATCTCCTCCAGCGAGTACGGCATAGTGCGTATGATGAGCATGCGGTCGAGCAAGTCGACCGGCACGCCGTGCGGAGAGACGACGTCCGTCCCTCGGATGGTGCAGATGCCGCGGTTTGTGGCGAACACGACGATGGGACTCAGACTCGACTCGAGCGCGCGGTTCAGGTACGTGAAGCACTCGATGTCGAGCATGTGGACCTCGTCCACGAAGAGCACGCCCGGCACGAGCTCCGCGATGCCCTGGTCAATGTAGCGGTTCACCACCTGCGCATCGCCGCGCGCGGGGGAGGGGGGAGCGCCGCGCGCGCCGGTGTTATGAGTGTATGTGCCAGATTGATGCTTTGACGTAGGCGTTTGTCGGCGCCAGTGTTATGACTACATGTACCAGGCCGATGCTTTGACGAATCCGTCTGTTGGTTGTGTGGAGGGGTGCGCATGCAGGTGCGGAGCCTGTTGGCCGCGATTTGCGATCGCCTGCCTCACAACGAGGGCGTGTATGCAGCTGGGTTCCTGCTGCACCTGAGGATGTGAGGCTATTGCAGTTGAAGTTGCGGTTGAAGTACTGCACTGAGCGCCCAAATGTCGTGGGTTGGAGCATGCATTGGTGGTGCTGTCTGAGCCGGCATGGCAACATATCTCAAGCGCACTAAGTACAAGCACACGCTGCATGTGCTGCGTGCCATTGCACTACTGCCAGCACGTGCCGTCTGGCTCAAGGTGACGAGCATCAGATCTCAACCCCAAAAAGCACAATGATACTTGGGGGCAGGAAGGCAGGTAGGAGCGGCGGTATGTTAAGCATAAGGTCTGACATACATACTTTGTTTATATCTGTGGTACGATCGGCAGTGCGTAACGCATCAGGGCATACATACGTACCTTGTTGATCTCTGTGCGCAGCTTCTCTGTGATCTCCGTCTTCTTGGGCTTTGCGAGCTGCCCCATCATGGACAGCACGTCCTGCCCTCCCTGCGGCTTCGCGTTGGCCACGTCCAGATCGTGCAGCGTCACGTCCTGCGCATCAGCGGATGAAAAGCAGCAAAGACGGCGTTGCTCTCAAGAACCAAAGTTTAGAAGATATGGAAGAAACAAAAAGCAGAGTTACATCCAGAAGCCAAAACTGGTGCCATTCAGTGACAAGTTGACACACGAGAAAGACCAGCGCTTACATGAGCACACCTGCTGTTTGCGCAAGCAGCAAACTAATCTTCTGTCTTACATCATGCGCACGCTACAAACAGGTTTCGATGCTTCATGGTACATGCAACCAAATGCTCAGGCACACGGTCCTGCATACTTCATTCATTCACATCAGGTTGCTTTTTACGTTTTGTGTTTTCAAGCGGGCAGCATCTTGCATAATGGGCGATGACCACAACCTGGACTCCATCGGTGCAAACACCGAACAAGTCTTGAAGAGCTGCTGAGCCATGCTACAGGTTGATTCATACTGGCAGAGGTCCGTCACTCAGGCATTGAGTGTGTTGAACGCGACTGCACGTCGCGCTAAGCGCGGCGGTTCCGACAAAGCGCCTGTTAAATTGCTCAACCTCAGCTTCTTACTTCAAAAAAGCACTCCCCAACAATGTCACGCAAAAGGAGCTCCAGTACTGAACTGGACATTTGGCACTCACCAACTAGAAAAGCGGCAACAGCATGACAATGGCAGTCAAGAGCCGGTGAAGCCATACTTGCACATTTGTGTACATGTGGTGGTGCCGCCTACGCGCATGCAATATGACGCTCCACGTATGCATTACAGCACAAGCTGCAAATCTGGCAGGCGTTGCTGCCAGGGTGTGGGCCAATGTTCAATGAGGCATCTCCTCACATAAACATGCTTTAACGGTGAGTGTTTGATTGCACATCAGGACCATCGGAAAAGAAAACCACAAGAGGAAGAGTGGGAGCACCGAGCCTGTATGTGTGCCCCCCCAGAACAGTCTCGTCAGGCCCAGAGCCCCGGTGCGAGCGCAGCTCACGTGCACAGTCCCCTTCTTCTTGTGCACGTTCCCCTCAAGCAGCAACACGTACTCCTACACTCTCGTCGGGCGCAGAGCCACAGTGCGAGGCGCAGCTCACCTGCACAATCTCCTTCTTCTTGTGCACCTCCCCCTTAGGCAGCGGCACGTACTCCTCCGCCTCCAGGTCAAACTCGGTGGCGTACGCATCCGACCGCCCCACGCGCTTCACCGCGCCGCTGTTGGCCTCCACGTAGACCACGTCGCCGATGCTGACGCCCTGAGCAGCGCTCAGCAGCGGTCACGCGATTAGCCAATCAAAAGTGGGCATCAGAGGGCACCTAGTGCTCATGTCAAACACAGACGCTGCGCAGATGGCGCACACGTTGCGTCTGCAATGAGAGCACGGGCACTGCTGGGCGGAAGCCCTAGACGCACAGCCACAGCATCACCAAGACTTTGCTGGAGCACAGAGGCAGACCATCGCGCCTCGCCGCAATGCGTTCGTGTGTGTCGCAGCCTTGTTGTAATGAAGGCAGCATGATGCGATGAGCTACAGACACCCAATGTGCGTACGCAGTTGCTTGTGCCTCAAGTGCACGTGGCCGTCGTCCACAGCAAAAGAGACTGGCGCACGAGCTGGTGAATTGGCAGCCCAACACTGTCGTTCTTCATGTGTGCAGCACAACGTGTTCTACATCCGTGGGCAGCACAAAACGTGTTCTACATGTGCCCATGATGTATAGCAGCCAGAATGCTTCATATTCCATGCAGATGTCGCGAATGGTCCAGCATACTGCACAGGGCAGTCAGGTACTCCTAGCAGAAATCTCCACGTGTGTACCAAAAATTGTCAGTTACAAGTCAAGTGCAGCGCTCTTTGGTGTTGAAGTTGAACTTGAAGTGTTCAGAAACACGGAGGCCTAGCGTAGGCCTACATAGCGGCTTAATGGCAGCCATTGCAATTCATCTACGCAAAGAGAGCCTCACTGAGTCCACACACTGACTAGCACAGCGTGTGCGGCTACATATGCCTTCAAAGTACTTCCTCTACGTTTACGTTTTGAAATGGCGGATGCAATACCTGAGCATTCAAAAAGGCATGCGAAAAAACAGGTCATCCCCGCTCGTTGCGCAGTTGCCTGTTGCAAAATGTACTGCCTCGACTGGCTCCACAATTGAAGAAGCCACAAATGCTCACATCCTACATTGATTCCTAACCTCTTTTTGCAACGACTCGTAGATGGATGGGTCCAACCGCAGCTGCTTGCTGCCGCGCACTGTTTTCAGTCCGATGATGACATGCGATATCGTGCGTCCGTATCCCCCCAGGGGATTTTCCGTCTCCTCAGGCGTCAGCTCCGTCACTTCGCCTTCGTACACCTTCAAGCGTCACAGGAGATAGCGATGGATTGAAAAAAGGTTAGACGTGCGAATATGTTGAAGTGCATGACTTGGCGAAAGAAAAATCTTGGCAAGAGAGCAGCAGCCATCAGACACACAGCAGGCATTCGTGGCATGGCTGCGGATGCTATACATCTACGTCAACGCTCGCCCGTGTGCAGATAACATGTGCAGCGCTGTGCTGTGGAAATGAGCTTTGCTGAATACGCTGAGCCTAAGGACCAACAGCCTGTCGTGGCAGCTCAATCCTCAGCCTTGACATATTCGGAGGCTTGAGTTTGATGCTGCCAAAAAAGAGCCGACTGGGATGGTGTTTGCCTCCTGAAAGAATACAACTTGTTGTTTTGGGTGCCAAACTCAGCAGCAGTGCCTTGATGAAACTCAGGTTCGTGTGCTGCTCTCCACCCACCACAGCCGGCGCACAACTGCTTCATCGACTGCTCTACATATGTGTACAGCCCTGCAAACATAGAGATGACTTACTACGGCAAAACCACAGAGCCAATTAATAAACATCTAGTTACATTGTACATCGCACGCATGTACATCACAGGTGGATGGTGGGATGTATTTTGTTTTTGTGCATTGCTCATAAGATGCGTGATCATTCACTCACCTCTTTGTTTTCCTTGATGCGCAGGCCAATGGCACGGCGAAAGTTCTCCATCAAAATCTCAGTTTTTTTTACCTCGCTGGAATATACTTCAGACCCAACCATCGGGCAAAAGGGAACCTGCGCGAGAGAGCAGCAGCAAAACAGTCGTTCGTTTCAGTGTTGCCTGGGCACACCTAGAATGTTGTACATTGCCCAGATACTAGGACGTTAGAACCAGAAACGCAAGGACAGCAGATCACCAGCAGCTGCACGAAAATTAGAAGACAGTTTTCAACTCAACCAACTAGTAAAATGCACCTGCCGCAGAATTAGCGCAGTGGCAGTCCACGGGCTCTGTCACCTCTGCCATCAGCAAACATAGGATGAAGAATTTTTCCGCTGAAACGCATGTATTTGCGGCTTACTTTGAGCGGACTTGAAAATTTATCGCATTTAAGCCAGCACTCGCTGCGGCAGAGTTGCTACAGCATCAACCATTCCCGTAGAATAGGCGAAGACAACGTTTGCTGTCGCAGATCGCTGGTGTTTGAAACTTCAATTGCTGGCGCCATTAAACGTTCTCGCGGATTCCAGAGGCCTGCATTACTTTGCTGCTAGGCCATGCAAGTACACTGCTGGTCGCCGCAATTCAACGTCCATCTTGATCAAAAAGATTAGCAGTGAATCAACAGCAACCTTCGGTGGCTACCAACGCATGCCAACAGCAAGCTGCTAGATACAAAACAGTTTCTGAGGCAAAAGCGGTATTGAGGGCTGCGCAATGCACCTTAGGGCCCAGCTCCTGCGAAATACCCAGAGCCAGAGCCGTTTTTCCAGTTCCGGGAGCGCCCGCCAGCAGCAAAGCCCTGCCTGCCATCTTCTTGCTTTTAATTAGCTCCACCACCACACCCGCTGCCTCTCTCGCCTTTTCTTGGCCAACCAGGCCCGCTGCTATTGGTATGGCGATGCCTGCATCGTTCAGGCCCAGGCCCTTGATGTGGGTGTGTACCGCCACCCGCTGTGTCTTGGTGGTCGACTGGACTTCCTCGATCTGCACAGGTAGAAGATTCAAAGTGATTCAGCACGCCAGAAGGCATCGCTTTATGATGCGATGCAGCACATGATGGCGTGTGTGCTGTACTGCTAGATTGAGGTAGTTGGCAACTGTTGTGAAACGAACAAAATCCAGCTGATGAGCAAAGATCCGTGCACAGGGAAGGGCTGGAAGGTTGCTGAGGCATTTCTTACCTTCATTTTAACCGCCTCGTGCCTGCTGCAGCTCTACCTTGCCTCGGTCGTGCCACAAGTTCGTTTGCAAGCCAAAAAATATCAAAAAATCCGGTGAACACTCCAACTTGAAGTTGCCGCAACGTCCACGTGGCAGCTTATACATCGGGAGAGCCTACAGTGAGAGTGTGGGAGGGGCCGTTTGCAGGTCTTAGCAAGCGCGCGGCACAGTATGACGCAGGCCAAAAGAGACTTTGGCTTCAGGTGAGCTTTTTAGCGTGTTTTGTCGTGCCACGAGGATCATGCATGTGTT
The DNA here is from genome assembly GCA_017506865.1 of Tribonema minus. Taxonomy (NCBI): domain Eukaryota; class Xanthophyceae; order Tribonematales; family Tribonemataceae; genus Tribonema; species Tribonema minus. The sequence goes on along the minus strand of JAFCMP010000090.1, from coordinate 261,237 downwards.
GAACTTGAATGTTTCGTGCGCCCGCAGCATCGATCGCGGCGGCACCTTCACGGACGTCTATGCCACCGTGCCGGGACCGAAGAAGTTTCGGCTGCTGAAACTGCTCAGCGAGGATCCAGACAACTATCCAGATGCACCCAGAGAGGGCATCAGGAGGATATTGGAGGCAAGTCAGAACGCCGTCTGCAACATGCGCACTCAACCGAGAATGAGAGCGCTTGTCGAAGGGCATGAAGGGCACCATCGTCAAATGATATTAAGTTCCCCTCTCAGCTATGTTCTCGAACATGACACCGACAACTTTAACTTCAATATTGCCTCCATGCAGCCATGCTCTCACCCCATGTATTGCTTTTTGGTTTGTGCTGCCTTCAACATAGAATATCTGTTCATGCCGCTGAGCAGGAGGAGACTGGCGTGGCGCATCCGCGGAGCGTGCCCTTGGATACCTCGCGAATTGCGCATATACGCATGGGCACAACCGTCGCTACCAATGCGCTGTTGGAAAGGAAGGGGCAGCGCTGCGCCCTTGTAACCACGAAGGTGCGTTGTTGATCGCTGCCTTGTACATATGCTCCGATGCAAAACAATTAGAAGCGCCGGGTCTGATGACTTTGCGGACATGATGCAAGCGACAGATTTGCGGCAGACAGTGATGCTCATCCTTGGGTGCTGGCATTCATAGCATTCAGTGATTCAAAACGTGTCGTTGCTGGAGATTGGCCCGAAACTGAAGTGGTGCATCACAAACCGCTCTGCTGAATCTAGACTTTGGTAGCGTGTGTGACTGCAAGGCGGACAACACTCTCCTGCTGCAGGGTGAAGCGTCCGAGTGACAAGTCGTGCTGCCGTTGCCCTCCATGCAGGGATTCCGCGACCTGCTGCTCATAGGCAACCAGTCGCGGCGCCATATATTCGACCTGGTCATCGCGCGGCCGGAGCTGCTGTACGAGGAAGTGGTGGAGGTGGACGAAAGGGTGGTGCTCATCAAGAGTGGGGAGGGAGACGGGTCGCTGGGGGATGAGGCAGTGGATCCCACAGAAGGTGCGCACTGTTTGAGCTTGTCTGCGTGAACACTTTTTGGGGGTCCACTGCAACTGCGAGCTCTTGCTTGAATTAGCCCATCTTGCCCATGCTGAACAGGTGTAGTCGCACTCACTGTTGCGACGCTCGTGAGGTAGCTCAATGGCATATATGCTCTAGGTGTTTTGGCCCCGAAGGAGCGTCAATGGTGGGAGGTCACCTGCCTGATCTGACCCTTCGATGTCAGTGCCAGTTTGAATGATATAATAGATGGATGACGCTCTCTTTGCCCGTTGCAATGGCTTGCACCAGTTTGCAAGCCAGCCGCTTCAGATTGTGCGCAAGTGGCAAGAAGTTGATCATCATAGCGACTTTGAGTACAATACGCCCAAGGTGATTTCGGCACAAGGGGTTTGAAGGGTATCAGCATTTAGAGAGTGGCAAAATGTCATTTGTCATTGCACTCATATCTGTACCTACTAGTGCTGCAACTGCCGATTCATCATTCGCTTCATTGAGACTACTGCGACGCTGCCGGCGATACCTGTCGTCGTAGGCCTGCACCGGCATCTCGCTTTCATCGCAAACGCCGGTGCTGCATGCTAGGCCTGAAAGCAAGGCGCCTATGTGTGCAGGGGCCCAAGTAGCCGGACGTGTTGGCCCTGCCTTGCGTGCAGATTCAATGAGGTCAACTCTTGAAGCACCTCTGTTTGCTGGGCAAGCCGCCGCTGCTGCAGCGGCGCCGGCTGCAGTCGTAGGTATGCGCGGCCAGCGAGGGCGCCAGGGCAGCCTGCCGCAGCAGTGCCCCCGTACGTCTTCGATATAGATTGAGCTGCCATGAAATTGCACTTGTGCCGCGTGTGCTCATTCACATCACTCGCCGTCGCGATGGCCTCCGGTACACATCGAGTTGCCATGACATTGCGAATGCGTCAACCATCGCGTGTGCTCATTCACATCCCCTGCCCTCGCCACCGCGCGCGCGCGCCCGCCCGCCGCCGCGGCGCCAGTTGCCATGGAATCGCACTTGCAACCAGCGCCGCGTGTGCTCACTCACATCCCCTGCCCTCGCCACCATCACCACACACTCGTCGCTGCGGCGCCACAGCCGTGGGCGTGACGGGCGAGCGCGTGCGCGTGCTGCGGCGGCCCGACGTGGCAGCGCTCCGCGAGCAGCTGAGCGCTGTGCTCGCGCGCGGCGTCTCCTCGCTCGCCGTCGTCTTCCTGCACAGCTACACGTACGCGGCGCACGAGCGCGCCGTGGGCGACCTCGCGAGGGACATGGGCTTCGCGCACGTGTCGCTGTCGTCGGAGGTGCGCATGGTGTGAGTAGCGTAGGGTAGGGCGGGAGCGTCACGCGTTGAGGTTCGCGCGTTGTGTGCGGGATGGCGGCACGGGGGGGGGGGTGGCGCATGGGAGCGGCTGGTCAGAGCTGAGCGAGCATGCGCTGATAAGCTGGTGTTGCGTGGGTGGAGGCGTGCCCCTGAACCAGGAACTTCAACGGGCATCATCTCTGCCGCACCGCACTGCGCATACCTATCGATACGGACAGTGGTTGTGCTTTGTAGTGGTGATGGCCATATGAGCAGCGACACTGTTGATCGTTTGGCGCAGCAAGGCTTCTAGAGCCATTCACAGGGATGGCACCATGTGATGCGATAGCCATTTTGAGCTGCCCCAGTGCAGCATGACTTGTGCGTGTCCGTTTGTCGTCATTTGATACGATGATCTTGAAGTCGTGGTCAAGGCCATGCGCCACATCGTGCTGCACATTGTTGATTGCGTCAATCTCCGGGCTTCACCCCCAACCGTACTTTCGCACCGCGTCCGCTACCAAGGTGCGAAACTACTGTTTACACTCGCAGCCATGCTCACGCAGCAGTGCCCAGCGTGCCATTGCCCAGGTCCTAGCCCACGGCGCAGACTGCGCCCCACTAGGGTTAGGTTTAGGGTTAGGGTTAGCATTGAGTGCGACTTGTCCACACTGCCCCTCAAGCGCTTCACACCCATCCAACCGGCGCCGCCGCCCTCACCGCATTGTTTTCACGGCATTTCAGGTAATGCCCATGGTGAAGGCCGTGCAGCGCTGTCTGGGGTTAGGCCATGCAACGCTCTGAGTGCGAATTGTCCACACTACCCCTTTATTGCTTCACACGCATTCAACCGGCGCCGCCGCTGCCACCGCATGTGTCAGGTGATGCCCATGGTGAAGGCCGTGCCGCGCGGCTACACGACGGCCGCGGACGCGTACCTCACGCCCATCATCACGCAGTACCTGGCGTCCTTCAGGGCGGGCTTCGACGCGGGCTTCGACGACATACAGACGCTCTTCATGCAGAGGTGGGCGAGCTGTAATTGTTGCTGAGCGCCGCATATGGCTCTGATCGCTGCGAAGGCATGCTACCTTGCAGTGGCACGACACCGCGGTCGGTGCCACTGTGCACGATCTAGCAGCGGTGGACTGCCTGCTGCTGATGCAGAGATTGATAGCAATGTCAAGGCAGTGCTGGTGCAGACGGCATGTTGAAGTGAAACCCTGATCACCACTCAAGCCTCTCGTCACAGTTACACAAAGAGTGAGTTCAACTGTGTATCCGCTTCTATTGTGGTGTGCGTTCGTGACCTTCCATCGCGAATGCAGCCAAATTTTGCATCAGGTACTCAGGCTTTCAGGTCAACACAGATATTGGCATGTGCTTGCTCAAATGATGCCATCGCGTGTATCACAGTGAGACGTCGTCTGTCTTGATGCACCAGCACCCCCCTTGCGGTTAGTGACCTGGCGTATTGCTCTCACCGTCCGAGGTGCTTTGCTAGGAAACAGCTACAACGACAGCAACGCTTAACGCGTACTGAATGTCTGATCTGAAGCTCATTGCAGCAGAATTTCAAGAGCACAGACAGACACTGCCGGTGCGGTGTGATACAACTCGTCACTCCATTCACCCTGCCATGCCCTCGCACTTGCTGAGCCACCGCACCTGCCGCGGCATGTTATTAATAACATGTTTTTGCGCGCGCAGCGACGGCGGGCTGACCCCCATGTCCCAGTTCAGGGGCAGCCGCGCCATCCTGTCGGGGCCCGCGGGGGGCGTGGTGGGCTACGCCGCCACCGCGTTCGACGCGTCCGTCACGGGCGACGACGGCCAGCCGCAACCCGTCATCGGCCTGGACATGGGCGGCACGAGCAGCGACGGTGAGCTGTCACTGCTGCTGCTGCTGCTGTGGTACATTGTGTGTGTGCGGGCGTGGGTGGTTCAACCCTACCCTAACCCTAATCTGATTTAACCCTAACCTAACCCTTCCTCCAAGGTGAGGTGGCGGTGAGCGGCCACTGCTGTTGTGGCGGTGTGTGCGGGGGTGCTGTTAGTAGCGCGTTTGTCCGGCTGCTTTGTCCTGCTCGGAGCATGAGGTTCAGGCGCCGCCACCGCGTTCGACGCGGCCGTCAGGGGCGACGACACGGCCAGCCGCAGCCCGTCATCGGCCTGGACATGGGCGGCACAAGCAGCGACGGTGAGGCGGCGGCGCGGTCGCTGCTGTTGTGCTGTGCGTGGTCCCGGTGATGCGCGCATGTGTCCAGGGGTTTCGTGCTGGTTGAAGCATCAGGTGGTGGAGGTCATGGGTCTGCTGCAGCCAGGCGCTTCGCGCATGCGGACAGCGCCCAAATCACAGCGTTTCGGATGCAGTAGTGGGCATGCGCCGGTGAGCCGTCGGCGGCCACCGGTGGCCTGCGCGCTTGGCGCACCGCTGCCGGCTGACGGTGGCTGGATGGTGGTATACCAGCCGCAAACTTGAACAAAAGTGCGACTGTTGTACTCAAAGCAGATGGCTGGGGTGGTGTGTCCTCCCTCAACGCACCAATGCACTTGCACGACGAGGGCAGCGCCCCCCCCTCTCTGCGCACTGCATGGGAGCGCGGTCACGAGGCTCTGGCGCAGACACCCAACTGTTTTGCCTGGCGATCAACGAGGTGACGCCTCGCGTCTGCTGCTACGCTTCGTCTGTCCTGTGCCGCAGTGTCGCGCTACGCGGGGACCTACGAGCACGTGTTTGAGACGGTCACCGCCGGCATCACGCTTCAGTCGCCACAGCTGGACATCAACACGGTGAGACTGCCTGGCAGGCTGTCAGGAAACACATGTTGCTTGCGCAACAAGCGTTTTTCATTATGTTTGGGTGTTCAAAGCGGTATTTGCCACCACTGAGCTGCGCGATTCTTCATCCGCGGTTAACCTTCACATCATTAGCTTTGGAGGGTCCCTCGCCCCCATTCTCCGGGGTTATAAAGGAGGGGCTTCCTTGTGATTGGATGCGGACAGCAGTGTCATATCAGTACATCTTGTAAATGTATCGCGTGGAGCGTGTCGTCTTGCGTTGCGTTGTGGTGCAATCCTGCTACTTCTGATGCATGCCGCTCTCAGCAACGAGTGCCGGGTAGTGTCAAGGCCATCGCCCGCCTCTGCCTGAGCGCTGCTAAGGTACACGCGCTAGTGAGCCACTCATGCGACGCAGGATAAAAGCAGTCGCACTGTTGGTGACAGTTCCGATGCCGCCTGTCACCCACATACTCTTGCTTGGTCACAATCATCGCTATCTGCCAACGTGCGTCTACCCCCGCCTCATTTATGTCCATGGGCCCACTGCACCAGGTCCCAAATCCTCGCACTTGCGTCAACATCCTACAATGATATGACACGTACCGTATCTGTGTACATGTATCCCTGTCTTATCCTTTGCCATGGTCCCACGGCACCACGGCGTCAGTCCTTACACTAATACGCGAACGCACGTACCATCTCTGTGAGCATGTACGCCCGCCTCATCATATGAGGATCATCTCCGCGGACCACGCTGCGTCAGGTCGCAGCGGGCGGCGGCTCGCGCCTCTTCTACAGGGGCGGCCTGTTCAGCGTGGGCCCCGAGAGCGCCGGCGCGCACCCCGGCCCCATCTGCTACCGCAAGGGCGGTTACCTGGCGGTTACGGACGCCAACGTGTTCCTGGGCCGCATCATACCCAAGTGAGCGTGTCTGCTGAGTGCGTGCCAGCGGCAGTCGTGCGTTTGCACATGCACCGCGTGCGCGGGAACCTCACGTGCAGTGTTGCAAGTCCCATTGGACTTCTTCAGCAGAGTCCTGTCCGGCAAGACTTTGACAGGCAGCTGTTGCTGAGTTCTGGCTTGGTGGGAGGGCATTGCGGTGCGAGTGCGGAGCGTGGCTCTGCTCGACGCCTGGCGATGCACATTGAGCCGCAGCTGCGCATTGCAACACAGCGCATCCACGAGCTGTTGAGCATCGCTGATGGTGCTGTACGGGGTCCGGCATTTGTCAGTGCAGCGTATCAGTGATCACGGTCGGCCCCTGTCACTTGAAAGTGTGGTCCCTCGCACAAACCCTGAGCTGCGTGCTGACGCTTTGCGTGATGGCTCTCGCATTCGCGCCGCAGGTACTTCCCCCACATCTTCGGACCACGAGAAGATCAGGTAGGAATAGCTCTTGTGAGTGGCACACTTTGACTTGGAGTCAGGCCGGTGCTGTCAGGTGACTGCGCTCTGTTAGCGCGGCGTTGGCGCACGGACCTGCTGCGCGCAATACTGCAAATGGTGCCAATGTGGTATTGCGCAAATGTAGAGTTGATGTCGTCTTACTTTTGAAATACGAAGGTTGCGGGCATTGTCGACTCCCGCCCCGTTGTTACGATGTAGTACACTTGCTACTGCAGAACGCCCTTGTGTCCGCTGTACGGTTACCTGCTCAGGCCCTTCAGGTCAATGCTTAACCCTGCACTGAATCTGCAGCTCTTGCCCGGCGATTCTGCAATGCAAACACTGCTCATGCCGATGGCCTCAGCGCTAGCACGTTCTCCACAGTGCTCGCCACAGACGTGCAGCGCGACTCCCTGTCCAAGTCGCTGGCGGCCGCAATGCACATGATTCAGTGCGCTCGGACGTACACTTGACACTCAGCCTTTGACACGCGATTGCCTGCCAAAGCGCTTGGGTCTGTGCATGCCTCGTGCATCAAACAATGCCGGACCGCCGCGCGTACGTCTGTCGACGCACCAGACCATGTGGCTTCACGCATCATGCAGCATCGCATCGTCACTGGCGCACCTGCTGCGGTGCAGCCGCTGACCCTGGCGCGGCCTACAAGGCACCGGCCAGCAAGGCGCAGGGCCAGTCCGCATCCGCCGTTGCCGCCGCATTTGCCACAGCATCCATATGTGACGGCTAGCCACACCTTGTCACCTAGAGCTCTACGTTCTTTTAATTCGTCTTCATGTGTAACGTCTGAGCGTCGTTCGCACGCCTGCTGCGGTGCAGGCGCTGGACGCCGAGGGCCCCGGCGCGGCGTTTGCGGCGCTGGCCGCGGAGGTGCAGGGCACATCTGCCTCCGCGGCGGCGGCGGCCATGGCGCCGGAGGAGGTCGCGCACGGCTTCCTGCGCGTCGCGATCGAGGCTATGTGCCGCCCCATCAGGAACCTCACCACCATGAAGGTGCGTCGATGCGGATTGACGAGCGCTGCCGCTGCATACTTTGGGTTAAAGTTAGGGCTGATGAGCGCTGCCGCTGCATACTCCTAAAGGGTTAGGTTAGCGTCAGGGTTAGGGTTAGGGTTGGGGATAAGGCGCCGTGCTCGGCAGCGTCCTGCGCGTCGCCGTCGAGGGGCCATGTATCGCCCCATCAGGAAGCTTGCCACAAGTTGCGGGGATGAGCGTCGCTGCCGAGGCAGCGCTCAGCAGCATTTGGTACCCCCATTTTTTTACCTCCCGTGACCATGTTTGCGCTGGCATTGAGCTACACTCGCAAGCAGCCGCGCCCGATGCTGCAACTTGGTCCAATACAGTGTCAGCGTGCGTACATTGGCAGCAAGACATCATGCCTTATTTCGAGCTACTGTGCTTTGATGTATGCTCTCGTAGAGGGATGTACCGAACTTGTGTGCGTATGCATCTGGCGGGAGCACTTTGAAACGTAATCATTGCCAGCAAATGGGTGCGGATGTGACGGCCTTGCTGCAGCACCAAGGTATAGCGGTGGCAGCGTCATTTGCTGCCGTTATCAGGACCTCTATTGCTACATTTGACGCAGCCGCCGCCGTGCACTGCTGTTGCGGGAAGGCCGTCACATCAGCACCCATATGCTGGCGATGATTACGTTGCAGCGCTTTTGCCAGAGGTATACACACACAACTTCAGTACATCACCACTGATTGTTGCCGTGCGTGCGCTGACAGTGAGCGTCATCTGCTGTACCCATACATGAGAGCATGGCTTGCAAACATTGCAAGCTCCAGTCCACTTTGTACCACCCCCAGCAACGCTCCAAAATCCCTACTGCCATGTGCGCATCTGCTGCCGGTCCTGAGCACTGACAATGCTGTGCAACTGCTGCACTGCCAGGGGTACGACATCATCACGCACGCGCTGGCGTGCTTCGGCGGCGCGGGCCCGCAAATCTGGTGCGCCATCGCTCAGTCGCTGAGCACTGACAACGCCTTGTAACTGCTGAACTGCCAGGGGTACAACATCACGACGCTCGCGCTGGCGTGCTTCGGCGGCGCCGGCCCGCAGTTCTGCTGCGCCATCTGCAATTTCTGAGCACTGACGATGCCTTGTAACTGCTGCGCTGCCAGGGCTACGACATCACCACGCACGCGCTGGCGTGCTTTGGCGGCGCCGGCCCGCAGTTTTGCTGCGCCATCGCTCAGTCGCTGGGCGTAAGCACCATCAAGGTGCACAGGATGTCCGGCGTGCTGTCCGCGTACGGGCTGTCGCTGGCGGACGTGGTCGCCGAGCAGCAGGTGATACATGCATACACGCAGTTGTTCAAGTAGGTCTTGAAGTACATGTCATTTCGCACGTGGTCGCCGCGCGGCAGGTATGGGGGGGATACGTGCATACCCGCACACACACTTCTTGAAGTACTTCTTGAAGTGCCACCTGCACACACACTTCTTGAAGTACATCTCGAAGTGCCACTTGGCGATGTCATCCAGAAATGATTGTCAATGCGCATTGAGACACTATTTAAGTGTTCACGGGTAACATGCAGATTTTAGTAGCAAGCTGGACGTCCGCCATCTGGGCTTTTTGCGCCCTAAGCGAGAGTTCATAAAAGTACTTGTTGAAGTGCGTGTCATTCTATGCTGGCAGATTGTCTGAGTGTCAGGGGAGTCTGTCCGGGGCGACCTTCGGTGTCGAGCGTGAGCTGATGAACCTTTTGAAGTTCTCGTGCAAGTACGGCCGCTGACAAAGCAAATTAAGCCAGCAGCTCTCGCCAAGTACACTGCAATGCCAGTGTGATGCAGGAGGCGCTAGCACTCACGTGACCAGAGGACCTCGTGCGCACGATGCGTCCAGGTGTCTGCAGCATCGCAGTGCGCAGCTGCAGTATACAGTACACCGCGACGCAGGGTGATTCAGCGGTGGCACGGCTAATGCATCTGCTCCGGTTCACGCTTCCTCGCCACGCAGGAGCCGTGCGCTATGGTGCTGCAGGAAGGGACCTACGCCGCGCTCCAAGAGCGCTTGAAACGGCTGGACGACAGGGCCACTAACGACCTGTTGAAGCAGGGTTTTGATCTTGAGCACATCCAGCACCATCACTACCTCAACTTGCGGTTCAGGTGTGAAACTTCAACTTACGGTTCGGGTGTGACACTTGCGCCAGGACTGCACGCATCTCATCTTGCTATTGCAGTAGAGTCGTCGTGCATGCGCGTGTCATCGTTTACTTGCACCTGCAGCACACACAATAGCCCATCGGCTTCATGCACAGCCGCTGCGACCGCATGCAGGTCTTGGAGCATCTGTTTCTGCTCTGTGCTTGGTGGAGCAGCGGTCGTTGCCGTGAACGCGCTGCAGTGGACATACTTCACGTGGTGACACACGCATTGCAGCACGCCTGTCCGCATCAAGACCGTGCTTGCCACTCATACCGAGCGTATCCTGTCAGTCCAGCCAAAGTAGATCTCCCGGTACGGTTTTTACCAGTTGTTGACCTCCATGCCGCTGTGCCGTACTAGCGCCCGTCTCGAGCTGTGATGACTCCGCTGGATGCACAGCGAGGCCAGGCGGCGCGCGCACCGCCCGGCTGCGCCGCTGCTGACGCGCGCGCACGCCCCCCACATCAGCGCTCTCCCCATGTACCCGTGTCATGTATGCTTGCATTAGACCTCGCGCCGCCGCTGTTGTGTAGCGCAGCGATAGACGTGCGCGCAGCGACACCGGCTGCACTTCACTGCAGCTGCTGGCATGCATATACACACACACACACACACACACACACACACACACACACACACACACAACACATCCGTGTCAACGCTTCGCGCACGTGCGCGCGCCATTCGCTGACGTTCGACGGCACGTCCGCATCCTCAAATCCACGTCGTCAAATTCGTAATGCAAATGCGATTCGACATCTGATTGTTCTTCGGTACAAATTCCCAACACAAAACTGACTCCAGGGGAATCATTGTATCCTTTACTGAAAGTTTATGCTAACCATTTATTGTCCACAAATTCACAAATAAAGAATAAGAAGCATCCGCCTCCGCCTCTCGCATGCCGCGCGCGCGCGCGCAGCGGCACCGACACGAGCCTCATGTCGGAGGCGAGCGCGCCGGACGGCTTCCTGCGCGCGTTCCTGGCCCAGTACCAGCGCGAGTTCGGCTTCCTACTGGAGGGCCGTGACGTGCTGGTGGACGACGCCAGGGTGCGCGCCGTTGGCACCAGGGCCCCCGCGGAGAGGCCCAAGGTGAGCTGGTGTTATGTGTTGAACATTAAACTTGCTTAATAACTTAATAAGCAGGTGGGAATGTGGCAGTTTGAGGGGTCTAGGCATGGGCGGTTCCAGTTGCAGTGCTGGTGGACGACGTGTGGGGGGGGGTGCGCGCCGTGGGCACCAGGCCGCCCGCGGAGAGGCCCAAGGTGGGGGGGGGGGGGGGGGGGGGGGTAACATTATACTAGCTCAATAAGCAGGTGAGGATGCCGCATTTTGAGGGGTCTAGACACAGGCCATTCTAGCCGTCGCAGTGCTGGTGGACGATGTCAGGGTGTGCGCCGTGGGCACCAGGCCCCGCGCTGAGAGGCCCAAGGTGAGGAGGTGTTGTCGTTTCAACATGGTCGATTAAAAGCAGGTGGAGGCTGAGGCCCAAGGTGAGCGGGTATTTTTGTGTTAACGTTGTTGATTGACAGCAGGTGGAGGCTGTGGCAGTGAGGGGTCTAGGCATAGGCCATTCCAGACGCAGTGCTGGTGGACAACGCGAGGGTGCGCGTCGTGGGCACCAGATCGCGCGCGGAGAAGCCCAAGGTGAAGAGGGCTTGTGTTGAATGGAAACGAGTCAAAAGATCGCAGAGCCCTAGGTGACAGGGTGTGGTTAGCCTCTCACTGCCTTCCACCAATGACCGTGGTCGCCGCTGCTGCGGCAATTGGCCACGAGTCAAACAGTGCGGCCGTATTCACACAAGCCAAAATGAATATTGTAACTTAATAAGCAGGTGGAGACATGGCAGTTTGAGGGGTTTAGGCGTGTGCCATTTCGGTTGCACTGACTTCGAAGTATGTGTAGTGTCGTTGCGTAATGGGTTCGGTCACACCCCAAGGTGACGGGGGGCGCGGTGCGCGCTCCTGTGTTGACGAGCAGGGTGGTGACATGACGGTTCGAGCGGTTTTTGCATGGCCATTCCAGTCGCACTAACTGAGAAGACTTTGATGTCCAGACAATTTCTTCAAGTACACGCGAGGTTGACGCGCCACATGCCCCATGCTCCCGCAGGTGCAAGCTGCCCCCGAGGGCGACGTTCCCAAGCCCTGCGACTCCGCGCGCGTGTACTGGGAGGGCGTCGGCTGGGCGGACACGCCCGTGTACGCGCTTGATGCGCTGCTGGCGGGCCACAGGGTGCAGGGGCCCGCCATACTCATACAGGTGAATGAGCGGCGGTCAGGGGGTATGTATCATGGTGAGGAGGTATGTATGCTAGGGGTTGCCATACTCACACAGGTGATTGAGTGGCGGCTAGGGGTATGAATGGTGAGGGATATGTATGCTAGGGGTTGCCATACTCATACAGGTGAATGAGCGGCGGTCAGGGGGTATATATGTTAGGGGTGAGGTGGGCGACCGCGGTGCGCGCTACGCCACGCGGCCCCCCCCTTGCGAGGAGGCGGCGCATTGCGCTGGGCAAACACAGCGCACTGCTGTGAGGTTTTCTTGACGCGTAGCACGAGGGGCAGTCTCGGGGTCAGTGTTGCTATTGCGACGTGCGTGGTGCTCGCTGCTATGACCGGTGTCTCAGGCATGTGGCGTGTAGCCGCAGTCCTGTCGCAGTGCACATTGTAACAATTATATGCAGGTCACGCCCTCTGCAGCTCTGCCATGTCAGCGCTCCACTCCGCTCTCCCCAGGAATCCGTGCCATCCCCCGTGCATCTCTCACGCGCATGGTGCCGCAATTGCAGGACGTCTCGACGGTCGTCATCGAGCCCGCCTGCGAAGCCGCGATCACGCCTGAGGGGGACATTACCGTGGCCGTCGGGCAGGGGCGCGGCAGGGGGGCGGGGCTCAAGGCCGGGGGCCCCCCCGACCCCATCTACCTGTCCATCTTCGCGCACCGGTTCATGGGCATCGCGGAGCAGATGGGCAGGACGCTGCAGGTATGTACCGTCTGCGCTTGCGGGTGGGTATGCATGTATGACAACGAATCAAAAGATCATAGAGCTCTAGGTGACAAGGAGTGGACAGCCGCAAATGCCTTCCACCGATAAGCGTGGTTGCCGCTGCTGCAGTCATTGGCCATGTATGGTAATCATGTGAGCGCTGGAGCTGCTGGAGGGGTTGGTCCTTGTGCAAGGGTGTGTGCACGCGAGGCTCTGCGGTGGGCGGGTTGGGGGGGGGGGGGGGGGGGGGGCAGTGCAAGAGTGAAGTGGCGTTGTGCACCCCTGCGCATTCTGCTCGGTGGTGCATGCGCTCAGACCGGGAGTTGTGCAACGTTAGATCACACTGTCATTGCTGCAGTGTGCGCATGTGCCAGAAGAGTGCGCAAAGCCAGAAGAGTGCGCAAAGCGCACTCTTCTGGCCTGGCGTCAGTCGCCTGCTGCATGACGAGCTCAACTGCCTACGCACAAGCCAACGTGCTTCATGTTTATGACACTGTGCTGGTCGCAACGGCCCTCTGCTTATTGAATTAACACGTACAGCTGCTGGCGTAGACATGGGCGTCCTTGGCATAATCGACGGGGTAGTGTAGCTTGGCTAGCTGCTTGTGCCACAGTCTGGTACTTCACATGTGAAGTATTATTTTGCTCGGCGCCACCCCAGTGTCCTGGTTGCATCCCGCACGCTGTCCATCGGTCGCGTTTGCAGCTCATTGGGCCCCTTGGCCCATGCTCCGCACATCCCCTGCCGTCGTTGATGAGTGGTTCACTTGCCCATCGCTGCTCTGCGCGTCGTCGCTCGACCATTAGCGCACGTGGCATGCGACCGCCCCATCGCACCAACATCAGAGCGCTGCTGGCTCGCGCATTCGACATCCTCTCAGGCTCTGTTTGCACGCCATTGCTTGTACACCGCACCGTGCCGCCCGACACCACGCCTCAGCCGATGATTCTCAACACACCGCTCGCTGCTGCCACCTCCCGCCGCCGCTGGCGAACCCCGTCCGCGCCCCCCACTCACTCGACAGCGCACGTCCATCAGCGTGAACATCAAGGAGCGCCTGGACTTCTCGTGCGCGTTGTTTGACGCCGCGGGGGGCCTCGTGGCCAACGCGCCGCACCTGCCCGTGCACCTCGGCGCAATGCAAGAGGCCGTCAAGTACCAGGCAAGATCCGTCTTGCAAGTGTTTCAAGTGGTGTTCGTGCTAGCGTTAGGCCTGTGGTTTGTGGCACTGTCAATGCGCAGCGGCCGCAGAAGCCAGAAGCCTGGCCACGTTGTTGGCTTTTTGGACACACGCACCTGCCCGTGCACCTCGTCGCCATGCAAGAGGCTTAAGTACCAGGCAAGATTGTTGATCAAATAACAGTCCTGCAGCGCCTGCGTCTAATATAACAGAGCCTGATGATGGCTCCGTGGTGGGGTCTCGACTTGAGCTTTGCTGCTCCTCAACGGCAACATTGCATAGGAACCGATGATATCAAAGGGCTCCTTGGTGCGGCGAGCGCAGCCCGTGCATTGCCTGTGTGCCAGTAAACATTAATGCAGGATTAATGAAAGCGGCGGCTCAAATGTTCGCACCCCCCAACATCAGAGGACCTGACAACTACAGTACCTTCTCGCCTCCTTAGATGAACGCGCGCGTGGCTAGGCAGAAAGCGGCCCAGCCTCACCTACATACACTCGGCCACTTACTTTGACTGCGAGCATCGTCGTTGAACGCCCGTCGCCGTGCCGCCGCTCGCTTGCATCGTCGCAGGTGAAACACTGGGGCGCAGACGGCCTCCGCTTCGGCGACGTGCTGGTCAGTAACCACCCGCAGCTCGCGGGCGGCAGCCACCTGCCGGACATCACCGTCATCACGCCCGTCTTCGTGGACAACGGCGCCAAGCCCAGCTTCTTTGTGGCCTCGAGGTACGGGCGTCGTCAGCGCCATGCAGACACTACAACAGCAACGTGGTTGCGGAATGCGCGGAGCGTGCAGGCGGTGTTTTGCTCAATGTCTGCCCGTTGCCACTGCCTTCCATGATACTGCTGTATGCTGTCGCGAGGTACGCTGCGTGTCGCAGCGTGGCGGTGCTGGGGTACGCTGGCAAAACCAGTGTTGTGATGAGCAGCGCTGCCAGTGGATATCGCATTGCCGCTTGCATGCGCGCACCGACGTGGTAACGGCACGCCTTCTACTACGGCCGCCTGCTGCATGAAGCGCCTCTCCGATGGTGCGTCTGACATGGGCGCCCTTGCATGACGTGATGGCCGCAATTGCGCAAGCATACGCACGCTTTGCACACAGCAGTCATATATGCCATACACTTTGAACTACATATGCCTGTGCGAAATGCCTCACTCACCTTCATGCGCGCCGTGCGTGCTGTAGAGGGCATCATGCTTCAAACTAAAGTCGATTGCGCAATCCGCGATGCCCTTATGTGCGCCGTGCATGCTGCAGAGGGCACCACGCTGATGTGGGCGGCATCGCGCCGGGCTCCATGCCACCGCTGTCAAAGGTGCGTGTATCCGCAGCATGATTAGCATTGGAAGGTGGAGCCGGTGATGGCCGTGGCCTAGCCTAGCTAGCTATGCTGCTAACCTTCAGACTCTAGGTGGCACCGTGCTGTCTAGAAGCGCGTGCAAGTGTGGAGGTCGCTCCCAATCAGCCCCATGTCGAGTATGCTTGCTCGTGTATTGGCCGCCAGCATCACAGAAACTGCAGGAATGGCGTTGTGGACTGCTGCCGCGCACTATTGAGCACGAAGTGTGTCAGCGACATTCAGCATGTAGCTGGCTGCGCTGAGTTCAAGCTGGGGTGCACATCAGCAGTACAAAACACGCTTTGGCACCTCTGCTCATAGCTATTGCGCAAGCCCTGCTCGTCTCTAGAAAGCCCTGCAGGTGTGTCATGTCTACTAGGCCAATGTTTGTTGTGCTTGTGAATGTAGGGAACTGGTGATGCTACATGGAAGTTGAAGTGGATGCAAGCAGGGCGCAGCTAACTTGCATCAGCCAAAGCTTGCGTTCTCGAGGTCCGAGTGCTTGAATTGGCAGAGCCACTTGCATCAGGGGAGATCAACCGGCGCTGGCGGCTTGCAGGATTTGTGTATTCATCATGTCGTGAACAAACTTGCATTTGTATCGCCTTTCTGCTGCTGGATCTACAGCTACTGCTTAACGAACTGATAATGTCACCCGAGGGTATTGACACTTCTCATTTCTCTGGCTTTGCGAGCTGTGTTGAAGTAGATGCCCGCCCCCTTCCCCTGTAGACCCTCCTGAAATGTGACTGTTTTCCCGGATGTGACTGCTGCTACAGTCCCTAGCGGAGGAAGGCGCAGCAATTGTGGCATTCAAGCTGGTTGAAGGCGGCGTCTTCAATGAGCAGGGCATCTCCAAGCTGCTAGAGGGCACGCGCAACCTGGCTGACAACCTCAGCGATCTGAGGGCGCAGGTGGCCGCCAACACGCGTGGCACCAAGCTCATGCAGGTGTGACTTTCAAGCATTCATGGATTTCATCATTCACGCTAATGAATATTTGTTTGAATTCAACTGGTACATGATTGTTAAATGGACTCGGTTGCGGCCAACACGCGCGGCAACAAGCTCATGCAGGTGTGACATTCAACATTCATGGGTTCGATCATTCACGAGCATGAATTCAGCCAGTACATGATGACAATGGACTCAGTTGAGGCCAACACGCGCAGCACCAAGCGCATGCAGGTGACATTCAAGGGTTTTCATCATTCACGATAATGAATTCAACCAGTACATAGTGGATTCAGTTGCGGCCACCACGCACGGCACCAATGTCACTCCGGTGATGGCTGAGCGGACGCAAGCATTCACAGATCTGAACATTCACAAAAAGGGATTTGAGCAGTACATGATGCACTCAAAAAGCACACAAAATCGACGTGCATCGCTCAGTAAAGATGCTTGTGCGAGGCTCCATCCCCCCTAACGCTTTAAACGGTGCCTTCGTGGTGAGAGCAGAGGCTTCAACGTGCACGGCAAGTGGTGTACTTTTGCCGAGTGTACCACAGCGCTGCTCACAACCTGCAAGCATGTTTTGTAGCACTGAACGCACTGCAGGGTTCCTGTGCTCCAGCATAGACAACACTGCAGCGCAGCGTATCAGGGGCAGATTGCAATGGCATCCAGAGGGCTGTGCACTGCCCATTGCCAACGATCAGCACTCCACGGGACTGTCGGCGATGCAAGCAAGGCCTGCTGCTGCCCCCGCCGCCCTGACCATGCCCAACAGGCGTGACAGTACAACGAGCGTGCGCAGAAGCGGGGGCGTTGCACTGTTGCCGTGCGCGAACAAGAACACGCATCACTCACTCTTGACCGCATTTCTCTTTCGTCTCTCTTGAACTCTTGGGACAGGATCTGACGGACGAGTACGGTTTGGACGTGATCCAGGCCTACATGGGACACATCCAGGACAACGCGGAGAGGGCCGTCAGGGACATGCTGGTGAGTGAGATGCGCGCACTGCCTAACCCTAACCCTAACTGCTGCGCGTGTGGACAGGAGATGCTTGGCGGCAAGCGGTGGAGCGTGCGCAGCGTTCGCCGTGCTGACTCTATACTTAAACGTAAGCCTTAACCCTAAACCCTAACTCTAAACCCAAACCCTGTGTGTGGACAGCTGACAGCAAGCGGTGGAGTGCGCGCGGCGTTCACCGTGCTCACCCTGACCGTAAACCTAAAATCTTACCCTAATCCTTAATCCTCAGCGTAAACCCTGAACCTTTATTCTAAAATCTAACCTTGAACCCTAAAGGTGAGAGGGGGGGGGGTGGCCCATGTCAAGCGCACGACGCCTGTGCTTGTGTTCGCATACGCGGATCGCAGGCACAGGTGAGAGACAAGGTTGATCGTGACAGCGGTCTGCTGGTCTCGCAAGCACGAATGGCAAGTGCTTGCCGTTTGAAGCGTGCGTCATGCAACTGTGCACCGATACGACAGCATGTCGCAGCATCTCTGTGGCACGCTTCAAGACCTCGATGCCATTGACCAACGTGGGCGCACTGCTTGTCAGGTTCAAGGGTGCATTCGGTGAGGCTGCTTATGATACTAGAGCGCGCCACCGGCAATGGCACCAGTGCTGCCATGGAGCCTCCATGAAGGGCCAGGCAACTTCCATTTACTGCAGAATTAGCCCTCTGGAACAGGGTTGCACGAACTCAACATTGCTCCCAGAGCTGCACAGCCTTGCCTGAAACTCTGCTTAGCCAACATCCTTTCGCCTTTGCACCAAATTCACCGCTGACCCTGCCAGCTGCATTCCCTCCAGCTGATCTTTTAGACATTTGCGTTGAATTCTTCCCTGGCCCTGCTCGCTGCATTCCCTGCAGCTGATCCTTTGCACACTTGCGAACCGTGACGTTGCAGGTCGCCTTCAGCCTGTCGCAGGGGCTGCCGGAGGTCGGCACGGTCACCGCGGAGGACTTCCTGGACGACGGCACGCGCATTGCGCTGGCCGTCACCATCGACCGCAAGACGTGCAGCGCCACCTTCGACTTCACCGGCACGGGGCCAGAGGTACTGTAGTGCATGGTGGAGTTTTGAGGGGCAGAGTGGCAGCGATGATGTGATGTGTTTTTGCTACCGTCGTCCGCAGAGCGTGCAGCGCCGCCTTTGATTTCACCGGCACGGGGCCAGAGGTGCTGTGTGATGGAGTTACAAGTGGCAGCGTCGGCGTGTGGTTTGTGTATTTGATCTATGATACCATTGACCGCAGAGCGTGCAGCGCCGCCTTTGACTGCACCGGCACGGGGCCAGAGGTACTGTAGTGTGCGGTGGAGTTTTGAGTGGCAGCGATGGTGTGGTGTGTGTGTGCGTGGATGGCGCAGTGTGCCGGCGCACATGGGCGTGACAACGCAGGCGCCACTCGCCCGTGGCAGGCAGGCAGGCGCCTCTATCATGTTGGCACTTGTCCCCTGACAGTGACAGCTGCCACTGCTGCCGCTGTCGCCCGTGCAGGTCTATGGCAACTTGAATGCGCCGCCGGCAGTCACCGCGTCCGCCGTCATCTACTCCCTGCGCTGCCTGGTGCCCGACGTCGACATTCCGCTCAACCAGGTGTGTATGTGTGTGTGCACGTGTGTGTGTGTGTGTGTGTGTGTGTGTATGTGTATGTGTGTGTGTGTGTGTGTGTGTGTGTGTGTGTGCGTGTGTGTGTGTGTGCGTGTGTGCGTTCTCGCGTGTGCTTTCGTTTTGATTGAGGTCTGCATGAGCCCATCGGTGGCGGCAATCGGCATCAAACTGTATGCGCATGCGCAGGATCTGGCAAGCGGCTGCGGCGTCTCAACGTTGCGCTGTCGGAGTAGGGTTAGACTTAAGGATAGGGTTAGGGTTAGAGCCAGCCAGATGTCAACGCTTAGCCCATACGAGGCATGCGTGAGCTGAGTGACCGACGCCATGTGGTCATGCCTGAGCATTCGGCGGCGGTGGATTGCGCTGTGTCATTGAATCAGCAGAGTTCTGTAGCAGGGCGGTGTCCCGCACTGACTGTGACAGCAGTACAAGTTTGAAGTGTGGAGTGCGCGGACAGCTACGCAATGCTCCTGCCGCGTGTCTGCTGCTCTCACGTGCCCTACAGGACAAAATGCAGCGCCGATCCAACAGTGCTGCAGATGTATGTGTCCCATCCATACACAACTGATGTGCTATGCACGTGAACATCGTTGCTCATCAAAGTAAATGAATACTTCGAAGTACATTAAAACAAGAAGAACTGACATTTTTCTTTTCCATCACTGCACGCCGTGACGGTTTCCACATTCGTGCAGCGCTGCAATCACTTTTCACATCTGCTCTTATCCCTGTGCGCTGCCCCCACCCCCCCCCCCCCCCCCCCACCCGCCCCCCCTCCGGCTGCTGAGCAGGGCTGCCTGACGCCCGTGAACATCATCATCCCGCAAGGCAGCCTGCTGAGCCCGTGTGCAGAAGCGGCCGTCGTTGGCGGCAACGTGCTGACGTCGCAGCGCGTGACGGACGTCATTCTCAAGGCCTTCAGGGCGTGCGCCGCAAGCCAGGGGTGCATGAACAACCTGACGCTCGGCGACGCGACCATGGGCTACTACGAGGTAGGTATGGGTATGGGCCTGCCGCAAGAGCCGGTATGGATACATCTTGATGGTCTCGTGAACATGTTTTTTTTTCCTCAATCGCCAGTGAACACACGTGTCAGGGTGGATCATGAGCTGGTAAACGTTGGGACAGAGCAGCTGCGCATGCGTCGTGACATGGAGCTCACAGCAATTGTATGAGCAGCTCATTGCGGCATGGAGTTGGCGCCAAAGGACCATCGATTTTATTGTTGTCGTGGCTTGAATCACAAACAGAGAAGCCCTCGCACTACTATGTTCTGACGTGTAAGTAGTACAGTGCGCGCGTGCTTTCACCGAATCACTTGACGTCATGTCCACAGCTTTTTGATGTAGCTCTCGGCTTGGGTTACCATTTTGTGTTTTTGTCACGCTGGCCAGTGGGTGACACTTGTCCCCGGCCTCGTGCAGTCGCCTCGAGCACAATGTTGATATATGATAGCGACCGTGGGAAAGTGCTGACATCACGCCTGCATATGGGCATGTTTGGCGGGTGGGTCAGCGGCGGTCACACTTGCTTCTGGAGATCCCGTAAAATCTTCCAGCATAACAGTAGGTACCGCCAACCAGAGGCAGCATCTGCCCTCAGCGCCACCGAACTTAAGATCTGGCAGCAGCGCATGCTGAACTCAAGAACTCAAGACAACGCAGGCAGCACTGCATGACAAACTCAATGCAATTCCGTGATCAGTGATGCATGCCGCCGCCAGTCGCAGCGTGCGCGCGGCGCAGACCGCCCCTCACCGGCTTGCGCTGCGTGCCCGCCTGCCATCTCTCCCCCCCCCCCTGAGTACTCACACTCCGTGGGCGAGAAGTTCGCCGAGAACATTGATTCGCTTTAACTTGAACATGGATGTGCAGGACATCACCACTGTCGACACCCCCACAGTGCTGCAGATCAAACCATAATCCAATCACTGAAGCGCGTGCACGTGCGGGCCCGCGCAGACGATCGCGGGGGGCGCAGGGGCGGGCCCGGGGTGGCACGGCTGCAGCGGCGTGCACACGCACATGACCAACACGCGCATCACCGACCCGGAGATCCTGGAGCGGCGCTACCCGCTGCTGCTGCTCAAGTTTGCGCTGCGGCCAGGTATGCATGCATGTATGCTACGCAGTCTACGACATGGACCATGCGTCTACAAGTGTGCATGCGTACGGTAAAGGTCGCAAGTCGTGAGCATCTGCTCCTGCATGGGTGGTGTGGCTGGGCGAGGCGCCTGGCAGCTGCTCAGATTTGCGCTGCGGCCAGGTGCGCGCGTACGCTCGCGTGTGCACGCGTACGAGTGCTGCAGATGGTAGGGGGTCAGCAGCGTGATGGTCGGCGTTTGTGGCGTTGCAGAGTACATCAATGGTTCTTCTGAAGGTCTGATGATTTGATGCGTGCGTGGTGCACGGAGGACGCAACCAGCTGTGATTTCCTCACGTGCAGCACCTTTTTTGTTTGGATTTGCTTCTTTTGCGTCGTCTAGCCATTTCCTCACGTGCAGCACTTTTTTGTTTGGTTTCGCTTCTTTTGCGTGGTCTAGCCAGAAGTAGATGTAGGTGTTTTAGATCTTGGAGCAGGAAGCTGCTGATACCATTGGTGATAATATTGTTACTGCATCTGTGCATACAATCGCCTCACGCCATACAGTGTAACCTCAGATTGAACTTCCTCTGGCGCAAGCACTTCACATTGCCGACAGGTGCCGTGCTGCACAGCCTGCAGTCCCTTTTCTTGACCTTAGACTTGTGTTCGGGTGATGACCCTGCAGCGTCGGCGGTTACAACCGTTACAATTGTGATACTGCAACCACGACGAGGCCTGTGCTAGCAACAATCTCCATCGCACATCGATGCAACGTGCGTGAGACTCACATACTACTAGTAGTACACTCACCATTTCATGTAACAATGGATGATGTTGCTGCAGACTCGGGTGGGACAGGGCAGTACAAAGGCGGCGATGGAGTGGAGCGGGAACTCATGTTCAGAAAAGACCTGGTGGTAAGGCAGTGTTGCGCGCAAACTTAAAACATATATATATATGCATCTATGAGGAAGCCCATCTACTGCACATCAGTAGCAGTCTAAGTAGGCAGTGCATCTATCCGGAAACCTACATACCTACAGCTGCTCCGGACAAAGCCGTCACACCACGCCTGAGGCTGCTTTTTACTTTCTAGTCAAGTCTTTGATGGGTACCTGTGCTGTTTATGCTGCTGTACGTGGCCTGTGGACTTGCGTTGCGCCGTGGAACGGGGCGCTGCGATGCGCGAGTGTAGCGCCGTCGGTCATTTGCGCCTGCCGAAATGAACGACTGAGACCGCTCTCTCAACGCTCCACGGTCGTTCCGCCGTCACACGTGTGCCGTGAGCTGAGCTATGTTGACGCCTATGCCTTGTCTCGCGTGACCGCACGCGCAATGACGCTCACCACCCCGCGTGCGCGCGTGCTCTCGTTCACGGCAGGTGAGCATACTCTCCGAGCGACGCGCATTCCAGCCGTACGGATTGTCTGGCGGGGGGCCTGGCGCCAGGGGCAAGGTGAGAGTCACCTCTTGAACACAGCACCCGCTGCCGCTGCTGCTGCTCAGCATCACCGGCTGCTTGAAACAGTGACACATCACCAGAACATCACGTCATCACGTCGGCATCACAACGTGCGAGTGGCTGCTGTATCGCGGGATGAGGCACGCTCGCACACAGGGAAAGCAGGCACGAGCGATCATACGACTTCACTTAAGTCTTGTGGGGGTAGTGCATACTGAAAGGGGGTTGCATTGGAGAAAGGTGAGAATCGCCAGTAAGCAGAGCCTGTGATGCTGTGTAGCCTCTCTGGGCACTGTAACGCTTGCGTCATCACGTCGGCGCAATGTAGCGTGAATAGCTGTTGCATTGCGCGGGGGTGTTGCGCTCGTGCACGGCGAGAAAGCGGGTGCTCAAGGCTGGATGTTGCCAACAAGTTTCGTAGTAGACGAGGTGCTGAGGAAGGCTACTGTAGCCTGGGAATTCACCCGTTTGGAGCAGTGCGCCTTGATTGCTAAAGCACAGCGGCACATGCATGCCGCTCTTAGCGCGGTTCTGCACGACTGCCTTGCTATTTTTCAGTGATCATGCCTCATTGGTGGAGGCCAAAAATTGGCCTGCACAATGCCCGCACATTATGTTGCTGTGATATCATTGCAGTCAGACATAGTGCGTGTCAGGACTTCACACATGGTCAAGCACCAACCGGCTGCGCAGAAAAGCAATGGGGCGAGTGCTTCGCACCAGTGCAAACGCAACCACGTCCCTCTTTGCTCGCACTCTCTTGCGCCTGCGCACGGAGCGCCAGCGCCTGCGGGCCATGTCTTTGGACACCCGAAGAGTGATGCAACGCAATCGACGTACTGTACATCAAGAGCGATGTGTGAACGCGCGGCAGCTGATGGTAGCCTCTGCAGCAACAAATCTTGTGGCGCTTCACGCTTTTTTTGCTGCCTCTTTATGCCTCCCCCGCCTGTCAGAACCTGCTGAGATATCGGACCGGCAGGGTCATCAGTCTGGGCGGAAAGAACACCATCAGCGTCAAGGAGGTGAGCACTGCAGGCATTGAATGAAGGCTGTCTTGATTGAAGTGCCAGTTGAAGTGCTGGTGACGCCATGTGCTGGCCCAGCAGGGCAGGTCCTCACAAGGCCAGTGCTGCCAGGCACAAATCTGCCAAACTCTGTAGCAGCAGTTGGCAACGACGTCATGCAGCAGTGGCTCGAGTATGTCTGGCTCGATCACTTGCAACTGGATGCGCAAGTGCAGTTGCAGTGGTGCTGAACAGCATGCCTTGACTTCGGTGGCTGCTGCCGCGCCGCCGTTGTCAGTGTGCTGCGTACAATGCACCTGCAGTCAAGTATACACGGCGCTTGCGGCCATGCCATGCAATACCCTGCGGCCATGCACTCAACACTACATACTTTGGGGGATCATGTGCGTATGGTAGCCAAGCTTAATCAATAGTGGTCAACGTGTTGTGATGGGTTTAAAAGTCGTGACTTTCCTCTGCGCGTACACGCGTCCATACACTTCCCGTAAGTGAAAGCACCAGTGGGAGAAGCAGAGATGTGATGTTTTCTATGGAGCTCTTGTGATGCAGTCATTCCCTACTAGAGTGTACACTGTAAAAATATGACTTGTGCGTTGTGGTTCAAGGGCACACACTCGCAACACAACGAAAGAGCGCGCTTGCAACGCAACGTGCCCCCCCCCCCCCCCCTGTCTGTGCACTGTGGCAGGGTGATCGACTGACCATCCTGACGCCAGGGGGCGGGGGGTACGGGTCTCCAGACAGCCCTGATGTGGAGGCAGTCGCGACTAAGCTGGCGGCGGCAGCGCCAGTGGAGCACTCGGCTGGCAGCGTGCTGCTGTACCAGCTTGCGCAGGAGCAGGCGTGAGATTGCGCTTGAGATGGCAGCTGTGGTCGCATGCATTTTGTGGCAAAGCAGATGCGAGTCGCATAGTATCAGAAGGGAGCAGCGAAACCACCGCAGCAGCAGCAGCAGCATCGGCGGCGGCGGCAGCGACGGTGGCTGCAACGCCTTGGACGTGGTCCGCAATGGAGTGAGTCGCATCATGGGTTCGTGCCAGTTCCATGCCCCAAGCAACGGCAGGTGCAGACACCAGATACGAGATGGCAGCAACTTGCTGATGGCAGTACCTAGTCGGTAAACAGGGTGCAGTTCCATGCAATGGCGCCCAAGTCAACTGTCATATAGCAGGTAGTACATGCTCCAGATGTGCATGATCACTGGTTTCAGCGTCATTTGGGGCAACAAATCCAACAGCCACTTTTGCCTCGAGGCCACACACATCTCTCGTTCGCTTGCTCCCTGGTCTCTTGCGCGCCCAGGGGCGCTGTGACTAGTCTTTCTGCCGCGCCGCTGGCGGCGATGGGCGCGGCACGGATCAAAGCAATCCTCGGAAACTGCCTGTGTGTGTGTGTGTGATGTCGCCGAATCAGAATCCTGGACCTGCCACGCGATGCATAGTTTGGGGAGGCATGGTTCCGACCTCGGCCAGAGGCCCCTCCTCGCAGTGGTTGCTGCAGTCTGTCACGAAAGGCGCTAGGGCTTGAACAGCTCTTCTTTCCTGTTTCCGTTTCGTGTAACCGCCGCGGCTGCGTGCCGTTCGAGGGCTCGCTGCCTTTTTTTCACGCATTTTGCCTGCAGCAGTGAGGTGCGGGATTAGCCTGCATCAGGATCAGGTCACGCCAGTCACTATACAATCTGAGTGACAGAGGAGGCGTCGCGGCAGCTACTGGGCAGTGGGCACAAACCCCAAGCGGTGGACAGGCGCGAAAGTTGAGCGCCGTCAGCGAGCACAGGTAGTATTCACATCGCGCTCTTAGAATGCCTCACTCGCGGACAGCGAACAAAGACCGACGGCGTCGAAGGCACCTCATGTAGTACCCGTGGCTGTTGCAACAGCACAGCGCCAACTTGCGCCGACCACGGTGCCTGCAGTACGCGTCGGCCATTGCGGCTGATGTAGATGCCGCTATCCCATGGAGGCTATTTGTTTTTGTTACTGCACATGAATTGCTGCTCATAGTACAACGCCGACAGCGAACCAGAGCCTCGTACTCTCACGGAGGTATCCTTACTGCTGGTGACATTACTGGTGTAGCACCGCCGGAGAGCAAACCTTTAGCCTCGACGACGCCGACACTTTGAGCGGGCCCAGCATATTGTTGTCGACAGAAGCTAATGTCGTGGCTTACAAGCCGACAGCTGTGTCCTGGAGTGATCTCCTTTGCTTTACGTACATGCTCTCGTTTCTAACTGCCGCCATAATGCAATCAACATGCTTGCTCCGCGGAACGTTGACTCAGCTGCCTCAATAGAGCCTCTGACAGCGCCACGCAGCAGCTGCCTTGTATATAGGTAGTATCATCTCTGCATAATGATAGAAGGTTGTCAATGGCGTTTGAAGGCACCGTTGTTGTACTACTTGGCAACAACTGACAAATATGTTTGGAACCTTAATCCCGCACAGAGAATGAAAGTGGTGCCACGTGCATCAACTTGGTGAAGCATCAAGCTGGATGCTCTGATGTCATGGTGTAATGCTACTTGTCGGCAGCTACTTGAGGCCAAGCCCACAATTATTACGGCTCGGTCCAGCATTTTTGCGACGCTGCTGTGCAGGCGCTTTATGCGCCAAACA
The DNA here is from genome assembly GCA_017506865.1 of Tribonema minus. Lineage (NCBI taxonomy): Eukaryota > Xanthophyceae > Tribonematales > Tribonemataceae > Tribonema > Tribonema minus. Next base: position 235,264 of record JAFCMP010000090.1, on the reverse strand, counting down.
CTTCTCAGGTCATTAGCGTCTGATGTTTCTCGGGGCCTTCACCAGACTTAATGCAGCTCTGTGAGCGCTCCACAGCTCAAAGGCGCGCCGATTGTCAGTTGACGCGCGATGCATGTATACATAAACGCTCAACAGCTGATTGTGTCAGCTAGCCTTTACATTCCCCACCAGTGTATTTGCCGTTCCAGTGCGTCAGGCGCTGGTGCCACGGCCTTTTTGTCATTTGTATCTGCACGAACAGTAGGCGACGAGGGACTTCGTTGAACACCGCGACACAACAGTGTATATGGTAACCCATAATCATTATCCGCACCACGCCATATGATGAGCCCTTGGTCGTGCACTCACTGCTTGCTGCCGCAGCCTTGCTCAAAATTTGGAGGAAATCCTAGTCTACGAGTACGCCGATCGAGGTCTTCCAGCACTCAACTCCACTTCAAGTTGGATAGGATTAACACCCCCACAACGCTGTAGATCATCATAGAGGGTCCTCAGCGCAGGCGGCGCCATGCGGAGAGGCGCGATGATCAAGCGGACAGCATTGCTCAGCCTGGCGCTGTGCGCGCATGTGGCATCAGGTAATGCAATGGCATATCATGGTAGTTTGCGATTGACAAGGCGCCGGTTCATGGCGTGCTGAACGAACGCACCCTTCAAGTTGTCACCTCGCTGTTTTCGGAGAAGAGGGCATGAGCGGGGAGGGTGGGGGAGGGTGATGGTATTGGGGGGAGGGGGGCACCACGCAATTGATGCCTCCGCCTGGCGTGATGCATTTTGCGGCAGCGCAAAGCTGGAGTGTCACAGTGCACCGGTCCGGTTGTGCCAGGGGGCGTGCGACGCGGCGCATACCAGCCCCTGCCAGTGCGCGCAAGTCAGCGCTCAGCAGCTCAACGGCAAAGTCAGGTTTTTGCAGTGCTGCACTGCACCCTACGCCCTCCTCCACATCCGTCAAGTGTCACTGCTTGACGTAGTGCACTACTATCGATAGAACTATAATGTTGACTCTTGTCAGCTTTGCTCTAGCTTTGCCCCCGCTTTGTGGCATTGAAGTTTTGGGGTGGACAGGGCCAGCGGAGCACTAGGGGGCTGCGTGTGTTGTGGAATTCACAAGCGTGGTGTGGTGCTTCAACTTATACAGGGAGAGATGCAAAGGCACACTGGGATTGCGATGCGCGTGGTGCAAGCGCGAACGCAGCATGCTGGCACTTGCTTGTCATCACTGGTGCTTACTGCGCAGCGTAGGCGGCGGCTGCAGACGCGCACAATGGCCGTGCCGCAACTTGCCGAGCTAGCGCACTGAAGCCATCTATCACAGGACGCTGCATCAAGCCCGATGATGCTGCGGCGGTGCCAAGGAGCAAGCATCCGCTGCATCTTGACTGCAAAGCGTGCCCGCGGCGTAGCAGCGTGGCGGCGAGTGCTGACACACGGAGCCTCAGCGCTCAACATGGACCGTTGTGCAATTTCCGCTAGGTTGCATGACCTAAGCAGGGTCTGAAAGTGGGCCCACGAGCACCGCTGGCCACGCACAAGTGCGCTCCCGTCGCTATCCGCAAACACGACTTTCAATCCAGAAGCGAAACCTCAACTTCGTGCTCACGAGTGATTGCGTGCATGTGTGACTCTCCATTGTCCTCACCGCTCAGCCACCGGGGCGCACGGCTTGAGGGGCGCAGCGGCGGGACGGCGGCTTTTAGGTGAGCACTGAGGTCGCCAGTCACGTATGCGCTGGGGCTAATTCTCACCCAGCAAGCCTGGCCATGGGTCGTGAAGCAGCGAACTGCTGTTGATGGTAGCGGGCTCGCTTCTCTCGCAGACAATTTTCATCACAATGCGGATAACAACTAGGGTGGCAGGTGTGTTTTGCGATGCAGCACACACAGCATGCATACCGCATCCTGCCCTGCGCCGTACCAACTACACATTCCTTGCCATCAACACACTATAAGAAGTACTATGTACACAGATCGCTCTTCACAACGGTCTCACGGCAGCCTTAGCACTCGTGGCGCCTTGTGCACCGCTGTTGTCAGACTGCCCTGCGGGCCAAGGGACCACGAACGGCACCACCTGCGTCGACTGCGACAAAGGGTACTGGTCGCCAGGCGTCACCGACGCAGCGTGTACCGCCTGTACGCTCTACCGCAGCACGCCGGGAACTGCCAGCACGTCGATAGGTGATTGCACCGGTGAGTCAGGGTCAGGGTCTCGACTCTCAGTCTGGTGTCCAAGCGGGGGGTCTGTCTTTCGGTTGCGCCTCGTGGTACCAGGCGATAGTGCCAGAGGAATTGCGGGCGCTCCACTTGCAGGTGCGAAAGTGGCAATTGCAGCAGTTGTGCTGCCCGTTAGGATGGCGCTGTTGGACACTAGGCACAGCGTTGAGGGCGCGGCCGGTGACTGCGACTGCTGCGGACATGACTCTGACTTTGATTTGACTTGCGCATGGCTAGTTACGCGATGAGGAATGAGGCAAGGACCCCTCCTGTGGAGCAATGCCTGCCGCTACGCTGAAGCCGTCGAGGCCAGTGACACTAATGGATCACGGAGGCAGTCAGACCCGCTGCTACGCATGGGACGATGACACTGTGCTCACATTGCTGACGCATAGCTGCACGTTTTGCTGCCCTTGCATCCTCACCGCTGATGGTGCCGAGCACTGGCTGTGCCTTGTCGCCTATGGTGGCATACATACATACTGGTGCACGCGCTAGATCAGAGGCTGGCCTGACGTGGATCGCACGCCTACTGTATCATGTCAAGCTCTCGATACCCTGTACCATCAGAATGCTCACGCCTGGCACTCCTGCATATTGACGTGCACCGGTGCTTCATCCACGCATATATGTCTATCCTCCACAAGCTGCCTGGCAACGTGGCCTGAGTAGCTCACTCGCGCACCCATCTGAGTGCGCCACCTGTGTGGCCATGAAACCTCACGCCCGCTCTCGCCCCTGCTACGTTCCATCTGCTTTCCCCGCTGCTGCCGCTCACCGCCAGTCTGCGCCGCTGGCTACGGCGCGTACGATGCCACTGCTGGGTGCACCATCTGCGGCGTCGATACGTATGCGGCCGCGGGCAGCACGAGTTGCTCAGTGTGTCCCACCGGGTCGGGCACCACGGACCAGGGCAACACGGCCGTGACGGACTGCACAGGTGCGGTGGGACTGCGCCGCGCGCGCACGTGGGCAGAACTTATATACACTGGCTCTGTAGGAGGCGTGATGATGTGCAGGTCGCATTACCGCAGAGATGATGCCACGTGGAGAGACCCGCCTCGCCCATGGCAACGGTTGAGCACTGCTGACTTGCGCATGTGGGGAATTGTTACGGGTGACGTGCAACCCGCAGTAATGGGGAGCCACGACCGCTGTCTCCCTGGCCAGCACTGAGTCGAAAGCGCGCGCAATGCAGCGTTACACCAAGCGCGCACGCGCGCCGCGCGCTGCGGCGCACGCTGCCGACGGCGCGCCTGCCACTGTTGAAGCCTCACCCCATCATTTCGCAGCGGCCCCTGCGCGCCCATGCACACACCTGAGCGCTGCTGCAGGTGCCAAGCACTGCTGCTGCCGCTAAGTGCTGCTGCTGCTGCTGCTGCTGCCACTGCTGCCGCTGCTGCTGCTGCTGCTGCTGCTGCTGCTGCTGCTGCTACTGCTGCTGCTGCTGATTGCTGCTGCTTGCCCCCCCCCCCCACCCCCTCCCCCCGCACACGTGCAGACTGCGACCCCGGCTACGGCGTCACCGCCGGCGCATGCGCGCAGTGCGCGGCGGGCACTTACTCTGCTGGCGGCGACGGCGCAACGTGCGCAGCTACCACATGCCCCACGGGCTTTGCCAGCGCCGCCGGCAGCACCGCCGTCGATGACTGCACAGGTGTGTACCGCTGTGAACTGTGAGTCGGGCGGCAGCGCTGACTGGCCATCTGCACTTCTTGCACAAGTATATACGGATGGTGTTCAAAGAGGCGCTTTTCGTAGCGGCTTGGTACAGAGGTTTGTGGCTGGGTTCGCTGAGATGCGAGGGGTGTAGATTTGACATTGCGGCAGTGCTTGTCGGTCAGGGTGGCAGCGCTCTGTTCCAACCGAGGGATCCCTACCAGGCTGCATGCTGCAAGTGCCGCAGCGCCAGTGTCGTTTGCAGGGGGCGAGGTTCATCTGATCCAGGGGTATGCATATGCGTATGTCCGACAATGAAGTGACTGGCTCTGCTACCTGTTGAGGTTGCCACGAATGGTTCCAGGTGCACACAGAGCGCCGCTCCTTCTAGGTTTGCCGCCAACATTGACCTACCCACCATGTGCGGCCGAGAGTCTTGTGCTCAGCAAGGCATTTTTGATTAAATTGAGCAGATAGGCGACAATGCTGGCTACCTGGCTGGTGTTGCCGTGTCTACGAGAGCTTGGCCTTGTGCAGCCTAGCAGAATGTGAATGGCTGCCACACGCTCGCCTCCCCCTTTCTGTGCCCTTGCTGGTTCCTGGTTTTTGGCCCCAATTTTTCCCGAAATTGCCGAAAACTCTGACATTGTCACGCGTGAGCCCAGTGTGAATGATCACCTGCGCTGAACTCTGACTCAGATGTCGGTGACTAGAGCTTGACCTCTCATATCTTATTTCCTCCATGCACGCCGGACACATGTGACGTGTCAATACGCTAGGGGCAGCCCTCGCAGTGATCTGTAGTTGGTGCCCGAACCAGCAGCTGATGATGATGCTCACCTTCCTGATTCATGCGGCGTCACCCCTTGCAGTTTGTGCCGCGGGCTACGGTTACCTTAACACCAGCGGCACCATCACGTGCACGCCGTGCGACGCGGACTATTACTCTGCGGGCGGCACTGCCACGTGCGCGCAGTGCGCCGCTGGTGTCACAACGCTCAGCACCATGAGCGCGTCTTGCGATGGTGAGGCAGCTGTGACTTCTGTGATGTGATGCTTGCTGCTGTATCAGTAGGCTGTATTCGTGCGGTAGGTTGAACTTTCGCGCGTCTCCTCCTGACTTGCGTGCGGCCATGCAGATCGCCAGTGAATCTCTGACATGAACACATTTCATGTGCGTGAAACCGCGGCCACTTTTGGGGGCATCTGCACAGACAAGCTGTTTTTGCAAACGCACATGCGTTGAGCATGCAGCGCTGGTACGCTGATGCCACTGCTCAGCACTTGCTCTAGGGCGTGTGTGTGAGTGTAGGGGGGGGGGGGGAAGAGGGGGGACAGGGGGCTCATGCCGACATGAGACAGACAAGGACAGTCACATGCTCTGAAAGTGCGCATGAGACTGAGTTCGCTCCGTGTCTCCACCTGAAGTTGCTGTTGTGCAAATGCCTGATGTTCAACGGTTTTGTGACGCTCAGCACACAGGCTGCCTCAGAAACGGCTAACCTTTTTGGCCCTGATTGCGTCTGATGGCATTGATCGATACTGTGAATGCCGTGACAATATTACACTGCGCAAGGCACATGCATTGTGTATATTTTGATGGTGTGCAAGCGCCAGAAACAAGCGCCATAGCCATAGTTAACGACAGTTACCCAGGCTGGAGGTGAACCTGCTGCACCTGCGCCAGCACTGCCCCTTGCGCCAGCAGCACATGGGCGATTTGATCTGCTGCCTTACCACAGCTATCACCAGGGCTACCAGCCAACCGGCATGCTCATATTCGTGTGACATGTATGTTGTGCCGCATGTGACACTGTGGTCCCTGAGGATGCTGCTACTAGCTGATGCAACGCGCAGCACCAGCCAACTGCGATCAAACTCTCAAAGTCCGTTTTAGCCATGGCCGCTTCTCCCCACATGTCCGCACGTATTGTCAGTACCCGCACGCACAATCAATGATGTCACATTTTTGTTTGTGCAAACTCGGCATCAACTTCTAAACAACGCTTTACACACAGTATCAGGTACCTGATCGCATTGCCATCTCTCACGCGCCGCGCAGTCTGCGAGGCGGGCTACGGCAGCTACTCCAACCACGCGTGCTCCATCTGCGTCAAGGGCACGTACCTTGCAGCGGGTTCTGCTGGCGATTCGTGCTCGTCTTGCCCCACTGGCTTCACGACAACGGGAACTGGCAGCGATGCCGCGAGCGACTGCAACGGTGAGTTGGGATGCGCCCTTTGCCGTTGTGCAGGTGCTCCATATGCATGGCTTGCACACACGCGCAGAGCACATGCTTCGCAGTAGGGTTTGGGGGCTAGGACCAGAAAACTGAGGGTTGGGGTTACGCGAGCGCTTAGTGCGTCAGGTGCGTCAACAAGTTTCCAGACGCGGCATGCATGGCATGCATACAAACAACATTAGCCGGAATAGAAGATGTCGATGTCACCGTGTACTGCACATGTCTATTCACAGCTCCGTCTCATTGTCGTCGATTAGTCTGTTACCGTCGCGATCGGTCACGCGCTCAACGGTGTTGGAGTCGGATAAGTGCAGGAGAGCAACGATGGCCTCGCTTTGCCGTTTGCGTTCCGGCAGGCTGCGCAGCACAGCCATTGGAACCGGATCGAACACATGGTCGATGCGTCTCACAGCATGCGGCGGCGGCCCTACCCTCACAACCCGGAAGCCATCCGCAAGCGTGACATGATACCTTTGCACTTTTCCGACGAATCGAACCGGATAGCACTCAAGAACGTACGTGAACTCCGCTGCACCGAAAAAGACAAATGGTAGGTCCGACGGGGTGCCGTAGGCGAACCCGTGCTCATGACGCAGCATGTCGTTGTGCCCCAACGTGTTTCGGTCGGTCATGGGGATGATGTGGTAGTACACCACATCCGTTCCAACTCTTACCCGAGGACCCTAATTTGCAGGCTTAGCGAGTTCATCAGCTGGAAAACCTTTAACTAACCGTGTGCGATCCACAGGCCGCAGATGAGTTTTTGTCAGCGGGTCTGCGCTCCACATCCATTCCTTGACCCTGATGGAATCTGGTGTCATGGACTCGTAATCCTGGCTCGATCGCCGCATGCTGGCGCCCCCGCTGTCGCCGCCACCGCCGTGAGTGACGATGATGGGGGCGTGGTCTCGTAACACGTTTGAGTGTCCACACCACATGTTCTCGGCTATCTCAGCTATGTTTTGTTCAGACCAATGCAACTTCTACTTGAAGTTGGAGGGTCGTTGACGCTTTTTCAGGAAGAGGGAAGTCGAGGTGAAGTGAAGATGCAGGTCTGCCGATGGATGCAACTTCAATTTCATGTGCACACACCGAAGATTACCTTGAGGTAGAGTCGTCTTGCCCTCACCAGCATGTCAAAAACGATCTCACTCAACAACCGATAAACTTTATCTGAATGGAAACAAAACATCAGTGGTGTTGTTGAACTCCATATTAAACTCCAGCTTCACCGAATCACCAACTTAACCTGTGAAGTTATTCCAGCATGTCAACAACGATGTATGAGTTGTCTCTGATTGTCTCTGATAGAAGCGAAACAGAATCTTCAACTTAATGTGAACAAGAACCATTTATGCTGTTGAACTTCATTTTGAAGTCCAACTGCAGTTACTGCACCTGTCAAACGCTAACTTCACCTGTGAAGCTAGTCCAGCTGTCAACAATGACAAAGTTGCCATGAAGCTAGTCCAGCTGTCAACAATGACAAAGTTGCCACACACGTCCAAGAAGCAACTTCAACTTGATGTTGAACAAGAACATGTGTTGGTGTTGTTGAAATTCGTACTGAAGTCTAACTTCATTTATCAAACACCAACATCACCTGTGAAGTGAGTCCAGTAAACAAACACAATATTTATAAGCTGTCTTTGAAACAAGTCCGAGAGCAACGATGCTGACTTTTCAATGCAGTCCAACTTCACCTGCAAAACACCAACTTCACCTTTGAAGTGAGTCCAGCATAGATCAAAAACGATGAGTTGTCAAACAAGTCCAAGAAATCAACTTCAACTAATGCTGAACCTCAATCGTGGTGAAACATTGTTGAAGTGCGTGAACTTCGTATCTGCACAGAATGCGTTGTGCTGTTGTTGCTCATGGCGCTTGACCTCTCACTGCTTGATGTCACTTGAAGCTGCTGCCGCAGCAAACATGTTGCTTGAAGCTTGCATCTGAACCCTACAAACTTCCGGTGACCTACAGCCCTCGAACCATTGCGTCGCCTGTTGCAGTCTGCGCTGCGGGCTACGAGTACTTCGACAACAATGGAACCGTCACGTGCACGGAATGCGGTAGCGACCGCTACTCGGTAGGCGGCACCGCGCTGTGTTCGAATTGCGGCAACGACGTGACAACGCTCACCACCACCAGTGCATCGTGCAACGGTGAGACGGAGATGTCTACCCCTAGCCCTAACCCTAATTCTAAATCTAGCCCCCAGGACACTTGGCGGCCGGGAAGTCAGTATGCTCAGCATTTCATGCGCGCATTGTCCCTTGTGGCGTGTTCCGACATTGCCATGTTTTGCCACTGAGGACATTGCCATATCTCGCCACTGAGCCGATGGTTTCCAGTCAGGTAGGCTAGAAATGGCGTCTGCTGCAGTCTGCGGCTTATTAAGCAAGGCCCAAAGCTTTTAAAAGCATCCAATGTACAGATCTGCTGCCGAGAGCAGCCCTCTGATGCGGGCTGCTTCTGTTGAAAGCAAGGAGCTCGGATGAGCTATTCAGCCCACTTTGATGCTTGTGTTGTCTCGGGTCGGTATCGCGCACTGTCCCATCTGAGCTTGCCCGTACTGTCAGCCGCAAGCACATACTTTCCTTGCAACCAGTGCCTGCACGCCAGCGCACCTCGCAAGCTGTCCACTATGCGGCCACCGCTCATGCTCACAGTGTATCGTCAAATTTCACAGTCCGAATGTTCTCCACTTGCTATTCTCACACGCCGTGCAGCCTGCAAAGCGGGCTACGGCAGCTTCTCGGGTTCCACATGCACGCAGTGTGTCGAGGGCACGTACCTGGCGGCGGGGTCTACGGGAGTGGCATGCTCAAAGTGTGCCAATGGATTCTCAACAACAAGCGCGGGCAGCGACGCCAGCACCGACTGCACAGGTGCGTCTCGTGGCTGCACTGGAGCTGCTTGCAAGCGTGACACTGTACTTCGAAGTACATGAATTCCAGGCAGTACAAGGCATGCATGTACTTCTATGTGAATTTCAGTAGTACAAGGCATGCGCTGATGACGCCCTGAGTGTTCAGCTGCGTATAGGTCATTGTTAAGCGGGTCTCGGGGGCCCTGCAAGGCAGGCCAGCGGGAGGGTTGCTTATGCTTCTGTCCTGCCCATCTGGATTGAACATTTTCACGGTCATCATGCGCTGGCAGTTTTAGCCTTGAGATCCTCGGCAGCACGTACATCATAACCGCACAAGCAGCGCAGCATCTGCTTTTGTGCACGTTGCGGACCGCATCTTCTGAGCAGTTGTGCGTAGGGCGTTGGCACACAATGCGTAAAACATCTGCACTGCCCTGTACGTTCGGTCTACGATTGCGCACTGCCGACACTTCATACGTGCAGTACATGGATGAGAGGCCGGTTAATGTAGGGGCCATTGCCCGCAAGTGCATTGCAGCCCAGGTGACTCTGTGCACATAATAGCACTTTTGTGAACTGGCGCCTCGACCATGCAACCAAAACCAATTGTACTGCCCCTCTGCTTTCTCGGAAATCTTGCGTCACCCGTTGCAGTTTGCGCCGCGGGCTACAGCTACGCCATCGACAATGGCACCGTCACCTGCACGGAGTGTGGTACCGGCGCTTCCTCAGGTGGCGGCACTACTGCGTCGTGCACGCCGTGCGCCGCCGGCCTGACAACGCTCAGCACTACCAGCGCCTCCTGCGATGGTGAGACTAACAAAGGCTTTACTTTACTATAGGGCCTGTTAGGACATGTTGGGGGCATATGAGCACTTGCACACAGCTTCACTGTATTACGTGGCGCATGAGTGCGCGCATGATTGTGGTATGTGAATACTTGCGCACGGCTGTGACCTTGGCATTGCTGTCTGAAGACGTCTGCTGTAGGCCTGCTGAAGATGCGCTTATTGCTACTTGCATAGGGCTTCAGGTTGTGCTGCTGAACACTCGTCAACAACATCGGCACAAGGCTTGTTGACTGCACCAGCTGCCCCCCTGCACTGGCTCCCTGGCAACATTCCCGGTCCTCATCTGCTGTGTGAATCTGCTGCCAGCCCACATGCGTCCCTGCGTGAGAGCGCGGAATGCTCATGGGTACATGAGCCGTTGCTGGCGCAAGCGAGCGCAGCAGACGCTTTCGTTCATCAGCACTACCAGCAGTCATTGCGCGCGCCCCTCGTATCCGGGCAGCAATGAGTTCTTACTTAACGTTTGCCCTCTCTCGCGTGCTACTGCAGCTTGCAGCGCGGGCTACGGCAGCTACGCCGACCACGCGTGCACTATCTGTGGGCAGGGCAAGTATATGGCGTCGGGATCCACGGGCGCAGCGTGCGCGTCTTGCGACACGGGCTACACGACAGAAGGCGACGGCAGCGATGCTGTTGGCGACTGCAGCGGTGCGTCGCAGTGCGCAAGCTGCATGCTTGCAGTGCAGATCTGCCGCACGTCGTGACTGCAGCATATGCTTCACAGCATTCGTGAGCTGGTGGCTCTGCACCACGCTCTTGCAAGAACTTATGGGTGTGCGGTATAGAGATGATCCCCGTATGCCATGCACACGCTGGCCGCTTGCACCATCGCTCAGTTGCCTACATCATGCCATCGAGCGCTGCTGGGACCCTGTACGCAGGTCTGGGGGAGGCATGGTAAATCGGCCATGTGAGGATTCTTCTCTTTGTGCAATACTTGGTGGCCCGGGGGCTTGCCCAGTTGCCCGTTGTGTGCGTGCTAGCCGTGGCCGGTGCGCTGCCATGTGTACAATGCAGTGACGTCTCATACAGGTTTTGTCGTGTGTCCACGTCTTGAGCCCATGCGCGCTCATGAACTTGCATTTAGACAAACACTGAAGGACAAGCAAGGAGGCGTGTGCGTACTGCGCTCAAAACGCTGGTCCATCGAGCGTGCTCTTGGCACCAGTACATGCAGCGCTTGTGACGCCGGTCAGCCACAGACTCACGAATGATGATCATGGTAGCCTACTTGTCATGCTTTGATGTAGCAGCTTACACATGTTCATGCTCAACATGGGTTCCTGAACTACGAACCTTGCTGACCGTTGCCTCGGTGTCCAACCACTGCGACCGTGTTCACAGTCTGCTCTCCGGGCTATGGCTGGCTCAACTATGGCGGCGTCATCACCTGCACCGCCTGCCCAACGGACCAGTACTCTGCGGGTGGCACCGATGGGTGCGCGTCGTGCGACACTGGTGTCACAACGCTCAGCACCGGCAGCGCCTCCTGCGATGGTGAGGATGGCGAATAGGCGCTCCTGACTCTGCTGCTGATTGATGCGTCAACTCGTGCTGCATGCTGCTGACACTGCAGCAGTGCTCCTACTGACAAGAATCGGGATAGGCTGACAACTTCCGGATGGAGTCATGGACATGTGTTTGTGATGGGCAGCATTGGCATACCAACCCAGCATTTGCTGCAATCGCGTTCACACAGCTTACTGAGCAATAGCTCAGCGTGTTGCGCGGCGGCTGTGACAGCAAATGCTGCTGTGCTTTAACTGATATCATCTGACATTGCACTTCGAAGTATCAGGTATACTGTACCTTGGCTGGGTGAAGAGCATCAGGCGTGAAGCAGCGGCAGCACTCATGTACATAGCGCATTGCACGTCCAATATGAACACGTTCACAGTATGAATTGACTCTCACGGTTTGTGACATTACACCTCAGCACGACCATACCTGAGACTATGCATTTGCGATTTTGAGACTATGCATTTGCGATTTTGGCGCTGCGAGGCAGCAATGCAACGAATCTTCTTGACGATCGTCATGCTGCGACGCCGGGCATTCCAGCTCATACTTGGGTTGAGCGTTGCTGACAATAAGCCTGCCCATTGTCACGTTGCTGCAGTCTGCGAGGCGGGCTACGGCAGCTACTCCAACCACGTTTGCACTGCCTGCGACAAGGGCAAGTACCTGGCAGCGGGATCCACTGGCGCAGTGTGTTCATCGTGTCCCTCTGGGTTCACGACTACGGGCACCGGCAGCGATGCTGTCAACGATTGCAACGGTGCGTCTCACTGTGCCGTTATACTGTGCCTGCATGCATGACAGCGCATGCCGGCAGTCGTGATGTGCTTGCTGCGTACGCTAGCAGTCAACGCTCTCCTGGCGCTGATATATCCACTGTGCGGCTGATTGATGTCCTACCTGGCGTGCGGTGCATGTGCACCTGCTGAAGCATCTTGCAACGCTCAGCACCACAGTAGCTTCCAATGCCGGAAGCCTGGGTGCCATTGTGCCGGTCCCCAGCTTACTCTAGCGGTGCGCAAGTGCTGCGCTGGCTGCTCTGACTTGAGTGCGCCTGAAGGATCCCGCGGCCCTGCAACACACGACACGCGCCAGTGTCTCAGCCGTCAACGCCCTCAGCACGGCACAGAACATCCCACCCACTGAGCTCACATGAGGCCCTGCACCGCAACAAACTACAGCGGGTGACGTGCCCTGCACCAGCGCTCAACCGCGCTGCACCAGCGCTCAGCCCAACTTACCCCCCCTTCGTGTGTCCCCCATCCGCAGTCTGCGCCCTCGGCTACGGCTACTCCCTCAGCGGCGACGGCACCACCGTCACCTGCACGCGCTGCGACACGGACACTTACAGCGCCGGCGGCACTGACACGTGCCGCGAATGCGACGCAAGCGCGACGAACATCGACACGGGCAGCTCGTCGTGCAACGGTACGCTTGCATCGCAGTTGCAGCCTGATGTGGAGCTTGATTGAGTGTGTCTTGCATGGACAGCTGCTACAGTCTTGGCTGGCGTTCGAGGTGCCGGGGTGTGGTTGCATGCAGTGGTGCTGTCCTGAAGCTGCAATTAGCCTGGGCGCACTCTGCAAGTGCAGGAACAGAAACCATGATGCGTGCTGTTCTGGCGCACGAGACGCGTCATTCCTCCAACCCCCGCAGTATACATGGTAGAACACACTGCACATCTACACGTCGATGTATGCACGACTTTGAATCCATCAGCTAGAACCCCCCAGCCTGCACAGGAACTGTGTGTCATTGAGACCAATCCCCAAGCCACGCACTTAATGGGAGCATTTGCCGAGCAGTATGAGCCTTGCTTTGGCCATCGACTGTATACTACATAGCTTGCCAGCTGCCAGCTCTCTCACTGCCGTTGACCGCCGCGCTGCCCTCCCTCGCAGTGTGCAACGTGGGGTACGGCACCTTCTCCAACGGAGCCTGCACAAAGTGCATCGTCGACACCTATTCCGAGGGCTCCACGACGGGGCCCTGCATGCCTTGCGCCGAAGATGTAACCACCTCCGCCGAGGGCCTCTCACTCTGTGATGGTGAGTCTCATGGCGTACCGCAAATACCCCTATGCCCCCCAGACGCACTTGATTTGGCAGGTGAAAGAGTTTGGTAGACGGACAGCTGGTTCGGCGAACGCAGGAGTTCTGCAAGTGCCCTGAAGCTGGCGCATTCGGTCGGACTTGACCACTCACAGCCATGCGCGAGTCGTTCAGGCTCTCATGGGGCTGCTCATCAGTTACACTGTGCCAGGGCAGGTACGTATGGTGTCAGAGCGCCGGTGGTGTGTCTGACTCAGCTTCCGTGTGGCTGGCGCATGCACGTGGGCCTGGCGTTGCCCATTTGTTGACAGCAGCGCGAAAGCGCGCAGCCGTTTTGAAACATCACTTCATGTGCACATGTACGCACCGTACATTTTGCCTCCCTTTATGAACACTGTGAGTGCAAGGCCACAAGTGCGAAGCTGGCACTGCGCAGCGCCCAAGCGAGGTGCCTGAGCACAGCGTGCGGTGTATACCTTCTGGCATCATGAAAGATGTCAGTTGACAAACATGTGCTGTCTGGCAGGCGCCATAGGCACAAGTGCACCTGAGCCTCCGCCAGACGTCACTACGCTGTTGGGAGCTGCACATGCTGCAACAATCTACAGCCAACATGGCTAAGCACACTGCCCGGTGAAGCTGCTGAGGTACATTGCTGAATTCGCGGTTATGGCTATCCCGTAAGAAGGTGTGATGCTAGTGGAACGGTGTAGACAAAGTTATATGGTGGCTGACGAACAAATTCAACAAGCGACGCAGTGCTCGTAGCTGCTTCTCGTTGCTTCTTCTCAGTGGAGCGCATTCGGCACTTTGTTGTCGTCACACCTTTGACTGCGGTCTCACATGCGATGTTCTCAAGCTGCCCTGCCTACATGCGATGTTCTCACGCTGCCCTGCGCTGTCTTCCACCCGTGACTCTCCTGCAACATCCAGTCTGCGCACCGGGCTACGGGCAGTACCTTTCAAGCAGCTGCTCCGCGTGCCCAAAGTCACAGTTCTCCACAGGCGGCACGACCGCTGCATGCGACACGTGTCCTGAAGGCTACGACACTCCCGGTACCCGCAACAGCGAGTGCGCAGGTGAGTTTGGCCATTGGTTGGCAGGGTTTTTTTCGGACCACTCTCGACTACTATTGGCCTCTGCCATTTTTCACGATTGCGCAGTCATGGGGCGCTGCTGTAAGCTCCGCTCCAGTGGCATGCGCGCTTGCATTCAGCGCTAGAGCGTTTTGTTAGCTGCACGCCCTGCAGTTCCGGCAGCCAGGCAAGTCCCAAAGTCGGCCGCACGCGCGCACTTTTGTCAGCCGAAAAAGCCAACACTCACGAGTAAACGCAGACTCCAAGTGCTACGCCTACGGTAGGTGTTCAGTCTGCGAAGCACTTCGCGCCTCAAGAGCAGCATGATGCAACAGCACAACAGCTGCAGTGCATGCGCTAATCTTTGGAGCAGGCAGTGAAATCTGCGAGCGCACCCTGCACGGTAAGGAGAGGATATGCTGATGTGCTTGTACATTATAGTGTGTGACATTGTGAGACGCAGGCTGGTGGCAGCGTCGCGCACACACTCCTCGGTGGCGCGCAGGCAGCTCTGTCATGCACTCTGCTGCGGCGGCAGCAAGTGATACAACTGCATCCATGTTCTTCCTTGCGTGGGCACCTGCAGGACACCGTCCCGCGGAGGGGCGTATGTATGTATGCTGCACTCAGTGGCTTGTACTCACTGACTCGCACTCATTGACTTGCGCACCCGGGCATGCGTCACCCCTCACCCTCATCACACTCGACGGCGCACGTGCATGCATCAGATGCGCTGGCGCTCCGTGCACGAGTCGCGCGCAACAGCGCGCTGGCGCACATTGTCGCTCCTCGTCTGGTGGCTTCGTCGTGAGACGCCAACTAACCCTAACCCAAACCCAAACCCTAACCCTCACCCTAAGTGCTTGCGCCCTGCTAACATGGTTCCATACACGCACTGAGTCACGCGGGGCCGTCTTGAAAAGACTTGGCACTGTGCAGCTGATGCAGCTGATCGCGCCGCATCACTGACAAAGCACGTTCGGTCGCCGTGCAGTGTGCGCCGCCGGCTACGGGTACGTGGCGGCGAGCGACTCGTGCGAGCGCTGCGCAGTGGGCTACTACTCCGCCGGTGGCTATGAGGCGGACGGCGTGACCGTTGCGGTGTGCAAGAAGTGCGACGACAGCGTCACGAACACTGACACGGGCAGCAGTGTGTGCACAGGTACGTGCTTTTGAACTACGTCGGTATGTGTTGTATGTAGGTTGAGACAGGTATGTGAAGTTCGGAAGTAATATGTATGCTGTCCGCATGTATGCAGGTATGTATGTTTATACGCATGTAGCTAAACGTAGGTACGTGTGCACGCGTGTGTCGTGGGGTGAGGCTTGCCAATATGTTGTTTGTTTCGATGCTGCTGGTATCGGTGCATGGCGATACCTCCTATCGGACTTACTGGCAGACCAGTCGACATGTTGCGTGGCAAGAGGGGATGCTACTGGTTGTTGCAATGGTCACTCAGGTGAATGGTTACACGATTCTGCTGCGCAACTGGCCGCAGCTGACTTACACCAGCAGCTCCGGTGTCACACATAGAGAGCCAGGTTGTCTCCCCGTAGAAGTATTCCGAAGTAGCCTCCTTCAGGCGTGAATAGCTCCATTAGCCCCCTCCTCATCAGCGCTCAACCACCGCAACGGCAGTGGCGCCTGCGCGCGGACGCTGCGCGCAATCTGGCCACTGCGCGCACGGCCTTACTCCAGACCTCGCAACGCAACGGCGCCGCAGTCCGCATCATGCAGCGGCAGCGCTCGCCTCGCGCTCTCACCACGAACCAGCAGGCACCGCATCTCAACGCTCCGCTCGCTCTGCCCACGCCTCGCATGTGCGCGCGCCCCGCCGCCGCCGCCAGTGTGCAGCGCCGGCTACGGCAGCTACGACAGCGCCACCAAGCTGTGCACCCAGTGCAACGCGGGGCAGTTCTCCGTTGGCGGCGTCGGCGCGACGTGTGACGGCTGCGCGCAGGGCCTCACGTCTGTGGCCGGGCAGGCCGCCTGCACAGGCAAGCCGGCAACTGCAAGAGCTTGAAGTAGTGTGTTCTGACTCGCCGTGGCGGTGAGCACAATCTGCTTGTTGTGATTGTTGAGGTTGTGTTTGGAGTGAAATCATCTACTTGTCCTGCCCTGGCAGTGCACAACTTGTTCGCCGCGGATTTGGTGTCTCATCAGAAGCTTCAATGTGTTGAAAAGCTAGGCGTAGGTCACAGCCACTAGGCGAACGCGCACGAGCGCTGCTTGTCACCCCCTTGCACACATGGACACACGACCGACTCCAATGTTGTGTACAAACGGGGCGCTTGCGATTGCTTGAGCACCGCTACTGCATGCCTAGGCGGGGCACCCGCAGCCATTTGTGCGTGTGTGTGCTGTGATGTTGACGCATACAACTCGTATGTACGAGCTCTGAACCTCACAGTGCTTCACGACACCATCTCAGCGAGCTCTCTGATGTGCCCCTGCAGTGTGCGCGACTGGTTACGGCAGTTACGATGCCGCCACGCAGACCTGCGCCCTCTGCGAACCCGGCTACTACAGCGAGGGCGGCACCGCCGCCGCCTGTAGCTCCTGCGGCCAGGGGCTCACATCGCTGGCACGAGGCAGCACTTTCTGCGGTGGTGAGTGCCAACACGATTGCTGTTCACATTAAGCGTATACGTGTGCAGCGGGTACTGTTGTGAAAGACGTGTGGGCCGGTGTACTGGTGCTGTACTGGATGTGTACGCGGCCGCGTGATACGCAGTGCTAGGCCTTGCCTGGTGACAACGCTGGCGGCGGGCCAAGGGAGCAAGAGGCGTTGAATGTAAGCATGCTGTGAGCCAGCTGAGTTTGAGGTTGTTAAGGCGCTGTGCCGTTGGTGACGCAATTCGTTCATCTGCATAGTGTTGTCCGTATGTCAGCTGAGGCCACCATACACATGATGTGGAGCAGTTCACGCATGGCAGCACTGCTCAGTTGCTGCAGTTGCTGCAGCTGAGCATCACACGTGGGATCGCTACTGTCATCTGCACGCTGTCAGCACTCAACGAAGGCTGTACGCGATTGCACGACATATGCAGGTACTGCGATCTTGCGTGCCGTGCCATAAAATGGACTGTGCTGAGGCCCTCAACGCAGTCGTGCCCTCTACCCTTGCGCCAATTACCAACTATCCATCCCTGCCGTTTATGACCCCTGAATGAAGCCGAGCATGGCCCCGCTGTTCATGCCTCACCAACCACCACAACGCCCCTCCTGCACAGCTTGCGCGGACGGCTGGGGCGCCTACGACGCGGCCAGCGGTGTCTGCACGCAGTGCGCCGCCGGCCAGTACTCGTACGGCGCAAACGACGTGCGCATCTGCGCGCAGTGCCCCACTGGCCTCTCGTCCGCCGCCGGCAGCGCCGACTGCACAGGCAAGTCACCATACATACGCGCGCTCGGTCACGTGATTGCGCATGTGCAGCTGCACGGCGTGCGTGGCAAAGGCCCACGTCTGTCTGCAGTGTGCGGCCCGTGTCCCGCCATGAGTTGTGACGTGATTGCTTGAGAATCGACGACGTTGAAGTGGCAGTCGTGAAGATTCACGTGCGCAATGCACAGCATGTGCGTAATTCCTGCAAGGCAGCGCAGTGGAAGTTTTGTGCGCGGTGCTGTCA
This sequence comes from Tribonema minus, assembly GCA_017506865.1. NCBI lineage: Eukaryota > Xanthophyceae > Tribonematales > Tribonemataceae > Tribonema > Tribonema minus. The sequence goes on along the minus strand of JAFCMP010000090.1, from coordinate 217,151 downwards.
CGGGGTTGAGTATAGCTTCCTTGATTCTCCCGTCGATGTCCAAGCGCCGAAAGCTGCGGTGGTGTTGCTTCATACTACCCTCTGCACTCGCTGATAGGTGGTGAAGTTTGTTGCAGGATGGCATCACAGCAACGGTTCTTTCCATATACGCCGTGATGCATGTCATTCGACCTGTTTACAATGAAGCTTCAGATGTCCCCATTCATTCATGCTCATTCATGTACCGATTACCAGTTGCAGAAACTCGTGGTAAACCATCGGTTTTCCCCTGAGGCAACGGTCAGCACCCCCCCCCTTCAAGAAAGGCGGCTGCAGGAATTTTCTCGCGGGCACTCGCACAGCCCTCACGGGCACGCCCCTGCCTCTACGAGTACACACAGCCTCAGCGCTGCCGCGCACATCCGCACTCTCATCGACGGGAAGAATTGCCAACCCGAACGCATTTATTGCCGCCTGCTGCAGTCTGCGCGCGCGGATATGGCGCCTACGTGTTTGCCACCGAGGCGCCCGCCGCAGATCCCGGCGCCGCCGCCGCCGCTACCCCCGCTCCCACCGCGCCAGCAGCCTGGGGGCAGTGCTCAATTTGTGGCGTCGGAAAGTACGCAGCGGGGGGTACGACTGGCGCGTGCGCTGGCTGCCCCGCCGGTCTGACGACCGCCGCGGAGGGCCGCTATGCCATGGACCACTGCTCTGGTACGTGAACTACGTGATGCATGCAGTTTTTTGGAAGGCCGGGAGCATGCGAACCATGTGTTGGTCGACCCTCGAGGCGTGCATGTAACTGCTGTCGCAGCTGTGCAATGTGCATCATGCGTCATTGGTGGGGCCGGTGGCCGTGCTTGTGTCTGGTGTGGGCAATGTCGAGTGCGGGGCGGTGGCGGCATGGCGCCGCAAGTGTCCCATATTGTGTGCGCGTGCAGCCCACATGACTCAATAGAAGTAGAGCACTCGACCGTAAGTGCGTGTGTGTGCATCTTCTGCGCGCGCACGACTGCGACATCGAGTCAGACTCTCTGTCAAATGCGTATTCAATACCTGTGCAGGTACGCGCAAGACCCTGTCATAGTGTGACATCTTGGCGCCTTACGCTAATCTTCTTGCCGATGAATGCGGTGCGCCTTGCAGTCTGCGCACAGGGTTATGGCAGCTACAATGCGGACACCAAGTCCTGCGCCGTTTGCGGCCTGGGCTCTTACTCGGGAGGTGGCACAAGTGGCGCCTGCAGCACTTGCGCAGCCGACCTCACCACTGTTGAAATTGGCAGCCAAAGTGCGACCGCCTGCAGCGGTGAGCCTACGCTTCTAGACACAGACTCTGCTGAAACCACTTCACATTGTTCACGTGTTCAGGATAGGCTCACATCACCTGTTGATGTACTCAAGGTAACTGCATGCCAAAGTAGCTTATGGGTTGACCGTGATGGCTCAGTCATCAGTGCTCAGCAGCGGCAGCGCTCGTGCTCATGCTAATGGTGTTGTGTGCCGTCGTCACATGTAACGGTCATGGCGTGCTGTTGCGCCTAGTGGCTGTTTGAGCGCCATGTATTCAACCCGCACTCCCGCCATCAGCACTGTCCTGCGCCTGTGGCTCTGTTGAAGCAGCACTGAGCATGCAAGCACACCTGAAGTCACAGGAACACGCACCGGTGCATCATGCACACACTGATCCAGTGATGATGGTCCAGTGGTGAAGCATCACACCCTTTTTCTTGCGAACCTGGCACTTCTGCGGCTGCTTTCACAGACCCATGACACTGTAATCCATCTAGCAACTCCGCGAGCCCGTCTTTCCTTTTACCATTGCGTGGCGTCCCATTCCTACTCCTACTGCAGTCTGCGCCAGCGGCTACGGAGGCTATGACGCCGAGCTCAGGTCCTGCACGCAGTGCGCCGCCGGCACGTATGGCGTAGGGGGGAGCACTGCCACGTGTACGCCCTGCCCAACGGGCCTGTGGTCCGCGCCTGGGGCAACTTCCGCCGCCGGCTGCAACTGTGAGTGATCGTCCTCCTGTGTGCGGATGCTAAACAAGGGTGATTGTGCCTGTAGTAGCATGAGCATTACCCCCTGCGAGCGTCTTGCTCACTTGTTAGAAATGCTTATAAACTCCCGAGTCGAAGTCAGCCTCACCAACCTGCCTCGCTCGCTGTGTTCTATAGCTAATTAGGAGGCAAGCAGCACGTCACCAATCCCCCACAGAAGAGCTGACATGCTCTGCTGCTGTGGCTGCCGCTCCTGACAGTGTGCGCCGCAGGTTATGGGAGCTACAACGCCGCAACGCAGCAGTGCTCCCCCTGCGCCGCCGGCACGTATTCTGCGGGAGGCTCAGCTAACGGCTGCGTGGCCTGCCCGATCGGTCTCTCCACCGTTGAAACAGGACGCACCTCTGCCGACGCCTGCCAGGGTGCGTCACCAACTGTTGAGGTTCATACAGTGTTGCAGTTTATGGAGCGACAGCATGGGTTCTTGCGCTGGGGGGCCCTAAGCACACTTGCATTTGTTGTTGTTTCCTACTGTTGCACAATCAACGGTATGCTTCAGTCTTATCTGCGGGGCATACTCGGCAGGCGACGGCCAATGGTTATGCGATGTCTCATTCCAATGCACCACGCGCGGTACCTGCCCATGCTGTACGCTGTCTGTCGCTAGCGCACGTCCCGTTTATCGCCGGCACCAAGGGCTGTCCGCGCACTGCGCACCCATCAACTGAGCAATGCCATGCCCTGTTGGTACTCATTGCCTCGTGTCGTACCACTCTACTCATTGACTCGTGTGGTACCCTCTGCCCTGTCAGTACTCACGGACTCGTCTTGTACGCGCCTCACACATACGCAAAAACCGGTGTTGAGCACTGGTGCTGACGTGCGGTGCACACGCGCAATCTCCGTCGCGCCGGCAGTGTGCGCGGGGGGCTACGGCTCGTACGCCGACGGCGCCTGCGCCATCTGCGCCCAGGGCACGTACGCGGCGGGCGGCACCACGGCAGCGTGCACGGCGTGCACCGCCGGCTCCACCACCACCAATACAGGCAGCGTGTACGCGCGGCAGTGCAACGGTGAGAGGCTGTCGTTGTTGCTATACACGGAGCAAGATGCTTTGAAGTACAACCGATGACTACTATTTGCCGTGTATCATTGCGGCTGCCTCGTGAATCATGCACGGCGTGCACCGCCGGCTCCACCACCGCCAACACGGGCAGGGTGTATGCGCGGCAGTGCAACGGTGAGAGGCTGTCGTCGTTTCCTACGGGCAGAGCAACGTACGCTTGATTATGATTAGCATACTGCCGTGCATCATCATTGCGGCTGCCTCGTGAATCATGCACGGCGTGCACCGCCGGCTCCACCACCGCCAACAGGGCAGCATGTATCCGTGCAACGGCGAGAGCTGTTGGCGTTTGTGATCACAGAGATCATACTTTAGGGACAGCAACACCATTTGCTGTGTATCACAGCTGCGGCTGCCTTCTGAATCATGCATGGCGTAGACCGCCGGGCCACCACGACCAGTACGCGCAGCCTTCACGCGAGGCAGTCCAACGGTGAGAGGCTGTGGTCAGTCGCACACGCGCGTCTTGCTTGCGACGGTAATTTCTGTGCAGGTATAGGGGCTTCTGATGTTTGGTCACCACAGGTACTGCTGTCCTCGCAGCACTGTCAACTCTTGGGACACCAGCACATACCTCTACCGCAGCACTTCCGACAAACGGCAAATGACCACAGCAAGTCATCACTCCTGTGCCCCTCTTCCATGACACTGCCAGGCTGCTCCAATGGCTACGGCGTCGCCGACGGCGTGTGCACGCTGTGCGCGCAGGGCACGTACTCTGCGGGGGGGACCGACGTGGAGTGCGCGCCCTGCCCTGACGGCGGCGACACCGCCGACGCCGGCAGCGACAAGTGTGATGGTGAGCAATGGCCAGGATGCGGCGCAGTGTGGCAGTGATCTTGCTGGACCGCTGCCGTGATTCATGTGGTGTGCCTGGTGCCCTCGCTCCCCACTTCCCGCTCCCGTATGCAGAATGTCTGAGGCTGCTTCGCGCTCGAAGCTATCGTATCATAGTGCACCATACCGTATGCCAAACCTATGGTGCCCCGCTTCCCCCTTCTGCCCCACCCTGCCCCGCCCTCCGCCGCAGTCTGCAGCCCCAACTACGGCGTGCAGGACGGCTTCTGCAGGCGCTGCGCGGACGGCGCCAGCAGCGCGGGCGGCGCGCACGCGACGTGCGCGCAGTGCCCCGCCGGCGCCGCCACGACGGGCCTCTTTGCGGCCTTCTCCACGCGCCTCGTGGGCCAGTCCCCCGACCTCTTCAGCGACGGCTACATGAACGCGTTCCTCACGGCGGTGTCGGACGTCGTCGCCGCGGTCGACGGCGCGCGCTGCGCGGCGGTGGGCGGCGCGTCGTGGCGCGCGGCGCCGCCCGCTTCGCGGCGACAGCTTCTGATACCTGCCTACCCCCCCAGCGGTCGGCGCGCAGCTGACGCCACGGATGTCATCTTAGACTACAGGGTGTCCGGGCTGCCGAGCGCGGGCGCGGTGACGGCGGTGTCCGGCGAGATCGCGGCGCGGGAGGAGAGCGGCGGGCTGCTGCAGGCGTACATCGCCGTCGTCGCGAGCACCGCGGGGCTGTCCACGGACAACGTAACAGCCGCCGGCACCGCGTCGACCATGAGCGCTAGCGGCGCGATTACGGATCCTAATGGCCTCGGTGGCAGCGGCGACAGGGGGGCGGGGGCGGACCTTGGCGTGATCATCGGCTGCGCGGTCGCGGGCGGCGTCGTCGCCCTTACGGTGGGCGCCGGCGTGTGGTGGAAGTTCTCGTACAGCAGGAAGAAGCGCACGCTGCCCTACGAGGGCTGAGGCGTCTGGCGCTGCCGCGTCGCGCGTGTGAGCACAAGCACGTCTCTTCGCCGGTGCGCGTGCGCGTGGGGGGGGCATTACATACCTCGAGTCATACATATCTCGAGCCATCGGAGTTGAGTGAGTGTGTGTGGCGGCACTGCAACGCGCGCATGGGCTCACTGCGCTTCACGCCAAGGCCGCGTCCGCGAGGCAGCCGTCCACACTATTGCACATGTTGTGATCTTGTAGTGTGTGACCCCCGGGCACCGCTCGGGGGCGCATTGCCGCCACGGCGGCGATGCTGCGCTTTCGATGTTGTTGCTGCTGAGCTGTGTGTTTCTGGAAGAAATGGTGGCACTCTTTAAGAGGCAATGCCACCGGCCACGTGAGCTGGCCACTACCCTTGCCTGTTGCTTCCCACGGTGTACGATAGAGCCAAGTACACATACACATGCGCCGTGTCTTTCAACATGCCGTCTGTGCCGCTTCTGTACGCACGCGCACCCCGGATCAATTGTGCACGCAGCTTTCATGCGCATCACTGAGTAGCACTGTCTTCATGTGACCATTGTTCCGATGGCCATGGCATCGACACAACACCAGAGCACCTGCCCGTGGATGAGGAGCATTACAGTTGTTTGAGGAGCCGGAACGCTGACTGAAGCTGACACGGGACACTACCAACACATGTTCATTGACATAATTCACAAGGTGCCCTGCAGAAGGCGCTCAAGGATGGCTCACACGTTGATGCAGGTAGTAGAGCAGGGGAATGTGTACACACCATTACTGTAGCTACTCCCTCCTGGCAAATCTGCATCACAGGTCTTGGAGCTCCTCGTACTCTTGACTACTACTCTCTCAGAGTGGAGGTGTCATTTGACATGCCACATCAGCAGATTAGCATTGGCACGGCGCCTGACATACATACATGCCTGATAGCGCATCGGCCAGGTGTCCGAGGCAGCACAATCCTGCTGCCATGGCTTAGCTCCATTGACGTAGTGCTGGCAGTGAGGTGCCGCACAAGCACACAGCAGCGCATGATGCTTCACGTTGAGACGTGCATGAATCAAGATGGAGGTGCAATGGTGCATACGAGCACTGCATCGATAACGCACACGTCTCGGCTCGCACTATATACACAAGCGCAGCACCGAGAAGCCACATTATGCAGACCATTGGCGCGCACGCGGACACACATGCATTGCAGGCACAATCGCAGAACACAGACAGCGGCTCACTGCCTGCTTGAGAATGAAAAAAAAATTTCAGACACATAGCACCAGCACCACCAAGGACCATGTGATGTCTGCATACATACTGCTTGCTGCCTTGATGCCTTGACATCAGTGCACTGTGAGGGCAGTACAGTGCCAGCGCAGCTAATCTGTAGCATGTCCCATAAAGCAACGCATCACCCCAGAGCTACACCTGCCTGACAGTAGTTTCTTAGCAGCTGCTGTTCGTGAGTGGCACAACCATGGCTCGTGTATGGTGCTGGCTCCTTTGCCACATTAGAGAAACAAAGGGGCCCGGGCCAGAGCTCGTCACATCTCTTCCAGTTTCTGGTCACGACAAGAGCCGACATCACAATCTAGCGGTGCGCACGCCATGTGGCTGAGACATGCCTCAAGCCGCAGCGCCGTCACCGCTGCAGGAGACTATGTTCAACACCCGCTCGCTCATCTCGTGCACAGCGACGCGCTTTTCGTTCACGCGCCGCGCTGCGCGAATCACTTTGACCGCGCCGTCTCCCTTCAGCCTGAGCCTGTTCATGAGGTCTCGCGCCAGCGCGGCGATCGCGCGCAGCGCCGCCAGCCCCACCGGCACCATGTACTGCCCCGCAAACGCTTGCAGCGCCACAATGATGACCTCGCACGCCCTGGCGTCATCGAGCCTCCTGTGGTTCTCGGGAGTGCACGCGAAGGCCGCCACGACATACGCGCCCAGAGAGGCGAGCACAGGGGACGTCGGGTGCTCGATCATGGCAGCCACGACCGCCTTACAGGCGCCCGCGGCCGCGAGTGTCTCGCGGCACTCCGCCCCCCCCCGCCAGCGCCCTCACGACCGTCAGCACGACGAACTGGACCTCCTGCGCGTGCAGGTGCGCTGCGAGCGCGGCACAGAGCGCTTTGGCGGCGCCCGCCGCCAGCAGCGCCGCGCCACCGCCATCATCCGCACAGAGCTCCTTGATGGCGAGCGCACCGCAGATCTGGACCTGGTCCTGGTCGATCTCGGCGGCCATGGCGCACAGCACGGCGCGGCTGTCGGGGCCCAGCGCGCGCGCGGCTGTCTGGGCCCAGCGCAAGGGCCCTTAGCGCGCGGAGGGCTGCGATCTCTGTGCGTGGTGTGCGCATGCAGCGCCGCGAGCGCGAGCGCGACTGCGCCCATGTCGCCGAGGCCCTCGGCGATGTCGTGCCATCGCTGGGTGAGGTGAACGATCGCGGTCAGGCCGTGCATCTGCACGCCTGCATCGTGCGGGTGAGCGACCATGGCCGCGAGGACGGCGGCGCCTGTGCCGGCGCGGTTCAACTGCGACGCTTGCGCTTTATTTGAGGCGAGCGATCCCACGGCACCCACGCCTTGGCGTTGGACGCGCCTGTCGAGCGGACGAGCACGAATCGCCGCCACCACTGCCGCTGCGGCGGCGTTTGCGCCTGCCATGCTGGCGTTGCAATTGTATCACCAGTGGCAACAATGCAGTGTCAGCTAGTAGGTCGGCACTGCTGGCAGCGACGAAAAGTAGCGTACGACACGAGAGTGGCAGCTCTAGCTCATCGCGAGGAGGTTGTTGCAGTACCAACTCTTGAGTGAACACATCAATATGATTTACCTGCAACGCTGCCCACGACCTCCTTACAGGATATGCTTATAAATCATATGCAGCACTCCATGTACATAGAGTACACGAATTCGGTACGCCTAGGCCTCATCAAGTACGGTGCACCACCATGTTAGGAGGAGCCGCTGGCGGAGCGGCGGCGCGGAAGGCGAGGAAGCACAGGGGACACTGAGGGCACAGCAGCACCGCACGCTCAACCTGTCAGCCTGGCTACAGCCCGAGGACTAGAGAGCGGATTTCGCTCCACCGCGGGCCTGTGGCGAACAAGGCCAGACACGCAGCGTGGGTCGCCGGTGACAGCAAGTAAGCCTCGCATTGATTTTGCTAAAGCTACCTACGCACACAGCGACATCGGCCGAAGCACAAGAAGGGCAAACTAAACAAAAAAAAAAAAAGAAAACATCAGACGATATCGCCGTCGACGGATCGGGAAGGGGGAACCTAGGGCACACTGGATCGCAGGACAGTAGATAGCAGTTCACCAGATTAAGGTTTGAACGCTTGCTGACCAGCTTGATTTGCAGCCGCACAAGGGACCTCGCCTGGCAGAGACTGACTGCATTCAGCACACGCACAGACACGACAGGATCACGACACTGCAGCGGCAAGGACACGAATTGCACAGCATTGCATTCAACCTAGCTGCCTTGTGTTGGTCAGAGGCAGAGAGCTTGAGCACACCGACTCGTTCCACCACCGCTCGTTTCACGACGGCGGGAAAAGCACCTCACCAGATACACCAGAGCAGGGTGTGATCTTGAACTGGAAGTGGTATAGCTGTGCAGGGACGTGTTCGCGGTAGGCAGCCGCGCTTTCGAGATCGAGCCTGGGCTTTTTTTTTTTTTTTTTTTTTTTTTTTCTCTCGCCCCTCAAAGTCGCCTTTCAAAGCTATGGCCCTCCACTGGCTTACCAGCCCTACCTCACATGGGGAGGGGTCACCTCTGAAACGCAAACGGGGACAGCGCAACCACGGGCTGAATACTGGCTTGTGGTGGTGGCAGGTCAAAGCTGCACGCCAATCTGACACACGCCGCAGACGCCGCCATGGTGTTGGCCGTTGGGTACGCCTAGCGATACCGCCGCCGCCACCGATCCCGGGCCCGCCGCCAATCCCGGGCCCGCCGCCGATTCCAGGCCCGCCGCCGATACCGGGCCCGCCACCGATCCCGGGCCCGCCGCCGATACCGGGCCCGCCGCCGATCCCGGGTCCGCCACCGATTCCGGGCCCGCCGCCGATACCCGGCCCGCCACCACCTCAGCTGATGGCCCAGAGCTCTAGACCGCGGCCGATGCCAGAGGTGCCAGTATGCAGTCAGGTTGCAGAGCTGTGCAGAAGCATGCGCAGACTACACTTGTCGTCAGCCGACTCGGACGAGCCTCAGGGCAGTGGCAGCCATGCGCACGTCAAGAAGCGCCGCCGCCATCTGACCAGCCCAGGTGCCAGTAATCACTGTAACAGGGGATGCTCACAGACGAAGCGCCCGCGGCATCAGCCTGCCAGTGACTCGGAGGCTCAAGCGGCGAGTTTACGGGAGGCACTGCCGCCAACAGCGATAATTGTACTGAGCTTGGTGGTACTACCGCCACCAGCGGCAAGTACACGCCGTCGGGCGACACTGCCGCCGGATCCACCAGTAGCGACAACGCCAATGCCAAAACGACGATCGCGGCGGAAAACGCCTTTAGTGACGGCTGCCACTGCCGCACCAGCGGCGGGGCCCGCACCGGCCAACCAGGTGGTTGCACAGCCACGGACGACTGTCACAGCCGCCGCTGCATGCGGTCGCAAGGTTACCTCCGACTTAACGGCGGCGGCAACGCCACGTGCGGCAGACATGGTGCCAAAACCACCGGCAGCCGCTGCCGCATCAGATGGCCAACGCGGGGCAGCTGCATCCCGGCGGGGTCGGCGCCGCGGCGCCAACGCTGGGCCGCCCCTGGGCCGCCTCGGAAGCATTGGCAGCATCAACCGCCCAGAGTCGCCGTGTGGCAAACTGAGTGCGCTGGCAAAGGCGGTCACCATGACCGTGCCCGTACCGATGGAAGTTGGCGAACCTACCAGTGGGCCAGCGGGTCACCAGAGACGGATCACGTCGCGGCCTTCGCAGCCAGCTAGCAGCGGCGCCTCTCCCCAGTGGCATCCCGGTCCTCAGCCGATGGAGGTCACCGCAGCGGCAACCCCATGTGCTGCAGACATGGTGACAACAGCACCAGCGGCCGCTGCTGCACCGGGCGGCGAACGTGGGGCGGCTGCACCCCGGCGGGGTCGGCGCCGCGCCAGCGCCCAAAGCACTGGCAGCGTCACCCGCCCAGAGCCACAGTCTGGCGGTGCGCTGGCAAAGCCGGTCACCGTGACCATGCCTGTACCGATGGAAGTTGGCGAACCTGGGCCGGCGGGTCACCAGAGACAAATCACGTCCCGGTTTTTGCAGCCAGCTGGCAGCGGCGCCTCTCTGTCAGGCGGCAGCGTCACCTCTGACGGTAACAGTCGCAACGGGCACCCAATATCCGGCATCACCGCTAGGACAGATCTGGCGCCCGCCAAGATACACGCTGCCAACCGGAAGGTCAATATCCCGGGGCTGGACTGCCGCATGTGCGACAAGTTCATAGTGCGAGCAAATCCTCGCGCCCTGGACAAGAATTGCCCAGCGGCACACGCATGTGCACACCAGCGCACGCGCCACACAGGGAAAGGGAAGCAATTTGCAGAACTGCATGTTCAGCTTTTCCTAGACCACCGACCAATATGCGGCGGCCTGGAGCAGGTCTGCGATGGGTGCGGCAACCTCTTCATCAGACGCACAGCAGCAAGCGCCACGACACCATCTGGTGATCTAGGGGCCCTGGACCAGTGCGACGTGTGGCGCTGCGCCGACTGCCTCGCAGGCCCGGTCGCCGCGACAGCATGCACACTGTCAGGCTGTGACCGTGCATCAGGCCATGATCACATTGCTGACATACACACCCGACCAACGACATGCGCGGCGGCAGCGGGTGGTGCAGCTGTTGGTGGGGGGAATAGCCTGAAGCCAACAGCCGCGCTGCTCGCCGCCGCTAGCAAATGTGGTCCCATACGCAAAATCCTCGGATGCGAGCACCTGGGGGTGGACCCCAGGCAAGCCCATGCATCTACGTTGGACGGTGTGGCAGTTGCGCCGCTGCCGAGACTGACCCGGAGCAGCACAATGGGTGTGCTGCCTGGCGAAAGTCGTGCTAGCGATAGCGGCGCAACGATGTCAAGCAACGATCGTGTGCCCAGCACACCTGGCAGTGCAGCAGCTGCTGTCGCAGCGGGCGCTCAGTCTAGCGAATGCCCCAGGGACCCGACGGGATCTCACTGGCAAGGCTTGCTGGGGGCGGCTGGCGCACTCGCGCGCAGGGTACGTGCACTGGCCCTTGCCCCCAATCGGGCACGCGTCACGGTGCTTTGCGCTTGGCCGACGGGTACCAAGCTTGAACCCGGCCGCACGTCACGCCGACTGCACGCGCCAGCAACACAGACCCTGCTGGGCCGGACTCCCTGCGCACCGCTGGTGAATCAGATGCATGACCTGACGGTCACGTTCAGCTTGCTCTCCCTCCGAGAAGAGGGTAACGACCTGGCAGCGGTGTTTGACCAACTCTCCCTTAGGGAACCGGTCGTTGCCAGGTCGCCTCGCCAGCCAGCCGGGAAACATGGCGAGTCAGACGTAACGCAGGCCGGTGATAACAGCACCCACGCAACAATGACCGAGACAGCATCTGTCACGGCTATGGTTGCCAGTGGAAAGCGCAGTCGACGCAGAGGTAAACACAGACGGCGGACGCAGGAGCGACAGGCCCAGTGCGACAATTCTCCTGCACCCCTAGGGCAGCTGGCACCAGCCACCACACCGCCAAGGGGCGGTGCCTCTGCCCCCTCAGCACCAATATCCGGGCCGGCGAAGGTCACCACCGTGACGGTGGCGACCCGGATACCCTCAACCGTGTGCCATACAGTCACCGTGGAGGAGCAGCAAGACGCGCTGGCAAAAGCCACCAACTATGGCTTTTCCACTTGGCACACGGGCCTGCAGGCACTCCACAAACAGGCGCTTGGGGAAAACACAGCGACGCTAGCACGTGGTGGGGAGCTTCGCCCCGTGAGCAACGTGGGCAACGGCAACTGCCTGATTCATACAGCTCTACACGGCATAGGCAGCGTCGCAGTTGAGCACGGACTGCCGGCCCCAGCGCTGGTGATTGCCATGCGAGAGGCACTGCTGGACGGGATGGTGGCATACGTCACGCAGGGGGCGGGCAAACAAGGGGCCAGCATGTCATCGATGCGTCAACTGACCGCGCATGCCGCAGCCCAACCTGCGTGTACACGTGAACAATTCGACACGTACGGGACACGCGCTCGCTGCCTCGCAATCGAGTACGGCACAAATGAAACGGATAGCAAGGACAGCGGGCACACGCTCCTGCTGCAACGCCTACAGGAAGAGGGCGTGTGGGGACGGCCCCTCGGTTTGTCTGTGTGGGCCATTGTTGCAGCGGTCTACGCGGTCTCGGTGACGGTGTGGCAGGCCAAGCCTCAGGCCACTGGCAGCACGCAAAAATCAACAGGGCTGGTGCTGGCACAACTGATGGGGCTGCCAGCGGTATTCGCACCGGCGACTCCAGCTCAGCCTGACTGCCATCTGGATGTGCTGTGGACGCCGCCTGGGCTATATACAAATGTGGGACACTTTGAACTGCTTGTCGCCCCTGCGGCAGCTCCGCCCTTGCCAACCACTATGACAGCGTCGGCGACCACTCAAGCTGACAGCACCCACATCACGGCTCCGAGTCGGACACAGCCCCGTACTGCGCTGCAGTTGCCACAGCAGCCTGAGCCACTGAGGTGTCCACTATGCACACTGGCATTTTGGCAGCTTGGTCAGAAAGAGGACAGCAAACAGCGAGGCAAACTGTCAGCTGCGAGCCGCATGGCACCGGTAGTGGCCCACTTCAACGGTGGTAGCTGCACGAGGTCGATGCTGAACCCTGAGGCGAGCACATCACACTGTCAGCAAAATCCGGCGGCAGCATACGCCAAGGGCATCCGGCAGCAGGTTGATCACGACCCATCCGGTGACCGTGCCCCTTCAGGCAGCAGTACCTGCAGCACTGGGGCACACCATGCCAAGCATGTGCAGGAGATGAGCACCATGTATGGTTGCACGGCAGAAGACTTCCTACGGGCGGTAAGGAAGCTGAGTGCATGCACAGGTGCCTGCGGCCTGGTCCATATGTCAGCCAGCGCGGGGCAGAGGCAATGCGCGCTGACCTCGCCATGCCACACGTGTCGACGGAATGGAAGCGCCCCCACGCGCGCACGCCCGGCAGTACCCCCGGGCCAGTCCGAGGGCGGGGGTGCGGGTAGCGACGGCGCGGCCGCGGCGGCGGGGGCTGCCGCAGCGACACCTCCAAAACTACCGGCGGTGCCGGCTAGTGGCGCTGCCAACTCAAAGTCTAGCAAGAAACGCCCGGCGGCCACGGCAACCGGCGCGCAACGCCGGCGCCGAACGGCAGCTGCTGCGGCACCGCCTAGCAGCGCCGGCAGCCGCACTCAGTCTGACAGCCTGAGGCTGCAGGACAGCAGCCCCCCCCACGGGACGGCCGTGGGATGGGCGGACATGGACGTGGACCCGCCGGACGATGCCGCGTCACCGCCCCCCCCGACCACCACCACCAGTGGCAGGCCCTCAAAGCCCCAGGCACGAGCATCCCTGGCTTGGGACCTCTCGACGCCCTCGGTCGTCCACGCACTTGACCAGACCAATGAGGCGGATCTACTGCTGCTGCGGTTCACCACGACTGCCAACCCCTTCCGCACTCAGCTGCAGTGCACCCAGTGGGCACGGCTAGTGGAGCACGCCACACGACTACTGGCGGACGCCACAGACAGTGCACGTGAGGCGGCACGGGTGCGCCTCCACCATGGTGCCGGGGCGTTTGCTCATCAGGTTTCTCAGACTCTAGTGCAGCGCGGCTACAGGCTGCTGCACCTGCTAGCAGCGATGGCCTTTGGTAGGCAACCGGAGGGAACCGGTATGCCGCCTGCGGCCCGGCTGGCAGCGTTGCTGTCTGGCGACTTCGCGGAGCTACTGAGAAAGACGCTGTCAGCAGCAGCGGCGCTGCGGGCCCCCAAACCAAACAACGCAGCTATGGCGTCGGCACAAACGAACTTCGATGCCGACTGGACGGAGGCTGACTCCAGGCAGCAAACAGCATGCGCTGCCCTCTCAGGCAAGCGACGGGGGGTAGGCTTGGCTGCCGCACGACTAGAGGCGCGTGAAGCATGCGCCCCAGCAGACGAGGTCACGGCACAGGTGCTGGCAGCAAAGCACCCTGAAACTGGCACCCGGCCGGGGGTAGTCGATACGCCAATGGAGCAAGTGCGCGGCCTGGTACGCGACGCCCGGCGGCACTGCTTACACAGCGCAGGGGTGGCAACGACCACCGGGCCAGCTGGCAGCGGCAGTCCTGTCTTCGAATCGGGTCAGGCACATGATCACAGCGATAGGCCTGAGGATGCTGCCAGCGCAGCCGGACGGCGCCTCGAGGTGGAGGCGGCAGACATACTGTCGACCTTGTCCGCAGCAGGGGCGGGGAAGGCAGGAGGGCTGGACGGCCTACGCTATGAACACCTCTTGATGGCCGCTGGGCCTGGTGCACCAGTGAAAGCAGCCACCCGCCCCGTGAGCAGTGCCTCGCCAGGACTAGCTGGTGATTCAGAATCAGATGTGATGGAACCGGCATTCGCTCATCACCTGGCCAAGGTGTTCACGACGCTGCTTGTTGAGCCCGAACTGCTGCCGGAGCAATCGCAACGGCTTCTCCGCGCCGCGGCCCTCTCAGGCATAGGACAGAAGCGGCGTCCGATCGCCTGCTCCAGTGTCTGGCGCAGACTCCTCGGGTCCACAGCGGCACGGAGTGTCAAGGGCAAGATATCGGGGCTGCTGGCCTCCATGTCGCAGTTTGGCGTAGGATACCGGTCTGGCGTCGAGCATGTGGCAGCGCGCGCGCGCGTGTGGCACGAGCTGTATGGCACCACTATCCAACTGGACTGTGAGAACGCATTTAACAGTGTGGATCGCGCCGCCATTGTGCGGGGGCTTATGCTCTTCTGTCCGGAGCTGCTCCCGCACTTTGAGTCCGTATACTGTGGTGACACTGCCCCAGAGATGCGGGTGGAGGTGAACGGTGAAGCTCGCATTATCTGCTCCCACCTAGGGTGCCAGCAAGGGGACCCTCTAGGGCCGCTGTACTTTGCAGTGGCAGCGGCCTTCCTACTCTTCTACCCTGATGGAGTGAATGCGACGCCCGGCAGTATGCCGGCCTACGGCCACAGCACAGCGGAACCGCCAGCCCCGCACTGCGCTTTCCTGGATGACCTCAACGTGCTGCAAGCTGCCTACTTCGACGATGCAGCGGCCGCTGGGGTGGCAGAGGTGATCCGCCGGCTGGCGGCAGGGGGCCTACGCGTTCGACCAGACAAGTCGCTGGCCATCGCCATGCGCGGCACAGTGTTTGATGAAGCGGCCAGAGCACGCCTGCGCGCCCTTGACATACCGTTTGTGGACACCACCATGCCAGAATCCAGTCAGGGCTTTACGTCGGTCGGGGTACCGGTAGGGCACCCAGCCTATGTGCACGCTGCCATGAGCAAGCATCTTGTCGACGCAGGGACATGGCGATTGTCGTGGCAGCTAGCTGGAATGGCGCGGCATCACCTACAGGCAGCACAGTTCATTCTACGCAGGTCACTGACGAAGCGCATGGGCTTCTTAGCTCGGGTCGTTGACACGGCTTTGAGTGAGACATGGTTGCACGCGTTTGACGGGTTCTGTGCATGGACGCTCGAACGCATGCTGCATCTGCACGGCTGCTCTACCGCGGCAGCCATGAAGTCACACCTGCTGGCCGCCTGCACTGCTGGTGACAATGAGGAAGCCAGCAGTGGCAGCGTGCTGGTATTGCCGCGCTTGGGCCCGCCAGAACTCACGGACATCGCAGTGCCACTGCGGGCGTCACGGTTGCCGGAGCGACGAGGCGGTCTGGGCATGCCGCTTTTGGGGCTACTGGCACCAGCCGCATACACGGCCCAGGCATGCACAACACTGAGGCCGGCAATAATTCATGCCACTGTGGCAGCAGGGGCCCTGAGGCTCGGCACTGACGAACACGGCGCAGTCACCTGGTTCGCGCAGCACTCATGCGCAATACGCGAGGACCAGGGACTGCCGCCAATCATCGAGGCCGTGCGACGCTCTACGCGAGCGCTGACAGCTGATGGCGGCGAAAAATCACGCACAGCTGTGGCCGAGCAGCTCCCAGCATCGTTGCTACGGTGGGCAGCAGATACGACGGCCGCAGCGTCGACGCTCCCCACTGCGGTGCAAGCGATCTACGCCGCAACTGCCGTCACGGAGACAGTGACCACTGAGCCAGCCCCACACACCCACGGCATTGTGCCTGGCGCCGAGGCGGCCGCTGCGGCGGCGACCGTACCTGGCCCTCAAGCCGCTGCCGCGGCTGCCCCTTCCACGCCCGCTAAAACACAAACTAGCGCGGAAGAAAGCAGCTGCAGCGGCGGGCAGGAGGACGACGACGACGACTGGGAGGCCTATGCTGATGAGATCTGCAGGAAGGTAGTGCCCCGCCGCCGGCGCGGTCACTTCACGCACGGACTACAAGCCGGCCTTTCAAATGTTCTTCGACGTCAATACGAGGATTGCCTGGTGGAGGACCTAGAGGCTGCCTCGGCTGGTGCCGTGGGCAAGCCGACGCAGGCTGCACCTATTGGTGACTCGCGCGACACCAGCCGCCGCCGCCAACAGGCTAGCGCACGGGTCCTGGCGCAGCTGCGCAGCCAGCGTGCGTCCGGGGCAATGGCGTGGATGAGCGTGCCACCCACTGCCAATGACCGCCCGGGTGCGGCGCCCATGTCCAGTATGGCAGCAGCCACGATGATTTTGATTGCGATCTTCATAGACGGGTGGGGCATACAGGGCGAGGTGTGCCCATGGCGGTGCAGTGATGTGAGCCCCACCTCCACGCATGCGATCAGCTGCCCCAGCCAGCACATACGGGGGCACAACGCGACACACACTGCCCAAAAGCGGTGCCTGCAGCGCATCTTGAGACAGCACCATGTCTCTATTGTCCGCAATGAGGACGCTAGCGTCTTCAAGGTACCGGGGTATCGGGCGGACACAGTCATTGACCCAGGGTGTCTGCACTTTAGCAGTGCATACCGTAACAAGGGAATAGTGCTAGACACAAGTGTGCGCGCGCCCACAGCGAGCTCGTACCTGACAGGCAGAACAAATGCCTCGAACACGGACGGCTATGCTGCTGGGGTGGGGGAGGACGCGAAGGTCAAGCACCACACCGGCACCTTGACGTCATCTTGGGCTTTTGTGCCATTCGTGCAGGAGTCGTACGGACGGCTGGGCAAGCAGACAAGCCTTTTTGTTAAGGAGTTGGCAATGCACTCAGCACTGTGCTCAGGGGGGGGGAAGGCAGATGTGTTACGCAAGGCCGGGTTAGCTAAGCGTCAGATCCTCATTGAGCTGAGCATATCGCTGGCGCGGGAGTTGGCGGAGCGCGTTATGGCGTACACACGTGGAGCGCGAATGCTGGGCTGTGTTGCGGCGCCGGTATCCAAGCTCCTAGGGCACAGCGCAGACTAGGCTGCTGCGTTGACGCAAGCTTTTCGATTGCATAGGCAACCCGGCCTCCCTTGGGCCTTTATAAATACAAGTCCATACGTACACGACTGCTTGAGCTGAAGTTGAAGATTGCATTGAAGTTCGCGAGTCGTATCTGAGGCAGCTTCAGCTGATGCACTAGTGCACCATGCCTTGATGGTGGTGATGCTGCCCATATCGAGGCAATGGTGATAATGCATCATGAATACACTTCTAATTGTGACAATTGGCACTGCCAGGCAGCCATCATACAAATATCAATTGACACGACATGTGACGTGGCACATGCAGATCCAGGATGCCATTGTGATGACATCAATCAGTGCTCGTTGGCAGTCTGGACCGCACACCAACATGCATACACCAGCATGCACATGTAACACAGCAGCAGCGCAGAAGAGACTGCAATGAATTCTTAACTCTGCAAGTGACAGCAGCGCAACACAGCGTGCGAGCGCCAGCGGGTCGCAGACAATGTGCCGAACACGCGGATGGCAGCAGCAGCACTGCAAGCGAGAGACCACCATGACAATCAATTGGAAGATTCGCAAATCCACAAGGTGCATTTGTACAGTGCGCAGGGGACGGGGGTGGGGCTGAGCGAAATACAGGCATGCGAGGGGGCCTGTCACAAGCAATCATTGATGATCTACAGGTTCGCTTCCGCTGCCTGCTTGACCGCTATCTTGATGCTCCTGCCCTTCCTGACCGCGTATGAGTCAGGTTGACCTGTTCATCTGCAGCCAGGCGCAACAGCGTGCCCCTGGAGCTGGCGAATGTGGCCCAAGGCCTAGCGGTTTTGTGCCCTTGAAGACGATGGCGATGCGGTTTTCGTCGGCAAGGCTCTCAGCAAAACAGTATGTGCCACCGTCTGCTGGCAGAGCGGTGACGGTGTGCGTCTCGACCCTGCGCTGCGATGGCGATGCGGTCCTCGTGGGCAAGGCTCTGAGCAAAACAGTATGTGCCACTGTCTGCTGGCAGGGCGGTGACGGTGTGCATCTCGACCCTGCGCCACGCTGCCACTGCCAGGGGGTGGGCGCCATCGAGCTGGTCTCTGGCATCGTGCGCTGCTCCTTTCACAGCTGCTCCCGCTCCGCTTGTGCAGCTGGCTCCGCTGCGCCGCGCCGCTTCTTTGAGCTCGCTGGGGGTGCTCTGCGGCTCGCTTGCCTTGCGCATGCAGCGCCTCAAAGGTGCGGCTGATGCAGGCCGCAAACTGCGCCTGCATGTCGCCGCTGAGCATGGCCGCCACCAGCGCGCGCGCCGGCACCACGCCGTCGTGCTCCTGCGCGAGCTCGCGAACCGCGGCGAGCTTCGCGTCGCGGCTGACCGGCGTCTCGCCAATCCCCCCCTCCTTCAGGTGCCTGCCGCGCGCGGCGGCGCTGCGGTAGCGGGGCGCGGAGTCTGACAGGTGCCCTGTGGCTCGGCTGCCTTGCTCATGCAGCTGCTCGAAGCCGCGGCCCAAGCCGGCCGCAAACTGCTGCAGCGTGTCGTCGCTCAGCACGGCCGCCAGCAGCGCGATCGCATCCACCTCCTCGTCGTTGTCCCGCGCTTGGTCGTGAATCGCGGCGACCTTCTCCGCGCAGCTGTCCGGCGCGACGCCGGTCCCCCCACCCTTCAGGTACTCGCCGCGCGGAGGTGCCGCGGAAGCGGGGCGTTGAGTTTGACATGCGTGCTTCACGGGAAACTGTGCAAATGAAGGGAAGCTCACGCCGGCGACAGCACACAGGTGCACTGAGAGGTCTTGATGCTTCCGTACTATTGCTGTTGGTGTTCTGCTGAACTAGTGCTATTGCTGGTGCTGCTGCTGCTGACTGTGCTGGCGCCGCTCCTGCAGTCGCTGCTTCTCCTGCACTCCTGCTCCTTGTGCTCCACCTACTCCTGCTCCTCGCTCCTCCTGCTGGTGCTGCTTCGGTCAACAAGTGTGTCTGTGTTCTGGTGTGTGAAAGATTATTCGCGCTCTTTTTCAAGACTTTTTCGCGCTCTTTTCGACCTCAGGACGGCGGCGCGCCACCCTCGACGCTCCCCTTCCGCCTTCGTCCCCGGCCTCTACGGCTTCATCACGGCGCGGCTCGCGGAGACGTGGGACAGCGCCGCGACCGTCGCGCGCAAAGGGCTTGACCGCGCAGGGCAAGGCCAGCTGTCAGGTGCGCCGAGGCCGCAGACGATGAGTTCCTGTCCTCACAGGAGGGCATCAGAGCGGCTGCCGCCGGTGAGGGGAAGGTGAGTTGCTGATTCAAAAGAGGCGTTGTAAGCGTTGTCAAGTGCTGGCGTTCAATCTTAGGCATCCTCGCTGCAGTCTGCTAATGCTGCTTGACTGCTGCTGCTGCTGCTGCTGCTGCACTGTGCACTTTTTAGTCAGTTCAACTTGCCTGCAGCAGAAAGCAGCCTGCTCTGCTGCTGCTGCTGCTGCATTTGCACGGCAGGCACAACCGGAAACCTCAAGGCGGATTGCTGTTGCTGCAGCTGCTGCTGCATGTTGTGCACAAGAGGTGGCCGCACCTGGTGATGCTGTCTCCATGTTTTCGTGTCCATGTACTTGGGGCCCATCTTGTTGTGCCCCTTGCCACGGCCGCCCCCCACCACACTTGGTCGATCGCTGCTTGCAGGACACGGGGGCGTCGAGCCCATGAATGAAGACGATGCCAGCGAGACATCGGTGGCGAACGAGGAAGACGAGGAGGAGTCCGCCGTCGAGGCTGACGAGAGGACAGGCTGCAAGCGCCACCGCTTCTATTGGCGGCGGCGCCAGCAGCGCCGCCAAGGGCAGCCACGGCGGCGGGTGCAAGGCCAGCGGTAAGGAAAACGCAGCGACGCCTGTGGCAAACAGCGGCGGCGGGGGGGGCGCTCAGGCTCGCCGCTCGCGGGGCAGCGGCGCCAGCAGCGCCGCCGAGGGCAGCCGCGGAGGCGGGCGCAAAGCCAAGGGGGGGGGCAGCGCGGGAAAATAATACGACAGCAGCGGCGGCGGCGAGGACGAGCCGAAGCCCGACTTCCCACCGGTGAGTGCCGCAGCGCGCATGCGCGTTGCCGTGGTGCTAGCTTTGTGCCGCGATGTCCGTGCGCACATGAGTGTACGCGCTGTTGGTGGCGGCAACTGCCAAGCTCTGTGTTGGCCACACCAGCTGCCACCGGCACACCATGCCAACACATACTGCGCGCTTCTGCTGCTGCTGTTGTCACAGGGCATGGATCCCAAGGGCGAAACTGCGTGGTCCAGCTCAACACCAACTCACCCACTTGCCTCAACACGGCGGCATCCAAGACGGCGTGCCGTGACAACAACCTTAACTTCGGCTGCTGCTGCTGCTGCTGTTGCTGCTGCTGTCGCCGCCGCCGCCGCCGTCGCTGCTGCTGCTGGCAGTTGTCCCCTATCTCAGGCTGTGCATAAACCACGATCAGCATTGCTGTACAGGCTTTTGCTGGTACGGGCGCGCACCACATCAGCGGAGCACACCTGAAGCTTGTCAGCGGCACCCACCGCGGAGCGTTGATCGCAGCGTTAGCACGGCCGCCTGGGATTATCAGCTGTTGGCAGCGCAAGCAAGGGCTTGTGCGCCCATAGCGGGTTTTGGCATGCGTGCTATCACAGTGTGGCTGGGGCTTGCAGCCGGGCAGCAGGCGTGCCTCACGTGCACCGTTCACTCCGGGGAGGTTGCCAGCACTGGACATCAGCCACTTTGTTGCTTGTGCGTGTGCGTCGGTAGCTCCATGTCTTGTGCCACCTAGAATCTCTTACTTTTGTTGATGGGCTGCTTGCTTGGCAGTCTCTGATGATAATGAAGCATAAATCGCTCATTTTTGGCACACGAACCACATCAATGAACAATACTTATTTTATGGACATGGCCGCCAGTGTTTCTGCGTCTTGCTTGTGTGTCTGGCATGCAACTTCTGTTTGCAGCTGTCAAAAAATTTGCAACATCGCGATGCTGTAGCAACTGATTAGCCTATGTGATCACGCCTGCTCTCAATCAGTCTAAGTTGAAGATTTGCATCTGAAGTTCGCGTTCTCTCTTCAAAACTCCTTCTCTCACACACTTTTCAGTCGAAGTTTAAGATGTGCATGCATTTGAACTTGAAGTTCGAGCGCCGGAAAGTTGGGATTAAGCTGCCATGGCTGCCATCAAGCTGCAGTTGGTGGGCCTGGCGGGACTGTGCCTGAGCGGATATGCGCTGTATGTGGAGCACCAGAGCGAAGTCAACCCAAGCTATGAGGCGTTCTGTGACATCAGCCATGAAATCAGCTGTTCGAAGGTAAGAATGGGCTCGAAGAAAAACGATAGCAAGCACTTACATGACCAGTATGAGCGATACTGCATATGGTAGACAGAGTCCTGATGTATCTTCTGTAAGTTGCGTATCATGACATTCCAGCGTGTGTCCAATCCGAGAAGTGGACTGGGATGCAGCAACGATGCAGAGCAACAACAAGGTTGGTTTAGCGAAGTGTTGAGACTTGAAGGCTGGAATTGACATATCACATTTTGCCTTAAAATGAGCCTGCAGTCTGTAGAGTCTGTACCATGCAGAGCTTGCTTGGCTGATTTATACAGGTCGGCCATCGATAACGAATGCCTGATCTTCTTCAAATAATCACTGCTCCATGTCGTGATACTGGGACATTCTGAATTGCAATTGAGGTGGTAGCAAGGCGCTCACCTCATTCCTGACAAACAAGTTTGTGGGCTCATTCGCTACCCGGGTGGCAGGGCTTGAACGCAGAAGAACTAACAGGCACACACATAATATGTACATGTATGAAAAACGAATCAAAAAGATCATGTATATTACAGATGTGGGCCATGTGCCTGCTGCCTTCAGGCAACGCCGAGACTGCAGCACGCCTTGCAGCACTGTGCACGCCGCAATGGCGCTGTCATCGCAGACACCAAGCTTTACTGCTTGTCTTTGCGGACTGTGACTTTCTCTGACGTAACCGCAAACACGAGAAATGCGCTGCTGTGCTTTTGACGCCAGACCGCTGCTCACAGTCCTACCATGCGTTGACCACGGGGCGTTCGCAAAGGGAAGGGCTGCTAGGTTGCCTCTGCACAGAAAACAATTCCGTCGCCATCACTGATGATGCCTCAAATGGTGCTGCGCCCTCGCTGGCTGCGCACGCAGGTGTTCCTGAGTGAGTGGGGGCGTCTATTCAGCGCGCTGGGGCTGGTGCGTCCCGGCAGCGCGCTGGACCTGCCCAACGCAGCGTTGGGACTGGTGTACTTCTCGCTAGTCCTCATGCACCCGCTGCTGCCGCTGCGCAGCTACCAGGTGAGCATCGGTTTGCAGTGACTGGGTTGCAGTTCAAAAAGGTGGCGGTGGTGTGCCTGTGTCAGGCTCAGCGAAGCAGTCAGCATGCACTGACTGAAATGTCTACACTGTCTACAGTCACCGCTTGATCTTCATCAAGCATGCAGAGCTTGTACTTCTATGCTTCTTGGCACTATCTATCGGAGTGAAGTCTGTGACCGATGCATGAAAATGCCAGCATTGTGCCTGGTAGCTGCATGGGCTTCATTATGACACATCATTCACACGCTTTATCAAGGTGGAAAGTGCCAGAGAGACTTCAACAGCGTTGCTGCTGTTCATTTGCGCCAACAACTCCTCCGCTGCCCCTGTGCATCGCTACCAAGTGCACGCTTTTGCCGCCGATTTGCAGCGACGCGTCACCTTGACGCCTTGTGCGCGTGACACATCGTATTGACGCGACGTGCTGCGACCGCACATGTGCCGCTGCTGGATGTCTTGTGCGCGTGACGCATGGTTTGACGCAATGTCCTGCTGATGTTGCGCTGCAGGCATCGGCCAAGGCGGTCTTCTACTTGACGCTGCCCGTCATGGCCGCCACCGCGCTGCTGGCGTACGTGCTGCTGGCAGTGCTCAAAGACGTCTGCATCGTGTGCTTCAGCATCTACGTCTGCAACGCGCTCGTGCTGCTGCTCAGCTACCGGCGAGGTTTCCTTGCGGGCAAGGTCAAGGACACATGACGCACACCCGCGCAGTGGCGACGGGGGTGCTTGTACAGCGAGACGTCTCTGCTCTCGATCGCGGTTTCGGCACGTACGGTGCTTAATGTACAGGCGGGGCAGAACTTCACGCAGTGGCTCCATGCAAAACAGGCTCTGCAAATTGCACTATGGGCAGTGCAACTGTACTTTATATATATATACGCTTGAGGGGCGGAAAATCCTGTACATATGACTTCAATGCACGTTCAACACACAACACACACCATTCTGCTACTTGCACATGCTGCTGCATTTTGTTTTTCCTGATCTGGTGCTTTCAATCAACATAGATCACTTCAATGGCATTTGAAATCCGTAGTGCTGAAACATGGAGAAAGAGAAACCAGGATCTTCAACAGTATAACTTCAAGATCTGTGGAACTTCTAACACGCACAGAAAGCATCATGCGAGGTCGCGGCGATGGATCCAGGAAGGCGTTGCCGCTACTTGCTGGCACATTGGTGCTGACGGGTGCAGCAGCTTTCATAGCACGACTACATCGACAGCATCATGCTCGCTCGAAGAGATCCGCGCTGCCTTCCACGATAGACGCCCTGAGGGAACGAGTGCAGAGAGACGAGGGGGGCAGGTGCGTTTGTCTAGTTAACATTTCTCTGACACTTACTGGGTGCTGTGTTCTTGCGACCGCTGTTCGTGTTGCGCAAGCCGTCACCCTCCGAATGTGGTGCCGATGCTTCTGCTGTATGTAAGCAATTTATTCCTCGCGCTAGAGTCTCGTGCACAGACCACACGGAATGGCTTGTTGCCATCTGCAGCTCTGCTCGCTTTCAAGAGGTTTCTCCTCACATGTGTATCTACAGGTGTCTTGAGCAATTGCTGTATGCATATGCCAGCATTGTCTCAGACCATGACTGCAGCAACTGCCTCTTTTTGTGTGGAGGCGTGCACTGCAAGCGGCAGCAGTAGTGTGTGCGATGCTGCCATGCCTTGGCCTGTCGATGCGGCCGATAGCGTAAACAATTCTCAGCAACGGCCGCATCAGAACGCACCACAGCACACCACGACACGCTTTCAATGACATTCTAACCATGTACCCACGATGAATTCATGCCGCAGAGGCGTGCACCGCGCCAGCCACCCCTCACCATCACAGCAGCCAGTCAGCACCTCACCCCCCCCCCCGCCCCCTCCTCCTCCCCGCTTACGCACCCAGGGGCATCAAAACCTTCGCCGGCGCCGTCCGCGGCGACCTCCAGTCCGCGGCAGAGGCCCTGGTCGACGGCGGCCGCATCGTGGCCATCCTCACGGGGTTCCCGTGCCTGCTTGATCACGACCCCCCCACGGAGACGGACGGGCCGCTGGGCGCGTTCGTGATAGCGCGCTGCTGCGCAGCGCTCGGCAAGCGCGTCATCGTGCTCACGGACGACGCCAGCGCGGAGGTGCTCATGGCGGCGGCGGCGGGGTGCGGCGTGGCGGGCGCGCAGCTGAGCCTCGAGGCGTTCCCGCCCGCCGCGGAGTGGGACGACACGGTGCGCGCTCGCGCTTGTGGTGTGGCATGTTATAGAGCATAGTGGTCGCGTGTCCCGCCCGCCGCGGAGTGGGACGACACGGTGCGCGCTCGCGCTTGTGGTGTGGCATGTTATAGAGCGTAGTGGTCGCGTTTTTCACATGAAACGATTGGGTGAACGCCCTCGCAAATTCATGAACGAGTGCAGCGTGGTTCAAGGCACGTGGGCGGTGTGTGCAGACCGCAACATCGCGTAGCAGCCCAAGCATGTGCAGGCAATTGTTCAAATGTGGACGGGAGGCTCGATCAAGCCACACGCCCTCAAGCTACAGCACCAGGCTGCCCAGACGTGCGCCTGCGTGATGCAGCCCTGTCGATTCCTCAGACAGCCGACCTGCCGCATTGCACTTCCACGATCCATCAAGCTTCACTGGGATTTACGTGGGTCGATCAGGCTGCGCTGGATCGACCTGAGGCGCTCCGCTGCTTCTCTCTCAAAGCAGCATAGGAGCACAGCAGCATCAATGCTTCATACACTTGGTGCTCTGTTGACAGGACGAGGAGCGGTTACGGAAAGTGGCAGTTGAGTCCCATGTCAAACGCACCCAACGCCAATGCCACAACCACTTGGTGCTCCACGTTGACAGAATGAGGAGCGGTTATTGGAAGTGGCAGTTGAGTCGCATGTCTCAAACTCACCCAACGCCAACGCCACAACCACTTGGTGCTCTGCTGACAGGATGAGGAGCGGTTACTGGAAGTGGCGGTTGCGGCGGACGTGGTGGTGGCCATAGAGCGACCGGGCCCCGCCAGCGACGGCTGTTACTACACGATGACGGGGAGGGACATGGGGGAGGTGGTGGCGCCCATTGACAGGCTGCTGGAACTGGTCAGCACCAAGCAGAAGCACGTGCACACCATCGGCATCGGCGATGGCGGAAACGAGGCAAGTCATGTCATATTATACTTGAAGTAATGCAATGCATCACGTGATACTAGCCCTGGTTCCATGCGCAGGTACACATACTAGCATGGGTGCCATGCACAGGTGCACTGACGTATTGCAAGTCATTATCACATAATGCAATGCATCATGTGATACTAGCATGGGTGCCATGCGCGGGTGCTCAATGACGTATTGCAAGTGTGGGTGGACTCAACGAAGAGCGAAGGCAGTGACACGAAGGGCTAAGTTGTTGTATCCGCTGCAAAGAAACAGGCCTCAGGGTCATGCTCCAAAGTAAGTGGAACTACTGTCTTGGGCGTGCTTGATGCTGCTGCCAGCCACCATGATTGTCAATCACAGCATCAGCAGCTTGCTGTACTTTTTAACAGGCGCATGCCCGCCTAGACACAACAAAAACAGTTTGCGCATGCAACCCATAGCACAAAAATGGACATTGCAATGCAGCATGGGCATTGCTGTGCTGCAAGATCAAATGTAGGTAAAGGGAGTGTTTAATCCACATTGCTCTGAAACAAGAGGCAGCTGATCTCATATGGG
The DNA here is from genome assembly GCA_017506865.1 of Tribonema minus. NCBI lineage: Eukaryota > Xanthophyceae > Tribonematales > Tribonemataceae > Tribonema > Tribonema minus. Next base: position 190,761 of record JAFCMP010000090.1, on the reverse strand, counting down.
CATCAGCACGAGCATCGCAATCAGAACAAACCCTGACATGCCTGGAGGTGGCAGCGTGCAGCACAACATGCCTGCGTCCACAATAAGCAACAAGCGTGTTTACTTCTACAGCAGCGTGCACAGACCAAGGGGGGGGGCGTGTATGTGACGAGATGGATTGTGTGTTGACTGTCATGATATACATGATATAGTGTCTGGTACCCATTACAACATGGTACTTCGAAGTACTTCTGATGGGTGACGCAAATGCAACACATGCAGCGGTGACGCGCACCACAGCACGCCGAGGTCATCCTCACCGTGCTGAGCCATGTGCATGCTGGCACGCGCCCCGCCACCCCCCGGCCCTCACACCTCTCACCCCCCCCTCTCCCCCCCCCCCCCCCGCGTACCCGCGACAGGTGGGCATGGGCAAGGTGCGGGACGCGATACTGGCGAGCGCTGCGGTGCCATCAGCGGAACTTATAACGTGCGTCACGCCGGCGGACCACCTCATTGTGTGCAGCGTCTCCAATTGGGGCGGGTACGCGCTGGCGGCGGCGGCGGCGGCGGTGGCGTGCGTGCGCGGCGCTGTGGCGGGGCCTGCTGAGGCGGCGGCGACCATGCTGCCTGATGAGGTACGATACGCGAGCACCAGTTGCATCTGTTGCATGTATGATTTGGATGGTACCGAGGCTGTGCGCGCGCGGCGCGATGGCGGGCTGCGGCGACCATGCTGCCTGGTGAGGGTGCGCTGCGCGGGTGTTTGTTGCAGCACGTGCCGTATATATGATGCGGATGGTGGGGCGTAGGTAATGCCCCTGCTGATGCGGTACGCGAGCGGCTGAGCAACGCTGCGATGAACGTTAACGCTGCCACTTTAAAGCCAGACTATTAGCAGTTTTTCGGGAGGGCCTTGTGACGCAGAAGAGGTCTTATTTCAAAACATGTACATACTCCTTGAGGAATATGTGATGAGGCCCTGCGAGCAGTAGCAGGGAAACGCCATGTCATGTGACGGAGTTGTGACTGTTGTGCAGTACTGAGGAGCGTACAGGAGCGCATGGCTGAGCACTGCAGCGCATGCTAGACTTAATCTTATGCTGAGGCAATTGCAACCTTTGGTACCTTGAACAACGAAATCTGCTCGCGAGCATCGAATGTTCTGGACAGCCCCCATGCCCCCGGTACAGACGCGCGCCTTCTGATGCGCCGTGTACTGACAGTAGTAACGAGCTTTGGGAGGCCTCAGCCAATGTGCACGTGTGGCTGCCATTGTGAGCCGATGGCAAAGGTGCAACAAAAGCACGACATGGCGGCTTATATGCCATAAGCAATCCACTCATGCTCCAGCCCCTCCAAAAGTCATCAATCTCATGCATGCAGCACGCTGCACATGGCACTTGGATCCTTTAACGCAAAGCAGCATGCGAGCGGGAGCTGAGCAGCGACTTCAATGACGCGTATAGTATGCCAACTTCCACCTTTCGGCAATGCCTCTCCGAAAGCCACGCATGTCGCAACTGCACTTGCACCACAGGGGCCTCCACCGAGGCTTCCACTGCATTCGCAGCTCTCATGCGCCATAATACTGCATGCGTGACACTCACGCGACAGTCACTGCATGCGCGGCTCTCGCAATGCAGGCACAGGAGACAGCCATGCTGACCCGCATGGTGGAGGCGGGCGCCAGAGACGGCATCACCGGCGCAGCAGAGCTGTCCGTAGACGGCATGCCCCTGGAGGCATCGCTGCAGGTGCTGCGTGACCTGCGCGCAACGCTCAGCACCGCCAAGCTAGCGCTGCCGCCGCCGCCTCCGCCATCGCAGCCGCCGCAGCAGCCGGAGCAACAACGGCCATCATCGTGATGGCGGCGTCAGCGGCGCAGGCTCCGCCGCTGCTGCCGCCTTTGTGCTGCCGCAGCGCACGGAGCTGCTGCGGCCGCTCTGTACAGTAGCGCTAGGAGGGCCACCGCAGCTGCTGCCACGGGCGCGCGCGGTGCGTCCCGCTGGCCGGTGATCGAGCGCTCCGTTCGTTGTCTCTACGGGCCTGCGGATATGCGGGCAGAAGCTGTTGCGGCGGAACTGTAACGCCAAGCACCACCCTGTAATTTGCCAGCTCTGACGGCCGGCAGCCGAGTGCTCTGTCATTGCTCAAACACCCATGCTGCTGCATTTGAACACAGTTGGGTGTCAAAGCAGCGGTGCCTCATCCTAGGGGGGCGCAGCGGCGACACTCCTGTGCAGGTGTGCATGCAGAGCGAGGGTGCGCTGTTCAGCGTAGCTGAGCCTCTACCACAGCTGCTTTTTGGGGAGCTCCTATGTCTCACAACTGCCGCCATCATGGCAGTGGCACCATGAGCAGCCGCACACGCACGGCGCAGCAGCACGGCTGTAGCGCAAGTGCCAGCTGCAGCGCTTCGCAATGCCATCGCTTGATGTGGCACCATCTCATCACAATCACACAGAGCGCTGCTACAGCCCTAGATGGGCACAGCTGGTGCGTCAGTCCTGTACCATTATGGGGCACAAGGCAGATGTGCACCCAAAGTCTATCATCAGAGCCTTTTTTGCGGGTTGGCAGTCGTTGACCTCAAGTCGTGTTTCCGCGCTGCTGGTACGGCGTAGGCTGACTGTAGTGTGCCTGAGGTGACTCTCGCTTTTGCATGAGCCTATTTGCTCAAATGTCCTCATGTGGACTTTCTGAAGTATGACCTAAATGCGATGTGGTGGCTATGCCAGTGTACTTGTGTACTTCGTATTGTCTTCAAGTCATTTGCGCTACACTGTTTTGTTTGCGTGCCACAAACATCTGATGGACATGTTGACCACGTGTGCTTGAGTGGTGAGCACTAATCGCAGAAGCTCTTCGATGCAAGGCCAGAAAATGGCAACTTTTCTTCATCTAAATGGAGCACTTCAGTCATGATTTGCTGTGAACCAACCAAGTAGAAGTCTGCGAGTGCACTGCAGCAGTCACTGCAACAAAAACCTGCAGCCAGCCCGCCAGCATTACTGTGTATGCACAAAACAACATGACAGTAACACACGACCACTTCACACGAAGGCATCTGCGCTTCCCCCGCAGGCCTCGCTTCTCTGTCTGTGAGGGAAACTATGGATGTTTCAACAAGCACTTCATCATAGGCCGCTATCGTCTGCACTGTTGTTGCTGTCGTTGCGTTGCACATGCTGGTATTATCACACCGGTTGGCACAAAGAACCATCTGTCGGGACAGTTGCTCTGTAGAGCTGTTACCCAAAATGGCGTAAAGTTGAGTCAAGTGTCTGCATTTGCCCAGCACAACACCCACAAAGTGCTACCTGTCATAATGCAATCCCACTTCATCAAACACAAGGCATCACCGAGCATTGTGATAGTTGCAAAACAAGGGGTTGCAACATCAAAACTGCAGTGAAGAAAAGATGGCATTGCACCTGTAAACTGCAACTGCAGCATGATACAAATTCTAGTTACTGTGCAAGCGTTCAGGTTTCGGTGCCCCAAGTTTTGCCGTGCAACACGAAACTGAGTATCCTCAGCAAGAGTGAGCCTGCCAACCATGCTTTTGTACATGTATGCTTCGGCTGAAATACAAGTCACCCATCAAGCTCTTGAGCGCTGCTGCTGGTGCTGCTACTGAACTTGCGCCTTGGCGCACTGGCGAAGTTCTTGTGTGCTTGAGCATTGCCGCCTGCAAGTAATGCGACGAACAGTGCAGCAGAAGCGGTCCATGCGTGAATGCAGTGCCTAACAATCATGGTGCTCGCATGTACTGCCCATGTACTGAGTTTGTACTGCTGCCACGTGTCAGCTTTTCGTTCCGACTGACGACCCAAGTGCTGGCACAAGACTCGCAACGCCGATTGAACACATGACAGGAAACCCGGTAGCATCAGCAAGAAAGCATCCGCAATAGCTGGAATACGCATCAATCAAACCCTCAACAAAGTGGAAGGCCAATCTTGAACACAATAGGTCAGCAGTGCTCACCTTGCGTGTGGTTCCAAGAGGTGGAGGTATTTCTGCGCGGCAGCGCCCTTCCTGGCACAACCTCTGTGCCCACTTCAGTGCTGACAGCAGTGCAAAACAGGGCACCTGCAAAGGCATCTGCAAAGGTGAAAGCAACCCATAGAGCATGGTGAGCATGCGTTGCCCAGCGATGGCAGCTGTTGCCACTGTTCAGCGAGATGTACCCAGTCTTGAGCGTGAAAGTTTGACATCTACACACATTACAGCACACCCTCAGGCTGTTGTACGGCAGACCAATCGCTGCCTCTGGTTCAGAAAGGTCACCGATTCTGGTGTGAAGAGAGGCCCTTGATGTACCATTGCAGCAGCTGGCAAAACTCTGGCCCAGCAGTAGCTTGCACAGCCCAGCTGGAGAGCCTGCCAAGGCAACAAGCAAGGCGCAGAAAAGCCATCAGATATCATCGCACATTGCGGTAAACATGAAAGCCACCAATTGGTCCAAGAACCTGTGACTGAGTCCTGATCTCACTTCGTCATTGCGCCGTCAGGCTAGTGCCTCAACCTTGGGGCAACAATAATGTGCAATAGTGCTGTTAGTTTCTGTTGCGCTCTGCAATAAGCTTGCAATGCGGTGCCAGTAGCTGTGGTTATGTCATGGTCTCGCTTCGTACACCACTCCGGTACGTCAGCTCCCACACCGCGTCAAGGTGGAGACCGTCGCGGGAGAACTACTCTAACATAAAACTGCCATATCTACTACTTTGAAGTATCTTCTCCTTGTGTACAGTACAGCACTAGCTCGCAGCAGCTTGGTACATAGAACGCGCCACGGAACATACCTGTGCCCAGTGATCAGAAGCTGCGCTGCTGAGGCTCGCGCTTGCACGAGACGCACACACGCATGAACTCGCGTGTAAACACACACACACACACACACACACACACACACACAGCCTCACACACACACATTAATACTCGCACAGCACCACCACACACACACACGCACACACACATCACACACACACACACACACACACACACACACACACACACACACACACACACACACACAAACACACACACTCATTCACACTCCCACACACAAACACGAATACTCACACGCGTACACAGCACCTCCAGACATATACATGATTATGCAGCGATGGGAACACGATAGTTCATGGACATGAGGACGGTCCGGGAAAGCAGGGGTGACGAATCCCCGTCTATCCCAGAGAAGGGAGAGCACCAAAGTGTACTCCCTTCTGCGGTCTGTTCTGCTCCAGATCGCCACCCGTCATCAGTAAAGCGTTGCTAGCGCATGGCAGCACAACACACAAGACCCGCTGCACAGCAGAAAGGGAAGGGGGATGTACTTCAAGAGCACACCTAGCCGACACCATTTTATCTATAGAATTGTCATACAAACTGCCGGGTCTGGTCCAGAGAGCAAGAGGGCGTAGCCCTCTTGTGCCGTCTCTGGTTTCTCATGTCCATAAGCATCCATGTGTTCGCCATCTTTCCTTACCTGCACTCGGTCCCAGGCCAAAGCGCACCGCACCTCAAGAGATGGGAGCACACTGGTACCTCCAGGATCCCCGCCGGTGACCATCTCGCATAACACAGCAGGGAAGGCGCGGAGATAAGACCAGCATTCTTACGCTGTCATCTCCATGCCAGCCTTCGCCGGCAAACGCCCTCTCAGTGCCGTACCGATGCTCACGTGCCCAGAGAGCCCCCTGCACCTCCCGGTAGGCGTAAGCAGAGCAAAACGAGCCAGGCAACGCCTTGACTTAAGTTACTCCACATGTAATAATACTCGTCACGCGCCCACGAGCTGGTTTATAGCGCCCTCCAGACCGTGTGAGACATCCGCACGGCACAGACTCTAGTGTGTGTCGAACCCCCTGCCCGCAGCAAGCAGGGGGTCCGCCCGGATACATGGTCAGGGAAGTGGCCCTGATCACGCCGCTGAGCTTCCTGCTGTCGCACGTAGAGGTGTGAGAAGCTCAACGGCAAACTTCTTCGGACTTCAACAACTCGCTTGAAGTGGAACCGTGCAATGAGCCATGTCGGACATCGAACGATCGAGCCACGATGCAGGCATGCATAGGCGGCGCATCAGCGGCAGTGCTTTTGCGCCTGCATGGATGGCTCTGCATCAAACTCTGTCAGCCTCCAGGCACGTAAGATCTTGGGTCGGGACTTGCGTGTGCATTGGCTGCGTTCGGCGGTCAACTTACTGGTGTCACGCTAGCGAAGGATGCATGGTGGGCTCGGGCACTGATGAGAGTCTGCAATGCCGCTGTTCAGTGGCAACGCATTGCAACGTACCACTGAACATTGCAACGTAAGCCTTACCGCTCGTTGATGTGCCGACTGGCACTGCAGCATCAGCATTTCATGTGGTGCACCCTGCTAAGAGATTTTCGTGTCATTTCAGATCGTTATTGAATTTGAATGTACATTTAGCACTGATTCAGACTTCATCGTGTGAACTTGTACAGACCACGCACATCATTGTGAGTACTGTAGCGGAATCTCAAAAGTACGCACACACCAATGTGCGCTAATCATCCTTTATGGAAACGAATCAAACGATCGTAGAGCTCTAGATGACAAGGAGTGGTTAGCCGCAATTGCCTTCCACCAATAACCGTGGTCGCCGCTGTTGCAGTCATTGGGCACGAGTCAAACAGTGCCATCATATCCACAGTAGTCAAAAGACTTCTGTGTGCAAGCTTTGTAGCGTTCGAGGGCATGGGTGTTCAGTATGGAAAGGTCTCACGTGTTCGGTAGGCCAGCTCCAGCTGGTAGCCCAACACAGGAAGTGCAGCAGCTACTGACAGGGCTCTTGAACGCGCGTAGTGTAGAAGGTGGTGAGCGGGTTTCGAACCAACGTGCGGCGACACGAACGCTCCAGGTTGTCTAGCACGAGCTATCCGTAGCGTTCTCCTTTCCTCACCTACGAGCAGCAGCGCAGCAGCCTTTATCTGAGTTTGAAGAAACGTACACATGGAACGAGCCATTCGTGGGCTCATCGCGCTGTTCAAGTACACTGACTTCATTTGTGAGAGTGTGGAGTAACATGCACTCCCAATGAGCTGACTGTAGGCTTGACGCATTGTTCAAGTACATGAACTACAGGAGCATTATCATGCTAAGCTACATTTCTCATACATCCTGCAGCAGCGCCTGCGGAGCTTTGAAGACGCAGCGGCACTGCTGGAGGAAGGGCGCACACTAGGCGCGGCGGCGGCTTGCATGTGACCACCCCCCAGCTAAGAGTGCCTGTGCCTGGCACTGTTGAACAGGGAGGGCGAGGCGTGTCTGCATATGCGCGAGAGAGGCCTTGGCCCGTGGCAATGCGCATGATGACACGCGGCAGCAGCGGCGGCGCAGCGCGCGGCGGCGCTGGCGGAGCAGGCGGCGCGCAGAGGTGAGTGAGAGGCGCCATGCGTGTAGGCCGTGCATTAAGTAGGTATGCTAGGGTCATGGAGACGGGCAGCGGCAAGGGGCGGCGTGTAGGGATGCGTGCGTTGTTCACATGCAGTTTTGCGAAAGAATTTTGGCGCTGCGCTGCTGAGGTGGCAAGGCGCATGGAGACGCTGCAGCAGCGGGGAGTAGGATGGCAGCGGCGGCAGCGGCGGCGGCGTTGCTGTCTTCGGTCATTCAGGCTGCCTTGATCGGAGCGTTGTTTTTTGCTGCTGCACTAGTAGCGACTTGACGATAGTGCTAGTAGCGTTTGACAAGATGTCCACGCGCATGGCAATAGTAACAGTGCTGCTGTCTACTATATCTTGTGCGCACTGCAGAAGGACACTGTAACTGATCAACAGCCGAATGGTGGAAGCACAAAGAAGTACAATTTTGCCCCTTCACTGACCATTTATCAAAAGCACAACACAAAGTGTGTGGCTGAACCCGTGTACAGTCCAACGCAGGATGGCTTGAGGGGAATTGGAGGCCTTGAGTGCATAACGCTGCCTGCTTTTGTGCTCATGAGCTCCTTCTCTGGTTTTTGGCGTCACATTGTATTTGTCGCTGGGCGTTGTCACTATCTTGTGGCCTCCAGCTTCATGTACACGTGGGGGGGGGGGTTGTTGTCAAGACTGAGGTCCGGCGAATGGGCTTGTCTGCTGTGGTGTGATACACCTCACTGTTTACATCGTATTCCTTCGAGATAACTGGCGAGTCATCAAGCTCCAAGAATCTTATCCAATCTATGCCAATCCATTCTCTCGCTGGCTGCAGCCTACGGAACCGCGGTACGAACGCAGCGATGTGCTACTGCCGCTGAGTACCGTGCGCACTGCAACGGCTAAGCATGCGCACCGGGGAAACGCACACCCCAGCCAACTGCACAGCGGTGACACGCGCGCACGGGCAACTTGCGCAATGACGACACGCAATGGCAAAATGTGCAATGGCAACGTGAGCAACGGCAAAACCACAACGGCGAAAGGCGCAACGGTGAAACGCGCAACGGCAAAACACTCTACTGTGAACATCGCAACGGCAACACACAAACCCCCAGCAGCGCGCCGAGAGCGCCAACACAGCGGACCGCTGCCACACGAAATCGGATGACCTAAGCCTTTGGCTGGCGGCGTGGCAGAACGCCGCAGTGCTAGTGCTGAGCGCTGCTCAATCAGGGCTGAGTTTTGCCATGTTAGGGCCAAGCCGGGCGTCATCTGTGCTCCACCATGCTTCGTCAAAGCTGAGCCATGCATGGTGCACGGGCAGCAGCGCTCTTTGCCGTACTTGAAGTACCAGGCAGCAGTAGCAGTAGCAGCAGTGCTCAACAGTCAGTTCGTCAAGGCTTGGTGCAGCATGAGTCCACTTCTCGCAGCCCCTGTATCGTCGCAGCACCAGCAGTGGCAGCGCTCCACCACTGTGATGCACACAATAGCAAGCAGCAATTCTAGGATTGACGATCGCAACATGCAGCACCGGCCATCGTGCTCATGACTCATCGTGCTCACGAGTCATGACTCACATCCGTCAGTGCTTCGCTATGCATGTAGTCGCCTGGAATGCACAAGGTTGGTCGTCTATGCCGCTGCACAATGTCGTGACACAATGCAAACCATGACAAGGGAGGCTGTTGGGGGATCTGCACTGCACCACCAAAGAGCCAGCCAATGCGCCAGAAAGTGCCCATCCTAAGCGAGTAGATGCACTATGGATTATGACTGCATTGCACAAAAATTCAAGATGTCACAAGTCTTTTGAACCACTTTTGTTTGTTTGCTATGAACTATGCGAGTGCATTGCAAGAGTCGTTGCAACAAAGTGCTGCCACCTGGCCAGCAAGCCCATGTATGCAGAAAACACACTCACTCTACACACAACATGACAGTAACACGCGACTCATTCGCATGAAGGTACTGCAAATTCCTGCAGCGAATAGGCATGTCACAACATTTGATGCTGAACCACTGCATCATAGACTGCCATTGCCTGCACTGTTGTAGCTGTCACTGCATCGCTGAAGCTGGTATCATAACACCAGCTGGCACAAAGCACCATCCATCCGGTCAGTTGCTCTGGAACTGCTGTCCAGTAATGCATGTAAGTAGTTGAGTCATGCTGTGTGTGCCTTTGCCCACAAGCACCCACGCAGTGCTACCTGTCACGATGCGATTCTGCTTCGCATCACCGAGCACTGCGGTGAATGCAAAACAAGGGGTCGCAACAGCAGAAAATGCAGTGGCAAAAAGATGACATTGCAACAGCAAACTGCAGCAGAAAAAGTTGACCATTTACCGTGCGAGCGTTCAGGTTTCTGCGCTCAAGTTTGACCGTGTGATACGAAACTGAGTCCCCCCAGAAAGAGTGAGCCCTCGCTGAAAACCCAAGTCATCCAGCAAGCTCATCAGCGCTGCTGCTGCTGCTGCTGCTGCTGCTGAACTTGCGCCTTGGCGCACTGGCAAATCTCTTGCTTGAGCGTTGCCGCCTTGCTGGTCATCCAGCAAGCTCTTGAGCGCTGCTGCCGCTGCTGCACTTGCACCTTGGCGCACTGGCAAAGCTCATGTGTGCTTCAGCATTGCTGCCTGCAAATTATGTGACAAACAGTGCAGCAGAAGTGGATCATGCGTGAGTGCAGTGCATGGTATCATGGTGCTTGCATGTACTGCCTGTGAAATGTGCATGTACTGCTGCCACAATATTCCGTTCTGACCGATGATCCAAGTGCTGACACAAGACTGCAAACGACGATTAAACACGTGACAGGATGACCGGCAGCGTCAGCAAGAAAGCAAACCCAAGAGCTGGACTGCGCCTCATTGAAATCCTCAAGTGGTGGAAGGCCAATATAAGACACGATAAATCAGCACTGCTCACCTGGCATATTGTTCCACGAGGTGGAGGGCGTTCTGTGCGGCAGCGCCGTTCCTGGCACAACCCCTGTGCCCGCGTCAGTGCTCACAATGGTACAAAAGAAGGTACCTGCGAAGGCGTCTGCAAGGGTCATAGCGACCAACAGAGCATCATGAGCATGCATGAATCGACGATGGCAGGGGTGGTACTGTTCAGTGAGATGTACCCAGTCATGTACATAAAAAGATTGCCAAACACAGAGGCGCACCCTCAGGCTAGCTGATGGCAGACCGGTTGCCGCCTCTCATTCAGAACCACACTATGAATAGTGCCATAGAGAGAGGCCTTTGACGTAGAGTTGCAGCAGCTAGCAAATATCTGGCCAAGCAGTAGTTTGCACATTCCAGCCGGGGAGCCTGCCAAGGCATGCAAGGTGCACAAAAGGTTTCATATCGTTGCACGTTGCAATGGACATGAATGTCAAGCATTGGTGCAAGAACCTGTGATTGGATTGTAGTCTCGCTTCGTACACCATGTGTACCAGGCCGGTGCCTCCACCTGGGGCGCAAAGAAGATGCAACTGTGCTGTTAGATTCTGTTGCGCAACAAGCTTGCGAGCCAAGCGTGCCGGTCTCAGCAGCTGCGATTACGTCATGGTCTCGCTTCGTACACCACTCCGGTGCGTCAGCTCCTACACCGCGTCAAGGGGGAGATCGTTGCGGGAGAACTACTCTAACGATAAACAACCAAATCTACTATCTTCACTTTATGAACAGGAAACCGACTAGCTCGCAGCAGCTTGATTCATATATACAACGCGCCATGGAACATACCTGTGCCCAGGGATGAGAAGCTGCGCTGCTGAGGCTCGCGCTTGCACGAGATGCACACGCGCATGAACTCGCTCATACTCAAACTCAGACTCGCACAACGTCAACATACACACACACACACACACACATATGTACACATTCACAAACGCGCGCACACACGCACACACACACACACATACAGAACATCACCACACATACACACACATAACATACACACACACACACACACAGACACCCACACTCGCACAGCACCACCACTCACACACACCTCACACACACACCACACACACGCACACACACACACAAACACACAAACACACACACACATAAACCCACACACACACACACACTCACTCACTCACCCTCACCCTCGCACAGCATCGCCACACACCTACACACACACTCACTCACTCACCCAGACTCACACTCGCACAGCATCACCTAACATACACATACACACACATGCTCACAAAGCATCGCCACACACACACACATACACACACACACACATACATACAGGGTTATTGGCGATGGGAACGCTGAAGCTCCTGTAACATGAGGACGGTCCGGGACAGCAGGGGTGACGAATCCCCGTCTATCCTAGAGAAAGGAGAGCACGGACAGTGTGCTCCCTTTTGCGGTCTGTTCTGCTCCAGATCGCCACCCATCATCAGTGCAGTGTTGTCAGCGCATGGCAGGACAACCGAACACAAGACCCGCATGCGACGGCAGAAGGAGAAGGGGAATGTACTTCAAGGAGCACACCAGCCAAAACCTTTTTATCTATAGAGAGGTTGTCATACAAACTGCCGGGTCTGGTCCAGAGACCAAGAGCGCGTAACCCTCTTGTGGCGTCGCTGGTTTCTCATGTTCAGGAGCATCAATGCGTTCGCCATCTTTCCTTACCTGCACACGGTCCCAGGCCAAAGTGCACCGCACCTCGAGAGATGGGACACAGTGGTAACCTCCAGGATCCCCGCCGGTGACCACCTTGCATGACATAGCAGGGAAGGCGCGGAGATAAGACCAGCATTCTTACGCTGTCATCTCCATGCCAGCCTTCGCCGGCTAACCGCCTTCTCAGTGCCGCTCCGATGCTCACGTGCCCAAAGAGCGCCCTGCCTCCCGCTAGGCGTGAGCAGAGCAACGCGAGTCAGGCAGCGCCCGGGCGCAGGTCACTCTCTACATGTAAACTGCTCGTCACGCTGGTGCAGAGCGCCCTCCAGACAGTTTGAGACATCCGCACGGCACAGACTACTATTGTGTATCGAACCCCCTGCCCCGCAGCAGGCAGTGGGTCCGCCCAGAGACATGGTCAGGAAAGGTGGCCCTGATCGCGCCGCTGAGCCTCCTGCTGTCCCACGTGAGGAGTGACAACGGCAAACTTCTTGAGGACTTCAACAACTTGTTGAACTCGCTGAAGATGATCGAAAGATCTTAGCCTGCCGTTGCGGGCTTGTCGGACACACCAACGATTGAACCACGATGCAGCGCAGGCACAGGCAGCGCATCACCGGCAGTTTCGCGTTTGGCTCTGCACCAATCTCAGCTTTCAGCCCCGATCTAAGATCATGAGTCGGACAGGTGTTTGGGTCGATCAGCTTACTGGTGCCAGGCTAACGGAGGGTGCAGGGTGAGCTCAGACGCTGGCGGAAGAGTCTACAACAACGCCGCTGTTTGGTGGCAACGCACGAAACGTAAGCCTTACCCTCTCGACTTTGTGGCAGCAATAGCATCATGTACACCCTGCACGCCTGTAGTTTAGATTTTTGTGTCATTTTTTAATTCATTGATGAAATTTGATGTATACTTAGCTCTCAGTCATAATTTAGCATGCGCATGTGTACAGAAAACGTACACCATTATGAGCTAGCATAATTTCAAGGAGCACACACCATGCGCGCTCATCAAAAATGTCTGAGTTGGAATAAATATCCACCTGAAACGAGCCGATTGTGGTCTCAATGCACTGTTCACATACACAAATCTGATTTTTTAGAGTGGAAATAAAACATGCGCATCAAACTGAGTCGACTGTAGCCTCAACTCATTGTGCAAGTGGATGAACTGCAGGAGCATCATCCTGGAATGCTACGCTTCTCATACATCCTCCAACAGAGCCTGCGGAGCTTCGTGGATGCGACGGCGCTGCTGGAGGAAGGGCGCAAACTAGGCTCGGCGGCGGCGCGCATGTGACCTCCCAAGCTACTAGTAGAGTGCTGGCACTGTTTTAACTGAGGGAAGGCAAGGCGTGGCTGCGTGTACGCAAGAGAGGCCTTGGCCCGTAGAAATGCGCATGATGGCAAGCGGCAGCAGCGGCGGCGCAGCGCGCGGCGGCGCTGTTGGCGGAGCAGGCAGCGCGCAATGGTGAGTGAGTGGCGGCACGCGTGTAGGCTGTGCATTGGGTAGGTATGCTAGGGTCATGGACGTGGGCAGCGGCAAGGACGACATATGGTGATGGTGCGCATTGTACCAAGTTCCAACGTCGCGCTGTGCTGGCAAGGCACATGGGGATGCTGCAGCAGCGGGGGACTAGGAGGGCTGCGGCGGCAGCGGCGGCGGCACTACTGTCTCATGACGTTCAGGCTGCTATATTCGGATCGCCTTTTTTGTGCTAGGACCGTTTTTGTGCTAGTGCCGTTTTGTGCTGCTACCGTCATGTGCCTATTTAGGCCGACCGGACCAACATTTGGAGCGTTCCGGGCAGCGATCCTAATTGTGCCTGGGTAATTTTTTGGGCATTCCCAATTAGGCCTGGTGGCACAATTTGCGTGTCGACCTTTTTGTTGCCTGGCCCGATTGTGGGCTCGCACAGTCAAGTAAATGAACCGGAACGCCATAGCAGGCAAGCAGATGGCGACTGCCATGCTCACGAGTGTTCTGATACTGGTGCACATACTATTTGCAGCCGCCCCCTGATGGCCTTCCCCGTTTACGACTACCGTTTCTCGTTTCGCAAACCAACTTCACCTGGAAGTTGAATTTTGTGGCGAAACTGTTGCAGTGAAGACATAGCGCTCACGGATGGTCATTGTATGCTCATTTTGGGGTGCTGCTGGTGTTCTGTCCTAAATAGGCCTGGTGCTTTTTTCGTGTGATCCTTAAAGCAGTGTCCGAGTGCTTTATTTGACGATTCTTAATATTGTCCGGTCGGCCTAATTAGGCACATGACGGTACCAGTGCTATTCACGACTTGACAAGATGTCCACATGCATGGCAACAGTAACAGTGTTTGTTACGGTAACAGTGACGTTGTGCATACTGCAAAAGGACGCTTTAGCTAATAAAGAAGCCAAATGTGGAAGCATGTGGAAGTACAATTTTCGTGCCCTAAGGTAAACTGGAGGCCTTGAGTGCATGGTTTAACGTGCTTTGTGCTCATGAGCTTCTGGTTGGTTTGGCAGCACGGTGTAATTGTCGCTGGGCTGTGTCACGTGCTAGTGGTCTCCAGCTTCATATACACAGAAGGGGGGGGGGGTGTTGTTGTTGTCAAGACTGGAGTTCGGTGAATGGGCTGGTCTGCTGTGGTGCGATGCACATCGTGCTATACATACATGTTTCTCCAAGGTCACAGGCACAGGCAAATCGTTGTGCTCCAAGAAGCTCACATAGTGTAAACATGTCGTGCCAATCCGTTCTCTCGCTGGCCGCAGCTGTTGCAGCCGCAGACCGAAGGCAGCGATGTGCTACTACCGCTGAGTACCGTGCGCAGTGCAGCGGCGGCGCAATGCGCACCGGGGAAACACGCATCCCGACCATCTGCGCAGCGGTGAAACGTGCGCCGGCAAATTGCGCACCGGCAACTTGCGCAATGGCGACACGCAATGGCAAAACGTGCACGGCTGAATGCGCAACGGCAAAACCACAACGGCGAAATGCGCAACGGGGAAACTACAACGGCGAAACACGCAACAGCGAAACGCGCAATGATGAAAGTGCAACGGCGACACACGAAACCCCCAGCAGTGCGCCGAGAGCGCCAACACTGCGGAACGCCGCCATGCACAACTGGATGACGAAAGCCTTTTGCCGGCGGCGTAGCAGACCGCCGCAGTGCCAGTGCTGAGCGCTGCTTCACCAGGGCTGAGCGTTGCTATGTTGAGGCCAAGCCGGGCGTCGCCTGTGCTCCACCATGCTTCACCGAAGCTGAGCCATGTGGTGCACGGGCAGCAGCGCTCCTTGCCGTACTTGAAGTAACAGCAGCAGTAGCAGCAGTGCTCAACAGTCAGAGGGTCAAGGCTTGGTGAAGCGTGAGTCGACTTCTCGCAGCCCCTGTATCAACGCAGCACCAGCAGCCGCAGCGCTCAACCACCGCGATGCACACAATAGCAAGCAGCGACATCGAGATCGCAACTGAAGCACTGGCCATCGTGCTCGTGAGTCTCAGCATTGCTCAGCTGCGTGTGCATGTATCATCACGTGTTGACGCCTCCGAATCGCTTGGACGTGCACAAAGATTGAAGTCTGAAGACTTATTGGTTGATGCCGTGATACAAACCTTGATCCATGACAAGGAAGGCCATTGAGGTATCTGCACTGCAACACCAAAGAGCCAGCGATTGCACCAGAAAGTGCCCATCCAGAATTGAGTGGGTGCAGAATGAATGAGTAATGACCAAATAGCACAAAATTCACGATTTTACGAGTGGCTTGTAGAGCACTTCATTCATGTTTTGCTAAGATTCATGCGAATACACTAAAGCAGTTCTTGCAACAAAGTGTGCGACCAGCTCCCCAGCAAAACTGTGTATGCACAAAATAGAGCAGACTTATCGTCATGACAGCAACACCCAACACTTCACATGAAGGTACCTAAACTTGCTGCACGAACAGGCATGTCACTACATGGTTCGCACAACCATTCATGTCAAAGCACTTCATCACAGACTGCCATTGCCTGCAGTGTTGTTACGGTTGCTGTGTCGTACATGCTGGTTTTCTAAAATTAAGACAGCTGGTGCAAATAACCATTCGTCGGGTCAGTTGCTATGGAGCTGCTGCCCAAAATGGCTTATAGTTGAGCCAAGTGTCTGCATTAGCCCAGCATAACACACACACAGTGCTAGCTGATCATGATGCCATTTTGCTTCACCAGACGCAGGCATCACCGAGCATTGAATACAAAACAAGGGTTGCGACAGCAGAAATGTAGTGAAGAAAACATGACATTGGAACCTGCAAACGTGCCGCAAAAAACAGCTTGTATTTACTGTGCGAGCGTTCAGGTTTCTGCGCCCCCAAGTTTTACCATGCACCGCGAAACTGAGTTTTCCCGGAAATAGTGAGCCTGCTGACCATTCTTGTGTACATATATGCTTCGGCTGAAAACATAAGTCACCCATACCCATCAAGCTCTTGTGTGCTGATGCTGGTGCTGGTGCTGTGAACTTGCGCCTTGGTGCACTGGCTAGACTCTTGTGTTCTTGAGCACTGCCGCCTGCAAATCATGCAACAAGCAGTGCAGCAGAAGTGGTCAATGCGTGAGTGCAGTGCATGGCAACCATGGTGCCCGCATGTACTTCTCATGTACTGTGTTTGTACTGCTGCCAAGTGTCCTTTGGCCTGACCGACAACCCATCAGCTGGCACAAGACTGCAAACAGCGATTGAACAGTCAGGAAACTCGGCAGCATCAGCAAAAAGCACCCCTAAGAGCTGGACTGCGCCTCATTCAAACCCTCAGTGGTGGAAGGCTAGCTAAGAACATCAGTGCTCACCTTGCGTAGCATTCCGAGAGGCGGAGAACATTGTGCGCAGCGGCGGCGCCGTTCCTGGCACAGCCTTTGTACCCACTTCAGTGAAATATAGTAATGGACCACTGGACCACCTGCACCTGCGTCTGCAGAAAACCAAAGCGACTAAAAGTGCACCATGAGCGTGCGTAGGTTGGCGATGGCAGGGGTGATACTGTTCAGTGAGATGTAGCCAGTCATGAATATGGGATTTGACAATACACACATTAAGGTGCATCAGGGCCGTTGTATGGCAGCCTGCTCGTCGTCTTGCATTCAAAGAGGACACTATCATGGTGACGTAGAAAGGCGCCTCTGATGTACCATTGCAACAGCTAGCAAACTCTGGCCCAGCAGTAGCTTGCACATCCCAGCCGGAGAGCCTGGCATGGCAACAAACAAGGCGTAAAGAGGCCGTTAGATATCGTTGCACATTGCAGTAGTCATGACAGCCAAGCAATCTGGTGCAAGAACCTGTGATTGGATGGTGGTCTTGACCTGTGATTGGATCGTGGTCTTGCTTGGTACACCATTGCGCTGTCAGGCTGTGCCTCAACCTGGGGCACAAATGAGATGCAGAGTGCTATTAGTCTGTAAATGTTGCGCATAACAACAAGCTTGAGAGCCAAGCAGTCCGGTGTCAGCAGCTGTGATTGTGATTATGTCATGGTCTCGCTTCGTACACCACTCCGGTGCGTCAGCTCCCACACCGCGTCAAGGTGGAGACCGTTGCGGGAGAACTACTTCAATCATACACTACCAGATTTACTATCTTCTCTATATTTACAGTACATCAACTAGCTCGCAGCTTGGTACATAAAACGCGCCACGGAAAATACCTGTGCCCAGGGATCACAAGCTGCGCTGCTGAGGCTCCCGCTTGCACGAGACGCACACACACATGAACTCGCATGTAAATACACGCACCACCACACACACACGCGCACAAACTCGCTCATACTCACACTCGCACAACAGCAACATACACCACACACATACACATTCACAGACACGCGCGCACACACACACACACATCCACACACACACAACATCACCACACATGCACACATGACACACACACACACACACAAACACAACTCACACTCACGCTCGCACAGCACCACCACTCACACACACGCGCACACACACACACCTCACACACCACACACACATACAAACACACACACACACACTACACTCTCACACTCACACAGCATCGCCACACACGTACACACACCTACACACACTCACCCAGACTCGCACTCACACAGCATCACCGAACATACACACACACACACACACACACGCGCGCACATAGACACAAACTCACTCACTCACATATACAGCAACACCACACACAGGGTTATGTGGCGATGGGAACACTGACGCTCCTGTGACATGAGGACGGTCCGGGACAGCAGGGGCGACGAGACCCCCACTGTCCTAGAGAAGGGAGGGCACTGAAAGTGTACTCCGTTCTGCAATCTGTTCTGCTCGAGATTGCCACCCGTCATCAGTGAAATGTTGTTAGCGCATGGCAGAACAACCTGACACAAGCCCGCTTGCGACGGCAGAAGGGAAGGGGGATGTACTTCAAGGAGCACACCTAGCCAACGCCTTTTTATCTATAGAACTGTCATACAAACTGCCAGGTCTGGTCTAGAGACCAAGAGCGCATGACGCTCTTGTGGCGTCTCCGGTATCTCGTGTTTAGGAGCATCAATGTGTTCGCCATCTTTCGCGTACCTGCACACGATCCCAGGCCAAAGCGCACCACACCTCGAGAGATGGGACACAATGGTAACCTCCAGGATCCCCGCCGGTGATAGCCTCGCATGACATAGCAGGGAAGGCGTGGAGAGAAGACCAGCAGTCTTACGCTGATCTCCAGCAGTTTCGTCGCCTTCTCAGTGCCGCTCGATGCTCACGTGCCCAGAGCCCCCTGCACCTTGCGCTAGGCGTGAGCAGAGCAACACGAGTCAGGCAACGCCTGGACTCAAGTCACTCCACATGTAATAATACTCGTCACGCGCCCAACGAGCCGGTGCAACGCCCTCCAGACGGTTTGAGACATCCGCACGGCACACAGACTTACTCTTTTTGTGCGTCGAACCCCCTGCCCCGCAGCAGGCAGTGGGTCCGCTCAGAAACATGGTCAGGAGAGGTGGCCCTGATCACGCCGCTGGGCATCCTGCTGTCCCACGAGGTGTGGTTTCTTGCACACACACGAAGGAGGTATGTATGTATGTGATTCAACGTCTAACAGTTACACTTTTTTTATTCCGACCGTTGGACCTACATGGACGGTAAGGCTCTCTGTGTGTGTGGGTGGCTAAGCTGTCGTGCACGCAAGAGGAGGAAGGTGGCGTTGAACAGGGGGTTTAGGAGAGGGTTGGATCAGCTGGCGTGTGCCGAGGACTCTGCGGACGGACTGGCCATCACAAGGCATGGAACGAGGCGATGGGGGGCTGATGGCCGCCGGAGCAATGCTTGCTGTAAACAAGAGCGCTCCGGAAGGGGCAGGAGGCAGGGCTAACGCGTGAGTGTTAAGCGAGTATCAGGTCAGCCGAAGCTTCGTGGTTTTGCTGGCTGCATCTTGACACTGGAGGCACGCACATGCACTCTGTTGGGCATGGCGGATTTCTGCCGTTCGCGCTGGGTGGTCATGCCTGTGAGATCATGTCATCTAAGTGGGTGACGAACATGCAACAAGGTAACATTGATTTCACGTGCTGCGCAGCTGATGTCATGTGGTACAAAGTGCATCCGGTTGAGCGGCCTCACACTTTCCGTGATTCGAGCAGTTTTTTCATTACCGTCCTCGCACACTCATCTGCCTCTGTTGATCCAATTGAGGGTCCCCTGTGCCTCGCAAATTGTTCTTCTTTACTATTCTCCACTTCGTGTGTCCCACTTTTGTGTATTCCTCGCTCCCTCTCCTGGAGCAGGTGGTGGCGTTGGCTCTTCACGCAGACTCGTGCAACGGCTGCTCTGCCAGACTAGCAGGGGCCACATGTTCTGAGCTGCAGGGGCAAATCCATCATGAATTGCGCTGTAAGGACACGACTTGCCCACGTGCCTACTGCTCACTCGTCAGGTGAGTGGCCTATCCAATGAGGCCAAGATAGGTTTGAGTAGTCTCGCTGTAAGGCAATGCGGCAGGTCGGCCTTCGCCGTGTCCGAGTGCGCTGTTTTCGGGCGGCAGCGGGCTCTAAGGCTTCATGCGCCCATGGACATGAACATTGAAAGAGTCGCAAGGAAAATGCACAATTCATGTCTTCATCTGGATAGGGCCAGGAGCTTGTGCGGGCGGGCTTCTTCCTCCACTTTCGGGTATGAAGATTAGCTGCTGCACATCACCTCATGGAAGCTGAAACTCCTGTAGTGTGGTATACCTTAGGCATCAACGCATCTTAAGCTTTGCATGCACTCAATGCATGGCTGCACATTGCGCACCACTGTTTGTTGGAAGCAGCTCAACTGCTGTGTATGTAGCTGGTGCTGCATGCGTATACGGCGACGCGTGCCATGTGACTACGTGGTCATAACTGAACGTGTTTGTGTGCAGGCTTGCATGTACAGGCGGTTGTGCACAGGACGGCGTCATTTTCAAAGCCCTAACCTTCACCAGAACCCTAAATCCTAGTCTAACCCTTTCGGGGCGCAAGTTCATGGCGCTGCTGCCTTTATGCCCACCTTCAAGTAAGCAGCAATCATCCTGCAGTGCCACCTGCTGGTGGGCAAGACCAACAACTGTTTTCTAATACAATGTCCGGTGACGCTTGCTGTGGCGTGTGTGTTTGCTCAGGAAGCTGAATGGTCACTTTAGGCGCTGCCAGGCTGGCATCAAGTGCCGGTACTCCCGAGACTGCTTCGGGGTCAAGCAAATATTTGATGCCCTGCAAACGGTGAGCTTCACTTTTGTTAGCCAGTCAACCATGCTGCAGCGGCTACCTGACTTACATGTGGAAAAAGTGTGCTGTGCTTTAAGGGAAAACATGCGGTGCTTGAAGATGCATTGGCCAGCCTGGGGCAGCAGACCTGTCGCCAAATGATGATCCAGTGCAACATGGCCACGTAGCATGCTCAACTGCCGCACCGCTGTTGATGTAGCAGATATCTGTGGTGACCAGGCAAGCGCACTGCGTTGCAGCAGCCATATAAACACTTGAATACACGAGTGAACACCATCACGAACTCCCTTCCTCTCTTGCCGTGTTCATAACCAACAATTCATCACGCAACATTGGGCGCCGCGCGGCAATTCTCACAGGGTTTCATACACATCATTGCTGGCTTCGTGTTTACTGTGGCACCTTCGTGCTCGATGCAATTATTTGATGACTGCGGTGTACTAGCGCGCCAGCCATGCCAGCTGCAAATGTAGTGCTTGAAGAGTTGAATTCCTGCCCTGAATGCCGCATGACCAGTGCTTGCGATTGCCACATTCGCATTCAAGTGAGTTGACACATCGGAACGATCTACGGACAACCTCTACTTCTGCAGCTAGTGTGCTCTGGATAGTGCCAGAGGAGTGCATGCAGTCCTGTTGCAGCACTTAAGCAGAACTGTGCATCGCACATGCACTTGAATGGCTTGCCATTCACCATTCCATCGGCACTGCTTGATTTACAGGCTTGCAAGCGCATGCGTCTCACGTTCACACTCCATGAATGGCTGCTTACATACCTGCGCTGTTGTTGATGTTCCGGCCGTGCAGAATGGGGACACCGGCAATCACAAGCCTGCCTCAACGTGAGTTTTATCAAGTTTGAAAGCAGCGCACTTGTGTGACTTGTCAATGTTGTTTCTGTACTCTAGTTAAGATGCGGTTCTTTCAGGGACACCAGCGTCCAAAGCCCTCGCAAAGTCTAAATTATGTTCCTACCTCAGCTTGATGAGCATCTGAGGCCTGGATTCGAGCAGGGAGCAAAGGCGGTGCTGCGCGTGCTCGAGCAGACTCACTTCAACTTGAAGTACAAACGCCATTGGTATTGGTGTGCTTTCCATTCACTTGTTGGTGTCATTCTGAGATTGCATATTGAGGTACCTTTGGGTCAGCAGTGCTTTACTGATGGCGAATGCTTGTACTTCAGGAACCATGTAGCGGCACAATGCACAAGAGGCACATGGCTGACAGCCCATCTACTTCGAGTATGCACTTGCCTTGCTCATGACAGCATGTACGCATCGCTGAAGAACACTGCGCATGAGGCATGCATTCATCACAACTCACTGGAGTATGGTACCTCGTGACATTACCCACGTGTTCGCTAGAGCTGATAGTATCAATTAGAGGTTGAAATCATATGCGCCCTTCTACGCTGAGTGTGCTGCTGCTTTGGTACTGATGCTGTCGTATTCGATTGCGACTGCACTGCCAGCGCCATTGTAACTCAATATTGCACGTTCGTCATGCAGGTCGACGCACAAGGCAGCAGCAGCAGCAGCGGCGACAGCAGCAGCGCCAGCGCCAGCAGCAGTACCACAGCCCGCACAAGCCATCACCGGCGCTCGCGACAGAAGCAGTGCCACCTCCAGCAGCGGCGGCAATGACAGCAGCGGCGGCGGCGGCAGCAGCGGCAGCGGCGGTGGTAACAGCAATGGGGAGCGTGGACACGTCAATCTCTCGGCAGCAGTTCCGCCCGCCGCCAGCAGCAGCAGCAGCAGCAGCAGCAGCGGCGGCAGCAGCACAGCTGCCAGCGGTGAGGTTCGCGCGCCCGTCGCTCGGAAGCGCCGTGCAGCAGCGCGCGCAAATGGCGGTGGCAGCAGCGGCAGCAGCAGCAGCGCAACCGCAGCCAAATCCAAGAAGTCCTGCCGCCAGCCCCGCCTTACGATTGAGGAGCGTCGCCGCCGGGCGACAGCGCTTGCCACACCGCTCGCCACCCTGTCCACCGAGCAGTATCGCCTGCACGCGCAGCAGCTCAGTCGGGAGCGCAACGACCTGCTGCGGCTGGGGTACCCGCTGCTGAGTGCCCTTGCGACGGCGATACCGCGACCTACTCCGGGCGAAGCTTGGCCGACCGTCGACCTGTCGAGCATCAAGGACGACCTCAACGCCCTCAAGCACGCAAACGCAGCTGCGCTGGTCGTCGCCGTGACTGCCGCGTGCAGGGCTGCGGCGGAGGCAGTGCCCACGGTGGCAAAAGCGCTGCGCAGCTTCATGGCCAAGCTGCAGCGACAGATGGCAGATGCTCAGCAGCAGCGCGCTGCGGACACCTGCGGCGAGGCGTGCGTCATGTGCGGCGTCGCGCACCGCACGCTGGCGGTGCAGCCGCTGCAGTGCACCCACTCGGGCTGCCGCGAGACCATCGACCAGGGCGCGACATACTGGGTCAGCCCGGGCGGCACTCGCGTCCTCTGCAGCGGCTGCTACGACCGCTGCAGGCGGGGGCGCCTGCCCCATGTGCAGGAGGAGACGTGGATGCAGCCCTTCGTCGTGGGCGCCAGCGCGCGCGTGCAGCAGCGCCGCGCGGCGCTGACCGAGAACGGGCTGTACACCCACGACCTGTCCCAACACACCTTCCGCACGGCGTCGGCGGACTGGTGGGTTGAGTGCGGCAAGTGCAAAGGGTGGGCGCACAAGACGTGCGCGATCATCAACGACCGCACCGACCTCAAACACGCCGTCTTCATCTGCCACAACTGCGCGCCGCTGCCCGCGCCAGCGGCGGAGGCGGCGGCCGCGGGCGCAGCGCCAGCAGCGGCGGCGGCGGCGGCGGGCGCAGCGCCAGCAGCAGTAGCAGCAGCAGCGGCGGCGGCAGCGCCAGCAGCAGCAGGCCGCGGCGAGTCCGCAATGGAGGAGGAGGGGGTCGCAGATGCCGGAGCACTGGCCCGGGGGGGGAGGGGGGAAGCGGGGGGCGGGGGGGAAGGACGGGGCGGGAGAGGGGCGGATGTGCTGTCTGCTAGGCCGCTGCCTGTCAGCGCCGGGATGGGCGGCAGCGGCGGCGGCGGCGATGGCGGCCGCGACGGCGGCGACGGCGGCGGCGGCGGAGGCAGCAGCGGCGGCAGCGGCAGCGGCGGCGGCGGCGGCAGCGGCAGCGGCGGTGGCGGCGGCCACGGTGGCATCAGCGTCGGCGGCGGCAGCGGCGGCGGCAGCGGCGGCGGCGGCGCCGCTTCTGCCGCTGCTGCTGCCAACGCCGCCGCCGCCGCCGCAGAAGCAGCAGCAGTCTACTCCGCAGAGCAGCTGCCGCGCTCGGATGTTGGCGACTACATCGAGCAGCGCGTCAAGGCCACCCAGCCACCGGGCACCTCTCGCATTGCCGTCAGGCTGATTACCAACAAGCAGCTGGCGATGGTCGTGCCGCCGCCCATCCGGGCGACGTTTTGCGCAGCAGCAAGGGAGCTGCCGGGGGGCATCGTGGCGAGGGACCCGCTGCCAGAAGCCATTGAGTACACCAGCAAGGTGCTCTGCCTCTTCCAAGAGGTCAACGGCCTGTGGGTCCTGCTGTTCATCGTGTACACGCAGGAGTACGGGGCGGATGCACCGCTGTGCAACCGTGGACGCGCGTACATCGCGTATGTCGACAGCATCGCCCACTGGCAACCGTGCAGCAGGCGCTCGGCCGCGTACCGGGAGATGCTGGTAGGCTACATCGACTGGGTCCGCCTACGCGGTTTCCGGTGGGTGCACCTGTGGAGTGCGCCGCCATCGAAGGGGGACAGCTACGTCCTTTGGTGCCGCCCTCAGCACCAGCCCCCCCCCCCTCCCAGAACGCAGCACGCGTGGCTGCGGCAGTGGTACCACTCCATCGCGCAGCGGTGCGAGGAGCTCGGCTGTGTACGTGACTTCATAAATGAGGGCATCGTAAACGCCGGCAGCAACCTCTATGACACCAGCTTCGCAGGCATCGTCCACCCCTACCAGCTCTCGGAGCTGCCGGTGTCGCCGCCCCTCTTTCAGGGCGACTACTGGCCCGGGGAGCTGAAGCAGCTGCTGCTGGCGCAGCAGCAGTGCTTGACGCTGCCCGTGACGGTGGACGCTGCCGTGCTGTGCGACCTCTGCACCGCTGTGAAGCAGCAGAAGAAGGACCTGCTGGTACTGGAGCTAGTACCGCCGGAGGACGCGGCCGCTGCTGCGCTGAACGCTGTGACGCCGCGCTCCGGCCGCAGCTTCGACCGCGCTCACCTTCTCGACACTGACGGGCCGCGCTGCAACGAGGCGATAGACGACCGCGTCACCTTCCGCGACGCGCAGATCTGCGGGCAGCTGCAGACGGACACGCTCGGCGCGGCTATCTACACCAGCGCGAAAGTAATCTACACGCTGCACCGGCCGCTCGAGCAGGCGCTCAATCCTGTCTGCCGCAAGTGCGACACGCCCATCGTGACGGTGCGGCACTACTGCGGCGCGTGCTCCACTTCCATGTCCCACGACGTGAGTGCGCTGCGTGCCCGCCTAGGCCTGCATAGAAGAAGGTGTTGATAGTATATGGCATTGTGTATTGCAGTGCATTCAATGTGTGATTTGCTGTGAAACGTGTCTAGCTGTGAAATGTCGCGGGCACCAGTACACCACCAGAGTGCTCGACTATCTGCAGGCAAAACTTCAAGTGTGAAGTGCGGCTCTCACACCTGACGTGCACACAGGGCGCCTGTTTTGCTCTACAGTCCCTAACAGGTTAGCTCACTGCCACATACCGTCGTGTGCTTCACTACATTACCTACCCACATCTGCCATCTCTCATACTGCAGCGCCCGCCCCTTCTCCGCCCGTCCCCTCATGCAGCTGTGCGGCGAGTGCAGCTGCAAGCTAAACGGCACCTGCGAGGTGGGGCACCGGACTGCGCCATTCGAGACCCCCTTCTGCCTCAGCGTCCCTGAGATCAAGGATCAGATCGCCCGCGACGAGAGCGCCTGCAGGCAGCTTGTCGCCGCTGTCGCCGCCGCCGCCGCCGCTTCTGCTGCGCAGCCGTCCGCCGCCGCTGCTGCTGCTGCGCAGCCCTCCGCCGCCGCCGTCGCCGCCGCTGCTGCTGCGCAGCCATCCGCCAACGCCGCTGCCGCCGCTGCTGCTGCGCAGCCATCTGCCAACGCCGCTGCCGCCGCCGCCGCTGCTGCAGTGCCGCCATCCGCCATCGCCGCTGCCGCCGCCGCCCCCGCCGCTGCTGCCGCCGCTGTGCCGCGCTCTGCCCGCGCCCATGCGCGCCGTGCCGGCGCCCGCAAACAACCCGTCAAGCGCTCCGCCGCCGCCGCCGCCGCCGCTGCTGCCGCCGCCGCCGGCGCTGCGCCGCGAGCCGCCCGCGCCCATGCGCGCCCTGCCGGCGCCAGCAACCAACGTGCCAAGCGCTCCGCAGCGGAGGCCAACGACGCGCTCTCCGCTCCGCCGGCGAAACGCGCGGCGCACGGCGACGGCCGCGACAGAGCAGCAGGCCTCTGAGGCCACGGGTCAAGGTGAGTGCATACCGCAGGGGGCATTGTGGGGAGGGGGGGTGAACACCGTATGTACCATATATATGTACATTTTACCACAGAGCAGTACGCCGCTGAGAGTCCAGGTGAGTGCAGCGAAGCTTAGGCCTGACAGTGTTTGGAGACTAACGTAAAGGTAACGGCGGGCGGTGCGCATACATGGCGCGGAGGTGGGTCCTTGTGTGACTGAAAACTGTACGCACGGCCATGCCTTATAACCTCATGTCACAGTGTTGCCGGTGACAGAGGCAGCCGTGAGATGTTGGTGGAACTGAACTGCAATGTGGCAACCTACGGAAGTAGACGGCGCTGCAGCTGGTCATCTTGGATCGGAAAGGTAAGTGGCAATCGATACAGCTCCTGCGCCTTGAAGGACGGTCAATCGCTGCATATGCCTTCAGGTGAGCGCATTTGTGGTCCGCGGTTGGTCTATAGTGTACACGCAATATGACACCGAGCAGAGTGGCAGCGGAGGCGGCGGCGGCACAGCAGCGTAGGTAGAAGCCATACATTGCCATCAACTTTGATTGGGCAGCAAGAACATGAACTGTGGCGTGCGTCATTGAGCGTGGGACTGCGGAGCGGTTGCGGCCGAGCGAGCGCGCAAGCAGGTGTACGCTGCACGCGCCAGGGAGCACTACGTAGGTAGCCCGGGCAAATTACATGGAAACCTGTACATATGTGTACAACAAACAGCAAGGGGCGGCAGCGCGCAATAGTGATGCTGTACTTGAAGCGCACCAAAACGGCAAGCAGCGGATGGAAGGCGGCACGCGCTGTGTAGTAAGTTTCTTAGAGCTTTGTGGGCCTGCGCAGCCATGTGCTGAGCACTGTGACTTCAACTTCGAAGCGCCCAAGCGCAACGTACGAGGCTACGAGGCTAGCATTCCGCGAACTACTCCCTACACTTCGGCGTTTCACAGAAGCAGACCACACGCTGTCAATGCCAGGGCTCTCTGATGATCTTGATTGGAAGGCTTTGGTTGTGTCGCTCCATGGATTGATGTAGCAACGCAGCGGGCTCATGCGACTTTTTTGGCACGATGCAGAACCGGTACCTCACGCCATTTCGTTAACATCACAGCGGGTTATGATGTGATTCATCGTCACTACAGAACACTACAAACATCAAGACACCAAATTTGTTGATAACCACACAATAGCCAGGATTAAACCACCTCAGACTATTTTCCATTGCATATGTAGCACCGAAACTGTCACCATTCTGTCAAACACTGTGCCCCATAGCATCCGCCACTGTGTGTGGCACCCGAGACGAAATGCGATCGGTAGAGGAGACGGCGGGAGACAATGCTGCCCCCTGCCCCTTGTATGAGAAGCACTGTCAAAACGACAGAGCACAGCTGCTGGAGCCGGCTCCGAGGGCGTGATCCGATGGCAGCGCGCTCAACTTGCCGTCCTGCCACTGTCCTCCCGGAGCGCACCTAACCAAAACGAAAAGGACTGCACTGCCATCAGACCCCACATGAACGACCACCACCGTTTAGGCGCAGCTGTAACGCCAGCCGACTTGAACCCCTTGTACCACACGCGGGAGCACTGCCATGAGGGTGAGCCGTAGACTTGCACTCGCAATGTGTATCAGCGTCAGCGAGCAGCTTTCGCGGCACACGCGGTTGCAGATTGTCAGCGGCCCGTTCATGCGTGCATGCAGTGTCAGTGTAAGATGCAATTCATGGCAGCTACTGATGCAGTGCGTGACTTCGCCAGTCAAGATGGTGGTCATCTTCGCCATGCTACTTGCTGCGTGCTGCTGCGCTGTTGTACGTGAAGTGGCACATGAGCGCCGCTTGAGCGCATGAATGAAAATCATGCAGCCATGATTACGTAATATGCGATTGAGTGTCAGTTATCCCAGCCCTTGTCCGTCCGCGTGCAATGTTCCACTTAGTCCACCAATGTTGTTGTTCAGCTGCGCTGTCATTACGTGCATGATGGCGTCATTGACTGAGGCCATGCGGTGCTTGCACTCGGTGCATTGCATTTAGCAGCATATGCCACGTTCATTCCGCGTTGATGATCGTTCCTACTTCAAAGTATTTCGAGTGGTCGTATGTGCTGTGAACGCTGTCATGTCCTTACTTGAGCACAACTGTCTTGTCCGCATGTGAGTTGCAGGTGCACGGGGACAACAGGAGGAAGGTGCTCTGGTTTATACGGGCAACCCAGCGCCATGCGCATAGTGGTCAATCAAACGGCGGCATTGTCCGACATCAGCATTCAATGGTGCAACAGCCCGCCACCTAGCGCACACGGCACGAGCGAGCGCAATGCATGCAGCGGCGGCATTTGCCCTGCTTTAAGGACATGGTGGTTGTTAACACTGGCGGTTTGAACAAGACAGGCACTGTCGTGGACAGCATGGAGTTGGCTTATGCAGCACTGGAGTGCGTTGTGTGCCGTGCAGCCTTTCCTTAAACACGGATTTGGTGTGTGCCCGCAAATGGACATCATTTACAACACCTAGCATCAACCTGCCCTCTTTCTTGTTTGGTGCCTGTGGTGCACAAAGTCTGAGTCAATTGAGCTGGATTCATCATCGCTGTAAAGCCTGGTAGCCTGGTCTATATACTTCCAAGCCAGAATTCATCATTGCTTCAACGCCTGCGGCACGCACCTCCAAAGTGTACACCGTGTCCATGTTCATACATTACGTCAGATCCGAATGCATGAGAGTCTGCAGTATGCTGCCTGTACATTCACCAGGTTAGTGTGCGCAAGCTTGTTCATCTGCCCCTTGCAAACCCCTTTCTGATGGGTAGAACCACTGTCTTTGTTGGCACAGCCAAACTGCCAAAGTTGACCGCTCATGTGCAAAGAACGACGAGGACACATGTCCATACCATTCTCTTTCCAAGATGAACATGTGCCACATGCTGGCTGCATGTGCACGTGCACCTGAATTTGATTGCGTTGTGCACGACCGCCATGTAGCTTGACTATGAGCATGGTGATTGGCGGCCTCAGCATCTGCAAGACCAGTTGCTTTGCACGCGCGCCACAGGCGTCAGCGCACGTACGCACGTGATGATCGATCGCAGCAGCAGCAGCTGCAGTGCTCAAAATGAGGGGCGTGGCTTGTTGTTGTGGCTTGTTGAAGCATGAGACCACTGCTCGCGGCCCCCGTATCATTACGGCACCAGCAGTGGCAGCACCCAATTACCGCGGTGCACACAATAGCAAGCAAGCAGCGTTTCCACGATCACAAGAAACAGCACTGACTGTCGTGCTCATGAGTCTCATCAGTCAGCGCTCAGCTACTAGTATGTATGCTAGAGCTCTACGACCTTTTGATTCGTTTTCATGTATGCATGTATCATCACATGTTCACGCCTCAGAGTTTCTTGGACGTGAACAAAGATTGAAGTCCTTGATGCCGCTGCACAAATGAGACACAAAGCAAATAATACTTCAGAGTATTCCAACTAGAAAGCACATTGTGGGATCTGCACTGCACCCCCAAAAGCGCCAGCCGTTGCGCCAATGTCCACCCAGAATTTGAGTGGGTGCGCCATGGTCTAAGACTGTTGGCACAATCATCACATGGTCACAGATGGCTCATGAAAATAAACTCATAGAGCGGTTAGCACAATCTTTACATGGTCCCAAATGGCTTATGAAAATATTTCAGTGTATAGTACACAGTAGACACGACAGTGTTGACCACGCGCTGAAGCAGACATTAAGTGTTACCTGCCCCATTTAAACCACCCCTGACCATTTGACAAGCAGTCAATGGCATGTGTTGACATTTAGCATGGTAGTAGTATTGTGCATTCGCAGATTCCATGTTGAAACAGTATCAATGTGCATTGCCCCTAGTGACCGCAGCTTAAAAGTTGAGTCACATTTACACCATAATCAAAGCCTCTCTCTTTTAGAGGCAGCCTGTCTTGAACTGCAACGCGCACCTGATAATGTCAACACATCCCGAATGTGTTGCCTTGTCAACCACAAGGTACAGCGCAGGAACTGAACTTTGAATGAAAGCAGTGTCGCATAGTTGCTGGAGAGTTGGTGCTGGAATATTACCGGCCAAACAGCCATGTAGTCAGGCAACATAGGCTTTCTCCTTTAAGGCTGTTCTCACAGATTATTTTGAACTGTTTCCAGTGCTGGAATGTCTGTGCTAAAAAAAATACCGACTCATCTCGAGCAATTGTCAGCTTGTATAGTAGCAAATTCTGCTGATTTAGAAATCCAGAACTTGTCCGAGTGTGCTTTGTGTTGCAATTCAAGTACTTCGAAGTACCTGCTGAATATGTCTCCTATACAACATTTGATAAGTGCATGATTGCACTGTTGAACTGAGTTGATGTGGTCACACGTCAGGTGGGTGAGCTCTGTGCCGCAGTCAAAGCATTGCACAATCGCGCCGCTGACCTGAGTTGATGCAGCTGCAACTGGTGTGGTGATGAAGTGGCACAACCACAAGAGGTGTGTAGGTGGTGAAACAAGACGTACTTTGCAAAAAGACAAGCGTTGACACCCCAGCATTAAATACATCCTAGGTGCATTGACACCAAATTCTCATTCCATCAGACAAGCAGAGTATGAAGCGAACGAAGTCGCCACGGGCTGCACGATGCGCCAACCCTTGTCAGCAAGAAATTGAAGATCATGTTGCCATGAGCATTGAGAAAAACGTTTTTTGGTTGACAACAGCGTTGATGGCCAACTACCAACAAGGAGTGATTCCGGTTTATCAGTAGATGTAGCGAGAACGCTGACAAATTGCAATATCAGTCACCAAATCGTTCCAACAATAATATGCAGTTACAGTGAAGCAGTTGAAGTGTTGTCAATTGGTGTAAGTTGGCGAACCACAAGCACACACTATAACAAACAGGCAGGAATTTCTCGCACCACATCACAGAAAAGGCATCCAAAATTTTATTGGTCCCGATCACGGAGTAGCCGGTTATGGCTGATTCGCTAGAGAGATGTGGTGTGCAAATACTTCTAGCTAGACAGAGAGACAAGACAGAGGTAGTGGGCGCAGGGGTATAGACAGGGTGCCGCCCTCCATGCCTGACCTTTTGGGGGCTTGCACGCACGAGAGTGCTGCCATCAAACACTGTTGAGCGCCTTGTCTTCCCAGCGCATGACGCGCACGCCAATGGTCTCACCGTCTTCGACGAGAGGCATGTGCACGCTGTGTAATGTGTGGTGCTGGTGGTGTTCGAGGGGCGAACCCTGAGCTTACTTGTACGCGGAGAGGCTCCTGCGAAGGCGCTGGTTCTCCTCGATCAGCTTCTTGTTCTGTGCTACAAGCGCATCCGTTGTAACGGCCTCGCCCTTCTCAATGATGGCCTGCAGCTCCGCCATCTGCGCCTCGAAGTCCGAGCATTCCTGGCTTGCCTCGGTCTGAAAAGCGAACAGTGGTTGCACGCGATGTACACAAGTACGTCAGATTCCTATGTGACAGCAGGGTGAGATGGCTGCAGCTACAGCACGACCACACCACACTAGGCACCACGCCAGACGCGCTGACTGATTGTCAGAGTGACGGCGATTGACACTCAACATGAGCATACAACTGGCAAGTGACCTTCTGCACAGCACATACAGGCACTGGCGGCGCCGCACACCCACTGGCGGAAGCAGGGTGGCTGAAATAGCAGCTCAAAGTGGTTGCAATCCGGTTGAATCCCCTTGCTCCGCTTCATGGCCAGCTGTCAAGCGCTACGCAAGACAACATCGACTGAATCCAAAGGGCAGGCATATCTGAATGGATTCGGCTGGCTTACATCGCAGCCCTCGTCCAGTCCAGGCCTGAAAGCGGCGGTGTTGTCCGACGCAGCGATCTCCTCGTACTCGTCCCATGCGTTGGCTGCCTCCGGTGACTTGGCGCCGTACTTCTTGACCGCAGCGAGGGCCGCTTCTTCTGCCCGGGTGATGTCGTCGTTCAGAGCCATCTTAAATGTGGACAGCCGGCAGGAAGCCATGGGCGCGGCCAGGAAAGCCGCGGCGGGCGCCAGGAGGAGGGCGATAGCGCAGGCACGCATGGCTGAAGATGTGTGAGGTGTCGCTGCTGGTGGGAGAATGACAGCACCAATGCTTTTTTTCGCTATTCTATTCTGAATGTCTAAAAGCTCAAAAATGTATGTACCACATACATCCCCCCGCAAAGTGCAACTCGGGGGTTTCAGGAGCAGCAGCAGGTGGGTACTCCCTTGTGTGTGTGAAAGCTGGTGAGCAATTGGTTCTGCCATCTGCCTCTGATACACCGCCGTGGCCAGTTCGTGGCAGCACGCGCCCTCCGGGGCGCCGGAGCGCTCAAGTGAACATGCACTTCAACATGATCCTACAGGCGTTGCAGGCGGCGTCCATTGCAGCATTTGTGCTGCCAGGGCCCTGCTCTCGACAAAGCCGGTCTCTTGCAAATTCATGCCTTGCACAGAGACTACGGCCAGAGCAGTCTCGCGGGATCTATGTGCTGTCGGCTACTGCTGTAGACAAGGATCTCGACCAGGCGTTCGTGGAGAGCATGAACGACGTCTGCACCAAGGTGCTCAAAACGGCTCAAGCTGGCGATGAAGGACAAGCCGATTCACTGAAATCGGAGCTGGCGGATCTGATCATATATCTGACTGCGGAGAAGGATCTGGTGACCGTCTACTTTTTGCAGCAGATCATAAGCCTCCTTAATCATGAGGTGCCTGAGGGTGCGCACGAATTGCAGGGCCCATACGCGAAGGTAAGACTCTTGCACATTACGTGATGTTTTAAAAAGCATTGATGAATCTGTCTACATGTTTGCTGTTCCTTGTTGGCTTTGCTTTCGTTTGCAAACTAATGTTGTGCCTTGTAAATAAAAGTCAGTGCACGTAGTCCAGACATGACCATACTGCATTAAGCCTCAGAATTGAAGTTCAGTTGTGTTGGACGTCGGCCTGACTTCAATTCCATGTCGGTGGCTCCCAGCTATGCGACGGCTTTGCAGCAGACTTCATGTGAAGCATCGGCTTGACATCCCTGCCATTGCGTGTGCGCCACTGCCACTCTTGCCTTCATAAGTCACATCTCGTCATCAAGCCATCAGGCAATGCACTGAGTGTCTTCCTGCTACTGGCGTTCATGACAATTGTCGCCACTCGCCCTCTGTGCGCCTACGCAGGCGTACAACCGCATAATAGCTTCATTGACAGGCACCACATGGCGCATCGGAAAGCAGGAGGAACAGGCAGGACAGGAGCGAAACTCCAAGCAGGATCCACGTGCACGAGGTGAAGGTGCACGTGCAGGGACATGAAGTATGTTTCTTCATCTCAGCAGGTGGCCCACCAAATGAGGCTGTAATCGCTTCACTCTCAACTGTTGCTCTCAACTGTAGGGGGCATCGAGCGGCACACAGCGGTTGAGCCCCTCTCAGTGCACATCGATGATTCCTCTACATCTTCCATCCTGCACAAGTGGCAGCAAGAACACAGGCGCTGCTCGCCCGACCGAGATGAGCTGACTTTGCCTCAAACTCGTCTGAGGCGTGCAAGGCTGAAAGTTGCGCCTCGGCAGTGGCACTTCATGTTGCAGCGCTGATCTGCCGGTCTCTCTGCCAATAGCGCCTCTCAGCCGTGAAGCTGCCCAGGCACACAGTAGATGGTACACAATAGCTCAAGTCTGTACTCGACCGTTGTGTCATGTGACATGTCTCCGCATGCAGAGGCAGCAGCTGCGGACAGCGCCAGCGGTGAAGGTCTGTCGAGCACGGACGGCTACTACAAGCGCCTTGGCCTCACGCGGAGCGCGACGGCCGCTGAAATCAAAGCCTCCTTCCGCTCCCTTGCCATGAAGGTATGTGACAATCTCACGTGTTCACACGCCATGAGCTCTCATGATGTTGATGTATGCGCTGAACGACCGTTGGGGGGATTTGCATGTGCCGCAGAGTACCGAGGCAAGGATTGTGTAGGACCAGACGAAAGTCAGTGGCACAATTCAGATTTGGTCATGCCAGCGTTGATGTCTACACTGATGTCTGATCACAGCCGCAGAAGTGACCATGGCTGCAGCCGACACATCACGTCACACATGTGATGTGATCCAATGAGCTGAGAGCTCCGCGACTTGCTGCAAAGTCCACTTCAACTTTGCTCCAACAGGTGAAAAATGTACCTCGTCCACCTGCTCGCTAGCATAAGCCATAGCCACCACACAGCAGCCCCACCACCCGCCTTCAGAGCTGAGACTGCGCCATTTGCGCGTGACGCACGCGTGTCAGCAGCAAGCGTCTGCACGGCGTGCCAGCCCTTCCACTTGGCGCGCCGCAATTCTCCAAAACAACACATGCAAACCCCCCTTCTTTCCCCCTGCGCTGAGCGCTGCAGCACCACCCCGACGTCAGCGACGCCGCGGACGCGCACGACGTGTTCGTCGAGCTCACCACGGCGTACGAGGTCCTGGGCGACCCCGAGATGCGCCACCGCTACGACGTGTTCGGAGAGAAGGGCATCAAGGGCAGCGGCGGCGGCCGCGCGCACGCGGACGACGTGTGGGACGAGCTGGAGGAGTGGGTGCGCGCCAACAGGCGCCCCAAGAAGGCGGGCAAGCGCGAGAGGGCGCGCTCGCAGGCGGGGAAGATCGACAGGCGAGTTGACGTTGAATCATGAGAGGTCGGCAGGCAAGTTGAAGTTGAACTGACGGGAAGAATCACAAGGCAATTTGAAGTTCAAGATGGCGTGCCATGGCCAGGAAGAGGCTAGAGGCTCGCTGGTGCAGGAGGCTGGGCGGTTGTGTGTGTTTAGCTGGCTGTCACTGTGCTGAGCGTTCGCTGAGCGTACGTGGTTGTGTGCTACTGTAGATTGAGGCGGCGTGTAGGCTTCTGCACTGCTTACTGCGACACACAAGTGGCATCGGCACCTGTTGTTGAGCCAAGAGTGGCTACTGATGTCAGCGCACCATTAGGAGTTGGGGTCATGGAGCTTGTTTATCAGCGTACAGTCAATCACTACCATATGGGCTTACTTTCAAGTACAGCAGTTTGTCCATGTCTAAAATGATGAATCATTTGATTCGCGATGATAGTTTACACACCCGTCACAAATGATCCCCCAAATAAATATCATCGGTCATCTGCACATTGTTATAGTAACGGCCTCACCAGGCTTGTAGGTATGTTGAATGTCCCTGGTGTGCGCTTGTGTAGCGTCGACCAGCGCACTTGACAATGTGTGAGACGCGTGCTTGCGCCTGCATGACGCATTTTATGCAATCACGGGATGCCGCAGGGAGGCCAAGTGGGAGGGGTGGGATGGCGTGCCGGAGAGGCTCAGGACAGGGGTGGCGCAGTTTGGTGATGTCGTCATGTACCCCCTTTCAGAGGCAGCCAAGGCAGACATGCAGGCAAGTACGATGTGCTTCAACGCCGGCGCTGTAAAAGATTTGCTATGTGCAGGAACCACGGGGGATGGTGACCAGGACTCTGAAACTGTTGCACTCGAACTTGTAATTGAGCACGGTGCCTTTCTGACATGCACTGCCAAGTATATGCATGATGCAAGTGCAGAAACTTCAACTTCGACTGCAAACATGTGTTGTCAGCAAGAGGACATGCGCTCAAAGCTCAATTTGACATGAGTGAGCACGCATGGCATCTTTATTGATAATGTAGAGCTATGATGTGCACTTTGTGCGCATGCTGTTGTGTGAGGACGCAGGACGCAGCATCTATGCTTCAAGTAGAAGCAGGTGATTTGCAGGTACAGGATGCAATGAGACTGTAACTTTCGAGCCATGCCCAAAGTGGAGCGAAAAGGCCTGCTGCCAATTTGTGCGCACGGTGCGCCAATGATCACGGACGCCTCCACAATTGTTGATCAGAGTGCCCCGAGACCAGGCATGGGCGCTGAACGCAATTGGAGTACTGGATACTCAGTCACCCGCTTTGTATGCTGCTACAGTACTGCGGACGCCACTTGTGCCGGTAGTCTTGCGGACTGCACCGCAGGGTCGGGCACAGCGGACAGAAGTGGCAATGAACATGTCACGCAGCACTACGACACGTGCTGCCGCTGCTGATGCACCGATGGCCTGGTGTAGTGTCTGCAATCCATGCGCCCGCTGACGCCTACGATCCTGACGCTCTTTCTCAGGACGGGCGGGACTACGGCGTGGGTGTTGTGGTGGGCAGGAACATTGACAGGGGGGACGTGGCACGCATACCAACGCCCACGCTGGAGCTCTGCGAGGTGAGTGTCACCCCTTGAACTACAACATCACCTGGGTGAAGCAGAGTACGTTGGCAGTAATCAACGTGGAAAAAGCGTGGGTGCGCACCAGCTGCCCGATGCATTGCTGGCATCGACTGGGCCAGGGTGCACTTGGCCGATGTGCTACGCTCATACCCGGCTACCTTTTGAGCACTGGCGCGCGGCGCTCAGTTGCGTCCTGTTCTTACAGACCCAGAAGGAGCAGTAGGTAAGTGAAAGCAAAGAGTTTGCGGGCGAGGGTGGGACCGACACCGGCAGGATCGCCGCGTGCACTGCGACCGCTGCTGCGATGCACTCGTCGAGTAATTTGCCAACGCCGCGCACCGCATCAAGGCGATAGTCTCGATGCGGTGGCCGTCTCTTGCGGCGCCTCCCCGAGCCTTTCAGCTACGGCATCCATATACTGTATTGCGTTGGTGCGGCGCGCGCTGTTGTCGAAGTACTCGATGAGTGCGTCGCGGCAGCGGTCATAGTCGCCGCATGTTGCGACCGTGCTGGTGTCGCCCCGTCCTCGCCGGCAACCTCTAGACTATGCTGTTGATGATAGCGCCTTCTGGGTCTGTAGGAACAAGACGCAACTGAGCGCCGCGCACCAGTGCTCAAGAGGTAGCTGGTAACGTACCCGCGCCTCCTCCACTCGCCGAAAGCTGGGCTCGCACGCAGTCACAGAAAGCGTCAGCTTGGTGAAGATGCTCTTGATCACTCCGCCAACTTTGCTGGGGTCCGCGTAGAGGTCCCTGTCGCCGATGTAGTGACCTCGATTGGGTGGAACCGCTAAAGCAGCGCAAGTCAAAGCTGTTTGCTCATTGTGTTCTGGCCCGTGATTGTGCGGTCAAGACGTGAAACCGCTACGTCCTCTCCTACATGCGTTATGTTAGATGCCTGTTGATGATGGCTGTATTGGCCCTGCACAAACGTGTCTGTACATAGTGGCGTGTTGATATGAATGGTCATTTGAAGTTGCATACATGCTTTGAGGTAGTTCGGCATACGGCGGCGGCATGGTCATTGCCATCCACACTGCGACCTTCAAAATGGCCCTGAATTCTGTTCGCTGCTGCGCACTGACATGCCACTGGCGCCGCATGCTCACGCACAGAAACACTGTCCAGGTTCACTTTGCCATACACGCGCACACAGCAGCATCTGCTAGATATGTAGTCATTGTACAGGCATGCGCACTTGATGTACACGTACACGCAGCCGCACGACTTCAGTACCTGCAGACAGCACCATGTACCAGCACGTACGCACCTGCACGTGTCCTGTGACCATAGGCGACTAATGCATACCAACCTACCTGCATCCGCGCAGGTTGAGCCGCTAGAGCTGGTGGACGGTCGGTGGCGCGCGGACGCCATATGCGCCGACGCGTACCCGAATCTCAGCTATCTGCAGGTGCGTATGCACACATGCGCCAGAACTGTTGACGCGTCATGCTCTGCTGTGGAACTGCAGTGCGCATCTCGATTGATGAGAGCGTTGGCCGCTGATGCCTCGTTGTCAACGCCGCTGCGCATCAGATGACAAGCCGGCCGTGGATGCTTAGGTTCTGCCAGCACGGACAACATGAGAAGCGCATTGAACCCCTGCTGTGTTGAGTGACACAATGTCTAAGCGTGCATGGGGCTTGCGCATGTGTTCGCATGCCGTGCATCTCACGATAGCGTTCTCATACATTCGTGTCTTTGAGGGGATGGATCGGCCGTGAAACAGCCAACTGCACCACGCATGCTTTCAGCTCATTATCTGTGCCAGCGTTGCGTCCCTCTGCGCGCAGCGCGGGTGGTCAACATCCGCACTGCATATAACTGGGAAGGAACTGGTGAATTTGCATGCATGTGTATGCGCAGGTGCTAGAAGTGACTTTCAACATCAGCACTGATTGACATGTACTAAACGGATGAATTCATGTGCATATGTATGCGCAGGTGCTAGAAGTGACGCTCCACGAGGCGGGGGGAGTGGGCGAGAGCGGCGGCTGGTACACCCTGCTCGACGACTGGAGCGAGCTGTCACCGCAGGCGTATCACGACGAGATCATCCTGTGATGCGCATCGCATCGGCAGCGCTGCTGCAACGCTGCGGCGCGGCATGCAGATTTACCTATCCGCTAGAGGGCAGCATGACGTCCGCGCCTGATCGTGCCCCTGGATTGCTTTACACGACAGCATGCAACATTGGCTGCACCACCAAGAAAGAAGGTTTCCTCATTGAAGGGCATGTCGAAGCTCGGCCCGCACTGTGTGGCGGGTGGCTGTTGTCTGCAATTGTCCCTGGATCCAAGGAGTGGTGTGCGCGTGTACATTGTGCAAGCCATACATCATGATAACTGCCAAATTTTGGATGGCATTTTGTGTTCTGCTTGGGGGATGTCGTCAGCGCCGCGTGAAGCAGCCAACACGATCACAGTGGACGGCTCACCTGCAACCGGCTTCACAACGGCAGCAGTTTATGCCACACAGCGACTTACACCTGTGGGTACTTTTAGCAGCTCAAGTCAGCCTGACATGCAAGTGCATTTCGCCTGCGGTGGACTGATGCAAGGGGCATAATGACAGCAGATCCGCGTCTCATTTCTTTGTGCCGAGATATACGTCGTCTTGTTGCCGTGATGTTGCCCTGGCAGATGCCTGAGGTTTGCAAGTACATGCGCGTTGTGGCTGCTTCATGCCATGTATCTGCTCGCGTACTTCAAGTACAATATTGCGCTTCCTGACTGACTGTGCTCATGCACCCTCAAGGACGCGCCATATGGTGCATACATTGCAGTCAGGCTGGCAGCAATGCCCAGGCTGAACTGTATGGCTTGCTGCTGTTACCGCGCGCGCATACAAAGCAATTACACATGTGTCACGAGGCGCCAATGACTCAGCATGCATTAGCTGAAGCCCGCAGAATCTGCCAAAGTGCAGTGCTTTTCCGGTGCGCGGTGATTCTGACAGTCCATAGTAACACTGGCACTGCACATGGTTGGTTGACAGCTATGCATGCAGAGGACCAATGAGTTCCAAAAGTATGGAGCTCTCAAGTTTCATGTACTTGATCATAGACAACAGGTTTGTGCATCCTGCAAATGCTCAAGACAGATGCATACATGCACAACAACGCGTACATTCATGTGTCCCGCACTCGTATATTTACACTTACAACGAATGGCCGTGTGCAGCGCCGCCCACACTAAGTAACACCAGCTCAGAACGATTGACACGAATAAAAAGTCTACAGATGGTGGTGCAAGCGGGCTGGCTCACTCTTGACAGCAGCATATGGTGCGCATGTCATGTTTTTTGTCCAACTGGTGCTCTCTCTGCGCGCGGTCGGGGCTGATACGTGACACAAAACAGCGGCGCCCAAAACCTGGGTTATGGCTGCAACCCCAACGCCACACTCTACCTGTGGAAACTCAAAATCGCGTGGCCCAAACAAAAACGTCTGTCCTCCCCCCCCCCCCCTGCCCCCCATTTTGCTCAATACTGTAGGTAGGTGGAGTCTCGCGGATCGAGGCTGCCATGGGCCGAGATGCGGCACACTTGTGCAGCGCTATGTGAATCTTATAGAGCACATGTTCGCGAGGCGGCGCTGCTGCCCTTGTAGCGTCCTCGGCTCACGGTTTAGCACATGGAAGTGCACCCTACGCCCCCCCCCCTGACGGTTGCCACACTTCAAGCTCTTGCAGAGATGTTGCACACGGCATCAGTGACCGTGTGTGTGCACGCACTCGCCCCCCCCTCGTAATACCTCTTGCTCAGCAACAAGGGGGGCCCCGCAGCAGCGGTGCTGCCTCTGCCGGTGGCTTACAACCTCACGTCCCCTCTCGCTGCGGCTCCCGCTGTAACGTCCATCGTACTGGTGCCGCAGGCGGTGCTGCCGCCTGCAACCGCGTCACGCCGCCGCTGCAGCCTGGTCTGCACCCAAAGCGGGCGCCCGTGGCCGCAGAGCGCATGACTCGCGTCCTGCATCACAGCTGGCGTGCATCGTCGCTGCTGGCCTGCCTTCTGCACGGGAGCACTGCTGCGAGTACTTCTGCCGCTGCTGCGCTTGATGAGCACTGCCTGCTCCGGGGGACCACCTGAGCGCTGCTGCAGCAGCAGCAGAGATGTGTTTGGCCTCTCTAAGCCCACACGCCCTGATTTTTGTCCATGACTGGCAACTTGCGTCCCTCGCTGATATATTCCTCGCCGCCGCCGCTTTCCACAGTATCCTGGGTTCAAGAGTGCAGTAAATTGGGTGCATGACGATCAGTTAGAGGCCGCTCCTCTAGACACTGACCCACCATTGCATGTAATGTGGCAGTTGGCAGTGCAGCAACCTTCAAAACTGTGGTCACTCCTGGCGAGCTCTACTCCATCATCATCCGTGCAGAAGCCGCGAGCAGGTACACGCGACAGACCTCAACGGCCGGGCCGGGGGCTTGCATGCAGCGGTCAGCGACCAATTGCCCAACTGATGTCATGTACCCGCAGACATCACTGCTAACGTCCACCAAAGCTGACTGCGCTGCCAACACAGTGCAGCAGCTGGTGAAAGCGGCCGTACTTACCCAGCCTTGACAAACAGCATCCAGACATGTCTCTGCATTGCACAATGACTACTA
This sequence comes from Tribonema minus, assembly GCA_017506865.1. Lineage (NCBI taxonomy): Eukaryota > Xanthophyceae > Tribonematales > Tribonemataceae > Tribonema > Tribonema minus. The sequence continues at coordinate 149,688 of JAFCMP010000090.1, read as the reverse complement.
TAGTGCTCTTGTCTCGACATGCACGGATGCTCTGCTCCAACACTCAAGCCTTATGCAGCACCATGTGCAGGCTCACCATGAGCTCCTCCTGCGGCTCCCCCGTCCCGCCTTGCGCCCCCGGATCGAAGAAAACTGGGTGTATAAACTCGCCCGTCTCCTCGCTGTAGTACATGTCCTCCTCCTCTGCCACGTTGCGCCATTCGTATCTGCGGCGCGACAGCAAGCGGTGGATGGCGCTGAGTTGGTCATGACTCTGTACATCATGTCCAGAGCGCGACGTGTGAACGAAACTGCATTGCCCGTAAACACAGGTGAGCCAACATCGTTCAGCGACACCGGCGCTCCGCTCCACCATCCAGATGTTACGGCGTCAGAGCGAACACAGCGTCGCTCGGCGCATTCGCAGCGCTACATGTCACACATGCACCGCTGCCGCTTCAGTACACCAGCGCAGCCTCACCCTTCCGCGTCGAACTCCAGCATGTTCCGGTACACCATCTCGCGGATCTCCGCCGCGCTCGCCCAGTAGCTCGCGCGCACGCGGTTGCTGTAGTCGCGGTGCACCGGTATGTACACGGTGGCGACCGTTTCGCTGAAGCGCACGCGCTTGTGCGCGCACGGCGGCGGCGGCGGCGTGCGCGCCACCGAAGCCGCCGCGTGCGCGCGTCTGCACGGTTCGCAGGGCTGCCCGGGGCGCGGCGCCTGGTCGCGCGCGCCGCCGCCTACGCCCATCAAGCCTCCCAGGACCTGCGCAGCGACAATTTAGGACAGGCATGCAAGTGAGTACGGGGGGGCAGTGCTCTTTAACGGTGGTACAATGGTGGATGGGGAACTGCGGCTGCTCTCTCTTGGGGTGCCACAGAGCACAGCACCAGAGCTCAGCGCCAGAAGAGGGGTGGTGGAGCAGGTTTTGCCCCTTTCGCACTCTGCTGATGGGTGCCAGCATCAGAAAAAGGTGGCTGGCTTCAGCGTACATGAGACATGTGGCGTTGCGGAAGCATCAAAGATTATGTGTGCCACCAAGGGATATTGATGAGTCTACATGCGTGTCTCGAGCCAAGAGGTTATCGCCACTGCACTGGCTGACACAACTCCATACATCCACAATGATGCTACGATGTACTTCAACTTCCATGACACGCCCACTTCAACAGTGCAATTGCTGGAAACACAAGCACCTAGAAGTATGCCGTGCACCAGCAGACTCCGCTCAAGTTTGAGGCACTACCAAGAGTACTGAATAAGAGCCCACAAGTGCAGTCTGAACCAGTAAACCTTGGGGACCCTCTTGCCATACACGGTAAACAGTGCAAGGGAGCACGGGCGCAAGATGAACATTTGCCATGTCTGCAACAGAAAGCATGCATGAGAGCTGGCACAGCTTTCATGGGGGGCACAGAGCCTGCAGTTACTGCGCCGCCTTGAGCTGTACATGTGTGGCAGCACTCAAAGTAGCCGCAGAAGCAGCCGCAGCAGCTTGGCAACAACCATGACCTTCCTGGTGCGGTCTGCTCAACCTACTAGTGTAGAAGTTTGATGCAGCAGCAGCAGCAGCAGCGGCTACACACCACTTACTCAAGTATGTGTGACGCCACAGCGGCAATGATGTCGGCACTTCGACGCGCCGCTGCACTGCGCCCCAGAGCACCCCCCCACTGCGCCTCGCAACAAGCCCTCACCCATACACATACGCTAGAGCTCTAGCGCTCACCTTGACAAGGTCGTCGAACGTCAGGTCCTGGTCCTGCCTGTCCTTGAGGCGCTCCTCCCTCACGTCCAGCTCCAGCAGCGGCAGCGCCGCGCCCGAGGGCCGCGACGGCAGCGGCGAGCTCGCCTCTATCCCCACCTTGGACAGGTAGTTGCGCCGCACGTCGCGCCGCGGCGGCGGCCGCCGCGGCGGCAGCGCCCCCCCCGCTGCGCCGCCGCTGCCGCCGCCGCCGTCGGCGCTGCACTCCGTCTCGACGGACGACGCCAGCGACTCCGTCTCCGCCTCCGTGCCTGACTCGCGGCCGTCGTGCGGCTGCGGCGGCGGCAGCTGCTTGCGCGCAATGGGGATGGGCGGCGTGGAGGGCTTGCCGCGCAGCAGCAGCGCCTCCAGCGACGGCTCCTGCAGCGTCTCCTCGGGCAGCAGCGGCGGCGGCGGCTGCGGCGGGCGACCGCCGGTGTCCGCCGCCGCTGCCGCGGGGGGCCCGCCGGCGGCAGCGGCGGCGGCGCGGTGCGCTGATGAGCCGTGCCGACTTCTGCCGACTGCCTCCTCTGAGGACCTGCGATGGCGCACCACAGACGTGATGCGGTGGCGCGTGTGGTGCGGCATGAGGAGGTTGCGCAAGCTGTCAGCTCAGAAGCGGGCTGGATGAGAGCTGGAGTGTTGTGGTGCGCGTGCGCGCTTGAGTCGAGCGCGCAAGTTGCGCCTGTGTGTCTCCATCACCACATGGCATGTGAGCTGATGATGAGGCAGATGAGACAGAGCTATGATGGCCGGAAGTAGTCTTGATGACGTTAGTCACAGCATCTGCCAGTTACAGCATCGCTGTTGACTGGTTTCAAGTTTCATGTTATCATAAGCGATGGATGCTGCATTGTGTACTCTCATTTCAATTGTGATACACCAGGTCTAGCAATATGATCGACCGACCCGTATTGGTTTCAAGCTTGACAACAGAGCGACTGTTTCAAACAAGTAAGGCCGCACCGCTATTGTCTCAGCATGACAAGAGGCAAACATGACAAGAGGCTTGCTAAGCAATACATGAGGTGAGCAATACATGAGGTGTGCTGACAAGGAAGAGGCAGCACATGTCAGCTCTCTGACGCCGCGTTAAGGAACAATACGCTCTGAGCATTAAGGAATAGTACCGCCACGCATGCCTTGACGTGTGGCTCACCTATCGCTAAACGCCTTGGCCCTGTCCTTTGTCCATATGCCTAAAGTGCTCAAATACCGCGCTCTGAACTTGTCCTTCCCCCGTGATAGTCCTCCTGCTGCTGCCGCGTTTTGCACATGGCGGTTCTGTGTGTGCTGCCCAAATGTCGCAGGCGCCACGGAGGGCGACACTGACGACTCGTGTCTGTTAGGGGTGGCAGGCGGGGTCGAGTCTTCTCCGGAGTCACGGCCCTCCTGCGACTGCGCCTGTTCCATCCTTGGCGACGCCGATGCATGCCCACTCGAGAAAGCAGCGACGAGAACGTTGTCGTCGACGGTGCACATAGCCTCGGTGCACGAGGGCTGCTGCAGCAGACCCCGCTGCGGTCAGCACCACCACACCGCGCCGCTTGGTGAAAGGCGCTGTTGCGTTCAGTTCGATTTTTCGCAGACCTGTTGAAGTTTTGGCTCCCGAGTTGAAGTACTCTGATCTAGGCGTGCATGGATCCTGCCGGTGCAGCTGATGCAGCGGCACAGGCCGCCAAGCAGCTTGAGAAATGCGTCGAAGCACGGGCGCACTTGGCGGTCTGGCGTAAGAAGGCGGATGCTGGTGCGGGCAACAGCCAAGATGTTGCACACGGCAACATTGCATGTGTCGTTGAAAACCTTGAGGTGCAGCAGACGCGATTTCTCCAAGAGCGAGGCCCTGACATTGCATCTGCAATGATTACACTGGCACAGGTAAAGGATGCAAGTCTTAGCGAGCTCGCGAACCCAGTGCTGGATATGATTTTCAGTCTGACGCTTGCAATCGCTTGCAATCATTTTGTACCACCCCACACTCTTTCAGCAGGCACCGAAATGGCGTGAAATGGCGGCAATGATGCCACATTTGCGAGCTACGCTGTTGGCGTAACCTACACCATGTGTGACAGGCACTGGAACGGTCTGACACAACCCAGATGGGTGTTGTGACTTGGTGACAAGATTGTTTGTTGATGATTGCGCTGGTCATGACGCTCTGTGCTGAGCACGCATGTACTTGTCCCACATGGTATTTGAAAGTTTCCTACAGCTATCCGGCGCTCTGCACAACCGCCCCATTGCAAAGCACACAACATATGCGACGGTTATTGGTGGAAGGCACTTGCGGCTAACCATCCCTTGTCACCTAGAGCTCTACGATCTTTTGATTCAATTTCATATGTTACCGTATGTTTCTGATCCCCTCACACGGTCATTTGCTTCTCATGTTTCTACCCCCTCCGCTTTCAGGATGCGCAGAGCACCGCATCTACGTCAGCGCCAGTGTGGACGCTGCTGCCGCCCCTAGTGGCTGGCCTGCTGTCATTCCCGCAGGTGCGAGCAGGGCCTACGGGGAAGGCATGCCTTGCTGCCGTGGTTGATCTGCATGGTGCTGCGCAGAGGAACCTGGCTGACGGCAAGCAGGGCGGCAATGGAGGCAACGGTGAGCTAGGAACTATCATTGTTGCCAACAATATCGGTGGGTAAGGCTCAAGTGCCTGATTGGCCTCGGAATGGACTGATTCGTGCTCACTGCTCGAGTTGTCAAGCTGATGATCGATATTGGCTGTCTTGATCGCGCTCACAGTGCACGCGGTACTGTGTAATCTGGCCGGAAGTGATGCCCTAATGATAATTGGCAACCGGTTGCTCAAGTAGCTTTGGCTGTTAGCATTCTTGCTGCATGCATAGCGATCGCCGCTTGAGTATATTCCAGCTTTCAGTGAGGAACGCTCAAACATGCGGCTTGTCATCAGCAGTACATGTGTACACCTGGCAGTGCGCCCCTTCAGAGGACTGCATATCCTTTGCATCTACTGCACTCGCCCCATCACGTTGTACTGGCACAGAGCCGTGCGGCAGACACTATGTGCTGCACGCGGGGCCTGTCTGCCTGTGACTGCAGCGCTCGTCTGCGCGCCTGCCCGCTGCCCGCCCCACCCCTCACGCTACGCTGTTAACCCCCTTGCGCGCTCAACATTCACACCATGCCTGCACACGTCCACACTGTCATACGGCGCCGCTGACGATCACACCAGCACTACACGTCGTGCTCACCGCGCAACACAGTGCACTCAGCATAGACCATCACTGGCGCGCGCCACGCAGCCGCCCACGCCGCCGCGCCCCCCCGCAGCAGCTCCCCCTGGACTAACTGATCCGCAGCCGTGCAAGCAGGCACGCGCGTCAAGGCCTCAGCCAAGCTGGCGTTGCGCGCCGCGCGCTGGTGCGAGGCCACCGTCGCCGAGGCCGTGCAGCTCGACCTAGCACTAGGGCTGGGGGCGCGCGCGGCGCGCCACGTCGCCGTCCCCGCCCTCGACGCGCTGCTGCGGAGCGGCGGCGTGAGCGCCGCGCGGCGCGAGGGCGTCGCGCTGGAGCGGCTGCGACTCGCGTGCCACGAGGCGGCGGCGCTGAGCGCGCGCGGCGACGGCGGCGGCGCGTGCGTGCGTGCGGCGGCGGCAGCAGGCACCGCGCAGCTGTTGCGGCGCCGTGTGCACGACGCGGACGGTGGCAGCGCTGCAGTACGCGGGGAGGCTGGCGGCGGGAAGAGGTGAGGTTTCTGGCACTGGGTTTGCAGCATTGTCGGGCCGGCACCGAGCTTACGGTGTTGACTCGTTGTGCGGCACGGAGCTGTTTGTTGAAAGAGTGCGCCAAGGGGTACAGTGGCAGAGAGCTGTCTGGAGCCCCTGCGTGGCACAAGGAGGTTTTTAAGATGCATCACTCCACTGCATAGGTCAGCATTGGGCTGCTCGTGTCAGGGCACCACGAGTTGCAGTGAACTGCTGCGGCGCTTGCGCACGAATGCTGCACCATGCACCTTTTTTGGTGTGTTATGTGACACCTGCAGGTGCAGAGACCCAGCCGTGCAGCGGACAGCGGAGGCATACGTGATTGCGCATAGGCTCAAGAGGGGCTGCGTGGATATGGCGCCCTTGGCAACGTCTGCATCGCCGTCACTGTGCCATGGCCTGGGCGACACAGATATGGAGGCGGCGCAGGCTGCGAGGGCGCAATTACACGGGGCAGGTGTGCGCGTCACTTCGCCATGGCTGAAGATATTACGCAAGTTTGCGACGTGCTTTTCTCGTGGACCTGATTCATAATCAGACGTTACCGCCTCACGGTCGAAGATTACTGGCCGTTCAAAGCATGGGTCACTGCCGCAATGGATGGGACTGTGCGCAGGCATGCCATTATGACATGCTGAATATGCATGACATCAGGGCATATTATTGACGATGAAAGTATACTGGTGCACGGGAAATACGCCTTCATGCCAGCAGGCCACGTTGATGATGACATAGAGCCGCCATCTGCAGTACTCTCGGACAATGCAATACACATGTGGGCATCGGCAAGCAGTCAGTGCAGTAAGGCCAGGGCTGGCAACATGTATGCGCTGGTAGGCCAGCTTTGCCTCAACCCTGTACGTTGAATGGCAAATACTTGATGTATGAGTATGGAGCATTCCTTACACATCGTACGATTCAGGAGCCTTCATCAGTTGCTCTTGCAGGCATAGGTTGCTTTGAATTGTTCTCTGCAAGTCCTGGCAGGTTCTGGTCTGGCAAAGGGAAGGCCCCAGCGTGATGGAAGCTATTCCTTGATGCCTTTATGTACATGATCACTTCTGTACTCTTGCACACACGCGTGCCGCCGCCAGCCCTCCCTTGCTTCCTCTGCAGCTAGAAGTACACACAATGGTAACGGCGTGCGTGCCCGCATGGCCGGCTTTTCAATCTGCACCTCACATGCGTCGCTGCCGGCTCGCATTCACTGCAGGCACCGGCGGCCTTGCCCGTGCTGCCGCCGCACTTCAAGCGCCGTGCGACTGCCCCTGCTGCTGGACGCGCAGTGCATGGCACCACGTCAGCGCCATCATTCACCCCGGCAATAGCGCTAGCGCCAGCTCTGAGAGCACTGCTGCTGGTGGCAGCGCTCACGGGCCGGCTGGCCGGTCGCTCGTGCTGTGGAGCACGCTGGCGGTGCGCACGCCAGCCGGCTGTGGGCCCGGCCAGGCTGCGGCGATCGCGCTCGCGGCAGCGTTAAGTGCGGCAGGTGAGGGCACAGGGCAGTGCTAGTAGTACGTGCAGCGACCCTGGTTATGATGCGTGGAGCAGCGCGGTCTACGGAGGGTATGTACGAGTATGTGTGCGAAACTGTCGCGCTTAGATGTCATGCGAGCCCCCAGGGGTGCGCGGCATCAGTTGCCATATGATGTTGATAACTGTGAGGCATCAGCGCTCACGCATCGGCTGCACGGCTTTCTCAGGCGGACTGCTGGCAAAATTTGGCAGATCCCGCGTCATAATAAGCTTACTTTGCGGTATGCTTGACAGACGGTGACAGTGATGGCTCATCCATGCAATGGCGGGTCCCAGAGCATGACACGGGGCAAACCTCGCCTACGCCATTGTTCTGCAGATTGTCAGGGTTTGTCCAGCCAGCAAAATCTTCGGCAAATTGTAAGGGCCAGCGGAAGCTTGCCAGATGCTAAGAACCTCGAATTTTGATGAACCGTCAGCAATGTCCTTTGGTGACTTTTGCGTTGTGTAGTGGCGGGCCAGGCCTGGAGGAGCTTTCAGTGGCACAAGTCAATGCTTCCGCAATGTTCAGAGACGACGCGCCTTGTGTTTCCGCTGCGCCTGTGTGCGCACACGCTGGCCCTTCCGTGCTTCCTGCTGTCTCACCTGGCGGCGCGTCAGTGGACCTGTGCGAGGCGACTCTCTGCATTTGCGCACAGTGTCTGCTTTGCATTGCCGTGAGAGCATATTTTGGGCGCAAACGTGCTGTTTGGTCTTGAAGTTGCTGTTGACGGCACGTCACATGTGCAGCGGTCCACCGTGTCAGCATGCCGGCATAAACCTGAGTAAATGCATGACAGCCTCATCATGGCCGCAAAATCATCATCCGCAGCTGGTTACCTGACGCGGCAATGCCTGGTGCTCCTCAATGCACAGCTGCGCCCATCACCTGCGGCATGTGCGCTCTAGCCAACAACACTGCCTCTGGTGGTGAGGATCGCACAAGCAGCGGACCTGCGGTGAAGCTCCTGTCCTGGCTCGCTGCACCAGATTGCATCAAGGTGAGCTGAGAGTGCATCTCTGCCTGAGCACAGCGTTCTCGTAGTCGGACGTGTCAGCTTTACAAGTCGGCCCTGAGTGAGGTTCAGTACTGAGCGTGTGTTCCGCTGAGACAAACGTGAGGACTTGCGTGTGCCTATATGTCTGTGCCTGTCGGTCTTCAGAGGTCACCACACTCACAACCGTGGGCGCACGGTAGTGTTGAGTGAACTGCATCCTGAAGCTTGACATGCAACTGCTGCAGCTCGAGCTATTTCACTGCACCACGCAGGTCTCCCCCGTACATCCTCTGTAACTGCGTATTGCGTCAATGCGGATATCCTCCAAAGCGACAGATCACGCCCTGCAAGTGCCACGCAGGCGCTGCCGTGGCTGGTCTACCAGTTGCGCATGAATCAGGGCACCATGGCTCCAGTCATGATTTCGTACTGCATGGCTGTCACGGCACTGGACGTCTGCCTCATCGCGGCCATCACTGTCAATGCCTCAATGACTTTACGCACGATATAGACGACACTGCGTCACATCAGTGCCATCCATGACCTACAGGAGTGCTTTGTTGTTGTGTATGTATGTATGCTCGTGCACACACAGGCCCGCACCACTATGGAGGACTCATTGTCGCGCCTGCTCAAAGCACTCAAGTACGCCCGACGTGATGTTGCTTCCGGCGGTGCAAGGCAAGTGGCGCAGTCTTACTGGCTGCTCTTCTGCGCGCGTTTTGTCATGACAAATAAGCGACAGCGCCCTATGCTCAGAGTGATGCAAGAAGGGGCCTGTGTGCCATCATTTGCTTTGCCGTAGGGCTCTCTTCATTTCTCTAAGTACTGCAAGGTCAAGTATGCTTAGACCGTCATGTGAGCAGTGGTAAGATGTTGTGAGCTATCTATCATGCTCTGATTCTGGCAGCTCATCATATTGGTGTGGTTTTTGGCCATCATGAACTAGTGATCATCTGTAGCTGATGTCACCGGTAGACATAGCGTATTGGGCGTCAGGCAGGACTCTTTGTGTGGCTTATTCTGGTCACCGATTAGCCAGCTGCACCTGCCTTGCGTACATGCCATGCTCCTTCAGATTCCTCCTATTTGTACCCTGTACGCCAGCTCACTCGTCCATGTCCGATTCCTGGTTGTCCTGCTGTCAATGCCAGCAGGCCCGAAGTCGCTGCCACAGTCACAGCGCTGCTCAGTTCACAAGAGGGCCCTGGCACCACCTGCTTGCGAGTGTTCGGGCCGGCCATGGGTGTGGCCGCCCTTCTTATGTGTCCAGCTCTGAGATCTACATTCGACGACATCATGACCTGCGCGTGTCAGGCTGCGTGTATGCCGCAACAGCATCAGCAGCGCGCGGCGCAGACTGATGATATGATGAACGGTGAGTGATCATTGAGTTCTCTGGCAGGGCACAGTGGGTATGTCGTGTACGTGATCACTGCAGCACCATTCGAAAACATGCTTGAAGTGAACATGCCGCACCATCATGAGATGATGTGCCCTTTGGTGTACACAAGCGATCACCTGAAGCCTGGTTTCGGTGGGTTGTTGCAGCTAAGCGCATTGAAATGACAAGGTGGATGGAGAGCAGTGCAGTGAATGTAGAGGCACAGTAGTTGCTACTGCGCAGTTCCAGCGGCGTGCATCTGCGGTGCATGCTCCAATCGTTTTGACTGACATGGAGCACGATGAAGAGTGCCATGCCATAGACATGCATGCGCTGTGAAGGCCAAAGCGGATGTCAAACATGTTGCTGTATGCTTTTGTGGAGTAGCGGCTGTGCGGGCATCCAAGAGAAGGTGCGTACTTGGCACCTCCAGACTCATGGCCGCACCGCGTCTCGGCAGGCCAGCTACCTAGGATCAGGGCTGCCAGCACACATATTTGAAGTCCATTCATATCCCTCGCAAAAACATTCCAACCTGATGTTCTGTTTCTCTGTTCCGACGAAGGTTTGGTTGGTCGATCACATCAAACGTTGCAGCTTGTGCTGAAGAGGCACACTGGCCAGATGTGCACATTGCTGAGATCAACGCCACCCATTCCTTGCGGGGCTGGTCCTGATCACGCATGCTCTGCAGCTGACTGAGTCACTGCGTCATACTGTGATCGAGACTTCTCTGCCAGGTCTCTTCTGCGCTTACGCCTGCACCGCCCTTGTTCATTGTGCGCATCGCTGCCGTGCACGCATCTCTGTGTTGTGCAGGTACTGACGAGAGTGAGACGGAAGCGGCGCACCTCCTGTTGACTCGCTTGTCAGCGGCGCACGACTGCCTGCAAGCCCTCGCGCTGGGGCAGTGGCACTGCCATGTGCCGGAGATGAAGCCCTTCCTTCACGACTGCAGCTCATGGATCCTTCGATGCGAGAACGGTCCTGTGCATATCAGCATCAGTGCTCAGGTTGCGGAGGCAGTGCGCTGTTGCAAGGCTCTTGTAGATAGATTGCTACAGAGCTGATGTACAGAACACGAACACGGGGCATGTAAATACAACACAAACCCCTGCAATGGTGAGTCTGGCTTGTGCATTTTCATCAATACCTTCAATGATGCGCCGAAGGCGAACACATACACTTCAGTCAATGAACACAACTGAAGCACTCCTTTGGAAGTTCTCTGCTTGAACACGGCCTGCACTTACAACTGTAAGAAGCTTGTGCAATTGCATAGGTGCATATAAGGACAGCGCATCGGTGTCGAGGGCAGCCATGCGCAGACTTCTGTACACCGAGCTCATCACCTGAGCGAAAATGCACCCAAGGCAAATGCAGCTGAGTTGCACCACGCATCGCTTTCCACATCAATTTGCTTACCTTTCTGGCGGACGCATTTATCTTGAGGCGTGCAATCTGCTCAGTGCATTGTGGCATGCAGCAACGATACTGCAACCAGATCATGGCTTGCAACACTAAGTTAAAGCAAATGGCGTACATCCAACATGGCACTTGTGAGCATCATGCTGGACATGCTGGACATGAGACAAGCACAAACATGCAATGATGCTCTTGGTCGCATTGATTAACTCGTTGTGTGATGTGCATTTGCTGTGCAAGTCGGTGGACTGCTGTGCAAGTTGGCGATGCAGGCAACTTGACAAGACTGCCCCCCATGACATCTTTGCTTTGCTCTGTTGAGGGTCAACACGCACCAAGTCTGGGTTTGCCTGAAATCAGAGGGCTGAAGTGAGTGTGTCCAGTTCTGTCAAGCTGCTGGGCCAAAGGTGATGTGAACGCTTGAAGCTTGAGTTGAATGCTTGAAGCAGCGCTGAAGGCCAGTGCTCACTTGCCACACATGCGCTCTCTGTTCATGAACACTTGTTGTGGTGCCGTGCGGTACCCACGCGCCGCGAATGCACTGCAGCGGTTTCAATCACCGCTGCCATCACTATCGTCTGATGTGTGCTCCCAATGGCGCTCGTGATCTGCTGCAAGAACCCTCGACAGCATGTTCTTCATCGCTGTGGTCGTGATGTTGCAGCTCATCACTACAGTCGTGATGCTGCAGCTATCGCGGCGCTACGTGCCTGCCGACCTCGGCGTGTGCTGTGCTGAGCCATGATGCTGCAAATCCTTGTGCCCCTCATATGCGCATGTACGCATACAGCTGGCCATCGTCCACCTCGTTGACGCACAGCTTGCCAAATGCCTGGGCCAGCCTGATTGCCAGCAGGTGCTTGCACTGTGAAGGAGAAGCACACAACAGCAGATGGCAACATCTCATGGGGTAAGAAATCACGTGAGCCGCATATAGCTGGTGCCGCAAGACCAACCTCGGCAGTGTGCAACACTCAGCTGCACATTCCGATGGCGCTAACATGTTCTGGTGATGGCAAAGCTACAGTACATAGCACATTTCTCTGTCGTTCAAAATGCATTCGCAGCAATTGCTGAGCAGTTGCATTGATCACAAAGGCACCAATACCAGCAGTGGCTAGCATGCTGCTGTATGGGTTACATCATTCCAGTGGTAGTTCTGGATCTCCGTTTCAAGGATATTGAAACAAAACAGGATCATTCCTCCTTGCAAGCATGCTCAGTACTTACCAGCACCAAGGATGTGGCTTTTTTGGAGACTTCTTGGAAGTTTCTGCATGAGCAATAGTGTCCCCCCAGACAGACGTACGGTGAAGCCCCTCCTTTCTGCAACAGAAGCACCGCATGAACGGCATGCACATCAAGCATTGCCCGTATTCACAGTGCTCCTGCCTGTAGACTGCATGCATGCGCATGCGGCATGACGAGCGGTACAATCTACATGACACGCTGTGAGTGAAGCATCTCGCATGTCTCAATACAAACATGTCCACTGGCACAGTCTCAATGACTGTTGACCCACAACCAAACTGCCTGCGTGGACAGTCAGCTTCAGCTGAGGGACAAAGTGAGGCTCAGACGCTGTGGCAGACACGGCGTCGTCAGTCCTGGAATGCTGCATGTGTGACGGCACGGCAGCATCATGATCCACGAATTACATAACTTGGTACTTTGATGTAGCCTCTGAGGCCACCATTGCCCTGCTGATCTGAGAGCATCCAAGTCTGTGAGCTGCTGAAAAAACCAACAGCCCTCTATGTTCATTCCAGGACACAGTGCAATTCGTGATAGGCACGCACTTACATGCGAGCTGCTCTGCACCAGCCAGATGCGGCGCCTGCTCTGTCGGCCAACGCACTCTACGATACGAGAGTGGTCCAGCACATCAGCGCAGTTGTCCGCCTGTGTTGACTGGAACAGGAAAGTGACCATCCTCAGTATTTCCTCCTTCTTCTGTGGAGCCGCCTCGCCGCCTTCACTGATGGCCACCTCGGCCAGGTAGTCATCCAGCAGTGTCACGTTGTCTGTGACACCCTGCCTGCACAGCAAGGGCACCACCATTTCTCTCTGATTTTGAACTTCTTCGGCAAATTCAACTTCAACTTGAAGCTGAAGTCAAATCGTACGTAACTGGCGAAATGTGGCACATGCCCTCCTGCAGCTGAACCGCAGGCAAAGAAGCAGCCATGGACAGGCGTAAGCGCACGTCACTGGAAGCCATGGTGGACGCCAAGAACGAGGAGCTTCGGCGCATGCTGCTGGACAAAAAAGCCATGCTGGCGGAGGAGCACAAAGTGAGGGAGAGGCTGAGCAGAGACCACGCCAACACCATACACCAGATTTCCAACATCGAGACGGCGATACGAAGGCTGAGGGCTGATCATCTGGCATCGGTGAGTGAGCATGAAGAGACTGGCTGCATGCTTGTTCGCTCATGTGGTCATGCAACTGCTAGACAGAAGGCCACTTGGGTAAACATGCACTTGATGGCGCAGCAGGCTAGGGCCTGATTGGATATGGTAAGCCAGCAGCTCTGTGCTGCACCAGAGTTTTCTCAATACGCGCAGCGCTGCTGTTGCTACATATTGTTGCTAGCTGTTGTCGTTGGGCGTCACCTTCACACAGCAACAAGGTGGAATGGCAGGAGGTAATTGCAATTGAACAGTCAACAGCTGGCGGCCATTGTCCACGTTCAAGCGTGCCATGGTGTCCTGAACCCGTTGTGAAGCACAGTTGCATTATGAGAGGCAGCATATCTATATATGCATGGCGAGTCCTTGAATCCTGCCATTAGTGATTCATGCCTGACGCACTTGCGTGTTCTCCCTTCCTTGCTGTGTATTCAAGGTGGAGGCTCAGCAGGCGGCGTCACGAGCGGAGCTCTCCGTTCTAGAGCAGGAGGTAGCCGCCATGAACAAGCAGCGCCTGGCACTGGAGCGCTATGTGGTGACATTTGACATCGTGGACCAGGAGCACGCTACGCTCAAAGCGCGGCTGAGATCCCTGAAGGAGAGCGAGGGCAAGGAGGCCCAGGAGAACGCGGCGGAGCTTGAGGGCCTCAAGAGCAGCGTGTTTCAGTTGCGCACGAGGCTGGATGAGGTGTTCCGAAAGACGCTCGCTGCGGTACAGGTGAGTCTCTCATACATTGGTTGTACTCACACCGTTTTACTTTTGTGACACGTGGCGGCCGCTGCGCAACACGAATGGACGATCAGAGCCTGTTGGCCTTTCTTGCTGGCTTCAGTGATGCCTGACCTTACTGCTCCTTGCAATGGGCCATGGCTAGCCGCGTTCTGTTTCATACTTCAAGTGCGATGCCAGCAGCTCAAGTTTTTGCTCCCTGAACGCTGTTTCGTGCAAAACAGTAGTTTGTAGCAGCTGTAAACCGGATGGGGTGACCACAGAGCAAAGTGCATCGTTGCGTTCTGTTTCAGTGCATCTTCAAGACTGCCACAAGTGCGCCTGAGCCCCGGGCATCCATACTCCGTTGCCTGCGCAGTATGACACCTACTTGTTGCACAGGCTTGGGCCATGAATTGCTCACCATATAGGAGCACGTCACATAGCACAGCTCATCAACCGTCAGTCTCAGCTCCACCGTTGGAGATATGTGCAAGGTCACCCTGTGAAATGCCAGATCTGGATTGGTTAACTTTGAAGGGCAGCGGTACATGCCAATGTCGGCGTCATCGCCATGCCCGCTTCGCATTCGCAGGGCCAAACAAAAGACAGCGCGATGGTGGAGGTGCTGCAGGAGGCGCGCGAGGCTCATGACCACGCCGCGCAGCTGGCCAAGACGCTCAAAGCGCGCACGGCCACCGTAGCGCGCGTCCTGCAGGCGCACGCCCAGAGCAGACGCGCCCTCATGCAGGTACATGGACGAAGAGAAGGACGGTGGCGCGCCCATGCGTGAACGCGCACTTGGTCAAGTGCTTGTCAGATGGTGACTGGGTGTGAACTCGTGCGCGCTAGCGCTCCAACAATCAGAGGTCACCCATCATTGCCAGACGACTTGTTGTGAGTTGACTGGTGTGAGTTGGCTAACCTGCGGTGCCCAAATGTCAGGTTGGGAGATGGTGTGACTAGAGCGGCAGTGCGGTTGTCATCGGCCATCGAGAGTTCTCAAAAGCGTGCTCGAAGAGCATGTCAGGCCAGACTCCACCTTGACAATCGTCAGCGCTTCTCGAACCACAATGCGCAGCTGCGCAGGCGGCAATGCCTTGCGGCAAACGCAGACACCCATGCGGCCATCCATCATTGCCAACGTGTCACACCCCCGCAACACCGATCATGACCATGCGCAGGTCCGCGTGGACAGGGACATCACGGCGGACACCGTCAAGGCCCAGGCTGACAGAATATCGGCCCTCGACGCGGCGGTCGCCGCACAGGAGGCAGATGTCACCCGCCGCGAGCGCGAACTTCAAGTGGCACTGACGCGCCAAGCGCAGCTGGCCACGGAGTCGGCCGATCTGCAGCGGCTGGGGGGGGAGGTGACGGCGGCGCAGCGCGCGTGCGCGGCGGCGCGGGATCGCGCGGTGAAGGCGCGGCACCGCGCGCTGCGCGCCGCGCGGGCGGGCGGCGGCGGCGTCAGCAGCAGCGGCATGCAGCGGTCGCTCTCGCTGCCGGCGCTGCGGCGGAGCGGCAGTTCGAGTTGCAGTGGCGGCGGCGCTGGCCGCGTGGCTGAGCACGGCTGTAGAACGAGCAGCAGGGAGAGCAATGCGAGCGAGCGGCGCAGCAGCTGCTGCAGCGCAGCGTCGGAGGACGTGTCGCGCATGTGGCGCGCCAGTTGCTCGCCGGCGCCGTTTGAGATGTTTGCAATGTAATCCTCCTTGTCTGCTGCAATCAATTTTGTCAGTGCTAGGCCATTTTGTGGGCGCTGTCTTGTGCCCTGCCGTGCATGAGCTTGCGTGATGCCATACTGCTGCCGCTGTGCGTAGCAAGACTTGGTTGGCTGAAAATGACGCTCTACAGTGCCTTCAGACCACCTTCATCGTTGCATTATGCTTGTACAGCCGACGCATTTATCTGAATCATGCCATGATGTCATTTTCAGATACTTTGAATTACCATCGCACGCAGCACCGAGTTTCTCCTCGAACCCGCCATGTCAGGGCCCTGAAACCCTAGTACTGCGACCGTTTTTTCGGGGTCCATCAAGCCCTCGAGCTGCTCGACAGCTAGCAGTACACGGCGAAACAGGGCCAACTGCGGGAGGCAGCGACGTCCAACTAATGGCGCAGCCATCCAGGGTCGCCAAGCTCCTTATTGGTGCAAAAAATGTGGTACAACACAAGAGCCTGGTAAAGTGTAAGTGGAACTGCTTCTGCAGCATGACCTGTTGTTTTGCGGTACGTCCGTAGCTGCCTCCAGATGTCGATATTGAACAAATGTGCTTTTCACGCCCCTCATTTGCTTTTCTGCCGATGCAGTTGACACGGTGGACACGGAAAGCGATAGGGACTACAAGGCTGCGGAGGAGCGATTTCTTGTGTTCCGCGCACAGCTGCTCGAGGTGAGGCGGTATTGGTGTTTTGACATTTCATTACATCTGCAGATTCCCTGCTGATGTGACGGCACACGGAGCGTCTTGCGTGCCCGTTGCCTCAAATGTTCAACAGCTGCCGTGAAGTTGTTGACAGCCCGTGTCAACTGCCAGTTCACCTAGAGCTCGTACGTGAATGCGCTGCTGAATTTATGAAGTTGGTGCTGGCGGCGGTGCACCAACGAAACACAGAACCGCAATTTCAACGTGGTTTCCATATACTGCATTAGGACACTGCTGCACTGCTTTTCTAGAAGGGAACCACTTTCACTCAAAAAAAATTCACTTCCACCTCTATGATCTGCAGCTTTGTGATCTGTTGCTCAGCGCTATTCATCATCTGGATTCGAGTATGGTCATAATTGCGATGAAGTTCGTTTGTGAGCTGACTGATGAAGCCCCTGTTGCACACGTCTCACAGATTATCCAAAACACGGAGCAGTTTCGCTCAAGGCTGAAGGAGTCCATAGCTGTCGCATCCAAGCTGTCCCAGAACTTCTTGAAAGTCAGTCAAGGGGAGGGTGCGGGGGATGCGGAGCAGCAGGAGCCTTGGAGCCAGGTTGCCCGCAAACAGGCGGAGTCGTTAAAGGCGGCAACAGGCAAGGGACCACTTTGTCTTGCACACCCTGTCACCAGAATCAAGGTTCCCCATAGTGCAGCTGGCCTCCTGGGCCATTGTAAGCCTGAGGGACTACGTCCAGCACACATCAGCTCTCAGGTGCGGTGTCTGTATTTTCAATTGTGTGTCAGAGGTAGAGCAGAGGCGACGGCAGGGCACCTATATGTACTCAGTGCTCAGCAACCGGTGGTGGGATGATGATTGGACAAGGAGGCGAGCAGCTCAAATGGCAGCTACCTGTGCAGGCGCCACAAAGGAGCGAGCAATGGCAGGGTTGCTGCCAAAAGGCTCAATGTGGCATGCAAGCAGGTTTGAAGGACATTAGGCGGCACCAGACAAGTCACATCGCTAAGTGCCCATCCTTTTTGTAGGCACCCACAATACCCGCTACTATCAGTAAGCCTGATACAGTCTGGGGGACAACAACACATAACCTTCACACGGCCATACGTCGCCTCCCCATGCACGAATCTATCAGCATGTGTTGCGCTGATGCGCCACACCCATGGTTTGTAGCAGGCCAGGCACTGGTGGCCGCAACAGGGACCGGCGTTTGCATGACGGTGTCTGTCCTCAGCTCCTGCTGTTTGGCGCCTCTTTGCACAGTGACTCACAGATGTGTGCTCCAGCTACTTCTTGTAAGTGTATGTTCACACCGCTGTTGGTGACGTGTTGAAACTGCGGTCAACTGTCATTTGAAGTATGTTGACGTGCAAGTTGTCCTATGAACCAACGGGCTCAGCGTAGTTGCTATGGGCTAGTACGTATCAACTGCACTCCGCGGTGGTGCCTGCCTGCCCGCTATTGGTGTGCATTGAGTGGCAAGCCCGCAACTCATGATTGCAGCTGATCCAATGAAACACAGATGTGATTGGATCGCTCGGCTGCGCACTTTGGTCACAAGCAGGGCAGACGCAGCCTCTGGCTACATGTGTCTTGTAGCTTGATGCGTCTTGCGCACGTGTGGTACCTGTCATGCAATGCGTCACTGCCTGTGTGGCCGCCTTGCTCTACATGGCACGCAAGCGCAAAGAATAAACTCATGAGTGCAACTGCCACTGTCCTGCGTGGTGTGCGCAGGCGACAGCGGCGTGGCGTTGGATGAGCTGCTGTTTGTGGACCTGGACAAGTACGTGCTGTCCGATCTGAAGATACAGCACGAGAGCTACAACGACATCAACAAGCTGGTGAAGGAGCGCTATGAGCTCAAGGTGGAGCTGCAGCACTACAGTGACAAGGTGCGTCATCGTCAGTGAGAACCCTTTTCACTCGGGTAGGACAGATTGAAAACTGAAGCCCTGCAATCAGCAGAATTGATTACGAGAGCATTCAGAGTTAGTAAGTGCCAGGAAGGATACAAAGTCTATCATATCGACACGCTGTCCCATCTGTCACAGTAACAGCAGCGGTGGATAGTACCGCTGACGAGTAGATACTCTGACAAAACCAACAGAAGCGCCTCACTCAGTGTGCTACGATTGGGCACTGCATGACCGCAAGCGCCAAAACAGCCTCATGCCAGCCTTTGCGCGCACCCCTTCTCCCAGGTGTAGCACCCGGGTACGCGCACACCTAACGCACTCCGCACTGCTGACCCCCCCCCCCCCCCCCCTCTTGTCAGGTCCAGGAGCTCAACGACAACCCCAAGGTCGCGGCGGAGCGCAAGGTGCGCAACGAGGAGAAGTACGCCACGGCCAACACGCGCCTGCGCGAGCAGACGGACGCGCTGCTGCGGCGCTTTGCCGAGTCGGAGGTGCGGCGGCGGCGCGTCCTCGAGGAGGACCTGCCGCGCATCATGGACCTAAAGCGCCTGGCGTACGCGGCGCTGGCGACCAACGCCGAGAAGGCCGCGCAGGGCCTCGTGCTGGCGCCCATGTGAGTGACCAGGCGGGGTTTGTGTGTGGTGCTTGCGGTATACTGCAGTTGGCCGGAAGGCCTGGAAGAGGCTCGTGCGCATGCCGATGCCGGTGCCTGAGTTGCACGGGGGCTCGTGCTGGCGCCCATGTGAGTGGCGTGCATGCGGGGGTGCGGTGCTTGCCGCGTTAAAGCGGTATGTTGCAGTTGGTCGACATGCCTGGAAGAGGCTCGTGCAGATGCCGATGCAGGTGTCTGAGGCACGCAGGGCCTCGTGCTGGTACGGCAGTTGACAGGTTGTCGTGTGGTGTGCTGCAGTTGGCCAGAAAGCCCGGAACAGGCTCGTGCGTGGGGGTGTCTGAGCTGCGCAGGGGCTCGTGCTGGGCGCCCATGTGACTGGCGCGTGGGGTGCGGCTACGGCAGTTGCAGTTGCCAGGTTGAAGTGTGGTGTTCTTCTCTACTATTACGGTGTTGTCCTTCTCTACTATTACGGCAGTGACCGAGTTGACCGAGTTGCAGTGTGGTACACTTGTTTACTATTACAAGCAGTAAGTGTGTCTTTTGCCAGACTGTTTGCGGCTAGTGGCATACGCGGCGACGGCGATGAATGCGGGGGCTGCAGAGCGGAGGGTGTACTCAAGTGAATGCGGGCGTCCAGGCCTCGCTCGTTTTTGAGCTGGCTGTAGTATGCATGAACGCGTGGATTGTCATGTATGTAGGCATGCTTTGCTGTGCGTATGCAGAGCTACGTCCACATGTGCCTTGACCATGATAGGAAGGTGGAGAATCGGCTTTGTGGATGGTGCCAACTTCAAGTCCGTGATGGAGAGCAGAGTCTGCTCAGCAGACCAGGCCAGCACGTGGTAGCACAATCAAAGTAGCTGAAAGCGCATGGTACACATCCGCGCAGTCGCTTCTGTCACTGTATGACGTCAGCAGTGGCAAAGTGAAGTTGCGCATCAGCGTATATTGAAGTGCGGAGTGTCATCGGGAGCAGAGCGAGTTGAACTTGAGCAGTTGCATCGCCCCAGATGTCAGCATGAAAGTCTTTGCACAAGCCAACAATTAGACCATAGCTGCCACTTCGATGTTGATGACAACTCACATGTGCGGTCCTTACCTCTTCATCGCTTCACACTGTACCGGTGTTCAGGCGCTCCGGCTCAAGGGGTTCAAGCTCTGCATTCGGCTCAAAAGACCTGCCAGGGTCAGCGCGCGGCAGCTACGACAACACTGTCACGGGACAGGGCGCAGAGAGCGCGCGCATGTCAGATGTGCCATTGGTGAGTGGGCGCTGCGGTAATGGTGGTGATATACATACATGTGAACATGCAAGCTGAAGTGCTGATGAAGAACTGATGACATGCCAGTACAGAGGCGCTGTGGTGCGGCGATGGTGTTCACACATACCTGAAAGTTGAAGTACCGAGAAGTACTGATGACGTACCAGCACAGAGGCGAGGCAGCGCGGCGCCGGGACCCTCTGCACTCAGATTGCTGCTCTGTACAGCTGATCACTGTGAGAGTGCAGTTTTGGAGGCTTGGTAAATGTCATTGATTTGTATATGATGGCCAGTCTTGCACAAGCAGTCTGCTTGTAAGCTCAGATCCACTTGCTGCCGGTCCTCACAGCAGTGTACTTGTGAGTACCTTCCATCATGAGGTGGTGGTGCACTCTTGCAGTGCTGGCGCTGCATGGTGACTGATGCATGGCAGTAGCCTTGTTGCTGTCTGACACAACACGTTCAGGCCGAACGCCACAATGTGAGAATGAAAGCAGAA
Organism: Tribonema minus; assembly: GCA_017506865.1. NCBI lineage: Eukaryota > Xanthophyceae > Tribonematales > Tribonemataceae > Tribonema > Tribonema minus. Next base: position 129,109 of record JAFCMP010000090.1, on the reverse strand, counting down.
AATGTGGTGCTCTCCAACCGTCATAAGCAACATGCCCCGGCAGGCGTCCATGTCTGAAACAACCCCTGATCGTCAATTCACCGATGCCTCAGCATGATTGTCAATTCACCGATGCCTCAGCATGCAGTAACCGCGTTGTGAGTGTCGCATGGTGCAGCCGCTGTGTGATGCAGCCAGTGCCTGCCGTGCGCTTAGAGCGGCGCAGCGAGCCACCCATGCTGTGTCCTGGTGCTGCATGCACCACGCCAACCCTGTCCTTGTGGTGTTTTCCTGCTTGTTTTTCATAGTTAGTTTCATCCTTTTATTCGCACCTTCTTCTTTTCATCTTCGCAAGGGGGGGAATTTATTGCAAAACCCGCAAAATCCGCAGTACAACGCCCCACGAGCAACAGCGGCGCAACCCTCATTGCAGTGCGCGTGCTTGCTCACCCCATCACGACCTTACACGCAACGCTCCCGTGTGATGCGCTCCTGCTGCAGGGGGGCACCTCGTCTCAGCGCACGTCTGTCAACACGGACCATGGCGCCAGCTCGCATGCGCTGACTGCCAAGCCCGCCGCCGCCGCTCTGCTCGACTCCCCGCCGTCGCACCTGTATAAGCGGTGAGCCGCCAAGGCCTCATAGTTGAAGTTGCGTCAGATGCGCAAGCGGTGACTCGCCGGGTCGTGACCATGACTCTTGCGTTTCTGCATGCAGGGTTGAGGTTTCAAGTGCTCAAGAACAGACGGTCTTGTTCGGCGAAGCACACATGCTGCTGATGGAAAGCCGTGCAGGGGCGCTGATTTGTGGCGTTGTGGTGCAGTAGGTATGCTGTGATGCCTACGCCTACGAGCACGCGTGGCTTGAGCTTGATCGTTGTGGTGTTGAACTTCACAGACGTCGGCGATGCACTCCGCATGACACATGCGCGTGCATGCATTCCCGCACACTTGTTCACATCTCACAGTGTTCAGTCACACACCACGCTGCACTGGTCAACGCTGGCTTGATCCACAGCAACACTTGCGAAGCACACAGGTCAAGTTTTGTCAGCGCAGTCATTTTGGCTCCAGCCACAAATTTCAATTGTGTCAAGCGCCCCATCGCCCCGTGTAAGCTATCAGGTGCAATAGCGCCGGGTGACATTCATACTTGAAGTACAGTGTACGCTGCAACTGTCGTGTTGCCGACAATGGCCGTGTGCAATCGTGCCTCATGCGCAGTGCAAGCGGCTCCATGGAGAGCGTGCAGCCCGGTGGCAACGCGGGCGGGGTCGTGGGGCAGTCCTCTCACAGCGGTTCGGCGGCAGCGGCGGCGTCAGAGGATGTCGTCAGCACACGCACAGCGCTAGAGTGAGTGACACGAGTAGTCTTGTTGTGCGCGAATTGTCAGCACCGCTTGACGCGATCATGCGGGTGCCTTGCAAATCCAGCAATTCATGCCGCCGTAGCTGTGTCAGGGATTCCTGAAGTTCAGCATGGCCTTGCAGCAGAGTGCAAGAGGTACTTGTGCTATGTGCTGTCTTCTTTTGCACACCAAAATGTAATGGCATTGCAGCCGTCTGCACTATGTACCCACGCTGCTGGCACACAGTCAACACACTCGCAGATGCGTTTTTTACAAAAAATTGGATGCATTCAGTTGACTTGTTGATGATGCCACTGCTAGAAGAGCCGGCCTGGTCCCTGACATATGCTGGTGCTCCTGGCTTTCTGCACAGGCAAAACATGGGCGCCACCGCTGTCCCCGTCAGCCAGGAAGTGTTCCACGAGGCGTCCTATGAGGTGAGAGGCAGCTTGGTTGCCGCAGCTTGCAGTGCGTGCGCTCCATTTCTTAGCGGCGATGGCCTGCAGCTACATTCACAGCCACTTAGCGAAGGCATGTTAGTGTTATGTGCATGTGAATGCTGCCTTTGTGATGTAGCGTCATATGTTTGTGCGCACATGCATACATACAGGCCAATTGTTGACTCTGCGACATGCGCCAAGGCACCAAGCAGAGGCTCTAGGTACCTAGCAGTGCTGTGGTCAATGCAGATGAATGTAGCCGGTGCAGCGCGAAGATGGTTGGCGCACTTGTGCATGCACACAGATCGCTGATATCATATTGCCGGTATGGTTTGATCATGTACTTGATCGACAAACAATTGCGTTATTATGGCCACGTTGTGGTGCTTGGCGTTACCCGTGCCTGATGCATGCTCTTGATTTCAAATAGCGACTGATTGCAAATGGTCTCAATGACGCTGTGCAGCAGGAACAGGAGCCGGTAACCGCTGCTGCCACGCCTGAGGCAAATGCTGCGGACGCAAACGCGTCGCGCACTGAACCAGAGGTGGTCGACGGCGGCCTCGGACCAGGGTGAGCACTTGCGACTTGATGTTGTGATAATGCCAGTATATCAAGGCCAACAGCTGCATGATAGTTGCACGCTGCTCCTCCTGAGCCTCAGCATACATCCTCCCTTTATGGCCTTATGCACATGTCAATGCCATCTTGGCAATCAATGACGTGAACGCAGCAGTGATAGATCGTGACAAGGCTGCAATACAGTGCTTGCAGATGGAAGGAGGGCGCTGGTGCATCATCACAGACGCAGAATGTCAGCACAAGCACGTCATGGTGAGGTGTCAATGGCCACTGTCCATCGCGCGCCTCGCTGTACTTCAACATTGAAGGCCGCCCCATCACATGAGCTGCCCAGCTGCACTGACACTGACAAGAGCGCTCTGCGCCCGTGGCGCAGGTACATGAGGGTGAGGGCGCTGTACGACTTTGAGGCCGCCGAGGAGGGCGACCTCAACTTCAAGGCCAACGACATCATTGTGACCGACGCGTCGCGGTGGAGCGCGGATGGCTGGGTCACGGGCACATGTAACGGCCAGACGGGGCAGTTCCCGTCCAACTACACGGAGCGCATCGACTGATACACATGTCAACGCATATGTCAATGCATATGTCAACACACATGTCAAGTGTTGACGTATGTCAATACATATGTCAACACACATGTCATATGGTGTCGCCGCACGCTCACGCGACGCGCGGGGGCGCTAGCGCCTGTCGGCTCTGTCACAGCCCCCATCTTTTCCTCTCCAGAGGGGCATGCAAAGCGGCTCAGCGGCCGGTTTCGCTCGGTCAGCTGCCTGCCGCAGGGGTGTGTGTTGTGTGTGGCTGGAGGGCTGCTGCGACACTGCCGGCGCATGCCTTTTGTGCTCTCGTCGTGAGTCGGGCAGGCGCTGCGAGCTGGACTTGTTTATCGTGGTTTCAGCCGTCGTGTTGAGCGGGGGGGGGGGGGCACACAAGGATACTTCTACAGGGGTGGGGCGGGGGGGGGCAGGGGGGTGTTTATGTTTGTACGTCTGTCTGTGAGTGTGTGGGCCAAAGTGGTAGGGGGGTGTCAGAAAATGTCACTGCATTTCAGCCGCCAGTGGTTTGCCCTTTTTTCCTGCCTGGTATCATTGCAGCAGTAGCTGGAACCAGATGGCCTTCTTGGTTCAACAGGATCAGATGAATGGCAAATCAAGTAATCATACTCACAGAACAACCATTGATGAATGATGTTGGAGAGCGCGATGTGCTGTCACAAATCATGCAGACCAATAGGTATACATGCAAAGCATGTCTTGTTCAGTTCTGCTTGCAGTGCTCTTTACTGGACTACACCTTAGAGAACATTGATGGCACGCAAGGTGTCAGTCTATGACAGCTTCAAATTGAAGTTGCAGTTCACGGAAAGTCACCACCAGCTACCAGCTCTCGTAGCTGTAATCAGTCAGCGTCGCCGACAGGTGCGGCCCCAAGGTTTGAATGCAACAACTCAATATGCCATGTTGGCGCGGGTGCACGACTTCATTGTATATGCTGTGCTGAGGCCGCCAATCATCTTGCTCATCGCCAAGCTTCGCAAGTATCTGTTGGATGCTTTTGTGGGATAATGCAATCAAACTCAGGCGCACGTGCACATGCACAGAGTGTGTGGAACATGTTCATTCTTGGGATGAGAATGGTATGGATGTCCTCGTCATTCTTGCACATCAGCGGTATGTACACTGGGCAGTTTGGCTTTGCCAACAAAGAAGTGGCCGTACCTGATGACAAACATCGGAAAGAAGTTGGCAATGCGCAGATGAATGAGCTTGTGCACACGAACCTAGTCAATGTACAGGCAGCACTCTGCAGATTCTCATGCATTTGGATACTTCTTTGTTATAGTGTATGAAGCTGGACGCTGTGGAAGCCATTTGGGAGGTATGCATCTCAGGCTTTGAGGCAATTGCAGATGTGAATCCTGCTCAATTGCAGCATCAAGTGACTCTGACTTTGTGCACCACAGGCATCAAACAAGAAAGAGGGCAGGTTGATGATAGGTGTTGTAAATGATGTTCATTTGCGGGCACACACCAAATCCGTGTTTAGGGAAAGGCTGCACAGCACTCAACGCACTCCAGTGCTGCATAAGCCACCTCCATGCTGTCCATGACTCTGCCTGTCTTGTTCAAAGTGCCAGTGTTGATTAATCACCACCATGTCCGTAAAGCAGGGCAAATGCTGCCGCTGCATGCGCCGTGAACACATTGCGCTTGCCCGTGCTGTATGCGCTAGGTGGCGGGCTCTTGCACCATTGAATGGTGATGTCGGACAATGCCGCCGTTTAATTGACCACTATGCGCATGGTGCTGGGTGCCCCTATGAACCAGAGCACCTTCCTCCTGTTGTCCCCTTGCACCTGCAACTCACACGCAGACAGGACAGTTGTGCTCAAGTGAGGACGTGACAGCGTTCACAATACATGCGACCACTCGAAACAAGAACGATCATTGGTTGACGCGGGAATGCGCATGGCACGTGATGCCAAGCGCGATGCAATGAGTGCAAACAATGCATGGCCTCAGTCAATGACGCCACCATGCATGTGATGACAGCGCAGCTGAACAGCATAGGTGGACTGAGTGGAACACTGCGCGCGGACTGATAGGGGCTGGGATGGCTGAGGCTTAATCGCATACTGCGTAACCATGACTGCAAAATTCTCAATGCATGCGCTCAAGCGGCGCTCTTGTGTGCCAAGTCACGCAAAGCGCATAGCAGCACGCATCAAGTAACATGGCAAAGACGACCATCTTGACGAACAAACTCACACGCTGCATCCGTAGCTGCCATGAATTGCATCTTGCACTGACACTGCATGCACGCATGAACGGGCCGCTGACAATCTGCAACCGCGTGTGCCGCGAAAGCTGCTCGCTGACGCTGTTACACATTGCGAGTGCAAGTCTACGGCTCACCCTCATGGCAGTGCTCCCGCAAGTGGTACAAGGTGGGTTCAAGTCGGCTGGCGTTAGAGCTGCGCCTACATGGCGGTGGTCGTTCACGTGGGGTCTGATGCAGTATGCAGTTGCAGTCCTTTTCATTTTGGTTAAGTGCGCTCCGGGAGGACAGTGACAGGACGGCAAGTTGAGCGCGCTGCCATCGGATCACGCCCTCGGAGCCGGCTCCAGCAGCTGTGCTCTGTCGTTTTGACAGTGCTTCTCATACAAGGGGCAGGGGGCAGCATTGTCTCCCGCCGTCTCCTCTACCGATCGCATTTCGTCTCGGGTGCCACACACAGTGGCGGATGCTATGGGGCACAGTGTTTGACAGAATGGTGACAGTTTCGGTGCTACATATGCAATGGAAAATAGTCTGAGGTGGTTTAATCCTGGCTATTGTGTGGTTATCAACAAATTTGGTGTCTTGATGTTTGTAGTGTTCTGTAGTGACGATGAATCACATCATAACCCGCTGTGATGTTAACGAAATGGCGTGAGGTACCGGTTCTGCATCGTGCCAAAAAAGTCGCATGAGCCCGCTGCGTTGCTACATCAATCCATGGAGCGACACAACCAAAGCCTTCCAATCAAGATCATCAGCGAGCCCAGGCACTGAACATCGTGCGGTCTGCTTCTGTAAAACATTGAGTGTAGGGAGTAGTTCGCGGAATGCTAGCCTCGTCGCCTCGTACTTTGCGCTTTGGCGCATCGATGACAGTGGTTGAAGTTGAAGTCACAGCGCTCAGCACATGGCTGCGCGGGCCGCAAAGCTCTGAGAAACTTACTACACAACGCGTGCCGCCTTCCAGCCGCTGCTTGCCGCCTTGGTATGCTTCAAATACAGCTTCACTACTGCGCGCTGCCGCCCCTTGCTGTTTGTTGTACACATATGTACAGGTTTCCATGTAGTTTGCCCGGGCTACCTACATAGTGCTCCCTGGCGCGTGCAGCGTACACATACTGACGCGCTGGCTCAGCCGTAACCGCTCCGCAGACCCACGTGCAATGACGCGCGCCACAATTCATGTTTTTGTTGCCTACTCAAACCAACAGCACTGAATGGCTTCCACTCACGCTGCTGTACCGCCGCCGCCGCTGCCGCCACCTGCTGCTGTTTGTTCTGTGTACATCTCATGTACTTCTTGAAGTACACTGTAAAGGCCAACCGCACGCCACAAGTCCACTCACCTAAAGCCATATGCAGCGGTATGCCGTGCACTGAGGCCCAGGGGCTGTATCGATTGCCACTCACCTGTCCGCTCCAAGGTGACCAGCTGCAGCGCCTTCTTGTTTTGTAGACTGTCACATTGCAATTTTACAAATGTCTCATAGCTGCCACTTTCACCGTCAAGACTGATTCATGAGGTTGAAAAATGTGGCCGAGTGCACGATTCCCAGACACACGTAGACCCACCTCCGCGCCATGTATGCGCACCGCCCGCCGTCACTTTGAAGTCAGTCTCCATACACGCACCTGGGCTCCTAGCGGCGTACTGCTCTGTCAAGGCTGCCGGCAAAATGTACATTTGCTACATACGTTTTCATCCCAATGTCCCCTGCGGTATGCACTCACCTTTACCCGTGGCCTCAGAGGCCTGTTGCTCTGCCGCGGCCACGGCCGTGCGCCGCGCGTTTCGCTGGCGGAGCGGAGAGCGCGTTGTTGGCCTCCGTTGCAGAGCGCTTGGCACGTTGGTTGCTGGCGCCGGCAGGGCGCGCATGGGCGCGGGCGGCTCGCGGCGCAGCGCCGGCGGCGGCGGCGGCGGCAGCGGCGGTGGCGGATGGCTGCGCAGCAGCAGCGGCGGCGGCGGCAGCGGCGTTGGCACATGGCTGCGCCACAGCAGCGGCGGCGGCGGCGGATGGCTGCGCCGCAGCGGCAGCGGCGGCGGCAGCGGCGGCGGCGGATGGCTGCAGCGCATGCGCCGCAGCAGCGGCGGCGGCGGCGGATGGCTGCGCCGCAGCAGCGGCGGCAGCGGCAGCGGCGGCGGCGGGTGGCTGCGCAGCAGCAGCGGCGGCGGCGGATGGCTGAGCAGCGGAGGCGGCGGCGGCGGCGGCGACAAGCTGCCTGCAGGCGGTCTCGTCGCGGGCCATCTGATCCTTTATCTTGCTGACGCTGAGGTGGAAGGGGGTCTCGAATGGCGCGGTCCGGTGCCCCACCTCGCAGGTGCCGTTTAGCTCACAGCTGCACTCGCCGCACAGCCGCATGAGGGGAAGGGGGGAGACGGTGCGGGCACTGCAGTGTGAGAGATGGCAGATGTGGTAGGTACTGTAGTGAAGCACATGACGGTGTGTGGCAGTGAGCTGAACCGCGAAGGACTGCGGAGCAAAACAGGCGCCCTCTGTGCGCGCGCCAGATGTGAGAGCCGCAATTTAACTTCATGTTTGAAGAGCCGCACTCTTGACCTTCAAGTTTGAAGTGCATATACTGGACCACTATGTTGCCGCACTGGTGCCAGGCAGATTTCACAGCGCCTCAAACCTTTAATGCACTGCACTACGCACACACCGCCATATACTATCAACGCCTATGCAGGACAAGCGGGCACGCAGCGCACTCACGTCGTGGGACCTGGAAGTGGAGCACGCGCCACAGTAGTGCCGCACCGTCACGATGGGCGTGTCGCACTTGCGGCAGACAGGATTGAGCGCCTGCTCGAGCGGCCGGTGCAGTGCGTAGATCACTTTGGCGCTGGTGTAGATGGCTGCGCCGAGCGTGTCCGTCTGCAGCTGCCCGCAGATCTGTGTGTCGCGGAAGGTGACGCGGTCGTCTATCGCCTCGTTGCAGCGCGGCGCGTCAGTGTCAAGCAGGCGAGCGCGGTCGAAGCTGCGGCCGGAGCGCGGCGTCACAACGCTCAGCGCAGCAGCGGCCGCGTCTTCCGGCGGTACTAGCTCCAGCACCAGCAGGTCCTCCTTCTGCTTCTCTACAGGATTGCAGAGGATGTGCAGCACGGCAGTGTCGACCGGTTTGGGCAGCGTGATGCACTGCTGCCGCGCCAGCAGCAGCTGCTTCAGCTCCCAGTGCCAGTAGTCGCCCTGAAAGAGAGGCGGCGACACCGGCAGCTCCGAGAGCTGGTCGGTGTGGGCAATGTGTGCGAAGCTGGCGTTGAAGAGGTTGCTGCCGGCGTTTGCGGTGCCGTCGTCGTTTGTGAAGTCACGCACAAAGCCGAGCGCCTCGCACCCCCGCGCGATGGAGTGGTACCACTGCCGCAGCCACGCGTGCTGCGTTCTGGGGGGGGGGGGGGGCTGGTGCTGAGGGCGGCACCACAGGACGTAGCTGTCCCCCTCCTGCGGCGGCGCACTCCACAGGTGCACCCGCCGGAAACTGCGCAGGCGGACCCAGTCGATGTAGCCTACCAGCATCTCCTTGTACGCGGCCGAGCGCCTGCTGCACGGTTGCCAGTGGGCGATACTGTCCACGTACGCGATGTACGCGCGTGCACGGTTGCACGCCGGTGCATCCGCCCCGTACTCCTGCGTGTACACGATGAACAGCAGGACCCACAGGCCGTTGACCTCTTGGAAGAGGCAGAGCACCTTGCTGGTGTATTCGATGGCTTCTGGCAGCGGGTCCCTCTGCACGATGCCCCCCGGCAGCTCCCTTGCTGCAGCACAGAACGTCGCCCGGATGGGCGGCGGCACGACCATCGCCAGCTGCTTGTTGGTAACCAGCCTGACGGCAATGGGCGAAGTGCCTGCTGGCTGGGTGGCCTTGACGCGCTGCTCGATGTAGTCGCCTATATCCGAGCGCGGCAGCTGCTCTGCGGAGTAGACTGCTTCTGCTTCTGCGGCGGCGGCGGCGGCGGCGGCAGCAGCAGCGGCAGAAGCGGCGCCGCCGCCGCCGCTGCCGTCGCCGACGACGACACTGATGCCACGATGGCCGCCGCCACCGCCACCGCCGCTGCCGCTGCCGCCGCCGCCGCCGCAGCCGCCGCTGCCGCTGCCGCCGCTGCCGCCTCCGCCGCCGCCGCAGTCGCCGCCGCCGCGGCCGCCATCGCCGACGCCGCCGCTGCCCCCCATCCCGGCGCTGACAGGCGGCGGCCTAGCAGACAACACATCCGCCCGTCTCCCGCCCCGTCCTTCCCCCCCGCCCCCCGCTTCCCCCCTCCCCCCCCGGGCCAGTGCTCCGGCATCTGCGACCCCCTCCTCCTCCATTGCGGACTCGCCGCGGCCTGCTGCTGCTGGCGCTGCTGCCGCCGCTGCTGCTGCTGCTGGCGCTGCGCCCGCTGCCGCCGCCGCTGCTGCTGGCGCTGCGCCTGCCGCCGCTGCCGCCGCCTCCGCCGCTGGCGCGGGCAGCGGCGCGCAGGTGTGGCAGATGAAGACGGCGTGTTTGAGGTCGGTGCGGTCGTTGATGACCGCGCACGTCTTGTGCGCCCACCCTTCGCAGCTGCCGCACTGGATCCACCAGTCCGCTGACGCCGTGCGGAAGATGTGTGGGCAGAGATCGTCTTTGTTGAGCCCGTTCTCCGACGACGCCGCGCGGCGCTGCTGCACGCGCGCGCTGGCGCCCACGACGAAGGGCTGCATCCAGGCCTCCTCGCGCACATGGGGCAGGCGCCCCCCCGCGCAGTCGTGGTAGCAGCCGCTGCAGAAGACGCGACTGCCACCCGGGCTGACCCAGTATGTCGCGCCCTGGTCAATGGTCTCGCCGCAGCCCGAGTGGGTGCACTGCAGCGGCTGCACCGCCAGCGCGCGGTGCGCGACGCCGCACATGACGCACGCCTCGCTGCAGGTGTCCGCAGCGCGCTGCTGCTGAGCGTCCGCCATCTTTTGCTGCAGCTTGGTCACGAAGCTGCGCAGCGCTTCTGCCACCCTGGGCACTGCCTCCGCCGCAGCCCTGCACGCGGCAGTCACGGCGGCGACCAGCGCAGCTGCGTTCCCGTGCTTGAGGGCGTTCAGATCGTCCTCAACGCTCGACAGGTCGACGGCCGGCCAAACTGCGCCAGGGGTAGGTTTGGGTATCGCCGTCGCAAGGGCACTCAGCAGCGGGTACCCCAGCTGCAGCAGGTCGTTGCGCTCGCGGCTGAGCTGCTGCGCGTGCAGGCGATACTGCTCGGTGGACAGGGTGGCGAGCGGTGTCGCAAGCGCTGTCGCCCGGCGGCGACGCTCCTCGATGGTAAGTCGGGGCTGGCGGCAGGACTTCTTCGCTTTGGCGGCAGTTGCGCTGCTGCTGCTGCCGCCACCGTTTGCGCGCGCTGCTGCACGGCGCTTCCTAGCGACGGGCGCGCGAACCTCACCGCTGGCAGGTGTGCTGCTGCCGCTGCCGCTGCTGCCGCTGCTGTTGCTGGCGGCGGGCGGAACTGCTGAGAGGCTGAGGTGTCCACGTGCCCCATTGCTGTTACCACCGCCGCTGCTGCTGCTGCCGCCGCCGCCACTGCTGTCACTGCCGCCGCTGCTGGAGGTGGCACTGCTTCTGTCGCGAGCGCCGGTGATGACTTGTGCGGGCTGTGGTACTGCTGCTGGCGCTGCCGCTGTTGCTGCTGCCGCTGCTGCTGCTGCTGCCTTTTGCATCGACCTGCATGAAGAACATGCAATATTGAGTTACAACCGCACCGGCAATGCAGTCACAATCGAGTACGACAATGCAGTCACAATCGAATACGACAGCATCAGTACCAGAGCAGCGACACACGCTTAGCTTCAAGGGTGCATACGAGTTCAGTCAGAACATTGATACTATCAACTCTTGCGAACACGTGGGTAATGTCACGAGGTACAACACTCTTTTGAGTTTGATTGATGCATGCCTCATGCGCAGTGTTCTTCAGCAGCATATACATACATGCTGTGATGTGTGCAAGGCAGGTGCATACTTGAACTACTTGGGCTGTCAGCCATCGGTTGCCTCTTGTGCATCAGGTTGCTACATGGTTCTTTCAAGTAGGATCATTTGCCTCTTGTCCTCTACTGCTGGTACGAAGTATACTTCAACAGCACAATCTCAAAACGACCTGAAGAAGTGGATCCAAAGCACACAAAGATACGCATGGCGCTTGTACTTCAAGTTGAAGTAGCTCTGCTCAGGCACCCGCGGCACTGCCTTTGTTCCTTGCTCGAACCCAAGCCTTACATGCTCATCGGCTGAGGTAGGACATAATTGAGACTTTGCGAGGGCTTTGGGGTGTTGCGCTGGTGTCCCTGAACGAGCGCATCTCTGCCTACCAGCGACAATACATTGACAGGTCACACAAAAAGCACTGCTTAGAACACTAGAAAACTCACGTTGCGGCTGGCTTGCGATTTCCAGTGTCCCCATCCTGCGCGGCCAGAGCATCAAGAACAGTGCAGGCAATTACGCAGCCGTTTGCAGAGTATAAAGGTGAGACGCGTGTTGTGTTAAGCTTGTGACTCCAGCAGTGCCAATGATGGCATGACAAGAGGAACACATTGAACTGCAAAGTGTGGCGCACAGTACTGCTTGAGCGCTGTAATAGACTGTATACTCAGAGGCACTTTCAAAACAAGAGCACTCTCTTCGGAAATAGCTCATCTGTTGAGCAATGTTATGGGATGCTCTTCATGTAGCTTTCAACCTACTCAGAACGCTTATGTAGCGCTATTGCAAGCACTGGTCATGCGGTATTTAGGCCAGAACTCTCAATTCCAGTCCAAGCACTACGTTTGTGGCTACACCAATGACTCTTCATGGGTAGCGCACTGACGCACAGCACTCACCAGATACCTTTAAACTGATGTACACGCACAGCGCCAGCTACAGCAACAGCAGTGATGTGTGTGTATGCGACATTGGTGAGAATCGCAGCCTGAAATCAACTTGCGCCGCCCAACGCTTCGTGAGCGGTTTTGTGCATGCTCGCGGCAAGGACGCATGGGTCTTCACCAAGTAATCACGTGTTCACGTGACTGCCGCAGTGCAGTACGCGCGACTTGGCACCTAATAAATCGCATGCAACAAAAGCGGTGCAGTAATTTGCCACACATTGCCGTGTTGCCCGGCATCATCACTAGGTCGACATGTACGCTGCCCCAGGGTGCTCCAGGCTGGCACCAGTTCAACTTCAAGTGGCGTATCATTGATCTCAAAACCAGCACAGCACTCTCATCTTCTCCTCTCATGTAGGTCAGGTAGGCGCCGCAGTCTACTTGAGTGGCCAACGGAGACTGGCGCTCACCTCTTGCAGGGCATTAAGTATTTGCTTGACCCGGAAGCAAGCTCGTTGACGGCACTTGGTACCACCTTGGCATCGCCTATAGTGACCTTGGAGCTGCCTGAGCAGCAGTCACATAAGCAGCAGCAGCGTCTTTAGTGGGGTAACAGCAACTTCAAGCTGAACTTTTGCCCATGTGCAAGTGGCACCTCATGATTGTGGTGAGGCGTACAGGCGCGGATCATGATGTAGGCAGGCAGCAGCGGCAAACAGTGTGGTGCCCGACAGAGGTAGGGGTTTGGGTTGAGGTTGAGGTCGACGCTGTCTTTTACGTACACAACCAGCACACACAAGGATGCACAATCCCTTGACTGATGCCAAGCAGCAGCACGGATGGCGAGCCGCAGGTACATGAGAACTTGGTCGACTAGCTGAGTTTTTGTCGGATGCATGCAGCAATGCATTGAGCACTTGCAGGGCACAGGATACGGCACATAAGAGCAGTTCAGGTTTTCATGGAGTGTTATGCAGCAGCAACTCTCTACTTGATCACTTAACTCACAGTGAAGAACGAAATGTGCTGTGGAGGTGTTCACATGAAATTTAAAACTGTTCACTCTCCTCTCTCCTGACGAACCTCTACTAGAACGGGCCCGTTATGCTCTTGACCGCAGCCATCCAGAGTTAGTGCGCTCAGATGTGGCTAATGCCGATATGAACCAAAGCATAAGTTCTTAAAGCATCCGTCTTACGTGCATGATTTACCTTCTCAAAGCCTCTGCACATGGACTCTGACTCTGTGGATAGGCGACTCACATTTTGAGCAAGCAGTGCGCATGCTGGCACGCTGTGTCCTTGCAGCTCAGCTCGTGATGGTCCTCTGCCTGCAGCTCTGAGCAGGTGGCCCCTGCTAATTTGGCAGGGCAGCCCCTGCACAGCTCGGCATGAAGAGCCAACGCCACGACCTGCAATTACAGGTTTGAGCGGCCACGCAAGTGGAGGTCAGTAATGAAGAGACAAGACACAAGATTTGTCAGCATAGGCGCCTCAGTTCATTTCTGTTGTAAAAAGAAGCAGAACAATGCGCACCAAGGGCAATGATGTGATGACAGTACAGAAGTGGTCCCGCTTTCAATCAGGTGCACATGATATACTCAACGTAAAATTGCTGCGCACCACGTAACTCGGTTCTGTAGCAGATGGGATTCGGCTGACCTGAGACTCATTCAACACCGTTGCGCTAGCCCCTCCTCCTGGCCCGTCCGGAGCGCTGCTAGGGTTGTTGACAGCAAGCATTGCTCCGGGGATCAGACCGCCATCGCCTCCTCCTTCCATATCCCTCTCTCGATGGCCACTGCTCCAGCTAATGTGCGCTTGTCGGATAACGAGTAACTTGACCGCTCTCTCTCACTGAGCAATTTATCGCCCGCTGCGTGTTCACCAGTCCGTCAGCGTCCTCGGCACGCCAGCTGATCGCCCTGAAATCCACCACCGGTTGAGACTGCCATATCGAGCTTACTCTCTAGGCGCCCACCCACCGGCACCCAGAATGCCACCTTCCTCCCCTTGCATGCACGACAGCTTAGTCACCCACACACACACAGAGAGAGCCTAACCGCTGGAGCGCCAACGATAAAAAAGTGTAACTGTCAGACGTTACATCGTACAACTGAGTGTGTCTCACACCTCGTGGGACAGCAGGATGCCCAGCGGCGTGATCAGGGCCACCTCCCCTGACCTTGTCTCTGAGCGGACCCACTGCTTGCTGCGGGCAGGGGGTTCGACACACACATAAGTAGTCTGTGCCGTGCGGATGTCTCAACCGTCTGGAGGCCTTTGCACCGGCTCGTTGGGCGCGTGACAAGTATTATTACATGTGGAGTGACTTGGGTCCAGGCGCTGCCTGACTCGCGTTGCTCTGCTCACGCCTAGCGCAAGGTGCAGGGGGATCTGGGCACGTGAGCATCGAGCGGCACCGAGAAGGCGACGAAACCTGCTGGAGATCAGCGTAAGACTGACTGCTGGTCTTCTCTCCACGCCTTCCCTGCTGTGTCATGCGAGGCGATCACCGGCGGGGATCCTGGAGGTTACCATTGTGTCCCATCTCTCGAGGTGTGGTGCGCTTTGGCCTGGGATCGTGTGCAGGTACGCGAAAGATGGCGAACACATTGATGCTCCTGGACATGAGAAACCAGAGACGGCACAGGAGGGTTACGCCCTCTTGGTCTCTGGACCAGACCCGGCAGTTTGTATGACAACCTCTCTATAGATAAAAAGGTGTCGGCTAGGTGTGCTCTTGAAGTACATCCCCCTTCCCCTTCTGCTGTGCAGCGGGTCTTATGTGTTGTGCTGCCATGCGCTAGCAACACTTACTGATGACGGGTGGCGATCTGGAGCAGAACAGACCGCAGAAGGGAGTACACCTCTCGGTGCTCTCCCTTCTCTGGGATAGATGAGGGGTCCGTCACCCCTGCTCTTCCCGGACCGTCCTCATGTCCAGGAGCTTCAGTGTTCCCATCGCCACATGATCTTGTGGGTGGTGGTGCTCTCTGTGTGTGTGTGTGTGTGTGTGTGTGTGTGTGTGTGTGTGTGTGTGTGTGTGTGTGTGTGTGTGTGTGTGTGTGTGTGTGTGTGTGTGTGTGTGTGTGTGTGTGTGTGTAGTGTGATTGAGTGGGCTGAGTGGGCTGACGGCGCTGTTTGCCTATGAGAGAGAGAGACAGAAAGAGTGGGCCGGGCGTGAGCCAGCGGGATGTGTGTCTGCGAGAGGGAGGGAGAGTGTGTGTGTAGTGGCACGTGTATGTACACACAGCGCTAATGTGCGTGTGCGGCTCATGCAAGCGCGAATTTCAGCAGCGCAGCTTCTGATCCCTGGGCACAGGTATATTCCGTGGCGCGTTCGATGTACCAAGCTGCTGCGAGCTAGTTGATGTACTTTACATATAGAGGGCGAAGATAGTAGATCTGGTAGTTTTATGTTAGAGTAGTTCTCTCGTGACGGTCTCCACCTTGACGTGGTGCGGGAGCTGACGCACCGGAGTGGTGTACGAAGCGAGACCATGACATTACGGTGCGGTGTACGAAGCGAGACCATGACGTAACCTCAGGTGCTCACACCGGACTGTTTGGTTCTCAAGCTTGTTGCAGTGTGCAACAGAAACTAATGGCACTCTGCATCTTCTTTATGCCCCAGGTTGAGGTACTAGCCCGACGGCTCAATGGTGTACGAAGCAAGACCACAATTCAATCACAGGTTCTTGCGCCATATTGCTTGGCATCACGTCTATTGCAATGTGCGATGATATCTAACGGCTTGTATGCGCCTTGTTTGTTGCCATGGCAGGCTCTCCGGCTGGGATGTGCAAGCTACCGTTGGGCCAGGGTTTGCTAGCTGTTGCAATGGTACATCAAAGGCCTCTTTTTGCAAAGTCCTCTTTTTGCGGCTCATTCACACTGTCCTCTATGATTTGGAGGCAACAACCAGTCTGCCATACAACAGTCCGGGTGCACCTCAATGTGTGCCGATGTCAAAAGTTCATGCTCATGACTGGGTACATCTCGCTGATCAGTGTCACCGCTGCCATCGCTGGTCAACGCATGCTCACGATGCTGTATTGGTTGCTTTCACCTTTGCAGACGCCTTTGCAGGTGCCCTTTTTTGCACCTTTGTCAGCACTGAAGTGGGTATACAGAAGTTGTGCCAGGAACGGCGCTGCTGCCCAGAACATTCTGCGCCTCTTGGACCAATACGCAAGGTGAGCACTGCTTACTCGTGTTTTATATTGGCCTTCCACCACTTGAGGATTTGAATGAGGCGCAGTCCAACTATATTGGGGATGCTTTCTTGCTGACGCTGCCGGTTATCCTGTCACGTGTTCAGCCGCCGTTTGCCAGCACTTGGGTCACCCGTCAGAACAATGTGGCAGCAGTACATACACAGTTCGCAGGCAGTACATGCAAGCACCATGCTACCATGCACTGCACTCACGCATGATCCACTTCTGCTGCACTTTTCGTCACATAATTTGCAGGCGGCAATGCTGAAGCACACATGAGCTTTGCCAGTGCGCCAAGGTGCAAGTGCCGCCGCAGCAGCAGCGCTCAAAAGAGCTTGGGTGACCAGCAAGGCAGCAATGCTCAAGCACACGAGAGTTTTGCCAGTGCGCCAAGGCGCAAATTCGCAGCAGCACCAGCAGCACCAGCAGTACCAGCGCTGAAGAGCTTGCTGGATGACGTGGGTTGTCAGCCAAGGCACACACACAAAAGCATGGCCAGCAGGCTCACTCTTTGTGGGGGACTCAGTTTCGTATTGCATGGAAAAACTTGAGCGCATAAACCTAAACACTCGCACAGTAAATGAAATCTTTTTTAGATGCATGTTTGCCGTTGCTGTGTCATATTTTCTTCAATACGTTTCTGCTGTCGCAACCTCTTGTTTTGCAACTATGTATCACAATGCTTGGCGATGCCTGTGTTTGATGAAGCGGGATCGCATCATGACAGGTAACTGTGTGGGTGCTTGTGCTGGGCAAAGGCAGACACAGCATGACTCAACTATACGCCATACTGACAGCAGCTCTAGAGCAACTGTCCCGACGGATGGTTCTTTGTGCCAGCCGATATGATGATACCAGCATGTACGATGCAGTGACAGCAACAACAGTGCAGACAATGGCGGCCTACGATGACGTGCTTGTTGAAGCATCAATGTTTGTCCTCACAGACAGGGTAGCGAGAGTACGTAAATGTAGAGTGGCTGTATGTTACTGTCATGTTGAGTAGAATGCTCTTTTGTCACCCTTTGTGCATACAGTCATGCTGGGAAGCTGGCTGCACACTTTGTTGCAATGCCTGCTGCTATGCATTCACATTGTTATGGCAAGCACGAGTCGACTGAAGTGCTCTATAAGCCTCTTGTACATTGTGAATGCTTGTGCTATCCAGTCATGAACCATAGTGCACTCGCTCGCCTAGGAGTCCTAGGATGTGCACTTTCTGGTGCAACAGCTGGCTCTTTGGTGGTGCAGTGCATATACATCAACGGTCTTCCTTGTTGTGGCGTACAGTGTGTCACGATTTGTGCAGTGGCATCAAAGACTTCAATCTTTGTGCGCGTCCAAGCGATTCAGAGACGTCAACGAGTGATGATTCATGCATACATAGCTGAGCAATGCTAAGACTCATGAGCACGATTGTGCATACACAGTTTTGCTGGGGAGCTGGTCGCACACTTTGTTGCAAGAACTGCTGTAGTGTATTTGCATGAATCATAGCAAAACATGAATGAAGTGCTCTACAAGCCACTCGTAAAATCGTGAATTTTGTGCTATTTGGTCATTACTCATTCATTCTGCACCCACTCAATTCTGGACGGGCACTTTCTGGTACAATGGCTGGCTCTTTAATGGTGCAGTGCAGATACCTCGATGGCCTTTCTTGTCATGGATCAGGGTTTGTGTCACGGCATCAACCAAAAAGTCTTCAGACTTAAATCTTTGTGCACGTCCAAGCGATTCAGTGGCGTGAACACGCGATGATACATGCATAGAGTAGCTGAGCAATGCTGAGACTCGCGAGCACAATGGCCAGTGCTTCATGTTGCGATCTTGAAATCGCTGCTTGCTATTGTGTGCATCGCGATGGTTGAGCGCTGCTACTGCTGGTGCCATGATGACGTATGTAGGGGCTGCGAGAGCGGGCTCACGCTTCAACAAGCCAAAACCCCCGATTGTCGAGCACTGCTGCTACTACTGCTGCTACTGTAAGTACGGCAAGGAGCGCTGCTGGCCGTGCACCATGCATGACTCAGCTTTGACAAAGCATGGTGGAGCACAGGTGACGCCCGGCTTGGCCCTACCATAGCAAAACTCAGCCCCTGATGAAGCAGCGCTGAGCACTGGCAATGCTGCGTGCTGCCACACAGCTGGCCAGAGGCTTTCGTCATCCGGTTCCACGTGGCAGCGGTCCACAGTGTTGGCGCTCTCGGCACACTGCTGGGGGTGTGTGTCGCTTGTCGCCGTTGCGCCATTCAGCATGGTGCATTGCACCATTGCGCGTTTCGCCGTTGTGCATTTCGCCGTTGCGCGTTGCGCCGTTGCGCATTTCCCCGGTGCGCATTTCGCTGTCGCTGCCATGCGCGTGGTACTCAGCAGCAGAAGCGTATTGCTGCCTTTGTTCCGCGGCTGCGGCAGCTGCGGCCTGCGAGAGAACGGATTGGCATGGTTTGGGTACGGTGAGAGATTCTCTTGGCGCAATGATTTATTTGCCTGTTACCTTGAAGTATATCATGAGGTGCATCACACAGTCGATTCACCGGACTCCAGTCTTGTCACCACATGGCACAGCCCAGCGACAATTACACCATGCCACCACCAAAAAAAAGCTCATGAGCACAAAAGCAGGCCGAATCATGCACTCAAGGGCTCCAGCTCCCCTTAGAGTGCGAACATTGTACTTCCATGTGCTTCATCTTCTGGCTATCAGCTAGAGCGGCCTTTTGCAGTGTGCACGACTTCACCGTTACGTCACCAGCATGTTACTGTTGGCGTGCATATGGACATCTTGACAAGTCGCCATTGTAAATCACGGAGTATACCCCTCCCCTCTTGTATAAGACCCCCCTTCGTATACTGTAGTATACGACCCCCCGTCTCTCCAGGGAGGTGTGTGTGTGCGCGCAAGACCGGGGGTACGCTGTATAAGGCCGGGGTAAGCACGTGGTGTTCAAGACCAGGGTTGTAGACAAAGGAACAGGGCAGTTACCTGAACTTCAAGTCGTTTCGGCATATTCAGCGCGAGGGACAAGTCTGCTGCAGCGCGAAACAGGTGGTGGAAGCTGCGTTGCTGCGAAAACTGCCGCAGCCATGAGTTTGCAGTGCTAAGGAGGTGTTTGAACCAGGCGTGCTTGGGCGGAGCTGCAGAACGACCATTTGCTTGTAGCTGTGTGCTGCAGTACTCATTACAGTACGTGATGTACGCAACCCCAGCATACCTACCCAATGCACTACACGCGTGCCGCCACTCGCTGACCTCTGAACGCCGCCTGCTCCGTTAGCACCGCCGCGCGCAGCTTCGCCACTGCTGGCGCTTGCCATCATGCACATTCCTACTGGTAAAGGCCTCTCTTGCGCACACGCAGCTACGCCTCGCCCTCCCTCTCCAACAGTGCCAGGCAATCTAGCTTGGGCGGTCACATGCGCGCCGCCGCCGCGCCTAGTGTGCGTCCTTCCTCCAGCAGCGCTGTCGCGTCCGCCAAGCTCCGCAGGCGCTGCCGCAGCATGTATGAGAAGCGTAGCATACCAGGATGATGCTCCTGTAGTTCATGTACTACTAGCACAATGCGTTGAGGCTACAGTCGAGTCGTTTGCTGAGCATATTTATCCACACCCTGACGAATCAATTTTGTGTATGTGAACAGTGCATTGAGACCACAATCGGCTCATTGCAGGTGGACATGTCTTCCAATTCAGACATATGATGAGCGCGCATGGTGTGTGTCCTTGAAATTATGGTAGCTCATAATGGTGTACGTTTTCTGTACACATGCGCATGCTAAATTATGACTGAGAGCTCAGTATACATCTTATTTCATGAATGAACTGAAAAATGACACAAAAATCTAAACTACAAGCGTGCTCGGTGTACATGATCCACATCAACGAGCGGTTAAGGCTTACGTTTCGTGCGTTGCCAACAAACAGCGGCGTTGTTGTAGACGCTTCCGCCAGCGTCTGAGCTCACCCTGCACCCTCCATTAGCCTGACACCAGTAAGCTGATCGCCGAATGCGGCCAAACTCTCATGGTGGCTGAAAGCTGAGATTGATGCAGAGCCAAACGCGAAACTGCCGGTGATGCGCTGCCTGTGCCTGCGCTCCATCGTGGTTCAATCGTTGATGTGTCCGACAAGCCCGCAACGGCAGGCTAAAACGAGTTCTTCTACACAGGTGAGTTCGATCATCTTCAAGCGAGTTCAACAAGTTGTTGAAGTCCCGAAGAAGTTGTTGACTGCACACTTCACGTGACACAGCAGGAGGCTCAGCGGCGTGATCAGGGCCACCTCCCCTGACCATGTTTCTGGGCGGACCCTTTGCCTGCTGCGGGGCAGGGGGTTCGATACACAATAGTAGTCTGTGCTGTGCGGATGTCTCAAAACCGTCTGGAGGGCGCTCTGCACTAGCGTGACGATTACATGTAGAGAGTGACTTGGGTCCAGGCGCTGCCTGGCTCGTGTTGCTCTGCTCACGCCTAGCGGAAGGTGCAGGGGGCTCTCTGGGCACGTGAGCATCGGTGCGGCACTGAGAGGGCGATTTGCCAGCGAAAGCTGACTTGGAGATGACAGCGTAGCCTGGTCTTCTCTCCACGCCTTCCCTGCTGTGTTATGCGAGATGGTCACCGGCGGGGATCCTGGAGGTTAGCATTGTGTCCCATCTCTCGAGGTGCGGTGCGCTTTGGCCTGGGAACGTGTGCAGGTACGCGAAAGATGGCGAACACATTGATGCTCCTGAACATGAGAAACCAGAGACGCCACAAGAGGGTTACGCGTTCTTGGTCTCTGGACCAGACCCGGCAGTTTGTATGACAACCTCTCTATAGATAAAAAGGTTTTGGCTGGTGTGCTCCTTGAAGTACATTCCCCTTCTCCTTCTGCCGCCGCATGCGGGTCTTGTGTTCGGTTGTCCTGCCATGCGCTGACAACACTGCACTGATGACGGGTGGCGATCTGGAGCAGAACAGACCGCAGAAGGGAGTACACTCTCCGTGCTCTCCCTTCTCTAGGACAGGGGGGTCCCGTCGCCCCTGCTGTCCCGGACCGTCCTCATGTTACAGGAGCTTCAGTGTTCCCATCGCCAATAACCCTGTGAGTGTGTGTGTGTGTGTGGCGATGTTTTGTGACCATGTGTGTGTATGTATATTCGGTGATGCTGTGCGAGGGTGAGGGTGAGTGAGTGTGTGTGTGTGTGTTTATGTTATGTGCATGTATGTGTGGTGATGTTCTGTATGTGTGTGTGTGTGTGTGCGTGTGTGCGCGCGCGTTTGTGAATGTGTATGTGTGTGTGTGTATGTTGACGGTGTGCGAGTGTGAGTTTGAGTATGAGCGAGTTTGTGCGCGTGTGCATCTCGTGCAAGCGCGAGCCTCAGCAGCGCAGCTTCTGATGCCTGGGCACAGGTATGTTCCATGGCGCGTTGTATATATGAATCAAGCTGCTGCGAGCTAGTTGATGTTCTGTTCATAAAGTGAAGATAGTAGATCTGGTAGAGTATCATTAGAGTAGGTCTCCTGCAACGGTCTCCACCTTGACGCGGTGTGGGAGCTAACGCACCGGAGTGGTGTACGAAGCGAGACCATGACACAACCATAGCTACTGGCACTGGACTGCTTGGCTTGCATGCGCAACAGACACTTTCAGCACTCTGCACCTTCTTTGTGCCTCAGGTTGAGGCACCAAGCGGGTATGGTGTACGACACGAGACCACGCTGCAGTCACAGGTTCTTGCACAAGATTGCTCGGCGTTCATGTCTATTGCAATGTGCAATGATATCTTACGGCTTGGTTACGCCTCTTTTGTTGCCATGTATGTCAGGCTCTCCGGCTGGGATGCGCAAGCTACTGCCGGGCCAGAGTTTGCTAGCTGTTGCAATGGTACATCAAAGACGTCTTGTTACGTCACTATCATAGTGTCCTCTTTGAAT
Source organism: Tribonema minus (assembly GCA_017506865.1). Taxonomy (NCBI): domain Eukaryota; class Xanthophyceae; order Tribonematales; family Tribonemataceae; genus Tribonema; species Tribonema minus. Next base: position 107,027 of record JAFCMP010000090.1, on the reverse strand, counting down.
GCAAGACGACGAGCAGGCTGCCATACAACAGCCCTGGTGTGCCTCAATGTGTGTATGGTCAAATCCCGTATTGATGACAGGCTACATCTCACTGAAGAGAATCACCTGCCATCGCCAATCTATGCATGCTCATGGTGCACTTTTAGTCTCTTTGCCCTTTGCAGACGCCTTTGCAGGTGCCCTCTTTTGTACCATTTTCATCTCTTCATCTCTGAAGTGGGTACAGAGGCTGTGCCTGGAACGGCGCTGCCGTTGCCCACACTATTATCCGCCTCCTTGGAGTGTTACGCAAGGTGAGCACTGCTGACTGATAGCATTTTTTGATCTAGTGTTCCACTCTTTGAGGAATTGAATGATGCGCAGTCCAGCTATCAGGAGTGCTTTTTGCTGACACTGCCAGGTTTTGCGTCATGTGTTCAATCGCCGTTTGCAGTCTTGAGCCAGCACTTGAGTTGTGGTCAAAATGGAATAATGTGGCAGCAGTACAGAGTCAGTACACAGGCAGTACATGCGTGCACCGTGATATCATGCACTGCACTCACGCGTGGTCCACATCTGCTGCACTGTTCGTCGCATAATTTGCAGGCGGCATTGCTCAAGCACACCAGAGTTTTGCCAGTGCGCCAAGGCGCAAGTTCAACAGCAGCAGCTCTGAAGAGCTTGCTGGATGACGCGAGTTTTGGCCAAAGCATGTACGAAAGCATGGTCAGCAGGCTCACTCTTATTGGGGAGACTCAGTTTCGCGGTGCATGGTAAAAGTTGGGCGCAGAAAGCTGAACGTTCGCACAGTAAATGAATTTGTTTCTGCTGCAGTTGGCAGTTGCAATTTTATCTTTTCTTCACTACCCCCCTTGGCTGTTGCAACCTCTTGTTTTGCAACTATCACAATGCTCGGTGATGCCTGTGTTTGGTGAAGCAGGATCGCATTATGACAGGCAGCAATGTGCTGGGTGATGGTGCTGGGGCAAAGGCAGACACAGCATGACTCAATTATAGGCCATACTGGACAGCACCTCCAGAGCACCTGACCCGATGAATGGTTCTTGCTGCCAGCTGGTATGATGATACCAGCATGTGCGTGCAGTGGCAGCAGCAACCGCGCAGGCAATGGCGGTCTATGATGCAGTGTTCAGCATCAAATTTTGTGACATGCCTGATCGCTGCAGGAATTTGCCAGTACTTTCATGTGAAGTGGTCGCGTGTTCTTTTCGTGTTCTGTAGACTGCTGTTCTGTGCATACATGGTCTGCAGCGAGCTGGCCGTGCGCTTTGTTGCAATCATTGCTGCAGTGCATTCACATTGTTCATGGCCAACACGACTGAAGCGCTCTATAAACCACTTGTGTCATTGTGTTTGCTTGTGCTATCCAGTCATAAACCATAGTGCACCCACTCGCTTGGGATGGGCACTTTCTGGCGCAACAGCTGGCTCTTTGGTGGTGCAGTGCAAATACCTCAACAGTGTTCCTTGTTATGGTGTACAGTGTGTCACGAGTTGTGCAGCGGCATCAATGAACTTCAATTTTTGTGCACGTCTAAGCGATTCAGAGGCGTCAACGAGTGATGATACATGCATACGTAGCTGAGCAATGCTGAGACTCATCAGCACGATGGCCAGTGCTTCATGTTGCAATCTTGAAATCGCTGCTTGCTATTGTGTGCATCGCGATGGTTGAGCGCTGCCACTGCTGGTGCCGTGAAGATACGGGGGCTCGAGCGTGGGTTCACGCTCCAACAGGCCACACATCTGCAACCCTTGACCATTGAGCGCTGCTGCTGCCGCTGTTACCGCGAAGAGCACTGCTGCCCGTGCACCACAACAGCACCCAGTATGCAGCCATGAACACCGCTGTGAAGGTGCGCGCCATGACAAAACAAATCTGGTGGTTCGCGCCCATCTCATCGAAACGTAGACACCAGCAGTAACCACTTTTGTGTAGCAGATGTGCTGCCTGTAATATACGCTTTCCGACCCACACGTGTCGCAGGTCACAAAGTGACCTCACCTTCGATCTCCGCGAATGCAGGCGGGGGACAAGTAGAGTAACTAGAGTACGAGTGCTGAACTTGAGTAGTGATACTCTAGTTTCACTTTTTTTTAAAATCGAGTACGAGTAATTACTCCTTCTGAGCTGCCTTTTGTGTAGAGTTTACCTCTGTCCTCTGGTCGTAGCCGCCGTAGCACATGTGACCTGTGTGTCGCATAGTGTCGGTACAACAGCAGAGGCAACGGGGCTTCCCAAGACCACGCCACCTGTGCTGTTGCTGGCAGGAGCCACCTGCACCAGACTGTGCCGGCCAGATTGAAGCTCAGCAGTCTGCAGTGGCGACCACCTGTGCTGCTGCCAAGACTCAGCCCTGCTTGCTCCATGAGGTCATTGCCTGCACCACTCACCACGTGGTCGCCTCACCTAATCAACGGTGAGCTGTCAGTTGCTGCTGGTGCTGCCACCGCTGCTGCTGCTGCTGCTGCTGCGCCATGCTGCGCGCGACGTACACGCCTGTCATCACCAGGCAGGCGGATCTCAATGCACGGCATACGCAGCGCTCATCATATCTCACCGAGCAGTGCTGACAGTGGTCAGGTGCCCACACTGCGACGTTGCGCAGATGCTTGTCTACCTGCATGCCACCTGGCTCAGCTGTGTAACTTGGGGCCCCAATGGAGCCTGCAATTCGAGCCTGCTGCCTTGACTACAGTGAATGCAAAGCTGGGGAACGCGCCGCTGAGGCAATGCCCGCATGTGGCATGGCTGCTGCTTAGGCAGGAGGTGCCTTGTGTCAGACTGCAGGAAGCTGAGCGGTGCACTGCCATCAGGCACCTCAGGGATGCAGCAACTGCTGCAGCCAAGACCAACAATGCCATGGCCAAGTTGATCCAGACCAGTCTTGTGTAAGCCCAGCATGCCCCACCAGGCTGAGACCTGAGGAAAGCGATGGTGGTAGCTTGCAGTCAAGTCCAAAGACATTTGCACGGTGCAGCCGGAAGAGCGCCGGCCGGCGCCGCTGTGCGCCGGCGCTAGCTGGCAACGCTCTTCATGTTGCCATGCTCGCGCGCCACGACGACGTCCCTGCAGGTTAATCTCGGCGAGCTCCGCAAAGTCGCATCATGCGCACGTGAAGTGCGCATTGGCAGCTTTCCGCAGTGTGTGCACGGTGCTTGTCCCCACGTTGGCGATGGCTAGATAGGTCGTCACGCACAGCCCCCAGGCCTCACTGCCGCTCATTCAACTGCTCCGCGCCGCCGTCGCTGTTGCTGCCGCTATTGCTTTGCCACAGTGCTGCTGCTAGCACGCATGACTGCCAACTGACTCCTCGGTGACTCTGCCACCAGTTCGACGCTGCTGCTGCCACCACTGCAGGTGTCGACCAGCTCAGCGTGCAGCCCCTCGCACATGCACGCCGCCCACGCTTCCACGCCCTCCTCCATCTTCACGAGCTGAGCGTTGCTGTGCAGGTCCATGCCCCTGCACTCTACCGCCTGGATGTCGCGGATGGCAGCCGCGACCTGCGCAGCGGTGGGTGCTGCTGTTGCCGTGCTGTTGTCCGGCGCTGCCGCGCTGCTCGGCGGCGGCAGCGCTTTGCACCGTGTGCTGCTGCGGGCGGCCGCTGTCGCCGCCGGCATCACTGTTGTGGGGCAAGGGGGGGCGGCGGTTGAACGTGGTGAGGCAGTCTGTGACGCAGTTGCAATTGCAAGCTTCGTTGACGGTGCTGTGATTGCTGACATTTATGCAGGTGCATGTGATGAGCCGCTGCCAACACCTTCCTGACATGCAGCCACATGCTCCGAGTCAAAAACAAGGCAGTCACTGCGGCAGTTGCCCTGTGCTACATGGGGCGACCAATAATTTGATCATGTCGTTCATGCAGTTTTGAATCCAGGTAGGTACTCTCTGCATGAGCTTACTTAGTTTGCATTGTGCCCAAAAGCTGTTGAGAGTGCACAGCTCAATGCAGATGCCATGGCTCAATGTAGATGCAGCTTTGCCATTCCGTCAGCAAGGAGGAATGTGGTCCAGTGCACACATGATGGTATACATGCGTTGAGATAATCAATTAGGGTCTAAGGCTAGCCCTAGGCCTAACCGTAACCGTAACCCTGACCCCAACCCTCAGCGTCAGCGAGAACGTTGCAACGGTCATATGCAGCACTCATTGAAAGTTCAAAAAGGCTCGCCGCTTCGCTCCTGGCTCGACACATTGCTCATACATCAGCTGTACAGATCATCACATACAAGGCAGTCTGCAGCACTGTTTGTGCGCGTCAGTCATCTGCACAGCCTCCCACCCACTTCACGTGGCAGGCAGTGATCATCAGCACCCTCACGCGCGCCGCCGTGTGCAGCATCATGGTCGCAACAGCCAATTGCGCAGCGCACAGCACGCACGCCAACAGCCGCTCCACAATGCTGCACAGGAGTTCATGATGCCGCCTTGCAACACGACTGCCCAAAGCACCATGCAGCAGCTGCAATATACATTTTGCTGCCTCGCAAAACAACTACTGCACACGACACAAGGTACAGCGCTCCACAAGAAACGACCGCGAACGCACGCCAGCTCCGCACGCACCTTCTGCCGCTGTCACTTCCGCCGCCATTGCCCTGCTCCTCACCATCAGGTGAAACCTCCACGATCACGCCTCGTGAGTGTGCGGCCCGCACGATGGACGTGATGGCCGCCAGCATTGCGGTCATGCGCGTCAGCAGACGCTCCGATGCTGCCAGCTACTCCATCTGCAGCTCCGGCGCCGCCTGCACCAGCTTCTCAAGACCTGCCAGCGTCATGACTCATGATATTGTTGTCGGTGACGGCAGCATATGGTTGAGCTGCTGCGCAGCTCGCGCTGCCGCCGCCGCCGCCGCTGCCGCCATGATGTGGCGACGCACAGCGAGTGCCCACGCCGCTGCTGCTGCTGCTGCCGCGCGCGCGCCTGGCCTTTCGGGTGCTATGACTGCTGCTGAGGAAGCGTGATTGAGCGCCGGTGAGGTACGGCCCCAGCCTTGACGCGGCAACGCTTAGCCCCAGTCAAGCAGCACTCAGCACCTGCGACACAGCGTGCTGCTGCCATTAAGCCAGCCGACAGTGTTTTCACGATGTGCTTCGTCGTGGCGACGTTCCGCAACATCAGCGCTCGCGGCGCGCTGTTGAAGGTCGCACATGCTACTGATGCTGCTGTGTGCGTGATGCTCAGCGGCGGCACCATGTCGTTGCCTCCATTCCGCAGCAGCGCTGCTGTGGCGCGGCAAGGACAGTGCAATCTGGGTGACCTGAGTTGCTTGACTTGAGCACACGGATTTGACGGTCATGTTGATGGATGAGGCTCATCAGGCCACTGCGGGCCAGCCCATGCACCAGAAGCCTAACACACCCATCCCTAGCACCTCTGGCCATGTAAACCTAACCCTAATCCTAACCTCAACCCCCCACCGCCCCACTCCGGGCCGTATGTGAAGCGGTAAGCCACTGGCAAGTGACGCTGGCCAGCGACAGATACAATGTGACAGCTTTTCTACCCCTCAAGTGCAAATAAACCGGAACAGTGTGCATCAAACTCATGTTAGAAAGCTGGCTCAACCCTACACCAGAAGGCATCCTCCTCAAAGTCGTCCTGGCCTGACGTTCTTCCTGGGCCAGACCTCAAATGCGCTCAGCCGCACATCTTAAGTTGCACCTTCTATTGCAGAAAATGTGACTGATAACACAACGGGCAGCGTTGCCTCGCACACGAACACCTTCTCACCATGCATGGAGCATTGCACATACACCACTACTTCGCTCGTCCTAGTCGCCTCAACGTCGCATGGCGGCAGCAGCGCCAGAGCTGCCGCTACCCTACTCCCCGCTATCGTGATGTCTCCATGCGTTCCCAGCGCAGTGCTACATTGACAGCCCCCTTCCAGCGCATAGCGAAATGTGCGCCACTCACAGGCATCTCTTGTCGCTGGCCGTATCCGCAACAGCAGCATGCCTACCCCCCCCCCCCCCCCCCCCCCTATCAGCATACAACCTCTGCCCAGTTTTGTCTGCATGATCACTCACCCTTGCGCACTTGCCTGCGCGGCCAGTGCCACAGGACGCTCTGCCGCAGCTGCCATGCCGCGCGACTGCTGCACGCCACCGCTCCATGCCACCGCTTGAGCAACTCCCAGGTCGAGCACCCCGTCGCGCACACGCTGACGCACCTCGCCCTCGCTCTCCAGCAACGCCAGGCACTCCAGCTTGCGCCGCCACATGCGCGCCGCTGCTACGCCCAACGTAAGCCGCTCGAAGCCTGTGCTCAAGCATCGCTGCCTCCAACTTGAAGAGTGGGGCAGCGCCTGCCGTGGAATGTACGAGAAGGGTGACAAATCAGGGCAATGCTCCCTATGGTCCATGTATTTGAACAATGCTTTGAACCTGCAATGAGCTCGGTCGACGTGCAAACTTCTCCACACTCTATCAGACAATGCCGCGCGCATGATGGCGTGTGATTTCTAAACAATGTTAGCAACGACTGCCTGCAAGAGCCTGCTCAAAAGTGTTCTGCTACGTAGACTACGTAGTCGGTACATATGCACGTAGTACAGTCTAAATCAGTGCCCAGTATACACCCTGAATTCATTGTGCATCAATGGACTAATGGAATGTGACGTAAAAATGTACAGATGTGCACGTGCACGGGGGAGGGCACATGCCGCTACTGAATTAGCGGCGATGACTTGCTTTGCATGTGTTCCTTCCCAAGCTTTGGCGGCATGCGCGCAGACTCTGTTGCCAGCGCCCGAGCCCGCTCCTGCGTGCTGCACTCGCGTACACCAGTAAAGGATCTCCGAACGCCGCCAACAGCTGCTTCAGGTCCCGGCTCGCTGGGCTGTGAAGAAGCGAAAGCACTGCGCCGAGATACGCTGCCTGTGCCTGCGCCGCTTCGTGGCTATTCGTCTCCGAAGCACGAGCTTGCATCCGCTCTACTCGAATCCAGCGCCGCAGCTACAGCTGCGTCGACGCAGCTTTGATGCTTTCTCGGCGAGAGTTGAAGTGCCCTGGGAAGTTGCCGAAGGAGTGTGTGTGACATCAGACGAGACTTTGTCATTACCATGACGACCGCAGGCGCTGCCGCGAGCACTGCGCTGCATTCCACGGCGTCAGCAGGCAGAGAGCGTGGACTGCAGCGGGTTGGCACAGGTTTTCTGTCCATCTGCGGTCAAGTTGATGTTGCACACGACAGCGGAGGACCATACCACCACTCAGCACCTGCAGCAGCGGCGGCTGTGTGTGTAGTCCTGCTCCATCAGCTTGAATTAACGCGATGTCATGCTGTTGCATGAGGGAGCAAGACCTGCAGCGCACGGGTGATGTTAGGTCGATCAACAGGCATGCGATCCATTGCCCAACGCGGTGCATGCACGGCATCGCGAGTCACCTGCTTGGGGCAGTGTGCGCGGCATGGCAGGCACTGTGCAACCTACCTGCTTGAAGTTTCCGGCGATGAATCACGGCGAAGGGACTCGCCGCATCCACGAGCAATTTGCGTGATTGACCTGACCAAATCATGAATTTGAGCTGCCGCACCGGTTCTGGCCAGCAGCTCTCATTGTTCACACACTGCTTCAGAGAGGACAGGCGAGCACGAGAGCTATCACTGCACTTGCTGGAGCGTGGTATCGACATCTATTGCCGGGCGTGAGCGGGGACAAGTCGCTTGGTATCAGCGGCAAGGTTTAGCGATAGTTTGCAGTTGTGAGACAGGCTTGTGCCAGGTTGGGGAGGGGGCAGAGGGACAGGGAGATCACGGACGCTAGCTGGTGGTGATTGTGGAGACTGGGAGCGTCCGTCAATAGCGTCAGCCTGGAGCAGGAGGTGAGTGGGGGTCGCCATTTGCGTCGTCGTGCTCGAATGGTCAAATTTCCGCTTTTTCCGGCAAGAACGGCTTGAGCCATGAAGCACAGCAGCCTGGTCAGGCTTCAGACTAGTGTACCAGCAGCCAAGGGCTCTGACTGCAAGCAACTGGTAGAGTGCCAGTGCATGATACCGAAAGAAATGTGGTTCGGAAAACACGAGGGTCGAGGATGTGATTTGGTCCTGGAGTCAAAGGGGGCAGCGGCTCTATTGGAGGTCTGGCATTGTGGAATGACAAACACATAGGGCAGGGCATGCAACCAGTTTCTGATTTGCTGAGCTGAGCATGGAGCACAGAGCTGAAGCAGGATTTGAACTTATATATATTATATAGTGGCAGTTTAGGCCTTAAAAAGTTGAAGTACGGTTGATATATTGTACCAGAATAACCTTTGCGATTCAGTTCCTCTGCAGTGCCTGTGATCATGTCATACCAGTAAATTTTCACCACCGGCGTTTCCGCTGCAGATGAACAAAAAGCGTCGCTAAATGCATTCGCAAACTGCTACAGCCGCATTGCTAACGCCCCCCCTCTGCATTGCCCACTGCATGTACACAGGCGCGTGGGCATCGGGATCTGCGTGTGTTTCACATAGGGACAGCGCCGAGGGACCAGAAACAGTGAGAATGACGGGCGGCGGCCGTAAGGCCGCTGCCGTCGCAGGCGCAAGCGCCGTTTGCGGCATTGGCATCCTGGGGACAATTACCTCGCGCAACAATGGTGCGTCCATGAATTCACTGAATGTAGTTGAATCTTGTTCAGCACTTGGATTCGCCTATGATTGAACACACATGAAGATTGACATTGATACGTGGGCGATGCAGCAGTGAACAACATTGAGAAAGACCACAAGCTTGGCATCCTGCATACGAGCGGCGTTCAGCGAGGGCTGGCAACTTTCAATGGCGTCTGACCCTGACATCAGTGTGGGCCATGAACTCAAACTAATGGTGTGTTGATGCTCGACAAGCGCGACTGAATCTACTTCTTCTATAAGGCTATGATGAGTCATTGGGTGAAACACTAAGTAATGGCGCCTACATGCATGAAGTCATGCCGGACATATGTTTTGTATACTGAAGCAAGTGGAAAAATGCTCACTTTTCATCTCACAGCTTAGTTTATGGAGACGAATTAAAGATCTGATGTTTTATACCTATTGCAAATGATGTTACACGGCGCGCAGGCACGCAAATATCAACGTCGCTGCCATACCATAAATGCTCTCTGGTCAATATGCACACATCAAGAAGGCGACTTGATGGTAAGCTCAGCAAGCGGTGGTGCAGTGCGCGACAGCTCCGCATGAGTGCAGGCAGAATGATGCGACCACACAGCATGCTGCAAGGTCCATGTGACATGCATGCAAGGCTTTCTGCTACACTTAAGACAAGCGCAAAGCGCAGGCACTCCCAGCAAGGGCAACACCATATCTTGCTCGCCTTTGAACGCCATCCTCTCCCGCCCTGCTGTGTGCTCCTTTCGATGCATTAGCACATCGCCGCTCCTCCCTGGTGCTCCATGGCCGTCGGCAGCGCACTTTAACTATCAGAACTCCCAACGCCCCCCATGCCGCCGCCGCCCATCGGCACCATTGCTCCGGCTCCTTTTACGTAGGCCGTTCAAAGTTGTGTGTGGCAGCAGCAGCAGCGCCAACGTGCACCCTATCTCCACGCAGATGAAGGACGGCACAAACACTTGTGGTGGGGTGCAACGTGTGCGTTGCTGCTGAGGAACGCATTTCGTCGCCTCCTGTATGCGCTGAACACCGCCATGTAAATGCGCGCAAGGCGCCGCTGTGCTTATGCTCCATTAACTCCATATGCTGCCTTCGCTGCCGCAACATGGTTGCCTCAGCGGATTCACCATGACAAGCAAGGCTTGAGCCCTGCATGTCTGTCAATGGTCGCGCTTGCTGTGGCTGCTGTTCCGTATGTGATGGGCGCAGTAGTTCTGATGGTGTCATCTGCGACTGCATGAGATCTGCTCAATAGCACGTTGCGTCATTGGTGTCCCAGCGCTCGGCGCTCGAGTGGAGATGCTAGCAACGCCTCTATCCGGCTGCTGCGTCCACAACTCCCTCACGCATCAAAGCCGTCCGCTCCGTTCAGAGCGCAAGCAGCAGAGCCAGAACTTGTTGCCGACCACTTTCCTGGGTGTGCAAAAAGAAGCTCAGATCCTCGATGACTTGTGCTGACAGTCAAGCGACGATGGCGTACGCCTTGTTGAGCGGATGCGCCAGCAGCATCAGAAGTCGTAGCAGCAGCGTTCAACGACACAGATCTCGTCTTTTTTGTGGGACACCAACTTCATAAGGAGGCAACAGCGGTCCTGCCGGGCGCTAGGTGTGGCCGATCGTCTACAGTGCAGTCCCTCTACACTTTGTTCGCCCTCTGCCCTTCCCTCTCCCAACCACTACAGTCAGCGCTACACACTCAGCCTGAATCGCAAATAATGCCGAACTCGCTTCCACTCTGCAAATAACGCAAGACTCGCTTCTAGTCTGCGCGTATGTAGGTATCGCAGCATCAGTTGCTGAGCCGTGATGACATTTTCATTTTTTTGGGCAGCCAGAGAGATGCCAATGTAGTGCTAGTGTGTTATTGACAAAAGTACAACCCAACTTTCGCCATTATCTCTCCCATCAAATGTCTAAGCGCAGCGCACTTGTAGCGTGTGCTAATGCGACGCACCTCTTTTCTAGTCGGGGCCTGACACAGTGCCCAACCCAGCTTCGCTGTTCCTTTGTGCCAAGCATAGATTGTGAAGCACAGATGCAAGGCCTGAAAGGCATGGCATGACCACTGCAAGTCGTCAATACCCGCTGTTACGGAGTGTGCCTATGTCGGTCATCTCACTTTCAATAGCAAACCTCAACTACCAACATTGGATCACCACTCGATTCACCACTCCATCGATCACCACACACTTCACCACGTTTCCATTGATGACCACACACACTTTTCACCACGCAGCATCGCCATCTGCTGCACCAAGTCATCTGACTTCAACTTGTGTATCTGGTCGTTGCCGCTCTTGCGCCCTACCTGTGACCCTGCAGCCAGGAGAGCCCGGGACGCCATCGCCGCCCTGGAGCGTCAGCTGGCAGCCGCCAACGAGCTGCGCATCGCGCTGGCAGCGCAGCTAGATGAGGGGCAGCAGCATGCCGCCGCGCTGGCCGCTCAGGTGGAGGAGGGGCAGCAGCAGGCCGCCGCTGCGGAGCACACTGCCGAGGAGCACGCCGCCACACTGACAGCGCAGCTGGAAGCGGTGCAGCAGCACGTCGCCACGCTCGCAGCGCAGCTGCAAGAGGGGCAGCAGCACGCTGCCGCGCTGGCAGCACAGGTAGAGGAGGGGCAGCAGCAGGCCGCCGCCGCGGAGCACAGCGCCGCCGCTGCTGAGGAGCGTCGCGCCGGGTTCGCTGCCGTGGCCGCCATGCTGCTGCACGAGACATGGGAAATGCGGGCTAGTCGCAGCGCGCTGCAGGCAGCACACGCAAGCCACACAGAGCTTGAGGCGGCGCACACAGCGCTCACGACGTCGCATCAAGCGCTGCTTACAATGGCGCGGGGCGCACGTGCGGAGGTGACGGAGCTGCGTACCGCTACTGCTCACCGCCGCATTGCCAAGGATGCGGCAATCGCCGGTCTGCGGCGCGACCTCGCTGCCGCTGCTGCACAGCTTGACGCGGACGCAGACAATGCATACCTGCAGGACGAAGTGGCTCAGGCGGAGGGCCGTTGCGATGCACTGCTGTCTCGTGTGAGCGCGCTGCAGGATGAGGCTGATAAACGGGAGGCAGCACACAGCGCCGCTGTGCAGACCTTGGTGATTGACATCGCCGGAATCAGGAGGGCCTACAGCAGTGACATGGAACGGCTGGGGCAGCAGCTTATAACGCTTCAGCAAGACCGTGGTGACAAGACAGCGGAGCTCACAGCGGCGCTGAGTGCCAAGTTTGCCATAATTGCGGAGCGCGACAGTGCCATGGTAGAGCGCGATGCTGCTCGCAGGGAATCGGACAACCTGCGCACGCAGGTCAGCCAGCAGGCGGGCGCGCTGCAGGAGGCGCGCGCGGAGGCAGCGGCGGCACTTGTGCAGGCGGAGGAAGTCAACACGCAGCTGCTCAGTGCTCAGGCGGCGCGCGATGACGCCAAGCAGGAGTCAGCGGAGCTTCGCACGCAGGTCAGCCAGCAGGTGGGCGCACTGCAGCAGGCGCGCACAGAGGCAGCAAACGCGCTTATGCAGGTGGCATCGATCAGCACGCAGCTGCTCAGTGCTCAGGCGGAGCGCGATGCTGCCAAGACGGAGTCTGCGCAGCTTCACACGCAGGTCACCCAGCAAGCGGGCGCGCTGCAGGAGGCGCGCACGGAGGCAGCGGCGGCGCTGCAGCAGGCGGCGGAAGTCAACGCTCAGCTGCAGGCGGAGCGCAGCAGGGCTCAGGAGAAGGCGGCCACGCTGACCGCTGAGCTGCAAGAGAAGGAGAAGGAGATGGCGCAGGTGCGGACGGAGCTTCAAGGTGCCACTGCCCTTGCTGGCAAAGCCCAGTCACAGCTGGCTACTAAGCAGGAGGAGGCGAGCAAGCTGGGCACTGCCCTGCAAGAGAGCAAGGAGGCTGCGGAGCGAGCGCGCAATGAGATGCAGCAGCTGCGCCAGCGCGAGCTGCTCTCAGGCCACAAGCTTGTTGTGGTTGAGGATAAGCACAGAGCAGTGGAAATTAAGCTACACAACACGGAGAGCGCGCTGGCGCAGGCGCGTGAAGAGCTCAACACGTTGCGCGCCGCTGCTACTGCGAGCGCTGCTGAGCTGCACAACGCGGAGAGCGCACTGGCACAGGCGCGTGAGGAGCTTAACACAATGCGCGCTGCTGCAACGGCGAGCGCTGCTGCTGGAGTGGCCAGACCTCAGTCGGCATGCATCACCGCTCAGCAGCAGGCTCACCAAGCGCCGGCGACTACTACGCGTAGCGGCTTGAACGAGCTGCGTAAGGCCGTTAACGCGGGGCGAGTGGAGCTAGGACGGTCCGCCGTTCTTCATGACAACAGCACAATGGAGGTATGTCTGTAGCGCCATGTTGAAGTTGAAGTGGGCATGTTTGTATCATCACAATTGAAGTGTTGCTGTGACATGGCCAGACCCTATATGCACGAAACGTCGTCAAGTTTTCACACACAATCTGGAGTGCCGTCGGTGTGTTGCCTCCGGAGCAATACGGCTCATGAAGATGAGTTATTTGACATTCGCATGACGTTTGGCCAATGAGGTTTTGCCAGAGTGCCTGACCAATTTGCCAACATTCTGCCACAATGCTCAGCAGCAGTTATGTCACAGCGCTCAGCAAGACTTGTGATACACAACTGACTGCTTAGCAGCATGGACCCATCATTGAACAACTGGCATTTAAAGTGCAGCCTGGAGTTGAAGTGTGACCGCAGGCAGTTGAGGTACAGACGTTGAAGCGCGCTGCAACTACTGTACCGGTGAACGGGATTGCTGACCATGACAAGCTTCTTCAGACAAGAACCATGCGCGGTGTGTGCAGTCGTTTTGTGTGTTTCCCTGACACACACCGTGTTGCATCGCTGTGTTGGATGGTCTGCAGGAGGTGGTGGCAGCTGTGTCCGAGGCGCTAGAGACAGCGCGTAGGGATCGCATCAGCGTCAGTGTCGCCACTGCTGCACGTGACACCTCGCAGCGAAGCGTGGCAAGCAGCAAGAGCAGGCCATGGCTGAGAAGCGCAACATTAAGGAGTACATCGAGATGCTGCAGAACCTGCTCTCCAGAAACAACATCCGGTTTTCAGACCAGGTGATATTTCAGAAGAAGAACCGCAAGCAGCGCTCAGCTGCTGCGGAGTTCAATGCGCAAGAGCAGGGGACGGAGGCAGCCGCTATGGGGGAAGGTGAGTGCCTGAGCATCTACTGTAACCCTAATCGCCCTACCTTGAGGCACAGTGCAGCATCATTTGCGAATGCGAACATGTTGAGACTAGACCTGTCCCTGCTATGGAGGTGAGAACTGCGCATGTGTAGCCGTAGCCCTAGAAGCACATAGCGCAGGTCTCAGCGGGGGAAAGCACAGACTCAGACATTTGAGACACCCTGATAACAAACTGCATGTAGGATTTGGGCTTGTGTGCCCACAGCTGATGCTTATGCAGAAGACATGTAGCAGCTGTGGACAAGCTTTTGCTGGCACACTTGCTAGTCCCTGTGGAGACTAATAGTAACCTATACATATCTCCTCTCCGGGAATGCCTGGATGTGCATGCTCACATTGTACAATCAAAGGTGACTGCTGCATGATGACCAGTGCATGGCACAGCAATGTCTGCTTGCCCATCTGTCACCTTCATCTATCTCCACATGTGCGGTGTGATACCTTTGCTGTCAGGGCTTATGTACCATGTGAAAACGTATGCCTGGCTTTGTCGCCGCTGCAGATTTCGCGCCCGACCAGCAGGGGCACTTCACACCGCCCCCCTACTTCATGCCATCCCACAATGAGCAGGTGAGGACATTGATCATCTTACTCCAGTGCTGTTGACCCTCGAGTTGAGGAGCAGTATTCTGTTTAGTAGCTGTCGCGCTTGTAGATGATGCCTTGTGCAGACAGGCATTGTACTTTCATTCTTCATAATGCCTCTACGCAGTGATGAAGTTGAAGTGCGAGTGGCGAAGTTCAAGGACGTATGTGCGTTTCAGGCAGTGTTCTCTTGAACAGTAATCGAGGCACGTGATTTTGTACTGCAGCTTCTCCGCTTCTACTTTACTGGTGATGACGTTGAAGATAGAGCGCCGAAGTTCAAGGGCATGAGTGTTCATTCAGGCAACTCAGTGGCAGGATCGGCTTTTCAACTTCAACCGCACAATCACATTGACCTCAAGCTCCGGAAAATGCAAATATATCACTTTTTGCCATATTGTAGTCAAGTTCACTGGTGGCAGCAGCTGCTATTGCTATTGTTACCTACCTTGCGGCTCTCGCCTGAAACCCATGTTGAAGTTATGCAGAGAATTCTACTTTGGGATCAACTGATCAGTCTCATCACGATATGACTAGGTTCTCTTGCTGAGAAGGCTTGCAATGTATACATACCTCTTTGCAGGTGAGGTAGGTCAATCAACTTCAGGTCACGGAATTTCTGGATGGAGTGTCAACTTCAACTAGTGGCTGCAGAGTTGCAACTTGAATTATCTGAAGCGCGGACCTGTTTGCACCGGGTTTAAGCGCTCTCAAGTCGCAGTTTGCATTGTGAACTTCAAGTAGCATGCACCGTCACGCACTGAGCGCTTGTAGTTTGACACTCGTAGCACTTCAAGGTCACAGTTACAGCCATGCCAGATGCATTGACACAGCTTGTGCCAATTCCTCCTGACAGGGCGGCAACACCCCGCACCGCATGGGTGCTGCCCACCCCCACTCGCCCCATGGCCACCCTGGCGGATTCCAGCAGCGCGCAGGGCACATATCGCATGGCCCATTCATGGGGGGACAAGCGGAAGTGGGGGGGGGGGTCCACACACAGGGGGATGTAGCGGGGGGACACGAGCAGGGGTCCTACCACAACGGCAATATGGATGACCAAGGAGGGTACAGGGGAGGATGGGGGTGGTCAGAGGGGGGGGGAGGGGGAGTTCAGGCAGGGGAAGGGGGAGTTCAAGCAGGGGAAGGGGGAGTTCAGCCGGGGTTCGGGCCACCTATCCCCGGACAGCACGAGTCGTGGCAGCGTGTCAACCCGGCTGTGATGCACCAGGTAGGCCGAAGCTGCAAAGAGTACAGTGCTGTGTATTGCTTCGCTTGCTGTGTATGGGCCTGAAGGCAGTCTTGCGTACTGAGTCGACAGCTTGTTTTAGTGCTGCAGTGTGGGTTGGCAATCATACTACTGCACAATCAGTGAAGCATCTGTCAATGCAAATGTGATTATCTCATTATGAATCTGGTTTCATCCTAGCCGCACTCACTTTGGCCAAGCTTACCTTATGCAACCTGCTTATTAACACCAAGGTGCGATGCTTGGCACGGTGTAACCCTGTCATTGTGACTTTGCAGCACCAGTGGCTCAGCTGCCATCATCATACATAGCATGCGATCGGTGTCATCAAGCCACATACATCGTATTGTTGAACCGCAGGATGGCGAGTGGTACGACGGGCAGGCGAACCAGCACTACCATTATCAGTACAGCAACATGCAGCACCCAGATGGCAACATGGGCATGGGCTACGCTGTTGGACAAGTGAGTACATTGGCTAAAACGGCGGCTCTTTGTTGCGCTGCATGGTGTGTCTGTGCACCATTGGTGTTTGCCATTGAGAGCACCTCACAGCGTGGTTAACATTTGTTCACACAGACCAAAGAACAAGAGCTCACGGTTGAGCTGCCTCTGCAAGTTGTTATTCGACCAAGCCATACTTCTATGAGAGAACTGCGCAGCAACTATCCGCTTTACACCTGTTACCATTTGCCATGATACCTGACTGAATTGTTATCTGTGAGGCATGCAACGGCTGAAACGCAACAATTGCTGCATACCGTGGCAGCAGGATAGCAGATCTCTCACCGTCCATCAAGAATGGTACTGACTGCTTAAGCGTCATTTTGTTTGTCTGGTTCCGTGTTCACGTGGCATGCAGGATGAACTTCGCATGCAGGGTCAGAGCAATGTCTTCCCGAACATTGGCCCAGGGCTGCGCGAGGCCCGCCCGTTTCAGCCGATTAAGCATTGATGGGGCTCCAGATGCGGGGGGATGTTCCCATGCGTCGCTGTATATATAGCCAGTTGTGGTTGCCCCATCAATGCTGACTATTTGCACCTCCATAATTTGCACCCTGTGTAGCTGCTTTGTGCTGCTGTGCTGTGTGCCACTCCTTCCGTCTCATTTGAGTGCGCTGTGTGATGCATCGCTGTTCCTTGGGACCTTGTGGTTGCACGAGGATTGCTCCTTGCGACAGCCATGAGGTGCCTGCACGCACACAAACGTCGATTCGTCGATTCCTCCAAAACCTCACAGTATGGCACATGGCCACAACAGAACATGTTCACAACGCTTGCTATATAGCTGATGATGCTCAGCCCATGTCAAGACGACCAGTAGCAGTTACAAGGCCTTGCAGTCAAGCTGACACCGCAATCGACGTAGTGTTTATGTCAACTGAGCACTGCAATGTTTGTTAAAAGTGCCTCTACATGGCGCATTGTCAAGAAGTGATTGTCAATACGCATCGAGACACTTGTATGTTGTCAGCAAGTTTCAGTCTTATTTTGTCCCTCTGTTTGAGGTCGCACATCTGCACCAGCCAGTGTGAGCTAAAGTGCTAAGGTGTATGAGCCTCACAACTGGTCTGGTGTGGAAATTTGCTTCATCAATGATGCTCTGGTTTCTCTTATTGAGTGTGCAGCCAAGAGTCAGACATTGCGTGACCAGTAAGAAATGGGGAGCTCCTTCTTCTGCTGAAGAAAAGGGCACCCCACCCTTGACTTGGCCTCAATGTAATCTGGTCCTACTGGCCTACTGGTCAGGTCTGCCGATGCCGTGCAATTCGAATGCGCAAAGCAGGACACTAGTATGATGGCTTTGCACTGCTTGAAAACCTGCAGCACCTTGGCTGAGTGCACTTACAGAACAAGCTTCGTTTTCCTGGTGCGGAGCCACATCGCTCAGGTGATGCTGACGAAATGGCAGTTGGACAGTTCACCGCCTGCAACCAACACGTGAAGTCGCTGAGTGAGTGCTGGTAACTCCAGGCAGGGACCTGCTATGTACGCCACGGCTGTGACGGGCTGCTTGGCCTATGGCCTCTAGCGGGATATCTCGCATTGTATCAGGCGTTGTCACTATTTCAGCCGAGTGCATGATGCCGAGCCAACAGCAGCAAGAGCTGGGGGGAAAGGGCGAGATGGCGACGCTGGTGATGAACCCTTTTCTAAATAGCGAGCCAGTTGACTTGGGCTCTGTGCGGGTAAGTTCACATCGCATGCGCAATGTGATCTAGCGTACCTCGCGGGCCTCTCCTGAACAACAGGATGCAGCAGCTGCAGTTTTCGGTGCTGCCGCTGATGCTGATGATGCGAGGGCTGCTTGTTTGCTTGTATCTGCAGGTGGGATTGGTTCGAAGCCTACCTCTGTGCATAGAGCTGCCTCCTGATGGCTCTCAGCCCAGCAGTCGCCTGGTGCTGGTGCGCTCGTCATCACAACAGACCAGCCAGCTCGAAATTCCCGAGTTCTCCGAAGAGAGCTTGGTGCTACAGCGTGGAGAGCACCTGATGACGCAGCTGCGCTGGCGACCCACCGCCCCTG
Organism: Tribonema minus; assembly: GCA_017506865.1. Taxonomy (NCBI): domain Eukaryota; class Xanthophyceae; order Tribonematales; family Tribonemataceae; genus Tribonema; species Tribonema minus. Next base: position 88,848 of record JAFCMP010000090.1, on the reverse strand, counting down.
GCAAATTTGCGGCAACGCTGCAGTTTCGCATGGACGGCATCTACCACTTGCAGCTCAAGGTGCTGGGCGAGGCACTTCCAAAGCCCACAAAGCGAAGGTCGCGTTTTGGCATGACGCCCTACGCGTACGGTGGCGACCCCAGCGATGCGGTGGTCATCCTCGGCAAGCGCTGCGCACCTGAGGACGAGGCTGCGGACAAGGAGAACGCCGCGGCGCGCCGGCAGCATATGCTGCAGTGGTCCAGGGCCACCACGCACACGCTGCGGCCCCATAAGGGCACCACCACCGGCGGCACTGGCAGGAGCAGAAGCGGCAGCACGCTGGATCAGAAGCGGCTCGCTGCCGCTGGTGAGAGCGGCGGCGGCGGCGGCGGCAGCTGCACGCAACTGCAGCTGTCGCAGCCCGTGCGGAAGCGGCGCCGGAGCGGCGGCGCTGCGGTGTCTGCGGGCGCGGCGTCTGCGGAGGAGGCGCTGGCGCGCAAGTCAAGGCAGGACCAGCAGTGGGCGGACAAGCAGGCGCAGAGCTTCACAGCGTGGCTCAACTTTGTGCTGGTGCCGGACGCGCAGGAGTGGCAGGCCAGCCAAGGCGCTGACGGCACAGCCAGCACAGGCGGCAGCGTAAGCACGGCGGGCGCGCGGAGCCCATTCAAGGAAGTGCTGGCAGTGAGGGGGCAGGCGCAGGCCAGGTACCGCGCCGCGCTGCTGCACCATGGCACGGAGCTTACGGCCATAAGGTCGACCATTGCCGACAAGGTGAGAACATGCACGTTGTCTTCACATGTAGCAGTGCCTGGATAACATGGCTGGTTGTGCGTCTCATTTTGAGAATAGATGCTGGACAAAAATATTTCAGCGGCGCGATGAGTATTTTAGCTACATAGTCATGGGCAGCGCCTGGGCACTGACATGTGCTTTAAGCTCAATCTGAGCATCAGCGTACCTCATTAGCATGGCCATGGACGTTGAGGAAGCTGGCAAATGTTTGCAACTGAGCAGTGGTCAACAATACACGCATTGTCCACATGTGCAATGGTTGAGACTTACAAATGTAATTTCCGTGCTCCTAAAGCCAATGGCACAACTTTGCAGCACGTTGCTTGCATTTTCATCGCTGACGGCCGCCTCACAGCGCATGGCACGCAAGACATCATACGCTTCACTGTAAGCCATTGGAGCACCTGTCCATGTTGTCAAGCCAGCTTGCTGCAGACGTGCATGCATCACATTGATGAGTCGTGTTCCTTGTTTCATACGTCAAAGGTCAACATCAGCTAAATATTTGAGGCAGTGTGTACGCAGAGCGGACGACATGTGCTGGTTAAAATGAGTTCACTGTAGGACCATGACAAGCAGGCACATGTGCTGTGCATGCAGTTTATCATCGAGCAAGCGCATTGTGCATGGTGCAGGACACGTTGTGGTCGCATGAAGCATGTTTTGACATGCACATACGTGCATGGTTACGAAGGAAAATGTGCTGAGAAATCATGAGTTGCCTGCCCAGAACCAGCATCAGTACCTTACATAGCCCCACATTGACCAGTCACGCCCAAGCCGTGTGCTTACTGGCAACATGGTCACATATGATGGCATGCACGTGATGCCCCTGACAGGTTGCAGAGGGAACGCTGGCGCTGCGCGGTGACAGGGTCCTTCATGCTGACGTGGGGCTGAGCCATGCCATGGCCGTGCTGCTGCTCTGCTACAACCCCTGCTGGCTGGTAAGATTGAGCACCATCATATTTGCTGTGTGTACATATTTGAGAATCGGTGTCTCATGTTCCAAATGATTTTCATTGACCAACAAGCACCAATATTTGGGTCTTGTGGTGTGTTCCGACATGTGTGCAAAATATGCAAATGTATTTCAGCTGCTCATCAAGCCGTCTGGGCTACCAGGGTATACCTTTGGTAGGATGTGCTGACCGCTGGTCGTTGGCCTTTATGTCAGCTGCCCAATATGATGAGCAATCGACAGTAGTTTTGAATGTGCCGGCCTGTTTATGAATCAAGTGAGCATATTTACTCAAGCTGCACAGTGACGAGTGGGCATAATTTTGTATCCTGACCGCAACCCAGCTCCGATGGTGTGTGAGGTAGCACTAGTAAAATATGCCGAGACTGCAGACTGCCTTTGCTTTGGCATGCGACCCCAATGACTCTGCACAGAGCCATGACAGCAAGCCATGACCAATCTGTGCAGATGCTGACACTAAACATGACCTTGACTGTGCGCAGCGCTTGGGGCTGGAGACGGTTACTGGCAGTGAGATCAACATGCCCACAGGGGGCATCAGGAGACTCAAGCGATGCCAAGCGGTGCTGCGGACGTTCATAGAGGAGCGAATCATCAAGGACCCTGCCATAAAGGCACAGTTTGCGCCCAACAGCCGCATACCCAGCGGCGAGGCTGAAAGCAGGTGATGGCAGTGGGCGTGCCTGTGTTTGTGCATTGACTTGGCATATGATGATGGTCTCATTTGATGATGGTCTCATCAGGCTGTATGTGGCGTTTCACTCGTGCTGTGGTGCGCCTGCTGCATGCTAAACAGGCCTGCCACGATCCGAAACGTGTCAGCATGTGTCACGTGTTGGTTGTTGCATATGCGCACAATGCTGATTCCGTGAAACTGACTGGTTCGCATTTGATTGGTTAGTAGATCTACCATTGCCAAATTTGACTCACATAGTCTTTGTCTCTTCCAGCCGTTGCTTGGGCTCACCTGGCTTTTGTACATACCCCACCTTGATATAGCTACATAGGTATGTAACCGTACTGTTTGCACCCAAGTGTGGCAAGACATGCATGTCGCAACCACTATAGACAATTGCAGACAGAACTCGTGTGGCGCAACACCATTTGTGCAGTCTAGAGTGGACTCTTGACTCTTGCGAGCTACTGGCTACTGCCTTGATAATGATGTTGACACAACTCACCGTCTCCTGGTCTTGCTGTGGCAGTTGCAATAGAATACAGACATGCATGTATTCAACAGGAATGACATCGTGTCAATAACTGCATGCTCATTGTGATGCCATTGCTGCTCTGCACCTCAACAGATATTGCGTGGATCTTGCGCGACACACACTTCAGCACGTGCTGGCACTGGTGCTACTGCTGGATCGCGCCAAGACCCTGGAGATCATGGAAGGTGAGCACGGCAACACTTTGAGCTCCTCAACGCATTGATGAAGAGGAGCAACTGACCTCAATGAGTTGCAACATGTACCGTAGTGCTTGTTGACATATCATGTGTGTGCAGTCACCAGCATGTAAGGCCTGACAAAAGGTGGCTTGACGACGGGCCAAATTGCAAGGACCTGGCATGGGTGCATCTTGCCATGAGCTCGTCGACAGCACATTTGGGGACATCATTCATTCAGGCTGACACTTGCGTTTCCCTGGCATCTACGACATGAAACATCATGCACATGTGTTGTTGAGACTGCAGTCTACCATCATGCAATTCCTGCTCCTCACAGTGTGCCATTTGTTGTGCTGCAGGCACGCCATGCCTCTTCCTACGAGAGGCAGAAGTCAAGACCAGTGAGGGCATAATCAAGGGGCTGTGTCAATTCATGAGGGGTGAAGGCGACGTCGTGAAGCACCTCAAAAAGCTCGGGTACAAGGTGTCTCACGTTCAGCGCTATGTGGACGAGTATGACTTCACAGTCACTTCTCTCAAGACGGATCTGAGGGATGGCGTGCGGCTGGTGCGACTGGTGAGGCCAGAGAGACAAAGCATTGCATAACCAGCCTTTGAGTGTCTATTGTGCTTAGCGTTTCAGCGATACTTGCCGTTCATGTCGTGATGGTGCAACATCGCTTGTGTGCCTGCATTAGCGTGAGGAGATCTGCGCTGCTGATCACCATTGCCTGCAGAACATCAGAGCATTGCGTGGTTTTCATTCTTTGACGTGAATTCAGAAGCAGTTCATGCATATTGGCTGGACTGACTCCCTTGCAATGGCTGCGCCTGCAGTAGAGGAATGCTTGCTACATGATATTATGCCAGCAAGCGGCATCAGGTGTTGACACCAGCGATGCTCATTGCCATATGATTCCTCATGCAGGCGGAGCTTCTCACGCAAGGCACGGGCAAGCCAGTGGGCCAGCTGACCTCCCAGCTGCGCGTACCGCCAGTTGATCGCACACAGAAGATGCACAATACCGGACTTGCCGTGGCGCGCCTGGTGGAAGACGGTGCCCTGCCACTGGGCACGCATGAGATTGGTGAAGCCGCCAAGGACATTGTCGATGGGCACCAGGTGATGATACTGCCAAGTAACTCTGTAATGACATGATGCTGATCGCAGATCATACAGAAGTTGTTCGATTAAGGGCTCTGTTCTCAAGAAAGCATCCCGGCCATGCTGCACAGGTGAGGCCAAGTCAACCTCTCATTGTCCATCATTTCAAGAAACGATACCTGCACAAGCATGAGTGTTTCTGATTGTCCTGGCACATGCCATACCTGCATCGTAGACGTGGACGCTGGCAGCGCGGTGCAATGATCATTGCTCAACACCATGCTCTCCTGCCTCGCCATTGTCTGCTTTGTCAGGGGCGGACCATAGGGCTGCTGTGGGCAGTCATATCGCGCTACAAGCTTTCCTCCCTTGTCGACGTGCAGGCACTGACCAGGTGTGGTGATATTCTCGTAGCATGCACAAGCAATGACGACAGAGTGGCTTCTGGGTGCTTCGCAAGTCAGCATGGTCTTTTGCAGTGCACTTTTGTCTGGCGCAAGTACGATTTCGCCAACATGCATTTACTGCAAATACCGCGAGTACACTACATCCATGTACTTGTAGGGCACATGGTTCAGGTGTCTTCCAGAGGTACATGTGCCGTAAAAGCAACAGTCTTGCAGCTTACATGTAGAGCTTTCGGGTATGTAGCAACCTACAGCTTTTGTGCTTTCGCAGATATTCTAGCCTACAACCTGATTTGTCATAAAAGCATCCGCTCCGCGTGCATCAAGGCCCTGCTTGCGCATTCACTTGAAACTTATTTCAAGGATGACCTCGGCGGTCTGGCATGCCTGCTTTACTCTGCATCATGCGATGCATGCATCACAAATTTACCATTCAAGTAGCTATTATTCGATTGCACCTTGGAGAACAGCGGTTGACCGCCTATGCCACGTGCCTCGTGAGGATGTGGCAGTCGAGGAATCCCTACACTAATTGTCTTTGTACACGCTAAAATTCATGTGCACAGGGAGATCACTGCTGTGGTGCGCGTTCAGCGCAAGCGCCAACAGCTGGGACTGCCGACACTGCATGATGGGTGAGTGCTTTGCACTGCTGCGCACTGTGAGCTGCACCTTTAATCAACATGCAACAACACCTGCAAATAAATTGTTGCATTAGTCATGTCAGGATGACTTGTACATGTATGGCGGTCTCTGCATGCGTTGCTCTTATGTGTTGTCATGGACCCTGCATCATATCCTATTAGCCGAAGTTGTTACATTCATGCTCTGAGTGCTCATGTGCTGCTGTGCTGGAAGGTAGAGGTTTGTTGTCAGTTGCCATTCCTGACAGCACCGGCTTTGCTTGATGACAGCGACCACCAGCGTCTGCATTAAAACTGCTGCCTGCTTGACATACTCTGACATGAACAATCCCTCGCAGTGAGGGTGTGGCTGATGATCGTGCTTGCTGCAAGCCTGCTGGCTGCTGTTGTCATGCATCATGGTGGACCCTTACAGTGTTTGTGCCCTGGTCGATCTCACTCCAGTTCAACTGCACTTCTCGGCAACTGTATTCCTCTCTGCCTGCAGCCCCCGGCTTTGTCTGCCCAGTGCGGAAGCGATTGGCCTGAGTGGCCATGGCGACCTGCAGCAGGCCCTGGCCGTATGGGCACAGGCAGTGTGCCACGGCTATGGGGTGCCCATCCACAACTTCACCACGTCCTTTGCGGATGGCCGCGCGCTGTGCCTTCTGGTGCACCACTACCACCCCTGCCTACTGCCGCTGTGGCGCATCGTCAAGACCACCAACTCCCTTCAGCACAGAGCGACCGCTGATGTAAGCGCACGTTCATGTGAACCTACACCTGGCGCAGGCTGCAAGTGACATGATGACACGGTTGTCAGGGCTCCAGTCCAGCTTGAACCGTTGGCGGTGTAACTGTCCTCCTCTTACTCTTGAATACCTGATTGTTACTGAAAGCACTCAGCCACTGGCTGTCACACTGGTGGATGAGCAGTCGCTGGTTGTTGGGTGCTGGCATGATGTTCACGTTCTTCCTCTGCACCAAACTTAAACAAAGCCTGACTGAGGCGACGGTCTGCCTAAGAAGACTCAATTATGGTACCGTCCGTGAAGATTTGTCGTTATGCCTGCGCCTAATGATGACTGCATTGCCATTGCATTGCAGGATGCCCCTACCGAGGTGCTGTCACCTGGCAGTGGCAACAACAACACATGGATGTTGGCGCTGGAGGCATCACAGGTGACATGATGTGCCCATGATCAGGACTTTGCATGAGCGTGGAGATTGAATGCAGGCCTTGCATGCACACTGAAAAAGCTGATACTCTGCTGAACTGTCTCACGATGGGCATGCGTGACTTCTTGTTCGATGGTGCTAAAATAGCATGGGACAAGGGCTGCTCATGAATGTTTTTGATTGTGCTGTGTATCTGCCTTTTGTTCAATGAGTTCATGGTGTGCAAGTGCTTGTGTGTGATGCCTTGAAGTACACAATATGTATGTCGTACACTCGACCTGCTGTTTGCATGCCACATGTAAGGCACCGAGAAGCTACGACCATCTGCAACTATATCGTTTACAAGTCCTGAGCATCCTTTCATTTTGTCAGACTCGAAGCTTGCTGCTTTTAATGGACATTCCTATGCAGGTGACAGAGCGCGACTGTAAGGCAGCCCTGCAGCGCGAGAGGCAGAACGTGGCGCTGTTCAGCAAGTGTGTCAAGGCTCTGGGCGGCGTGCCTCTGATGCTGCCCATCTTTGACAGCACAGACTGCCCTGACGAGCGCACCATAGTGGCTGCCATCGCCTACCTGGCCAGGTACGCATTGCCCCTGTTAGTCATGATTAAGGATGGTGAGTGTGATGATTTGTGGCTCCAAATAATGATCTGACTCTGCAACGCAACATTTATGAAATGGTTATGAACTGCTTGTGCCAAGAGATGCTATCATTGTGTCCGCGTGCATCTTTCGTGTGCCAGCAACGCCGGAGCCAGCCTGATTTTCAGTGTGATAGCATGGCCAATGCTTCTAGCAATACTCGGCATTCTGCCCACTGGCTTTCTTGCAATGCATTCCTTTGGCTAATGGCACTGCCTTGAAAAGCTCATTGAGTACATGTATAAGCAAATGGCTGCTCACGGTCAATGACGCTACATTGCCTGTGTCATACTCCTGTGTCTCTTGGACTGCCAGCCGCCTGCTGGCATCTAGCGCAGAGATCCGGGCGACCCAGACAATACAGCGCACCTACAGAGCACACCTCAAGTCCACTGGCAGAGAAGGTACAGCACACCTCTGTGTTCGAGCTGCATCCTCATGTAGGCTCTGTGAAGGTGGCCATAGTTGTAGAGCAGTGTCACCAGCTCATCTGCTCATGGTTGGTTTTTGAACTTGTGTGCTGCAATGTTGTATTGTTTCTTGTACTCATATGACACCCGCATGGGGGCAGCGCACTTTGAATGGCTGATGCACACTGATGCTGCTTAGTTTTTGGCAGTACATGGTGTACTTGAATCGCACCAGTGGCATGTCAACACATTGTATGTCAAACACCTGGTGTCGGTCATCATACGCTTTGCCAGCTGCACTGTCGTTGGCTAACATCTTTCAAAAATGCTTCTGCACATTTTGCTTTCATCAACAGAGCTGGTATACAAGCCCACTGCGGTCATAGGCGGACGCCTTGTGGTGCGCAGACGGCTGTCACTGCAGGGGTCAGAAGCGTCAGGGACCATGCTGCTCCTGTCTGACAAGCAGCAGAGGGCTGCTGCCACTGCTGTGATACAGGTGACAGACACAAAATAATTGTGGAAGCTGCCGATACGATGCAAGAGACAGTGAACAAGTATGTGGCGATTCCTTGCTGTCCCTGTTTGAGGCCATAGCAAGTGCCATTGTATGAAGTCGTTTTGGTTCTGGTAGCACCTGTATCTCAACAGATATGCAGAGGAGCAGCGATTGCGTCCTGTGAATCTGACAACCTGGAATGTTTTGCTGCAACGCGCTCATGTAATTGCAGAGGTTATGTCAGATGCAAGTTGCAGCGGAAGTGAATGCTGCGGCACAAACACTTCATATCCAGTACTGGCATGGCCACAAGCATCTCACTTAGAATGTGCATGTTCAAGCATGCTGTTTGTTCGGCTTCAGCTATTGCTCAACCACCGCTTCGCTGTGCTCCACTTAATGCTCAGCCTCATGCGAAGACCGCGTCATTCACAAACAAGTGACTCCACTTCCTTGCGCAGCAATGGTGGCGCGGGCTGGACCGCAACGTGTCAACGCCTCGGACCGCCGCAGCCGTCACACTGCAGCGCTGGTGGCGGCTGGCAGTGATTGTGTTGCCGTACAGGCTAGCGCTGGCACATGCACGTGAAGCGGCCATTCGAGTTGCGCAATGGTGGCGAGGCGCATGCAGGCGCCGTGCATTCCTTGCGGTGCGCGCGGCGGCCGTGACCGTGCAGGCCTTTGTGCGGTGTGCGCTGCAGCGGCAGTGGTACCTGGCACTTGTGGAGCAGGTGAGGCTCTTTGACGGGTGACTCGGCCGAATGGGTAGAGTGAATTGTGCCAGCACCGAAAATACAGTAATCGTGGTGCATGAGCATTAGGGTATCCTAAGCCCCAGTTACCGTCCAGGGCTGACCCAGGTGCATGATGAACAGCCAGCCTGTGTCACGTGGTGATATATCCAGTCACTTCTGCTGGATTTCGGTGGCAATGCATGATGTATCCCGAGCAGAGCAATGTGAATAAGCACCAACACCCCAACGATAGGCACAGAAGCACGCGGGGAATGTGAAAGATGCAGTGCGCCACACAATGTGTTGCCGGCTTTGGGCATGGCTAGTATATGTCAATTGCAGCTTGGGTTTATTCTTTGACAAATCAAGCATTTGGCGGCAGTTTGAAAAGCATGCACTGGTGTCATGTTGACCGTCTTGGGGTTTAAAATGGCAAGCCATGCACTGAGCATGATGCTGGCAGCCTCAACGCAACAACACCCGCCACCATGTAAGTAATAATCAGCACAACGGCCCTTGCACTTTTGTCGCAGCACCGAGCGATCGTGCGCCTGCAAGCCATCTGGCGGGGTGCGTTGCAGCAACACGAATACCAGAGGGCGCGTCGCAGCATCATGGCACTTCAGGCGGCGGCGCGGGGAATGCTGGCCAGGCGCACCACGCATGTCCTCAGGACTGCGAGAAAACAGGCAAAAGCACAGGAAGCGGCACGCGTGGAGGCTGCAGCTGCCACATCGTTGCAGCGCTGGGCGCGTAAGACGCTCCAATGGCTGCGTGAGCGTGAGGCGCAGCGTATTGCACAAGAGGAACGCAAGGTCGCCATTGCACGTGTCAGCAAGTGGGCCACAGCAGTGGTGTCACGGCAGCGTGTGGAAAGGCACATTGCAGTACTGGCGGCTAAAGCTGCGGCGGCAGCACAGGCAGCTGCAGAAGTGGAGGTAGCAGCAGTGCGGGTTCAATCGGCCATCCGAGTCGTCGCTGCACGCAGGCAGCTGGCGGCTCTGCGGGTGTCGCAGCGGGAACTGCAACGGCAGGAGCGGCTGCAGGTGCGTAAGGATGGGTGAGATATTGGGGATAGGGTTAGGGTTAGGGTTAGGTATTGAAGTGTTGCTGAGAACATGGTAGAATTGCTTGAGTGATGGGGGTATGCCATCTTCGTCAGGCACCTTCTGATCTGCCCATGGCACACTGCTGATCAGTGGTGACTGGCACAGGAGCGAGGCTGCATTTTACTCTATCAGATGTTGTGAATGCAGCCGCGACTGAAGCATGTCCACATATTATACCCTCTCTTGAGCATGACTGGTAGAAGCGCTCTTGGATGTGTTGGCTCAACATTTTTGCGCCATTGTTTATCTTCACCAAGCAAATGGACATGGTTAGTCATAAAGAACACTTTTCACTCTGCATTGCGCAATGCATTTGAGCACATTGTTGCAGGACCTGCATTGGTAGAGGAGCGGTCACAGCCAGCTTCAGCAGCCTCGAAATTTAATGATGGTTACAGATGTAGCTCAATGCCTCACGTTGCAGGTGCAAATAAACTTAGTGCCGCACTTGCACAGATTAAAAAGTGTAGCTGTAAACGCAGAGTCACCCTGCAATGTTAAATGTCCCAAGCACCCAGCTGTGTTCTGCTGCTGATGTACTCTGACTTTGTCCACCATCCTTGCAGGTTCAAGCAGCAGTGAAGCTGCAAAGTGCAGCAAGGTCACGCGCCTGCAAGCGCCAGCTGTCACAGCTGCGTCAACAGCTCCTTGCAAAGACAGCAGCGGCGACAGTGCTCCAGCAGTGGTGGCGCCACCACGTTGCCATCATAAATGCGAGCAGACTTGCGGCAGCGGTGCAACTGGAGCAGTGGTGGCGCGGTCTTCGTGCCTGCGCTCAAGCGGCCGCCATTGCTGACGACCTCCGGGCACAGCGGCAACTGGCCATGAAGGCAGCAGCGGCAGTGGTACTGCAGCGCGGCTGGCGCAGGCGTGCTGCATACAAGCAGGCCCGTGCCGTTACTGCTGCACTGCAGGAAGAGAAGTTGGCACGGGAGCTGGCACGCCACGCAAAGCTAGCAGCGCTGCTTCAGCAGGGCAGCGCACGCATTATCCAGCGCTGCATTCGAACTGTCGCTGCACGAGCGGCCCTGGCCCGCAAACAGCGCGCCGCTGCCAGTGTCCTGGGTGCGTGGGCGGTAAAAGTGTTAGCACGGCAGCGTCTCTATGCTGCGCTGCGTGCGCATCGCGCCACCATTCGCAAGCGGGGTGCGCTGCAGCTGCAGTGCTGGTGCCGCAGGCGCATTGCAGTTGTGCGAGCTCAGCAAGTGAGGCAGCAGCACGCAGCTTCAGCAGTGCTGCAGTCGGCAGTCCGAATGTGGTCTGCACAGAAATCGTTCAAGGCGGCACTGCGTTCAGTGGTGTGTGTGCAGGCACTGGCGAGGATGCAGTCAGCAAGGAAGCGGTTCATCTGCAGTGTCAGCGCAGCCGTTGCGGTGCAGACTGCGGTGCGCAGATGGCTGGCGTGTGAGCAACTGGCGGCGCGGCGCGCTGCCGCGTTTGAGGCGGCAAACCGGAGGGCTGTGTGGTCGCTGTGCGTACTGCAACGCACATGGCGGCACCGCAGGTGAACTTCGCTCACCAACATGCTGATCAAGACAGTGACATGCGCAAGTGCGGTAAATTGGTAGCACGCAGTTGAGCTCTTGTTGCCGTGTGTTGTGGGCCATAATCATACCCTAACATGTGGTGTAGTATTTATTGCAAGGAGGAGCACACCAACCTTATGGTATGTCAAATGTTTGCTCGCTTCTTAACGATAAGAGTACCTGGTGGCTAGATGTGGCAGCACTGAGTCAAGTCAAGCAATGCATCCACGCCCAGGCACACGGTGCTGTTGATGGCAGATGATGAGGCACGTTTTGACATCTGGAAGCGGCACACATGGAACCAACAATGAGTTCACGCTTTTGACACTGCTGGCACGTATGCTGTCAGCGCTTCTCCATGGTCTCCAGCTCAGTCCTGGCTTCCATTCTGAAGTCTTGCTCCCAAAGATCATCAGGTGTAAACATCACTCTGTATGTGTTTCCTATGCAGGGAGGCTGCGAGATCTGCTGTGCTTCTGCAGGCCCGAGCAAGAGGCTTTCTGGCGCGTCAGCGTGCTGGTCCAGCAGTCGCCGCTGCCAGAGCCAAGGTAACTTGCGCTTGATCTCACAAGTATTTTGTGACACTTCAAAGTATGTTCTATTGCATACTTGTGAGCGATGAAAGGCTGAGACTGCTGCGTGGCAAGGCAATTTGGCACGCAGTATGAAACCCATGTCTGTATGATTGCCATCTTGGTGCATGTAACCCTCAATTGACCTTTGTCAATGTGCTCATTTGATGGTGGTGATCACTGTCTTCAGCCCTGTCTCATGTTGCCTCAACTGTGCAGATGCGTTGGCGGTATGTAGTCACATGCACATTACAGTTATGAACACCATGTCTTGCTGCAGCAGCACATAATAATTTTAGTCACCTAGCATCCTGAATGCATTCAACATCACCGGGTCACAGGCCTGTTGACTCATTCACATGCATCATACAACGCAGCTGCAATGCAACTTCACGCAGGTGGCTCAACAGATGTCCAAATGTGTGCAATGCAGGTGCAAACGGCCAATGCTTTTGCTCGCAACAACCCAGGAGAAACGCTTGGCGCCCGCGTTGCCAATGCCCTGGCCATAATGGCCCGTGGGACAATGCTGACAAAGGTTGCGCGTGCATGCAAAACACTGGAGCTCTCCACTCGCTACTCACCTGTAAGTGGACATTGAGATCGTAGTTTGCTCGTGCATGATTTATGGATTGACATGCTGCTGTAGATGCAGGTTTTGTCCAAAGTGTAAGAGGATTTGAGATTGAGTCCGCAAGCCCATCTCAACTGCTGATTGCAATCAGTGGTCGAATGCGTGCTTGTCAGCAACTGTGCTGCAACAGTGCCATACTGTAGCATCACCCATCTTGCAAGGTGCCGGCATCTTTGCTCAATCACAGCCTTGTGGTCGCTGCTGCCTTGTCTTGAGTATTGCTCACAAAGTGCTCGCTGTCATGCTTGTCATCTGTTAGGACTCTGCTGATCACACCTGTCCTGGCAAATTTCTTTGCGTCCAGGTGTCCTGCATGGTGGTGGCTGAAGATCAGAATGCGCCCACTGTCTTGTACAACCTGATAAGGTCGCTCAACAGATCGCCACCACACCAGCGCATACTGAAGTTCACACTGGAGACATTACGCAACATTGCAAGGCACAACAGGCGCCTGTGTGGCCTCATCGCTGCACCTCCAGGGGCTGCCACGGTGCTTCTGGATGTCATGCAGGTATTTCAGACCTGCTTTGCAGAGGCTCATTCCACAACATTGCAACAAGACTGCATAAATTATCCTGATGATGCCATGCTGCGGTAAGAGCGGTGAACAGCACCGCTGTCACAAGAGGCAATGCTGGTGCCATTCATGCGAGCCACCATTGTATGAAGGCTGCACTGCTGCCAATGTTTGCATTGCCATCACTTGCTTGTGTGTATTGCGCAGAGTGGATGCACCGCGTCCAGTTTCTTTTGCTTTCAGGCATGCCCACGCACTGGCAGTCGGCAAAAATGTTACGACACTCAGAACCTGCCAGTGCCTGAGCGTACTTTTGGGACCTTCCTACTTCCGCTGGCAATTGCTTCCGACAGTTCAAGTACAGGTTGTATCCTAGTCTAGTCTTCTGATCCTGATGAGCAGCGTTCGACAGTCTTCACCCTGTGGCAATACCTATGTCAACTGGCGTGTTGTGGAAAAAAAAGTTGTACACACGTTTGAAGAATCTATCGCATACTCAGCATCTGCTGCAACATACCTACCCTTTGTTCTGACTCACATGCGCGTCTACAATTCTGCTTGAGTTGTCAGCACTAATTATTTCTCTTCGTTGCTCCCCCTTGCATTATGTGGTTGCCACCTCAGATGTATCGCGACAACCCAGAGCTATTCCTCTTGGCGACACGCCTGTTCACGTGCATGGTGGCTCAAATTCCGGCGTTTGCCATGGCCGGCAGTGAGCAGCAGGCCTCAGACAGGCTTGCCAGCATTGAGATTCAGCTTCGCAGCAAGGCGCGTGCGGAGGAGAAGAGGTCAAAGAGTGGTGCAAATGCCACTAATATGGGTGCAACAAACTCCCTCAAAGCTGTGCATGCACTTGCAGCTGCTTTGCTCGGCTCTGATGCTGAGGACACAGCCCCCAGAGCATAAGGCAGCAGCCTGAAAGCTCGCGCAGAACCGCATGGCGCGTCCAGTCACACCGCCAAAACAATCATCTTGACGAGCATCCTGCATTCTGGTTTGCGCGCAAGTGACTTTGAAGCTGAGAGAGTCCGGTAATGGCGTGGTGATGGCTTGTGAGAGGGGGGGGGAGGGGGCTTGTAATTCCTGAACTTGAGACATTTGAGCAGAAAGCAGTTTGCGTTGTTGTGCCGGTGATAATGTAAAGGCAGTGTGTACAAGCAGGCGGAGGCATGTACTACAACAGTACGCAGGTGCCATTTTGAGTGTGTTGCAATGTCTCCTTGCCATGCTGATGCCATCAATGCAGAGTGCTTTTCACTGTACGTGCAGTGTCAATGAGCAGACTCGCTCTGATGCCGTCTGGCTGACTGCAAATGCCATGTCCACATGAGCTCTGGTTTTATACGGTGAACCGAAGTGGAATGAATGCCTGCCAGCATGCTGGCTCGCAACCCTTGCTGGTGCCAGCTTTTTGGCCCGTTTTGGTCGAAGTTTGACATGAACACGATCCTCAGCCTATGTGTATTATATGGTCAATCGGATTCGCATGCGCCCGGGCGTTTGCCCAACTCAGGCTGCGGTGGCACACACAGGTCACACTAAGTGGACGTGTGTTTATTGGCCAATCGTGAATTGATTTCATTCCATTGGTCATGTAGATCGCGGGCGCCGCCGGGCAGGCATGTACCAACTTGAAGGGGGGGCGGGGGAGGGCAACTGGGCTACGTACAGTTGTTTCCTGTTGCTGTTGACACTTGATTTTTGTTTGAGACACGCATGTGTGTGGCATGGCAGCCACTGCTGGCACTTGTCTGATGGTGTCAACATAGGGGCCATGCCAACAGGCCATGCACTAAAGTCAGTTGGTTCTATGTGCACCCTACATTGCAAGATGTGACTGCCTCTGAAATGCTAGTGTCACTGGCTAAATCACGAGGTCAAGGGTGAATAAATCGTGTGCCTCTCCTCTCTTTCTTTAGAGATCTCTAAAACACACAGACAGCGAGTGTGGACTTGGCAGTGTGTTGTCAACAAGCACTTGGATCACTTGGGGACTGCAGCCTGCCATGCCCTTTGCAATTAGTGCATATGCCAGAGGGCTTTGCTGGGACTGCACAAGGTTGTGCTGGGGACTTTTCGGTCATTATGTAGCTGCAAGTATGCGCTGCACTGAGCACATCACGCATCAAAATCCGGCAAATGGGCGGGGCCTCGGCGTCTGCGTTGGCAAAGACCTCACACCGTTCCTTGACGGCAGTGAAAGTGGGGGGGGGGGGGGGGGGGGGGGGGGGCAGGGGGGCGGGGGTGTGGGGGGGTGAAGGGGGGGGTGCCAGTGATGGCGGGGGCAGTGGCAGTTCGGGGTAGTACCCGTGGTAGTGCAGGCAGTTGCCAGTGCTGCCTGTTGATGGTGGCAACGGCACTTGTGACAGGGGTGCGTGCCTATTAGTAGCAACAGGGGGGGGGGGATGTTGCAGTAGCATGGTAGCTGGCGTAGCATATGTTCGTGTAGTGGGGTGTGGTCTGGAATGTACTTTTATTATATTCCACTTGTGGCTGTGGAAATGCCATGTTGTAGGTGTTTCGCCTTGTTTTCACTCTTGGGTGTAGCATGCAAAGCTTGCACGCCGCACCCCGCCCCCCACATCACCCCCAACAAAGCACCCGCAAGCGACTGTCCCCCACATACTACCAGGGATACTGAACAAAGCTACAAGACTCTCCCCCCACAGACAGACCCGTCTTACTTTTTATTAATTCTCGCTCAGGGCGCGAAAAAGCCCAGATGATTGGCATCTAGCTGTAAGGAATCTACGTGTCGTATGACAGTCTGAAAGTGTCGCAACAACAACCACTCAAACGCCACCGCCGCCAAATGGCATCTCGGGGTCCTCCCCTACGTCCTCCTCCATGTGCCCCCCCCCCCTGGATTCTGCCATGTGTGTCATGACACGGCCAGAGTACGCCATGTGGAGCGCTGCCGACAGTGCCGAGCGTAAGCGCGCCAGGGCGATGCCCTTGAGAGCTTTAGGGCGCGCTCCTCCGGGCACTGACATCCTGCTGGCATACTCCGTCGCCACAGCCTCCAGCAGCTTCCGCCCCTGCTCCCCGATGCTGCCAAATGACCCTATTGCCAAAGTGGCAAGTTTGTAGCAATTCTGATCATAATGACCAGAATAGTGGGTAGTCTTGGCGGCCTCCTGGTCGCGGCAGCATCGCTCAGGGTCTGCTGCAGTCTTCGCCGCCCGCGACGCCACCTGTGCCTCGAAGCAGGTAACGTCCACCATGAGCGGTAGGTGGCGTGTCGGGTCGTCGTAGCCGGTCACCGGGAAGGCGTCGGCAGGCAGCACGATGTCCATCCTGCGACTCCCCGGCGGCCCGGCGGACCCCAGAAACGGCGTGTAGACCTCGTCAACCAGTCCCGTTTGGAGGTATTGCCGCAGGATGCGCTGCGTGGCCCTCTTGACGCTATTATGGACGATGGTGTCGTGCGCCTTGACGCGTATAGCCGTGCATGCAGGGTGCCGCCCGGCGACTTCCCGCACAGCTTGCAGCCTGTCGTCTGTTCCTCTACTCCGATGGCGCGTTTGACGGCCAGTTGCCAGGATAGGCCGTCGAACGAAGCCGTTGTGGAGTACATGGGCTCGTTGAGGAATGCCATGCCGATCGAGTGCATGTGGCGCTGCGACCGGAATCGAGCAAGTGCTTGCGTGCGTTGCGTGCCCTGCGGCAGCTGTTGCAGGTCCGCCTCCACCTTATCTGCAAGCTCGGTAGCGACGGCATCTGCAAGCGCACTCTGATTGGGGCGCTTCAGGCTACACTGCAACTGCAGAGCACTGGCGTCAAGTACGCAAACAGCCTCCGCACCAGTGCCACCACCTGCTGTCGGCCGCAGCGGCGGCTGCTGCGTAGGTGGTTGCTGCTGCAGTGGCGTTAGCGCTGGTGGCAGTGTATGTTCCAGCTTGTCACCTGTTGCTGCACGTAGGGATGCGGCAGCTGTGGCGATCGTCCGCATGAGGGGCAGGCGCGCCACCTCTGCTGCTGCTGCGCCTTGTAGCATTGCTGGTGTGGAACGCGCAGCGCCTGCATTGACGGCTGCCGCTGGTGCGTGCGCTGGTGCTGCAGCTGCGCCGCCTGCCGTTGCTGCTGCTGCCAGTGGTGTTGCTGCTGCCGCAGGTGTTGGTGCAGCACCTGCCGCACTGGCCGCTGCCACCGCCATTGCCGCTGTCGCAGCCGGCATGATTGCGGCGCCGCCTGCCGACGGTGCTCCTGTTGCAGGTGCTGCAGCAGCCCTAGTAGGGCCTGGAGCAGCTGTGTTGCCTATGCCCGCAGCAGCTGCTGTTGATGCTGCAGTTAGTGATGCCGCCGAGGCCACTTGAGATGCAACATGTGCTGCAGCTGCTGCAGCAGCTTCTGATGCTGGAGCAGCTGCTGCTGCCGCCGCCGCTGCTGCCGCCGGAGTAGGTGCGCCGTGCGCCGCCGCTGCTGCTGCCGCTGGTGCCGCCTGTATGTACTTTTTATTAATTCTCGCTCAGGGCGCGAAAAAGCCCAGATGATTGGCATCTAGCTGTAAGGAATCTACATGTCGTATGACAGTCTGAAAGTGTCGCAACGACAACCACTCAAACGCCTGGAATGTTTTATTAATTGGAATGTACCCTCGAGAGGATCCGCTCCGCTCATCCGCGACCCTGAAACTCAAAGAGCAACCGAGCACTTATGCTATAGTAAAGTCTCCAGGGCAGAACAGGTGTTGAAGTTGGGTAATGGCATGCTGTAGCCCTATGTCAGGGGCATCTGCTGACTACTCACTTGTTGAACTTGATGTTGTTCCTGATGTGATATTGTACTTCAACGGTGATATTCATACTTCAACTTCATGCCAACTTCAACTGTCATATCACTGCTCAGCGTGCAATAGCACGGCTCCACCCGTCTCAACTTCAACAACCAACAGCTCTTCTGGTGCGTCTAAGTGAGGCCAAGAATCTACCATTGTCAAATTTCAACAGTTTAGTGTCTTGACTGACTTCACTATAGCATAAGTGCTCGGTTGCTTTTTGGGTTTCAGGGTCGCGGATGAGCGGAGCGGATCCTCGAGGTTGCCAGCCCCCCCACTGCTTATCCTTCAAACATTCATGACCAAGGGGCCTCGGCTAACGCCAGGCATATGTTGAACACAGGGCAACCAGGGGCCTCCCCCTGCCTTGGGAAGGTTAACCGAAGTCGGGCTTTGACTCATCGCGACCCCGCTATAATGAGTTTGAATGTACTCAACGGTGTTCCTGGCGCGCACACAATGATCACCAGCACTCTTGTGCGCATGCCAGCCTTCCCCACATTGCTGTGCCTTCACAATGATCGTGTGCACTTCGTAGCATCTGTCCTGCGGCCTTGCCTTTGCCATCAGCCCTGTGCTGATGCGACCGTTTGAGCCGTGCTACAAACGTCACCTTGAACTTTGCCTGCAGGGTCTTGACGTGAACTGCCACATACGGGCTCAAGTCTACGCTGAATACAGATGCTCAATCAAGCAAGCAAATCCCTCAAGGCAAGGCTGGTTCAAGGACAGGAAAAGTAAAAAACAAACAAGCAATAAAAGGCAAAATGCACTGACACGCGCGTTGCAGAGTGCCACGAGTGCAAAACACAAGCACAACTGTGTACATCAAAAACGTGGTGTTCCGCCCGCGCCTTCGCCAATCAGCCCTTACTCGCTGCACAGAACACAGGCAGGCACGCAAGTGGCGTAGATCATATGTCAGTACGTGAATGATGCACGGACGTCCGGTGCATATCATCAACCATATTGTACTTGCAGTACAAAATAACTTTTGATGCGTTGCATATTCTACATGCTGAGCGCTGATGAATGATCTTTCACTTGTTCTTGTGCAGGTTGTGCGTCTGATGTTGTGGCTGCTTTCAAGTGTGCGCTAAAAGAAGCACGCCAGCAAATAAGGCCTGCACAAAGATATAATGCAAGTAGCCACCAGTGCTGTATGCATCACCACTCGCGTTCAGGACCACCGTAAATTCACAGCATGCGACTTCAACATCCACCGCAAGTCTACGGCAGGCGGCTGCAATGATGGCTACAACAGTCATAGTCTCATATAGATTTCACTCTGCGGTCATGCGGCATTTGCCTCAAACTATCAGCCACAGCTCAGGCAAACACTCACGTCAGGTTTAAAAGTGCTGCCACTCCGTAGAGCACCCAGGTATCGGGGCTCAGGTCTGTGGGTAAGGAGATGGCCACTACGAAGTTTGTGGACATCCCAGTCGTGGACAGAACGCCCTTCCGCTCTGCCGTTTTGTAGACTGGACACTGGTAGTCTGTTGGTGCTGGCTTGTGTCCGGCCGCCGGCTTGAAGTGGATGAGCGGCAGTTGCGTGTACATCTCACCCTGACGCGATGGCTGCAGTCGGCCAGTTTCCGCATGCCAACGCGCTCCCTCCAGCCAGAGGCCATAGCAGAGCACGCCATCCTCGGGGCCGGACTCTACTTGCAACGGATCCTCATTGAGGATATCGTACTCAAAGTTGAGGGTGTCGATGGCCACCTGGTACTTGCGGGAGAACGTCTGCAAGGTACCGGTCATGAAGCCTTGCGGAAAGAAGAAGACTGGCAGCGGGAAGCACGCCGGCTGCCCCTGCTGAAGCCATGTCCGCATGAATGCCACGCGTTCCACCAGGTCCTTGACCCATGCCGCCAAGCTCTTGAGGGAGGCAAAGCTCACCCTGCCCCAGTTCATGGGCACGCGGTTGACGAGGAGGCTGGTGTACATCTTGTCCAAGTCAAGCGACATGACCACCAGCCCCCGAATGGCCTTCTTGAGCTCTGAGATGGTGGCCTGCATGGTGGTGAGCAGCACGTTGAATTTGGCCATTTCCTGCTTGAGCACAATGGCCAGGGAGCACAGCAGGCCGTTGGGCTGGAGGACAAACGTTGTCGGCCCAGCCTCGTCAGCGTCCAGGATTGCCGGCAGCTGCTGCTCAATGTCTGCCGCCAGAGCAATGATAATGTCATCGTTGCTGGTGCCGCCCGCACTGCCGCTGTCGCGAGGCTGCAGGCTGATGACAATATCCATGAGGCTGGTGGACTCTTTCATGTTGAAGGTGACGTTGGCATTTTGGTGCATGCCGAAAATCTCTGGGTCGTCGACCGCAGGCAGCGTGTTGAAGTAGTTGGCCACCGCCTCAAATGAACCTGCTGGTGGCGCATAGTACACGCCAGACCTGCTGAACTTGAAGTCACTCCGCAGGATGTTCTCGTTGAGGTAGATGCTGAGGATGCTCATGAGACAACGCCTGTCCCAGTCGTCCGTGACACGGCCGCCATAGTTGATGTGACCGGTGACAAAGCGAAGAGCATCCCAGGGCACGTGATCCCCCTCCCGCAGGAAGCGACTGAGCACGCTGATGGATGTCTGTAGGTCACTCTCATCGAATGCGTACAGAATGTTCCAGCCCAGCGGCCCAAACTTGCGCCGCTCCTGTACGTTGGCGTGAAAAAAGAGCAGCCCCACCATGAGCTTCTTGTACTGCGTGGGCTTTGGACAGGAACTCCAGTCCTCCGGCTTGACCAAGTTGCCCCATGACCGGGACACGTTGGCCCGCACACCCTTTGGCGGCTCGTTGGTCATCTTCACGCCATTCTGCAGGATGGATACCGGGAAGTATGGGGCTGGCGCAGACGTGAGATAGAGACGGAAGTCGGGGCTGTTTGTGCCAGCGTTTTCCCCCAGTGCCAGCACAATCTGCTCCAAGGCTGGCATCCAGGACTTGGCGAGCATGCAATTCTGCAAGAGCACCCAGTTGCCGGTCTTAGTGCCTTGAGCAATCAGCTCTGCGGCATAGGGGCCCTGACCCTGGCCGAGCGACACCATGCCCATCCGATCTTGATACCCCATCTTAGCTGCAAAGCGCAGCAGCATGGCTGTGGGGTCTGCTCCTTTAGACAGTATGAAGATGCAGGGTGTCTTGTTGTCCAGGTCAAGGTAGATGTCCTCCATGGTCGCAGAAGGGCTGGAGGCAAAGCGCTCGCCGAGGTTTCGTCCAACAAAGTTGGCTATAGCCGCCAGCAGCTGATCCTCCCTGAAAGCCTTCACCACCAGCAACTTCTGGAAGTCGGTGAGGACATCGTCCAGGTCGTCTGGCAGCCGCCGCGTAGCTGGCGTGCCTCCGCCAGTGCCGTTGGATGCGTCCGCCCACTTGCACCAGGCATCCCACGAAGCGGCGATGCTGTCGCACATCGAGACTGATTTGTGAGCTGTGGCAGCGGCGGTCGCATCTTGGCCACCTTTGGCGTCGCCATGCGCTGCAGCAGATCCGCCTGCAGCAGCAGCATGTGCTTGCGGCGGCGCTGACAGCACCTCATCCAGCTCACACAGCAAATCCCACTGCGGCTGTGTGAGGCGCTTCTCGTCCGGAATGGGGCGCCGGTGCTCGTGGTGGCGTGGGGGAGCCCCTCGCAGGAATATATTCCACTCCTGAACGGGGATTCGCCCCGCATGCCGCAGTATCTGAAAGCACATGAGCGAGCTGAAGAGTAGCTTGTCCTTCTCAAACAGGCCGCGGCAGATGTTGTCGAAGACGAGGCTGGTGGTGTAGGTGATGAGCTTGTCGAGGCGTGTAGCCAGGTCCTCGCTGGTTTCGCTGCTGTCAATGCACCGGTCGATCAGAGCTTGGTAGTATTGCAGCGAGTACTGTAACAATGGGGGAGGGGCGCGCACCGGCATATGTTCAGCCATCATACAAGGAGGAGGCCATAGATCTCGTGTGGCGCCAACGAGTTTGACCACCATGCAACTTAGTAAACCTGATGCGTATTTGTGAAGGGGGTTGCTTGCTGCTGACGCATGAAGAGTCCGTCTTCTGCAAGCAAGTCATCCTTATTCCCTCTGCTGCAGCAGCAGCTGCATGCTTGACACATTTACTCACGCAAGCATGACCGCTCAATTTGAAGGCCGCGCAACTTTGCCTTAGTGAGTACACCAACGTGCTTTTGAATGCATTTATAACATGTCCGCAGTCTGAGCAGGATGTGTGTAGACTAATACAGACATCAACCAGTCAGAGAGTCGCGCTAAGAAGTTTTGTTGCTGTGGGGTGATTCATGCAATACATAGATCCTTGGCTCTGTCTCAAGCTGTCATAGCTCTTGAGGTCTGCTGCCATACTGCCGTATGTCGAATTTGTAGCAAAGATGACGCGTCTGTTTGATGCACAGCTGAGCTTAATGCTGACACCGTGCACAGCATAGCCCCTGCATCGCTGCTCTGCAGGCCTGAGTCTGTTGGAAGTGAAGGGTTAGGGTATCAATTTACAAACGCTGCATCCCCGAATTGGAACAGGTGAGCGTGGTTCACGATGGTATTGACAGATGATGACAACAGTGACTGCGTCGTCAGCAGAGTGGCAAATTAGAACTTCTGCATGGTACACTTTGCGCCTTTGGAGCTTTGCGCCAATGCATGGCGCATCGATTCAATCAGAAAGCCTTCAAGTGCACTCACTGTCCACAGTCTTTGTTGACAGCTGCTTGCAACGTCATGCAATTTGAAGGTAGCATTTTGTATCTACAAACAGCACAAACAGGACCTCACCTGGTACATGGGGTCGATGGTACCTAAGTCAGAAATGACAAAGTACACCAAAGACCCCCGCGTCGCTGCTGACCGATAGCCGTTGCGTGCGTTGTTGATGTCGACCTCCGTCTTCTCTGACTCCTCCACCCGCTCCTTGATGATAGACGAGGTTGTCTTTGAGTCCGCCAGCGTGTTGATCAGCACCTCGTCATCAAGAATATTGCCTGTAGACTTGGAGAGCAGGTCAAGGATTTTGGCCTCCAGTTCCTGCAGCTGCTTCCTATCCTCCGCCATGTGCAGCAGAAGTTGTGTCTTGCGTTTCTCCACGTCTGGCCGCTCCTTGGCCACCACCTGCCCCAAAATCTGATCCTCTAGTCCCTCCATGGTGACCGTGAAGTTGATAACGTTCACTTTGATGCAGGTCTCCGGCAGGTAGTGCGGGTTGGCCAGCTTGGTGGTGAGGTACAGCTTGAAGTTGGGGTCGTAGTCAACGCTGTTGTCACCAATGCGAATGAGCAGCCTGGTGCCCTGCCGGAAGGTGGCGCGCTGCAAGATGGGCTCTAGCGCTGGCTCTAGCTGCTCGCCGATATCCTCCAGCAGCAGCGGCTTGCCAACACGAATGCAGCTCTCCAACGTGCGCAGCAGGTTGATGTTGGTCATGGTGGTCACCTCAATGCCGTCCTTTCGGTGCAGGTTTTTGATCCACCTGTGCGCCTGACTCTGAGGATCGATCATGAGGGGCCAGCGTGTGCCTTTGGTGACCAGAATAGCGCTGTCTGTGGACACCTTGTCCGTGGGCAACGACATGTTCTGCCACTCCTGCACTTCGACTGCGCTGCCCAGCGTGGCCACCAAGCTGAACTTTGGCGAGCAGGGCACACCTGCACTCAGCACACTCTGAACCCAGTGACTGATCAGCTCATCGCGGTATGTGCCTGTGAATGGCCCGTAGTATGAGACGCATGCGCACCCAAGGAATGCGTCACCTATGACGTCCACCTTCTGCCGGCTCAATTCCTCAAGCGATGCCGCCCACCGTATGCCCTCGCTGGCAAGGCCGGAAGTGAGCTTCTCAGCGCGCTCGAGTCGACACGCGGTGGTGTCTGTCTCATCCGCTAGCCGCTGCTTCTCCTCCATGGTCTCCTGACACTGCTGCTCAAGATGAGCCACGCGCGCATCCACCGTCTCAAGCTCTGCGCGCTTTGACTCCAGAACAGCATTGGCGTCCGCCAGGATTTTACTCATCTCCTCGACGCGTGCCTTCTTGGGTGCCACCACCTTGGCCACCCGAGAGTACACGTCCATGGCATGCACAAACATGCACAGCCCTGTTGCCGCCTTGGAGACCTTGGACACCACGTCCACCTGCATGCTGGGATTGGCAGTGTACGCCTTGATTTTCTTCAGGACCGTTTCTTTGATGTTGTCCTTGTCGTAGCCCTTGAGTTTGTCCATGAACTGACTGTCGCCGAGCAGTTTCTTGGCGGAGTCCCAGTCAGGCTTCATCTCAAAGAGTACGCACACTGCCTCCATCACCGTCTGCACTGCCTCCGGTGGCTTTGCGAATGATTTGACCTCTGTGATATCCGCCTTGGTCAGCGAATCCAGGGCTTTGAGTGCCTTCTCAAGCGCTGGCAGCGCCACATCTAGGTCTGCTTGTGCATCCGCCTGCACCGCTGCCACCTCTGCAGCTTGCTTCCCCACCTGTGCCTCCTCCTTCGACACACGCTCCCTAACCAGGGCTGCCTCCGCCTTGTCCACCTCCACCTGGGCCAGCAGCACCGCTGCGGCCGCACCTTTCTCCTCTAGCACCGGTTCTAGCTTGGTCAGCTCTTCCTGTAGACCAGTGACAACTGAGTTGGTCTCGCGCAGCTTGGCGATGCCGACCACCATCTGCTGTGCCTTTTCTTCGATGCGTGCCTGCCACGTGCCCAGCTGCGCTGTGTATGAGCTGATCAGGTCCAGGTATGATTTTGGCGTTGTGTAGACCTGCCGTCGCAGCTCCGCAAAGAAGCGTGCCGCCGCAGAAGCCACGCTCGTGTGCACCTCACCACAGAGCCCCACCAGCCCTGCGCGCACCTCGTCTGATGGCAGCGGCAAAGTTTCAAAGAATCGCTGCGCCACACTGATCAGTGCAGACGCTGGCCAAGGGAAGAACCAGTCCACCGTGGTGCAGTTGATGAGAGACGGGAAGTTGCGGCAGTGCACGCGCAGAGCTGCGCCCACCGGCGACATGCACAGCACGATGTGCAGGTTGTCGCGTACACGGAGCACAAAGTGCATGAAGCAGTTGTCGCGTGTCTCCGGGATACCGAGCTGCCGCAGCACAGGCAGCATGTCGTTGGCCACCTTGTCCAGCTCCTCAGGCTGAAACAGATTTGGTATCTCGCCCGAGTTGAGCAGATTGTTGATATCCTCCATCATGGTGTTGACGATGATCTGCGTGTCGGTGAACAGGAATGTGATGCCCTTGCCGAGGATGCCGGCTTTCATCATCATGGCCTTGATGTCGTTGCGGAACTCATTGGAGCCGTAGCCGCGGTTGATCTCGATCTGAACGCACTCGTAGCCCGCCACGAACGAGGCCATGCGCGTCAATGACTGCTTGCCTGAACCGCCAACACCCACCAGCATGGCATTGCCTCTGGGCTGTCGTAGAATGCGGCTAATGCGCACCACGTGCACCACTGCATCGGCAAAGAAGACGAGCTT
Source organism: Tribonema minus (assembly GCA_017506865.1). Taxonomy (NCBI): domain Eukaryota; class Xanthophyceae; order Tribonematales; family Tribonemataceae; genus Tribonema; species Tribonema minus. Next base: position 63,502 of record JAFCMP010000090.1, on the reverse strand, counting down.
CATCTGGTTGGCGAATACCATGTTGTACTCGTCCAGGCTGTCGTCAAGCAGCTGGCGCAGTTTGGCCATGTCCGTGCACTCCTCGTACAACGACACCTCTGCTCCTGGCCGCAAGAAGTCGCAGAACACGATGGGACTGTCCTCCAGAAAGACCTCCTCTGCTGACCAGCTGAGCTGCAGATGGCGTGTGAGGAGCTCCACCGCCAGCTTATGGAACCATTGCTGATCCTCGGTGCAGATGAGCCGGTCATAGAAGACGCGCTGACACTCGTGCAGCCATAGGCGAGCGAATGTAGCTGGCGTCTGGCACTTGTTGCTGGTGACCATCAATATGCCCTGGAAAACCTTGGACACATCTCGCAGGTTGAATGTGTAGTGAAAACGTGCGGGTGTTGGCAGCAGCTCAGCTGATATGCGCGTGTAGACCTCAATGGTGGCGTCCACCACTGCAGTGGCCTTCTTCTTGATCTCTGGGTCAAACCGGCGACTCAGGAAGCCCGTCAGCATGCTGCCAAAGATGAGCGACATCGCACTGGCACTGGCTTGCGGGACGCAGAACACATTGTAGTGGCGTGTGAAACGCGGCGTCACTCTGCTGCGCCCGCCCCCAGGCGGCGCCGCAGCAGTCAACAGAAGCGTGTCCGCGATGTCCTTCCAGAACAGCTTGTCGCGGTCGTAGAAGCCCTTGAAATCAAGGAACTGGCGCAGCAGCTCAACAGGTGGTTGCGCGCCGTACTCCTCCACCACCGGCATGTTCACATCGTCCACAAACACCACCAGCATCTTGCGGCCGGCAGCAGGACCGAGCAGGTTCTTGCGCTTCTTCTCCAGTTTGCCCTCAATGGTCAGCTGCGTCACCAGCGACTGCGTCTGGGCGGAGAAGTTGATGGTGGTGTGCACAAGCCCTTGCCCCCCGTCCTCAGGCTCGGCCGCCAGACTGCCCAGTAAGCTCTGCACCATCACCGTCTTGCCGGTGCCAGTTGCACCGGTGATGAATATGGGCTTGCTTTGCGCGATGAGCCGAGAGAAGAGGTAGCTGTAGCGGGCCGTGTCCACTGTCGGCACGACAAGCTGGAAGTACGACAGTGCCGGGTTGTACTCAAATGCCGGCACCACTGAGGCCCAGGGGCTGAACTCCCTGGCAGTAAGGTCGACGTAAAAGTCGTAGATGGTGCCGGACGGTGGCAGCCCAACAGGCAAGCCAGCCTCCTGGAACAAGTCCCGGGTGAACTGATCCATAGCTTCCCACTGCGTCTCATCTATGCTGCCACCAATCGACCACGTGAACGCAAATGCGAACAGCTTGTCAACCAGCTGCAGCAGTTCTGTCTCTGTGAGTGCAGCTATCCTGCTGTTTGTGCTATCAGTGCTCAGCAGCAGGCTTTGAAGTATGAGTGCCAGCGAGGTCGCAAGCTGCACATCAACACACTCCACTGGCTCCCTGCAGTGCTTGCGCTGGAAGTCCAGACCGCGCTGAAAGAATGTGACAAACAGCCACAGTACGCGCTGAACCATCGGCTGATTATGCGGGCAGTTGAGCACCTGCAGAGTTGCTGTCCAGCTGCGCACATACGGCATCCACCCTAGGTCGGTGGGCGTCATGTACACCACGCCAATGCGGCTGACCGTGGCCGGAGAAGCTACTGCGAGGTCCATCACCTCAAAGAGCATCTTCATATCCGACTTCAGCTTGATGCGCTCCCCGTTTGCCAGGCACAGCGTCATGTTGTCATCGAGCACTGTGTTCATGTTCTCGATCCACAGCGCATCAATGGGACCATCGAAGACAGTCCACTTCTTGTCGGTAGTGGTGTCGCCGACCGCTCTACGCATGATGGTCGATGCTAGGCCGTCGTGCCACTCCTGTGTGAGCTGGCTGAACTCGCCATAGAGCTCACCCATTGTGATGCACTTAGGGTTCAGCACCTCCGTTCGCACAACCTGCAATAGCAAGTCACACGACAACACATTGCACTTTGTGAATGTCATGTTCGTCCGCGCTACAGCTCTTGACAACACATTAGCGCATCCTTGCTGGCTTAGACAACGTTTCAAATCCGCCACCAACAAGGATGATATGACAGTGATGCCTACGACCAGCTTCGCAGATGGCACATGTAGAAAATGATAGCAACCGCTCATGGCGCTGCACGTGCAGTACTTTGAAGCATATCTACATTGTAGTGATGCCTGGGAACTCTCAACAGTATGCAGCACGACCATCCAATTGATGGCATGATTCACAATGTTTCTCTTGGCTAAGGGGGGTGGACAGTGGACAAGGTACTGTACTCTGCAGGCATCAGGAATGCGCAATGGTGATGCTAGCTGCAGGGGTCAACTCTTGCACAAAGAGCTGCATTGGTGGCTTCAGCCACAGACATGACGCTGGGAATACCAATGTTTGATCAAATGACAGCAAGGCACACATACCATATACACACGAACCAGTATTGACGTGCAGGGCCATGCTCAGCAAGTGTGCCCTTCCCCAGAAGTAAGCATTTTGCGCGATGAAAGAAATCGGATCTTGTATCATGCCAAATGCATCTCATATACACCTTCAGGTCAGTTGCTTGGCAAGTGACTCGAGGGCACCAAACATTCAGTTGCTCCGCAGAGACAACGCCTTATCCTCTGGCAGAAGTGGCAGCAATTAATAGCGCAAGGCATGCGCAAAAGTGGCCGCCATGAATGGCATGAGGCATGCGCATTGCCCCTTCCTCGCAAACTTGCAGGCTGTGCTTTCTGAGGCAGTGTGTGCACATACGCATGATGAGCACTGATTGCCCGATACCTGTGATTAGAGGGTGGCCTTGATCAAGGTATGTTAGCATGGTTGCTGTCATATAATACAGTACGCCACCTTTGATGCCAGTGATCTGCCTGCTGAAGGCAGTGATTCCAATCTTGTTTACAATTTGATCAACACTTGCAAACGCACAATGCAGCTTGACATGCACGAATAATTTATGGTTAGTCGCGTGAAGCAAGGTCACCTGGAAGATGGGGTTGCTGCTGTTCTGCTCTCTCAGATGGGTCATGACTGCAGCTAAAATCCGATAGCACGTTGTCTTCCCCGCACCTGCAACAACCATTTAAATTAAGCAGTCGCAATGAGTGACCTGCACATCAGAGCATGCAGTTCGCTGTCAACGTCCTGAGCCATATGAATGCGAAAAGCCAACCCATCACGAGCACAAGGAAGGCCCTCCCTTAATCCTCCGGAGGTAGGGGGCGAGGGACCCATACCCATAGTGTAGAGGAGGCTAGCAAGGGGTAAGCTGCGCTCAAAGCGGGTCAGAGACCATCGCTCCCACCTCAGCCATGGTTTTTTGAACGTGCACAAATGCTGCTCTGCGTTGGATCTGTGAGCATCAAAACACGTACTACAGGTTGCGAGCATGAGTTCTGCCTTCCTATGAGACGGTTTTATTTCTACATAAGCACATCCGAGCACCACGATCCAAAAAGTTTTAACTTCATCAACTTCAAAGCCGTTACGCACAACTTCACTTTCCCAAGGAGCGAAAAGTGCGGACCATGATGAGAGCGCCCTGCAGGCCGTGAAGCGTGGCGGCAGGCTTGAGACTGCAGTACGACACGTGCCAAGCGTCAATACGCTGCACGCGCTTAGCGCCGCCTCTGCAGCAACACCACCAGGCGCTGGAGAGCCAGCGCCAGAATAAGCTCGAGGCTTCCTAGGTGTTCCCGCTGGGAGCGGCAACTCGACCCCAGCGCGCTGATTGGTGAACGGTTGTAGCGGTACGCAAACGTGTACGTACCCACCGCAAAAATAGCAAGCCCAGATGCATCGGTGGTGTGGAGAATCGTGCGCGCGCCGAAATACCTAAGAAGGCTCGCGCCCTGAAGGGTCCCTCGCCTATGACCTGAAGCATATGAATGGGCAAACCCAAGCCATCACACGAATTACCTGCAGGCCCCACCAGCACAGCGCCGAAGCGAATCTGGAATGTCTCGTGCAGCTGTATGATCTTGGCGGAGAAGCGCGGGACGACTTGCAGCCCATGCCTCGCCAACTGCAGGTCCATGGCGCTAGACAACTCGCCGTAGTCATTGACTGGGACACTTTTGCCAGGGAAGAGGTCCTGGACAATTGCCGCAAACAGCGGCAGGTCCTCAGCCAAGAACTTTGGCACGTTGGAGTCCACCAGTGCTCGAATCAGCGTGAGGTCCTCATCCACGTCGGGCATTGCACGTTTTAGAGTGCCAGCCATCACCAGCACAGACTTGACTGCACGCAGGCCATAGTCGTAGTGGGGTTGCTGTGACAGCTGCTCGGAGCAGAGGATGTACAGCTTGCACATCTTGCGTGACAGTGTCTTTGCGTCGGCGAACCCCTCCGCAAACAGCATGATCTCAGCAATGAGCGCGTAGTTGGGCACCATCATGCTGACAGGCCTGCGATGTTGTCAGCACATACAGGCACATATGAAGCCATTAGCGCGCAAATTTGAGTCATCATCAGTGTACTGCTGGATTCTTATGCTTTTCAAATGGGCACTCAGAACTGCGCATTCTCACCTGAAGCACACTTGCAGGTTATCTGGCAACTCTGTGCGGCCAGCGTAACCGGGGTTCATGGTGACGATGACGTGGTGGTCCTTCAGCCCTATCTGCACGCCCATGAAGTTGATGTTGGGCTTGCCCATGAGGCGCCCCTCCCGCAAGACCAGCAGCTGCTGAGCAATGACACTCAGCACCTCGATGTCGATGCGATTGAACTCGTCCAGGCATATCCAGTAGCCGCCTTGTGCCAGGCCTCTGAAGAGCTTGGCCATCATGAGATAGTCGATCTGGTCGGAGCAGTTGAAGACGACGCACAGCATCCCCATGGCCTTGGCTAGATCTTTTGAGGATTCTGTCTTCCCAGTGCCTGCAACAATAGTCGAAAGACAGCATTGTAAACCTCTTCAGCCCCACAAGCTCTCCATGCTAGCCGCTACATAGTGCAACAGCAATGCCATGGCAATTGACAGCTACCTGATGCATATGCAAGTCGATGCACGCGGACAAGGAAAATCAGTACAACAAAACTCCATGGAAGTATCAGAATGTGAACACCTAATTTGTACCTGCAGGCCCAGCAGGTGCAGCTCCCAGCTTGAGCTCAAAAGAGCCAGTCAGCGTAAGCCAGCACCTGTCGGTGAGCGGTGTGATGACCAGGCGGCTAGTGGCACCCATGTACTCATATCCGTATGGGATCTTGGCATCGGAATGGCGTATGATGCAGTTGTCCACCTCCATGTCCCAGTAGTAGCGCAGCTGCTGCACCCAGGTGAAGTGCTGCACGGAGTCTGCCTGGCTGTCACACAAGTCTTCGATGATGTCGCGCGCGTGCACATCTGTCGTCACCAGCGCCACAATGATCTTGCGCTCCAGGCTAGTCAGATCCCCCCGAATCTTGACAATGAGCCTCGTGAGTTCAGCGATGTAGGTTTTGAGCCACGCGCGCATAGCTGGAAGCGGTGAAGTGGACCTGAGCACCTTCTCAGTCTCTCGAGCCCAGGTCATCTGCGCGACTGTGGCCACAATCTGCCCTGGGTGGTTCGTGACCCACTCACTGCGTGGCTTGGTGTCATAATCAAGCAGGCCGGCCTTCATGAAACCATGAAGAGAAGAGCGCATGCGTAGCTCTACCTGTGTCAACCAGTCCTCCACATAGCCGCGTGCCTTGAGGTTCCGCCCTAGGGGCACACGCTCCCCCTCTGACGACACCATCGCACCGATGTCCACTGAGCCTGCCTTGTCACCAAAGTCCAGCAAGACCAGGTTGTCGAAACACTTGCGCAGGTGTGGCTGCACCGCTTGTGGGTCCTTCGATTGCGACAGGATCTCTAGCAGCTCGTCATTGCTGCATGGAGGAAAGAGTGCAGAAATAACAACACAGTCAATTAAGTGCTGAAACTCATGATCATGTGGGCTGGCTCTCAGCTGCTTGACAACATTTTGTGAGCAATAACTAGTCCAGGAGTACTGCACGGCTGGTCAAAGTTGACTGCTGCCGGTAGATGGCTCATGGCTGCTTTTTTGGTGATCTGCACGGCTACCACATACAATTGAAGACAAGCGATACTCCGCTTCGAAAGCAACCTATGATGTTCGGCAGTTGTACATCCTAACAACTTGCAGGAAAACACTAATGCTTGCCTGAGAAAGTAGAAGCGCGGGAACGCCGCCCGCTTGGTCTCAAGATACTCCTCCAGGCTCTTCTGCACCTTGTCCAGCGCTGCGTTGTGACTCTCGAAAAGCTCCTTGCGGCCTTGCACCATGCCCTGCTTCATCACGAGTGGGTCATCTGCCGCAAGTCGCATGATATGCCGCCAGGACTTGTCCACGTAGGCAAACACCTTTGCTGCTGCTGGTAGCTGCCGAACAATGTCTGGCGAACTGAATATTGACTCGAGGTATATCCAGTTGCGCTGGCAGATGAGCCACTCCTCAATCACCTCCTGTACACGCACCAGCTTCCCACGCCAAGTATCGACCAGTGCGCGGATGCCGGCTACGTAGCGTGAGCTTAGGACGGTGTTGACGGTTACAAGCGAGTCATCCAGGTTGGCCACCACCTCAGTGACATCGCCTAGGATGAAAAGGTCCTTGACGTCCTTGTACGGGCGCACCTCCAGCTCACATGCCTCCCACCGGGTGGCCACCTTAGCCATCATCTCCTCCAGCACAGACTCCTGCACGGCGGTGGTGGCAACATTGGCGATATCCTCGTGAAAGTCTGTGACCTTCTTCTCCAGCAGGTCCCCGAGCGTCAGCTCATCCTGCCCCAGGATGTCAAACCCCACCAGCTCATGTATGCGCTGCCAGTGCCGTTCCTTGAGGAAGTCGTTGCGGAGGTTAACCACCACCGGCAGTGCAGGCGCAAATGTCTCTACGTCCCCTTTAAGCTGCTTGGCCACTGGATTGCCTGGCAGCCCCTTGGCAGCCTGACTGCAGGTGCGCAGGTACATGGTGACGTACTTCTCCAGCGCAGCAGCATCTACTTTCTTGAATGGAGTAGTAAGCCACACTGCTGTCAGTTGCCCCCACTCCTTCACTCCCTCCCAGAGCTTGGTCTTGAGCGTCAAGTCTGCTTGTGCCTCGTCCAGCACATCGTACTCGTCCACCGGCTGCCCAAGTATGGCTTGGTAGTCTGCAAGCTTCGCAGCACGAGTTTTGTGAGAGGCAAGTACTGCCGCCTGTTGTCCGAGGAAGCCAAGGACCTTGTCGGCAGACGAATCCGTTGAGGAGATGATGGCATTGTCGAGGTCCTCCCGCACGCTGGCGACCAGCTTTTTGAGGCGTGGCACCTCATCCTTCATGTGCTCTGCGAAGCGCTTGGTCTCCTCCTCCTCAACCGACTCCGCCACCTGCACGCCGGACTCTAGAGCATTCATGTGCTCCTCGATCATCACAAGGTGTGCCTTCTCGCTGTCAGGCAAGGGCCACTTGTAATCCAGCATGAGCGCGGCCATGTCCTGCAGGCGCTTCTGTGCGCACTTGTGAGCCTCCATGTCTGCGTGTGCAGCCGTGACTGCCTTCTTCTTGCGCACAAAGCCCTCAACGGTGGTAACGCCGCCACCGATGACGGGTATGACTGCGCCCAGGTTGTCCAGCAAATCACTGGCTGTCCGCTCCATCAGCACTGGCAGCAGTTCCTTGACGGCAAGCAGGCATTCTGAGGGGCTGGGCATCAGACAGGCTCGCATGTTCCCAGACTCCACTTGCATGATGCCAACTACAGCGCTGACTGGTATCCTCTCAAAGTTCCGAGCCATGCCCAGATACTTGTCGATTTCGGAGCGGTACACCTCCAAGGGGACATCTTTGAGGTTGACAGCTATGCTAGCAGTGTAGCGGCGGTTCTCTGCATATGTCTGTCTGTATGGCTCAAACACAGTGATGTGGTCCTCCACTTGTTTGAATGCCACGTCCAGGCTCTTGAAGATCTTGGAGTTGATGAGCTCAAAACGGTCATCACCTATGACCATCTCTTGCACAGACACCTCCTCCCGCGTGGCATCTTCTGCTGTGAGTCGGCAAGAAACACGCAAATCAAAGCCATGGTATACTCAATTACAACTGTGCTCGACATGACCACAAATAAATGCTGTTGATGAAGCCTGCACTGATGCGTCAATGACACTAGAAACCATTGCGCAAAAATCATTCAAGGCCTGGTGTTGATGATCCTGCGGATTAAAACGATTCAAATTGCAGTTGCCTAATTATGATGCCTGAATGATTTGATGCAGTAAAAACTACGACAACAATGGAAACAAGACTGAACATGTTTGGTGAACCTGCGTGAGAGAAACCATCTCTCGAAGCGGTCCTGGATTAATAAGGTACACCGTCCTTGAAAGCATGATAAAGCCATGTTGTTCAAAGCCACACTGACTATCAATATATTTGCTACAGATCGCAATTGCCATCAGCATTATCGATTTGCGCATGGCGAGCATGCAGGTCCATGCTCTTGGGCTTGTAACTGATGACCTTTTGTGTACACATAGTATATTGAGATGTAGCATTTGCGCACACATCAAAAAGAAGTCTGCATTGGAGGTGCTACTAAGAGCACGGCTCGCAATAACGTAACGAATTGCGCAGACATGGGTGCTTTGAGATTTCAAACTCGCAAGGCTGAGGACCAGATCATCAGCACGAACCTGATTCGCTGCTCTCAGCCATGACGTATGCACTGTCGCAAAAGAATTGTGCAATAACAAAAGCAGCGGCACCATGCACACGAGTCAGTGGCATGACAAGGGCCAACTCCTCAGACTCCAAACAGTGTTCTTTTGTCAGGCAAGTCACTGCTTGTTGCACACCACACTACACATTGTTGCACACCACACTACACATTTTGCGTCTGCTACCTCACGTACATCTAGCTGTAGCGGTTCTGAACCCTCAAATGCCGGTTTCATGTCTTCTCTGTACGTGGTGCCTCAGAGCAATCAGAGGTGAAAGGTATGACTAGTGCAGTCAATAAGACGAATGCTAACAGAGATTGTCACAAAGAAGGCAATGCCTGTCAGCACTTTTACAGGCAATGCGGCTCACACACTGCATTGCAGGCCTCTTGCTACAAATCTTTGCTACGCAACTGGTGCCAATGTCGTGGCCTTTGCAGCTTCAAGAAGAAAGAGCTAGCACCGTCTCACCACAGAGCACAGTCTGGGACATAACGTTTGTCACTGCCAGCAAGTGCAGGAAGTATCCACTTTGAATTGCGGCAACATGCAGCGTGTGCCTTTTCATGACAGCATGATAGGCAAGCTAAGACATAAGTAGTCTAGGTCACTGACCTCAGCTCCTCTGAGGTCAGCACTCTCCTGGGGATACCAACCACTGCTAGGCCGAATTGGATCACCTGCGTACAACACGAAGCCCAAAACAGGAGCTCAGTAGGTTGGGGTGATCGTCACCATTTTAATGCTGCTTTCAGAAAATCATCGCGAGTGTGATATCCTGGCCAGCCGTATGTGGCAAAGTATATGATATGATAACTTGTGTTGTGCTCATGATGCCTCCGACTGCTCACGCACAGCAATTGTATCACTGCCATACTGTGTTGCAATAATGTGTGTGATGTTTTACTGCTCTGCGTGCTGCAGACGTCAAGTGCTGGAAAACCTAGCTACTTCGAAGTACATGTTTTGCACGGACTTGAGATCTCCGTCATGGTATTGCCACTGATGGACATACACAGACAAAGCACCAATGCCTTAGTCTCTCATAAATATGTGGTTACTTGGTAGATCGCTTGTTGAGGTCAGGATATGCTTGGCAGAGGAGGAGTACTCTTGCATGGCTCAACCACATGCACAAAGACATTGCCAAATTTTCATTGCTATGACCAATGAAGGGTGGTCATACTGGCCATGCGCTGTTAGTATGAAGCTCAGGCGTAACAAAATTTGTTGAATTATGATGCATCATGTGACACAGCGGTGGTACACTTTTGATTTGACAAGTCCATGCTTCAATTAGAAACTGGCCCAATGTTACAATGAGCAACGGACACCCAATCCTCCATGCTGCTAAAGGCGATGCTTAAAGCACCATGCACATCTCTCTCTCCTCATACGAATGTTGGAGCCAGCAAGTATCACCACAGCTTCCAATGTAACCTCCAGTCTCACCAACAACATTTTCAGGCGTAAGCGATGCCTGAGCGCTCACCATTGTTGCCTCAAGATGGCAGTATTTGAAAGATCTGCCGCATTGAAAACTTACTTGTCCCAGCTCAACTACAGTCTTGCATTGGTGCAGTAGAGTTATAAAGTTGAAAGAAGATTATGCCTACGTTATAGAGACTGCAGCCAATCCACACATGGCAATGGCCTGTTCTAATATGACAGAAGACGATACACCCTTGGTCTTTGGTGCAGGCACATGTCCGTACTCTTGCCCAATTGTACAGCAACAGCACATTGGTAATTCCCCCCCCGCAATGCACAAGTGCGACGCTTCACATTTGGATATGAGCGGCAGTCACACACAGGCCCACCTGCTGGAACGCCTCAGCAAACTCCTCCTGCGCGGGCACCACAACGCAGCTGCCATCCTCCTGAAACTCCGCATGCACCTGGAATAGCGGCTCTGTCATGCCAGATGCACTTGTGCCTCCTGCAGGCACCACTGTCCGCTGCCCTGCTGGAGCTCCCCCTGTCATCTCCCCCCCCTTGTCTGCCTGCTGATTGGCAGAACCGCGCTGTCGAGTGGTGACATTGCCGCCGGCTGTGCGAGCGCCAACACCTGCCTCCGGTGCGTATATGATCTGGCAAGTGTTGCGTTCGCTTACGAACGCCGCCGCCTCCTCCGTGGAGTCCAGCACCAGGTCGCGTAACGTGTCAATGACGCTCAGGTCGATCAGGCGCAGAAATCTTGTGAGGCGCCGGCATTCTGCGCGCAAGCTGGCCCGCTCCATGAAGGTCATCTTATGATCCATGACGATGTTGTTGTCACGCAGAAACTCCTCCACCACCTCCTCAGTTGACGCCTGTACTGTGCTGCATGGGGGTGCAAAAGGCAACACCAATGAACTCGTTAGATGTTATCTACAGTGGTATTGTAGTTGCTCGGGTCAGGTATAATAGACTAAACTTGCAGCAAACTAAGCAAACAAACACAGCTTCAACTATCAGGTACCGTGGCCACACCCACATCTTTGATCAGCGAGAGATAAGGGATTTGCCCAGTTGTACAGTGAAGCTGCCTGAAATCGTCCTTGTAGTAAAGTGCAGTTTATGTCTCGTCCGGCGGTCGCGAGCCCCCCCCGGCGGGGGACTGCTTGGTGAAATGGGACGATAGCATTGCGTGTCATGCTCCTACTTAGTTGGTTAATCCAACAGCGTGTGATTCAGCCCAACTGGTCGTACGTGATTATGCACTGCTCACACACATAATTGCAGGACCATTCCTCTGCAGCTAAATCATTGAGCCAAATTTCTGAAAAGAATTTACCTGTGAACCTTGTCAGAGAGCTGTTGCAGCTGCTTCGCCACCAGCTGCTGTGCCGCCGTCTGCCGTTGCAGGAAAGCTTGCAAGGTGGTTGTGCCACAGCTACCGTCCCCAGGTTGCATTGCAAACAACCGCTGTCGGCCCACATCAACACACTCCTTGCGTATGGCGTACAAAGCTCTCCTCAGCGAGGGGTTGAAGCTGAACAGATGGTTCTGGATTGCATCGCTTGCAGTTCTGAACTTGGTGGTCTTGATCGCCTTTTTCCACACGACAAAGCTCTTCCAACGCCGGTACTTCTCAAAGAATGGGATGGTTTGTATGCGGTGGAAGAGTGCATATTCGCGATCCCAGCGTTCCAGGGTGGTGAAGTCGCTCTCGCCCTGTTTGAATCGTGTGATTCCTGCCTGTGACAGTGTATAGTAGACGTCCTGAAGATGGGCTTTCCGGCAGTCGAAGCTGGTGCTGACCTGCATCAAGCACAGGGGGGCATGTTGATATCACACAGCGGCCAGTGAGCAGAAGTACACATACTGCGCATACTTGTTCATGTACACCAGGAAGTTCAAACGTGGCTCGCAGGTTCGCACAGGGCTTTCAACCGGTTGCTTCGGACAGAGAGCAGTGGCCTGCAGGAGTTCTTCCATATTATGGGACAAAAGTAGGGATGCAATTACGCAAAGACGTCTGGGCTTCACATTGTGATGACGCTGATGTGATTGCAACCTGTGCAGGCAAACGAACTGGCAACAGCCTGTTGCAGGCCGCAATGCGGTAAGTGAAACACCGGGGGATGAACTCGCATGGACCCAAGGCCCAGTGTGAAGGTGCTCACTCATACGCTGCCAGGTGTGTCGGTTGGCAGCAAAGTGTATTCTGCTCATATCTGGTGCAGCTATCAGGTGGAGGAGCACAAGCACATGTAGCCGAAACATCCATCATGTGGTAAACATTTACTGAGTAACTAATTGGGGTTCGCATGGTAGTACCTGAAGGTTGTAGGATGTCGAATCGATGCCAGGTTTTTGTGAGAGGTACAGGAAGTGCCCATCGTTGCGAAAGAGGTCCAGGTACTGCTCCTCACTCAGCCCCAGGGATGCCACAAATGATCCCTCCGCCGCCCTGATGGCGCTCCCCCCTCCAGTCCCCCACTTCCCGGTTGCTCCATATGGCGCTGCCTGTGGTTGTTGCCCTTGCAGAGTCTTTGTTCCCTGTCCTCCCTTCTGCATCTTGCCACCTTGCCGGATGGCTCGTGCTTGCGAGCGACCGCTGCTGTCACCCGCTCCTGACTCCACATCTGGTCCAGCCAACATGGCAGCGGGGGCAGTCTGGTGCAGATGCGACGCCTTAGGCATGAGTATTGAGTTGCCCTTGCTTTCACCTCTTGTGCTGCTGCCGCAGGCAGTGGCCAGCGTTTGTTGACTCTTGTTGGCGCCAAGCGCCTGTGGCTTCCTGAGGAGCTTGGCAATCAACGGCTCCGACTCGCTGGCCTGTTGCTTGTACACTGATTCCAAGCTGGCTGTTGATTGAACATGTCGCGGCGGGGAGTTGGGAGCCAGCTTGACATGTCGATGACCACGCTTTGCGTATAGCCTCGACGCCAGCTCATCATGGGCGCTGGCTGCGTCTGAAGAGGTAAGAGCAAGGAAAACCATGCGTAATATTATTTCAACAACGAGTGCATCTTTGAGGTTGAAGATATGAATGACAGCTCACCAGCTCCAAGATCTGTTCTGGCCGTGCCCTCCATCGTTCACCCTCCCTTGCGACGCATGCAACAGCAGGTCCTCCGCAGGTGATGTATCGACCTATGATGCCCTCAGCATACGCATCGACGGTTACCTAACCCTAACCCCTCCCCCGTAAGTCTATCCCTAACCCCCCAGCTCCCCCCCTTGAGTCGTTGCACATTCATTCAGCTAGACGTGGGTGGGCGTTGTTGTCGAGAGAGACTGGCGCGGCCAACACACGGGGACTGCCGTGCCATTGGAGGTGTGCATGCAACTATGACGTGCTGCTGGCACCCCATGGCTAACGCTCGGGGGCTCCTCCTTTTACCTCAGGCTATCTCTTATCACGTGCGCACACTCTGCAACTCCATTCTGTCTGCGCAGGGCTCGCGATCCGGGGAAGGCAGACTAGTGGCCGCAGAACCAGCTGCATGTTGACCACCTAGGCGCTACGCGCTTGCACCTCGCACACCGCGGTCGAGACCAGCGCAGGTGCCGACAGCACATACAGGGTGCCATTTTGAAGGCATGATGATCCTATGGGTGGCGCTGGTGGCTCTACCCAACGTAGCAGGCCTTGCTATCTCAAAGCCATCGCCATTGCACACAGGGGTAAGTGCTTCGTCACTGCTGCAGATCTTGTCCCATGCACTGCGTCCATGCTGCCAGTGCTGTGTCCAGATTCAATTCCTGTTGAATATGCACTGCATGTGCCTGTTTGCGGCAACGAGCAGTTGCTACGGTCATGGACTGAGCTCTTTTTGCAATGCTGTGATCCATCAGGCTGCGTCCTGGGCGCGGTCACTCACGGTGAGTGCAGCAGCGAGCGCACAAGCTGCAGGCGTGACGCCTGTGTGCATGTCGGCCCCTGCTAGCGATGCCTCTGCTGCTACCAGGGAGGACGTGCTGCTCAAGCTCAAGATCAGCAGCCCCAAGGTCAGTGCACTCACATTGCACCGTCGATTCTGCCTTCCTTGGGGCCTCGCGTCAAGCAAGCTGACTCAGCTGCTGCGGGTTCTGGTGGCGGCATTGATGCACTGGTGATGGAAGCAGCAGCGCCATGGCCATCGGCTCCCGATGATTATTGTCATTGCCTGGAGCAGTACTGTTGTTTAATACGGCAGCCATCTGTGCCAACTGAAATTCTCAAAGACCAGCGAGGCGCTTACGAGTTGCGAAATACTCTGCTTTGTCGAACACTTCCGAAATGGCTGAAAAGATTCGCATGCCAGGAGTTGGCAATTCATAAGCCTACCTGCCTCGCATTCTGGTTGTGTATGACATACAAGTTGCGCAAAGAGATGGAGATGTCTTCAATGTATATGATGGTGCCAGCAATTATTTCTTTGAATGTATTCCTACTATGCAGGTGTTCCATTGCGTGCCCGACAGCATTACACACGCACAAGTGCAAATCTGCCATGGTGGATATGAATTGTTGTGTCAAAATCCTTGAACCTGCCACGGGTGGATTGTTCTTGAACCTGCAAGGCCTGCGTGCATAAGCTGTTGAAGTCAGGCATGTACAATAGCTACTGCAAGAAAGATGACGGTGCATCACTGCTGTATGTTCTACTCACAGAATCAGCCCATTAGCCCAGGACTGGCATTGGCAATGGAAAACGCACAAAAGCTGTCGGAGGGAGATCTGAACAATGTGGAATTCATCAGCGGACCTGATGATGCAACCAAGCGTAAGGTGATATTGGAAAAAGCCTACGAGGTAAGCAATGATAACGCTGCGGTCTAGTTGCACGCTGCTTGGCAGTATCTGCTGATGACCTAGTGCACTCGTCATGCTGAATTATGAGAGGTGGAACCTAGGAGACTTGCTGAGAAGGCATACTAAATGTAGAATGTCCAGCAGATTCATGGCGTTGGCTGCAGGGTGCCACCACCACTATGTTCATAACAAGGTCCCTCATGTCACCTTTGCATGCCGAACACTTGTTATAGCACAATTGTAGAAAGGAGCTGCACCAACAGACACTCCGTTTCGTGTCAAAGGAACAGCATATTTTGCTGTCAGCATCTATGACAGTTGCAAAGTCAGATCTGCGCTGAAAAAGGGCAGAATGTTCCCTACTGTGGTGGTGCGCAATGAGTGCATTCGTGTGTACCAATTCACTGCGCTGAGCTTGCAACACTGGCTGACCAGACCTGACTTTAAGATTCCGTCCCTACTGGATTGACAGCTGCATGTGCCCCTCTGTTGATATTGGTTTGCACCAGGAGTGCGAGCGTATCACTGGGATTTTTGCCAAGACATTCTACCTGGGGACCAAGTTCATGGCCGACGATGCGCGCAAGGTATTTACTCCCTGTTGAGATCATAGAAATTGCTCAAGTTGGGTATTGCAAGCTGCTCCCTAGTCCTTGCAGCCAATGATGAGGCATTTTCATCGTGTCAGGGCTTGCCACGGTCCACTTAAAGCATCTATGGCCCTGAAGCATTTGTGCAGCATAGATGGTGTGTTACAATTGGTTGTGGCTTGATTCAAGCTCGTAACTTATTGTTTTTGGCAACACATATCACTCGAGGTGCATTAGCGCTGCAACAAACATGCATTGCGGTGACTGATTCACTTGCCCTGCATGTTTCAGGCGGTGTGGGCCATTTACGTGTGGTGTCGCCGCACTGATGACATCGTGGACGGCCCAAGAGCTATGGTGCGGGGGAAGCGCAGCATGCAGAAGGTATTCACGCCTGGATCAATGTGTACCTCCTTTGCTTAAGACCAGTACTTTGAGTCGACATCAGACATAATACCACTGTGGCATTTAAGGTGCGCGGCACCTGCCTCTCAGGATGTTTGATACTGGAACGCGGACAGCAGAATGCAGGTATAGTAGGTTTATTATTTAAGTACTGGTTGTGCTGGGCTAATGCACTTACAATGTGTTTAATAAATTTACTCTGTTGACTACAGCGGTGCTCGCTGCTGTCATGTCCCACAGAGCCAGGGAGCATGAACTTGAAGACCTGTCATTGTTGCTAATTTACTGGTCAGGTGATCACATGTAGCATGGACACATCATTGCCATATCTGTCAAGAAAACACCTTGAAGAGGACACCACACTGTGAGCATCCCATTATCTTGCAATGCTCTATTGCGGTGCCAAGGTATGATGCTAATGTGTTTAAACAATCACTCCGGTTTTGTCTGCAGAACAATCATGACAACTAGTAGTACATTAAAGCGAACCTTGTGGAATGTGAAATCGCTGTGCCATTTCTTAGCATACATACATGTTACTGCATGACACTTTCTGTGTGACTTTGCTGATGTGGTTTTGGCACTTGTCAAGCTATCAGTTCCATCAGCAGAGCAGGTGTGCTCAATGTTTAAAATTACGTGAGCACCCAATATGAAACAAGGTGTTAATAATCAGTAAGGCGTCAGTTTCAGCCAAATTGCCTTGAGAAAGTGAGGTTGGACGATCCAGCAAGGCCATGTTTCCGCCTACGCAAGCAATAGGTGGTGCATTGGTGTTGCTCAGCGATTACTGACACCTGTTGTGTGTTGCCAAAACAGTTCAACAGCTGTTCAATGCACATATACACGTGAGATGAGGAATTGCACAGGACTGAATTTATTCCATGATGATGCCTTGCAGTAGGTGCATGGCAGCTGCACAGCACAATTCAGACACGACTGAAAGTCGCTCATACGACGATGTTCCCCTGCTGCTGGTACTGACACCAAATCTTAAGTCTTCTGTGCTGCTCAAACCTCAAGCAAGCAATGTGCAACATCCGTGGCAAAATCATTTACCTATGTAGGTAATTGGTGAAAGGTTGCATGAATGAGGTTTATAACACAGAATTGCTTATTCCTCAATAGGCCCACCGCCAGGGCAGAAGCAAGAATTCGACATTTGTTGTGTGTGCTTGCTTGATTGCTGTGGACAGGACCTGGATGGATGGACCCAGCGGCTCGAGGGCATATTTGAGGGCAAGGGCCTGGATGCACTGGATCTAGCCCTTGTAGATGCCAAACAGCGATATCCTACCCTTTCTATTCGTCCATTTAAGGACATGATTGGGGGCATGCTGCTAGATGTGCCTGGCGCTGGCAAGCAACGATATGGTGAGCTCCATGGCACTATCATGTTGAATTAGCTCTTTTGCTGCATGGCGTTGGTGTTGTCGTGGGGCTGACTGGGCCCACAAGTCACTGTGTCACAATACGGCAGCATCAGTAGGGCAAGATATTGTGACTGTGATTGTCTCAATGCACCTTGGTTTTGGCATAAATACTTTTTTGGGCAACATTTAGAAAATCGACAACATATACATGCTTTTGGCATGTTTCGTCCCAAACGTTTTATTATAATTTACTTCTAATAATTTATGCTTGCACTCCTTTCCAAGCTCGTGTTGCGAAAGCAACCATGATTTCAAGTCTTCTGAAGCCATCTGCTGCTACAGCCTGTCGAGTTGCTGGTTGCTATCAGTTGCTTGAAGCAAATACTGTGAGTTGTTTTGCCTAGTTGGCATCTGCAACGCAGCTGGTACACACTTCAATGCAGCTTACCTGATCGTACATGTATAGGGGCATCCGAAAATGGGTTCATCTGTGCTCCCATTTCATTCAAGCGAGCTTCACACAAGTTACACTTGTGATAGAAGGCTGCCGCAGCAAAAAGACATCAATCACAAGCAGACGTTGACCTATCGCGATGCTGCTGGCATAAGCATCGCAAGAGGCCTATGGCCTGATGTCCTAACCGCGGATAAGTCGCCTATGTAGAGCTTCCACATTCACTTGGGACCTGTTGTCAATGCAATGTGTGAGCTCTACTTGAGTTATATATGTAAAACTTGTTGTTGCCATCATGTGCAATTGGTTTGTTTGCAACCTTTCAGTTGCTTGTCATCAAACCAACTATGGGTCAAAATTGACAATACCTGCACATGGGGCATTGATGCTTGCAGTTTTGGCAACACACTGCAGAGAACCGCGGTTTGTTGAGAATACCAACTTGGTGGTCTGCCTTGTGCGCAATCCACTGCATCCCAGCACAGATAGACCCGATGCTGGCTACGTGTGCAATGATGAAATGAACCTTTGTACATGGTATCTGCAGCTACTTTCTCGGAGCTGGAGGAGTACTGCTACAGGGTTGCAGGCACAGTGGGATTGATGACGTTGCCTGTGCTGGGCACTGCCAAGGGGATTACAGAGGAGCAGGCAAAGGTGAGTGGTTTGCGACCATGCTGCCACACACTCCAAGTTGCCATGCTGTATCATGAATCAAATGTCATCCTGCAAGCATGTTGATCTCCAAAAAAGCTGCATGTTGTGACTATTTTCTCCAAGCACCTTCGCCGAAAGATGACCTGTACCGCTACGTTGTGCAATCCTTTGACGTTTTTGAATGTTAACACAGCACATCAGTGCTCTTGAGGTTGACCTGGAGGATTTGCTTCTCATGTGGAAAACATGAGATGTTTCTCATCAAAGTGTTGACGGGAAGGCCTTACAACTCAGTTATGAGCACCTAGGCTTGATCCAATGAAGAGACATTCTACTGCAATATAAGATGATTGCCAACTTCAACACTAACAGAAAGAGCTGTCCATGACGGCTCGGCACCGAATACAAGGCAATTGTACACATTGAATACGCAAATGAATGAAAGTGAGTCATTGTATACCCAGGCTTCAGTTGTTTGGCCTGTCACTGTACACATCACTCAAGCAGGCCCCACAGAATGTTGATTGTGCGGGAGCATCCTGGCAGCGCGGTTTGATACAAATTGAGAAGATTCAGCGGTCAAACACCATATCTTAACACATGAAGCTGCAACAGGCTCAAAAGTGGATGGTAGCTTCTTGTCTGGTTCTCGAATGGTCCATGGCAATATATGCCGTAGTATTGTGTCCTTTCTCTATGCAGCATGCTCTATACTCGTCATAGTTGCATGCACACCTCCAATGGCACGGCTGTCCCCGTGTGTTGCCCGCGCCAGTCTCTCTCGACAACAACGCCCACCCACGTCTAGCTGAATGAATGTGCAACGACTCAAGGGGGGGAGCTGGGGGGTTAGGGATAGGCTTACGGGGGAGGGGTTAGGGTTAGGTAACCGTCGATGCGTATGCTGAGGGCATCATAGGTCGATACATCACCTGCGGAGGACCTGCTGTTGCATGCGTCGCAAGGGAGGGTGAACGATGGAGGGCACGGCCAGAACAGATCTTGGAGCTGGTAAGCTGTCATTCATATCTTCAACCTCTCAGCGCTCCCTTTCAAAGATGCACTCGTTTTTGAAATAATATTATGCATGGTTTTCCTGTTGCTCTTACCTCTTCAGACACAGCCAGCGCCCATGATGAGCTGGCGTTGAGGCTATACGCAAAGCGTGGTCATCGACATGTCAAGCTGGCTATGCTCTATGTTGTTATCGTGCAAATATCATCCTCATGACATCCTGCGTGATAGCACCCACGCAATTGACAGAAAAGGTGGGCGGCTCAAACAGGTTCAAACACAATACTCAGATTCTTGAAATCAGGTTGAAGGCTAAGTATCGTCTCAATTTAGGTGTTCATCAAGCTTAAATAGGGATATAACGGTAGACATCAGCCACGAGCTATGCAAACCAAGCCTTGCACGCAGGCCTGGCGTTTCGACTTCTTGTAACACCAGCTTCGCTGTGCAATCACTGGACACCATGAGCTCTGTTGCATCAATAAGACGTCCGATTTTCAGTATGTTGCAGCTAGCATTGAGCACACGAATCCTAGCTTTGTGGCACAGAACATGAACAAGCATGTCTAGTCACCTGTGACGCTCTGCGCCATCAAGCCATGATATTTTCTTGGTTTCCCACTTCAGGACTCAACACGAGGTGCTGTAGCCAGACATGAACCTACTCTCATACTTTGCGGTAACCCCATGACTCACCATTCCGCAATGCAGGAGCCAGCACTGAGCCTGGGCATAGCTTTGCAGCTCACCAACATTCTGCGGGATGTGGGAGAGGATGCTGTGAGGGGGCGCATATATTTGCCTCAGGAGGACCTGCAGCGGTTTGGTGTACCAGAGGACCACATCATGAACGGTGAGACCAACCTCCATTCGGTGGGTGTCTGAATGTGCTGCAGTAAGGCAATTGCAGAAGAGTGGCACATATATGCCAAACAACAACATGGATGAACAAACACTGCTGCAATGGATATTGTCGTCCTTGTGGCACTGGAGATTGAGGCGAGCAGGGGGGGGGCATGTGATGCTACGCCACGAACGGCAAACTAGCGGTTGCATATTTGTGCTGCGATTGCTTTCTTGTGAAGGTTTTTTCATGCTGAGCAAATGGCTGCATCATCTTTGCTCTGTAGGCAGTGTCAGATCAAGAGCTTTTTTTATTGATTGTACCGCAATGATGTGCTGCACAACGTTGCCACCACTTGCGTGTCTGAAGAACAGGTAACCTGAGATCTCTCCTTCTGCAGTTCATGTGCGTTCGTGCAACTTTTGCTTTTCTCAGTTGTCCTTATTTCAAAGTGCAAAATACGACGTCAAGCATCAATCAGCAATGGCAAACGGCGAACAGCAGAGGCTGCTGGCCACCATCTGTACCATCAGAAGCACCTCAAATGCGCCACGTGCTTGGCCATGTACAACTTACAAAGTTTGAATAATCGTTGACGAGCACCACACACACAAATGGTCTGAAAGCACCAGAAACGCAACAGCGAAAAGAGGATGAGCGAGCGCCTCACCATATGACTGACTCAGATCTCTTGGCAGACACTGGAATGTCACAATAGTTGTGACAGACCACCAGGTCTGTAGCAAACTCTCAATGTAGTCCGTTGGAACCACATTCACCATCTCTGATCTGTTGGAGACATTCCAACACCTTGTGTCAACTTCACATTGTAATCCCCGCTATGAGACGATCACGGTTGCCTCGCATTCTCTTGAGCGGTCAGGGAGTTGGACAATGCCATGATAATACCACTTGTGCAGCCTACAGTACTAGTTTGACCTAAACCTCGCACGTACTCCGATGTGACTGGCCTCGCGCCCATCGTGCTTTGGGCTACGAAGTACTGCACTTGGTGCACAGACTGACTGCTTATCGATGTTGTGGACAACTTCCTGCTACAATTAACTTAGCAAATCTTCTAGCCCATCATGCAACATGTGCACTCACACACGCAGACAAATAAACATGCCCACATACACCCACACACCGGTCAAACATGGTTGTCTTGAGAGGCAAGTCAACTTCGGACATCCAATTCAACACATGCCATTGCTGCTGTCCTGAATGTGCTGGAAAAATCGCCAGGTATCCTGGATGACAATTACAGGAAGCTCATGGCTTTCCAGATTGCACGTGCGCGCTATTACTATGCCAAGGCGGCCAAGGGAGTGCCCATGCTCGCTCCTGAAAGCAGACTGCCAGTTCAAGCGAGCCTGGACATGTACGGCCGCATTTTGACTGCCATAGAAGAAAATGGGTGAGTTTCGGCCGGTGGCTGATTGTTATGTCGAAGTGCATTGTAGTGCAGGACAATTCAAGGCATACCACCCAGGTGCACTTCAGTGCAAATCCTGCTGGGTCTTGGAGGCCAGCAGTGGCATGGAACACCGACTGAATTGCACAAGCTGTTCAATCGTTTGTGAAGTGATCTCAATACTGGTATGCAGCGTTGTTAAAGCTGGCACTTTTGGGTATGTACGTACGTGCGTACGCGGTAACAGCCGGAATCCTAGTACCGTGCGGTATTACCGGCTAGGGTTCAGGGTTTGACCCATGTTGAAGTTGCTAAGTAGGGTTGAACTTCAACAACTAGGGTTTAGCCGGCAACAATGACTTTTCGCTGGATTTGACTACGCAGTGCAATGGAGAAAGAGGCCGCTGTGGCAGCCGTGTATTCTGAGTGTAGATAGCGATAAGGGCTCCTAGTGGCAGCGCAAATGCTGCGACTGTATACATGTATACACCTGGTGGTCATAAGCTATCACGGCTTCTTGCGCACCGTGCTCTCGCACGAATGCCGAGTGCCCGATAAGATGCAAAAGCAACGCAGTGGCATCAGCCACAAAGAAGCGCTAGGCTGTCGCTGAGAGCAGGACAGGCTGCACGTGTAGCTGCTGCCGGCAAGGCAAAACAAACAGGCCTACCACAGTTTACGACAACACAGCATACAAGCTCATGGCGATGCATGAGGTGCTACCGTACTAGTAGCAACACGGTCTGCACGTCAATAGGCAGTCCCAGCCTGACCATCAGAGGACATAAGACAGAACAAGTAGGACTATATGGTTGGTACAGAAGAAGGAGGTGGGGTTAGGGTTAGGGCTAGGTTGGCTAACTCTAGCTAACCCTAATGCTAGGGTTAGCCGGTAATACGGTGATAGTCTGAGAGTCCTACGTACTCCCCTGTTCCCTTGTACGTACGTACTCCCCCGTACGTACGTCATTAACAACACTGCTGGTATGAGCTACAATATTTGCATCACATTCACCTACCATAAACGGCCTTGCACTGTGATCATTCGTTTCCTGTTGTCTCGCCTGCCCACAAGGTCTTTGTCTGTTTTGTACTTGCAGCATGTGCACTTTGATGCTCCTACTGTAGGCATATTGTCAGCTCTGCTATCATGCTATGCTGTGACCATTCAGCGCAGGTCATGGCAGCACCAACAGATGTTTTGAAATGTGTTGGTTGTGTGCCATGCAGCTATGACAACTTCCGCAAACGCGCATACGTGTCCAAGACGCAAAAACTGCTGACGCTACCACTTAGCTGGTGGCGAAGGTGAGCCATCAGGCCCTTGCAAACTGCTGTTATTGCGTAGGTTGGTGGTTGTGACTTTGGTAACGACTGACCTGCAGCTAGTAGATCCAGGCACTCGATGCTGAAAAGCCATCCAGAGATGTGGCGCATCAATCCCTGGCGAGTTTGCAAGGTGAATGCAATGAGGTTAAGCCTTTTTCACATGGTTCACATGGACTAGCTGCTGATGGCATTGATTGGCACACCGCCATCATTTTCAGTAACCTTGATATTTGCAATGTTGCAGCCGTTGATCACCTTTAAGCAGGTTGGATGCATGTGTACCTTCCTTGATGCGGCAGCGCAATATTGTTGTGCGCAATCATGTAGTGCTCTGAGTACATGCGTGCAGTTTTTGATCATGCCAACAGTGGGCAGACCAGCGTCAAGGTCCTGCTAGTCGAATGTGTTATGATGGGCATGTATTGATCTTAGAAGGCGCAGCAGTTTTTGGACAAGATGCGGGAAAGTGATGTTTGCCTCTCATGAGACTCCCAACTGACGCAGAAGAGAGGCTGAGAGCTGCCTGTTTCTGCATGCTGCCTTTGAGGAGCCCCAGAGCTCCATAAAAATCATGCCATGAATCATCTGTTTAGAAGAAGAGGTCAATTGTGACATTGCCGCAGCTTTACAAGTCGCCTCTCATTGGACAGCCACAATGACGGAACCTAACCTCTGCTCTGGATGCAGAAGTGCTGCAAACCTGTGTTGCATGTGCTTTGCAGAACTGTCGACAGATGCTTGCAGAACTAACAACAGGAAGCAGGGAGTTTTGACATTTTGCTATGCACTAGTCTAGGGGTCAGGGCAAAATATACTGTATTCTGTTCGCGCCAATTACCAACCCACTGACACATTGATCCCCTGTGCTGTTTCTTCGCCTTCTTTTAACAGTGTGACACCACCGCCGCTGGATGACCTTGCAGCTGCTGAGCAGGCTCTGTGTGGAGGCGATGGTTCCTTCCAATTTAGATTGACGCGTTTCGACCTCATGCCGGAGTCAAATTGAGATGTAGACATGGCTCTGTGGAAAGAAACTACAAATCCAAAGAACTGCATGGCTACAGCACCACGCTACAGCCTTTCAGTACAAATGCACACCAAGATGGCTCTGCTATACCTACACTTAAGACCCGACGAGAGCTTTTGTCCCCTTGCTCGCAACTTTCTGTCCCTTGCTTGTTGAATGCTTCAGGACATTTCGACAAGTCGGTGGTTTAGCTTGCCAATTCTGAACTTCTGTTGTGATCAACAGAGCTATTGTCAAAGGTAGTATTTTGAATGACCTGGTTACATCCACCATTCCAGGCCTACTCGCACAAAGGTGATCTGAGGCACAGATTGTGTCAATGGCACTAGCATGAGGCGCTCATTGGCAGCACTGTGCCTGCAACTTTGCTGTAGACGCTTGCTGCAACAGCACGTCAGAAGATGATGTGTTGGACCGATCACAATCGCAAATTGATCATTTCACTAATGGTGCCGTGGGGTTGGTGGGCCTTTGCTCATTATCGCTGATTCGAGGGCATGCTAACAGCAGAGCCCTTGACAGCGCAGACGCCTCAACTTCCACACATTTGCCGGGAATTGCGACGCGCCCTTTTTGGACTCAATTGGTACTTTCGTACTTTTTATTAATTCTCGCTCAGGGCGCGAAAAAGCCCAGATGATTGGCATCTAGCTGTAAGGAATCTACATGTCGTATGACAGTCTGAAAGTGTCGCAACGACAACCACTCAAACGCCGCCGCCGCCAAATGGCATCTCAGGGTCCTCCCCTACGTCCTCCTCCATGTGCCCCCCCCCCCTGGATTCTGCCATGTGTGTCATGACACGGCCAGAGTACGCCATGTGGAGCGCTGCCGACAGTGCCGAGCGTAAGCGCGCCAGGGCGATGCCCTTGAGAGCTTTAGGGCGCGCTCCTCCGGGCACTGACATCCTGCTGGCATACTCCGTCGCCACAGCCTCCAGCAGCTTCCGCCCCTGCTCCCCGATGCTGCCAAATGACCCTATTGCCAAAGTGGCAAGTTTGTAGCAATTCTGATCATAATGACCAGAATAGTGGGTAGTCTTGGCGGCCTCTTTCGTACTTCTTGGTGTGACCTGGACAACATTTTGCTGCCTCAGTGATGGCTCGCGTAGCACTGAGATCTGGCGGCACACAGTGCCGATTGCGGCGGTATAGCCGCCTGCCCGCCTGCATACACAATTGTAGTGATGTATACTACAAGTTCTACTTGGTAACGGTCATGAGGACTACAGTAACCGCAGTGTCTACTGCTTCTGCAACGTGGCTGGTGAAATGTACTGCTGCAGTCCTACACACGAACCCCCCGTGCCCCCCCCCCCCCCCCCCCCCCCGGTTGCATAACCTCAGTACTGCCCCTCAAGCCATTGTGGCATCCGCCTCCTTGTCGTCCCCCTCCTCGTTACCACCACCCTCTCCGTCATTGACGGGACCCCCCCCCTTCACCCCCCCCCTTTCATCGACGGGACCTCCCCCCATCACCGCCCTCGTCGCCGTCACCACCCTCCTCGCAATCCTCCTCCTCGTCTTCTTGAAGACCTCGTTGCTTTCCTCCTCCTCTCCTTGATCCGGTGGATACCCCGGACTGATGTCATCCACGCCCCACGTCCCATAGACGCCACCCATGACGAGGCTGGCACGCGCATTGGAGTCGCTGACAGCAACCCCTGTTCCTCCGCCGCCTGAGCGAGAGCACAGTCCTCGCTTCGGCTACCCTATTTCTGTGCCCGAACTCATTGCCGCTGCCGGGCGTGGGGCTGTCCTTACCTTAGGCACGAGATTGTACGTATGGACTTGTATTTCTAAAGGCCCAAGGGAGGCCGGGTTGCCTATGCAATCGAAAAGCTTGCGTCAACGCAGCAGCCTAGTCTGCGCTGTGCCCTAGGAGCTTGGATACCGGCGCCGCAACACAGCCCAGCATTCGCGCTCCACGTGTGTACGCCATGACGCGCTCCGCCAACTCCCGCGCCAGCGATATGCTCAGCTCAATGAGGATCTGACGCTTAGCTAACCCGGCCTTGCGTAACACATCTGCCTTCCCCCCCCCTGAGCACAGTGCTGAGTGCATTGCCAACTCCTTAACAAAAAGGCTTGTCTGCTTGCCCAGCCGTCCGTACGACTCCTGCACGAATGGCACAAAAGCCCAAGATGACGTCAAGGTGCCGGTGTGGTGCTTGACCTTCGCGTCCTCCCCCACCCCAGCAGCATAGCCGTCCGTGTTCGAGGCATTTGTTTTGCCTGTCAGGTACGAGCTCGCTGTGGGCGCGCGCACACTTGTGTCTAGCACTATTCCCTTGTTACGGTATGCACTGCTAAAGTGCAGACACCCTGGGTCAATGACTGTGTCCGCCCGATACCCCGGTACCTTGAAGACGCTAGCGTCCTCATTGCGGACAATAGAGACATGGTGCTGTCTCAAGATGCGCTGCAGGCACCGCTTTTGGGCAGTGTGTGTCGCGTTGTGCCCCCGTATGTGCTGGCTGGGGCAGCTGATCGCATGCGTGGAGGTGGGGCTCACATCACTGCACCGCCATGGGCACACCTCGCCCTGTATGCCCCACCCGTCTATGAAGATCGCAATCAAAATCATCGTGGCTGCTGCCATACTGGACATGGGCGCCGCACCCGGGCGGTCATTGGCAGTGGGTGGCACGCTCATCCACGCCATTGCCCCGGACGCACGCTGGCTGCGCAGCTGCGCCAGGACCCGTGCGCTAGCCTGTTGGCGGCGGCGGCTGGTGTCGCGCGAGTCACCAATAGGTGCAGCCTGCGTCGGCTTGCCCACGGCACCAGCCGAGGCAGCCTCTAGGTCCTCCACCAGGCAATCCTCGTATTGACGTCGAAGAACATTTGAAAGGCCGGCTTGTAGTCCGTGCGTGAAGTGACCGCGCCGGCGGCGGGGCACTACCTTCCTGCAGATCTCGTCAGCATAGGCCTCCCAGTCGTCGTCGTCGTCCTCCTGCCCGCCGCTGCAGCTGCTTTCTTCCGCGCTAGTTTGTGTTTTAGCGGGCGTGGAAGGGGCAGCCGCGGCAGCGGCTTGAGGGCCAGGTACGGTCGCCGCCGCAGCGGCCGCCTCGGCGCCAGGCACAATGCCGTGGGTGTGTGGGGCTGGCTCAGTGGTCACTGTCTCCGTGACGGCAGTTGCGGCGTAGATCGCTTGCACCGCAGTGGGGAGCGTCGACGCTGCGGCCGTCGTATCTGCTGCCCACCGTAGCAACGATGCTGGGAGCTGCTCGGCCACAGCTGTGCGTGATTTTTCGCCGCCATCAGCTGTCAGCGCTCGCGTAGAGCGTCGCACGGCCTCGATGATTGGCGGCAGTCCCTGGTCCTCGCGTATTGCGCATGAGTGCTGCGCGAACCAGGTGACTGCGCCGTGTTCGTCAGTGCCGAGCCTCAGGGCCCCTGCTGCCACAGTGGCATGAATTATTGCCGGCCTCAGTGTTGTGCATGCCTGGGCCGTGTATGCGGCTGGTGCCAGTAGCCCCAAAAGCGGCATGCCCAGACCGCCTCGTCGCTCCGGCAACCGTGACGCCCGCAGTGGCACTGCGATGTCCGTGAGTTCTGGCGGGCCCAAGCGCGGCAATACCAGCACGCTGCCACTGCTGGCTTCCTCATTGTCACCAGCAGTGCAGGCGGCCAGCAGGTGTGACTTCATGGCTGCCGCGGTAGAGCAGCCGTGCAGATGCAGCATGCGTTCGAGCGTCCATGCACAGAACCCGTCAAACGCGTGCAACCATGTCTCACTCAAAGCCGTGTCAACGACCCGAGCTAAGAAGCCCATGCGCTTCGTCAGTGACCTGCGTAGAATGAACTGTGCTGCCTGTAGGTGATGCCGCGCCATTCCAGCTAGCTGCCACGACAATCGCCATGTCCCTGCGTCGACAAGATGCTTGCTCATGGCAGCGTGCACATAGGCTGGGTGCCCTACCGGTACCCCGACCGACGTAAAGCCCTGACTGGATTCTGGCATGGTGGTGTCCACAAACGGTATGTCAAGGGCGCGCAGGCGTGCTCTGGCCGCTTCATCAAACACTGTGCCGCGCATGGCGATGGCCAGCGACTTGTCTGGTCGAACGCGTAGGCCCCCTGCCGCCAGCCGGCGGATCACCTCTGCCACCCCAGCGGCCGCTGCATCGTCGAAGTAGGCAGCTTGCAGCACGTTGAGGTCATCCAGGAAAGCGCAGTGCGGGGCTGGCGGTTCCGCTGTGCTGTGGCCGTAGGCCGGCATACTGCCGGGCGTCGCATTCACTCCATCAGGGTAGAAGAGTAGGAAGGCCGCTGCCACTGCAAAGTACAGCGGCCCTAGAGGGTCCCCTTGCTGGCACCCTAGGTGGGAGCAGATAATGCGAGCTTCACCGTTCACCTCCACCCGCATCTCTGGGGCAGTGTCACCACAGTATACGGACTCAAAGTGCGGGAGCAGCTCCGGACAGAAGAGCATAAGCCCCCGCACAATGGCGGCGCGATCCACACTGTTAAATGCGTTCTCACAGTCCAGTTGGATAGTGGTGCCATACAGCTCGTGCCACACGCGCGCGCGCGCTGCCACATGCTCGACGCCAGACCGGTATCCTACGCCAAACTGCGACATGGAGGCCAGCAGCCCCGATATCTTGCCCTTGACACTCCGTGCCGCTGTGGACCCGAGGAGTCTGCGCCAGACACTGGAGCAGGCGATCGGACGCCGCTTCTGTCCTATGCCTGAGAGGGCCGCGGCGCGGAGAAGCCGTTGCGATTGCTCCGGCAGCAGTTCGGGCTCAACAAGCAGCGTCGTGAACACCTTGGCCAGGTGATGGGCGAATGCCGGTTCCATCACATCTGATTCTGAATCACCAGCTAGTCCTGGCGAGGCACTGCTCACGGGGCGGGTGGCTGCTTTCACTGGTGCACCAGGCCCAGCGGCCATCAAGAGGTGTTCATAGCGTAGGCCGTCCAGCCCTCCTGCCTTCCCCGCCCCTGCTGCGGACAAGGTCGACAGTATGTCTGCCGCCTCCACCTCGAGGCGCCGTCCGGCTGCGCTGGCAGCATCCTCAGGCCTATCGCTGTGATCATGTGCCTGACCCGATTCGAAGACAGGACTGCCGCTGCCAGCTGGCCCGGTGGTCGTTGCCACCCCTGCGCTGTGTAAGCAGTGCCGCCGGGCGTCGCGTACCAGGCCGCGCACTTGCTCCATTGGCGTATCGACTACCCCCGGCCGGGTGCCAGTTTCAGGGTGCTTTGCTGCCAGCACCTGTGCCGTGACCTCGTCTGCTGGGGCGCATGCTTCACGCGCCTCTAGTCGTGCGGCAGCCAAGCCTACCCCCCGTCGCTTGCCTGAGAGGGCAGCGCATGCTGTTTGCTGCCTGGAGTCAGCCTCCGTCCAGTCGGCATCGAAGTTCGTTTGTGCCGACGCCATAGCTGCGTTGTTTGGTTTGGGGGCCCGCAGCGCCGCTGCTGCTGACAGCGTCTTTCTCAGTAGCTCCGCGAAGTCGCCAGACAGCAACGCTGCCAGCCGGGCCGCAGGCGGCATACCGGTTCCCTCCGGTTGCCTACCAAAGGCCATCGCTGCTAGCAGGTGCAGCAGCCTGTAGCCGCGCTGCACTAGAGTCTGAGAAACCTGATGAGCAAACGCCCCGGCACCATGGTGGAGGCGCACCCGTGCCGCCTCACGTGCACTGTCTGTGGCGTCCGCCAGTAGTCGTGTGGCGTGCTCCACTAGCCGTGCCCACTGGGTGCACTGCAGCTGAGTGCGGAAGGGGTTGGCAGTCGTGATGAACCGCAGCAGCAGTAGATCCGCCTCATTGGTCTGGTCAAGTGCGTGGACGACCGAGGGCGTCGAGAGGTCCCAAGCCAGGGATGCTCGTGCCTGGGGCTTTGAGGGCCTGCCACTGGTGGTGGTGGTCGGGGGGGGCGGTGACGCGGCATCGTCCGGCGGGTCCACGTCCATGTCCGCCCATCCCACGGCCGTCCCGTGGGGGGGGCTGCTGTCCTGCAGCCTCAGGCTGTCAGACTGAGTGCGGCTGCCGGCGCTGCTAGGCGGTGCCGCAGCAGCTGCCGTTCGGCGCCGGCGTTGCGCGCCGGTTGCCGTGGCCGCCGGGCGTTTCTTGCTAGACTTTGAGTTGGCAGCGCCACTAGCCGGCACCGCCGGTAGTTTTGGAGGTGTCGCTGCGGCAGCCCCCGCCGCCGCGGCCGCGCCGTCGCTACCCGCACCCCCGCCCTCGGACTGGCCCGGGGGTACTGCCGGGCGTGCGCGCGTGGGGGCGCTTCCATTCCGTCGACACGTGTGGCATGGCGAGGTCAGCGCGCATTGCCTCTGCCCCGCGCTGGCTGACATATGGACCAGGCCGCAGGCACCTGTGCATGCACTCAGCTTCCTTACCGCCCGTAGGAAGTCTTCTGCCGTGCAACCATACGAGATTGTACTGTATGGCTCTGGTGTAATCAACGTTGGCAGCTGAACCTCTGATGCCGTAGTGCTGGGCGCAGCAGCTCTCCCCACATGGCATCTGCATGCTGCCCCCAAGTGGTGCAGTAATCACGAAGCACCTGTTATGATGCAGCCACCGTGATGTCCAGGGATGAGTGGGGGTTTACCATCACAGTAGGGGCAGGGGCAGAGTCACATGAGGGCCCACCGCATCAAATGTAGAGGACATCATACCACTGCAAATGCCCTAAGGCTTCAAGTCATCGAGACCCACTGTCAGAGCTCTGCGGAGCGATCGCCTTGGGATCATTGGCTCTACGCAACATTCATGCATCATGTGCACCAGAAAGAGTGAACGACATGCCCTTGGCGAGATATGCCATTGATCTTGAGACCCAAGGCTTTATTCCAGGGGTTGTCACGACTCCTCAAAACCTGGACGACTCCGACTCCGCTCCGAGGAGCAGTGACTCGTGGGCCTACGACTCCGACTCCGCTCCGCGGAGCTGGCATCAATCGTTGGACGACTCCGACTCCGACTCCGCAGAGCAATGAGATATGCCGAATGACTCCGACTCCGCTCCGGCCGGAGTGGAGTCGGAGCGGAGTTACCGACGACTCCGGTCCGACTCCGCTCCCTGCCTATTAGTAGCCGATACCACCTTACACTACGTCTGTCGCTCAGCTCAGCTACTTGCAGCCACAACCCAGCACTGCGTTGTACCGCATTGTACCAAATATGCGTGTTTGGGGCGTGCTCAGCCAGGCGTCGGGCCTTTCGCTCCGGAGCAACTGTTCGACTCCGCTCCGACTCCGGCCGGAGCAACTTGCTCGGCGAACGACTCCAACTCCGACTCCGTGGAGCAATGAGATATGCCGAACGACTCCGACTCCACTCCGGCCGGAGCGGAGTCGGAGCGGAGTCAGAGACGACTCCGAGCGAGGAGTCGGGACAACCCCTGCTTTGTTCCATGGCAGCAGTAACGAACATGAACGCACACATCAACTCAGACCTTGCATTTCAATGTCGCTCCTGTAACTGTAACATTCACGTAGGACTTGCTGAGTCGATGACAATTACGGTCAGGTACCTGACCGTCATGATGTCATGTGCTTGCTCTGATTGTGCATCGAGTTACACAGCAGTGGGCCCTTGCGCATTGTTGATCCAGTACAACACAAGGCAACAACATGCATGTATGCACACTCATGCAAGGGCCTGCGATATTGGCTCAGACAACACGAGGCCCGTGCTGTTGCCCCGCTTTCTTACCTGATAGCAGCCCGTGGGCGTGTGCCTCTCCGCGAGCGCCGCATTGCCGTACGCCTGGTTTTCCACGCGGCATTACGCCATCCCCACCTCATTGCGCACAGGCTTTGCCCCTTCGCGGCACCTGTCGCTGCCTCCACTTCACGCCTTTTGGGGCGGATTTGCTGAAAAATCTGCGGCGGTCTCGCCCCTCCAGCGCTGGCCAATGGCAGTGGCCGCACTGAAAGCCAGCACCTGGCCTGGGTCCAGCCCAGTCATCAGGACCTGGGCTAGGCCGACCAACCGCTTCTGTGCAGCAGGGGTACCGTCCGCCACCGTGGCCGCTCCGCCCCTATCTCCGTGTGTACATACTGGAGGCGGAACACCACATTGCGACCTTTGGCGACCTCCCCGTCCAGCACATCCCGCAGCTCATTGGTGTACAACCTGTCACACAGAGGAGAATGTAGTATTCTCAGTCTGCCCATGAGAGATAGTACAGCGCCATGACAATAAGCGCTCTCACTGATAACATGCTGGAGTCACAAAGATGAGGCTACACAGTGTCTGCACGTAATCAACATTCACATAACAGCCACACTGCGCACGTTATTGAGTCAGATTTCAAATGGGACTTTGTGGCGCAAGCATGACATACCACCAATGCCACAGTGACTATGTTCATGACGGTAAGAAGAAAGCTGGTTGATTGCTTAATCAACTTTTGATAGAATCAAAAAGACGCAACAGTTGTGATATGAGTACCAGCAACACAACCAGACCGGGTGCATCTACAACTGCTAGAAACAGTTTGCACACCTCAGAGCAGCTTCAGATTACAAGTACCTCATCGACGAGCATCACTCACCGAATGAGAATGAGGGCACAAACTGTTTCCCAACCAATAATTCCTACCAGCTAAGCATTGTGCTTGGCACCTGATATTCCCTCCGCGGCATTTTGGTCAGGCCATGGGGGCCTGCCTTGGGAGTGGTGGTTGGTGATCAGCAGAACCTTGAGCTGGTGGCCGTCGGTCATGAATGTGCTGTCGACGAGCCACGGGGCCAGGATGCGGTACCTTGGTTCGCCGCCGCGCTCAATTGCCTGCATTGCACTGGCTCCGAGCATAATGGTCGGTGCCCTGCCGCATGGTGTTGATATCGGCTTTCTTCGACCATGACTGCATGAAAATGTAGCATACCACCAGAGGTCCCGACCGGCCATCAGCTCCGCAAGATGTGGAAACAGCTTACTTATGCCGCTGCACATGCAAGGGGCAGCGCATGACACACAGCGACACCAAATACAACATATGGTGACACACAGTCACCGCGAACCTGTCGGTGAGCCTCTCGACCAGGTCCGCCATAATGTTAACCTGCTTGCATATACAGGCTGTGACTGGCGTCGGGCCACATTATCAGGCACATGTGGCTTGGTCATGAGGCCAGGTGGATTTGATGGGCGCTTGTAACATGTGCTGCTGGGGCTGACAAGTGGAAGTTGTTGTCACAATCAACATGCGCTGCTACGTCACCTCGTCACAGTGTCCGCGAATGCCATTGGATACAATGCAAAAGCGATGCTGAATGCTGCAATTGTGGCCTGCACCCCGTCCATGTGACTCGCTACTGCGTTACGATTTAAAGGTGCATGAAAATTGTTCTAACACTAAACAATCCTTCTTTTGTCTAAGTACTGTCACTAAGAAGAATTGTGCAGGGTGTTCGCGTTAAGCCGGGCATCTGGGTTAGCCCTCACACATAGCACACCAGAACACCGCGAAGCGCAGGCACCGCAGCAGCACACGGC
Organism: Tribonema minus; assembly: GCA_017506865.1. Classification (NCBI taxonomy): domain Eukaryota; class Xanthophyceae; order Tribonematales; family Tribonemataceae; genus Tribonema; species Tribonema minus. Next base: position 29,995 of record JAFCMP010000090.1, on the reverse strand, counting down.
TAGGCGACGCACTAAGCGTGGCCCACAGGGCAAGGCCCTGCACTACAGCATCACTGCGGCTTAGGTCACGGCCTGCAAGGCACCGACCGCGCACAGCGCCAGCACCAAGCCCGCACCTCAGGTAAGCCCTGCATTTCTAGCGCTGCGATGGCACTGCCAGGCCTAGCGCACACACTGTAAGCACCGATGTAGGCTTTATGGTGGAACTAGAGGCGCTTGCCCGCTTGGCGCTGCATCTGAAGGCCGCCGCCAGGGCATAATCTAGACACCAAGCCACGTTCCTGCTGTAGGTCTCGCACTGTAAGCACTGTGAGGGCACCATCAGGCTTATCGCATGCACTAGAAGCACCCGCAGAGGCTTGATGCTGGAACTAGACGCGCTTGCTTGCTTGGCGCTGCCACTGCAAGCCGCTACATGGCCACAGCGCCGGCACCAACAAGAGTTCGCGGCGAAGTTGCTGGGTTGTAAGGCCGCCTTGCCCGCTAAGGGCATGCACCGTACTGCATCAAGAGTCAATGGCAGCACTGTATACAACGCCACGCCCTAGTCCTGCCACTTGCCCGTGCCCAGCGGCGAAGCGCAGGCACTGAACACATCACACAAGCGAGGCGAGTCACTTCCACTGACTGTACTTCATGTTCTCGTTTCATATCATCGCCGCAGGTCACAGGCAACTGGCTGCGTCAGCGCGCCCAGAGTAGAACACCAGAGGGACTGGTCGACAGGTGCATTCAATCACATTTACACAGCGGCATTACGTAGCATCAATGTACTTGTAAGAATCTGCACTCATTGACATCCACACTATGCGAGTTCTTCGAGGAAATTTCGTTGACATTTCTTCGCTGAATTTTTTGTTGCGTAAGGCAAAATCGGCCTACATAAATTTTCGCTTCAACGTAAACTCTGGTCCCCATCCACACTCATTCACACTTCACACGTGACAACTCCAGCAGGTACCAACAATGCCAGCAATCAAGTGCTTTGATGAAGAGGGACCCAAGGGCGCCAATGGAGTGGCCGCCAAGGTGTCATTCATAGGCGACCGCAAAACTGCACGTGACAACATCATCATTGCCATCGCCAGGGCTGTGGAGATCCAGCAGCTGCGCCTCAAGCACCGCGAGGTCCCACTCACATTCGCATTCATCGAGGGCTTCAACAACAGAGAGGTGAGCAAGTGTACACGCGGCCGTCGCTACTGTTGTGCTGGCTCAGTCGCCCACCTAGTAGTGTTCCACCACAGCGCTTACGGTTGTTTGCTGTCGGCAACGCACATTGTACACTGGCGCACTTGCGCGCCACCGTCGCACTTGCGCGCCACCGTCGCACTTGCGCGCCACCGTCACCACTGCGGCACCGATGCAACGCTGTGGTGTAAGCTGTAAGCTGGAGTGCACATTTGTATTGGCTCAGTCGCCCAGTCATAGGCGTTGATTTGACACAGTAACTGGCGCGCATGGTAGAGAGGTTATTGCCTGTTGGCGCCATGCACACCATCGCACCTATACTACCAACTAATACAGTACGCAATACTCCGCACCCACATCTTTGTGCCTTACAGCTGAGCCTTCGAGAGACAGCGGAGTTCTGCGTCAAGTTGAAGGAGCTGCCTGACGGCAGAGCCGTTTGGTGCAAGAGCGGGCCCACGACAAAGGACGGCGTCTACCTGTTGGACACGTACCGCGTCATGGACTCAGAGGCGTACGGCATCGCCGCGGGCATCAAGATGGACGACAATGGTGTCGTGCTTGACTCCGTAGGCAAGTCCTACAAGTGCGGCTACAGCGCGGCCCTACAATCCCTGGCAATCCCAACAGCTCAAGAGCGCACCCCTCGACCTGCTCGGGCTCCGCGCCCGCGCGCACCAGCACCACGGGCGCCAGCGCCACCTGCACCAGCGCCGCAGCTGCCGACTGTCGATGGCATGATCAGCCACCCTTCTCTTGCCGCCGGCAGCAACTTCGTCCTGGCCGGCCGCCCCACCACAGCCTTCATGCGGTCTGACGCTGCGCTGGGCCTCAAGCTGCTGTACGCCTTCGACGTCGTCGGTTCCGCTCAACCGGTGTGGTACCCTGGCGACATCTCCATGGCCATGACTGGCAAGGCTGCAAAGAAGAAGTTTGCCGCACGGAAGGAGAAGGTGGAGGGCGAGGCAACGGTGGAGGCGCGCTGGAGCCCCAAGGAGAAGCAGGAGGTGCCCGCCGTCAATGACTGCTACTCCACAGCCCTTATTCCCCCTGCTGCCGGGTACTGGTGCATCGGCGGCTCCCGCGAGCAGCTACAGGCGGTGCCTCTGCAGCCGGACACTACCAGCGGCGGCGGTGACGATGAGGAGGAGGACGAGGAGGAGGACGGCAGTGATGGCGGTAGCGACCACGAGCAGGAGGAGCAGGAGGAGCAGGAGGCGCTGGAGGAGGACGGCGGTGGTGGCGGCAGTAGCAGCGGCGGCTCAACGGCCGACTTCAGCTTTGGTGGCAGCACGCAGATGAAGGACGGAGGGGATGCCAAGCTGTGGGGCCTCACATACGTGCTAACACATGCGCTGCCTGGCCAGGGCGTCATGCCGCTGGTGGACACATGGAAGCGCCTGCTGGGCATTATGTCCATCGCCTGGGGTGAAGCCATCATCTCGGTGAACAGGTAAGCACGCACAACGAGCTGCGTGCACGGAGAGATGCGCATGCGCCTGACATTGCCTGTTTGCAGCGCCCCTCAGCATTTATTACATGCCGTGATCTCCGGCGGCAACAATTGACACTCATGACACTACATGCCTGTCCACGCCTTGCTGCGCCTCACCATTGCAGACACATCAACGACATCGACAAGAAGACACGTGCCAAGCACACGCGCGACATCAACCACTGCCTGCAAGACATCAAGGTCAAGGGCAAGCAGCCGCAGCCCAAGGCGCGCATCGGCAGCGCCGCTCGGCTTCTGCTTGAGCACCTGCGCTGCAAGGACGTTCTGCATGACGGCCACCGCTACATCGGCTCAGATGAGGAGCTGTACCTCAGCTTCTGCTGGCCGAGCCTGACGTGGGCCAAGTTCGACGGCTTCGAGCTCATGACCAAACCGCTCAAGACCATCACACCGACCAACAACAACGGCGCAGCTGACATCATCAAGCTCCTGCTCACGGCGTCCACCCTGAACCGCTACCCGACCTGCAGCACGCTGTTCATTCCTGTCAACATGGAGGAGCTGATTGCAGTCAGACAGCGCATCAACCCCCTGCTTCCGTGCCTCGAAGCGGACAGCACGCCCACCGACCTGCAACAGCCGACAGAAGCGGTAAGAAAAGGGTCGTGGCAGATGTTTATGTGCTGGCGCTACCTGATTGCGTGCAATTCAGCGTAGTTGTACTTGTATCTTCAGTGTACCATTTTGCGGCATGTGTGTGCGTTCTGTATCAATTCAAGTGCACTTACTGACACGAGCCTATCTGCACGTGCTCTACGCTGACTCCGCGACACAGGTGGCTGCGGCACTGCCCAATGCGCTCAAGCCTCTGCTGGAGGACGGTGTGATGCTGCTCTGCCCCATCGCGCGCGTGGAGCTGCTCCTCAAGTGCACAGACAACGGCATCGTCAGCAACGACGGGAAGGACGTCTGCGGCGGCTACAGCAAGTCATCCGTCAACGGCATCAACAGCAAGAACGTGCATGGCACAGGCACCGTCATGTTCCACGTTCGGAAGGTCAACGCGGACGCGCTCACCTACCTGCAGGCCGTCAAGAAGGAGTGCAGGGAGTGGGTGTGCAACATCCGCCTCATGCAGGCACAATCTGACTCTGAGGGCCAGTCGTTCGCCAAGAAGGAGAATGACGGCCGGCTTCCCTTCGCCAAGAACGCAGCTCAGCAGTACAAGGACATGCGCACCACGCTGAAGGAGGAGATTGAGGCGCCGTTCATGCGCGCCATCAATGCTTGCATCGCCAACCCGCCTGCCGACTGCGCCAACCTCTTCCGCGGCATGTCCACCGTGGCTGACCTGATGCCCCGCTTCATTGGCATCCTGGCCGACAACCGCAAGGCCAACCAGCGCAAGACCAACGGCGATGGACTCCATCTCATCACGGAAGAGGGCGAGGCGCTGGCACGACACCTGGAGCGCGAGGGCTTCAACGCCCACGATGTGGCGTCGCTGGAGGCATACGTGGCGCTCAACTGGACGTTTGTCGTCACAGTGCGCGGCCAGGCGTTTTGGGAGAACAAGCCGAGCAAGGTCTTCGCCGACGAGACAGATGGCGAGTGGAATATCCGCCAGGTGAGGTTACCATCTTGGGATAGAACTGCTGAATCTGATGCATGCTATGCTACTACAGCGCACCCACATGTCACTGGTGAGGATAAGGATGCATGCAATGTACTTCATTCCTTATCAGCTCTGCGCTTTCAAGTGTGCACCACAACGTGCAAATCATGTTGGATCTGATGCATGATACGCTACTACAGTGCGCCCGCATGTTCCTGGTGAGGACAAGGATGCATGTAATGGACTTTACATTCAACATCCCTGTAAACACTTTCCAACGTGCACTGCAACGTGCAGGTCATCGAGAACCCGCTGGAGCAGAAGCAGGCGTCATCACATGCAGGTAAAAGCTCCGTCGGCAACGGTCCACTACCCGTCGACATTGTGGCGCCGCCGGAGCTGCACGAAGTCATCTGCCTCATTCTCTTCGTCTGCCGGCGGCTGCGCGCCATCATCTTCGAGATGGAGCCGCCCGACTTGCTCACTGGCCTGAGCTTGAACCATCAGCTGCAGTGAGTGATTGGCGGCATTTACGGCATTGAGATCCACAGTAAGCCCCGAATGTACCAGTGCCAGGCGGACCTTACTGTAACTGCCCGATGCGATCCTCCCAGTAAATTTAAATGTAACGAAACGCACAGAGCTGCTGCTGCTGGAGATGGTCGAGTAGTTTGGATGCGAAAGCCCGGCGCACCAGAACGAAGAGTAGTTCTTGTATGAGCTGGCACTGTAAGCAGGTGACTGATACACTCCAGCCAAGAGCTGCAGGTCGGACGTGCCAGTTATGTCAACAGTGTGATCAAAATCAGCACCATAGCCGGTCGAAGGGTATGTGCCTGTGCCAGATGTGACATGCTGGCCAAACGTCGTGTTAGCAAAAGAAGCTGAGGCCCTTTTGTTATTGATCGACATTGTATCGATGCGCAGTGCCAGAGTAGACCCAGTAGTCACGTCCATGTAGGACGAGGACGCTTGAGTACCGCCGCTGTTGCTGTAAAGCGAGTAAGGTGTGGCCTTGATGAGATTGACACAATGAGTTCGTAAGAGCCTAAATCAAGCAATGGGCACGGTAGACATTGTAACAGACTCAAGGCTTCAACATAAACAGCACGCACAAATGTCAACAACTGCTTCTATGCATTAAATTGCTCGAGTATGTGCCTGCCCCCGAAGCAACTCATACACCGACACTAGGCTTGACGTCAATGCCAATTACTATGTCTGCAGCTGCTAAAAACATGGCAAGCTTTCTGTTTGGCACCCCATGACATCTTCCAGGCGGAAGAAGTGGATCGGATACATGCCACACATCCTCCATCTTGTGAATCACGATCCAGTGGCCGCAAGGGTAGAGTTTTGCATGTCGCAGCGCCAACATTGCTACACTGTACCCGTCCAGTAAGTGGCGAAGCTTACGAGGTGGGGGCTTATTGTTACCCTGTAAGGGAATCAAAAATGCTGAAGCGGCCTCTGCAGTGTGTGTGAATAAGAAACGTCGGGTAGGCCATAGTGGCTGCTCCCAGAGTACTTTACACAGGACGTTTTTCAACTCCGCAGTGTTTATGACGTCTGTTGCACACGCGTAGCAGTCAATGCATTTGAAAAACCCCTGTTGATCAATAGATGAAGCCGCAAAAGCATCGACGTCGTTACTGTAGGACAGCGTGGTGAAGCCGGACGAAGACGTCGTATTGCCGTTTGTGGTCGTAGTGCCAAATCCCTGGGTGGCCAGCGTTGCCTGGTTTGCGGCGTTGGTGTACGTAGAGGAGGGGCCGCCGAATGCTACAAGTGAACCGACAGTTCCCGTGTTGCCCGCTGTGAGGTTGGTACCGCGAGTGGCGACTGACGGCGTGCGCAGATTGGTATTGGACAGCGTGGAGTAGTTGAGGATGGGCGTAGTCACAGTTGTGCCGTCGAGGCTGTAGCCGCCAGATGTTGAGTATGGCGACTGAAGCGTGCTAACCGAGTTGATAGCCGTCGCATCAGCCGTGGACAGGAAAGTGGGAGTGGTCGGCAGCAGCGTCAATGCCGTGTTGGAGGTGCTCGCAGGGCCATAATTTGAATTGATGGCGTTTCTGCCGGACACTGTGAGTGTGTAAGTCGTGCCGGGATGCAGACTGGCAATAGACGCAGTTGTGGCCGAGTTGGAGCCTGAAGTGGTCGTTGTGAACGTGTCGCCTGTGTCAGCGATTGCGCCGCCGTAACGCACTGAAGATGTCGCAGAGCGAGAAACTTTGTATGTGGAGATATAAGGCGTGGTTTGGTTGCCCACGGTGTTGGAGTCGTGGTCAATGGGCTTGGTCCAGGCTACACTGGCGACAGTTTGTGCAGTCGAGCTCACCGTCAAGGACGTTGGAGCCACTGGGACGCCAATAGGTAAAGTTTTCACGCCATACACGTAAATGTACTTGTTAGCTTGGGATGACTCGTTCGTGTAGTAAACGCGAATGTCGTAGAACACTTCCGTTGCTACAGCGGCGTACCGCTTGTAAGTGGTGCCAGAGAGCAGGTTGGTGCCTGCGTCAACGTACAGCTCAAGTGTTGTCACAGAGGCAAAGTTGCTGCCTGTGACGGCCTCTAGAGTGATGGTCGCGGCACCAGTGAACAGGTGGTCGGCGTTGGCAGACGAGAGGATGATGTCTGCCCCGGCCTCTTTGAGAAGCGGGATGGCTGTGGCGCTGAAGGCGAGCTTCTTCTGAGGCGGGTTAGTAATATTGACAAACATTTTCTGCGTGTCGCTGCCGCTAGACACTAGCGTGGGCGCAGGAGGGCTATCGAGTAGGTACTTGTCAAGCCAGTTGTCAAGTTTCTGAATGGCATCGACGTTTTTCGTTGCGGACGAGATGCCAGTTGACGTGGTTGCTGAAAAGTCTGGTGCGCTGAGGTCAGGAAATGCAGCAGTGACCGTTGCAGTGGGCGTACCAATGTTGAAAGTAACCTGCCCAGCATCGCTGACAGTGAACTCGCCGTTGGTGGGTCCCAGGCCGGCCCTTTTGGCAAACACCGAACCTGATGCAATTGGATAGACTGACATATTGCCTGTGTTACACTGAAACTATATAATATTTTTGAGGAATGAAGCATAGGTGCATTTGGATATGTGTTAATTTTATTAGCACAGTGTGCTGAGCAGCCAGCTGTCGCAGATGTCATCCTTTTTGGCAAGTGAGGCCAGGTACTCAAGGAAGATTGTGTCATGCCAATGTCCAGCCAATGTAGATGCCATTTCGACAGCGAGGCGCTTGAGTTGTGGGCCTTTGGTGGCTTTGATTCTCGGCGCGTGTTCGCTGACACCTGGTACATTTTGCATCTTGCTGAGCACTGTGAACTTGCGCCGCGGGTTGGAAAAGCATATCTCCAGGGCCGGACGCGTAAGTTTCATGCTCGCGTAGTACATGTAGACGGCTGCTGATATGGCATAGTTTTTTGTCGCTTGTAGTCCCAGCTGCTGTTCTATGACGACTCTGCCTAATTGTGGGTGATTGAAGACGTCGCTCATTTCGCGCGTCTTAAGTGCTAGCTGCGTCAGTATTTTGTCAATGGGGTCCTTTCTGTCTCCCAATGTAATGACAAAGGCGCTTACAGTTTTCTTGACTCCGTCCACAGCGTCAGTGACTAAGCATCCTGCAAAGTTGTGTATGCCAATATCAATGCCAAGCGTGAGCATGTTTGTTTAGATGCTATGCAGTACACATATTAAAAGGTGCCGTAAAAGCACACATAGAATGTATATATCAAGCATGCTTTGATGCCATGCGAAAATATGTTGCTATTGAGTGACTGTCAGAGTATGCGCGGTGGAAGGCAAGCTGTTACTCTCGCAATAGCAGTATCGAAGCTTCTGCCTAGGGTGGACTTGTACACTGGGTTGTATGTACCGAAAAGACTCTTCAGTCGCGAGCACGTCGTGCAGAAATCTGTGCTACTCAAGGCTGGACTGAAGCATGCGGTTTGGGACATTGATAATTTGTATTGTGTAGACACCGCCATCAACAGTTTGCGCTCAAACTACAAATACGTTAATGGCGACCCGCTGGAGGCGTATGACAGTAAAGTTGGTGCCAGCTCCAACCTCTTGTTGTGCTGGGGGCTGCGAGAGCGACGGTCACGTAGTCCTGCATTCGGTCTCCCACCTCATCAGCTATGCCTCGGGGCGGCACGCTTGGGGCTGCAGAAGGTTGTGGAGTGGCTTTTGACAGATCGCCGGCTTTTGGAGCGTTCCCGGTCGTATATGGCGGCGGGCGCAGCACTCGGTGGTCACACCTCAATCCTGGACCTTGCGATTGCACACAGGTACGCCTTGCACTGCTTCTGCCATTGTTGTGCCACCCAGTTGAATCAATGGCGCTAATGTAAGCAGTCGTCAACATGAGCATGGTGCGCGAAACAATGACTGGTCATGTTTCACTTTTTAGCCTGCGTGCATAAGTACACTTGCACACTTCGTGGCTCATAGCTTCCGCTGCACTGACTGTGATTGCCTCAGGCCTGAAGCCGACATGACGCTCATCAAGGAGGCAGCGCTCCATTTGGTCCGAGGTGCACATATCGAGGCGCTGCAACGGCTGGTGATGCATTGCCACATTGCACCAGACGATGACAGCTTCGCTCAATCTGCAGCAATGGTCGCAGTAGACGCCTCGCACACCGATGTGCCGGATTGGCTGGTGGCGCGTTACCGTAACATCAACCTCGTCGAAGCCCTCAGGGCGGCTGCCAAGGAATGCAACATGAAGGTGCTGAGGTGGAAGCGCAGCCGAGGCGCCGTTTGCGATGTTGTCCTACGTATTGCTGCAGTTGCTGCAAGCAAACGTGGAGATCTACCAGCTCTCATCGAGCTGCATTCATGGGGAGCAAACGTGCACTGCGTCCGCCTATCCCATTGGATCAAACTAGGGCGAGTCGATGCATTGGAGCAGCTGCGAAGGTGGAACTGGGAGTTCCGTGCGTATGACACGCTCTTCGCCGCATCGCTTGGCCAACTGGAGGTCATGCAATGGCTGCGCAACTCAGCGGCGTGTGTCTGGCATGACGACTGCGTCACGTAAGTGCGACAAACTTTATTGATTGATGGTAATGAACCTGCACACAAATGTGAACGCATTACGCTCAGAAGCTCACAATTCCAGGCGAGGCCTCGCCCAAGCAACGCGAATGATGTTGTGTACTGTGTACTGCATGTCTGTGCTTGCTTTCATAGAGACATAGATATCAATTGCTTTCTGCAGCCACCAGTGCGCAGTGCCGTTGTCATGGTCTCGCTACGGCCACGTGTTTGGGTCGCCCACGCACAATTGATGTGAATTGCTCAAACGCACATTTGGTCACTCGTAGGAATATCACATAACCGTGCAACTGCGTGATGTGTGCGCATGCGCAGGATGCTCATCAAGTCAAGGTTCTGGACTGCGCTCAGCTGGGCCCTCACCGCAGGATGTCCGGTTCCCAACGAAGCCATGCGCACGGCGGCGCGTGAAGGGAACTTGAGCTTGCTGCGACGGCTAAATCGTCACGGGGGGAGCATGGACGCGGCAGCTGATGGGGCGGCAATGGGCAACCACCTGCACATTCTGAAGTGGGCGTTCGATAACATGCCGCACAGGCCTGCTTCAGTGTTGGAGCTAGCGGCTGGTCAGGGGCATGTCGGTGTCTACCGCTGGGCGAAGGAGCAGGGGTGCGTTTGTCGAAGTGTGTCTATGGTAGGGAGCCTGTTCGGGCATGGTTACATTAGTGATTTCAAGCAGGCGGTGTTGGAGGGCGCTGTGTGTGACTGCAGCATATTCAATGCAGCCGTGGCGCGGGGGGACTTGGGGGTAGTGCAGTGGTTGAGAGCACAGGGGGTGGAGTGGGATAAGCACACGTGCCGTGCGGCCATCAAGCATGTGCACGTGCTCAAGTGGCTGAGAGAGGAGAAATGCAGATGGGGTGACATGAAGCTAGCCTATTGGCGCGATGCCACCGTTGAGGTCAGACAGTATGTGCGTGAGAACCACCCTAGCATGCAGAGGTGGGGCGGCTCGATGTACAAGTACTGAGGTGGCGTATCTGCACTGTTGCTTGAGCTGGCCGCATGTCCGCATTATAATTCATATGGCAGACGCCACCAGTTTCTCATATGCGCTCTGCGGTGCTGTGTTTTCTGGTTATGCAACTGCCTTGTCAGCTATCATCACATGCAATGCTGCCTGCTACCACGTTGCACAACTCGTGAGAGTAATATATGCAGTACAATCAGTCGAGCCAGCACATGCAATGCAGCTAGCCAAGCGAGTGCAGGTCATGTCTGCCGATGAAAAGGTCATGGAAGTGTCTATCAGAGTCATAGCCGCACTGAGGACGCATGTGGCATCATACAATGTTGACTTCACAAGAGAATGTTGTGACTCTTTTCATTTTAAAGGCCGGTCGTCTGACATACTAGTGAGGGTGACGTCGGTGGAAGGCAGCAAGAATCTGGGTGTATACATTTATGTGGAAGGTCCAAGTGCATACCAGGGTGAGGTGTTGTTCTTGTCACATGCCCCCAAGGGTTGCGAATTGTTGACAATGAACCACAGTGACGCGCATGATGCTGTGCAGATTGCGAGACTACTGCATAAGTGCGCAACAAATCTTGACCATGTAATGAATGAGATTCTGTGCTGCGCACAGGGACTTCATACAATCAGCAGTTGGGGCATCAATGAAGTGGCGATGCTTTTTCTGCGCAAAGACTTACAATATCCACAGGACATCCTACATCACATATCAGCATTCTTAGGCGACAATTGGATTGACATGTGTTGAATGAAGCTTTGAACAAGCGATCATCGTTAAAGTTGAGACACAGTGTTTGCAAGTGCTTTGCCCTCAGACACAGAGTGATGCATGTTGCAGTTGTGTATTATTGCGCTGTACAAATCAAAATCAAAGCCAACGTCTGTCCATCGCTCTCCTCACTTTCTCGCTCTTCTCGCGCTACTCGTCGCGCTTCTCTAAGATGTGTTTGAAGATGCGCACACGAGCTTGTTCCGCTTCCATGCTTGCCAGCTCAATGAGAAACTGGTTTGATAGATGATGTGCTGGCGCCTTCTGCACGGCGCCCAGCGCCTCCGGGTCATGGCGTAACAAACTGTAGACTGCCATTAGCGCTGCACCTGAATGAAATTTGCGTGCGGGCTCCAGTGCTCCACCTCCCCAGCCCACACTGCAAAGCCGGCTGGCGCTTCGCGCAGCAGCGCCGCCCACTCCTCCGGTGGGTATAGATGCAGCTGCTCCTTGATGAAGCACCACTTCCACAGGGGCTGCGGCACCTGGGGCGACCACGCCACGAAGTTGTGCACGAGCTGCACGTCATCGGGTGAGGGGCCGTGTGTGTTGCACTTGCAGATGAACAGCGGGACCGCACTGCTCAAGGCGTTCCATGACGCGTAGCCTGTGCGGTTCGCAAGACCATCTCGGTTGTGGTGGAAGGTGGTGAGGTAGTCACAATGCGTGGAGGCGGCGATGGTGTCGTGGTTCTTGGCCTCCAGGTCTTGCACGGACGGGCAGGTCGGAAGCAGCCAGTGTGGCTTGATCAGCACGCGGTCGTCGCGGCGGTCAGACCACCGCAATGTCGCAAACACCTGACGCGGTAAGTCGTAGGTGATGACGTTGCGCACCGTCGCCTTGACTCTGGTCCAGGCTCTGGTGATCTTGTCCGCGCAGGATTGGTGCGCGTAGAGTCCCCATGTTGATAAAACGCGCACGCCTCCTCGCCCGCCTTTGCTGCAGAGGACGCAGCGATCCGCCAGCATGGCGCTGAGGTTGGCGGGGTGACACCATTGCCTCCGCAAGCCGCCTGCGCCGCTGGGGCCCCACATGTCGATCATGTGCTGGCGCGCTCTGTTGAAAGTCTCCATCATGGCGGGCTGGCAGCCTGTAGAGCTCAGTCGAACCATCTTGTGCAGGCACTGCAAGCATGTGTACTCCATGATGACGGACATGAGCGCTTGTGTGTGGTAAACGTTGGATGCAGCCGGTGAGGCCGTTGCCGGTAATGCTGGTGCTGGCACTGCTGCCGATGGTGCTGGTGCTGGCGCTGCTGCCAATGGTTCTGGTGCTGGCGAAGCAGGTGCTGGTTGGGCTGGTGCTGGTGGAGCAGCAGCACGCTTCAGACGCTTGCCTGTCATGGCCTTGTTGTTGTTGTGGGTAACACACCCAGCGTTGACGTACTTCAATGTTGAAGTGCTCTTCAAAACACAAAAGTCGTTGTGTCACCCCCCCTAGCAGTGTCTCCGGTCAGGGGAGGAAACAAGCGTAGGTCCGGTTGATTAGGGACAGCACTAATACAAATCCACAGCTTCAAAAAGGTGATACAAGGCATAACATAAGGGCTGCACATGATTGCGAGTGGTCGGCAATTCCAAGAACTTGAAGTAGCGTTTCGGCATTTTTGAGCATATTCTTGCACCACTGCCAGCAAGTTGCCTGTGTCAGTTGAAACATGTGATTCTTGGCAGCCTTGCATGTAAATTGGAACGAGTGATTCTTGTGCGACAGTGAAACAGTTGATTCCATTGAATGTGCCACTCACATGTGCGTGTGATGTGCTAGTGTTGGTACAAGGCTTACACTGCATGTATTGACCTTGTTGGCGAATTGCGCGTGTTTGATTCAATCAAATCAATGCCTTTCAACTGCGGCAAAAGGACAACCTCTACAAGGCACATTTGACTCACTCGACTCAATAGTATCAAGTGTTGCAAAAGTGTACATTGCTGGAGAGTGCAACAGTCTCAATAGCCGCCACGGTTGGGTGGCCTACGGCCACGTGAGCGAAGCTCACCCAGTGCTGGCTACGCGGCGTGAAAAGGTGCGCACTCCACGTGCACCCCCCTATCCCTTGAAAGTGAGTGTAGGATCTTGCACGCAGCATCGTACGCCGGGACCAGTAGGTCGTGCATTATTGGCCCGCTAGGGTCATACATCTTTCCTGTGGAACCGCTCAACACTAGCTGATAGTCAAATACTTGCTCGTTTTCGAAGAAGATGGGCTCGCGCGGCAGCGACATGTACTGCCTCCAGTAGTTGGCGACGCTGAAGAAGTCAGCACGCATGCCTTGAGATGGCTGTTGGGGCGATCGTAGCCCCAGTATGGTTGCCTGCTCTCTCGCTGCCTCCAGCGATGGAAACAACACATTGCCAAATGTCGCTTCGCCTGGATGGCTGACATCACCGGCGCTAACAGACACCAAATTGGCCATGCCGTCCAAAACGCCTGCTATCATCGTGCATGCTGTGGATAGGTGAAAGCCACATGTCTCCTGTCGCTCCACCGACCACACACAATCAGTCTGCATGGTGACGCTAAGGAAGCGCAGCATACATTTGGCGCGGCGCAACGCTGCGTCCATTGACTTCAGCTGAAGCACTTCTCTAGGAGCCAAAACCTCTGGAGCAATGGCAGCAACATTGCCCTGAACTGCCAAGTCATCATGCCCATATGCCTTTTTCCTTGAGTACTGCGTATCAGGTGCAGCACTCTCAACAGCGAGGCAATATGGTTCGCGAGCGTAGTGTTGGTACATGGTACACTGTGCTACATGCCTGTGTAGAAAATAAACTGATCAGGTATGTTGCAAGGCTTCTATGAACGCACAGGCACTATTGACACTATTGACACTGATGAAGTGACGTCGTTGACTTGGCAGGCTAGCAAAAGGTGTACTTGGGCAAGCTTGAGTGTCAATTGAAACAAGTGATTCTTGCTGGTTGCGAAGTGACGGTGTCGGGACACATGGCCTGTCGGCGACACGTCGTGCATTGTATGCATGAATCTCTTGAGTCAATCTCATGCAACAGAATCGGTGCTTTCAATTGACAAAAGTGCTTTCAATTGACACAAGTGCTGAAGTGCTGACATAAGTGCTGAAGTGCTGACATAAGTGCATGCTCAGCACCATTGCCTCAATTGACACCAGTATGTCATGCATGCTGCAAGGCATCACAGGCATCACGTCACGCAAAGCCTACAAGTGGCAAGTGGGATGCATACGACGCTCTAAACACATGTGACACATTTGACACACCTGTCACAGTTGACACAGTTTGACAAATTTGACGCAAGTGAAATAATGCAAAGTGCCGACACTCTGTGCACATGTGCAAACGCAAGTGTCAATGGCAACAATTGATTTTTGATGGCGTCGAGGCACAATGCATGCACTGGAGTCTCTTGATGCTGGGCAGCATTGAGCACATGCACGTGACAGAATCATTGGTTTCCATTGACAAGAATTGTATGTACTGCATCCATTGATGCTGTGCGTGCTCTGTCACCGCGTGCATCCTAGCTGCCCAGAGGAACTGGGCCGCCTGCAGTTGCGCTCCAGAGCCAGCCTACTGCATATCCCCCTGCATGCTGGCATTGCGCTGGCTATACTGACCCCAATGAGGGATACCGAGGTTGCTCGGTATGCTGGCACTGGCATTGCGCTGGCTATAATGACCCCAGTGAGGGATACCGAGGTCGATTGGCATGCTGGCACTGGCATTGCGCTGACTATAATGACCCCAATGAGGGATACCGAGGTCGATTGGCATGCTGGCACTGGCATTGCGCTGACTATAACGACCCCAATAAGGGATACCAAGGTGGTACGCGCCGAGCTGCCTGCCGACCGCGGCATTCTCGACAGCTGTGGCATCTTGAGCTAGCGCATCCCCGGCACTGAAAACTTGATAAGCCTCATAATTTGCTCTGACGGTAGGGGCAGAAGTGTGCAACTGCCTCGACGCCCTCTCCAGGACCGGCTGGACCTGCGACGCAGAACCAGCCTGCTCTAGCTGCTGCCGCATCTGTCAAGTGGAGTGGGGTCAGGCAACAATTTATGAAGGGAGTTAGTTGCGCGGATGGAGCAGGTCACGTGCCGCAGTACTCGTGTGCATTGCCGCTGGAGTTGTACCTGCAGCTAGTGGCAGTCTTTCCTTGGTGCACTGCAACTAGTGGCAGTCAGTCAATGGTGCACGTCACCAGCACCGAGTATTGACAAGCAAGTACGTTCGCCTCTCACCTCGTCCACAGATTGAGCGCCCGACATGATTCTGCTCCGCCCCTCTCAACGTGATTCTGATCTCCTGTTGCTGATGTGATGTGACTGACTGGTTCCACAAAATAGAGTGAACAATATTTTATGGAGTCTCGCCACTATTGAAGTTGGGGTTGCCCCGAAAAATAAAAAGTCGCATATTGAAGCGAAAAAAAAAAAGTCGCATATTGAAGCGAGTGTATGTCTTTAACTACATGTTTATGTGTGTCTGTTTGCAGTTGAAAGACGCTCTGTTGGATCTCCTGATCTACTGACGTGATGTCATCGGCGTAGGCAGGCCTGCATGTCACTGGTACACCTGATTCTTGTGCCGCAGTCGAACAATTGATTAGATTAAATGTGACATGTGACATGTGTGTGTGATGTGAGAGTGCGGGTACATGGTTTGCAATGCAAGAGTGTGGCCTTCGGCCACGTCTCTTTGCGACACTTCGCTCTTATAAATCGCTGCGCGATTTGCATATATTGACCCTATTGACAGAATCGCGCACATTTGATTCAATCAAATCTATGCGTTCCAGAGCGGCAATGGTGGCACATGTATCAACAAGGCACACACACACAACTCACTTGCTTCAATAGCATCAAGTGTGACCAAAGTGTACATTGCTAGGGTGCTTTGGCAGGCTTGCATGTTCATTGGAACAAGTGATTCTTGTGCTGCGGTGAGTGAAACAATTGATTCAGCTGCGTGTGCATGCAATGGGCACATGTGAAGCTCTTGACGCTGTTGTGTTCGTTGAAGATATCGATTCTTGGTGCTCAGTGATTTCAGACAATGCTTGCATTTGAGTCAAAGCGCACGTGCATGCAACAGAATCAAGGCGTTCAATAGACACAAGTGATGCAGTCCTTGGCGGTCATATATCAGTGCAAGACATTGCATGCATCACACACGCAACAGCCAGAACCAGACACATTGACCCAGGCGCATTGCATGTTGATGCATTTGAAATGGATGTTGCAATTGATTGTGCGCGATGAAGTGCATCCAGTCATTTGATCCTGGAATGGAGGAATTTCACCTCTTGCACCATTTTGCTATGTAAGCGATGCTAAAGTGTTACAGCGTGCGCTTGTGCTACTGCGCTGGCGAAAGAAGCGATCCCCTCGGGTCAGCGCAGCTTGTAGTGGCCTGTGAAAGAACACTCACTTAGCAGCTCATGATCCCCACTAAACTCGATTGGCTGCAGCTCCAGCAGCCACTCAACTACCCTTGTGACCCGACGCAGCGAGTTATCGTTGAACAGGTCTAGCCACACGTGGGTGCCGTCTTCGTACGTGTGCAGTTGACACAAGAGATCAGCGTCCAGCGACGTGTACTCGGCGCTGTAAGGGCTGTCCTCGTTGAAAGTCACGTTTATAAACCGCGGCGATGCCGTGAGAAACGTGGGCTGCCTGGATTCGGGGCTGAGCCTGCGCAGCGCCACCTCGCCGTTGAAAATGCGGTCCAGCAGCCACCCGGCAGGCTCGGGCCCGTTGCAGCCCTGCAGCAGCGCTTTGAACAGCGTGCCAGACACCTTTGTGCGAGGGGCGGGCGGCGCAAGCGGCAACGGGGCCCACGTGATTTCCACTACCTGCAGCACATTCAGGCCAACAATGCGGGTGAAAGGCTGCAGCAGGTCTTTTGGCTCGAAGGCCCTTGTGCTGAAAAGTACGCCGTCCTCCAGCGTTACCTTAATAAAGCGCCCGCCTTTGACCCGCACCCTCAGTGTATCGTCGCCGCGGGCAAGTTCGTCGCCGCGCCCGCGGCCGACATTCATGCCGTCCACGCAGGACCGGGTGGTGCGCGGCCGTTTGAGCACGCCAGGCGCCTCGTGGTCGTGGCCGGTGAGATTGAAGGGGCGTGTCTTCGTGGGGTCAAACTCCGCAGCGCCCAGTTTAAGTGTCTTGAACTGCAGGATGGCGGTGGCGAGGGCCGCCAGCTCCGGCGGCGCGCCCCACGCTACGTCTACATCGCCTTCGCTATCCTTGCAGCTGTCTACGACGCGGGCGTAGTACAGCAGATGGAAGACGTCCTCCCAGGTGTCCGCCAGCTCGCACGCCGCCGCACACACAACAAGCAGCCTCCACTGACGCGCCACGGCCGGGTCGCCGGGGTTCGCTGCCAGCATCACCGCCAGGCGCTGCAGGGCCGCTCGCCTGCTCCACCGTACGTCACGTGGGCTGTTTTTGTAGGCAGCACCGCGCCCCGACCCCTCTACACCCTCCCGCTCCTTTACCCCCCCCGCTTCCTCTACCCCCCCGGACGCCGCGCAACAAATGCGCAGCGCGTCCATGATGCCGCGCACGTGCGGCTGCTCCAGCAGATCGGGCTCCCCGCTTCCGCTCACGTTCCATGTACTGCCCTGCTGGAAGACGCGCAGCAGGGGAAAGACCTTCTTGCCTGGAGTGTAGGCAGAGAGGTCTCCTTGGACTACCAGCAGCTCGGTGTCGCCGATGCCACCGGTCCTCTCGGCATCGCCGTCGCCGCCCGTCCCCTCGGCGTTGCCATTGCTGCCCGTCCTGGCCAATGCCACCAGCAGCTGCCCCACAAACATGTGGCGCAGCAGGTGCTCTCCGATCAGGACGCGCAGACGCGTCCCTTCGCGCCAAATCAGCACGAGGTCGTCGGCGTCGGCGCCTCCAAGCTCTGCCGGTGCTCGCACCCGGATGTTGAAGTCGCTGCGTCGTGTCGCGTCTAGCAGAGCCCGAAAGGAGATGATCGCCATGCCGATGTTGTACACGTTGTTCCAGATGACACGCTCCTGGTCGTACGAGGGCGGGTCGATGGCCAACTGCAGCGCCAACCGCAGCGAGATGGCGGCGTCGTGCAGCACGTCGGCGTTGGGCCGCGCTTCGTCGTCCACGCCCGGCGCGTGTATGCTGATACTACCCACCAGCGCCAGCTTCTCGCCCGGCACGACGCCGATCGCAACCAGCGACGGGTCCACGTCATAGCGCCATATTGCGCGATTGATGACTATGCGTTCGTCGGCCACTGCCCTCTTCAGGCAGCATGCTGTCACGACCGCCATCACGCCCGGGTCGCACGGCGGCAGGCCCTCTAATGCGGCGGCGAGGCTCTCCATAGGGCTGACTCCAATGACACCGCCTTGTGGTCCGCGTTTGGCGAGCGCTTCGGGCAGCCAGCCGCCATCGTTGCATATTGCCAGGTCGATGATGATGCTGCGTTTGTTGTCCTCCAGCAGCTTGGCGAAATCCGCTATGGTTTGTTGCGCACGCACTTGCCGGCCGACTTTGCCGTCTTCCTGCTTCGCTTGCGGAAGCGCCTTCAGTTGCGCAAGTTGCTCCTCCACTGTCATTGCGTTAGGGTCGGCTGCCAGCAAGCCTTCGTAGAGCACTCTCAACTTTCGGGCCGGACGCTCCGACGCCTGCAATCAGCGTGGCGGAAAGGCAGACAACAATGATCATCAGCCTTGCTACGGGCGAGCGTGGGGTGCGCATCGCTGCCGTGACTAAGTGCATGGTGAAGGCAAGTGAGTGTCGATTCAGTACGATGGGCATGCATGCGAAGAGCCCGCCGTGCAAGACAGTTGGGTTAATGTGAGCGCGCTGACCAGAGTATGCAAGGAAGGGCCGCCCCTCCTTGCGAAGCAGCTAGCCACGCCGCTCACTACGGCACTGGTACAAATGGAATTGAAACAAAAGGCTACCATCACGCAGGCAACCTCAGCAGTCTCACCATGACGGCAAGCCCTGGTGCTGCTCCTGGGCGGCGGCTCACTGCCTCAAGGGCGACACGTGAACGCCAATTTTGCTCCCTTGAATTCCTGCAGCACACGACAATGCATACGTCATGCAAACCTAAATCATTTCCCGAGGCGGAGTGCAGCACAGAGCGTACTTGGGCAGCAGCGCGTGCGACAAGCATGTCTAGCGCCATTACCACAAGTGTTGGTGCCTGCAGAGCAGCAAGAGTACGCCAGCTCATCGTCGACACAATGTGTCCAGGGCAAGGTCAGGGCGATTTGGCTCTACTGTGACCTCGCCTACAGCGGGTCTTGCTTCCGCACCAAACGAGGCATGGACATCCGCCAGACGGTGTGCTGCCAATCAGGTACGCACCTGTGCCAACTGAAGCACTAGCCTTTGGAAACCCTGCCGGCGCTGGCGCACCCCTGTCACGCCACTGCACTCCTGAGTCGCGCTGCAGTTGTGCCTTTGATTTGCGTGTTGCTGCTGTGATGATTATGGAGTGCGTGCAGCGTGGTTGGCAGCAATCTCGGGGATCTCCATGCGCTTGTGAGTAAAGTACGATCGCGATTCCAGGAGATTCCATGATGCGCACCAGCTGACATGTGTTCATGTTGGCATTGAGCTGAATAAAGCCTAACCTCGTGAATGGCAAGGCGTTGGCATACACGTCAACTGCAATTGTGCGCCTACACGCAGGCGTGACCTCGTGAAACATAAGACGTTACCCTACACGTTGTCTGCAATTGTGTGCCTGCATGTAAGCGTACCCTCGTGAAAGACAAGGCGTTGATGAAAGCGTTTGTTGCAATTGCGCTCCTACATGAAGGCGTAGCCTCGTGAAGCACAAGACGTTGGTCGATGCGTTTACTGATATTGTGTGCCTGCATGTAAGCGTTGTCTCGTGCAGCGCAACACGTTTACGCTTCAGAAATGGCAAGTAACGTCCTCGAGCCGTTTCGCCTCGTTTATGCAACGTGCCCAATAAACGTGTAACTGCATTCTGCCGCACGGCGAAGGCGTCGCCTACTGTCAAGCAAGGCGTGAAATCACGTGCGTTCATGGCAGTCCCACATGGCGCATGCCTAGGCAGGGGCATGGCGTGACGTGAGATTACGGCATATGTCCTGCCTCGGCACTTTTCGCCGAGATACAAATAAGGCGTCATTAAGACGTTTACGCCAAAATTGCCCTACACGAAGGCGTGTCCGAGTGAATCACAAGACGTTTGAAACAAAGTTGGGGTTATATTTGTTATGTTAAGCCTGTCTTACTTGTAGATGGGGCAGCGTTGGCTTGGGCTGATTTAGACGGGTCCATGATGGTTGATGGTTGTTGGCTTCAGTTGTCTCTATCCTGGAGCCGTGGTATCCTAGCTGAGTGACAAGAACCGAGGCCTTGCAAGCACAACCCTTCATCTGGGGAGACTCAAGGGTCTCACCGGTTAAGGGGTTTTCCTGCAATGTTCCCCTAGTTCGAACCAATTGCCCTGGGCCCTAATAACGGCCGAATATAATAGAGTTGAAACATCATAAGCCAGAAGGCTACATAAATAGTTTACTTTACATACAGCTGCCCGTGTCAACTCCCCCTTCTCATGATTTCTCTGTCCCCAGAGAAACGCATAGCACCACAGGGATCAACGTTGCTACAGTTCTACGTTAGCGTATGTGTAATTCAATTTGCTTCACCTCCACACCCAACCTTTACAGACCCTCGTATAGAGTATCCACATAGGTACTGTGCAGCGCAATATTCGTTTAAGGCGCCGCTGCACAGCTCGAGGATAGCTTCATGTCACAGCGCCGGCCAGCCACTGAGCACATGCGTGGTGTAGCTACCTCACATCACCATCGCTCAAATCCATGTCCTCGCCACTGTATGAATCTGAACCTCCCTGACCAGACTCCTGGCCCAAGGGGACCTCTTCTGCGACCGTGGTCAGCAGTAGGTTCCAACTGGACATAGGGTCTGCCTCAGCCTGCTCGCTTGTAACTGCGGTGCTGTAGTAGTCAGGCCTCAGCCGCACGGTGATTAAACGCGTGACTGGGTGCCCGTTGTAATGCACGCGAAATGTGTACTTGCCGGCCCGGGGCAAGTATTCCTTGAGCACTGCACGGCTCCAACCAGTTGCACTTTTGACTCTCACGGTCTGACCATGGTAAGTCGCACCAAAGTCTGGTGGGATCCCAGGGCACATTTCCTGCACCACCTTGGGGCTAGAAACCGTGACGCCCAGATCCTTTGCGCGCTGCTGAGTGGCTTCAGCCAACGCAATTGCGCATTGCAACTGCCGCTTTGTGAAGTCCTCCCAGTCACCATCTTCATAGCGCACGCGCCAGTACGGGGCGAGGTAACCAGTGATGGTTCCCCATAGGTACTTGACTTGTTGCTTAAGCGCGCCGCGCTCCTCACGCACCACCTTAGTACCTCTCGGGAATAGGGCCAGCGCAGCCTCTTTCGTGGATACGCGCCGGTCCTCCCGTGGTATCCTCGTGGCGTAGTCAGGCATGTCATTCACATGCTTCAACTCGTAGAGCGCGTGAAAAGTATCGAGCGTCCAAGGCATGGCAACCTCGAGTGCATCGTCCTCTGTCTTCCATGTGCTCAACGTACCATCTCTGAGCAGCCAACGGTAGTCCCACGAACCATTGGGGTTGTACCGGCGGTCTACCAGCCTCTCTAGCCAGCCATCCTTGGGCAGTTGCTTAATGTCTTCCTCATTAAGCACCGCGTAGGGGTTGTCAAGTTCCATGACACTTGGCCTTAAATGAAAAGGCTTCATGTTGGTCACATGTGCCCGCGTGCGACGCACCCGGCGCCCCATCATGCGGCATGAAAATGACAGCCCAGATCCGCCAGTTTCCTCTGCTACCACCCATGGTCCAATGAATTTAGGGTCCAGCTTCCTGGAGCGTCCCTTAGCAGGCTTCTGCTTGATCATGACCAGGTCCCCAACTTTAACCTTCATTGCGCGCTTGACCGCTTCATTAGCCTTGTCAACTCTGCGCGCCTTGATGCCATATGCCTCATCAATAACCTTCTGTGCCATTTTGAGGTTGACGCGCTTGCGTTCAATCTCAGAATGTAAGTCGCCACCATGCACTTCATCAGGGAAGGTTTCGAACGGCAGGGACGGCTCGCGGCCATACACACAGTAGAAAGGGCTCAGGCCTGTTTCTTCTCTGGGGGTGGACCGGAGAGCGAACTGCACAGCCTCAACGCCCTCATGCCAATTCTGTTGGGTCTTGTCAACCCAGGCAGTCAGAATGGCCATGATGCGTTCATTTTGCCGTTCAGCGACCCCATTTGCCTGTGGGTGGTATGCACTTGTGTCAATTTTCATGATCCTGAAAATTGAGCACAAATCGCGCACCACAATGTTCAGAAACTCCTTGCCTTGGTCCGACACCAGCTCCTCTAACATGGATCCCATTTCTAGGATTACCTTGTACAAGAGCCTTGCAACCGTATGCATGTCCTTGTTTTTAATTGGCATGAGCCAGCAAAATCCAGAGCGTGCCTCAATTACTGTCAGCAGCCCTATGTGCCCCTCTGAAGACACCACCGAGGTCATGGTGATGTCAGTGTGCGCTCGCTGAAACATGCGAGTTGGCAGTGTTAACATCATCTTGGCCTTGCCAGTCGTAGCCTTCTTGCGCTGTAGGCAAGACATGCAACTAGTGACATACGTGTGTACATCACTGCTGATGCGAGGCCAGTAGAAGCGCTCAAACAGGCGGACATACGTGGCGCTTGCGCCGGCGTGACCGGCCGTGGCGTCGTCATGCCCCAGCCTCAAAACCAGAGGGCGCAGCGCGGCGGGTACAAACCATTGGCGCAGCACCATCCCGCGTTTGGGGTGGCTGGTGGCCAGATGTACCAGCAGGCCATCCTCCTCGTGACAGTACCAGTCACGGTTCACCATTAAGTGTGCAGCCAGCTCACTATCCTGCGGGTATATATTGTCCCTCAGAGTGCGTGACACTGCCTGACACAAGGGGTCCCGCTGCTGGAGCTCAATAAACGCTTCCCGGCTTAGCATTGCCGGCACAGGCGTGGTCTCGTCAACTGGTTCAGGGACCAGTTCATGGCTGGGCCTGCTGAGTGTGCGCTTACGGCGTGGCTCCGACACCCCCTCTGTTCGCTGCGGGGGGATGGCGCCCCCTGGTAGCGGTACAGCGGTGTTGGCAGCGACCCGGCGGCGCTTGGCAGATATGCTCGCAGTCTTGCTAGATGCCGGGGAGTCCCAGTCAGACTCTGCCGCCTCATCCATGCATGCATTAGCATACATATGCAAAGTAGCTGGACTGAAAGACATCGACGCAGTCTCTCCATCCGTCCACGAAGAGTCTTCCTCGTCCAGCTCACATAGCAAAACATTGACCTGTTGGACCGTAAGCGTAGCCAGCCTGGCTGCTATGCTTGAGTCCTCACTTGCATTCTTCATGGCTAGCTCATTGAGCGAGAAGGGAGTGCCCCACTCGTTGCTCACCAGTTTACCCCTGAAGTTGGCAATTTTAATTGCCGCTGCAGAAACATGTGACCCATGGTTGGTCGCCTTTGCTTGGTCAGCAAACTCCCCTAAGGGCGCCGCAAACTCTCCCACAAAATGTGCAAACTTCACCCCTGAAGGTGGTGCTGCAAAGCATGGAATTGAGTCTGACCATTGCTCGTCTGCTTGCTCATACTCTCTAGGAGCGTCCAACTCTTTTTGCATAGGGAGCCTGGACAGGCCGTCTGCATTTGAGTTCACCAGGCCTGGTCGGTGTTGTACGGTAATGTCGTACTCCAGCAACCTCATAGCCCACCGCATAAGCTTGCCATTGTGGTCCTGCAAAGTCAGCAGCCATCGTAGGGCCGCCGCATCTGTAACCACTGTGACTGGGTTGCCCCACACGTAAGGTCGGTAATGGTTGAGTGACAGCACGACGGCCAGGCACTCTAGCGCGGTAGCGCCAAGTTTGGCGTCTTGTGTGGAATTAATTTTTGAGAAGTAACCCACTACTACTTCCATTTCCTCCTTCCCATTTACTGTGCGCCTGCGGCCTGCCGCGGGGGCAGCTTCTTTGCCACTAAGTGCCTGCACTGGTTTAAATTGCGTCAAAATGCCACTAGTGGCAGTTTGAGATGCATCAGTGTACAGCACAAATGGTAGTGAGAAGTCTGGGTGTGACACCAGTTTTGCCTCGCACATTGCCTTTTTTAATGCCTCAAAGGCATCGCGCCTGCGCCTATCCCATACCATTTCTGCATCACTTTTGGTCAGCTCCACAAGTGGGGCTGCCAATGTCGCAAAATCTTGAACATACCGCCGGTAATAGTTGAAGCAGCCCAGTACTGTACGTACTAGCCCCTTGTCAGCTCTCCCTTTGGCATTCAATGGCGCGCTCATGTCAGACATTGCCTGAACCTTTTCTGGGTCCGGACGAATGCCCCCTGATCCCACAATGTGACCAAGGAACTTGATCTCAGTTTGGAACCATTGGCATTTGTGCCGCGCCACACTTAGACCAGCGTCTTTGATGCGTGATAGGACGTCACGGATATGCGCAAGGTGCGTTTCCATGGAGTCATCATATATCAAGACGTCGTCGACGTAAACCATGGCATATGCACCTAGGGCAGCGCCCAAAGTGTTGTGCATCAAGCGTGTGAATTGCGCAGGCAAATTCACAAGCCCAAAAGGTGCCACTGTGTACTGCCATAGCCCTCCATCAGGTGTGCGGAATGCCGTTTTAGGCTTGTCACTTTCGCGCAATGGTATCTGATGGTAGCCCGCGGCCATGTCGACTGAGGACACGTACCGGGCGCCCTTCATTTGATGCACCATATCATCGATGTTGCCTAGACCTCTGCTGTCGCGCTTCGTGACAGCGTTGAGACGGCGGAAGTCCACGCAAAATCGTATCTTATCACCTTGCCTTGCTAGTACTGGGTTGCATGCCCATGGACCATTGCTAGGCTCCACTTGCTTGCGCACATGCATGGCCTTGACATGTTCCATGATGTACTCTGCCTCCTTTTGCGCCCACCTCCTAGCCTTTTCAGCGATAGGCATTGCATCACCAGTGTCAATCTCAAACTCCATGAGGTTTGTCACTGTCGGATTTTTGGGGTCCTTTGCAAACACGCTCGCGAATTCGTTGAACACATCCATCAGATGCTCAGCATATGGCCTACCATCGGGGGCTTTCATATCATGAAGGTCACCTTTGGTGGGTAGCATCTCGCGTAGCTCTGCTTCAGTGCAGGGTTCCTGTGTGGTACGAGTGCGTTCTGTGCCTGGTGTAGCAGCAGACACATTAGCAGCACCATAGGTACCAGCAGCCTTCCCCAATGCAATTGCTCGCAGCGCCGCGGTTGCAGCGTAGCTGAACTCGCTGTTCGGGTGGTGAGCTGCAGCCACCTGCAAGAGCTGTTGCTCAAGCTTGGTCGCAGATGCGTCCTCCAACTCAATGATATCCTCAGGCGAAGCCGGCCGTGCCTCACCAATGAAGGTGTTTCTGGCCATAAGCACCGGCTGGTCTGAGAAGTTTACCATGCGTGCGCGCACAGGGTTGTGCGCGCCAACAATATCCACCGACATGGCGGCCTTTACGCCCCTTTCTTGCAACTTCAACATCGTCTGAGACATTGCGGGTTGTATTACTGCCGAGTAGGGGCTCAGCCCTTTCACTGGTGGGTGTAATGCAACTTCAACGTTCACCTCGGTGTGCGCTGGAATGAGTATGTCATTCACCAGGCACACGGCACGATGCGCAGGGGGGGCTGGTACTTTGGGCTAATTTTCACAGCCCCTGCGGTCTTAGCGCCTTGCCACACCGTCCCATGCGCTGCCTCGCTGCCTAGCATCTTCAACTTTGGGCCGTCCGAACCTAACGGCTGGTATGTCAAATCCTCATAGTCAAAGAGGGTTTTGTACATGCCAAAGAAGTCGCTGCCTAGAATGGTGGTGATGGCCAAGTCCACAATGTAGAACTTGTGCCGCACCAGCTTGTTACCAAACCGTAAGGTGAGGTGCAAAGCGCCTACGATCTTGACCTGTGTGCGACTGTCTGCCAGTTCTATGACTGAATGGTCCCCCTTCTCAAGAGGGCATGTCGTCCCTGGAGATAGCTCATCCGCCGTTGCTTTTGCCATGATGCCTGCCTCAGCGCCGGGGTCCAGCAATGAGACAAAGTCTCGTTCTTTGAACCCACGTTGGTGCTGCACGCGTGCCTTCAGCCTGGCAAACCGCTGCTTGCTGGGCTGGCCACTTGGCAACACAACTGTCTCTCCCGGCCTCACCGAGGCGGGATCCACTTCAGCGGCTTGTGAGCGGCTCGCTTCATCGTGTAGCTTGGCAGCCACAGCGCTCACGCGAGGGTTGCCTAGCCCACGCCTGCGAGTTGCCTCATGCACCGTGTCGTCAAAGTGATGCTCGTCTTCACTGGCGTATGCACCTTGTGAGGAGCCGCTAGGGTGTGACTGCACAAGTTCCTCTTCCTCAACTTCATCAACATCAGAGTCTGAGTCATTGCACGAGTCATTGAGCGCTGTGCAAGACCAAGGACCTGTATTCAAACCTTCTGCACATATCATATCAGGGGTGACTGCATACTGCCAAGCACTGTATCGTGCGGTGATGGCCGCAACCCTAGCCTGCACCTTGCCTTGCTCAGTAGGAGTCTCTGCCACATGCATGTAATCTTCAGACCCTGGCAGCATCCATTCAGGGGGGGGTGCACTAGGGTCATGGTCCAGGCGGACACCCCGGGGACAAGGGGCGCCTACTTGAAGATCAAGCATGCCAGATCCCACAAGCCCAACGGCAATGTGAAAAGCCATGCGTGGCATGACTAAGTTTACAAGCCATAACTTCATGTCCTCAATGGTGGCCTTGCATGGCAAGTCACGTGTAAAGGTGAGCAGGACAGCCATTTCACGCAATGACAGTACTCTTGCATTTTGCACAGGGCCAGCATCATGTTCATCATCAGCCACATAGTCAGCCAGATCCACTGGTGGTTTTCCAGGGTTCCGCCTGACCGGGCTGGGCATGCAGTCATCGGCATCATACACACTCTTGGTACCCTTCACGCGAGATTTCCAAAAGAAACAGCGCTCAGGGCAGCGAAGAAACGCCGTACGGACATGGGTAATGATGAACGCTGAATTGCATTAATTAACGCCCCGAACCGTGCCATAGCGGTCGTGACACCAACCCCTGCCCGCGCAATCACCACATACAGCCGCCGCCGGTGGCACGCTATGCTAAAATCCGACCCCTTCAGCTTGCTGACATAGAGACAGTAGCCGTGGGCCAGCAGCAAAGCCTGCGCGCG
The DNA here is from genome assembly GCA_017506865.1 of Tribonema minus. Taxonomy (NCBI): domain Eukaryota; class Xanthophyceae; order Tribonematales; family Tribonemataceae; genus Tribonema; species Tribonema minus. The sequence goes on along the minus strand of JAFCMP010000090.1, from coordinate 2,641 downwards.
CGCCCACGCCTTGGAGCTGAGCATGGATACCACATTCTCGATGACACAGCAGCGCAGCTTCGCCCTCACAATCAGCCGCGCCGCCATGATCGTCACCTCCGCCGCTGCCCCCTCAACGCCACTCCCGTTTGCATAATCTGTGCACGGGGGGGACATTGTGGTGAGGTCAGGATCCAGTTCAGCCAGTGCTATGGCTACTGCATCATCGCTCAGGCACGCGTTTAAAACCTTGTGGGTGCCAGGGTGCAGTTCGTGGTACGCCTCACACACGCGGGGGCACTTGTCAACAGCAAGTTGAGTGTCCACCACAAGGCCTGCCACACTTGCCTGCTTTAAACCCTCGTCCCAGCCACCAATGCCGCAGCATATGGAGGCGTGTGTCACATGCCGCGCTGCACCCGCCACTGGCATGCCAGCATCAGGGTCCTGTGTCACAGCGGTAGCACAGACAGGCGATTCGCTTGCATTAGGTATGGTAACCGTATGCGGCGAACCAGTGTTTGATGGGGGAGTATCGTTTGCACTATCACCTTCAAGTTGCATGTTAGCATCAGCCGTAGACTGCGACACTTCCGCGAGGGAAGGTACGCTGGGTAACGAAGGATGCAACATAGCCAGCAATACGGCGTCATTGTGCCCAGGCGCGCGCTCACGTGGTGAGGTTGCGATGGACGCGGAGACGCACATATCACGTTGACCAAAAGCATGTTCAAGTTCAACTGCGGCGCGCGCACCGCTGGTGCCACCCCCTGAGGGCCGCACGCGCGCGCGCGAGCGAAGTAGACTCACCCTGAGCCCTCTGCCAGGCCACAAAGGCCATCATCTTGTGATACTCGTCCGCCTCCGCTGGCGTTGGCGCAGCGGCAGCAGCCGCCGCTGCCACGACCGGCGCCTGCGGCATAGCAGCCGGGGGCGGAAAAGGGGGGCGGGGACCGTACCGCGTGTACTGATTCGCCTGATGCGCCGGTGGCGCGCCGCGCGGCTCACCGCGCGGCCCGCCGTACGGTGCGGCGCGGGGGCGGCGGGAAGGATCAAACGCCGGGCAGTTGGGCGTGTTGCGATGCATGTCAACGGCGATACCGCGCGGCAGCGTTGTCTGGCAGTCAAAGCATACCCAGTGAGAACGCGGGTTGAACTGCACCATGCCTGAATTGTCATGCTCAGGCGCGGGGGGCCCACGCCTGGCGGGCGCGGCTGCCGGAGCCGACTTGGCGGCTACAGCAGCAGCTCGCACCTCCAAGGCTTTCTCTCTTTTGGCGAGGCGCCTCTCCTTGTCCGCCAGCGCCCTCTCCTTGCGCGCAATCTGCGAGGCAGAGGGCGTCTGGCGCGGCGCGTCACTTGCTTGCGACGCGTCGTCGCGCAAACTCTCGCGGTCAGAACCATCCTGCGACGTGGGTCCGCCCTTGCTCGCGGCATGGGCTTTCCCGTTCCAGGTGCGCTCAATGTGCTCCTGAATGCTCGCAAGACCAGCGTCCTGCCAGCCCTCCCCAGTGCAACCCTAGCGCCGTCCGCTCCTTGGATGAGATGAGGCGTAAGTAGTGAAGCTTTTCAGAAACTCACGAGAACTTTCGCTACCACCTGCCTGTACAACCATGTTCCGCACGCGGAGAGCCAACTCCCCAGGGCTCTCGCTCGGGAGACGCCTGGCTTGAAGTAGAGAATTGTACACCTTCTCTTGGGCAGCTTCAGAGTTGAAGTGCTCAATTATGGCTGCACAACGTTCTGCGTACGTTAGCTGCTCCCACCCCTTCCGCTTGCCGCCGACCTCTAGGGACAGTAGGCGCACAGTTGAAAGTAAGGTTTTGTCCTTCGACGCCTTTATGGCCACACTTAGAGCGTGGACCTTGACGTCCTCTGCCATGGAGCGCAGCGCAGCGGTGAGTGAGTCAAGCCTGGTGACACATACACCTACGCGAGAAGAGAGGTGGCTACGCCGGCAATCCTCCAGCCTTCGCATAGACGTCTCCCTTGCCCCTGTTAGCAGCGTCAGCGCCGTCCGCTCGGGACGGTTCACTGCCATCGTCGCTGGGGTCGTGGTGACCCAGTGCTCGACGGCGCAGTATGAGACATCTGAATCGAGGCCGCCACGCCAACGCGGGGCGGGGCAACCTGGACCAACGCCCTGCCTGCAGTGCTGCACCGCTGCACCTTCTCGAACGCCTTGAGACGGCGCAGTGTATCTGCATCGCCAAGATCGCGATCCATGATTGCGTCGAGTTCTAGCGAGCAGTCTCCAAAGCGCTGAATCTCTGTGAGTACGCGCAGCGGTCAACTTCTACCTGCTCATGCTCGCCTTAAGACGTGGAAGCTGGTACGTGATCGCATAGAGTTCCGTCTTGTACTTGTACGTTCAGGGCCCTCCTTGCTAGCATCGCGCAGAGCCACGCACACCTTAGCCTGGGCGTCAAGGTCCTGGAACGTTCTTGAGCTGTACTATCTGCAGACAGTCTCGCCGAGGCAGATGCCCCGGACTTTGTGCGAGGCCGTAACAGCTGAGAGCCGGGTATAACGGGCTCTGGATCGGTTAGACCGGACTCCTCACCCGAATCAGAGCTGGGTCGTAAGGGCAAGCGCTATCTCGTCGTCGAGCTCCGCCTCTCGCTCGCTACCGCCAAGGCCGCGCAGGAGGGGTTGCGGGCTC